>JAQPZY010001205.1:325000-1650782 GCA_029931535.1 Margaritifera margaritifera
GTAAGAATTGGTAAACCACCTTTCATTAAATTCATCTGGACATGTGTAAGAATTGGTAAACCACCTTTCATTAAATTCATCTGGACATGTGTAAGAATTGGTAAACCACCTTTCATTAAATTCATCTGGACATGTGTAAGAAATGGTAAACCACCTTTCATTAAATTCATCTGGACATGTGTAAGAATTGGTAAACCACCTTTCATTAAATTCATCTGGACATGTGTAAGAAATGGTAAACCACCTTTCATTAAATTCATCTGGACATGTGTAAGAAATGGTAAACCACCTTTCATTAAATTCATCTGGACATGTGTAAGAAATGGTAAACCACCTTTCATTAAATTCATCTGGACATGTGTAAGAAATGGTAAACCACCTTTCATTAAATTCATCTGGACATGTGTAAGAAATGGTAAACCACCTTTCATTAAATTCATCTGGACATGTGTAAGAAATGGTAAACCACCTTTCATTAAATTCATCTGGACATGTGTAAGAAATGGTAAACCACCTTTCATTAAATTCATCTGGACATGTGTAAGAAATGGTAAACCACCTTTCATTAAATTCATCTGGACATGTGTAAGAATTGGTAAACCACCTTTCATTAAATTCATCTGGACATGTGTAAGAATTGGTAAACCACCTTTCATTAAATTCATCTGGACATGTGTAAGAATTGGTAAACCACCTTTCATTAAATTCATCTGGACATGTGTAAGAAATGGTAAACCACCTTTCATTATGCAATTGCCATACAACTTAAGATACCTGAATACAATGGCCAATTGTTTCAATATTGGATTTGCAAATGCAGAGGCAAGAATTTCTCTAAGATATTTTGTCAAAGACATAACATTCTAATTTGTGGATGCCAAAGACAATGCTAAAGTAATAAGAAAAACAGCAACAACAAATGGCTTTTCATAACAAGAGCAGTAGAACTGTTGCTAGTAGATATGTAACCAAGTCTAGAAGAAGTAAGGTCATAGTCACTCACAATTAGGTTCCTCAGTATACTGTGAGCCCTTATGTAACCTGGGTAAAATCAAATTAATTTGGTCACGATATATTAGCTTATTTCTATTACTCAATTTATTTTACTTGATCTTAGTTGATCTTAGTTCTTGTCCGACAACTCATGATAATGTAGTTTCACATTAAATATCCTATGATTTTGTTTGGTTTTATCTTATACACAGTCATGACACAGGCCTTCTTGTAACTTACCTGAGTACTTACACTTACAAGGTGGTATACTGTTATGCTTCACATGAACTATAATTATAATGAGAGAGTATTGTAACAGTAATGGTAATATAATTTATAACGCACCAGCATGCGTGTGGTCAGTGAAGGTATGGATGCACTCTGCCTTGGAAAAATCCCATATCTTAACAGTTGTATCTCCACTAGAAGTGGCAAGCTTAGAACCACTGCAAAAAAAGAAAATTTTATCCTATAAGTTCTCTCCCCCTCTAGGATTTTTCTCCCTTTAAAAGAGTTTTGCTGCCATATTTTTAATGATTATTGCTTCTTAGTCATAAAACAAGCACAATGACTACATCCAAAAGCAATTAAGTTATACTATTTCAGTAACCTGAAATACTGGTGCACTGAGAAGCTACAAGTATTTACCAATTAGGTTACATTTGATTGTAAACAAAGAGTAAACCAGTTAGGTTACTTTGATTGTAAATAAAAAGTAAATCAGTTAGGTTACGTTGATTGTAAATCAGTTAGGTTACTTTGAATACAAAAAGGTTAATCAGTTAGGTTACTTTGATTCTAAACAAAAAGTAAATTAGGTTACTTTGTAAACAAAAAGTAAACCAGTTCAGTTACTTTGTAAACAAAAAGTAGACCAATTTGGTTACTTTGATTGAAAACAAAAAGTAAATCAGTTATGTTACTTTGATTGTAAACAAAAAGTAAATCAGTTAGGTTACTCTGATTGTAAATAAAAAATAAATCAGTTAGGTTACTTTGTAAACAAAAAGTAAATCAAGTAGGTTACTTTGTAAACAAAAAGTAAATCAGTTAGGTTACTTTGATTCTAAACAAAAGTAAATTAGGTTAATTTGTAAACAAAATGTAAACCAGTTCAGTTACTTTGTAAACAAAAAGTAAAGCAGTTTGGTTACTTTGATACTAAACAAAAAGTAAATTAGGTTAATTTATAAATAAAAAGTAAACCAGTTCAGTTACTTTGTAAACAAAAAGTAAATCAGTTAGGCTACTTTGATTCTAAACAAAAAGTAAACTAGGTTAATTTGTAAACAAAAAGTAAACCAGTTTGGTAACTTTGCAAACAAAAAGTAAATCAGTCAGGTTACTTTGTAAACAAAAAAGTAAATCAATTAGATTACTTTGATTGTAAACAAAAGTAAACCAGTTAGGTTACTCTATAAACAAAAGGTAAATTAGTTAGGTTACTTTGATTGCAAACAAAAAGTCACTCATTTAGAGGTTACTTTGATTGCTCTTGTAAACAAAATGGAAATTGGTGAAATTAGTTTGTAAACGAAAATATATCAGTTAGGTTACTTTGACTGAAAAACAAAAATTTAAAAGTAAATCAGTTAAGTTACTTTGATTGCACATCTAAACCAAAAGTAAATTTGATTCTAAACAATGTAAATCAGCAAGGTTACTATGATTGAAAAACAAAAACTCAAACAGTAAATCAGTCAAGTTACTATGATTCTAAACAAAAAGTAAATTAGTTATGTTACTATGATTGAAAATCAAAAAGTAAATCATGTTACTCTGTAAACAAAATGTAAATCTTTGATTGTAAACAAAATGTAAATCTTTGATTTGTAAATTAAATGTAAATCTTTGATTGTAAACAAAATGTAAATCTCTGATTGTAAACAAAAAGGAAATCTTTGATTGTAAACAAAATATAAATCTTTGATTGTAAACAAAATGTAAATCTCTGATTGTAAACAAAATGTAAATCTTTGATTGTAAACAAAATGTAAATCTTTGATTGTAAACAAAAAGGAAATATGCAGCGATAAAACAAATGGAAAGATAATTACTGATGTCATTCTAACACAATGTCTAGCACTGACATATATGTGACATCAGAGAAAAAAAAGCCATGTGGAGCTTTAACTTACGAGGGATGGAAGTCACAGCATGACACCCAGTCCATATGGCCCTCTCCTGTCATAATGATGTCCCCACCAGGAACTGACCACATCTTCCAGGTGTGGTCATCACTACTTGTGGCCAAGATCTGTTTCCTTGGGTGAAGACTGAGGCTGAAATGAGACAAATACTGAATACTGAGAACTAGTTTTGGGACATGCTAACTTTTATGGATTTTGAAGCAGAAAACCACAAATTTAAGTACCCGAAAATCAATTATCTTTATGCTGAAATAGCTACATGACTTCTACCCTTAGTTAATGAGTTTAAATGCAAACAAAAATGTCATTTATTGCAACATGATAAAAATGTATATCCATAAAAAAAAAAATGTACAGCCAAACCATGATTTACATTGCATAGGGCTGATATATTCAAAGGCTCTTTCAAATTATCTGGTAAAAAAAATAATCTGTCCATATACAGTAAAACTACTGCAAAAAAATTTAATATTTTGTTTATACATGTCCATTGTTTGTGGTTCAAATTTTGCAGTGTCTTCAAGAGACTTTAATCAGGTCAAATTATGCAGACAACTTATTTCCTTGTCAGACCAAATATACAATAATTATAAAGAAATGATATCAAACAGCTCTTTATTTTATCACATGAAATTAATTATACTGCTACTGTGCATATTTTCATAAAAATTAGGCATAAAGAGTATAATCTTTAAAAAAAAGTATAGTATTGATACATAGTTCCCTCATTATAACACAGTTCAAGAGAGCCATACAAGTATACAGTATTATAGGTGAGGTTGCTTAATACTGAAGTACATAAATTCCTCACTATAAGCTCTTTATTATAACACAGTTCTTGCTATAAGGTGAGTATGACCATGGATCCCATTTCATTAAGAGGTAGAAAAATTATATGTATCATGTACTTCATTATAAGATTATCTCACTATAAGGTAGTATATACTCTATTATGACTCCCATTGACAGTGTTATAATGAGGGACTACTGTATGTATAATATAATTAATTATGAGGTGATCTCATGATAAGGTGGTTTACTCTATGACTCTCATTGATAGTGTTATAATGAGGGACTACTGTATGTATAATATACTTAATTATGAGGTGATCTCATGATAAGGTGATTTACTCTATGAATCTCATTGATAGTGTTATAATGAGGGAGTGCTGTATAATGTACTTCATTATAAAGTGGTCTCAGTATAAGGTAATATACTGTATTATTGCTCCCATGTTACAGTGGTATAATGAGGGATTACTGTATGGATAATGTACTTCATTATAAGGTGGTCTCACTATTATGTGGTATACTCTATGGCTCCCATGGATAGTGTTATAATGAGGGACTACTGTATGCATAATGTACTTCATTTTAAGGTGGTTTATTCTAGTAGTTTCCCAACTTTTTTTCTCGTGACCCAACTGAAGAAAATATTTTCATAAAATCATAATATTCCCTGACATTCTGTGACCCAGTACTGGGTCGTGATCCGTAATTTGAAAACCACTGGTTTACTCTATGGCTCCCATGGATAGTGTTATAATGAGGGAGTGCTGTATAATGTACTTCATTATAAGGTAATCTCACTATAAGGTAATATACTGTATTATGGTTCCCATGTTACAGTGGTATAATGAGGGAGTACTTGTATTACTATTACATCATGTAATGGGATCCCTGACTGTACCCACCTTATAAAATGGATTATGTCATAAAATGTACTGAAAATATTGTTAGGGCCTGCTATATTTCATAAAATGGGGGAGACCAAAAATGTACCTGCTAACGGGATGAGAGTGAGCCTGGAATGTGTTGGATAGTCTGAACCCTCCAGTACGTGTCAGGTGACCTGGCAAGGTCTTCACTTGGCTGAGGTATGGATTAACTCCTGCATCTGGTGGGAATTCAGAATCCTGTGGTGGGAAAAGTTTATAGGGTTTGACTTACCATAACACCATATTATCTGTGATTTAGAAACAACAAAAAATTAATAATTATTCTTGATGAGTCTATACATGATTATAGGTTAAAAGTAATGATTATCGTATATACTCGCCTCTAAGCCGGGTCGAAAAGCAAACAACATAGATCCTAATCTGCTGTCGCATAATGTGCCAACAGATCAGGGTCTATGTTGTTTGTTCTACTTATTAGTCCCTACAAACTGCATAGACCCAAATCTGCTGGTAACATTATGTGATGGCAGATCTGGGTCTATGCAGTTTGCAGTTGGTATGGGTTTATACACGAGTATATATGGTATAAGTTTGAGCTCAATCTTAAGTACAGAAATTTGCAAAGTTTAATACAAAATATTGCTACCTGAGTTTACAAAAACATTAGGACAATGAAATAATTATAATTTTTTTTTTACTGAGAGTATAAAAAAAATTACATACCAAACAGTCACAAAATTTGTACATGCAAAATGTTTTCATGAATTTAAAGAAACTGCAAAATGTTAATTGTGTCAAAAGCATCAGTAAATCATGAAAATGCATTGTTGCAGAGTTTACCAGATTTGGAGAAATTTTAAGAAGCTAAATGATTATAATAGATAGTTATTATGACTCCAGTATAGATTTTCATAAAATTATCTGTGGTAATTATTCAAATTTGAAGAAAGGAAGTAATTAAATGTTTTTGAAATATATATGTACTTCTATAAAATTGTCCTTCCCAAGATGAATATTAATTTGCAGTCTCTACAAATAACATTCTTTTCAGCTTGAAATCCAATTATTTCTCACCTTCAGCATGTCATTTAATCCATAATGTGTATTTCCAAAGTATATAGTAATACCTCACAATAAGGTACCTCATTATAAGATGCCCTGGTATAATGTACATTTTGAAAAGTATATAGTAATACCTCACAATAAGGTACTTTAATATAATGTGTATACAGTAAGTATACAATAATACCTCACAATAAGATACTTCAATATAATGTGTATACAGTAAGTATACAGTAATACCTCACAATAAGGTACTTCAGTATAATGTGTATACAGTAAGTATACAGTAATACCTCACAATAAGGTACAACAGTATAATGTGTATACAGCAAGTATACAGTAATACCTCACAATAAGGTACTTCAGTATAATGTGTATACAGTAAGTATACAGTAATACCTCACAATAAGGTACAACAGTATAATGTGTATACAGCAAGTATACAGTAATACCTCACAATAAGGTACAATAGTATAATGTGTATACAGTAAGTATACAGTAATACCTCACAATAAGGTACTTCAGTATAATGTGTATACAGTAAGTATACAGTAATACCTCACAATAAGGTACCTAAGTATAATGTCTATACAGTAAGTATACAGTAATACCTCACAATAAGGCACATTAGTATAATATGTATTTCAAAAGAATACAATACCTCACAATAAGGTACCTCAGTATAATATGTATTTCAACAGTATATAATACCTTACAATAATGTACCTCAGTATAATAAGTATTTCAAAAGTATACAATACCTCACAATAAGGTACCTCTGTATTATATGTATTTTAAAAAAAGTTTATATTAACACCTCACAATAAGGTACCTCAGTATACTGTGTATTAAAATATACATTGGTACCTAACAATAATGTACCTCAGTATAATGTGGTCCTGACAAAAAAAAGTCATTAGACCCCAGTATACTGGCTGAATATTATTTTTTAAATTACTAACTTGTTTATCTCTTTATTTTAGTTTTTAGCCTATTATAATGCACTACAATATAATTTTATATAAAACTTGCCTTATCATAATGAGACTTTGCATAAAACAAAAAGCATAAAACATAACATTACTACATAGCCTTCATTATTAATGTAATCCATTATAAGCTGTATTCCATATAACATGGTATAACATACCATTATTACATAGCCTTCCTATCAATATAATCCATTATAAGGCTGTCTTGCATACAACATGATATAACATATCATTATTACATAGCCTTCCTATCAATATAATCCATTATAAGGCTGTCTTGCATACAACATGATATAACATATCATTATTACATAGCCTTCCTATCAATATAGTCCATTATAAGGCTGTCTTGTATACAACATGGTATAACATATCATTATTACATAGCCTTCCTATCAATATAATCCATTATAAGGCTGTCTTGCATACAAGATGGTATAACATACCATTATTACATAGCCTTCCTATATCAGTATAATCCATTATAAGGCTGTCTTGCATATAACATTATATAACATATCATTATTACATAGCCTTCCTATCAATCTAATCCATGATTGATTGTCTTGCATATATCATGGTATAACAGGATGGCTCCCCTAAACAGCATTGTGGTCAGGGATTTACAGGAGAAAATATGGTGTATAAGAATCTAGACAAGCTGTCTTTTCAAAATATGCCAGTAATCATAGTAAAATTTTACATTAGGATGTCGCTTGTAATCCTGGGGAAATTCTCTCACATCCATCATAGCTTTCTGTCTTTCCTCCACAAGCATCTTCTGTGTGGGGCCATAACCTTCCTCATCCAAGGGAACACCGCGTCGAGACTGGCCACTGGCTGCAAATATACTTAACATTATGGTCACAAAAAGCATCAGAATTATCACTTTTTTGTTTTGCACATTGCAAAAAAATTCGTTGTTTGTTGAAATAATATAAGGAGAATTACCATAGTAGTAATCAGTGCCTAGTGGAAAATAAAATGGTGCTATAATGAAGGCAGTTGATGTTAGATTCTTCTTTTTTTCTGATGAGCAGTCCAGAAATTACGCTGATGTTATGCCCATCTCAAACTGTTTCAAAAGCTGAGAAAATTCTTCTCTATGAAAGCCTTGTCTAATTATAAATATCCTTCCTAGACCCCTGTTTTTCATGGTGATTTCCCTGGATTTATCATGGAAGGATACTGTATTAATTATTTGGTGTAAAAGAAGAGCTTATGTTATGCAATTATATTTATTGCTGAGGAATTAAAGAGGTAGGACATTTTTCCAGACTGTTTATTTATGATATGCACATGGCATTAAAACAGAGGCAGGACATTTTCCCTGGCACTTTATTTATGATGTGCACATGGCATTAACACAGAGGCAGGACATTTTTCTAGGCTGTATATTTATGATATGCAAGTGGCATTGACACAGAGGCAGGACATTTTCCCAGGTTATTAATTTGCAATATGCAAGTGGCATTAAAACAGAGGTAGGACATTTTCTCTGG
Organism: Margaritifera margaritifera; assembly: GCA_029931535.1. Lineage (NCBI taxonomy): Eukaryota > Metazoa > Mollusca > Bivalvia > Unionida > Margaritiferidae > Margaritifera > Margaritifera margaritifera. Next base: position 333,379 of record JAQPZY010001205.1, read on the forward strand.
CTCTTTATTTATGATATGCAAGTGGCATTAAAACAGAGGCAAGACATTTTTCTGAGCTGTTTATTTATGATATGCAAGTGGCATTAAAACAGAGGCAGGACATTTTCCCAGGCTGTTTATTTGTGATGTGCAAGTCACATTAACAAAGAGGAAGGACATTTTTCTGGGCTGTTTATCTATGATGTGCAAGTGGCATTAACACAGAGGCAGGACATTTTCCCTGGCTGTTTATTTATGATGTGCAAGTGGCATTAACACAGAGGCAGGACATTTTTCTGGGCTGTTTATCTATGATGTGCAAGTGGCATTAACACAGAGGCAGGACATTTTCCCTGGCTATTTATTTATCATGTGCAAGTGGCATTGACACAGAGGCAAGACATTTTTCTGAGCTGTTTATTTACGGTATGCAAGTGGCATTAAAACAGAGGCAGGACATTTTTCTGGTTGTTTTTTAAGATATGCAAGTGGCATTGACACAGAGGCAAGATATTTTTCTGAGCTGTTTATTTATGATATGCAAGTGGCATTAAAACAGAGGAAGGACATTTTCCCAGACTGTTTATTTACGGTATGCAAGTGGCATTAAAACAGAGGCAGGACATTTTTCTGGTTGTTTTTTATGATATGCAAGTGGCATAACACAGAGGTAAGACATTTTTCTGAGCTGTATATTTATGATATGCAAGTGGCATTAAAACAGAAGCTGGACATTTTCCCTGGCTGTTTATTTACGATATGCAAGTGGCATTAAAACAGAGGCAGGACATTTTCCCAGGCTGTATATTTACAATATGCAAGTGGCATTAAAACAGAAGCAGGACATTTTCCCTGGCTATTTATTTATGATGTGCAAGTGGCACTGACACAGAGGCAAGACATTTTTCTGAGCTGTTTATTTATGATATGCAAGTGGCATTAAAACAGAGGAAGGACATTTTTCCTGGCTGTATATTTATGATATGCAAGTGGCATTAAAACAGAAGCAGGACATTTTCCCAGGCTGTTTATTTACGGTATGCAAGTGGCATTAAAACAGGCAGGACATTTTTCCAGGCTCTTTATTTATGATATGCAAGTGGTATTAAAACAGAGGCAGGACATTTTTCCAGGCTGTATGTTTATTATGTGCAAGTGACCTTAAAACAGAAGCAGTACATTTTTCTGAGCTGTTTATTTATGATATGCAAGTGGCATTAAAACAGAAGCAGGACATTTTCCCTGGCTGTTTATTTACGATATGCAAGTGGCATTAAAACAGAGGCAGAACATTTTCCCTGGCTGTTTATTTACGACATGCAAGTGGCATTAAAATGGATTGTAAACGGTGCAGGGTAGACTACATGAGCATTTGTATGTGTCAATATGAGATATAATCAAGAATTTAGTTTGTAGATGGGTTTGAATTCTGATGACAATATGAGACTCTAAGTCAAGGTATTTTATCATATGTACAATTTTTGTACACAATTTGCAACTGAGACTACAGTGAGGTTTGGATGGATTATCATCAGGATTACTCCAACTCCCATTCTGAAAACCTTACCTTTCTGAGTCAGTGCCGAACCACCCTTAAAAGACTCCATACTCTTGAGGGTGCTCTGCAGCCCTGTCACCTGACCCATTGCACGATCTCGCTCAAGTTTCGATAACATCTTCTCCTTCATCGCTACCTCATACTTCTTTTTCAACTGCTGCAGTGTTGGCTCATATTGTACATAATGACGCTTTAGCCTGAGGAGAAGTTAACAAAATGAAATATATAACTGTCACTTGAGATAATGCTGTTAAGGTGAGCCCATAAAGTGTACAGTTTTACAAGTGAGATTGCCTTTGACTGAGGTAGGTTTAATACCAAAACAACATTCATCCCAAAATGGGATCCATGACAATTACGATGTTGTAAGAGGGACTACATTATACTGAGGTGTCTTTTAGTAAGGGACTATATTATACTGAGGTGTCTTTTAGTAAGGGACTACATTATACTGAGGTGTCTTTTGGTAAGGGACTACTGTATAGTGCTGTATAGATTTTGGTGTCATGTATATTTTAATTTTTGGATGTTAGTCATAATTACTTTTTGATTAATAACATATTCACTCACTCACTGAACTATGTGCATTCAATAATATACAGAGTTTGGTGCATTGATACATTGTGCATTTTTTGTCATCTGACTCATTCTGTGTGAGTAGTTTTCTTTAAAACCAGTATCAATTTCAGCAGACAGGATTTTCCAACCTAAATACATTTCCCCAGCTGACTGTCAACTTATTTTGTCCCAATAAAGATGCTGTAATACTAATGAAACTTCTTTATACTGGCCATCTCGATACAACAATGATAATTTATATGCCAACAATGACTGATGTTTAAGGAAGGCTCACTTTACATTACAAGAGGTGCAAGTGGGCCTGATACAGTTCACCTGGCATACATTGGTCAAAAAGGCAAATGTAGAAGTACAGTAATTTGGCAGGTACCATGGGCTGAAAGACACCCATGTTTGGAAAATTTCAAGCTATTAGGTAAAAATAGGTGTTTTCTGACATGTCGTTTAACTGTATTTCTGCTTTGAGTAACTTCAGCTGGACTGGATGGTGCATTGTCATTTTTTGGTATGAATATGAAAGGTGTTTATGCTAGAATTCTACCTATCATATTTTGGTCTGACATCATAAGGTACAGAAAAACTCATTCAATTATAGTTTCTGTATATATTCATAACAGTAGGTATACTTGACAACAGATGAGTTTGGAAGCCACACCATTGCTTGGGAAGCCACCTTTAACACAATTCTGACACAGCATATCCTAATGAACATTCTTATCAAGACTGATAAAAAAACAATTTGTTACTGCACTTAATTTATAAATATTCAACTTTTACATTTAAAATTAAATGATAAAGACTGGTGTACTTAGAATTCTGAACCCAAATGTAAAATGGTTTGTGAGATATGTTTTGATTATAAAGAAACATGCTATTAAGTGTGCACAGGAGCTATAGGTGTTACCAGAAAATATGGCCCTGACATCACAATTTACACCTGTGGTTTGCCCTCAGGTACAGAAAATATGGCAATGATGTCACAATTTACATCTGGGGTTTGCCTTCAGGTACAGAAAATACAGCTATGACATCACAATTTACACCTGGGATTTGCCTTCAGGCACAATAAACTGATACCAATTTGATGGCAGTCACTGTGTTAAACAAACAATTGATGAAGCAGATCCTATTTTTGCGAGGATAGTGTAAGGAAAGGATGTTGTTTCAATTATTTCCAAATAATGCCCTAATATATTAACCTTGCTTATAAAACAAAGAAAGAATAGGGATAAAGCTAGAGCCCAAAAATGAAATGAGTGAAGGCAGAGAGAATTGAGAATCATAATCTGAATGGTTGGGACAGATAAACATTTTTTTTTTAGAATCATAATCTGAATGTTTGATACAGATAAACATTTTTTTTTTTTTAGAATCATAATCTGAATGGTTGGGACAGATAAACATTTTTTTTTTTGGAGAATCATAATCTGAATGCTTGATACAGATAAACATTTTTTTTTTTTGAGAATCATAATCTGAATGGTTGGGACAGATAAACATTTTTTTTTTGAGAATCATAATCTGAATGCTTGATACAGATAAACATTTTTTTTTTGAGAATCATAATCTGAATGGTTGGGACAGATAAACATTTTTTTTTTTGAGAATCATAATCTGAATGTTTGATACAGATAAACATTTTTTTTTTGAGAATCATAATCTGAATGGTTGGGACAGATAAACATTTTTTTTTTTGAGAATCATAATCTGAATGTTTGATACAGATAAACATTTTTTTTTTTGAGAATCATAATCTGAATGGTTGGGACAGATAAACATTTTTTTTTTTGAGAATCATAATCTGAATGGTTGGGACAGATAAACATTTTTTTTTTTCAAATAGCATGAAACAAGAATTATAAACTTGTTAGCTATGATATATATTGAGGCTAACAACTTTTAAAATAAAAACCAGAGCATTATAATGGAATTTCACTAAGCACATTTAATGACTTATGTGTGCTGTGATCGGAAAGATTTCATATATCCTCAAGATGCTAGATAGATATAGTATGGTATTAACATAGTATTAACATCATAAACTTAACATATGATAGATATAGTATGGTATTAACATAGTATTAACATCATAAACTTAACATATGATAGATATAGTATGGTATTAACATAGTATTAACATCATAAACTTAACATATGATAGATATAGTATGGATAGATAAAGTATCATGGTATTAACATAGTATTAACATCATCTGCTTAACATATGAATTAATTATATTCAGATTATTGAATGGTTGGCAAAAAAAAGAATTACAGTCATTACTCGCTTATAAGTTGGGTCCAACTGCAAACTGCATAGACCCAGATCTGCTGTCATATAATGTACCAGCAGATTTGGGTCTATGCAGTTTGTTAGGAGTAACCAGTAGAACAAACAACATAGATTCTGATCTGCCTGTGCATTATTCAATGGCAGATCAGGGTCTATGCAGTTTGTTAGGAGTAACCAGTAGAACAAACAACATAGATTCTGATCTGCCTGTGCATTATTCAATGGCAGATCAGGGTCTATGCAGTTTGTTAGGAGTAACCAGTAGAACAAACAACATAGATTCTGATCTGCCTGTGCATTATTCAATGGCAGATCAGGGTCTATGCAGTTTGTTAGGAGTAACCAGTAGAACAAACAACATAGATTCTGATCTGCCTGTGCATTATTCAATGGCAGATCAGGGTCTATGTTGTTTGCAGTTGGACCTGAGCAAGTATAGATGATACAGTTCCCTTTCAGATGTGGCTGACCATCTGTCCTCCATATTCCCACATTTCCATTACCAAACACTTTATTTAGAAGCAGTAAATTACTCAGGCTCTGCTAACACTGTGCAGTCTCTGTTATTTTACTTCTTTTATTTCTTTAATAATAAACATATGTTTTGCCAGCTTTATATTTAGTAATGACATTATTTTCCATTAGGTTGCAATTATTTTGTACCTATGAATTGTGTCCAGATGTGCAGTGTATGACATCATGCCATCTTTTCTGATAATGGCCACAGTAAAGAATCAACAACAATATTTATAGAAAAAGTATATACCATAATATAAGCAACAAGTCATAGGGAATTTAAATAAGGAATTAGAATTCATAGACTTTCCATAAAAAACTGAGATATTTTCAAATTTGGGCAGCCACTAGAAAAAGCTATCTGGACTATTATTCAGCGGTCAATAATTATTAATTACACTTTGTACTATTTATAATGCTGTCATTAGAAGCCAAGAAGCCAATCTACAATTTATACATAACCTAAAATCTGCATTATTCTATAAATAAAATTGTTAACTCCATATCTGATAAATTTTTTCCCCTCCCCACTTACCCAGATATGGTCATAACATATCTATAATCATATGATAGATAAAGATTGATTATGATAATGTTCTGATGTTTTGAATATAAATTAAATAAGTTCCATCCATTTTGACATCAATATATAAACCTTATAAAAATTTATGGAAAGCAAATTATACATGATGCCCAGTTTTGGAAGTCATATTGATTATATAAGCACAACAATGCAGCTCCATGTATAAGGTCCTAATACAGTTTAATTGATAAGGAAGTTTAAATCCTTTCACAAATTTCCCCTATTGTGAGTTTTGTTGGCCAGGGTAATTAGGCTGCACTTATATTTTGTAGATGTAACTCCAAGTAGCACTAAATGTGATTTAACTTAACCTGGTGTGTATTTATTCTTGTGCATCTTGAACCATGTCACATGACCATACCTATGTCAAAATGGTAATTGTTGTGGAAGTGCTTAACTATGGTCTTGTAAATAAAGTCAAAGCTTCTTGATTATATTGTTTTGTTTTATCAATGAATACAGGTGTCATTGCTTGATCACATTGCATTACCACGTTATACTGTTTTATCAATGAATACAGGTGTCCTTGCTTGATCACAGTGCATTACCATGTTATACTGTTTTATCAATGAATACAAGTGTCCTTGCTTGATCACAGTGCATTACCATGTTATACTCTGTGAAATCGTTTAGCAGATCTGTGTGTTACTGTTAATGAACCAGGAGAAAAAAGAAGTAAAACTAAGCATGCCATGTGTAACCACTTTCATAGACACTGATGAATGAATCAATTGAAAGGCCTGAACAATTAACAGGTAGTGGAACAGGTAAATGCTCAGAGATTAATGAATCAGGAACCATCTGTTGGCTGAATGGAACACATAGGAGAAACTTACCATTTACTTAAAAACTACAGCTTCTTTTCTCACAAATTCTCTTCCAAATTAGCAAAGACAAATTTGGAAGCCATGTCACAGTGTTACAGTGGATATTACATTCCACACAACCACTCAATAATTAGTCAAGAGTGTATCTCAGTTTAAATTCTTCATTTTTTTAAAAATCTCTCATGTTCTAATGCATTGGTGAAAACTTAGTTAAAGAGGAATGGCTTAAAAAACAATAAGCAATTTCTGCTAATGTACAATTTAAAAATGAAATTACTACCGTTTTATGTCAGTGATGAGTTTGTTCTTTTCCTGTACCACTCTCTTGTGATGCATCCTATGGTAATCCCTCTCCTTCCGTAACTTCACATAGGTCTCCTTGGCTTTCCTGTCATACAGAAGATATATGGAAAAGTGAGTCATCTGGTCTCAATCAGAAAAAAGGATTTTGTTAAAAACTAAATCATTTGCAGAAAATGATAAATTGAATGTAGAACAAAATGTGGGTTTAAGGAAACAATTTAAATCTTAGAAGAGAACAAACCAATTATACCCCAAGGATAGTTAAATGTTATTGTGACAAAGGAATAAATGTTTGAATAGATGATAGTCTTTGCAATAGTAATACACAATTCTCTCAATAACTTGCAATCAATGGGTTCCAAAAAACATCTACTACAGAATAAGTTATCTGCGAGATAGACTCACAACTGCAGTTAACTGTCAAGGTGGGGTGGGGACAGGGCAGGATTTTAAACTGTCGTTATGTACAGTAAAATTTAATATATATTTTCTTACTGAATATTATTCTAACATTCTATAATATTTATGAATATGAAATATAGAGATTAAGTTATTTAAAGTCAATTAAAAGTTAATTTAATATAAAGTTTATGTGAACCATTCAAATTTGCACAAAACAGTCAAGTAGTTACTTCCCTTGTAGAACTTAGCATATGTATCTATCTATCAAAGGCAATTATTGCAGACAAAGTTTTACTACTTGATTTACACTCATAAATTGCCAATTTGAACTATCATTACTGAATTATACCTAAAGTTAATGTCTGATATGTCACACTGTTGATGCCACATATTAAACAGATGTTGTTTTTTCTAATAAATGGACTCAGCACACAGCAACTGCACCTTCCTGAGATATGACATTCTGATCATAAAGAACAAAAAAGTGAAAACAAATGAGAAGCAGTCTATTGGACCTTACAACTTTTTTCTTAATGTATCACTACAATTTTTTCAGAACAAGTCATCAGATTTGCCTAGTGCAAATCAAACACATTGTCTATGGTGTTTTATTTTGACAAGCAATTAGACTGAGACTACAGCCAGACTGAACTACCGTATATACTCGCATATAATCCGGGTCCAAATGCAAACAACATAGACCCTGATCTGCTGGTGCATAATATGCCAGCAGATCAGGGTCTATGTTGTTTGTTCTACTGATTAGTCCTTACAAACTGCATAGACCTAGATCTGCTGGTGCATTATGCGCTGGCAGATCTGGGTCTATGCAGTTTGCAGTTGGTATTGGATAATACGCAAGTATATAAGGTACAATGGCGGCAAGTGTCATATGATTTTAAACAGCTAGAGATAATTAATCTATTAATTAATACCTAGGTCACTGTGTCAAAGATTATTATGTCCACCACTAAGTGAGTACAGTTATTTTATAGCTGCCTTTTGTTACCCATTCGCTGTCACAATATACTCAATGTCCTACTGGATGCAAGACTAAGCGCTATTTTGCCACTATAATCTATTTGTATTTCACTAACTTCTATTTCATTCTCCAGCAATATCTACAAATAACTGGAATATGTAACATTTTTTAATGTAGTATATTTCACGCCCCAAAATGTGATGGGATTTTTGCAAAAGGAACCCAACTTGTGAATTTTGTCATTAAATTTTAAGAAATCAAATGGAAGCCATAGATTTTATTGCACTGTAAATGGATTTTTTAGTTATCTGGGTGCAAATTAATGAGAAAATGATGTACACTATATCCAATAAATTAAACTGTACTATAGTTTCTTATCAATATACATGATAAATAAAGATATATTAGTGACATTAATTTTTTCTGTAATAGTAAATGCAACATGAAACTTTTGTAAATGACTGGTCTGTAACATGTACCTCATGTTGCATAATATACTTTAACATGACTGACATAATTGCTAATCTAATTTCCACTAAATTTGAATTTAAAAAATTGTCATTTTAAACATGCATACTAAGTTGAATAACACTGGATAACTGAGCCATTCAAAGAAGAAAATACAGATCCAGGAAGAAGGCAATGATGTCAGACTCTTACATAGCCGCATCTCTGTATTTCTCTACTTCTCTCTTAAGGAACTTAATCTCATTGTCCAGGTTCTGGTTTCTGTTGTAGATGTCAGGGACCACTCCTATGTCCTCCTCATGCAATAAACCTCGCTGCTGCAGCTCATACCTACAAAATTAATTAAAACAATCATGTGATATTTAAATTTTTCTCCCAAATTTGTATATTCAGTCAAAATGTGTTTTTCAATATTTTGCAAAATACCTAATAACAAGACCTGACACATTTTAAAATTAACAGATATATATAATATATTGGAGATTTCTTTTCAAGTGAATGTCTTTGGCAGCTCATGTTACTGCTAGTTGCTAATAGTTTACATAATGGATGGCAATAAATATTTATCAAGATCTAATGACTGACCTAAACATTGGACAATACAACATTTTTTTATTATTAAACCAACACACAGACATACATTCATACTGTGCATACATATGTACAGACATATCAGTAGATAGGTAGATAGGTATGAAGACAATTTGATACATACATACAAGCATATATTTAAGAAACAATATTCCCCATATATAGGTAGCTGTGAGTCAGGGAATTTCCACACTGACTATCTTGCAATTTCTTTTCTCACATGCATGTTGTTGTCTATACATAATGACATCTATAACATTTGTCTTGTTGTCTATACATAATGACATCTATAACACATGTGTTGTTGTCTATACATAATGACATCTATAACACATGTGTTGTTGTCTCTACATAATGACATCTATAACACATGTGTTGTTGTCTATACATAATGACATCTATAACACATGTGTTGTTGTCTATACATAATGACATCTATAACATGTGTTGTTGTCTATACATAATGACATCTATAACACATGTGTTGTTGTCTATACATAATAACATCTATAACACACATGTGTTGTTGTCTATACATAATAACATCTATAACACACATGTTTTGTTGTCTATACATAATGACATCTATAACACACATGTGTTGTTGTCTATACATAATGACATCTATAACACATGTGTTGTTGTCTATACATAATGACATCTATAACACACATGTGTTGTTGTCTCTACATAATGACATCTATAACACACATGTGTTGTTGTCTATACATAATGACATCTATAACACATGTGTTGTTGTCTATACATAATGACATCTATAACACACATGTGTTGTTGTCTATACATAATGACATCTATAACACACGTGTGTTGTTGTCTATACATAATAACATCTATAACACATGTGTTGTTGTCTATACATAATGACATCTATAACACATGTGTTGTTGTCTATACATAATAACATCTATAACACATGTGTTGTTGTCTCTACATAATAACATCTATAACACATGTGTTGTTGTCTATAATTAATAACATCTATAACACATGTGTTGTTGTCTCTACATAATGACATCTATAACACATGTGTTGTTGTCTATACATAATGACATCTATAACACATGTGTTGTTGTCTCTACATAATAACATCTATAACACATGTGTTGTTGTCTCTACATAATAACATCTATAACACATGTGTTGTTGTCTATACATAATAACATCTATAACACATGTGTTGTTGTCTATACATAATGACATCTACAACACGTGTGTTGTTGTCTCTACATAATGACATCTATAACACGTGTGTTGTTGTCTCTACATAATGACATCTATAACATGTGTGTTGTTGTCTCTACATAATGACATCTATAACATGTGTTGTTGTCTATACATAATGACATCTATAACATGTGTGTTGTTGTCTATACATAATGACATCTATAACACATGTGTTGTTGTCTCTACATAATGACATCTATATAGCACATGTGTTGTTGTCTATACATAATGACATCTATAACACATGTTTTGTTGTCTCTACATAATGACATCTATAACACGTGTGTTGTTGTCTATACATAATGACATCTATAACATGTGTGTTGTTGTCTCTACATAATGACATCTATAACACATGTTTTGTTGTCTATACATAATGACATCTATAACATGTGTGTTGTTGTCTCTACATAATGACATCTATAAGATGTGTGTTGTTGTCTCTACATAATGACATCTATAACATGTGTGTTGTTGTCTCTACATAATGACATCTATAACATGTGTGTTGTTGTCTATACATAATGACATCTATAACATGTGTGTTGTTGTCTCTACATAATGACATCTATAACACGTGTGTTGTTGTCTCTACATAATAACATCTATAACATGTGTTGTTGTCTCTACATAATAACATCTATGACATGTGTATTGTTGTCTATAATTAATAACATCCATACCATGTGTTGTTGTCTATACATAATGACATCTATAACACGTGTGTTGTTTTCTGCACATAATGACATCTATAACATTATATTTATCATGAGAAAAGTCACGCAAAAATATAATAAAAAAAGCAAAACAGAAAAAGAGCAAGAAGAAACAAGGCAAAATGTAAAGAATATAGGTCAATATATATGATGCTGAAACAGAAAGAGGTGTATACAAATGAGATCCAGAAACAGAAAAAGGTGTATACAAATGAGATACAGAAACAGAAAGAGGTATATACAAATGATACAGAAACAGAAAGAGGTGTGTACAAATGAGATACAGAAACAGAAAGAGGTGTATACAAATGAGATACAGAAACAGAAAGAGGTGTATACAAATGAGATACAGAAACAGAAAGAGGTATATAAAAATGAGATACAGAAACAGAAAGAGGTGTGTACAAATGAGATACAGAAACAGAAAGAGGTGTATTTTTCGTCGTACATGCCCGAATGGGCGCACACGACGTTAATGCAATCATCATCAAGAGGTGTATCCAAATGAGATACAGAAACAGAAAGAGGTGTGTACAAATGAGATACAGAAACAGAAAGAGGTGTATCCAAATGAGATACAGAAAAAGAACTATTGTGAGTAAAAACATACATATAGAATAGATATGCATATGTATCTTAGTAAACTAGTTTAAGATAATATGTGCAAAATGTAAAATAAAATGATACCTGAAAGTGTGGAGGTATCAATTAATTTTCATGGCTGTATCTAAGCAATTTCAAACAACAGGTAGAACTATAACTGTGAAATACTGCTATATAATTATATGTGTGTCATTCAGTTTCAAAACATTCCAATTTAATGTTTCTTGTAGCTAATTCTTCTGACAAATGTATTATCTGTTTATAAAGTCTCTAAACAAAGGCAGAGATTAAGGCTTTCTTTCATCCTGCATAATGTATATGTAACTTTTAGCTATCAGTAGTATAAAATTAATTACATTGTATAATGTATATGTAACATTTAGCTATCAGTAGTATAAAATTAATTACATTGTATAATGTATATGTAACATTTAGCTATCAGTAGTATAAAATTAATTACATTGTATAATGAATATGTAACATTTAGCTATCAGTAGTATAAAATTAATTATATTGTATAATGTATATGTAACATTTAGCTATCAGTAGTATAAAATTAATTATATTGTATAATGTATATGTAACTTTTAGCTATCAGTAGTATAAAATTAATTATATTGTATAATGTATATGTAACATTTAGTTATCAGTAGTATAAAATTAATTATATTGTATAATGTATATGTAACATTTAGCTATCAGTAGTATAAAATTAATTATATTGTATAATTTATATGTAACTTTTAGCTATCAGTAGTATAAAATTATTTATATTGTATAATGTATATGTAACATTTACCTATCAGTAGTATAAAATTAATTAGATTGTATAATGTATATGTAACATTTAGCTATCAGTAGTATAAAATTAATTATATTGTATAATGTATATGTAACATTTAGCTATCAGTAGTATAAAATTAATTACATTGTCAGCTTCTAACAAACCTACAATTATTCCTTTAAGTGAAAAAGGAAAGGAGAAATTGGTGTTACAGTGTATTTCTGATCCAATGGTTTAAATCATTCTAAAACAGTTTCACTATAGTACAGTCCCAAAAAAGATGGTTTCATGTTTCAGGTGAATCTGTGCAAAAATAACATTATTAATATTTGATATTCTAATTTTGTCTGACAAAAGTGTTTGCTGCAAGAATTCTATTCAGTAACTTACACAGAAACGACATTAGATTAAAATCTTTTGTAATTTTATATATTAAGGCAAAATGTTTTGTGGAATAAAATTGATTTCTAAAATTTAGTTGTATTTTAATTAGTGCTTTACTTTTTAATTATTCTGTGTCTTTCACCTAAATATTTCTACATCCTTTCCAAGTTTTTAGGAAACTGTCTTGTTTGCGATCCAAGGTTTTTCTACAATTTCTTGTTGGGATTAAATCTATCATTTATTCATATATAATTTCACAGAGTTAAGGACCCATGCATAGTGCAAAAAGCTGGTCACAACATTATATATTTCATTTATTCTTTGCCATGAAAGGAATTCTCCATTATTTTGAACAATATCATTAAAAAGTTGTATTTCTTTTTCAAACCACTTTTTGACGAAACATATAGATCTCCCAACCTTAATATTTTAATTATCCATTAGGGGCACAGGTAATGCATAGATTAAAATATTTAATTTTTTAATGAACCATTCTGAAGGATTTGGTAAACTTTTTCATATTTTATTTAATTTTGATAATGCAAGTGATTTATCACAATAATTTTAGAATAAGGGGTAATAATTCTCTTCAACCACTGAGACAATAATATTTTGATTTCATTTTATTTACTGTCATAATTAAGAATCATCATGTGGCTTAAATCTGTAGAAAACATAATGCCTAATATTGTGAAGGAGTCATCCACCCATCATAAAGTGTACTCTATACACAAATGCCTAATATTGTAAAGGAGTCATCCACCCATCATAAAGTGTACTCTATACACAAATGCCTAATATTGTAAAGGAGTCATCCACCCATCATAAAGTGTACCCTATACACAAATGCCTAATATTGTGAAGGAGTCACCCACCATCATAATTTGTACTCTCTACACAAATGCCTAATATTGTGAAGGAGTCACCCACCATCATAATTTGTACTCTCTACACAAATGCCTAATATTGTGAAGGAGTCATCCACCCATCATAAAGTGTACTCTCTACACAAATGCCTAATATTGTGAAGGAGTCATCCACCCATCATAAAATGTACCCTGTACACAAATGCCTAATATTGTAAAGGAGTCATCCGCCCATCATAGATTGTGCTTTATACACAAATGCCTAATATCGTGAAGGAGTCATCCACCCATCATAAATTGTACTCTATACACAAATGGCAATTACAGCTTTTTATGCTTTCAATCAATATTACTTTTGTTTTCTCCATGTTTTCATTAAGGCCAGAGATCTTTGCACAGAACTTTAATGTAAACATTGTATTTTTAAAAGTTTTTTGGATGCATTGAGAAATAATGTTGTATCATCAGCATACTGAGATATTAGAAATTCATTTCCATCTTTATTGATACCTTTAATATCTCTATTCTTTTTAATCATTAATGACAGTATCTCTGCACAGAGTAAAAACAAATAATGTGAAAGGGGTCATACATACATACATACATACATACATACATACATACATACATACATACATACATACATACATACATACATACATACATACATACATACATACATACATACATACATACATACATACATACATACATACATACATAAAGTCTGACTTACTTTAACATGGAGAAGAGGTCACACTAGCTTGTATATGTGTACATTTAAAAACCATTACACAATAAATTGTGCATCCCCTGTCCGTAAGTTTGCATAATCATACACTGACCCAGGGTCATCACTGCCAAATTCTTTTGGTAATTCCCATGCCAAAATGATAAGAGAGGGTGATAGAGAATCTTCATGTACAAATGTAAAAGCCTTACTATTGTACAGGTGGTGATATCATTGCCATATATCTCTCTATTAAGGTTAGTTGTTTGTCTGTGTTGTTTTGCTATGTTTTGTTTTGTGTTTGCTCTGTTCAATGTAGATATTTATGGCCCAGATTTTGGTATAACCAAATATATGGCCATACCAGCTAAGTTTACCTCATAGCTAGTCAAAATTTCCTTCTCCCAGCAATAATGGTGAAAATTTCTCAAGCTTTTGCATCTAACTGAAATTTGACACATCAAACATAACATAGGGTATCTGTGTATATTACAGTAGAGTTCTTCCTTGAGGTCATGGTATATGTACCATCTTGTTCAGACATAAATGTGTGGTGTACATGTATCACAGTGCATGTGGTCTGTCTCTCTACATATAATTGATGCTCATACTAAATTTAGCCAGAGAAGGATCAGAAACCAGACTAATACATGGGCCAAAATCTACATTAATACTAGACATATGTACACTTACTAGAGGAGGTCAAAATGATTGTGCGAGACAAGTTGTGTACATATAATGAAAGAAGAATTAAAATACCATACTGGTATTGGTCAATTGTACACAATATCTACTTCATGGAGATTTATAGAAAATGACAAATAAAACTATGGCACATTTTGATGCAGCCTAACATCTTGTTGTGTCTTACTCCCAAGTTCTGCATCACATGAACACAAAGTAGAATCTTGTTTTATCTGAACTGATGCATTTTACATCCAGGATGTGAAACTTTGCGTGAACACAGCCTGTGATAGAAAACTGAATTGTAAATTCAATAGCTGGTTCCAAGTGTAACTTGTGCTGTGCTCAGTAGCACAAATTAACTGTCAAGTTTAAATCTTCCTAATTTACATACCATTCAGTCTGGAAACAATCCAGAGTGCGACTCATGCCTATCCTAACCAAGAAGTTGCGGACAAAATCATCAACAACTTCAGGGTGTTGAGTTACAGATGGTTTGGCCACTCCCTCTTTTCTGGCCTGAAAATAAAATAAAACTTATATTCTGCACTGGAAATGGAAAGGAAGACTTGCATATATAAATCTGTCTGACCAAGTTATAAAGATATATAATTTTTATTTTTTTATTTATCACAGAAGTAGGATCTACAATACTACATTTTTGTACATTTGAGACATTTATAAGTTCTGGTGTGAATACTCACTCACCCACCCACCTGCCCGCTTACTCACTCACTCATTCACTTGCTCACTCACCCACTCACTCACTCATTCATTCATTCATTCATTCACTCATACACTCACTCACTCATACACTCACTCACTCACTCACTCATTCATTCATTCATTCATTCATTCATTCATTCATTCATTCATTCATTCATTCATTCATTCATTCATTCATTCATTCATTCATTCATTCATTCATTCATTCATTCATTCATTCATTCATTCATTCATTCATTCATTCATTCATTCATTCATTCATTCATTCATTCATTCATTCATTCATTCATTCATTCATTCATTCATTCATTCATTCATTCATTCATTCATTCATTCATTCATTCATTCATTCATTCATTCATTCATTCATTCATTCATTCATTCATTCATTCATTCATTCATTCATTCATTCATTCATTCATTCATTCATTCATTCATTCATTCATTCATTCATTCATTCATTCATTCATTCATTCATTCATTCATTCATTCATTCATTCATTCATTCATTCATTCATTCATTCATTCATTCATTCATTCATTCATTCATTCATTCATTCATTCATTCATTCATTCATTCATTCATTCATTGTAATTACCAAACTTAAAATAGTGGGTAATTTACAAGCAATGCCAAGCTTCCTTATTTCTACACACTATAATCTAACTTGGAGGATGATCATACTCATTTTTCAATGCACATTATCCAATGATAAAAAGGACATACAAAGGTTGGAAAACAAGTTTCATTTAGTCTCACAACAAAAAGTCTAATACATGATTTTCCCTTGATGCTCATCACCTAAAGGAGCACTTTCTGCACAAGTATATCAACCCCTACACATCAGTTTCATTTGTCATCCAATCCTCGCAAATCCTTTTAAGTTGACTACTGTCAGTTCACTAACAGCCGTATAACTACTGTCAATTCACCAATAGCCTTATATTGACCAGTACTGTCAATTCGCTAAATTTTGGTGCTGTATCAATTTTAATGGATTTTTTTTTTTTTTCCTACAAAACCTCTTATTTAAAAACCCAATGAGCAATGATCCATCTATGGAAACAAGAACCATTTCTAAATGTAGGAATATAAATACAAATCAATTCTTCACAAAAACCATGAAACTGATACACACAAAATAAGTGAATCTGCAGTGGTACAAAAGTTCCTTTTTCACAAGGAAATTAGACACAGTGAAGTTAAAGATAACTGATCTCATCATAATTTAGATAAAATATTATTGTAGTTGACATTATCAACATGGCAAATATTAATTTAGTGTACTGTCTTCCTTTGGCAAATAATAATTAAATGTACTGTCTTACTGTGTCAAATATTAATTTAGTGTACTGTCTTACTCTGGCAAATATTAATTTAGTGTACTGTCTTACTGTGGCAAATATTAATTTAGTGTACTGTCTTACTGTGTCAAATATTAATTTAGTGTACTGTCTTACTGTGGCAAATATTAATTTAGTGTACTGACTTGCTGTGGCAAATATTAATTTAGTGTACTGTCTTACTGTGTCAAATATTAATTTAGTGTACTGACTTACTGTGGCAAATATTAATTTAGTGTACTGTCTTACTGTGTCAAATATTAATTTAGTGTACTGTCTTACCGTGTCAAATATTAATTTAGTGTACTGACTTACTGTGGCAAATATTAATTTAGTGTACTGTCTTACTGTGTCAAATATTAATTTAGTGTACTGTCTTACTGTGTCAAATATTAATTTAGTGTACTGACTTACTGTGGCAAATATTAATTTAGTGTACTGACTTACTGTGTCAAATATTAATTTAGTGTACTGACTTACTGTGTCAAATATTAATTTAGTGTACTGTCTTACTGTGTCAAATATTAATTTAGTGTACTGACTTACTGTGGCAAATATTAATTTAGTGTACTGTCTTACTGTGGCAAATATTAATTTAGTGTACTGTCTTACTGTGGCAAATATTAATTTAGTGTACTGACTTACTGTGGCAAATATTAATTTAGTGTACTGACTTACTGTGTCAAATATTAATTTAGTGTACTGACTTACTGTGTCAAATATTAATTTAGTGTACTGACTTACTGTGTCAAATATTAATTTAGTGTACTGACTTACTGTGTCAAATATTAATTTAGTGTACTGACTTACTGTGGCAAATATTAATTTAGTGTACTGTCTTACTGTGTCAAATATTAATTTAGTGTACTGACTTACTGTGTCAAATATTAATTTAGTGTACTGTCTTACTGTGTCAAATATTAATTTAGTGTACTGACTTACTGTGTCAAATATTAATTTAGTGTACTGTCTTACTGTGGCAAATATTAATTTAGTGTACTGTCTTACTGTGTCAAATATTAATTTAGTGTACTGACTTACTGTGGCAAATATTAATTTAGTGTACTGTCTTACTGTGTCAAATATTAATTTAGTGTACTGTCTTACTGTGTCAAATATTAATTTAGTGTACTGTCTTACTGTGTCAAATATTAATTTAGTGTACTGACTTACTGTGGCAAATATTAATTTAGTGTACTGTCTTACTGTGTCAAATATTAATTTAGTGTACTGACTTACTGTGGCAAATATTAATTTAGTGTACTGACTTACTGTGTCAAATATTAAATGAGTGTACTGACTTACTGTGGCAAATATTAATTTAGTGTACTGTCTTACTGTGTCAAATATTAATTTAGTGTACTGTCTTACTGTGTGAAATATTAATTTAGTGTACTGTCTTACTGTGTCAAATATTAATTTAGTGTACTGTCTTACTGTGTCAAATATTAATTTAGTGTACTGACTTACTGTGTCAAATATTAAATGAGTGTACTGACTTACTGTGTCAAATATTAATTTAGTGTACTGTCTTACTGTGTCAAATATTAATTTAGTGTACTGACTTACTGTGGCTTGAACATCCTCCTCTGTTACTCTAATTGTCCTCACAGCTATATCAAGGTCTTCATCTAAATCTGCAATTTTGCAGTGATAGATTTTAAAAAAAACACAGTGAATTCTTTACACTGCAGTGATAGATTTAAAAAAAACACAGTGAATTATTTACACTGCAGTGATAGATTTAAAAAAAAAAGAACACTGAATTCTTTACACTGCAGAGATTAGTTTAAAAAAAAAAGAACACAGTGAATTCTTTACACTGCAAGCTTTTCAAAGCAGGGATATAGTTATGTTTGTGTTACATTTATTGTATTGATTTCAATACATGTACACATCATATTTTGCAATCACAATTATATTTTACTATCCTCTGTCATATATTTTTATTATGACAGGCATATATCACATTATGACCTCAGACAATATGCATTAAGGTTATTATTCAAGAACAACCATCTACATGTATTAGTCAGAACAGTGAATTTCTCACAACCATCTATATGTATCAGTCAGAACAGTGAATTTCTCACAACCATCTACATATATCAGTCAGAACAGTGAATTTCTCACAACCATCTACATGTATCAGTTAGAACAGTGAATTTCACACAACCATCTACATGTATCAGTCAGAACAGTGAATTTCTCACATGCTGTAAATGATCTGTCAAAGAAAACAAGTTTGTTTCATTTTTTGATAAATCATATTGGTGCTCATTTCAAATGAAACTGTCTAGGTATAAAGATAACAAAATGGAAAATGGGCATTTAATAAAGCAATTAATCCACTGACTATGTAAATCGAACAGTCTTATTTTGAAATTTTAACAAAATAAAAGTCAGATGTACAAATTATTCAAGAAAATCATATACAAATCACTTGATCAAAACCTCTTTTCTATTTCAATTATAAACTGTCCCAAATAGGAATCAAAAGCATCTTACAGCATCTTTTACGCATACTTTCAGCAAATTTGTCTTTCTTTGATAAATTTTAAAAAAGATATAACTTTTAAAAGAAAATTTCTGAAAATGACAAATCTGCCACAAGCTAGAGAAAAACACTTTTAAACATGATCAAAAAATCCCTTTTTCTTCTAATCTGTCTTCTAATCTGCATAAAAACAGGGACCTTTGAAAATTTAATTGATCTTGAAAAAATACTGACACTTTCTGCATGCTTTTGGTCACATGGAACTTATTATTACAATCTTTAGTGTCAGTCTATGGCCCCATCATTAGCCAGTTTCCACAACTCATATATTATTAAATAATCTTAAACTGAATGTATACGTATACTCACCAGCTGTGACAAAATCCTCATCTACTGGCACTTCTTCATATTGGAATTCATCATCCGAGTCCACAGTGATCTGCTCCTCTTTACGGTGTTAAGGAACATAACAAAATTATATGCATTTGTGTTTAGACAAGAAATAAGGGGTGTTTATGTTATCATATTGATATGTTACATTTTAAGTAACTACCATATGTCTTCTTAATACATATATTTTACATGGTTTTTTATGTTCAAGTTTCTCTTAGGATTTGAAACTGAAGGGTCATGACTCTTGGGCTGAAATTTCCAAGAGTCAAAATCTTAAACCCAAGAGTCATGAGAAATAACATGGAGAAAGAAAACACACTTTTAAAACTCATTTACATTTATTGTCAAACACAGAAAGCATCAAAGAGTGTTGTTTAATACACAAACAACACATTTATAACATAAAATATTAAGAGGAGACCAAAAGAAAATTTGAACATCACATATTACATTGAAATGCAGTATTCATAAACCACTATAGAAATATATTTAGTTACTTCACAAAAAAAAATTACTTCTTTCACTGTTTTTGAAATTCAAATTGTTTCAAAAGTTTCTTCACACTGAAGTCACTCATATCCGGACCATCCTCCATTATTCAAATCAATTTGCATAATTTGGCATGATCCATTTGTGATCTATAGATTTGGTTTTCAGGCAATTTTAGCTAGAAAACCCCCTGTCACAAGCAATGCTGATAAGTGGAGCAGTGAGCATGTATTTTGCTAGAATACAAAAATCAGGAAACATATCCTCATAGTACTCAATAAGATCCTGACACACCAAAATCCTCATAGTATTCAATAAGATCCTGACACACCAAAATCCTCATAGTACTCAATAAGATCCTGACACGGCAACTTCAGGCTTTATCCCCTCATGTTTTTCAAAATAATCTTAAACTACATGCAGTCTTTCTTCATGGTTTCAGAATTAATATTCCCTGTCACTTCAATGTTTGGCCTCAACCAGCTGCAAATGTTCTCCAGCACGGTTTCACCATAATCCATGATCGCACTGGATGACACCACCATGAGCTTTGGATTTAGTACCTTGCTGGCATAGTCCAGTTTGCTCATGGATGATTCCTCAAATCTGTTTGTAATGTTTTCCTTCAGTTTGTCAAGGTAATATATTGAAGCATTTTGAATTCCAATACACAGTTGTTCACTGTCAGTCAATTTCACATCTTGGTACCGGTTTCCTCAAATTGATCGTACACTCTGCAATGTTTGACCATTTTTCAACTTCAAATTTTCCAGTGTCTCAACTGTGCTAGAGACCATCGTATTTACAATATTATTGTCCAATTCATTTTTCTCGAACACTTTACATAGTTTGTTCACAACAGAAAGCACATTGGTGAGGAAAGCAGTTATAAAATAAAAACAATGACTGTCTGATTTTCTGCAGTAATCCTTTGGCGTCTAAGTCACCATCTACTGCCTGGTTTTCCAATGTGAATACACTTTGAAATTGCTTGCACTGCACTCTCCAAAGAAAGCCAACAAAAGCTAGCTGGTTCCTTAAGAGTGACATGTCTAGTGTCACCATTTTGATCATGAAATTATGGCACATCTTTGCAGACTTGACTGGCCACACAGTACTAGGTGATGTGCAATCCTACTGTATTAACCTTCATGTAGTTTTACACCTTCAACTTCCTTTTTACCAGTCGTAACAAAAATGCCATCAGTCACCATGGAGATGATTTTAATCAAGTCTAATCCTAGTCTGTTGCACAATTTCTTTATTTCACTTACAATTGTAGCTGCTTTTTCATTGTGAACGGATAAACAATTCATGAAATAAATTACATTCTTTGTAGTTCCTGCCTTAAATGAGTTGAAATACACATTCAACTTCTTGTGCACTGTGATATCCGTTGTTTCATCTATGATGATTCTAGTGAGGTCAATGTAGCTAATATCCTGCTCCACTGTTGTCCTGATTTCTGCATCAATGGCATCTAGCATTTCATCGTGGACTCAGTCGCTTGTGTAGATGTTGGCCTTGTCATGAAGACTGGCACACCCATTCTGTCTCTGTCAATACAAAAGTAAAAAAGTGCTTTTATTTTTTCAAGTCGCATGCAGAAAATATCTAACCACTCATATCAATGAAAAAAACATACAAATACACAAATATATTATAAATTTACAGAATAAAGCATGTACATGTTCAGCCTGCCTTACTATGTATTCAACCCATCACCTAATTTATAAAAATAAATAATAATAAATAAAAAAAGTAATAATAATAAATTATTTATAATAAATTACGCACATGACATTTACCATACAAGGATAACTCTTTTTTAGCTAAGATGACAAAACACAACGTCTGTTCAAATTCAACATTTGTTCAGTATTATGAAAAATCACTTTCAAAAAGTTATGATATTTCCTATAATTTTTGAGTTTTAAAAACATATTCTATATTAGTTTAATTTATTTAAAATAAATTTTTTAAGAAAACGAACATACTGAACTCAGCTACATTTTCAACATATTATTTTACCTGCAACTCAGTCTGCATACTCAGTTGTAGGCTATTCTTTGCAATGAAGTATATACTCCAAAACTGTGTTTCTTTCGATTTGCTAGATGCACTAGTTGCTTTCTATGTTGATGTTTCCATAGCATGTTTCACTGTCTGACCCTTCTTTCATAGTTCTATCTTGCACAATGCACAAATGTTCTGGGTTGCAATTTGAATGTCTATCAAATGCACTCGTTTGTAAATTTGTACTCAACAAAGTGGGAAATAGATTTTTCATCTTTGTACCACATGCAAAATGCAATTGTCTGTCCATCATTATTCACAGATGTTTCAATCCAAGGAAACTCTTTCTTCCATGTATCCCTGAATTTTTGTGTGCATTTTGAAGGAGTGTCTTTTTTCCATTTCTTACTGCCATGTTCATTTTCACAGTCTGAGTCAGTATCACGCTGATGTTCCTCTGAGAAATAAGTCAAAATATTCCTCTGAGCCAATGTATTTATATATAATACTTAAATTTGAAAATCAAATTTGATACAACATGATGTCGTGCAATCAATAATAGAATGATTTACAAGATGTAACAGTAATGTTAGAAATGACCAAATATGAAATAATTCACTTATATACCATAAGTGCAACCAATTATGTAGAGAATCAATTTAAATCATTACAACAAAATTTTCACGGATATTATAGCATCAGAAAAAAAACATGGGGTACTTACTGCAAGCAATTCTTTGATTTCTGTCCACCATTTTTAATTTCTAGTCATCACAGCCAATTTGCAATCTCACTTTATAAAGAGGTGTAAAATTCCAATTGTCTCAATTAGTGTCACTCAAACAATCCGTTTATCTGCTCAGAACGAAAGATCAAAGCTGACATCTATTGTGCAGCTAGAAGGAATGAAGAAAGAGACCACACTTCTTTTCTATATTAAATTTCTTGATTACCTTGATTCCGTTTCCGATCAATACATTTGCCAAGACACTGGAAGAAGAGACAAATGGCCATATTCCATTCACTTTTTTCATTTCATCTTTATATTCACTTTTTCTTAAACAAACTTTAACAATTTTCTCATCAGCCTTCCCATACAGAACAGCAACACAATCAAGGAAGTGAATGACCGGATCGTTAGTGTCTGCTGACAAACAGTTGATATATATACATATTTAACCTCTTATGCACTGTCACATCAGTACTTTGATGTGCTTGAAAGGCAAATAAATGATCCTTTGAGACCTCATGCATAGTAAATGTTGAACTTTACAAGTTCGGTATTCCTTGGGTTGCCATTGCATTTATCCTTTTACAGTCGCGACACCATGTGCATAAAACTAATAATGTTGCATTGTTTTCTTGTTTTTTCGGCCCATAGGAATGTCCTATTCCATGAATCTCTCAGTCTCTTTGACGTTCTGTTTTCTTTACCAACACTAAAGTGACGTATCTACTCATTTCTGTAAAGTTGCAACCAGAAAAACAAAAGTATATTTGTACAGGGCACCAAAAACAGCTGATTTATGATGATTTATGATTATTAACATTGCAGCTCATATTCCTCCGATAAACAAAATAAGTCTCAAAAGCTTGGCACTATTTTTCTAAATATGCTATACAATAATACGCAAGTGTTCCTAACACCACGTAAGGATTTATAATATGAAGGATTAAAACTGTGCTGAGTGAAGCTTATCAAAGAGAGGTGTCAAAGCACATGTGCATGTAATTAGTCTTTTGATTAAAATGATAACTAGGCACCGACAATAGATTAACAGGTGTCTTAATCTCATTGTGTGCTAAGTTCTTACCTA
Organism: Margaritifera margaritifera; assembly: GCA_029931535.1. Classification (NCBI taxonomy): domain Eukaryota; kingdom Metazoa; phylum Mollusca; class Bivalvia; order Unionida; family Margaritiferidae; genus Margaritifera; species Margaritifera margaritifera. The sequence continues at coordinate 357,757 of JAQPZY010001205.1, forward strand.
TGCGGCTTCACCTAATCACATTACAATCACTTGAAGTTTGTTTGATAACTAACACACTACATGACTGATACTTGCATTGTATAAACAGATCTAATGAACAAGAATTTCGCCGACAAAAAAAATTGTGCACAGAGGACTTGGCTCTTGGAATCTGTATACGTCTAAAATGAAAAGTACACATACTTTTACGACAATTTCAGCATCCCTGACTGCTTACATTCATCAAAACCAATTTAATTTTCAGATTTCAAATGGACTGAAATAATGCTAAAATATTCTTATTTGACAATTTGATAAATGATATGTGAAAATTTGCTCAGTTTTCGAATTATGACCATCACTTATTAAGGAAGATAAGATAGATAGATAAGATAATTTAATGTCTTTCATCCAGCAAAATGATATGACAATGACAGCACAATGTGTCATTACTTATCTAATATAAAATGTTAACATTCAAAACTGGTATCCTCTCTCTCACTCTTGTCTGTCATCCACCCATCCTTTACCACACATGCACATATAAATGCAAAAATGTAACTTCAATTATTCAAACATTTTAGAGTAGCTAAACTAAGTATTATAATAGAAGAAATTAATTTATCTCATCTCAAAAAGCTTCAATTTAAGCAATATTTTCTGTGGATATATGGAAGACCATCTACATAAGTTAACTAATTAGGCAATATAATTCATTATTATGTTTGATGGTTAGACTCATACTGCAGTAAAATGTATGGAAGCTCTTACATGTCAAAATACAAAATATCAGTATATGTGTACAAGAAGAATGGTTGGACTTAAGTTGTTGCAGAGATGCTGCCAGGATTTTATCTGAATGGGGAGGATCTCCAGCCTTAATATTAAAATAAAGGGGGGAGTAGTACAAATTGGGGGGGGGGAGGGGGGATCGCCACAGTCCATTATTTACCCAACACTTAAAATATCTCTCTCTCTTCCTGCTCCACTCTGGAGACACTTTTAAAATCAAAATCCTCATAAGATTCACCCTCTAGTTGTGCAAACATTAATCTGTTGAATGTTTCTGAGCTTAAACTGTTCCTTATCTGTGTATGAATAGTGTTCTGTGGTGAGAACCCCCTTTCACAGTCTCAGATCTGAAAAGGCATATGCATATCTAGCTTAGTCAGCATCAGCTAGTTGGGAAACTGTTCTTTATGATTGTTTTGGAGAATTTCCCACAGTTCACAGGTATTGTCTCATGGATTTATCTGCTCCAAATGCATGTGAAGTGGTTACTCAGCATGTCACATAAGAGCTGACATCCTAAATTTCAAACACCGATTTCCGACATAAAAGGGTTATTCTTCCCAAAAAATTTCAAATATTACACTACATACCTCCCCTCTTGGTGTTGTGTTGTAACGATTTGAACTGTAACAGCCAAGATTTCGGAAACTTCACATACAATTTTGGTTTCTTCTTTGGCAGTTCATCTAACCTAGCATCTGACATTGTTTTAAAATTATCATCTTCTGCTTGTTGAGAAACTCAACTTCATCCTTCACTTTCTTCATTCACTACCTTAAAGTTTAAAAGAATCAGTAATTTTCCACCCAGCCATGCTTGACTATAATCTCACCTTTGAGAAATGGCCCAAAGTTTGTGCATGCACAAACGTGAGGAAAGGGCACCTGAATTGCAGAACCCTTCTAGTACACACATTTTGCTGTTATAATTAACAGGATTCCAAGCATCCTTTAGTATTAACCTACATCAGCATACATTGAAATGAACAAAGGTATTATAATTAAATAAGCATCCTTACTTTTTAGTTTTTTTTAAATTCTTATTTGCTCAGCTTATCTTAACAATTAAATAAAAATTGTATACTGTGCAGAGTGCATTTTTATATGCGTGACTTTAAACTAATTTGCAGGAGTTCTCAAACATCATTGCATTCCAAAGTGTGCAAATTTATCAAATTTGTGTGTGATTTGTGCACATGTGCACCCTGGCAGCATCTCTGTTGTTTTTACCACAATATTGAGCTGTAACTAAATAAAAAATACATTAGATTATTTCATTCCTAACATTCTTCTTTTCCATAAAGATTTATGCATCCTCTGTCTATAGTAAGGTACACCTAGACCCATGTACAAACTATATGCAAACCAAAATTCTCGATACACCTGATTCTAATGAAGTTAAAACTATTGAAGTTTTCCTTTGATGAGTGGTCTATCTTCACATCCGTTCGCTGGTTAAAACAATAACATACAACGTCTCCATTTCATTATGGTTCAAAAGAACAAAGATATATATGAAAATCAATAAAGCATTTGTTTTTATACCCTTCATAGTTTAATACTAAACACTTAAATTATAAGACCACCCTACTGGCGAACCAAGCTGACAGACTTGTCTAGTTTAAATTACAAGTATCTTATTTGCTTTTACATAAAGTTACATGATATTACTCTCAACAATGAATAATTAATGTTTAATCAACACGAATCATGTGTTTATAATAGAGATTACATTTAAATATAAGCTTAATTTAGGATACTTTCAAGGTAAAATTTGTCCGCCTCCGGATCAGCCGCCATTTTTGTTTCCGTGCGATCTCCACGGATACAGACTATTCTGTATTTCTTTTGCAAAGAGTAGCAATCGCTACATCCGGAGAAAAGTTAGACTGGTCCCCTATCATACTGTTAAATAAATATGAGCGGTATCAACATATAAATAAAAGTAAGAATATTGCAACGGAAATCATTATCAAAATAAGAAAAAAAAAAGCTCCGGAACTATAAGTTTCTTCATTTTTGTTTCTTTTAAATTTAATTGTCCATGTGATACAAAATAGAGCTTAGAAATCACTTCTACAGTAGATAATGTCCAAACATTTGGTTTATTGTGCATTTATAAGGGGAGGTAACCAACATACGCGCACTGTAAAGCCCCATCTTAAGTGCACGGACTTATGTTTCTTTCTATGGACTGGAGGGAAAAGAAAACTTGCCGAAAAGAAATGTTAAATAATAAGGAATAGGTAATTGTAATGCATGAAACAAAGTTATGCAGTCAGAAAATTCTTCATTGTTTTCATTATATGCAAACACTTTTAAGAATGACACGATATCCTTTAGAATGATGAGGGCTAGTGCACTAGAAAAATGAACAACATTTGTAAAAATTGTGAAATGTTCAAGGTTAAGCGTACATGTACGGGAAGAGGGCAGTTGGAGAGAGAGAGAGAGAGAGAGAGAGAGAGAGAGAGAGAGAGAGAGAGAGAGAGAGAGAGAGAGAAAAAGTTATCATTAGCAAGTATAAAATGCATACGCTCTGTGCAGCTCCACCTGCGGAACACGTTAACGGCATAATATGTTTACACTTTTTGACTTTGTGACCAGAGGTTGTGGGTTTGAATACACATTGCTGAATGAATTTTCACGCCGTATTGAGAAAAAGTCTAGTTCCAAGAAGAAGAAGAAACAGTGTGGTTTTTATAATTGTGCATAGCTGCGTGTAAAAGGAAGACAAGAATTGTGTCGTCACTTGTAAAATATGATAATAAAAACAGAGATTACACGATTGAACCATGAACATTTTTCTATAATGGTGGTCAAGAAGCAGGTTGAATTTTGATGGGCGAGGTTTGGAAAGCAATCATTTGAGTAGCCAGTCATATATTTGCCCTTCGAGTGGCATACGACAAAAATATTGGTGTATTGATATTGTATTTTATTTTTCCTTTGATATTTACTTTTATTCTTCATTCGGAAATAAATATAGTCGGTGTTTTACGGGTTATTTAGTGCCGAGGCAATTGGAGTTGGATGCCTTGCCCAAGTACACAACACGGTAGGCAGTCCAGGCTGATCCGATGATAGGATTCAAACCCGCACCCTTCTGCTCGCGAGTCCGGCATTCTAAGGACTGAGCCACCGCGTGTCCCGCCAATAAACATAATACATAGATTGTAGAAGAATGCAAAAACTCCACACTTTTATGTGCCATATCATGTCATGACAGTCCCCAGCCCTTTTAAATTTTTAGGACAACACATTAGTAATGATCGATCTAGTTTTGTTCCATTTAAACATATAATATTGCCTCATATCGCATTACAAAGGAAAGTGGTCTAGAAACAACTGAGAGTAATTTACTGGGTCCTCTTAGTATGATATTACTATAATGTGTACAGCAGTATAATGAAATAAATAAAATAATTACTCACAAAATGCAATACAATCAACAGAGAGAGAGAGAGGGGAGAGAGAGAGAGAGGGGGGGGTGAGAGAGAGAGAGAGAGAGAGAGAGAGAGAGAGAGAGAGAGAGGAAGGTGAGAGAGAGAGAGAGAGCAACAATATATACGCATCTTTAGATTCTTTATTTTATCGGTGAATCTTAAGGTATAATATATTTATTACAGGACTCGTGTATTATATATGATTATAAAACCATATCATTTTTTTCTCTTCATATTATACACGTATATAGCACCTCATGGCGTAACAAATGATATCATAGTGTCCTTTAAGGAGAAGGCATAATGTCCGAGGAAACTGAATGTACTTGAAAGTATTTTACTACAATAATCTGTAGTTGTATTGAATAAATATTGTGTTATTTCGTCATGTGATAAATGAAATCTTATATTTGTACTGATTTTCAGCAACACGAATCGCAAAAGATGGAAATTATTCATTTGAAATGAGCACTTACGCATGCTCCTTTATGTTTATTTACGTTTATGATATACATGTTAGTGTTTATTTTGTATATCTGTCTTAAAAATTGTTTTTATCTCATACACACTCAAGCGTTTACTTATCAACCAGCTTACCTAGCTACCTACATACGTATTGATACGCATGAACCTACATATAAGCGTGCATATATGAGCGGAAGGAACGAAGGATGAAACATAAGTAGGAAGAAAAAGAAATTTGGATGGATGGACGGACCCTTTCTTATAAAACGCCATGTCTGTAAAGCAGCGTGATTGATTGGAATAAGTACGAATTTTAAGTATTTGCACTTTTATCAAACATACACTGAAATTGGCATTTATCTGGCAATTTAATCCAAATCGAGAGGAGTCGAAATTGATATAAATGTTTTGATTAACCACCCATCAAGGCGACGGAGTTTTCACTGGGGAAAAAGCACGCAAAGCAAGCAATAGTTTCGTATTTATCACTCCCTACTGTCACCCATTTACACCTGGTCATCGTAATTACAGGTAAATTCAGGTATTTCACAAGTGATAGATGGCCAAAGGTACAGGTGCTAGAACGTAAAGAATTTTTTCTAAGACTAATAAACTTAATAAATCTTATGCTTTAGCAGATAACGGTTTAAATGAAGCTTTCTGTAAACAATTCTCGCGTCTTAAATGTGACAAAACATGTATCAGCGACTAATAATGGCATTATGAGAAACCAATTAAAGTTCCCAGCTCTTTCTCTGTTGCCCAAATTAACCAAACCTACATATGTGTTTTGTATACATAATAATGTATCTATTTGAATACGTAATGTGAGTTCTCTGTTTCAATTTAGTCACAGACGTGTATTTTAATATTTCAAGATAAGGTAATTTAGTGATGTTTGTGACATACATATTCTTATATCTCTGACGTCCAAATCTTAAGCTATACGAATTCGAACAGTAATTGTATGTATTGTTGAAAGGGAATGCATCAAACACACATGTGCATGATTTCAGGATGAGAACATGCACACATTCTCTCACAACTTACGTCAAAGTTCCTCAAAATGTCCAAGAAATTTCACTGATTTATTTATGTATGCTTTCCGTGGAGAAAATCTTGTGCACTTTTATCTTCATTACAGATGATCTTGGCCTTGCATCACATTGTACACAGTCCCTTGCTTTCATTGCACGCACGCAGGCACACACACATTAATTTCGATAAAAATATGTTTATGCGATATAATCATCAAATAAGGTATACCCCCCATTACACACACACACACACACACACACACACACACACACACACACATGATCACTACAAGAGCGCGTTCACACATGCGCACACAAATCTGAGCTATGCGTGTCTGTAGAAGGTATTATTTATATGTTCGAGCTTTCCTCGTTTAATTGAATTTTACTTTGGTTAATATTTCATTCTTATTTTCTGCTACAGATTTTTGTTGTATAAATTTGATTCATTGGGAAGTTTATCGCATGTTACACAGAAAAAAAAATGCTAATTGTAAGAACTTTATTTGCCAGCACTTACCTCATTTTAATAAACAATTATTATGATAGCATCTTTCTAGATTTAAACATCAAGTTACCGGACACAAGAAGGTTTCAACTGTTTAAAAATCACATAGACTTTTACAGTAAATATGCAATTTTCAAATGCAACTGTTTATAGTTAAGAATCTTGATGCGAAATTATTATATATATAGATATATATCTGAAGTCATAATATTTTAAGAAAACAATTACCACTCGGGTTCAAAGAGAATAATATGGAATATGAAATTATAAGAGATGAATCTGGCATAGGCACCATTTCCAAAGTTCAACCAGACTCTCGCGTGATTTCGTGAGATCTCCGCCATACGACAGACCCTCGTTTGGCGAAGATATCAGGGAACCACGCAAGAGTCCTTTTGAACAAGACTTCATAAAGAAGTGCATATTTCATGACCTGTATTAAACTTTATTTATTTTATTTTCACCATTTTTAACAAGGCAATACATTGTTAATAGACCAGTCTTCAATTTTATCGTTAACATATTTATATGTAATATACAATTGAATTTAAATAAAAGTTAAAATCCTATACATCTTGAATGTATCCAAATGTATTCCACTCTATCCTAGGTATACTGAAGGATGAACAATTTCAAATGCTTTATATATATATATATATATATATATATATATATATATATATATATATATATATCTGCGAGGGTTGATCAAAAAGTTCTAAAGCAAATGCTGTAAAGAAAAAGTTACTTAAGTGTTTACAATAATTTTATTAGTCCGCCACAAACTGACTTCTTTCTGACCTAATGCACTTCATCCATCTTGTGACCCATGTCCTGAACACATGCAGCACCCCGACAATGTGACAGCATTCGTAGCAACCCGGTGATTGCACCCCTTAGTTCTTGTATGTTTTCGTAATGGTTTCCCCGTAACGAATCTTTCAATTTGGGAAAAAGTCAAAAGTTGTGAGGAGCTACATCTGGACTTTATGGCGTGTGATTTAGGGTTTTAACGTCAAATCTGTGTAAGATCAGCAGTCCAGACTTGCATATGTGTGCGCGGGTGTTATCCTGGTGCAAAATGAAGCCACCCCAAAGTAGGTCTGGACACTTTATGCGAATAGCCTCAAGTAAATTATATCTGATTACTGTGGCCTAGTATTATCCATTCACTGTGGTGTTCTCTGGTATCATGTGGTTCAAAAATTATTCTCTGTGTGTTGAAGAACATAACGCACACAACCTTTCCAGCAGACTGGAAAAACATTTTTTAATAGGCGATGGCGAACTTGTGTGCTTCTCTACACTGCTTTGTTTGACACTTGCTCTTAGACTCAAAGATGTGTATCCAAGTTTTATCACATGTAATAATCTTATTTATGAAATTATAGCATTCTACTTTGTATCTGTATAATAATTCCTTGCAGATCTTTACCCTTAAACCCATTTGTTCTTTATCAAGCAATCTGGACATCTAATGGACACAAACCCTGTGCATTCCTACTTGCTTGGTCAAAATGTCCTCTACACTTCCATAAAAAATATAAAATTTGTCTGCTACCTCTCAGAGAGTAACACGTCTGTCTTCTTTCACATATATTTCCACATAATCGACTATTTCTTTTGAAAAAGATGTCCTTGGCCTACTTTTTCTTACCCCATCTTTAACAGTCTCCCTACCATCACTAAAACATTTCATCTCTCTACTGATTCAAGATTTAGCAAGTGCTTTAGGTCCATAAACAGCATCCAAGTCAGCTTTCATCTCCGTAGAGGATTTTCCTGATTTTGCATAAAAGTTTATAATCACTCTCTATTTTGAAACGGACTCATCTGCCATTATGCCACCGCGTCTACACATATGACGTAAAAAAGATAATGTCACTTTGCCTGTGACGACATCAGCTTAAATATTAGGTCACGTCCTAAACTGTGACCTTTTCAATTACAGACGGGCGAATTTATATGACATTCATTGGGTTGTTTTGTCTATATATATATATATATATATATATATATATATATATATATATATATATATATATATATATATATATTATAATATAATATAATATAGTATAATATAATATAATATATATACATATATATGTGTGTGCGTGCGTGTGTGTGTGTGTGTGTGAATCTGAGAGTGTTAATTCACAGTATGAGCAAAAATCTAACGGATTTTTTAGTCATCTTACAGTTTCACTCCTTGTGTTCAATTTCTCACGGAATAATACATTTATTATTGTAAGATTGTTTCCTGGTAATATATCCAACAAAAAGGATATATTTGAAAAGTGTTAACATCATAAGTTGCATCTTTGCGTAAACCATTTTTGATAGTGCGCATATTCAAGATAATTTTGCTAATTATGCATATATTGTGTAAGTTAGCCCAAAGAGAATTTGTTTTGCATTTGCACATGCACATAGATGACTTCAAAATAAATCTCACAGAATATTTTGTCAAATCTCACAGTCTGATACTCTAATTATATGCAACTGTAATTTTATTTTTTAGGAGGAGGTGTGTGTGTATGTGTGTGTGTGTGTGTGTGGAAACTTCACGATCAGAATATTTCAGATTTTAAATGATACATTATGGCAGCAGAAAGATACTGCATGATCTAGTCAGTAATAAAATGTATAGTCACACTTCAATTATCTGGTATCTCTGGATTTTGTTTTGGACAAAACATGGCCCAGATAAATGATGATACTGTCAAGTACAATTTGTAAGTCAAAATCCACTGGTCTGAATATGTTATCTCTAACTGCTAGAAAGTAGATGATAATCAAAATGGCAGGAATAATTATTATAGCAGTTATTTCGGAGAATATCAAGCAAGAGAGACAAGCATGAAAACCATTTCATTTCATAAATTTTAAAATGAATGAATGAATGAACTAATTAATTATTTAATTATGTAAATAATGAAGAAAGATGTAGATAAATAAAATTTGGTAAAACAAGCGAACAAACTAACTCATAAAATAAGAAAAACGACAGTGCTGATTTTCTACAAATGACATCATCTTTACAGTCGTTGTTTATCATCAACTAAGTGATTACATTACCCCAACTTAAATTATAATATTTGAAAACACACACACACACACACACACACACACACACACACATATATATATATATATATATATATATATATATATATATATATATTATATTTTTTTTAAAACGAATAAAAACTTTATTTCTGTTGTCAAGGTTCATCAAGAGACAAGATGGTGTGTGTGTGTGTTTTCTTCAAACTACTTTTCTCTACAACTACAATAGAGTTATTCTCTGGCATGTAAAAGCTTGAGGACAGTAGTAAATACTTTATCAAAGTCACATACCTGCACCTTGTAGGTTGATCAAAAGTCTTAGAAAGAAGACATTTACAAAATTTTTGACAGTTAACGACATTTGGTCTCATCTTATTACACCTAACACCTGTTTTGGCTGTTTCAAACTTTTTGAACCTTTCAAATTTGTTTGCAAAGGCTTTGCAGGTAATCTCTTAACACCGTTGTTTGCCAATCGGATGGAGTTGTACAGCTCCAGATTGGTCTTCTGGCACTCGAGCTAGCCGGATAGGGAATTTATCGGACATAACTGGGTTACCGTTTAAAAGGATTTAACAGAGGTGTAAGAATGAGTGGCACAGTCGACAAAGTCGTAATATGGCATTCTTCCCAATGCCAAATGGCTCCAGTAATGCCGACGTGCCGTAAAACACCATTTCATCATCCCCATGCCAAGAAAACACCATTCCCCAATCCATCAGCAAGGAAAGATAACCTGATTCAGAAAAGACATGACTGAGTTATTTGAATTCAAATCATTTTGAAATATACCAGATTTTTAATAACGTATGTTTCATTATTAAACCCCACTACGACAGTGCTAGGGGTATATAGTGTTACCCTTGTCCGTCCGTCCCAACCTGGTTATGGTTTAATTTTAGGTCAGATTTCAAGCTCTGTGGTGTGGCATCCATATTCATTGAACATATTCTTTTATTTTCTTATTTTTTCTGCAGTCACATCATACGACACCCAAAATCTGGAAATAAGGTTTATAATGGTTCTTGAAGCAAAGAAAGTCTTAAATACCCGTAAAAAATCCCATACACATGGTCAGTTATTCTAAAAACTTTCTGAGCACGAAACTCAAACCTGAGCTAAAGACCATTAAAATCAGATATGATAATTAAGGTACGTCTGAATTTAACATGATGGCACAGGTACATCTAAATTTAACATGATAGTACAGGTTCGTATGAATTTACCATGACAGTACAGGTGCGTCTGAATTTAACATGATAGTACAGGTACGTCTGAATTTAACATGATACTACAGGTACGTCTAAATTTAACATGATAGTACAGGTACGTCTGAATTTAACATGATAGTACCGGTACGTCTGAATTTAACATGATAGTACAGGTACGTCTAAATTTAACATGATAGTACAGGTACGTCTGAATTTAACATGATAATACAGGTACGTCTGAATTTAACATGATAGTACAGGTACGTCTGAATTTAACATGATAGTACAGGTACGTCTGAATTTAACATGATAGTACAGGTACGTCTAAATTTAACATGATAGTACAGGTACGTCTGAATTTAACATGATATTACAGGTACAGATATGATTCTGAGATACCCATCATTCGAACTTTATTCTAATTTACAAAATGTCAAAAGTTCCTGATTATACGCTTGAACTTTAGTTTGCTAGAAAATGGAACATAGTCACATTCGGCCAGTAAATAATGATGTTAAGAAAGTAAAGTTTAATACTCAAGAATTTGGGTCTTGTCTTATAACCCCTTTCTGATTTGAAACATTGATGGGTGAGTGGATGGATTTAACATCATATAATTATGGATAGCCGTGTGCCGTCCAGGGTCCCCCAAAGTACTACAGTCATTCAAAATTCCTTTATCTATTCTAGATTACAGAAATCAGAAATCTGCCTGACTATAATGTGTAATTCTTATGAAAAAGTCCATGTTAACCCAGGTGTTTAGTTCTGGAATCTTGCCCCTAAGGTTTAATTAGATCACAAATTAGAGGTGATAAACCTGAGAAGATACTTATGGACTTATTCATGTAAAAAAAGGCCCAATCGTTTCATTACAATGTAATTAAATGACACCTGCTGATATACAGCTAGACTTGAAAAAATGCACCCAAAATAATAATAATAATAATAATAATAATAATAATAATAATAATAATAATATAATATAAAAATAATAATACTAATACTAATAATAATAATAATAATAATGAGTTAATAGAGCGCTTATTGTTTTGAAAAGCTCTAAGCGCTTTACAAAAGGGCATTATTTCCTCAAATGGGACTTTGTAGGAGAGTCCCAACTTCCTCCTCTACAGGATATTTGAGCAAGCTCATTTATGAGATGGACATCAACATGCAAAAATGGACAGATTTTGTTTCTTATTAAATGTTTTGAATTAAAATGCATTGCCGTATTAACCTAGGAGATAATAGTTTTTAAAACCTGATTTGTGGAAGACAAAGATATGGGCAGGGGAGGGGGTAACGAGGTGGGGAGGCGAGGTGGTGGTTGGGTGAAGAGGATGGGAGGCGGGGTGAGGATGGGGGTGAAGAGGAGGAGGGGGGGGCGGGCAGATGCACGAGATATTGGAAACGTCATCAAAATAGTGCAAGAAACATGAAATATGGTATCAAACTCTCTTACAGCCCCCTTATTGTATGAAACATTTTGGGTACATTATCTTACACACCATCCGTAAGCCAATATGTGGCTTATACCATTTCGAGTCTCATTCAGCTTGTCTTTTTGTTTGTCTGTCTCCCTTAACAGGTCATAAATCAGCTTTTCCAGTGCATGCCTTGAGCTTCCTGATCATGTTTACAAGCGGCGATACAAGTCTGTGAGAAAAAAGAGAAGGGTTGTTCTTGTCATTGTCAATCCTGACAATCAATTTTTTCAACATGGCACAAACAGCACATATCAATAGTGTGTAGGCTTAAGCCAATGACTGCCGGTTTCTGAAATATTCCTTCTTGACCAGCCTTTCCATCACCTCTGCCATCGGCACTCAAACCTCACAAGACGAAAATGTTGTATTGTTAATCTGGTCGCAGGTGCTACACATGGTCTTTGCATTTTATGCATGTTTCGATGTAATATCCTTGGTACGAAACTTTACATGTAAATTGCATCACATAATACAGACATGATTTTCTAAACATTGCCGGCCACGTGCTTTCAGACATGCATAATCAGGACAATTAACAATTTAATAATATTCCGAGTAAAATATGTAAGGAACCTAATTACCCACATAAAGTAGCTAGGTTGTGAAAACTTGTGGCACCCCCATACCCCCATACATACATACATACATACATACATACATACATACATACATACATACATACATACATACATACATACATACATACATACATACATACATACATACATACATACATACATACATACATACATACATACATACATACATACATACATACATACATACATACATACATACATACATACATACATACATACATACATACATACATACATACATACATACACACATACATACATACATGTAAGGTTAATGTCGATTCACCAGTAGTCAAAATGGGACCAAACTTTCATATAATTATGACACACGCAGCTGAAAAAGTTATAGTACAGCATTTACAATTTTAAAAATGCAGAATATACTGAAATGATTAAGACCAAATAAATACAAAATTCGGAGTCTTGATTTCTTCTTTTTTGATGATTTTAATGATAATCATCATCATTATCGTTATCTTCATACATATATTACCTTTTTACTTTTATTGAAAATGTATACTGTTAACATATTATGATGGTCTTGATGACGAAAACGACGATGATGTTAATAATAATAATAATAATAATTGTAGTCGCAATAGTAGTAGCAGAAAAGTTGTATAATTTTCTGTTTAAATATACACAAAATATGTGTAGTTTCGGGCGGGGGGTGCCTTTCAAGAAAAACAAATAGAATTTTTTTAATGAAAAGACTGAGTAATAAAAACAAATCTTTATACTTTTTTCACAGGTTTTGAATAGTCCTTTTATAGTGTTTGTAAACTACAAACAATATTTTGTATAGTTGACACAATAAGAATAAACAATCAAAACTCTCCAATGATTTTATTGTAATAAGAGTGAATTCATATTCTTACGTAATTCCGAAAATTAAAATAAGTAATATACAAATTTCTTTGTGTAAATCATTTTATTCCTTTTATAGTTTACCTAATTTTGAAGAAACGGTTAATATTGTAAGTTTATTGTTTTGGTTTAAAATCAGATTAGAATGACAATTTCTTTAACCCTACAGTGTCATTAATTTACACTTCGTTATCTTTGTCAGAAAAAAAGTATAGCGGATACCGCACGAGGACTTGAACAATTGCATCTTAGTCTATTTTTAGCCTCAGACACACACAAACACACACACACATACTTAAGTCTATTTTGTGTTTTTGTGTCATACGACGATTATGCTTCAAAAGTAAAGCCAAATGCCATATTATCTCCTTTTTTCTCTCTCTCTCTTCTTCTCTATGTCTGTCTCTGTCTCTGCCTGTCTGTCTGTCTGTCGGTCTCTGTCTTCCTTAAAATCCTTTTGTTTTGTTTATAGTGTTATGCTTATATATCTATGTTCTAGCTTATGTTATTTGTTTTTGCTGAGAAAGACTTGAAGAAAGTGTTAGAAGCAAATGACGCAATTTTAATTAAATTCTTCAAATTTTGCACCGACTAATACTCTGTGTATTCCATAATGGAAGCACATTGATTTGATCTTTTTTGGTGTTTTAAGCAAATTGCTTTGATCTGGTTTGTTGTTTTACGGTCCAGCAAATTGGTTTGAATTGGTTTTGTGCTTTACGGCCCAGCAACACAAGCAGGTTATTTGAGAAAGATTAAAGCAAATGACGTAATTTTAACTAAATTCTTAACATTTCATAACTATTAACACTCTGTACATTTCACAACTGAACCAAATTAACGCAAGATTGAAGCAAACGACGTAATTTGAACTAAATTTAAAAAAATTAAAATTAACACTCTTGTTTTGACTAAATACCTAACTAGTTGGGCGTGTCGCTAGCACTCTGCTTGGGTAAACTATTTTGACTTGCATTCATGCTTAATGAAAGCTAAATTGATTTTAGAACGAGGTATCACAACGCAGTTCAAACATTTCTCTGATTTATCTAACCTTATCAGACGTTGCTAAAATTAATGAAATAAATGTTTCTAGGCCTCGTTTGTATCCAGTCTTTATATCTGATTGAACTACGGCCACAAGTTTACAGGTAGTGTGTATGGTGACCGAGAACAAACCTTTTGTGTCAAGAGTCATGTCCATTTAAATTAAAATTAAACAGTTTCATTACACACTGTCATCAGTATAACATATCACAAATCCATTTTATATTTTTGATATTGGACATGTGTAATATAATTTGATGAAATCACAAAATTACGTCAAGGTTAAAATATCAGAGGAATCCGAATAGAATGTACGGAACCCGGATGTAATGTAGGCTGTACTTCAAAATGTGATCGCAATACTGTGTGACTGATTGAACATAATCAGTGAGTGTCCTCGTGTGATATAGAGAATATGACATTGAATAAAATCAGTGATTGTCCTCGTGTGATAAATAGTATATGATATTAGTGCTATTTCATATGAAATTCATAAAATTCGACGAATAATTTCATTTTTTCTTGCTAAAGCTCGATAAAGATACAAATTATTAAATCTGTTTCATAAATTCTTAGGTAAAACGTATGCATAAGATCCATTTATTGACTAAACACCACTATTAAAACGATATTGCTTATCAAATGAAAATAATTGTTGGTCTAAGTAGAGAACATAAAATAGTTGACAATATGGTATTAGATTACAATATTGTTGACAATATGGTATTAGATTACAATCTTGCTGACAATATGGTATTAGATTACAATCTTGTTGACAATATGGTATTAGATGACAATCTTGTTTCTTGATTGACAAACAAAGGCAATCATAAAATATTACGGTTGAAACTGTGCAAGTTAAAATCCAAATTCATCTTTTAGCAACTTTTTTGGTTATCTTTGAAAATAAGCAACGATAATTTAAATTTCTTTAGTACCGGTTGTTTCTAACATCTGATGTTTTTGTGAATTAAAAACAAAAAATAATAAATAATTTATTTAGTTTTTTCATTAAAATATAACCTTATAATTGTTTTGCTAATGTCGCACGCCCAATGGTTCAAAAACTATTAATTTGTATATGATTTAAATCATGTGCGCCACCAATGTTTTCTGATGTTTTATACTGTTCAAAGCAATCAATAACCACTCTGGAAGGCCCATATTTCGCGTGTAATCAATAACCACTCTGGAAGGCCCATATTTCGCGTGTAAACAGATTAATATTGACATTACCTATGGAAAAGCATGTCATTTTTTGGCTCAACTGGCATCATTCAATAATCTTTAGCTACAATTTTATAGATTTCCTCTCGGGGAGAGAGTTTAAAATTCCAACAACTCCTAGTCAAACTGGGCGTCATGATTATCCCTAGATCGGTGATTTTCTCCTTTATCCAACGACTGATCTCTATTAGAAATAAATTTGTTTGATCTCCGGACTGGGTGGGATAGGTAAAAAAAATTGGGGCTGTGGGGTCAGAGCAGAAGTGTTGATACCCATATGCTTTTAACTAGGGGTAATACAATACATATTTCGATACTTCATGTGAGTGTGCGTGCGTGCGTACGCGCGAGTGTGTATATTAGTACTTTTCAAGATGAATAAAGTTGGGCACAAAATTGTCCATTGCTTCGTTTGTTTCTTTATTATCTTAATGTGACATAAATACAGGCTTTCCAGAAGAAATAGAAATATATCGGACCAGTGTTTTTTGCACTTTAACGCTTTTTTCAGCACATGATAGGCTATACATGGCGGCCAGTATATTTGGAATAACCTGGGAAGGCTCTGGGAAGAACCACCGACCCACGGGAAGCCACCGGAAAGCTTTCTCGCATGCCTACATTGGTCGAGCCGAGACTAGAACTCACGTGGACAGACGTGAGATGTATGAGTGATCTGTAAAGGTGAGCGCCTTAGACCACTCGGTCACCTGGGGCCCCCTTATCTGGGACGAATTAAAAACTAGACCGGTTGGGACTAATTGAAGACTAGATGGGTTGTCATGAATATATTTTACATATTCAGAAAACTCCATAACTTAATCTTATTTTGCTAAGCTCAGTTCCCTGAAAATTGACCACAAAAAAAATACAGAAGGTTTCAAATATGCGATTAAACTAAGATTCATAACGATGTTATTGCTAATACTTCATTTCACGAAACTTTTCCAAAATATCTTGCTTAATAAGACCAAATGGGTGTACTAGAGTGTACACCCAAGTGGAGTTTTGTGATTGTGGAACACTATGATGAATACATGGCTAGGAACTATGAACGTCAGAAAGTATATTGCAATGGCATGGAACTCGATCTGTGATAGGTCGACAGAGGTGATGAGTTGCGAGAGAATTGTAGTAGAATCAGCGAATCAAGAAATGGATATTGCCTTCTTTTATTTACACTTCCTAATGATTTAATTTCAGGAGTAATAATAATAAAATGAAAAATGTCGATTCTCATTTCTTTGGTAATGGAAAATTTCAAATTTGTTAATCAATCAAAAGTTCTTTGTACCAAAAGTTAGAGGGAGAAAAAATACATATAATTTGAATATATTGATGGTGTATACAAATAAGAGGGTATGAGAACTTACTGATAATACTACCTGGTTTTCATCATGTGTCTCACCTCTTGAATCTATGACCTTAAATAGAGCTCATCGCAATTTATGAGGTTCGTGCAATAAGTTGCAGGCACCCAGTATAAAGAAAAAATACATGTAAAATAAAAAGGTTCGCTTAAAGAATCTTCGTCAGTTTTTCTCCACTTTTGACAGGTTATGGATAGTGTGCCGTTTCAAGCGCTAAAGATTATGTTTCCAATATTTGATGTAATTTTTTGTTTGAGGGAATTTTATCTTCTGGTAACAAATAGTTTTATGGTACAAACAAATCAGGGCAATTGACCTGAAGATAGGTAGACAGACAGACATATATATAAATAGCTGAACAAGTAAATATATATGATATTTGTGTTTACTTAAACATTTATCGAAATGCAAGCTTCAGTAACGATTTACCTTGGTTGAATACAAGCTCTAAGCAGTCCCTCTCAACAATTATAAGTCAACCAAATGTGCTACTTTTGACATCTTATAGGAAGACAAAACATGTACACTTACAACTAATATAGAAACATGTACACTTACAACTAATATAAAAAGATGTACACTAACAACTAATATAAAAACATGTACACTAACAACTAATATAAAAACATGTACACTTAGAACTAATATAAAAATATGTACACTAACAACTAATATAGAAACATGTACACTTACAACTAATATAGAAACATGTACACTTACAACTAGTATAAAAACATGTACACTTACAACGACTATAAAAACATGTACACTTACAACTAATATAAAAACATGTACACTTACAACTAATATAAAAAAATGTACACTTACAACTAATATAAAAACATGTACACTTAAAACTAATATAAAAACATGTACACTTAAAACTAATATAGAAACATGTACACTTACAACTAATATAAAAACATGTACACTAACAACTAATATAAAAACATGTACACTTAAAACTAATATAGAAACATGTACACTTACAACTAATATAAAAACATGTACACTAACAACTAATATAAAAACATGTACACTAACAACTAATATAAAAACATGTACACTTACAACTAATATAAAAACATGTACACTAACAACTAATATAAAAACATGTACACTTACAACTAATATAGAAACATGTACACTTACAACTAATATAAAAACATGTACACTAACAACTAATATAAAAACATGTACACTCACAGCTAATATAAAAACATGTACACTTACAACTAATATAAAAACATGTACACTTACAACTAATATAAAAACATGTACACTAACAACTAATATAGAAACATGTACACTTACAACTAATATAAAAACATGTACACTAACAACTAATATAGAAACATGTACACTAACAACTAATATAAAAACATGTACACTAACAACTAATATAAAAACATGTACACTTACAGCTAATATAAAAACATGTACACTTACAACTAATATAGAAACATGTACACTAACAACTAATATAAAAACATGTACACTTACAACTAATATAAAAACATGTACACTTACAACTAATATAAAAACATGTACACTTAGAACTTATATAAAAACATGTACACTTACAACTAATATACATGTCAAGCGTATTTCATTAAAATTCAGGTAATATATAGTTAACTCAGATAAAGCTAGATGGACCTTTTTAGCAATATTTCCAGATAATTTAAATGGGCAGTTAAACAGAACTTATCTATCTTTTTTTCTGAGAATCTGCAGTACCTGATGGAAATGCTAAATAAGAGTTATCTAACATAAACCTAGTTTATCAACCATGTATCCATGCATTACCTAAATCTAATTATCAGTATCTCCATATAATTGAATATGGCAGGTAATGTGAATTTATCTACAATTTGGTCTTCAGAATATGCATGACAAATGCTAATTGCAGAATTAACAAAAAATGTATGTAATATATAGATACCTCAAAATAAACCTAGTTTATCTGCCAGGTATATATATATTTACCTGATACTAATTCGCATTATCTGCAGGTAACTAAGTATTACGTTAATTGTTGTGTATTTCGCGACATGTATGTACGAATGACCTCAGATACATTTGTTAAATGTAAATTCGTGCTGATTAAATCGCGAATTTCACAAGGTAATATATAGTTACCTCAGAGAAACATTACTTATCTGCCAGGTATCTATATATTACCTGGGCGTAATTCGCATTGTTTGCAGATAACTATATAATACCTGGATTTTTGTGAATTTCGAGGCTGGTATCTATGAATAAACCTTAGATAAATTTGGTTTCGGTAGGTAATGGTAATTAAAACGCATGCGAGATTAAAATAAACATTCAAGTAAAATATAGTTACCGAGACCAAGAAGTGAGTCCCTACCTTTTAGCTACCTCAGAATTATCATTACCTGGACGATGTAGCTACCATTATCTAAATAAGCCAATTAGAGTCTCGGTTTCGGCAAATCGATACTGATGTATTAAAAGTAAACATGAATCGTTTACAATGAGCGCACATTGCAACAACGGAAAGTCTGCTTCAAGGAGTAAATACAATGTTGAGGTGTTTAAAAAAGCACTTAAAGAACTTAAATTTTTAATTTAAATAAATTAATTAAATCGACATGAATTAATAATTCATCTCTGGTAAAACATAAATTATTAAGCTTTTCTAAAATCTTAAGTTGCTTATTCATTAATTGTCCCGCGTCATTTTAAATTTTGCTACTCTTTTATTAATATAAAATTTCTTTTCTGTTAAATTCAAAAATATTTTGTAGATTTTTCACCTTCATCTATCCACTTTGTCTTTGATCTAACCACTTATCTATTCAGTCTATTTTGGCATGTTTATATTTTAATTATTTTCCAAGACTTCTGATAATTCTAAATTATTCATCTTGTATGGGAAACAAATTAATTTCAATTTCATACTATCCACATACTGATGTATTGATACGAAATTTACTTACTAAGGATGTCCGTCTACATATATAATCAAACAATAGTACTGTCAGATTATGTGGATACGGTGATAAATAAGGGCGTTATCACAGTCCCAATTAAACGTCAGATTATATGGATACGGTGATAAATAAGGGCGTTATCACAGTCCCAATTAAACGTCAGATTATATGGATACGGTGATAAATAAGGGCGTTATCACAGTCCCAATTAAACGTCAGATTATATGGATACGGTGATAAATAAGGGCGTTATCA
Source organism: Margaritifera margaritifera (assembly GCA_029931535.1). Taxonomy (NCBI): domain Eukaryota; kingdom Metazoa; phylum Mollusca; class Bivalvia; order Unionida; family Margaritiferidae; genus Margaritifera; species Margaritifera margaritifera. Next base: position 378,081 of record JAQPZY010001205.1, read on the forward strand.
CAGTCCCAATTAAACGTCAGATTATATGGATACGGTGATAAATAAGGGCGTTATCACAGTCCCAATTAAACGTCAGATTATATGGATACGGTGATAAATAAGGGCGATATTACAAACCCAATCAAACAAGCAAACGGAACTAGCTTCTTTGAAGTTTATAACCCAAGACCTCGTCTATAGATTGGCTAATCAACACACCCAAGACCTCGTCTATAGATTGGCTAATCAACACACCCAAGACCTCGTCTATAGATTGGCTAATCAACACACCCAAGACCTCGTCTATAGATTGGCTAATCAACACACCCAAGACCTCGTCTATAGATTGGCTAATCAACACACCCAAGACCTCGTCTATAGATTGGCTAATCAACACACCCAAGACCTCGTCTATAGATTGGCTAATCAACACAGGTGTGGTACTAAGCATCTGGACTGCAATCATTTATAAAAAGTCCACGGAAATATTTGTTATCAGCTATTAAGTGTGCACTGTATAATTTACTTAAAATGTGTTAACTCGGATGATTTTTAATCACTCCATGTTATCTCGAAAAAAACATAATAAAATTCCTGCAACGAAATTTTTTGCTGGTGGTGGTACTGGTCTAAATAAGTAAACTGCAAGTAATCAATGGATATAAAATATGTCTAACAAACTAGCACTGTCTCTTTTATTAAGTAAATAATCCACCCCACCCTCTAAATACCCCTCCGTTAAGTTCGAGATGACGATTGAAATGCATAGTATTATACTCAAAGTTGAATGGAAATGTTGATAAAACTGGCTATTGAATATTCTTTAATATTGGCGACAATATGCATACAGTCTTTATTTTAATATGTGCTATAATATGCATGCAGTCTTTTCAATATGGAGACGGGTATTGTGATAGCTGCAATATGCGTACAGTCTTTTCAATATGGAGACGGATGTTGTGATAACTACAATATGCATACAGTCTTTTCAATATGGAGACGGGTGTTGTGATAACTGCAATATGCGTACTGTCTTTTCAATATGGAGACCGGTGTTGTGATAACTGCAATATGCATACAGTCTTTTCAATATGGAGACGGCTGTTGTGAAAACTGCAATATGCATACGGTCTTTTCAATATGGAAACGGATGTTGTGATAGCTGCAATATGCGTACTGTCTTTCAGTATGGAGACAGGTGTTGTGACAACTGCAATATGCGTACTGTCTTTCAGTATGGAGACGGGTGTTGTGAGAACTCAAGATCTTGAGCTAAAGTAATTACCCAATGAAATTGCAGGTTACAAATAGTTTACTATTTAAATAAGTCTGGCTGTCGGGTAATATGATAATTAGTGATCTGGTAATACCTGGCAGCTCATTCACATTGTCTGAGGTAATTCATAGATACCTGCCGCGAAATTCAAACAAAATCATGTAATATATAGTTACCTGCAGATAATGATAATTATTATACACGCGTACATATTATGTGTTATTTTGGTCAATTTCGAGAGACATAACTAGCATTTGCATCAGGTAATGTAAATTCTCAGAAACAAATAGCGAACTTTACAATAATTCGGTAATATATATATATATATATATATATATATATATATATATATATATATATATATATATATATATATAACCTCAGATAAACATAGTTATCTGGCAGGTATCCATATATTACTTGAACCTAATTAGCATTATCTCTGGATAAATAAATTTGGCAGGCAAATCGAATTTATCTATCTTGGTCTGAAAATATAATTACTTAATGCAAATGCTATATACGATTCGTGAAATTTACAAAATCTCAGGTAATATAGAGTTACCAAAGATAAACCTACTTTATATGCAAGGTAGACTATCTCGCCTGAATTGTTGTGAATTTCCCTTGCATTTTTGTTAGCAATAGCAACCAAAAAAACTAATTTATCTGAGATATTTAATCGATATCTGATGCGAATTTCAAATAAATTCAGGTAATATATAATTAGATCAAGATAATTAGGACCAGGTAATATAGCGATATCTGTCAAATAAACTTGGTTTATCTAATATAACCATATATTACCTGAATTTCGTTTCCAATATCCAGGTAATATAGGGAAACCTGCCAGATAAACTAGGCTTATCCAAGGCATTTACATTTTTCCTCAATTTTTTGCGAATTTCGCTTGAATTTTAATTAGCATAGTCTATTAGGAACCCTAACTTATATAAGATAATTCACAGATACCTGTTGCAAACATCACAAAAATTCAGGCAACACTGAGTTATCTGCAGGTAATGCGAATTCGTGTAAGTTAATATATGGATACATAGCAGTTAAAAACATAAGCTAAGTTTACCTGCGGTATTTATCTATTACCAGAATTTTCGAGAATTTCGATTGCGTTTTAATTAGCATTACCTTCACAAAACCTCACTTATCTGAGGTAATTCATCGATACCTGCCGCGAATTTCATCACAGATTTAGTTGACATATAGTTCCCTCGAGATAATGCTAATTAGGTCCAGGTAATATAGGCATATCTGTCGGATAAGGATAAACTATGTTTATTTGAGGTAACTATATGTTAAGTGAATGGTTGTGAATTTCGCTTGCAATAAATGTGGATATTGGCAGATATTGAAATTTTATCTACGTTTTCGTGATTTATGATGTGTTATATATATATATATATATATATATATATATATATATATATATATATATATATATATATATATATATATATATATATATAAAATTATATAATTTTGATTTCACTCCCAATATAATTAGTTATTACATCTCTCAGCTGCAATTCAACATGGCTAGTGATGACATTATCTAAAGAGGGTCCAGCCACTAACTTTCTCACGTAAGAAAGTACGACACTTACTTTTTAGCACGCTCATAGTGAAAGAAATACACAGAAGAATCGACATAGCAGTTAATAGCACATGGAGAATATTGGAAATGGTAAAATAAGCAGTGAACAGAAGAAGGCAGAGGACTTCAATGCATTTCTTGATTTTTATATTTTGTGAGTAGTTTTTCTTTATATGAAAGTTCAAAATCGATTGCCCTGGACGTGGCTGTTGTAAAAGAAAGATTATGACCGCATCCATGGTTAATATTGTGCAACACTTCTTTGTTTGTTCGTGTTTCTCTTAATCACGTTATTACACTAAATTTATGATGTGCAACTCTCTCAGTCACTTTAGTATGCTAAATTTACGAAGTGCATCTCTCTCAGTCTTTTTATTACTTTAAATTTATGAAGTGCAGCTCTCTCAATTTGCATCCTTAAGTTGATACAAATTATTTGTTTTTTTGTTTTATTTGATAAAGTTTTTCTTTTGTAAAAGCTTCATCAAAAATAAATATTTGCTAATTAGTATTTCTGTACGTTGCCAGTCAGAGCAGAATTCATGGAACATGATAGGTTTCTGTACATGTAACGTTATTGGTTTCCGTTCATGTTTACTTGATAGGTTTTTGTACATGTAACGTTGTTGGTTTCCGTTCATGTTTACTTGATAGGTTTCTGTACATGTAACGTTATTGGTTTCCGTTCATGTTTACTTGATAGGTTTTTGTACATGTAACGTTATTGGTTTCCGTTCATGTTTACTTGATAGGTTTCTGTACATGTAACGTTATTGGTTTCCGTTCATGTTTACTTGATAGGTTTTTGTACATGTAACGTTATTGGTTTCCGTTCATGTTTACTTGATAGGTTTCTGTACATGTACATGTTTGCTTGATACTTATATCTATCATGCGTAAACTTGTAAAGATGTACTGCAAGGAGTGATTGATAAATACTGTTTTTGGGTATCAAACTTTGCGAGACGTTTCGGTCTTTAATAAACGCAATATATCTTGCGAGATGCAAACGCTGTTTGTCGTCAGACACTTACTGTAAATCACATGATTTTGGCTGGCATAACATTTTAGTAAATATGGCGATGGGTTATATTCGCAAAAACAAATTGCCAAAAACGATATGATAAAATATTATTTTATATTGCTAATGCGCTGAATAACCTGTGTCTACTAAAATTTAATGACGCTATAACATTTTGATTTACATTACCTGCCTACCAGCGTACCTACCTATCTACCTATCTAAACAGCATCTTCCAAACAACATCAGTATCAATCAATCTGTATTTCCGCCCATCAATCTAGTAACTGGTCTTCTACCTAAAAGTATTACCTATTCTCTTATCTACACACCTACCGACCCTCCGCACCTACCTACACGTATACTGTGTTACTATTCCACCTAACCCGCCATCATACCTGTCTACTGAATACGTCTTACTCCATTTATCAACCGACCAACATACAGACCTATCATCAGACATAAACAGGAAGGGATTAACAGTCAAACGGACAGTCAGATTGTCATAATTTCTGAAAGTCATACCAGATAAACAACAATTGGGCAAAAGCAAAAGTTTTAACAATTATGTACGGTTTTATGTATCTATCTGTCTCAGCAGAATTGTAACGAATTTACAGATTTTTTTACTTATTCTGAAACGAATAAAAACATTTTTTTTTCTGTTGTCAATGTTCATCAAGAGCCAAGAGAGAGAGAGAGAGAGAGAGAGAGAGAGAGAGAGAGAGAGAGAGAGAGAGAGAGAGAGAGAGAGAGAGAGAGAGAGAGAGAGAGAGAGAGAGAGAGAGAGAGAGAGTGTGTGTGTGTGATATTCGTTTCAGCATATTGAACACTGGTACTGATCGTGAGAAAGTATGAAATAATGTCTCAAAGCGTGATAGATTATGCCTACTTGTTGGTATTGGACGTCCACATTCAGATCTCTAATAGACGCAGCTTATCATAAGACACTTACCTACCAAGCGACCTACTTATCTACATACCGACCTATCTATCTACATACCGACCTATCTATCTACATACCGACCTACCTATCTACATACCGACCTATCTATATACATACCGACCTATCTATCTACATACCGACCTATCTATCTACATACCGACCTATCTATCTACATACCGACCTATCTATCTACATACGGACCTACTTATCTACATACCGACCTATCTATCTACATACCGACCTACCTATCTACAGACCGATCTACTTATCTACATACCGACCTATCTATCTACATACCGACCTATCTATCTACATACCGACCTACCTATCTACATTCCGATCTACTTATATACATACCGACCTATCTATCTACATACGGACCTATCTATCTACATACCGACCTATCTATCTACATACCGACCTATCTATCTACATACCGACCTATCTATCTACATACCGACATACTTATCTACATACCGACCTATCTATCTACATACCGACCTATCTATCTACATACCGACCTACCTATCTACAGACCGATCTACTTATATAACCACCATCGAAGCTACATCTGTACCAGTCGATCTGCATTTCTGCCAATCAATCTAGTAACTGTCCTTCCATCTAAATGTATAATGTATCTTCTTACCAACCCACCTGCTCGCCTTCCTTCCTGTCTACTGAACACCTATTACCCATATACCAACCGACTAACCTCTAGACCTGTCTTGAAACAATAACATGAAGGGATGGACAGTCAGCACGACAGTCAGGTTTTCATAACATCTGAAAGTTAAATTAGATGAATAACACACATGTAAAAAATAATGTGTACAGTTTTATTTACCTATATGCCTCTGCAGAATAATGTGTACAGTTTTATTTACCTATATGCCTCTGCAGAATAATGTGTACAGTTTTATTTACCTATATGCCTCTGCAGAATAATGTGTACAGTTTTATTTACCTATATGCCTCTGCAGAATAATGTGTACAGTTTTATTTACCTATATGCCTCTGCAGAATAATGTGTACAGTTTTATTTACCTATATGCCTCTGCAGAATAGTTGCGAATTTTGCAGGATTTTTGTTTTCGTTCTAAAACAAATAGAAACTTGTTTTCTTTGTCACAACTTTATCAAAAGTCGTGATTTATTATTTGATATATACGTAAATAGATACTCATATCCGATGTTTAATATAATGATATACACGTAAATAGATACTTATATCCGATGTTTAACATAATGATATACCCGTAAATAGATACTCATATCCGATCTTTAATATAATGATATACACGTAAATAGATACTCATATCCGGTGTTTAATATAATGATATACACGTAAATAGATACTCATATCCGATGTTTAATATAATGATATACACGTAAATAGATACTCATATCCGATGTTTAATATAATGATATACACGTAAATAAATACTCATATCCGATGTTTAATATAATGATATTCGTTTTGTGTAGTGGACTCTGATACCGAGAAGAAGCGTGTATTAAAGATGCATCAGAACTTGATAGATGATGCCTAATTAATAGTATTGAACTTCGACAGACATTCAGGTATTTAATGTACACCATATCTCTTTGCCAGATAGATGCAAAGTGTTTCAACGGACGCTATTTAACTATCTGCATCCCTACCAATTTAATTGCCTTCCAAACTACATCGGTATCCATTTATCTATATTCCTGCCCATCAATCTCACAACTAGCCTTGTACAAAAATGTATTACCTATATTCTTACCATTATTAAAAAGTAAAAATATTTTCAATAAATATATTCTTACCTACACACATACCAGCCTTCCTACCTATACACTGACTACCTATCACTCTATCACTGCATTTACCTCCAAACCAACCAACCAGCCTACCTACATACCTTTGCTCGGACGTGATTAGAAAGTGATGGACAGGCACATTGACATTCAGTTTTTTTTGTTGTGTGTGTGTGTTTTTTTTAAAGCCAGAAACTTACACTAAACGAACAAAAGATAAATAAAAAATAGTTTAAAACAATATGTACATTTTTATTGACCTGCCTTCTTCTGCAGAATAGTTAAGACTTTGCTGGATCTGCAAAGGTGTCATCAAAAGTCAAGCTCTCTTCTAGTTGTTGGTGTTGTTGTTTGATATTTCCGTACATAGCTAATCACCTCCAATGGTTAATACAATGCAATTGGATTTTGTGTATTGGACACTGGTACCGATCATAAGCAAGTATGAAAATGTCTCAGAGCGTGATAGATGATACCTAATTGTGCGTATTGAACTTCGACAGACATTCAGGTCATTAATAGACGCCATATCTTCGCCAGATGCGATGGTAGCTTTTCATCAGGGAATGTCAACAACTTTTACCATCAAGTCTAGATTAAATTGGCATCTTTCAGCGGCGCAGAGCACGATTTGCTAATTTAATTTTCAATTTGGGCCCGATTAACTCGGGATGAATATGATTTCCCGATGAATTAGCCAACATCTTGTATTCATTCGTTCCCTTCTTAGAGACGGTGATAGATTAATGTCGTTTCCATCTCAATAGCGGAGTCTTCCCAGAGAGTCGGGACCGAAAATAACAAATACTTCAATGAATAATTATCAACAGGAAGACGGGGAAATATTGAAGAACATCGCTGATTAACAAATAAACCTATTCCCGATAGATTAGATAATTCTCTCGTATATTGATCTCAGCAAGGCCGGTCATCACCACTTGAAAGACGCTGGGAAATATTGAATATAGAATCATCCAGTTCTAATTTGTTACATAATGTCAGGACCACACAAACGTACAGGGCGTCTGGAGTTTGAAACTCAAATCGAAGATTAACCTTTTCATAAACATTCAATCAGATACACGAACCACTTATAACTTCAACGTATCTGGGATGTCAATACGCTACAAGAGTGGTCACTAAAAATACCGGTTTAGAAGCTCCTCGGTTGTTAAGAGTATCATAAAGATCATCCGAATGATTGCTAAATATTGAGAAAACAAAGTTATATATTTTTCGCAACAATTTCCAGGTAGAACGGGACAAACGCTTAGAGTTCGAGTCATAAATTAAGGAATAATTCTTAAAAGAGACCAGTCAAACAAATACGGAAAAGTAAATATGACTTCAATATACACGCAATATTAGTATGCCACCGACGTGGTCGCTATAAAGACCTGTTTCGAGGCTCCAGTGTTTTCAAGTGTATCTTTAGGTTATCAGATTCACTGCCATATTGATAAAGTCAATTTCCGATTTATTCTCTACCAAATCCAGATATGAACTGAGCAAGCATTTGGAGTTCGATCCATAAATTGAAGATTAATTCTGTCGGCAAGATACGCAAACCAAGTATAACTTCCTGGTATCTGGGTTGTCAATATAATATGCAATTTGTTTCACTTTAAAGACTGTTTGCGAAGGTTCTGAGATTTTGTATGGGTATTCTTAAGATCACCCAGAAAAATCTTCAACGAGAATGCATGCTTGAAAGTTTAATTTGTCACTGAATATTAGAAATTGGGTTTAAAGACTTGACAAGAGGTTTCTTTCAACTAACGTAATGTAGCTGATTCCAAATAAGAAAGAGTTGAAGTTGAGGAACTCAAAGTTTTGGAGAAATCTTTGTGACCAATCCCTATCCACTGTGAAACCTCTTCCAGATAGCAGTTGCCAACCTTTGATTGGCCAATACATGGCCAACCTTTTTGGTTCTCGTAAAATACAGGCAATTTAAGATCTGTTGTACGTATGGTTCAACAAACTGCTGCGTTCCCATGTTCGATATCTGGCGCCGCCATGTGCCACGGTTATTGGTCACCTCTCTTTTTCGAGGGTTTCGGCATTTTGACCAGATTCTTCCACCCGGAACACCATACCCGGCCACCCATGGTGCCAATGAGGGTACTTAATAAAAGGCGGTACTGGGATAATCTTTTATGAAATGTGAAGTTAATCTTGAACTTTCATACACCAGACAACCGGAATTGCAAGCTTAAACCTATATCGATATCAAAATGTTGCATCATGGGAAGTATTTATGGACAACCCGAACCTTGGCCCTCTCAAAATATCTCCGCGCGCATGCGCAAGTCTTGTTTTATTAAGATCTTTTTAAAACTCATATATCCTTCATAAATCCAGGGCTTAGGTTATGATCAATTTGGAAGGAATTACCATATTATATTTAATACCATATTTACACAATGATGAATTTATCTGTACCAAACAAGGACAAGATAAGTTCATATAACATCCCTAATTGAAATTTAATCCCACTGATCGGAAAATAAATCCCATATTACCCGGAGATATGTCTTCCATCCGTGTCAACATAGTTAGTATACCTCAAATTTAACCCGTAGTGTGACACCAAGATTTGGAAAATTGTCAGAGAAACTGGAATTTTTTTTTCGCATATTTTTCTAACCTGGCTTGAAGTAATAAATTAAAATATTTTGTGTGCAAGAAAAAAATGCGATGGAATCAAACGTTCTTGCTATCGCCAGAGCAAACTATAGTCAAAGGTCAACGTTGTGGAGACTAATTAGTACTTAAGACATGAAAATTGTGAATGGTCTATTATTGATTGGAAGAAAAGAGACCGAAGTCTTTGCCCTGAAGTAATGAGAAAATAATGAAATATTATTATCTGGGTTTATGTCAGAGGTTTAAATTCCCCCATGATAAAGTTTCAATGATAAAAGATCCACCAGGTGCGCCGTATTTTCTTCACCATAATGTATTTGCTGGTGCTTATATTTGCCCATGATTTTTCTTTTCTCTCTCTCTCTCTCTCTCCTGGGTAGTTCAATCTTCAAACATCTTTTTGAAAACTATCTGCATTATAATAATATAATATATAATAATAATAATATATATTTAATAAATCTCTGTCAACATTCATTTTCAATTACTTTGTGTCTTTAAAAGGTATATACATACTTCTGAAGACTGTCCAATAGTTTTAAACTTATACATCTCCAAGATTCAAATTGGAAATTATTACTGTTTACTACGTGTGATTTCTTGGTTAAAAATCAGATTACAACTATTACTTGCACATCCTCTTTGATGATATTTTTTAGATAATGTACAAGTATAGTATGATAATTGATATCTCTTTTAATTTACAAATACAATTCCTTTTCTTACATTCGCTTGATTAGTCAGTCAGCCCGTATTTTTTTTCGTTTACAAGCTGGTTACATAGATATGTAGATAAAGTGAAAGACAAATGAACGGGTGCTATATACAGGGCCGTCGTAAGGGGCGGGCAATGCAGACGACCGACCGGGACTTCAAGCCCGAGGGGGGGGGGGGGGGGGGCATTTCGCGCAGTTTGGGTTATTTTTTCCTGAGAGTCGGGGATGCCGAAGGAGACGTTCGACCGGGGCGCAGTTTCGTCCAGCACTTATTTGCGACGGCCCTGGTGATATATATATATATATATATATATATATATATATATATATATATATATATATATATATATATATAGAGGGAGAGAGAGAGAGAGAGAGAGAGAGAGAGAGAGAGAGAGAGAGAGAGAGAGAGAAAGAGAGAGATTACGACTTTCTCAGGCACCAACTTATTGTACCAAACAAGACCCTTTATCTAAGACCAGATTAACAAAGTAACAATACGCATTACCTTGGTTCGTACTATTCCCAATTTGGCATCATGTTCGATTGCTAATCCTACTCGACGCTCCACATCGCACCCATCTCTCTCCGCCGATAACTGAGCCCCCATCCCCACCCCGATCACCCGATAGTGACCCAGGAGTCGTAACCAAAATTTCGTTACAAATAGGATGTCTTCCTTCTCTGACTGCATGTGTAAATGTTTGATCCCAAAAAATTTCAAACTGTCACAATACTTGAATTTTATGTACAATATCTCACATGTAAATGGTTACTATATGGGAAAAAAGTAGATACCACATTTTGTGAATTTCCAGCCATCATTGTTTTTTTTTTTTTTTTTGTTGTTTTGTTTTGTTTTGTTTTGTTGTTGTTCTTCTTCTTCTTTTGGAGATCTGGTAACAGGCGGACTGACACATGGGGGTTGGGTTGGGTTGGTGCGGGGTGTGGGAGTGCGGGGTGTGTGAAGGGGGGGGGGGGGTCAATAAATTCCCACGCTTAACTCTCTAGTGTGGGGATAACGAACATCAAACACCATGAGGCCATCAACAAACACGATGGGGCTAATACTTTTTGTGTTATATACGGAACTTGTGTATAAAGGTATCGTGCAAATTTACGACCGTATTTTATTTCCGAGTGGTAGTGCAATAACGAAATAGGGCGGCTAAATACAACAGGTGTTACGATTAAACACCAAGCACTCACCTTGAACAATAAAGTAGTCGTGGTTATGTAATTTGTTGGTGGATTTATGGTCACTTGAAGTATGTAGTTACGACTCAATCTGATAGGACAAGGTTCTTCAGACCCACTATATCATACGGTAATCTTGCACTTAATAGTCTCTCCGATTTGTTCACCTCGTTATAGTGCAATTATAAACGTGAAAAACGACTAATAATATTCTCTGGTTAAATTGTCCTAGCTGTTGATAAACGTTTAGGGGTACTTGCATTGGTATCTTGAAGAAAATGTCGCGAAACAATAGTCCAGAACAATTCACATCTTGTCCTTTAAGTATCCATATACCATCTTTGCGTGCCCAGCTTCCTTTGGGTGCCCAGTTGCCTTGTTAGAATTACGTGTTTTGGTAACTACAATCAAGAATATAAATAACACACTCTTCTTAGGACAGATGAAGAGCATTACTTTTGCAAATTATTTTTAATTTAATAAGCGAAAGAGTATTTTTAAGCTTAACAATTTCTACTCTCTTAATTACTAATTAGCCAGACTGATGGGGCAAACATGTTTTCATGACGGTACGGGTTGAGAGGATATCATTTAATTCAGTGCTGCCTGAACGCGCATGCCAAATTGTCTATAAATACAGTAAAACTTCGATTGTACGGACACCACCTCTCAGGACTTTTCGAACATACGGACAAAATAGTGTAATCCAAATGCTTTTTATTCTCTCCATATTTATCAGTTATCCGTACAATCAATTATACGAAGAGAAAAAAAAATCCCTTTCTTCTGATGGGTCAGGATTATCCTGTAAATAAAATATTTGATTTTCTTGTAAAAATTCGTGGATACATGAAATATTTATTACTTTTTCGGTTCTGTAGACAAATTGAACCAAATCAATATGAAAGTATTGTATTATATCGTCCATGTTGTATATCATAATATAGTTTAACACGATAAAAAAAAATCTTTATTTAATAGTCGATATTCCAGAATATTTAGAAGAAGAAAATAAAAATGCAAAACTGACAAAGATATAAATTCTCTGCTCCTATGGGAAGAAGCTGCTTGCCTCTTAGATATCAGTTGATTGAAAGATTTATTTATTTTGATTCTTTTATTAATGTAGCATTAGTATCCTAATATCAGTAGCAGGAAGTAGAAAGCAGAAATAGTCTTAGCATTAATAGCCCAGTAGCAGTAGTTATCATGATGTTAAACGTTCCTAGTAGTAGTAGGAGCATTAGTAGTAGTAGTAGTAATGGTATAATAGTAGTGGTAGCAATTAGGTAGGAAGATGAGTGGTTGTAGTAGTAGCAGTAGTACTAGTAGTAGCAGTACTAGCAGTAGTGCTAGTAGTAGTAGTAGTAATAGTATAATAGTAGTGGTAGCAATTAGGTAGGAAGATGAGTGGTTGTAGTAGTAGCAGTAATACTAGTAGTAGCAGTACTAGCAGTAGTGCTAGTAGTAGTAGTAATGGTATAATAGTAGTGGTAGCAATTAGGTATAGGAAGATGAGTGGTAGTAGTAGTAGTAGTAATAGTAGTAGTAGTAGCAGCAGCAGCAGTTGTACTAGTAGTGGTAGTAGTCGTAGTAGTAGTATTAGTAGTTGTAGTAGCAGCAGCAGCAGTAGTACTAGTAGTAGTAATAGTAGTAGTAGTAGCGACAGCAGTAGTAGAAGCAGCAGAAGTACTATTAGTGGTAGTAGTCGTAGTAGTAGTGGAAGCTGCAGCAGTAGTAGTAATGGTATTTGTAGTCACCAGATGCTGTTGTCATTATTATTGTTAGGGTTGTTGCTGTAGGAGTTGTTTTGAAGAGGAAGAGTTATGTTGGTAGTTGTTGTAGTAGTAGTAGCAGAAGGAGGAGGATCATCATCATCATCAGTAGTAGTAGTTGTAATACTAGTAGTAGGCTTAGTAGTAGTAGTAGTTGTTGTTGTTGTTGTGGATACTGTCGTTATTGTTGTTATGGTTTCTGCCACATGAGTTTTGGTACAAGGGGAGGAGTGGTGGTTGTGATGGCATATTAGAAGTAGTAGGAGGAGGAGGAAGAAGAAGAGGAGGAAGGAGAGGGAAGCAGGAGGAGAGTGGCGAATTTTTTAAAACAGCATCGTTGCTGTCTACATCTACAGCTAAAGAAAATCAAATAAATATCATGAAGCCGATGAGAAATTTAAATTTTTTGTGGTGGGAGACTTTTATGAGACTCAGTAGAAATGGTACTGGCCAGGTGTAACTATGTGTAATTCGCAGGTGTCTTTATCTGCTTGTGTAATAGACAACAGGTAAACGTGACTACACCATGGAATATAGTTGCGATATTTCGAATCAAATAAATCGCGGTAGGAAACAAGATTAACTCAAATTTATGTTCTGCCCTATCTGTAAATTTCAGAGTTCTGTTAATCCACGTGTGATAAGTTTCGTTAACAACTTTTAAAGTGCGTCAAAATTATATCAATACCTTTCGGTTAATACCCCCAAAGTAGCGACCGGTGTTTGTAAAAGTGAATTAATAGAGAGATTATGTGTGATTAAGTTTATCAGCCTCTTCACAGTCAGGGCTCTAAATGGTGAAAAAGAGCAGTAGAGATAGGTAATTGTAGAACTTTATCAATGTAACACTTTTAAAGGCGGGTCTTGAAGGTAATTTTCCCTTGCAAATCAAATGCTTTGTTAACGGCATGTAAAGTCATCCGTATGTGAGTAATTCGGACCAACTGTGCTGAAAGAGATAACATTGGCCTAAAATTGGATTTGCGGTAGATAACAACCGTAGAAAATAATGATCGTATGAAGTTCAGGAATTTAAATAATACAATTCCGTACTGGACTGATAATGTCCGTTACCATGCACACGAAACAACAGTTTATACTACTTTCCAAGATTAACAGAGCTTACGGATTTTTTTGAGATAGAAATGTAAAGGTGATTTGGATAGAAAAAAAGGTTTGCTGCAATAACTTAAGATTGATAATTGTTACAACTAATAATAATTTATTTTGTTATATTTTACTACAATTTAAATAATAATAATAATAATAATAATAATAATAATAATAATAATAATAACATTAATAATAATAATACATTTTATGAGAAACAAAGCGACATACAAGCGTTGTAGAAACCAGTGCCAGGTCATTAGCAAAATATTAAACAAAACAACAATATGTTTTAGTTTTAAAATGTTTTTTTTTTCTTCTCTCTCTCTCTCTCTCTCTCTCTCTCTCTCTTGTTCTTATGCAATAATTTAAATTTGCAATTGATAATATAAAACTCAAAAATATTAACATCCATTACAAATTTGATTTTGTGAAATTTCATTTCCCCGTCTAACGTCTTATTGCTCACTTTGTCAAAGCAAAAAATAATTTCAGAGATAAAATGTAAATGTTTGCATCCCTTCATTGTAATAGCGCTCTTTAGCATTTATGAAAAACGTGTTTTTGAATTGAGATTAAATATCATAGAAAAACAATACTTACTAATGTGCTCATTGTTTATATTAACGTTATTGTAGACGTAATGAATGTTTCTACGGTTTCATCATTGCAATATTTTCCCCATACCAAGCTTTGCACATCTGTAACAAGATCTAGTGGGGTGACCTATAGTTAATTTATTTCAAACTGCATTAATACATTTTCATATGCAATTTATTCGATTCTTTGTCGAAAATAAAGTTAGGTTATTTGTCATGACCAGGGTATCAAGTTTTATTTGCTAATGGTACTGACAACCAGTGTGATGTGATACTTTTGACTGGTTATACGATTGAAGCTTCTACATCTCAAAATTTTCATAATAGATCCGAATCCAGTCTTAGTTAATGTTATTTGTCGCCTGTCTGAATAAGGGCTTCTTAGAAGTAAGTCTGTCAATCAAATTCTCTAAAAGCCTAATAACATGATAAATGTAAACTAAACTCTCAGTTACTTTACTGATAGAGTCGACATTCTGGCTGGCCGGCCAGGAAGATGCAAAGAAGTAATAGAGTTCACAGCAGGCAGGCAAATAAATCTACATTAGAAGATGTCATAAAGCAAATTGGGAACATTAGAAATAATCTTCAATATTTCGAAGGTCTATTAATCATTGAATTAAAAGCGCCGAGGGGCTTTGTTATACGGAATGGAACAATTCGAGGATCGTAACAGCGCTCAGTGTAAAACGACTTCAATTAATTAGTGAAGCATTTCGAGCAAATATTTGTTAAATTCGCCCATTTAGACTGCAAAAAGGAGACAACAATCTCGGTTTCTCTTCCAATTGATCGCCCGCCTGATAGTCAGCAGGAGAAACTCGATCAATACAGGTTATTAATTATGGTCAAAAGACGACCGTTAATTTAAATGATCGTCATTCGCGCGCTGCTCAGCCGAAGTTTCTTGTGATTGAAGGGCTATTTACAGTCGCTCATCGAATGCCATTTATTCTATTAGCGGTAAATTCCATTGATTACCTAAATGTATTGCTGTAACAGCTTTAATACCGGCGTGTGCATCGCCGCGTGTGCTACTTAAGGAAATATTGCGGAAGAATCGGGGCGTGAGAGTTATGTCCCCTTTAAAGCAACGTGTGACAGTTTGATGTGTATTGCTTGCGGCGCAGAATTGATAAAATTGATGTTAAACAAACGCCGTCATTATTGTAAATGAATAATAACTTTAAAACAACCAGTGCTTGTAAACCATGTAATTTCCGAAGACTTCGGTGATTCAATACTTGTGATTAATTTCCTGAGAACGAAAGGCTAAATATTAAGCCCCTGTTTTTGTCGTATTTCCCGATAATAGTCATATTTATATCAAGCTTGTTATATTATACGCTTACTTTGTGTTTCTTAAATCACATGTCCACATCACCTTTAGCTGTTAATGTTTTAAATCGTCAAATGTAATTTACAAAGATGCATATTTACGTTCCTGGCCCGTATTATTTCTATAGTTCTCATAACTTCTTTCGCTTGCAATGATTGAGTGTAGATGAAATGATTATATTTCGATGAAACGTTATCTTCATCTTCTTTCTATACACTTGTTGTCACTTATCATGCAAGAATTTATAAAATAATTAATTTAGTGAAGGGTTGCAAGATCTTTGAATGTTCAACTTCTATAATTGTTCATTTTTTTATTACCACGTGAGCAAGAAGTTTAAACAATACAATATTGTTTGTAAGAATGTCATAACATATTTATTGCTGGAAATGGTATTAAATATGAATTGTATGCTACGTTGATCAGTTAAAGTTTATAAGACGCTGACCAAAGTCATAGGAGGGAATTAGTAGACCTTATATTTTAACCAAACCTTATTTAAGAGATTTCTGATTCAAACACATCACGTCATATTATTACGATCTACGTAGAAAAAAGTACAATATGCGTGATTATACCTGTATCGGTTAGAGATGATACTATGTGTCTACATATGAATCTGTGTCTGTGTATATGTTTCATGAAAGGTACATACAATTATTATGAATTCAGTCTTATGTTTTCCTTGCGTACATACACCATACCTACCTACCTAAATACCTACCTACCTACCTACCTACCTACCTACCTACATACATACATACATACATACATACATACATACATACATACATACATACATACATACATACATACATACATACATACATACATACATACATACATACATACATACATACATACATACATACATACATACATACATACATGCATGCATGCATGACATATAAGGAGACAAACAGAGAAGAAGAAAGATGAGAAAAATATGTAAGTACATGCACCGTTTATAAATGTCAATGGGTGGATATATAGATACATGGATGTGTAGAAATGGAACAAAATAGATAAAAAGAAGGATGAATCAATGGATAGATGAATCGATAGAAAGATAAATAGATAGCCTGAATGACATACGTATATACATACAGATAGATGGATAGATTCGTAGATGTATAGATAGATAGATAGATAGATAGATAGATAGATAGATAGATAGATAGATAGATAGATAGATAGATAGATAGATAGATAGATAGATAGATAGATAGATAGATAGATAGATAGATAGATAGATAGATAGATAGATAGATGGATGGATGGATGGATGTATAGACAGAGAGAAAGACAGACAGACACAGATAGGTGGACTGATAGTGGATAGATGGTTGGATATATACATGTGGACAGAAAGACTGACATACAGTTGTATAAACAGGCAGATAGATGGATGGATAGCTAGATGGAAGGATGGATGAATATATAGGTAGAAAGACAAAATGACACAGATTGATTGACATATGGGTCTATACACGGAGACGGAAAGAATGACATACAGTTATACACACTGATAGGTAGGTAGATTAGACGGAATGGATCGATGGATAGATTGACAGAAGGACAGACTGACTAGCATGCAGATAGATAGATAGATAGATAGATAGATAGATAGATAGATAGATAGATAGATAGATAGATAGATAGATAGATAGATAGATAACTAGATCAGACTGAATCTATCTATTTCAATGACTCCAAACAAAAAAGTTTAATAATAATAATAATAATAATAATAATAATAATAATAATAATAATAATAATAATAAATATTTGAAATTTTAAAAAAATTAAAAAAAATAAAAATACACAAAACTACGATCGAGTCTACACCGTCGGTGGAATTTGACAATTAATGTCAGCTAGTCAATTAATCCAGAGTTTTGTTTCTTTTTATTCTATCCGCTTTTGACAGGCAGATGTTGTGCTCATTGCCAATCACTCACAAACGAGCTTTACTACAGTTCGTACTAAAATGCTGAGATGGATGTTTCATTTGCCTTTGCAGTCGTATGTCCGAAAAATTCCCATCCATCCTAAATCGTAAATTTCTTTCGGTTTCCCCTACATATTGCTTTTTACAGTTTAAACAACATGTATAATATTTTGCGTATCACATGAAAAATGCTGTTTAATTTTAGAATTTCTACATGTTTTCAAGATTTTTACTATGTCTGAATTAATTTGAAAATAACGCAGATGGCAACCATTAAATTCACATTTTAAACAACTAGGTTTGTCGATAATCGGTAGTTTGGATCTCACTAAAAAGTCCCTTATGTTCTTATTTCGTTTGTAAGTTGTAACCAAAGTGTATGTTCCAAACGCTTCAGGAAATTTTTGTTTCAGAATCAATAAAATGTTCTCTAGCACACTTTGATGCAGATGCTGATCGTCTCTTGAAATGAACAATGAACGGAATTATTTCTTGTGCTTTATTGTGAATTTTTAAAAAAAATTTAATGCCTCAGATTTAATTTCCTTAAGTTCCATGATTTTGTAACGTCTTTCTCGTAGTCCTGTGAAAAGCAATGAACACGCGTCACGAAAGTCTTGTTCGTTGTTGAAGGCCGGCGAAATCAGAATTTAAGGAATATCAATGCTCCTGAACGTGCGGCGTGGATGAAAACTATTTGTATATAGCAATTGATAAGTGTCAGTTTCCTTTAAATATACCCTAGTATCCAGATTATCTCTCTTTGCAAAGTTATTTCCCTTGTATTTTGTTACATCTAAGAAGTCTACACTTTCCTTATTAATTTTGGTTTTAATTTGAATTGATGAATGGTGATTATTCATCCAGTTAAGAAACTCATTAAGTTTTTCTTCGAATGAGTCCAAATGAAGAAAATATCATCAATAAACAAAACATAGAAAAATGGTAGCTTTTGGGCTTAGCAAATATTTCTTTCTCCCATTCTGGATTCAGTCTTATCTGTTTTCTTTGCATAACACATATATACGTCTGACAGACAGAGAGACAGAAGACATGACATAGAAAGATGAGAAAAATATATTAGTACATGCACTGTAAAGAAGTTTCAATGGATGGATACATAGATACATGGATGTGTAAAAAGGGACAAAATAGATAGACAGAACGAGAATTGGGCTTAGCCCAATCGATAGAAAGATAGATAGGCTGTTAGATGGATGGATGGATGGATGGATGGATGGATGGATGGATAGACATGTAGACAGACAGACAAATACAGATAGCTGGACTGATCTATTTATAGATGGTTGGATACATGCGTGTAGACATAAAGACTGACTACTAGTTGTATAGACAGGCAGATAGATAAATTGATCAATGGATAAACAGATAGAAATATAAAATAACACAGATGGACTGATGGGTGGGTATATACATGTAGACAGAAAGAATGACATACAGTTATACAGAATGATAGATATATAAATATATTAGATGGATGGATTGATAGATTGACAGAAGGACAGACTGACTAACATACATACATGGTCACACATGGTGGTTTGGATAGATGGATAGATTGAAAGAAATACAAACATATGGATAGATAGGTAGACTGATATATAGATGGACAGACAGACAAATGGAAAGATAGATAGATAGACAGATAAACTGAGTAAGCCATATAATCTCAAGACATTGACTGAATTGTGTAATCTTAAATTTATATGTAAAGATTACAGGCGTTCCAGTAATCGAATTTGTCAATAACAGATAGGTAAATATGAATAGATATAACGCACCTGCCAATTGAAAATTATTTCGAATTCCATGTTACTAGTGTATGAACATGATCAATCTCCATCTTATTGAAATTATTTTCAATGGAATTTAGCGGAAATTAATAATACATTTTAGATTATGGTTTAACCCTGAGTGCCTCGGTTAGCGATATTACCTTTTAGGTGTAATAAAATCATTACGTCTCAAATCTGCACAGGTAAGGCTCTTGTAAACGTGCCTTATCGCCCAAAATTGTCACAATATCCTAACACAGGTGTTTAGACCCATATTAAACGAGTGGTAAATAAATTTTCCTTGAAACATTTGAATAACGTGTAAATACTGGAGTTGGTAAATTTTCCTTCTTCTGTAGTGTTTCCTCTTGGTTGTACAGGTGCGAGTGGACCATTTAATATCCAAATTTGTTTGATCATCTCTCGTGATCTCGTTTGTGGTGCTAATTTATTACTACTGGTGGAGATAGCTACTTCTCGCCTCTTGTGTAATAATTCAGAAATGATCAATTTAGCTTATGTGGCCTCCTTTGCCAAACAAACAGTGGTTTGTGCGTAGGTTACACGATAGGGATTTACGTTCCAGTGGACGGTTATTATGAAATTGGAAAGAGTTGCAACTTGTGCATATGTAAATTTATATGTTTGACTGAACTTATTATTTTCACTCTATACATGCATATCCTTTTTTCTGTATTCTTATAAAATCTTTTTTGGTTATGACGTGAGCACTTAGACTGAGGAGACACAACAATTGTTAAATTATTTCTACACATGGTTTAATTTTTTTTAAAATATGCATTGAAACTTCCCAAAACCGACCCCTCTGTAACCCGACCAACTTCTAAAGAAGGACCTTCTGTAACCAGGCCATCTTCTGTAGACTGGCCCCTCTATAACCTGACCACCTTCTGCAGACTGGCCCCTCTGCAACCGGCCACTTTCTGCAGACTGATCCTCTGTACCCGACTACTTTCTGTAGACTGGTACCTTTGTAAGCCAACAATATTCTGCAGACTGTACTCTCTGTAACCCGGCCACTTTCTGCAGAATGACCCCTCTGTAACTGGTCACCTTCTGCAGAGTGACCCCGTTGTAATCCGGTTACTTCCTGAAGATTTGTTCTTCTGTAACCCAGTCATAATTTGCAGACTGGATCCTCTACATGTAAACCGGCTACCTGCTGCAGACTGGATCTACTGTAACTCATTTACCTTCTGCACTTGGCCCATTTATAACCCGTTTACCTTCTACAGACTGATCACCCGATGACCCGGCTACCTTTTGTAGACTCGATCCTCTGTAACCTGGTCACGTTCTGCAGACTGACCTCTTTCTAACCAGCCTACCTTCTGTAGATTGGCCCCTCCTTATACATCATCCTATTACATACACTCCTTATACATCATCCTGTTATATACTCTCCTTATACATCATCCTGTTATATACTCTCCTTATACATCATCCTGTTATATACTGTCCTTATACATCATCCAGTTATATACTCTCCTTATACATCCTCCTGTTATATACTCTCCTTATACATCATCCTGGTATATACTCTCCTTATACATCATCCTGTTGTATACTCTCCTTATACATCATCCTGTTATATACTGTCCTTATACATCATCCTATTATATACTCTCCTTATACATCATCCTGTTATATACTGTCCTTATACATCATCCTATTATATACTCTCCTCATACATCATCCTGATATATATGTATTTATACATCATCCTTTTATATACTGTCCTCATACATCGTCCTGTTATATACTCTCCTTATACATCATCCTGTTATATACTCTCCTTATACATCATCCTGGTATATACTCTCCTTATACATCATCCTGTTGTATACTCTCATTATACATCATCCTGTTATATACTCTCCTTATACATCATCCTGTTATATACTCTCCTTATACATCCTCCTGTTATATACTCTCCTTATACATCATCCTGTTATATACTCTCCTTATACATCATCCTATTACATACTCTCCTTATACATTATCCTATTATATACACTCCTTATACATCATCCTATTATATATACTCCTTATACATCATCCTATTATATACACTCCTTATACATCATCCTATTATATACACTCCTTATACATCATCCTATTATATACACTCCTTATACATCATCCTATTATATACACTCCTTATACATCATCCTGTTATATACTCTCCTTATACATCATCCTATACATACACTCCGTAAACATCATCCTGTTATATACACTGCTTATACATCATCCTGTTATATGCTCTAATTATACATCATCCTGTTACATACTCTCCTTATACATCATCCTATTATATACTCTCCTTATACATCATCCTATTATATACTCTCCTTATACATCATCCTATTACATACTCTCCTTATACATCATCCTATTACATACTCTCCTTATATATCATCCTATTATATACTCTCCTTAAACATCATCATATTATATACTCTCCTTATACATCATCCTATTACATACTCTCCTTATACATCTTCCTATTATATACACTACTTATACATCATCAAATTATATACTCTCCTTATACATCATCCTATTACATACTCTCCTTATACATCTTCCTATTATATACACTACTTATACATCATCAAATTATATACTCTCCTTATACATCATCCTATTATATACTCTCCTTATACATCATCCTATTATATACTCTCCTTATACATCATCCTATTATATACTCTCCTTATACATCATCCTATTATATACACTCCTTATACATCATCCTATTATATACACTATTTATACATCATCCTATTATATACTCTCCTTAAACATCATCCTGGTATATACACTACTTATACATCATCCTATTATATACACTACTTATACATCATCCTATTAATACTCTCCTTATACATCATCCTATTACATACTCTCCTTATACATCATCCTATTATATACACTCCTTATACATCATCCTGTTATATACTCTTCTTATACATCATCCTATTACATGCTCTCCTTGTACATCATCCTATTACATACTCTTCTTGTACATCATCCTATTATATACACTCCTTATACATCATCCTGTTATATACACTCCTTATACATCATCCTGTTATATACTCTCCTTATACATCATCCTGTTATATGCACTCCTTATACATCATCCTATTATATACACTACCTACACATCATCCTATTATATTCACTCCTTATACATCATCCTATTATATACACTCCTTATACATCATCCTGTTATATACTCTCCTTATATATCATCCTGTTGTATACTCTCCTTATATATCATCCTGTTATATACACTCCTTATACATCATCCTATTATATACACTCCTTATACATCATCCTTTTATATACACTCCTTATACATCATCCTATTATATACACTACTTATACATCATCCTATTATATACTCTCCTTATACATCATCCTATTAATACTCTCCTTATACATCATCCTATTATATACACTACTTATACATCATCCTATTATATACCCTCCTTATACATCATCCTGTTGTATACCCTCCTTATATATCATCCTGTTATATACACTCCTTATATATCATCCTATTATATACACTCCTTATACATCATCCTGTTATATACTCTCCTTATACATCATCCCATTATATACACTACTTATACATCATCCTATTATATACTCTCCTTATACATCATCCTATTACATACTCTTCTTATACATCATCCTATTATATACTCTCCTTATACATCATCCTGTTATATACTCTCCTTATACATCATCCTATTATATACACTACTTATACATCATCCTATTATATACTCTCCTTATACATCATCCTATTACATACTCTCCTTATACATCATCCTATTACATACTCTCCTTACACATCATCCTGTTATATACTCTCCTTATACATCATCCTATTATATACACTACTTATACATCATCCTATTATATACACTACTTATACATCATCATATTATATACTCTCCTTATAAATCATCCAATTACATACACTCCTTATACATCATTCTATTACAAACTCTCCTTATACATCATCATATTATATACTCTCCTTATACATCATCGTATTATATACACTCCTTATACATCATCCTATTATATACACTACTTATACATCATCCTATTATATACTCTCCTTATACATCATCCTATTACATACTCTTTTTATACATCATCCTATTACATACTCTCTTTATACATCATCCTATTATATACTCTCCTTATACATCATCATATTATATACTCTCCTTATACATCATCCTATTATATACTCTCCTTATACATCATCATATTATATACTCTCCTTATACATCATCATATTATATACACTCCTTATACATCATCATATTATATACTCTCCTTATACATCATCCTATTATATACACTACTTATACATCATCCTATTATATATACTCCTTATACATCATCCTGTTATATTCACTACTTATACATCATCCTATTATATACACTCCTTATACATGATCCTATTATATACACTATTTATACATCATCCTATTATATACTCTCCTTATACATCATCCTGGTATATACACTACTTATACATCATCCTATTATATACACTACTTATACATCATCCTATTAATACTCTCCTTATACATCATCCTATTACATACTCTCCTTGTACATCATCCTATCATATACACTCCTTATACATCACCCTGTTACATACTCTCCTTATACGTCATCCTATTACATGCTCTCCTTGTACATCATCCTATTACATACTCTCCTTGTACATCATCCTATTATATACACTCCTTATACATCATCCTGTTATATACACTCCTTATACATCATCCTGTTATATACTCTCCTTATACATCATCCTGTTATATACACTCCTTATACATCATCCTGTTATATACACCCCTTATACATCATCCTATTATATATACTACTTACACATCATCCTATTATATTCACTCCTTATACATCATCCTATTATATACACTCCTTATACATCATCCTGTTATATACTCTCCTTATACATCATCCTGTTGTATACTCTCCTTATATATCATCCTGTTATATACACTCCTTATACATCATCCTATCATATACACTCCTTATACATCATCCTGTTATATACACTCCTTATACATCATCCTATTATATACACTACTTATACATCATCCTATTATATACTCTCCTTATACATCATCCTATTAATCCTCTCCTTATACATCATCCTATTATATACACTACTTATACATCATCCTATTATATACTCTCCTTATACATCATCCTGTTGTATACTCTCCTTATATATCATCCTGTTATATACACTCCTTATATATCATCCTATTATATACACTCCTTATACATCATCCTGTTATATACTCTCCTTATACATTATCCCATTATATACACTACTTATACATCATCCTATTATATACTCTCCTTATATATCATCCTATTACATACTCTCCTTATACATCATCCTATTACATACTCTCCTTATACATCATCCTATTATATACTCTCCTTATACATCATCCTGGTATATACTCTCCTTATACATCATCCTGTTATATACTGTCCTTATACATCATCCTACTACATACTCTCCTTATACATCATCATATTATATACTCTCCTTATACATCATCCTGTTATACACTCTCCTTATACATCATCCTGTTACATACTCTCCTTATACATCATCCTATTACATACTCTCCTTATACATCATCCTATTATATACACTCCTTATACATCATCCTGTTATATACTCTCCTTATACATCATCCAATTACATACACTCCTTATACGTCATCCTATTACATACTCTCCTTATACATCAT
Source organism: Margaritifera margaritifera (assembly GCA_029931535.1). Lineage (NCBI taxonomy): Eukaryota > Metazoa > Mollusca > Bivalvia > Unionida > Margaritiferidae > Margaritifera > Margaritifera margaritifera. The sequence goes on from JAQPZY010001205.1 coordinate 403,705, forward strand.
CATATTATATACTCTCCTTATACATCATCCTATTATATTCACTACTTATACATCATTGTATTATATACACTACTTATACATCATCCTATTATATACACTACTTATATATCATCCTATTATATACTCTCCTTATACATCATCCTATTACATACTCTTTTTATACATCATCCCATTACATACTCTCCTTATACATCATCCTATTATATACTCTCCTTATACATCATCATATTATATACTCTCCTTATACATCATCCTATTATATACTCTCCTTATACATCATCATATTATATACTCTCCTTATACATCATCATATTATATACACTCCTTATACATCATCCTATTACATACTCTCCTTATACATCATCATATTATATACACTCCTTATACATCATCATATTATATACTCTCTTTATACATCATCCTATTATATACACTACTTATACATCATCCTGTTATATACACTCCTTATACATCATCCTGTTATATTCACTACTTATAGATCATCCTATTATATACACTCCTTATACATCATGCTATTATATACACTCTTTGTACATCATCCTATTATATACACTCCTTATACATCATCCTATTATATACACTCCTTATACATCATCCTATTATATACACTCCTTATACAGCATCCTATTATATACACTCCTTATACATCATCCTATTATATACACTCCTTATACATCATCCTATTATATACTCTCCTTATACAGCATCATATTATCTACACTGCTTATACATCATCCTGTTACATACTCTCCTTATACATCATCATATTATATACTCTCCTTATACATCATCATATTATATACTCTCCTTATTCATCATCCTATTACATACTCTCCTTATACATCATCCTATTATATACACTCCTTATACATCATCCTGTTATATTCACTCCTTATACATCATCCTATTATATACACTCCTTATACATCATCCTATTATATACACTCCTTATACATCATCCTATTATATACACTCCTTATACATCATCCTATTATATACACTCCTTATACATCATCATATTATATACTCTCCTTATACATCATCCTATTATATACTCTCCTTATACATCATCCTATTACATACTCTCCTTATACATCATCATATTATATACACTCCTTATACATCATCCTATTATATACTCTCCTTATACATCATCCTATTATATTCACTACTTATACATCATCCTATTATATACTCTCCTTATACATCATCCTATTATATTCACTACTTATACATCATCCTATTATATACTCTCCTTACACATCACCCTGTTATATACTCTCCTTATACATCATCATATTATATACTCTCCTTATACATCATCCTATTATATACACTCCTTATACATCATCCTATTAAATACACTCCTTATACATCATCCTATTATATACACTACTTATACATCATCCTATTATATACTCTCCTTATACATCATCATATTACATACTCTCCTTATACATCATCCTATTATATACTCTCCTTATACATCATCATATTATATACTCTCCTTATACATCATCCTATTACATACACTCCTTATACATCATCCTATTACATACTCTCCTTATACATCATCCTATTATATACACTCCTTATACATCATCCTATTATATACACTACTTATACATCATCCTATTATATACTCTCCTTATACATCATCATATTACATACTCTCCTTATACATCATCCTATTATATACTCTCCTTATACATCATCATATTATATACTCTCCTTATACATCATCATATTATATACTCTCCTTATACATCATCCTATTACATACACTCCTTATACATCATCATATTATATACTCTCCTTATACATCATCCTATTACACACTCTCCTTATACATCATCATATTATATACTCTCCTTATACATCATCCTATTATATTCACTCCTTATACATCATCCTATTATATTCACTCCTTATACATCATCCTGTTATATTCACTCCTTATACATCATCTTGTTATATACTCTCCTTATACATCATCCTATTATATACTCTCCTTATACATCATCCTATTACATACTCTCCTTATACATCATCCTATTATATACACTCCTTATACATCATCCTGTTATATACTCTCCTTATACATCATCCTATTATATACTCTCCTTATACATTTCTTTCATTTTCTTTCATTTTCATCTATACCTACAGTGATATATAGTTTCTTCAGTTATATAGCTAGTGCAACTATGACTATTTTACTGTTAATAAGTGACGAATAATTCCTAATATGCTCAATTCAGCAAATTTTATTATAAATTTTATGGGGGGGGGGAGGCATTTTCAGGATGTACAAATAGCTGCATTTGCTTAAATGGACTGTATATTTTTTTTAAATCATATTTCTGGAACCTGTCATTTTTCGTTTGCTGGGCAAATAGTTTGAACTTAATAAAGCTTTATTTTTAAAACTACAATGCTCGTCAGCTTTTATTATTGTGCTTTATTTAAATTTAAACTTAAAAATGCATTATTGTTATATAGATACATTTATCTCCACACATACACTTTTTCTGCACAGTAGACAAAATACATTTGATATAAGCTACAAGTTATCTTAAAGTAAGATTTATTGCAAGAAAAAATACACGTCCTTGAACCTGTCACATCTTGTTCTACTGCCGATGTTGTATGACGTCATCGCAAAGCCTAAATGGCAGCTGTAGCACCGATTCTTAATTAAATATGGACAAATTGATATTCATAAAATTTTTGAAATTAAAAGGATAGACATGGTTATTAGCAGTAATATCGATGCTGGCGAATTTTGCCTCTCATTATGTAAATATCTTTCTAACTTTTAAAGCGTAATTTGATTAACTGATGTTTGATTGCTAACTTTTGTCAATATCCTGGCATGTTGCGTCATTGAAGATAAGGCAAACTCGCGTCAGATAACTTGCTGAAACCTTTCCGGTACTTGAAGCGATTCAAATTGCAAACCAAACAGGAAAAATTCAAATATAATCATAATTAATTTTTTCTTATTCAACCTTTGGCAGGTACCTGGTCTGTTCAAGATAAACCCGTGTGGTCACTAAGCAATAACTGGAGCTATAATTAAAAATCCCTACCCAGTTATATTGTATTTATCGATAACACACACAAACTATATCAGTCTGCCGATATCCTTTTAAAAATAAACACATTTTAAATAACTTCCAAACACATTAAGATGTGATTGATTCCATAATATTTGTTTATCGGGGGAATATTTCTTTCATTTATATCGCGCCCGTGATAGATTTATTAAAGATTTTTGTTTCTACACGGCCATCTCTTCACGATGTTGGAGATGACTATTCAAATCTCGAGTAGCTGGTGATAGACGTTCACGGGGATAAAAACGACAACTCAATGGAAAATGTGCGTTATCTTCCAGAGAATGTTGGACGCGTAAGCGTTTCCTGATAGCCCATATGCTCACTATAGGGTACGAGATCGTGAAGTGGTTTAACTTTTAAACTGTACGGACCAGTATTTAACTAACGCCTTAATATACAACAACAACAACAACAGCAACAACAACTACTGCTACTACTTCTACTACTACTACTGCTACTGCAACTACTACTGCAACTACTACTGCAACTACTACTACTACTACTGCAACTACTATTGCAACTGCTACTACTGCTACTGCAACTACTATTGCAACTACTACTACTACTACTGCAACTACTATTGCAACTACTACTACTACTACTGCAACTACTATTGCAACTACTACTACTACTACTGCAACTACTATTGCAAGTACTACTACTATTACTGCAACTACTATTGCAACTACTACTACTACTACTGCAACTACTATTGCAACTACTACTACTACTACTACTGCAACTACTATTGCAACTACTACTACTACTGCAACTACTATTGCAACTACTACTACTACTACTGCAACTACTATTGCAACTACTTCTACTACTACTACTACTACTACTGCAACTACTATTGCAACTACTACTACTACTACTGCAACTACTAATGCAACTACTACTACTACTACTACTGCAACTACTATTGCAACTACTACTACTATTACTGCAACTACTATTGCAACTACTACTACTACTACTGCAACTACTATTGCAACTACTACTACTACTACTGCAACTACTATTGCAACTACTACTACTACTACTGCAACTACTATTGCAACTACTACTACTACTACTGCAACTACTATTGCAACTACTACTACTACTACTGCAACTACTATTGCAACTACTACTACTACTACTACTGCAACTACTATTGCAGCTACTTCTACTACTACTACTACTGCAACTACTACTGCAACTACTACTACTACTGCAACTACTATTGCAACTACTACTACTGCTACTGCAACTACTATTGCAACTACTACTACTACTACTGCAACTACTACTACTACTGCAACTACTATTGCAACTACTACTACTACTACTGCAACTACTATTGCAACTACTACTACTACTACTGCAACTACTATTGCAACTACTACTACTACTACTGCAACTACTATTGCAACTACTACTACTACTGCAACTACTATTGCAACTACTACTACTACTACTGCAACTACTATTGCAACTACTACTACTACTACTGCAACTACTATTGCAACTACTACTACTATTACTGCAACTACTATTGCAACTACTACTACTACTACTGCAACTACTATTGCAACTACTACTACTGCAACTACTATTGCAACTACTACTACTACTGCAACTACTATTGCAACTACTACTACTACTACTACTGCAACTACTATTGCAACTACTTCTACTACTACTACTACTACTACTGCAACTACTATTGCAACTACTACTACTACTACTGCAACTACTATTGGAACTACTACTACTACTACTGCAACTACTACTGCAACTACTACTACTACTGCAACTACTATTGCAACTACTACTACTACTACTACTGCAACTACTATTGCAACTACTACTACTACTACTGCAACTACTATTGCAACTACTACTACTACTACTACTGCAACTACTATTGCAACTACTACTACTACTTCTACTACTACTACTACTGCAACTACTATTGCAACTACTACTACTACTGCAACTACTATTGCAACTACTACTACTACTACTACTGCAACTACTATTGCAACTACTACTACTACTGCAACTACTATTGCAACTGCTACTGCAACTACTATTGCAACTACTACTACTACAACAACTGCAACTACTATTGCAACTACTACTACTACTACTGCAACTACTATTGCAACTACTACTACTATTACTGCAACTACTATTGCAACTACTACTACTACTACTGCAACTACTATTGCAACTACTACTACTACTGCAACTACTATTACTACTACTACTGCAACTACTATTGCAACTACTACTAATACTACTGCAACTACTATTGCAACTACTACTACTACTACTGCAACTACTATTGCAACTACTACTACTACTACTGCAACTACTATTGCAACTACTACTACTGCTACTGCAACTACTATTGCAACTACTACTACTACTACTGCAACTACTATTGCAACTACTACTACTACTGCAACTACTATTGCAACTACTACTACTACTACTACTGCAACTACTATTGCAACTACTACTACTACAACTGCAACTACTATTGCAACTACTACTACTGCTACTACTATTGCAACTACTACTACTGCAACTACTACTACTGCAACTGCAACTACTATTGCAACTACTACTACTACTACTGCAACTACTATTGCAACTACTACTACTACTACTACTGCAACTACTATTGCAACTACTACTACTGCTACTGCAACTACTATTGCAACTACTACTACTACTACTACTGCAACTACTATTGCAACTACTACTACTGCTACTGCAACTACTATTGCAACTACTACTACTACTACTGCAACTACTATTGCAACTACTACTACTACTACTAGTGAAGTGCCTTTGCTCTTATCCTTTTGAAAACAAAGCTTGGAGAGAATATAAAAGGAAGAGGTATTATACATTTGTCATAATACGTACATGGGAATATTTCCGTGTTGTAAACTTTTAGAAAATTAAAAAGTTTAAAAGAAAAAAATGCGTGTTATATTTTCACGCTTTGTTCTATTTTTCATTAATTTCTCGAAGTTAAAATTATCGCTATTTAACCACACAGACATTCCCGCTTATCTGGTAGACACTATTCCAAACAACCGAGCAACACACTCTTCCTTCAGTTTATCCATTTTCTCCACGATTCACCTTATACGAGAGAGTCAACGTTTTTTAATTCTCGCCCCAGTTTTTCCTTTAAGGTGAATCATACCTTTAAAAAATAATGTTTGCAGCTGATACAAAAGTTGTTTAAATTGACTCGGACATTGGATTCAAATGTTATTGGAAACTTTTCTAGCGAGCAATATTCACACTACTTCATTGTCCTAAACTTTTAAGTGTTAGGGAAATCAAAGCAAAATATACAATTTATATAGATAACAAAGTAGTATTTTAAACCTTAGAGCGTTTGAATAAAAATGCATTGATCTACATATCTTAATATTTGCTCAAGAATCAGAAATGATCCACCATTCGACGTTTTGGATGTTCACTATTACAACCGTTTTTGAATACGGGATAGACGTTGTTCCAGTTGATATTCTGTATGTTCTCCTTAGCAACCGTTATTGAGTACGGGATTATTAAAAAGTTCCACTAGTTGGCGTATTGCATGTTCCTCTGTTTAACTGTTTTTCTGCAAGGGATTGTCTTTATGTTCTACCAGTTGACGTTTAAACCTTCCCCGGTTCAAATGTGCTTGAGTAACAGTATCGTTTAACCGTTCAACCAATCTGACGTTCTGCATGTTCTTCATTGTAACCGTTCTTGAGTACGACATCTATTAGACATTATAATTTCAAGGAAAGCACTAGCACATTCCTTCACGTCGAGAAATGGGTCTTCCATATCAATATGGTCATTAGATTTAATTGTTATATCGTCTTTTTTGTTCTTTCTCTCAAACAATAACAATATGATGATGATCATCATCATAAACAAAGCTAAAAGAAACGACCAAGCGTTGACAATGGTTCTTCAGATCTCAGATTTTTCAGCCACCATTATTCTTATAAACGTTTAATACCTCTGGCCGTGTGAAATGAATTTCTGTTCCTCACCTAAAACTTTTTCTTGTCAGAGTTTTGAGAGCTTGGTTTGCATTCACCTTAGCTGTTATTTATGATTGGAATACTAAAATGGTACTCACGTAACAAAGTTTTTCAGCACCTTCTGAAGCTGAGAAAGCTTCCATACTGAATAATTGAATGTCTCTTGCTTAGATATTTTGTTTTACGTTGTTTTTAAAAATATACTTTGTTTATGTAAATTTCCTTGAAAATTACTTGCCTCCTTATTTGCTCCGTCCCCCGTGTTACCTGTGTATTATGTTTTAGAGAATATTCTCATTTGGTTTTGGTATGCTGATCGTTCCAGTATATGATGGATAGCTATCTAGATAGAAACAAAGAAAAAAGAGACATATACATAGAAGGAAAGACGTGCGTTAGTGATATACTATAACAGGATCTAGACACGTGTGGAATTATGTGTATGTATGTATGTATGTATGTATGTATGTATGTATGTATGTATGTATGTATGTATGTATGTATGTATGTATGTATGTATGTATGTATGTATGTATGTATGTATGTATGTATGTATGTATGTATGTATGTATGTGGGTGTGAGTGTGTGTGTGTGTGTGTGTGTGTGTGTGTGTGTGTGTGTGTGTGTGTGAGAGAGAGAGAGAGAGAGTTTATAACATTATTGTAAAATTTAGTTTTGTACGTGATCTTGTGCCATGTCGGTAATTTGTTTACAACTATGATGGTAAGTCCATTGATTCTGTTAGATGATTATCATCCGTTCAAAGAAGAGCAACAACACAATAAAATCTAAGTTAAATTATTTTATTGGTATTGAGTTAGGTGAATCTCTAGAGAAACAGAGTCACAGCTAATGGATGCGGATTTTTCTGGCAAGAGAAACAGAGTCACAGCTAATGGATGCGGATTTTTCTGGCAAGAGAAACAGAATCACAGCTAGTGTATGCGGATTCTAGCAAGAGAAACAGAGTCACACCTTTATGTATGCGGATTCTGGCAAGGCTTCTGCCTTTATCATGTGTGCTACCTCGCTTTTGATCGGCACTATATAACCAGGATTGTAATTATCTGCCTTTAAATACTATCCATACAAACCTATATGCAAAATACATACACACCTTGCTGATTATACGCCGAATAAAAATTGTCGACATTCGGAAGGTTGAATGCTCATAGTTAATAAATTTTAACATTATTTATCAATGCATGGTGGGATATCCATTGACTGTGAGGTGTAATGCTTAATCTAATAACATGCTAGAAACACTTACTGAATTTCTTCAGAAGGTAAGAAGATGGTAGAGGATTTGCTTTCCTTGTTTAATAAATGAGAAGTAGAGTTCCGTTAAATTGCTTTCAGGTTGTATCCAAGTAGAGTTCAGTCAAATTGCTTTCATGTGGTATCCAAATAACGTTCAGTCAAATCGCTTTTAGGTGGTATCCATGTTTAGTTCAGTCAAATTGCTTTCAGGTAAGTATACAAGTAGAGTTCAGTCAAATTGTTTTCAGGTGGTAAGGAAGTAGAGTTCAGTCAAATTGTTTTCAGGTGGTAAGGAAGTAGAGTTCAGTCAAATTGTTTTCAGGTGGTAAGGAAGTAGGGTTCAGTCAACTTGTTTTCAGGTGGTAAGGAAGTAGGGTTCAGTCAAATTGTTTTCAGGTAGTAAGGAAGTAGGGTTCAGTCAAATTGTTTTCAGGTGGTAAGGAAGTGGAGTTCAGTCAAATTGTTTTCAGGTGGTAAGGAAGTAGGGTTCAGTCAAATTGTTTTCAGGTGGTAAGGAAGTAGGGTTCAGTCAACTTGCTTTCAGGTGGTATCGAAGTAGAGTTCAGTTAAATTGCTTTCAGGTAGTATCAAAATAGAGTTCAGTCAAATCGATTTCAGTTGGTATCCAAGTATAGTTAAGACAAATTGCTTTGAGGTGGTATCGAAGTAGGGTTCAGTCAAACTGCTTATAGGTAAGTATGCAAGTAGAGTTCAGTTATCAGGTGGTATGTTAGTCACATAAATCTGTCCCCATAAAGACTTGTTCATTCTGATGGTCGTTACTGCGGACAGACATGGATGCATAGGGTTATCCTATGGTAGGAAGGCCAAATCTGGCCAACGAAGTGTTGGGGGCGATTTTACGCATATGAAAGTCACACTCACCGCGCACAGACTTAGAGAAGAACCGTTTTTCTTTTAACCCGTTGCGATTTTGAGTCGATAAGAAAGCTTTTACTTACGATACGGGATCCCTATTTCGAAGACCCTTCAAACTACCCACAGAGATACATCCTTCATGTTGTCTGTTCCATCTAGCAGAGAGCCAATCAAATTTCAGCATCCCTAGCGCACTCAGACAACGGATGTTACTAGAAAGTCTCTACAGACACACCTGCTTGGGTGAGTACCGAATTTGTATTACTTGCCAGATGCACTAAGGTTTAGCGATGACGGTCGAATCACTGTCTATATTGACCGTGTTGGGAGTTACAAAATCAACTCCACATAAATTTGAATTAAAAGCGGAGCAAATTGACTTCTGCTGGAAGCACCTTTAAATGGAAACATGTCTTTGCCCTGCTGCCAACTGGATATGTGAAAAAGTGTGATATTTAGTCGGTTTCCCATCGTTATGGAGAAGGTAATCTCAAAGTGTAACTGAGTTTGTCTAAGAAATTCTAATAATCGCCATACTTGCATGTTGACCACAATACATTTGTTACATAACATGTAAATATTGAATCTAATATGTTCACTCATGGGATTTCACATAATAAATTATTTTAAAAAAAAAGTGCATTTGATCCACTATTTAGGATGTTGTATAACACAAGTTGACTAAAAATATATTTGAATGGCACTGAATTAGATTGACAGACAAAGAGACGGACATAATTATAAACTAACATGTATATAATAACAAGGAAGAAAAAATAAGTCATGGTTTTAAGCATATATTTTTGATACTTCCAAAATATGAAACATTACCACGTGACAAAACAATTCTAAGTTTTATAGATTACAGGAAAGATGCAAACAGCTCTTGTGAGGAAGAAAATGTAATCCATTAAACTTAGAGTGATTAAACTTTTTTCAAAATCATTTGCTTGTGGATTCTCATAAGGATCCTCATGATCCTCTTGCAAATCAAGAGTTATGAACCGCTTATTAATAGTTACATGCTTATCATCTGTTATATGTCTTGATATGTTGAAAAGTAAATGTACATGTGTATCATCTGTTATATGTCTTGATATGTTGAAAAGTAAATGTACATGTGTATCATCTGTTATATGTCTTAATATGTTGAAAAGTAAATGTACATGTGTATCATCTGTTATATGTCTTGATATGTTGAAAAGTAAATGTACATGTGTATCATCTGTTATATGTCTTGATATGTTGAAAAGTAAATGTACATGTGTATCATCTGTTATATGTCTTGATATGTTGAAAAGTAAATGTACATGTGTATCATCTGTTATATGTCTTGATATGTTGAAAAGTAAATGTACATGTGTATCATCTGTTATATGTCTTGATATGTTGAAAAGTAAATGTACATGTGTATCATCTGTTATATGTCTTGATATGTTGAAAAGTAAATGTACATGTGTATCATCTGTTATATGTCTTGATATGTTGAAAAGTAAATGTACATGTGTATCATCTGTTATATGTATTGATATGTTGAAAAGTAAATGTACATGTGTATCATCTGTTATATGTCTTGATATGTTGAAAAGTAAATGTACATGTGTATCATCTGTTATATGTCTTGATATGTTGAAAAGTAAATGTACATGTGTATCATCTGTTATATGTCTTGATATGCTGAAAAGTAAATGTACATGTGTATCATCTGTTATATGTCTTGATATGTTGACAAGTAAATGTACATGTGTATCATCTGTTATATGTCTTGATATGTAGAAAAGTAAATATACGTGTGTATCATCTTTTTTTAAATCTCCTTAAGTTTTCTTAGGATGATTTATAATAACCCATACAATTTTTATATTGTCACAAATTGAATATATATATATATATATATATATATATATATATATATATATATATATATATATATATATATATATATATATATATATATTCTGTATAGTTGGAAATAAATGGTACATACATTTACATACTTTTCAGCAAGTTTAATGCACTAAACTGAAGAAGATGAAGCAATAGCAAAGAAGAAGAGGAAAAGAAGTCAAAGGAAAAGAGAATAAAGAAAGAACGAGGAAGAAATAATAATAATAATAATAATAATAATAATAATAATATTGATAATAACATTGATCTAATAAAAATGCATACAACATGATTAACAATCGTCATAATAATAGTGCAAAAAGTAAAGTGGAAATGAGAAAATACTACTACTATTAAAAATAATAATAATAACAACAACAATTATAAAAATATTAATGTATACAATAAAGTATAAATATTGAAAGAGATATTAATAATAATAATAATGCATATAACTAGAATAACAGTTATCATCATCATCATCTTCATCATCATCATAAGATATTATTTATCATAATGGCAATATTAACAATTATTTTATCATCATAATTATCATCTGATTTGGGACTGATTACTTTGCCTATCACAACGTAACATTGACATCAAACAAATTAGGCTTTTCCGGGAGTAACATTGATTCCTATTCTTTCTAGGAGCACTCACATTTTGCTTTTTCAGTTTCCTAGTAAGATAGAATTTGTTCTAGCGTTTTTCTGCTTCAAAGTTATGTTCACGAATTGAATAGTTCCCCCCCCCCCCCCTCTTTGTGATTTAACAACGCGTGATAGTACATGACCTGAGTGACACTGGAAGGTGATATGAATCCGGCACCTACCGAACCGCGTGTGTCTGCAGACACTTTTCAGTAAATTCCGTAGCGATGCTAACTCTTGCTTGTCAATTCGCTTGATGGAACAGTCAATATGGAGGATTTACCGCCGTAGTCAATAGATCGAGGGGTCTTGGAATAACACTCTCATCTCGGAAGTAAAAACTTTCTTTTCGATTCAAAACCTCAACGGATAAAAAGAAAAACGATTCTTCTTTGAGTCTGTGCGTGGTGAGTGTGACTTGCTATCAATACATGCGTGAATTCGCCTAAACACTTTGCTTGCCAGATTTGGCCTTCTTCCTCAAAGAGAACACTATGTACCCATGTCTGTCCCCAATATCGAATATCGAACATGAAAATAAACAAATCGTTATGGGGACATATTTATGAGTCTAGTGGTATGCAAAAACAGTTCAGGCAAATTGCTTTCAGGTGGTATCAAGAGGAGTTAAGTCAGTTTGCTTTTAAGTGGTGTTGATTCATGTGGGTTGTAGTTTCAATTATTTTCAGACCACAAAGATTCTATTTATTTATAAAATGTAATGTATCATTTTATTAATAACAAACAAGATTAATCCATACACATTCACCAAAAATGTCTTTATTTAATATTTATCAGTAGCCATCCTTTAAACATGTATTTGAATGCACAGAATGCCATTCTTCCCTTCCTTCCTTTGAACTAAATGATACAGAACTTAATGCAAGAAGAACTTAAATGTATGTTACCACCTATCTTATATATATATATATATATATATATATATATATATATATATATATATATATATACATATATATACACATATACACACAAATATATATACACATATACACACACAAATATATATACACATATACACACAAATATATATATATATATATATATATATATATATATATATATATATATATATATATATATATATATATTGTTTATGTAGTGATTTAATTTTATTCATGTAAGCTATTTAGGATACTGGTACAATGAAATAGGGTTAATGGCAAATCAGTATAAATATCATGATATAGCTGGTTGCAAGACTGTTTTCTCGCCGGCAAAACAAACAAGTCCACTTAATGAATAGCTCGGCGGTTGGCAGGTAACACCCTGCGAGTAGTTGGCCAACTGGCTAACAACACCTTGCGTATAGGCTGATGGTTGTCCATGAATACCACGTGAGTTCATATTGGAATCTTTGTCGTTGACCTCTTCGTCACGTGACTCATTATCCTCAATGTCAATGTCATCCATATCTGGGTCGTCGGACATGTCAATATCAGAATCTCTTTCAGTATCTTCCAGCTCACGTGTTTCCTTTAGCTCATGGTTAGAAGTGCTGGACTTGCTTTCTGGTGCATCGTCTTTTTTCGCAGCTTCTACCCCAACCTTTTTACTTCTTTTCCACTTCATGCGTCTGTTTTGAAACCAGATCTTCACCTGCCAGAGTTAACAAAGCACAAATTACAAAACCAGAAGTTAGTACCGTCTTTCACACAGTAAAAATACATACAATTGAGGCAATAACTCACTGTTTACAAAACTTTGAAATAAAGATATTTGCAAAATATTTCTCATGGCTATTTCTTGTGCACAGGTATTCGAGCCTGAATGCTGCAAAACTGTCCTATGAAAACTCATTATCCTGAATCAGAATGTATTACATATATATTTTTGGGCAAAACAAATATTTTTATTTTTGTTTTCACAAAAAAATATTTGTTGAGAAAATATTCGCTAAAAAAGTTTATTAACATGAGATCTTGGGTTAAATATAATCGAATTAATGATTGTGCTACATGGTGAAAAGATCGTCATAATTAATGCCCATATAAAGAACTTTGATCATTTACTGAGAAAACAATTTATTTTCGAGAATAATCGCAGATACAGCACACGTGACAAATTAAACAATATCACAATTTGCATATTTCTTTATAGACATATAATCATTCTGATTTGATGGAGTCATGTCCTTTCAGTGTTAATTATAGTGTAAATCACATAAAAGAGAGTTCGGCTTAAAAAATAATATAATTCCAGAAAAAAGGATGTTTATTTAGTAAGCAATGAAAAAAGTGTAATTTACATAATTGCATTACTGTTGACAGAAAATACCGTTAGGGTGAAATTCGCACGCCCAATTTACTTTTATTTTTTTCTCGAGGAAACTCAATGCGTGCGGTTTAATGAAAATATAAAGATTAATAGAAAATAATGCAAAAAATGTACCGTTTAAAGTATTTATTTGTTATGTAATAACAATAGCAATGATAATAATAAAAAGAATAGTAATAATAATGGTATTGTATTGCCATTTCTTAAATTTACCAACTTCGAGACAAGCAAATATCATCTTTGACTGAAGAAATACCTTCTTTTTTTGGAACGGAATATCAATAAATTCTAAATCCCACGTCATGCAGATTACATAGTACTGTAATTTTATATCCCAACACATCTGGCGTTTTTGTAGGATTTACAATTTTCTTTTCCCCGTTATCAATATTTCTACAATGGCATGAAACCTTGTCTAATTAGCTATACCCAATTGGATATCTAAGTATTAATGAGTGATGTAGTTATTCAGAGGTTAATGTTAATTGGCTTGGGGTCCGAATTTGTCTCACTCTCATTTAAAGCATTAAATTTATAAAATTCTGAAATTTCGTATAATTTGGAAAAATCGTATGCAGACTAATATGGGAAGACTTAAGCATGTAGCCGTTATCTATTCCGAGTTTTAGACTCACCTGTGTTTCAGTCAGCATGAGTGAGGTGGCAACTTCAAACCTTTTTGGTCTGGACAAGTATTTGTTCATCTTAAATTGTCTTTCCAACTCTAGTAACTGTTGGCTTGTGAACGCCGTCCGTGGTCGTCTGGTTTTCCCCATCAAATTGGACTGTGTTTGTGCTAATAATAATAATAATAATAATAATAATAATAATAATAATAATAATAATAATAATAATAATAATAGTAATAATGTGAGTAGCAGTTGCAGCATCACCATCAGTACCGCAGCAACAACAGAAGAAGACGACGACGAAGATGATGATAATGATGATGATGTTAATGCTGCTGCTGCTGATGATGATGATGATGCTCATGGTGATGCTGATGATGATAAATGAGAATCGATAGGAGGAAATACTTTCATATATACAAGAAGCCTCTTTTTAAAGAATGCAATTATGGCGTTAAGATTAAGATATATTTTCTTGCACTGACTTACAAACTTTTCGGACTCGTACTTACATACTTTTCGGACTCGTACTTACACACTTTTCGGACTCGTACTTACGTACTTTTCGGACTAGTACTTACATACTTTTCGGACTAGTACTTACAAACTTTTCAGACTAGTACTTACAAACTTTTCCGACTCGTACTTTCATACTTTAGAAATATCAATAGTTCTACCATGTTAATAAACCTTAAATCATTTTCTTATATTGATTAGCATGTTTTCTAGGCTCTACTTTTCTGTTCCGTTCTGTATGCAAAACTAATGAAATTCCAGGCATAACATATAATGTTGTTGGCAAAGATTGAAATGTGTTTATCCATCAAGATTAATCTACATTTAGAATAATTCTAAAGGTTAAAAACTAGGAGACATAGTTGAAAACATATAGTGGATTTTTAAATCAAACAGAATTGTTCATCTCTCTATTCCTAATTCGCTGTGTTGAAATGCAAGAAGAGTGCATCCGAAAACACCTATATTTCACCTGCATTCCTGCATGAAGAAGGATAGAAATCACAATAAGGCAAGGAAAAGCATTATCACATATAACATCAATTAATGTCCGTATTTATCGTTCACAGATTTTTGTATTAATACAACGGAGACGAAGAAGATACACTTCAAGATATCGTTGTAAAAGTGCACTTACAGTCAACTATTTCTGCACACATTTAGAAAGACCACACCTCCTACTACAACATAGCAGAATAATTCTAAATCGTAATGGCTTAAATTTACCTAGGACGAGCCATATGCTGCTTCAAGGTTTATCTGAATTATTTAATGATCTAAATTTTAAAGCGTTAACTATGTCCCAAATTTATTAAAGAAACAGGGAGAATTTCTGGATTTTCTTAATTCCTTATAATAATTATTGTGATGTTATTTATAATATGCACGTTCATGTATTTTTAAACGCCTTTTACATGGTTCTGGTAAAGCATGTAATTTGAGTTTAACTAGATCAGCAATCGTTTGCCTCTATCAATATATTTATCGTGAAAGAAGATACTTTCTTTTTTATTTGCATGTATATGACAAAAGTATGTAAATTTTACGGATAATATAATATATGTAAATAAATATATACATAAATAAATAAATGTATTTATAAATAAATAAATAAATAAATAAATAAATAAATAAATAAATAAATAAATAAATAAATAAATAAATAAATAAGTTGTTTCTTGTTCGTGTATTTATTTATTTATTTTTTTATCACACCGGGATGTTATTTGGATAATCATAGTGGCACTTCCTTTACTGCTATGTCCTCCACACTTGATGCTCATAATTTTTGCGATAAATATCTTACTACACCGCTGTCAGCTTTGTCACTTTTCTACACTGGATTACAGTATAGGGAACAATGGATAACAGTATAGGGAACAATGGATAAAGCTCAGGGTTTTATAAAGCGAGTGATAAATCTATTTTTAAAAATCAAAAGAAAGATAAGAGATTGTGGCATAATACGCAATTCAATTTGTCTTCATTTGGTAAAGATTGGCAACTGAATTTGTCTCGCAGAGTATGATTCTGGTTTACACGTTACGTTATATTTTGTTCGCTGTAATACAGCTTTGATAATATGGAAACATAATTTTTTTTCGAATGATGAGAACAGCGCATAATGCCCAAAGCTACTTTGGTTACACAAATGGGGTAGACAGCAATTTATCCTCGAAAAACCCCAAGGGTTTAAACGTCTAACAATTTGTAGTTTCTGACACCCCATGCCCCCCCCCCCCCCCCTTATCTTTTAGCACTTAAATATTTGCATGTTTGTTACAATCACACATCCAGAGACTATGCCAAAAAAATTACCGTTTGCATTAGTTAAAATTTAGTACACTTTTTACAATAATTTATTAGATATTCAGGATATCTTTTATCTGCAGGTCACTCTGATTGCTTTAACTAATTCAGCACTGTCATTACTATTAAGTAATCTCCTACCGCTGAAAAGTACTTTTGACTCGTGTAGTGATGATAATAAAAATACTATTGAGATAAGTTTAAAATGCTTTATTATTTTATCAACGATACAACGTAGAATATTTTAAAGGCAAATGCTTCCCAGCTCTGTCATAATGGTAACGCCAGCCTAAACTTCAATGGACGCTCGGATTCCTAAACCATCATGCCCGCTGACCCGAGGAAATACGACGAAACCGTTATCTTTTTATCCAATTTAATCTACGCGAAAACGTTTGTAACGACTTTGCCATAAGGATGCACAAAACACTAACGTCCATTTAAAATAGAAGAATGGGCCATAAATAAATGAAGGGCGGTGCATTATTTGGAATTAAATCTAAATAAGACCGATAGCGATTTCCAAAATTGAGCACTCAAGTTCTTAATTCAGCTCTTAAGAATAGAACATGGAGCTAGTGCTACTGCTTGTTCGATGTAGATTAATTTTCTTGATAGTCTTGTATGCTTTCACTTGCCGCGGCGGCCTATTCGAACGTTAATGGCATGAGTCCGTTGGGAACTATGTAATCAGCTTGATGAATTCGCGGCACCAACTAATGTGTCGAGAAAATCGTTTGCACGACCAGCTAATAGCAGACAAATTGAAAATTAAGTTATCAAATGGTGAGCTATCACATTGAAAGATGCCAATTTAATCTAGACTTTAATCCAAGAAATGTTGACATATACAGATGGGCTTGCCATCTCCCAGATGCCATCCGATATACTGCTGCATGTAGACACTGACTAAAAAGGCATGACTTGTTTAGTATCCTTATTCCTGTGTAGATTCCACATCTCTATAGGAGCGTTTTTACATCAGGGTACATAAAGGGGATCCTTCATTAGACTTTTTTGAAAACTCGGTCTTTATCATCATAACATTCGTTAAGTTAAGCACCTATTATTCATCAGAGCAAGTATTATGTTAGGAAGATGCTGTTATATAGCTTAGTACCCCTAAACAAGTTTTTGCTTAAAAATTTCATAGATTTAGGGAGTAAAGTGAATATGTTCTCTCGTTAAAACTGTGATAAGGAAATGTGAAAGAAGTTTTTCACTACATCGAATCCGTAATTTAACCACAAGGGTCGAAACTCTGTTTCCGGTAGGTGAAAATATTCGGTTTACACGGACTTTATCCACATCATGTATTAAAATTCTAAACAAATTAATTTCCATTTCAAATATGGAATGAAGTTCAGGAAATCGAGGAAATAAATATTACAGTGATTCTCATAGCAGTAATTTCAGCGAAGAAAAAAAAAAAAGATAAATAAATAAAAGAAAAAAAAATAATAAATAAATAAAAGAAGAAACAAACAAAAAACAAAAAAAAAAAACAAAAAAAAAACAAAAAAACAATTAAACAAAATAAACAGCCTTGTGGAACGATTAATTTGATCAGTGAAGTTAGAGGAATTCAATGGACAAATAAGGAGTAAATTACCTTTACAAATTAGATGTATCGACATCTGATTAGAATACACCAGGAGAAATGTCGATGATAAAATGATATATATAGCGGTTATTTAGATGTTGTCACTTAGTATTATGTAAGCAGAGTCACTAATTACATTTAACTGGCCAAAAGTGGGAAGGACAAATTTGCTCGCGTGGAATCAATCAGAATGCCACTAATCCATTTCCGTAGGACCCCGAAATTAACATCCAGCAGAGCACGACCTCCACATTCACAATTCTTACTGGGAAAGATAACTCTATCACACCTGCTGCCATGGTAACAAGTAGTACCATCTCTTTTAATGGAAAGGACCTTTATTCTGGCAACATTTTAAATCAACCTGCCAAACACTATCTGAGTCCGGTTGACGCAAAGATGCGAGCAATGTTCATTAAGTCATCGCTGACTTTCAGTAAATCATATGCTGCTACCTGAATTTACTTGTAAATTTTATAAGTTTATTCATCTCGTGTTCTCCTATATGATTCTCTGACTTTGATTATTAATACAATACATTTACAAAGCAAATGTTGCAGTAAAAGAAAGTTGAGCCAAATAAGCATGTACATATTTATTGCATAGCTTTCCAACAATTCATTCTTAAAAATTCCACGCATAACATTGACACATTTCAGAAAGGATGAACGATAAAACACCAGTAAACTGAATCAATATGATAGGTAATAGGCTGATGACGCGATCATTAGTGATATAAATTACATTGATTTTTGAACCGTTGATCTATCTACAGGTACGATGGATCCCCAGGTTCGTTTATTAACTACCCAGCAAAGTTAAGTGACAAACTACAGGTGCAAATAGATGACAAACTACAGGTGCAGATAGATGACAAACTACAGGTGCAGATAGATGACAAACTACAGGTGCAAATAGATGACAAACTACATATGCAAATAGATAACAAACTACAGATGCAGATAGATGACAAACTACAGGTTCAAATAAATGACAAACTACAGGTGCAAATAGATGACAAACTACATATGCAAATAGATGACAAACTACAGATACAAATAGATGATCCGTGATCTTTGCAGCAGCTTAAGAAAAGGTTATAACTTAGGAACGAACGAACAAACGGTTTTCTGTAGCGTACTAACGGGGGGTGGGGTGGGGGTTCGGACGGGTTGATAAAGATTAAGGCCTCGTATTCTGGTCCTTTGGGCCATCATCGTCGCCCCGGGGGCCATTTACCCTTAGTACGCCACTGCCTTGTCTTTGTACACTCATTTTCTTATACAGCAATGTTCAAAACTGTATATCGACGACGGACTGATTTATGGGCTAGTTATACGTTGAGAACCTCTTCTGAAGAGCCGAGAAAAAAATTGTTATGTAATTTGATAATAATGTTAAAATTTGTCATAAATCTTCCAGCAAAGTCAGTAAGTCTCCGTAAAAGGTTGCAAGAATAATCCCATTATTTAGTCTTTGTTAAGACCAATATCTGTCAGGAATACGTATTACATTGTTAAAGCCGGATATCCGGTAAAAGAAAACTGAATTTTTTACCTGGCGTTTGATTATTTTTCATTTGATAACAGAAATTGAAGACTATTGAAACAATACATTCCTTTCAAGGACATTCTTTGCCCAATCAAGTTTTCAAGAATTATGATACAACTGATATGTTTGAATTAAATTTTTTGGAAAGTTTTTTTAAATGTTTTTACTCAGTCTGGGAAGTATTATGAAAATGACTCGGTTGTATGACGTTTTTTTATTTTTTATTTGTTGAATTCCCGCCATTCTCTATAGCTCTAGGTTATATATTTATTATTATTCAATATTATTATTATTATTAAATATTATTATTATTATTATTATTATTATTATTATTATTATTGTTGTTGTTGTTGTTGTTGTTGTTGTTGCTGTTGTCAATATTCATTCTGTATGTTATTTGTGACAGAAAATAATAGCCAAACAATTAGAAACAAAACAATACATTACAATATCTACCTCTTTGGGGCTCTGTTTCAAAAGTCATGTTAGAACGGACAAAATGGCGTTGAGTGAGCGTGGCTTCCAGAAGAAAAGGTTATTTTGATATAAAAGATAAAGGGCTGTCGATATTTAGTTAAATAGAGACAACTGGTAAATATGTATACTATAATGACAACTGGTAAATATGTATACTATAATGACAACTGGTAAATATGTATACTATAATGACAACTGGTAAATATGTATACTATAATGACAACTGGTAAATATGTATACTATAATGACAACTGGTAAATATGTATACTATAATGACAACTGGTAAATATGTATACTATAATGACAACTGGTAAATATGTATACTATAATGACTCATCGGTCAAGTGTACGATGGGAAATTAAGAAAAACTTCTTAACTGCGTGTGGGATGCTCTGATAAATCTCTATATATTTACATTTAGCATTTGCATGTTCGGCGACCGATGAAAGTTTTTGTTTCGCTTTTCAAAAAATAATATCATTTTAAATTTATCAGCAAAGTATTTTTTATTTCTTTGTTTAAAAGTATCATCAAGGCTCTCAATTCTAAAAAAAAAAAATATTATCGTAATGATCACAATATAATGAAGTCCAGAGTGATAATGTCGTAATGATCATAATATACTGAAGTCCAGAGTGATACTGTCGTAATGATCATAATATACTGAAGTCCAGAGAGATACTGTCGGAATGATCATAATATAATGGAGTCCAGGGTGATACTGTCGTAATGATCATAATATAATGAAGTCCAGGGTGATACTGTCGTAATGTTCATAATATAATGAATTCCAGAGTGATAAAACTAGTATAGTGACCTCACACTCACTTTTGGTTTCAAATCAAATTATTTCCTATGATCAAGCAACAATACTACTTTTTCAATATGGTATGTATGTATTATGCATAGAGTTTAATGGCACATCAGAACATTCCTGGCTATATAGTGCCAAGCAAAAGTTAGATATAATACAAAACGGAAAAGGTAAACCCCTTGATAAAATCGAGTAAATATGTACTAAGAGAAAATATATACAATGAAATTAAAAAAATAAAAAGTAAAAGATGCGGAAGAAAAATCTTTATATATATATATATATATATATGTATATACATATATATATATATATATATATATATATATATATATATATATATATATATATATATATATATGTATATATATGTGTATATATATGTGTGTGTGTATATATATGTATGTATATATATATATGTGTGTGTATATATATATATATATATATATATATATATATATATATATATACAAACACACATGCCCCGACGGGCATAACATTCTTTAACGGGCATAACATTGACATCTTGAAACTTTGCTATTTCTAAAAGAGCAATCTTTCATCTTTTATAGTTATAAAGCAGTTTGTTTCACACAAATATTATGAATATAAAGTAGAGATACAAGGGATTAAATGCAAAATGAAACAAGGTTACAGCGTTATAAATTCCTTTGTATGACGAGGGGGTGTTTCCTCGCCTCAAGGACACAATTATTTCTGTAGTCATCAATCTTAATTGAGTTTACGGTACCCTGAAATCCTTTCTGTTTTTTTTTTCTTCATGTTTTTTTTACACGTGTTATTAATATTATATAGATTATGCAGATAATTTGCTTTAATTTTTCTTCTTCCAAAAATTAAATTCATTTTTCGCGGGGAGTTGAAAATTACTCATTAAATCTACTAATATTCTACTTATATATATATATATATATATATATATATATATATATATATATATATATATATATATATATATATAATATAGAGACAGTCATACATACAAATTATATATTTATTTTCTTTTTCTGCGTAAATACCGGATATATTTCATCGTGTGGTACAAAAAACGTGATATTTTAATGAGTGGCGAAGAAAAAGAAAATTTGCTCCAGAATCGAAGTTTAGAAGATTAAACTCTCTCTTCTGCACAACAACAAGAACAAGAACAAGAACAACAACTTTTCGTAAATTCACCTTACTTTCATAGGTTCATCATATACATATGAGTGACTTAAGAGAGCGGTGGGATTGGGATGACCTAATTTGTCGCAGTAAAATTACATTTTTGACATTTTTTAAGCCATTTGATCCTATCTGACCTCTAAGCAAGTCAGATTCATCCATGCATCACAGCGGGTTTATCATTGTTGTCAGGGGAGTAAGGGGAAATAACTTTATATAGACGCGAACGGCGTTGAGTCAAATTTCGTCAGCAAAAATTAATTTCCATATCTCAAAGGTAATGCAGTTTCTATTTATTTGTTCTAGCTCGCAAAGTGCTCATTTTTGTTGTTGCAGGTATAACTTCTGAGCACACACAATCAAGAGTCGCATGGCATGATGGGAAATATTATAATTTCACATGTGAA
This sequence comes from Margaritifera margaritifera, assembly GCA_029931535.1. Classification (NCBI taxonomy): domain Eukaryota; kingdom Metazoa; phylum Mollusca; class Bivalvia; order Unionida; family Margaritiferidae; genus Margaritifera; species Margaritifera margaritifera. Next base: position 426,870 of record JAQPZY010001205.1, read on the forward strand.
AATATAGGAATGAAAAAAATATGAAAATGATTTCGCCAATAAATTCCTAATTTCACTTTTAAATATATAATACAAAGACGTCATCCGTTTCTTTCAAAATAGTTTGTGCCTGAAGAAGCATACAGTAAATGCGAAACTAAATTTATCGGCGTTTGAATTGTTTTTCTTATTTTTCAATTCTCTCTCTATATATATTTAATGTAGTGGTATCCCTTCAATTATAATCGAAAATGTTTTATTCTTAACCAATCTGTTCCTGAGAAAGTGCTCATATAACATGTCGTATATTAGCAAGAAATAATGTTGATTTTTTCTAACGGTGAAGCACTGTATGCAAAACCCATCACTACGATATACAGATAAACTTCTCTAAACCAGACATTGCTGGAGCAAAAATATCTCCCGTTTTATACAGATTGTTAGTATAAGCAGGTTTGATTGCTTTAAGAATCGTCTTACTGGAACCAAACTGCATGGTCTGCTTGAAGGGGATTGTAGAGGGGTCGGTTCAGTGATATTTCACCATACAACTCTAACTGCTGCAGGATTGTAAGATTACAAAATTAAAAACCCTTTTCGGTTGATATGACTAAACTACTGAGAAATAGGAAACAGCATGTCTCTAAAAGGTAGAGTGATACTCTGATTTATTTCATCGCCTTCTGAGCATTATCCAAAACTCCATAAAAACTCAAAACTAACAACGTTGTATTGAACAATCAGAATTGATTGGTCCGCGTTAAACTCAGATTATTAAGCACATAGCATTGATTTAACAGGGAAGCCGTCTAAGAAGATGAATCTCAGCACAGACATTTGGTTCGATACAATTACTTATCGAATATGTTACCTCCCAATTCTCAGATTCGTGGAAAGATCACGCCCTCCTTGGGTACTATATAATTGTTTTTTCGCTTCTTTGAAATTTTGTGCTACCGATCTAGCGACGCTTTTGTGGTCTTTGAATGTCGCGCTGCTATCCGTCAGATTATTTATTTCTTCATATCACCTTTATGAAAGTTTCACGAATGTTCAATGTTTGCGGAAGTCTGATAGATCGTAAAGCAGCAAATACAAAAAAAAATAAAAAAAATATAAAAAAAATAAAATAAATAAAAACACGGGGAAAAAAGACCAGTTATACAGTGGTTTTTAGGACAATAGTCCCTTTGGCTTTTCTAACGGGTTGTCTTAATAATACATATTTGATTAATATTACCTTTACGACATTTTGTCTACAAAACATTTCTTCCCGTAAATACACAGCAGAAAGAAATAATTTAAGAATCGAGAAACAATCATAGTGTACTTTTATATATCCATTTCCCAAATGAAGAATATATATATATATATATATATATATATATATATATATATATATATATATATATATATATATATATATATATATATATATATATATATATATATATATATAAAATAATAATAATAATAATAATAATAATAATAATAATAATAATAATAATAACAATAATAATAATAATAACAATAATAATAAAACATGAATTATAAAAATTATATAAACGTTATATTATATAGCTATTTCTAGAACTTTACATTTTTTACTTTTTTACATACCCTTCCGCTTCAAGTTTTCTTAGGAACGATAATTAATTCACATGAATTTTCATTAGTCAAGCAGAGAATTAACATTTTGAAAAACATACATTTTGAAGAAAATTTCGTTTTTAAATATGTAATATTTTAATTGAAGTCCATTTCATTGTGCAGAAGCGGGCGCGCTTCCCCTAAAAATGAGCGCGAAAAAACAGCAACATTTTCTAGTGTAATTTTTCTTTATAGTTAGATGGTTAAAAGTATGCCCTGGAAACGCTTAAATGCAGGAGCTTCTAGGGGCTTCACTCCCTGGGCCCTCACCGGGGATTACGTCCTAAAATCCCGCTCGTCTACTTCTTTACGCACCACCTAACCGATATTTCTGAATTCTTCCATGTTGTGGGTAATTTTCTGTAGGGTATTGTGGTTAAACTGGTACCATGTTATACTTTGACCAGTTAACAGGTTGTATAAATAAAGAAAACTGTCAGACGATAACCTAACACCAGTCATTCTCATAATGACTTTGTAAAGATGGCGCCAATTTTGTACATGAACTTCCGTTACGGGTGCTGTCGTCTGCTACAAATTATGTTTTGAATTCAGTGCTTTTCTAGAAGAACCTCAAGATATAAAAGAGTAATAATGTCTTGAGTCATGCTCTATGTGACAAAATAAAAATAAATTTCGCCATTTCATTTAAATATTCGAGACTTGTTTCCCATAATTGGTTCACTTTAATTCTTATCCTAAATTTTATATTAAATTATGATCTGCGTTTTACAAAGAACTTCTGAAAACAAATGTTGGAAAATATTATTAGAGTTAGTTTAAACATACAATTTTATGATGAGGCTTTTGTCCTAAATTGAAAATAGTTCTGTACTGGGCTTGGATTCAATATCAAGATCAATAGATCTGAAGCAAAGACACCAAGTATTTCACCCTTTCGAATGCATATGTACATTTAAACAGCAGGCGTCTTTTCTGGTAATTTAATGCAAGTCGTGGGGCACATGTAAAACAAAATACATAAAAGATATACATGTAAAAACTATTAACCAGGTTCATTAGCGTACATTCAGCTATGTACTGACTCTACCAGCTTTAAGCCAAAATAAAATTGCTCTTGTAAGAATGTGGTCGGCAAGATGTATATGCTTCGTATAGTATATTTAGGTACTGTATGTCTAAGCATATATAACCAATCATAGTTTTCAGCTTTGTTGCATATTTGTGTGTTTTAGCAATTTTTAGTTATGGTTTATCACTCTGTACACAAAGTGTAGCACACCATTACCCTTGGTTATCAAATGTAGCATTGTAACGGACAGGTGTCTGTAAAATGTAAATAAAAAATATCGGCTGAAAGTGAAACTTAGGTAGCACAAAGAATGTATTTAAAACAATTATATTAAGAAAACAACTGCACCAAAAAAGAGTAGAGTAAAATAAGTAAATGATTAAATATAAAATATATAGTCCCTGCTTTTCTGACCGAAACCGTTTAAGTCCTAGACAAGATAACATTTCGCCCACAACCCACAAACTGTAGGTAAGAATAAACTTAGACCGCCAAAAGTCAAGCGTAAGATATTACTACTTATTAGTACTTGTATCACATTTTGGCTGTAAGATGGTGTAACAGACTATATCACGCTCGGTGTTTGGAAGCGGTCAGACAAAGCGGTGGAAACAAGGCGCTAAAACTAGTCTAATCCATTTTTCTCACTTTGCCTTTACAAGCATGTAAAACTGGATTATTGGCTTACAACTATTGCCCGTACGCGTTAAACATTTTAAAAGATATCTTTGTTTCCATCCGGAAAATTCTATGAACGTTCTTCGTATACTAATCGGGTGTGTTCGCTACCCAGTAACCGTTATCTAAAATCCCAAGCCTTCACTTGTAGAAGATAGACTGGTTATCGAGTATTGCGGATCAACAGATTAATTGGAACATAATAGCTTGATAACGTGACTACAAATAAGACTTAATAATTCGTGATGTAAAACGAAAAGGAAGCAGTTCAAACTTATTTTTTTTTTGGCTGAGGACAGTCTTGTATGACCATATTTTTTTTTATATTTATATGTATAAAAAGAACGAGTTCAAACCAGAAAAGAGCCAAGAACAAACTTTTTATATGCTTTTACCTTCCCTACTGTTGCTGTTCCTTTGGGAACGTATTTATTGGTTATATCTACTAACATTGATTTTTTTTAGATGTTTTGTACTCATCTTTCTTAATTTTTCCTCTATTTGTGGAGGTTAACTTGCTACAGGATTTTGTTGTTGCTGTTCTTGATGAGGATGAGGATGATGGTGATGTCGTGCTGGTGAAAATGATGGCGACAGCTTTGCATATTTTTTTCTGCTGCTTTTAAAACTTTTGTAAATTTTCTTGAAACTCTTAATTTGGCATCCTTTATATTGGTAACGCCCTTAAAATGTGAACTTGCTGGTTCCTTGAAATAATTTCCTCTTTTTTGTGCCTCTTATAATCAGTGACAGGTAAAAGTAATTGAAACAAGAGGGTGGAAAGCAAATCCTTTGAAAAAGAAAGAGATAATTGGAATTATCACAGAACAATGAACCTTTTCCCGAAATAGAAAAGTACAATGGGTATAGGGCTACCCAAAAATATAACGCCCATCCACATATCTTACTCTTGGCGACATCTTTTTATTTTGAGCCCAAACCGCTTTGTGGTATGTTACCCCACCCTGGCCTTCTAACCAGTCTTTAAATAATAATTTGTAGTGATTTTGGATAGGTGTGGATGGCTTAATAAATTGGTGATGTAACTAGTTTTCTAATAATGTTCAAACGTTTAATATATTTTTCCTTGCAGATGTGGTGCAGTCAGTGGTGTACTGGCCATTGGGCATACCGGGACAAATCCCGGTGGGCCGCCGCAAAAAAATCCGTTTTTACCATCGGTGGGCCGGTGGGGCGTCAAAAAAATCCGTTTTTACCGGTGTTTTACTGGTATGAGCAAAACCCCGGGCCTGTCCCGGCAGATAAGTCCAGGGCCGAGTTGCTTACCCAGTACACTCCTGGGTGCAGAAGTGTATCTGATTGTTCCAAAAATGTCTACTGCAGTCAGTATAAGTCGGTATTGGAAACAGACAAATATCTGACATTAGTTTTGCCTTTAATCTTAAAACAATAACAAAAAAAAAAAAAATACAACCTCTTTCTAGATGTGTGTGTTCCCAACTTGATTTAACGATCGAGACAGGCAGACATTTAAAAATACATAGAGACCACAGATTGTGTAAATTATGTCTAAAGCGAAATCTCCAAAGTATTGAAGACAATTATCATTTTGTATGAATCTTCCAGACATATTCTAAAACAAATACCATTTCACATGTATCTGCCCGTCATATTCTAAGATCAAAATATCTAAATTGATTATATTTTGTCAATCACTAAATTTATAAATGCATCAGTTAATGTCTAATCAGGGCCGGCGCAAGGGTATTTGGCGCCCTAGGCGAACCTTCAGCCTTTCGCCCCCTCCCCCACAATTAACTTTCGAAAACGAATATTGTACATTTATTCTTTTCCTTCTGTTTTTCTCTGTCTATTTGTAGACGCTTATTATCTTTTATTTTATGCTATTTCTCTTTCTTTTTTCATTCATTCAGTTTTTTGACGACCCCCTAATTTTGCCGCCCTAGGAGACCGCCTAGTTCGCCTAGCGGTTAAACCGGCCCTGTGTCTAATATAAATTCATAAGTTAATGTCTAAACAGAAAATAGGTGTGTTTTCCCATTTCTCATTAAAAAAAAATGTTTTGAATCACGAACTCAGTTACTTAAGAATATATAATGCTATGTGCATGTGGTGCTCTGGAAAATAATCTTGGCTCTTTGTATTATAGACCTGAATCCTACAACACTGAATCAAATTTATGTTTTTTTAGTTCTGTTCAATATTTATAAGAATAAAAGACGTTAGAGGGAGGAGTATTTTTCCTTCATTTAAAAGCCTGTGCACATAAATTTCTCAAGGTCTACACACTGTTTGATAAGTCACCAAACTCTTCAACATCAAAGGTGTACCGCATGAGACAAATGCGAGTGTGCTAATCTGAATCACATAGGTGCTTGTCGGAAAATGTGATACCAATGGATTTACTGAAAGATATCTAATTCCCAACTCGAGTCTGATTTCTTGTAATTGATCTTGTATTGCAGGAATTTAGGATTTAAGCGATTTGTGAGCCTCGTTTCTGTGATAATTTCAATCATATGGCCGTTATTACAAATGATTGCGTGACGTCACAGACTAAACACCTGGGCGCCGTTCACGGGTATAAGATAATGGCGGCCGTATGAAAATAGTGTCAAATTGTTGGCTTTACAATACGTAAAGCGGTGAAACAAATGTTTGCTTTTAAAACATAAAAGAAGAAATGAAAGAAGCTGTACAAAGCATTTTGGACCCAATCAATTCGCTGATGTAGAATTAAAACTCAACGTGAAGTATATAAATGGCGAGGAGGGGGAGGAGGAGAGCTATCCATCTTCATCCAAAACAAGAGTGGAATTCGTAATTTCATCAGCCATTCGTTAGTGTGAAGATACATACTTAATATAATGTGCTCGTTATGTTAAGAAAGTGTGAATACCAAGATATATGCACCATGCATTATGAACATGCTAAATATCTTTCCAGTGGCGTACTAAGGGTAAATGGCGCCCGGGGCGACGATGATGGCCCAAAGGGCCAGAATACGAGGCCCAAATTTTTATCAGCTGATTTGGCGCCCCCCCCCCCCCCCCGTTAGTACGCTTCTGTATCTTTCACTTTGATCTAGATCTCGCCATAAAATGTGCTTGATTTAAATTATAATTCACCGATCGCTATTTTGAAAGGAAATTGTTCACTTGAAAGCATATCAGTCGGAATTATGTTGGGTTTTTTTTTTGTATGTTTAGAAATTTCAACTATCCCAAGTAGACTTCTCCATTTTAATTTTGTCTGCCAACCTCCGCATAGTCTTCTTTTGATAATCGGGTTCAGCATTTAGTCCTAGTGTTACTTATTTTTGTGTGTGTGCTTACAAGCTAAGCTTATTAAAAAAATATTTTGCAAATGATTTAAATTACACCCTTGATACTTTTCTAGCAAAAATGGTATTTCTCTTCTATATTTATTGTTTCAGTTACTTATACCCAGTAGTCGCCATCAATATATTATTGACATTTGCACCAGTGGGTAATGCCCGTATCTAAAGCATAACGTTACCGCCATATTTTTTTATAACGGCCATTGTCCACGACATTTCGAGTTACCCACAAAAACACCCACTGTTGATTTACAAAGAGGTTAGGCAATGAAGCGACTTGTATCGAAAAATACCCCCTGAAATGGAGAGATATATAATTTAGCTCATCATTCATAGCAATTAAAACACGTTTAATCTTTTTAATAAGCAGACATATGAACCAAGATTATAGTGTTGACAAATTGGACATTGTCATTAGCTATTTCTGGTATTGCTTGGTTGGATTCTAGATTATTCTGCAGCTGGACTCTATGAAGGGACTATCCCTTAGTATAGTCCATATGAAGAATATTCGTTAATATCTTTTTCGACAACCATCCATTTAGCAACAATAAAACCATTTAGTTAGGCCTTGTCCTTTGTTTACTTAGTCCGATCATTTTCAAATTAAACCGGCCCATCAGGTAACTTACACCATGCGAAATTGAAACAATATTTTCAATTGCGTCTTAGTGCCTGTGTTACCTTCAATATACTTTTATTAACATTTTGCAGACATTGACCTATGATTTTTTGTTTTTCGTTTTTCAAAAGCTGTTATTATTTAAAATATATCTGCAAAGTATTTTAAAAATCTGGATGTAAAAAAGAAAAATATTGTGAAAGTATTTCATCCATGGCAAGAAAAATATTGTGAAAGTATTTCATCCATGGTTGAATAGTTTATAAAAATCCGATCTAGTTTGTAAACTAATATGGTGTACGTTGTGACGCAACAAATTTAGTATCTCCGCCACCTTTTAAAAATTTAGACGTACTACGTACAGTACAATCGTCAGTCAATGTTAGTAATATATTTGTGTTGGAAACATTGGTAGCCTCTGGGGTTAGTAGGTGTTGTAGTCATGTTAATAGTAGTATTAGCCGTAGTCATATAAGTAGTTTTATAGTTTTTGAAGTACTAGTAGTAGTAGCAGCAGCAGTTAAAGCAGTGTAATTTGATTATTTGACATTGTACACAAATACCTGCACCAACCGTTATCAAACCAACCCGAAACCAGCTGTATCAGATTATATCATATTAATTGATCCAGGATTTACTGTCTTTGAATTTGTCGGCACCAGTATCGGATCACTCTCGGAATAATAGGATTAGAATGGGTTTGTCATCTTCCATTTGTAAACCAGACCACTTCAAACGATGTTCCTTTTCTACCGAGCGTGATCTTATCCATACTGGAATTAAATGAGGCAGATATAATTATGACACGGTGATGAAAGTGAATACGGCGGGAACATTTCTGAATCAAATCCTCAAATCATTATATTTCAAAGTTTTAACAGTTTTCAATTAGAATTTAGCAAAAATGCTAAAGTGTATGTTAGTCTATGACGTAGGATACATAGTTCGTTGGAAATAGTGCAGACCTAAGATCTCTACGGACGCTAATCTTTCCTAGGAATGTCCGTGTTTCTGTTAGGTTCGCGTGTCCACTTGAATGTGTAGTTTGTGACAACAAAATTTCAGAAAAACAGGAGAAAATATATACGCCTCGCGAATTGCGTAATTGTCATTTCTTTCAATGGGTGGGTGGGTGATAGAGAAATGATGAATCAGAATAGATAACAAGTGTTAAATGAAGTGAATTAAACGTAGCTCGGTTATATGTTCTTTCGTTTTTTTTTTTTTTTTACTTTCGTTTCAATCACTTTGAGTTAATTAAGATCAGGTTCGTATCCAGGGAATTTATCTGATGTGCGCATTATGTGTGTGTGTGGGGGGGGGGGAGGGGGGGCTTATACAACTTTATTACATGGTAATTTTATTGTTCTATGTTAAGTACGTGCGTCTTTGCGCATGTCTAGCTACACCACTGATGATTATTGATACCATTTTGGATGCATGTTTTTGAAAGCCATTTGTAGAAATATGTCAAATCTAATGAAATATAATTGACATTTACAAGGGTTGAGTGCCGTCGTGTTAAGAGAATTATCCGCTTGTTTATATATTGATGAAATAAATATAATATGCGCGAACCCCGACTATGAGTGTACTCTTTATTCCATTCTTGTCATATTTTATTTTCAGATTATTCCGCTGGTAAATGTCTTAAAAGAAGTCCAGATCTTTATCCTGACATTTTCCAGATGTATCAAGTCCTTGACATAATTGTGGTTTGTTGAGAGAGAGAGAGAGAGAGAGAGAGAGAGAGAGAGAGAGAGAGAGAGAGAGAGAGAGAGAGAGATTGAGAGAGAGACAGACAGAGACAGACAGAGACAGACAGACAGACAGACAGACAGACAGACAGAGAGAGTATAACATTTTGAGTTTATTATCTACCAAAAGCATCTAGATTTAATTTTAAAAACTGTTAGTTTCTTTTTCGTCACATGAAATATGTACTTTTTCCATAGTATATTGGCACTGCGTCTTAAACTAACACAATCAATAGATAGATAGATAGCATTTTGCAAAAAAAAAAAAAAAAAAAAAAAAAAAAAAAAAAAAAAAAAAAACAAACAAACAAACATCCCATTTATATTCTTGAAGCGATACAAGTTCGTCATCCTCATTTAAATAAGAGTTAATAAGACAATCCACGTATATAATTTTATTTCTATAATTGTACATTAAGACTTCTATAGTTTGTTTTAACTCTGTAAAAGAGTTTTGAATGCTAAAGAGGAGATGAAATAGCATCACAAACGAATGAAACGGGATTGTTTTACGAATATGTAAAGTTTATACACAGTCATCGTGCATTCATATTAGCTTGACGGTTTGCTTCTCGAATATTCCATTTAGATATTATGTTTAATTTATTTAATTTCAATGAGTTTTCGAGTATTCCATTTAGACAGATATATCTAATTTATTTAATTGCAATATTTCGTTTAGATATTTACGTCTAATATTATTTAATTTCAATGAGTTTTCTATAATTCATCAGCATGTTTTAAAATGACATAAAGATGAAATACGATATTTCATTTTATTACTCCGTCTATGAGCTTTCATCTGTATGCCTTCATGATAACAGCATATATATATATATATATATATATATATATATATATATATATATATATATATATATATATATATATATATATATATAATAAAAGCATTTAATAGATGTGATATATATGAAGTGGGATTAAATTGCAAATAAATGCCCTCTTGTAAACAATTTAATTCACCCTTCTTATCACAACTGTTCTAAAACATTTGTGTGTCAACATCGGTTTTATGATAAAAGAACGTTTCTGTAGATATTCAAATAGAGTGATACAGTTCATTTTGAAAAAAAAGCTACAAGTTCTTTTATCAGATTAAAATACAAAGGTTGCAAAAATATGGGGACTTATATTCAATAATAATAATAATAACAATAATAATAATAATAATAATAATAATAATAATAATAATAATAATAATAATAATAATAATAATAATAATAATAATAATAAACAAAATCATGTTGAGGATGTCATTTTGATAGCTGTACTAATATGTACACAATCAGACATCAAGTGTTTTTTTAAAGAGTGCATTTAATGGTGACTCATCATTCAAAAGTTCCCCTTTTCCGTTGTATGCACAAATCCGCCCCCCCCCCAATTTTCTTTGAATTTCTACGTATTTAATAATAATAATAATAATAAGAAGAAGAAGAAGAAGAAGAAGAAGAATACATGAGCTCACATCTTTATAAATGGCAATGTTAAGCAGGCGAATTCGATAAAAATGCAGATGAAGACTGAATATTCTCTTCTTAGTGTAGAATTAGTGACTTTTTATGAGATTGATACGATGATTTCTCAACCCCATAAAAGTGACATTGAAAGATACCGTAGGTCGATGTGAATACAATTTTTCTGGGATTGATAAATCTTTTTATCAACCAAAATAAAAATTCACTGATTGTTTTAGTATGTGATTTTTTAATTTCTAACAGTTTTTTCGATTTAATGTTAAGACACCACTCTAAGACGCTTGAAATGTATACCAAATAAAATTGCATTGTAAGCTTTTAGTATATTATATAAAATGCTAATATGAAACTAAGTTATTAGAATAGTATAAATTAATGAAATATCAAGAAGAAAAAAAATAGAGATAAACAATGAATGTTCAGAAAAGAAAAAAAATCTATTATTCCACCGCTCCCCCCCCCCCCCTCTTTCATGTCCATTTTTCAGTGACAAAACCTTTCATTTACAACGTAGGTAAAATCATACAGGAGGGACAAACAAAAGGTCAGACAGACGGATCAATAGAGCAACACTTGGAAAAAAACTAAACTCAATTCGTCAACTTATAAGTCATACTCGAGCTCGATTGCACACTCTTAAGAAAGCACTTAATTTTTGGCATCAGTAGTCCGAGTCTCTGACCTCAACCCCGTCTATGACACTGTAAGCGAAGTAACGTCATACACTGGGACTAAGCCGTCAGGCAAGCCCGAGGAATATTATATTGCCCTCACGTGCCCATGTGAGGGTAATATTACACAATTATTGCCCTTGTTTTTAGGTAATATGATAAATTGTCTATCCGAGGTATATGGTATGTTACCCGAAGGTTCCGCTCGAGGGTAAAATGACATATGTCAAGGGGGAACAAATTGTCATTTAAACTCAAAACGAGGGTAATAATTGTTTTATTATACCGAGGTTAAATTAAATAAGTGGGGAAAAAAATGCAGAATCTGAGTCATTTATTCTTAGTGGGAAACCATCATTTTGAAATATTATTAGTTCGAACAACTATTACAGGGTGATATGACGGTAACTGAACACAATATGACGTGACTTGACGTCAGGGTAATATGACGTGTTGTGACGTGACGTAACGTGACGTGACCTTGAGGGCATGATAAGGACAACTGCGAAGACAGACACTTTGGGGAAAATATAACATGACGTTAAGTGTCAATTCTTTGAATATCAAGAGTGACCAATCAGATTCTAAAACTGAGGTATAACACTATATCATTATTGCCCTTGTTTTGAGATAATATTACAAATTGTCCACCCAAAGCACGTCATGTTACCCAAGGGTTCCGCTGGTAGATAACATAACATATGCCGCGCGTGGACAATTCATCGCTTAACATCAAAACAAGGATAATAATTATTTTATCATACTGAAGTAAAGTGAAATTATCTAAGTTAAATTATTACAAGTTAGTCATATTTTCAAGGAAAACCCCAAGAGTGCTAGCAGTCCGAATCTCAGGGAAAAACAAAGTAATTTCACGGTCATGTTAGGGTAAGATGACGAGACTTAACGTGCACGACTGGGAATAGGATATGACCTGGAGGAAAACATAAGGGAATCTGAAGAAAAAACTTTCTGTTGGGAAATATAACATATATTAAATGTCCCGTGTTTGAATTTCAATCATATACCAGCGAATTTCTAAAACTGAGCTATAACTAACTGTTTTAAGAACGACAGCTTCTGACGATTTAATTAATTAGATCACAGCAAAATGAGAAGTAAAATAATAAATATTTTTTAAAGATAAGGTTTTAAAATAAATAAATAAATAAATAAATAAATAAATAAATAAATAAATAAATAAATAAATAAATAAATAAAACTAGAACCGCCAGTGACCTTATCAAAGGTAAAGAGAAGAAACTTTCCAAAGCGTCCGTTTTGTTAACGTTCGTTGCCCCATTGTGTGACGATATATATTAGTCAGTTTGATATTTTCCTTGAACTCAATCTCTATAATATTGAACACCCTATCATTTTCAATATCGAAAATAGTTTCGCTTACAATTGGAAAATCTAAACATTTTAATACGCATATAATTTGCAATATTTCACGGAAAAAATATCGAAGGACGACTTGCTGTGAGGAAAAAAAAAGACGTGTCAGCGTACACTCGAAAGCTGTTATATTTTAAAAATAACAATTAAATAAAGAAATTGTTCGTGAATAATAATAATAATAATAATAATAATAATAATAATAATAATAATAATAATAATAATAATAAATTAGATGTAGCCGCATTGTTATTATTATTATTATTATTATTATTAAATGACATAAAAATAAAAGATTACATAATACATACATATATATATATATATATATATATATATATATATATATATATATATATATATATAATTCTTATTAGTTATTATTCTATTTTATATCTGTTTTGTTAGAGTTATTTTTTATAAATAAAATCCATGCATTGTGTACAACAGGTTATCATGGAATTTTTTTTTGTAAAACCCAAACTCACCAAAAAACAAACAATATCAAACAAACAAACAAACAAAAACAAAGAACAACAAAAAAAACTATAAAAAATTATGTCGTGTAGAACTAATGTTAATTTAAGTGAATACAACACTATCTTCCACTCCACTCCATTCCAATTATTTATTTATAATCTTGCATCTCTATTCTACTTGTCACAAATAACAAAACATAGTTAAAATATTAGAATAAAAAGTGCTTTTTCTTACTTTAGAACAGCATATTTCATCGTTTTGCTCACAATTGGCAAAAGCTTTGTTTTCACTAGCACAACAATTAATGACATATTCCATTACATCAATCATAACATTTTCCCCAGATTTGATGCATTTTTCCAACTTTTTTTTTCCTTTTTTGGCTTCTTTCCTCTCATTTCTTTCAATATCTCATAACAAGTAGATGCAAGAGGATTTGCAAGCTCATGTACAAGATATAAACAGAAAAGATATATCGCATTTTTTAAAAATATTTTATTCAAGTATATAACTTTTAGGTCCTTGCAGAGTATTTTACTTTTTTTAAAAAATAGTTTGGATGAAAACGCTTTAGAATGCACGAACAGTTTAGATTTTTGCGACGAAAATTAAGATATTTACAGCAAAAATAAATTAAGGCTATTGTGGAACATCTTTGATGTAGAATCGCCAACTTTTAACTTGAAAACAAAATAAACGAGCGAGAGCAAGTACCTTACATTAGACTTTGACTTTCTATAGGTAAGCGCTAGGTAGAGTGTGCACGTAAATACATCTATTTTTCGCTAGATCTATTGTTAAAAAATGATTTTTTTTCAGTCATACTATGTCATTCTACTAATTTTGAGTATAGAGCTTGTAATTATGATACATAGTTCATTAGTGAAGCGTGTTAATGCCAATTAGAGGAAGCTTCTACGTTAATTAATGAAGTTTATACTTTTTTGTGCATGAATTCGGCAAATTAGAAACAAGAAAGAAAAACACAAAAACCAAACCTTTAACATAAACCAGTCGAACCACCTTTGTGATTCCACTACAATTCTATGTTGTAAACTAGTGATAGGAAAGTCCTAAGTTTCATTATAGATCTGTTATAATAATACTAATATTGACTATAAGTGTACGTATTAAGATTTCACTGTATTGAAGGTTAGTGTAAGCTGATTGTTGTATATATCTTACCATTTCTTTTGCCATCATTTATTCTCATGTGCTATGTAAGTGTTCTTGTTTTGAGGAAGTACATCAAGAAATTTGAACAACACTTGCAAACCATAACATTATTTCGGTACAAGTCAAATCAAAAGAACAAGCATCGTATTTAGAATGGGGTCTTAGAATGGGGTCTTAGAATGGGTCTTAGAATGGGGTCTTAGAATGGGTTCTTAGAATGGGTCTTAACTGAGCTATCCTCTTGACCACAGTAATTTTTGTTTTTTTGTTTACATGAACAACTCTGATTAATAAACCAGATTGTCTTGCAAAAATAAGTATTATCGTGTCTTAATATGAACTTTTCCTTTCTTTTTTGGCAAAGTTGAGTCTAACAGCTGTATATCTGAAGGACGAATATTTCCGCTAGATCTTACTGTCTACCTAGACGCATTGAATTCTTATTTCTGAAAAATTAAGTTAAACAATTGTAGCGAGAACAAAAGTTTACCAAATTTAGTGAGCAGGCTAGATTCACGACGATTTTTCTGTTCACCAAAACAGATCCAAATTTAGTGAGCAGGCTAGATTCACGACGATTTTTCTGTTCACCAAAACAGATATAACAAAGTAATAAGCATAACTGTCTAACGAACCATTAAAAACGCCTAACCAATATACTATTCCAGTGTCCTGGACGAAATATTAAAACGCCTAACCAATATACTATTCCAGTGTCTAACGGAATATGAAAACGCCTAACCCTCCAACGATATTTCTGGGTCCACCAATGGACGGATGTACCATAAATGCTATGCTATTTTGAATGTTTGAGTTTGACCTACCTGAACTATTACATTTTACCAGTAGTCTTCCTGAAGTATTTTATTCTTTGCACTTTTTGCACCTAAATGTTAAGGTACCTTTACGAACCTTTCACTTTCTTGTGTGCATCAATTCGTAGCTAATATGGAACGAAATAACCACAGTATTGTCCTTGATGCATGCATACCATCATGCAAAACATACCCAATAGTTTACATCTACAACTAAAGTTTGGATAGTGTGAATTTTACGTTTTTTAAGTTCCTCCTGCCTGCAATCGTCTAAAGCAAAATTGTTGTACGACAATTATCTGCAATTATTTTCAACCGAGGATTTTCCTGGAATAACATTTAAGTAGCTGATACAGTTCAGGCATTGAATAGTTACCGCTCTCTTTGTAAAATATATATGTGCAAGACTGTATATCTTGAGGGATTTGTATGTTTCGCCTACCTCGTGTGATAGCTCAATATATATATATATATATATATATATATATATATATATATATATATATATATATATATATATATATATATATAACATATATCACTGCTCTGGCAGTGACGGCGGTGTTGTCGTCAATAAACAGTTTCAAATTTATGTGTTACTAATTTCGAAGTCATTTATTTATATATAATAAACTATGCCTCTGTTTGCAGGCGAGACATAATAGTCCCCGGAACACTTGTTAAGTGTAGTGTTTACCTGAGTAGTCCATCATGCGTGACATGAACATTCCACCACGTGCCATCCACTCATTCAGGTACGGCTGCATACCGTGTGCTTGAGCCATCTTGTAAGCTTGTTCCGCAGGGGTATGGAACGCGCTCCCAGGCAAAATTGGAAGACTGTGATGTCCCGGGACATTTCCAGGGATGTGTCCATTTAGAGCACTTAGGTACTGCGCCTGTGCTTGTAATAGTCCCTGAAGGGCCATAGGGTTAGAATGCAACATGGTGGGGTGGTGTCCATTTATTAACCCCGGCCTTGGTATAAATCCGTTTTTGAGCAATGTTCTTGAATTCCGATCAGACAACTCAGGGGACATTCTGCATCCCGGACTCGAAGTGGAATCATTGCTGGACCCATTAGAAGGGATTCTAGGAGAACAGGCTTCCGGTGTTCTTATGGGCCTTTGAGAAGAATCATTCCCGGGTGCCTTTTCTGAGTCAGTGTTGGACAAGAGAGAATCAATGCTAAATGACCCCTTCATTCTGTAATACTATGTTCCCTTCTTGAGCACTAAATAAAACAAAAACTATTCTATTTCATAATTAAACTTATTGAATATCAGCGCAGTTTTCTACTAAAATCCTTTTTTTTCCTGGTGGGATATTTAAAATCTGTGAGAATGAAAAACAATGTATGATTCCAATCACACCGGATGTGACTCGAAACAGTAAATAACTTTTTCTCGCAACCTCGCATAACTTTATAACTTCTTCCCTTTACCGATTGGCGCACGTAGGTAAATATTAGACACAAGCAAACAGGGGGCGTTATCTTCGGTAAATACTGGACCAACCAGTGGGAAACATAGTCTCATATTTTATCTTAATATGGCTGCCTTATTAATGGACCAATATCAATTTAATCTCCTTGTCTCTGCTCTAAATACTTTTGAAGAAAATCGGTTTCTCTTTAATTAATTAAGATTGGATTTTATTTAGTTTTATCCGAAAGTAGTCCCCACTGCTATCTTTCTACGTTTAATATCGTCTTGAACTATTCCTTAGCAATCACGAGGATTACAGCTCTTGAGTAAATAGCCCCTTAATGAAATCCGAATTTTAATTTTGACAATGTCTTTCATACATCGACAAGACTTATTAGGAATTCAAGAGCACCTTCTGGTGAGACGTTTTGGAACGCTGTCTGACATAGTTCTTGAATGAAATGTGACAAGACAATATTAGCGATCGGATGGCACCGAAAGTTGTTATATTTGCCGATTGTCAAACTGGAAAATAAGATTTAATCTAAAAATATGTGTAACAGGTCAAATCAATTGAAGTCTTTAATTGGATTAATACCGTTTTGAACAGAATAATGTTCGAAGGGTTGTGGAAATCAGTATTAATTTTAGTTAACTCATGCGTTCATTTTATGATCTCTACAACCAAGAGCTAGCATATTTTTCTGCATTATCTATGAAAGACATTAATTTCTTACACACCTCAATGACTTGCATATATTACCACAAAAGATGTATGCTGAAAGCATATGACTTGAATTGTATAAAATAACAATTGAATTAAAGGTACAGCTGCCTAGAAACGTCACAATATACCATAAAGGTACAGATGCCTTGAAACGTCACAATGCACCATAAAGGTACAGCTGTCACAATATATACCATAAGGAAACATCGAATCAAGTATGTGTGTGCACATACAATTTGAATGTAGAAATCTATAATAATTCAATGATTATTATCTACTTCAGAAATTAATGCTTTCTTTCACTGCAGTTTGGAAATAAAGTAACATTTAACATACTTGTAACTATCTTTCACACAAAATAAGCATTTTTTAGTGTGTAAGCAATTCACTTTAAATTTTACATATGCACATTTTCTTGGCTCTACATGCTTGAAATTAGTTATTTTTTAAAGCCATTGATGTTTCAAAAGCATCTGCCGTCTTATGGTAAGTAATTTAAATTTAAGTTTATGTTATATTTAGTGTAACATTGAAATAATTTAGTTAAATTATATTTAGTGTAAGATTGAAATAATTTTGTTAAATGTTGACAAATTTTTTTCTGTTTTATCGACGAGGTAAAAGTAAAGATTTTTTTTTATTGCTTTCACCTTTGCATAATCAAATTTATTGTAAATTATGTAAAACACTTAGAAATTGATTTGTTAGCCATTAATCGAGTTTGCTTTCTTTTACTTTTCATATAAAGTTTCAGAATAATCGTATCTCGTATTGGTTCAGTAATGGTAATTTAATTAAACTTGTGTGTTTTTTTTTTACCAATGCGTACTAATTTATTGTGTTGAAGTTATTAGATAGAATTGTTTTTATATTTATAAGAGGATGATCCGAACATAGTTGACAGTTCTAAATTTTTATAAAGGGTTATCTTCAGGAGCGTTAACCTGAGAAATTTATGTAACATACAAGATGAATCTATGTTTACTTTGTGTGATTTGTATCAACTTCTGTTATATTTGTATTCTTTTATGTAACCAGATATTAAAGTTATAGATTCTTTACTAATTACATGTATATTTGTTTTACTTGCAGGGTGATAATGTAAACTAGCGGTTAGCTAATTATGACAGCCTGGATAAATAAAGGATATTGTTATTATTATTATTATTATTAGTAGTAGTAGTAGTAGTAATAGTACTAGTAGTAGTATTGTTGTTGATGATGATGTTGTTTTCTATCTGAAAATTTTGATGCTGAATTTATATGAATTAAATATTTTGTACAATTTAAGTGTTGTATTTTTTGCACAGAAAAGTCGACACAAATATTTTCCTTGTATGGTTGCATTGACTTGCAAAATTACTGATACTAAGTTTGCAATAATAAATATAAAATTTGTAATGCTAATTAATCACAGTTGGTTCTTATACAAATATTATAAGGACATTAGGTTACAAATAAAAAGGAATCAATTATTAATTGCTCACATCAATAATATCTTAATATCTATCTATCAACCCACCCACCCGCCCGATGCATGTATGTTCCATCTATCCCCCCTCCACCCGTCAAACCAAGAAACAATCCAATTGTATCTGTCTACCTGTCTGTCTGTATGTCGCTCTGTCATTTTTTTTTTGGGGGGGGAGGGGGATTTTGCTTATTTAGTGATTGATTGATATGTAATTGTGAATCACTCTCTGTACATTGAATGCGTACTTTATTTTTGTAAGAATAAATTAAAATAAAATTGCATCAGCCAAAAGAAAAAGAAAATTGTACTGGGCATATTTTAAATTTTTCTTGAATCTTAAGGGTGTATTTACTTACATTAAATATTGGTTCTCAAGTAAGGTTTTACGTGTAAAACAGAGCAATAGCTACATTGTGTTTAGGCTTCAAATATAACGGCACAAAAAAGCAAAATCCGCTTTTTTGTCAACTGAATTGCTTTATTCTAATAACATTTATTATTTTTATTTTAAATCGGGGATACTCATTTATTTCTGAACAAGAATGATAAAATCGAGATGTAAATAATATCAATGATATAATTGAGATGTAAATAATATCAATGATATAATC
Organism: Margaritifera margaritifera; assembly: GCA_029931535.1. Taxonomy (NCBI): domain Eukaryota; kingdom Metazoa; phylum Mollusca; class Bivalvia; order Unionida; family Margaritiferidae; genus Margaritifera; species Margaritifera margaritifera. The sequence goes on from JAQPZY010001205.1 coordinate 446,189, forward strand.
GAGATGTAAATAATATCAATGATATAATCGAGATGTAGATAATATCAATGATAAAATCGAGATGTAAATAATATCAATGATATAATCGAGATGTAAATAATATCAATATAAATAATGCAGATACAATAGCATCAATCAGCATGGTACAGAGTAAAATAACCATTTAGCGAGCGTTAGTATTTTAATATGACCATGTTCCGAAGGGAACCGTACAAATAATTTCAATTTCATTCATATTTAACTTTTACAACAGAATTATCAGATCACTAACAATTATTTAACTCCTAAGCGGCAAGTATAATTTAGCATTAAAAAGCTATGCAAAACAGAAAAAGGCGGTATTTTAATTTATCCAGAATAAGGATATTGGCGGCTAAATAATGAACAATATTTCTTTTCATGTCGCATGTATATATGCATATTAATCAAAGATACATATTATTACTTGAACTAAACCAGTTGAATTTAAATTTAAATTGGCTTTATTGTTAATAGCAAGTTCCAAACTAACGAAGGAGTAAAATCAAATTATTGGTTTGGCAGTAGAAACATTTTTTAAAACTATCACAGCAATGCTTGAATCTATTTCTGTATCTATGACATAGGATCTAGATTCTTCTCTCTTCTCTCTTCTTTATTTCTTATTTCTTTTCTCCGCTTTTCTTTCTTCTATGTAGCCATTATATAATATATTTATGAAACAAATTTTGTACCTATGACAGTCATCTTAAACATGTTGTATTAGACAGAATTTGTTGAATGGGAAAGACGATAATAAGTTGTTAGAACTTTCTAGCCAATCACAACTGCATTGTTTGAAATAAAAATAAGTTGTTAGCCAATCACAACTGCATTGTTTGAAATAAAAATAAGTTGTTAGCCAATCACAGCTGCATTGTTTGAAATAAAAATAAGTTGAAACCAACAAACCTGTACATATTTTATTGGGAGACTTTATCATTGCAGCTACAAAGAAGGAATTTCTTTAATGAAGTTTTAAATGAAGCAAGGGAATTTGAATTACGCATCAACATGGAACATATAAACTTCCAAGAGATATGTGCTGATACAGAAAAAGAATTTCTGAAATGGTTACTTCTCGATTTTCGGAATCTGAAGTTCATTATTAGTGGTAGATATGAGATTGCGCTCAGTATTTCATAATCTTTGTTCAATTAGGTCAGACATATAATCGGAGAACATTTGGTTACATGATTGTATGTCATGATATCGTAAATATAAATAATACGTTTTTTCTCGTATTAGTAGCTATTGTAATCGTGTGAACAAATCAGTAGTGACAGTCATATAAGAAGTTTTATAATTATTCGCTTGGCTTTTTCCTGGAGTTTAGCAATTATGGATAGATTATAAATTGACATATTTCTCCATATTGTACATACGTAGACTATCAGTAGTATCAACTATTAAAACAAATAAAGTTCAAGTGACTGGGAAGGTATAAATTTCGACAGGAATTTTAGGAGAATAATTCTTTAGACGATCATTGCATGTATGTGATTGATACGTGAACTCCAATTAGGGTGCTAATCAATGTAGGCACCAAGAAAGTTTGTTTTTAACGCTAGACAAGTATAGACCATTTCGTTTGAAAAGTAAGTCCATGCCAGTGATAGGCGCTGTCTTGTTCCAGTTGTCATACATTTTGTTTTTAGATGCATTGATATACATTCTGCTTTGTTTACACCAAACAGATCCATTGTTGAGATTGATTTGAACTTTGCGTTCAATGGATTTGAGAGATTTAGCAGCTGTGTGAAGTGTAAAATTGTCAACAAAGAGATCAGCGTTAGAGTGCACTCAGTACAAAGGTAAGTCATTAATAAACAGTAGAAAAAGAAGCGGCCCTAATATAGAACCTTGGGGACAACCACTAAGAATATCACATGAATCCGAAGTATATTTACCCGTACAAACAACTTGCAATTTGTTAGCGAGATACGGTTTGAAGCAAAAAGCTGAGTTTGAAGAAACCTTATAAGTTGATCATTTTTAAATGAGTACTGAATAGTCAACTTGATCGAATGCTTTCTTAAGATGAAGGAAGGTTGCTCCAGTAAGTTCGCCTGATTCAGTCTCTAGTAGTCACTGGTCTTTAAGTTTCGTCAAGTCAGTTTGACATGAATGAAACCTAATTGTGATATACAGACGAGTTAGTACTTGTTAAGATTTTTGAAATGATGCCTGCTAACATGTTTCTGAAAGTATATGTTGAACAGATATAGGTTATTCTCTTCATTTCCCTTATGAACAGCGCATAATTTGGCTAATTTCATTGACTAGGGAAGTTTTTTTTTCCAAATGATATTACATATAATTATATCTTTCAATCTTCTTTAATGTAATAAATATTACAAGCAACACAATTCATGAAGATAGTAAGTTTACATATGTTAGACTCAATAAAATTTGAATGATCAAGTGTTTGGGAAATATTAATAAAAAAGAGGTTCGGTTGGTTTGCAATATCATGATCTTTGGTGTAACCAGTGCTATTACCTATAATTACACATGGATTTTTAAGTACTGATTTAGTAGAAGTTAATCCTCTTAGGTGATTCCAGATGGACCTGTTATCGGAGTTATTAGGTGATTCCAGATGGACCTGTTATCGGAGTTAGAAAAAAGAACGCTTTTTATGATTTGGATTTGGCTTTGTCCGCCATCAACAAAGAAGAGTTAATTTTTATTATTTATTATATAATTTCAACTACCGATATAAGAAAGCCCAAGGGTCATAAATAAGATATAAAGAATATCAGAGAAGACCACACAATGTGCGTTTTTGGACGTGAAATAGAGTTTTATGCAATTTCGTTAGTTTACCAATTTTCATTATCTCTGAATCAATCAATCTTCTTAGCATGGAAGACTACCTTTTACCATCAAGAGATTTAATGTTCTACTTTTTCTTCTTCTTCTGCTCCTCCTCATCTTCTTTTTTTCCTCCGCATCATAATTATCGTATTTGCTCTTCTTCTCCTGTACTATTATCAAAATCGTATCTGCCGTTGTCGTCGTCGTCTCTCTTTCTCTTTGAAGAAAATTTGGGGTTGCTTTTTTAATGACACCTCTGTTTATCTTCATTAGCCATCACTCATTTACCCTGTCTCACAAGGAAAAAATGTGACTCATTTATTTTCTTAGTGTCAGGTAAAAGTTTTACCAAATTTACTTACTACTATTTCTCCTAACCTTTTTTGGATAATCAAATATTACTCCATTAAAGAAGGTATAGATTATATTACCACTGATTTGTGGTTTGCTGAAGGCGATTGCATTTATTATTTTGAATAGCATGATAGCATTTAAAATTTCTTCATTATTTCGAATAAGTTACGTAGCCCATTAACAGGTCGGTAATAGGCTGTTCTTGCTTGTGTGAAAATGAAATAGTAAATTCTAATTTCGTTCAAATTTACTATGTTTTCTGACAGGTGGTAAAATGCAATCTATTTGACATGATCTGAATCTGATTTATATAATAACTGCATATTTGTATTTAGCTAATATTACCAGAAGTGTCTCAAAAATTGTATGAGTTTTAATTTATGTCTGTTTATACGTATAACTGAAATGTAGTCAATACCTCAACACGAAATCATTTGTTCTGCCTTAAAACAAAGTTAAAAAATGATTGTGCTACTTTTTAAAAATATAAAACATAGATCCCTGCACTGTGCACAATTTACTTATAATTCTATTCTACATTCTTTTTTCCGATATATTTTCGGTTATTTTCGGCAGTCTCCGACGTCTCAGTTTAACTTATGAGAAAAATCCTTTTATAATGGAATTAGGAACGTTCCTCAATCTCTCATTCTTGAAAATTTGTATGCGCTACAAAAGGTTGAAATGGCAATTTAACGATTGTCTCAATCTCTATTTTCCTTCTGCTTGTGTCATTCAGAAGGTAATAACAGGTACTTATGCTGCACTTGAGGTTTGCAATTAAATCATAAACGAATTCCGTAGTGTTGGTTTTCGGGCAGAAAGTGTATGGAAACGGACATCAAATGACCATGAAATTGTCGTATTATGAAAACTCAGATCTGGCTTAATAGTAGCTACACTTTCGCAGTTTCTAACTAATATCATACCTTTTTAATAATGTTTTACAATGACATACGGATAATATTGTTGATGATCTCACATGTGAATCTTTTCAAGAAGTGTGGAGTTATATTTGAAGTTGCAAAGTAGTGGAGATGGTACCATAAGAGAAATTGCCTATAATTATTCCGTCATTTATTTGTTTTCACATTTTTCCGCTTCTTTTAAGCTACCTTTAATGCCAGAAGTTTTATCTAACAAAAACTATTAGTCAAAAACTATTAGTCAGAAACTATTAGTCAAAAACTATTAGTAAAAAAATATGTAGATGCAAAACAATATTTGTCAAGATTCTTTGATGAAAATAAAGCTGAGAAAAAACCTATAAACATTGATGTTATTGCGTTTGCTACAAAACATTTTTTCCGATTGCAAACTTGTCTATTTTTATGAATCCTAATTGGTCATCCTGATCGTAAAATTCTACGGAAATAAAGATTGTGGTATAAGTAGATGAAGGAATGTTAATTACTTTTAACGTCAGTTTCGTGAAATATCTTGGTATCTTTGTTCACAAAGTTACAAAACAAATGAAATTACTATTCCTTTTCTTTCCTTTTCTCTTTTCATTTGCAGATCATGTAATCAAATATGGGAGAATTTATTGAACTTTTATGCAGCTATATATTTCATTTATTATTTTTGCGAAATTGATGCTGAAGTGCGTACCTACGCTCTATACTGTCTGAAAATTTACATGGAAATTATGACATTGTGATATAATTGTGTTCAAATCTGATGAATTTCATAAATGGGAGAGGAATATCTATCTATATATTCACGACACGCTTTCAATTTCTGACTGGTCCCCTCCAGACAACCCTATATATAAACTGTTAAAAATCTATAATGTTTCTATTGGACAGTGCAGGTAAAATACAGTAATAGGGAATATATATATATATATATATATATATATATATATATATATATATATATATATATATATATATATATATATATATATATATATATATAAACTGTTAAAAATCTATAATGTCTCTATTGGACAGTGCAGGTAAAATACAGTAATAGGGAATATATATATATATATATATATATATATATATATATATATATATATATATATATATATATATATATATATATAAACTGTTTAAAATCTATACTGTCACTATTGGACAGTGCAGGTAAAATACAGTAATAGGGAATATACATACATACATATATATATATATATATATATATATATATATATATATATATAAACTGTTAAAAATCTATACTGTCTCTATTAGATCAGAATGCCATAGTCATATAATTGCAATTTTAAATATTTTAAAAATAAAATCCTGATAAATATGGTACTAAAAGTTGATGGTCTTACCATCAAAGTCAAAAGATCTATAGGATAAACACAATGCAGGGACAATTTCCAATTTTATTTCATTATCGGTTGAACGCTAGTTACGTCATGATCAAATTATGGATATTCCACGGATGTTGAATGATGAAATAATTATGGATATTCCACAGATGTTGAATGATGAAATAATTATGGATATTCCACGGATGTTGAATGATGAAATAATTATAGCTGAATCCTGTTTTTTTTATAGCACGCAGTTTTTTTTTTAGAATAAAACTGAGCTTACAAATGTATCCAAATCTAAAACTGAGATGATGTCTTTCTAAAACTGACTCCTTAAGAATAATATATTCCTGGCACTCCTCACAGGTCTCTAAGCGTTTTCTTGTTTTCACTTATGTTTGGCCATGATAATATGTACTATTTTAAATATGCATATTTTACCCTTCAATTTAATTTAAGCAAAGTCACTTTATAGTCCGTCCTTTCTATCTAAGATATTTGACTGTATAAATCGCATCACAGTATCATAATCATCACAAAGCCTAGCTCTCTTATATTTTCCGTTAAAACTAACCATTCGAAAAATGTAGTGTAGCTATCATTCAATGGCTATAACTCCCGAAATGTTACAAATATATCTGCTACATGTCAATAAAATGAAATAACAGTGCAGGTAACATAGAGTAATAGGGCAATGATTAGTGCCAATAAGGAATATTCTCTTGAACAAATGACCAATCATAATGTAACCTACCATATGTTCAAGATATTAAACGCTAACGGTGTATATGCTGACTTGGCAGTTTGAGTCAGCTATTTTGTTAAATTTAAACATAGTGAACTAATCGTTTGGGCTAAAACCTCCATTACTCGAATAATTATTCTTCCAAAACTAGTTGTGCTGTGAAATATAATGCCGCCTTAGAAGATTTCCTGATCCAACATCTAGGTCAACTCCGATTTAGAACAATATTTTGGTTGCCTTGTAACCTATTTCGATGTGTAGAAACGATCGAGATCCAGACACAGGCAAGCAGATGAGATACATGAATCATGGAATATAGCCAGTCTTATAATATATGTAAGTGCATAATTCATTCAAATTATAGGACAGTGTTTCAACTCAGAAGAGTTCTCTTACGCAGGAGGGATATTAACAACAACAACAACATTGCGACGCATGGTATATGTCTCTGACGCTTAAGCAATCGAGGATAAAAGGGGTTCTCGAGCCGTTTCATGGCGATTTCTTGCGAAAAGATTGCAATAAACAATGAAGAATACATTTTATTTGTTCTATCAAATTACTTTAGCATAATTTCGTCTCCAGATGGCATTGTGCCACATACAGCCATTTTTAAAAACTTGTTTAATGGAATAAACCTAATGTGAAAGGTATTATTCATATAAAGCTTTGTCAAGAGAAGCTTATAAATGATGCACGTGAATCCGTCACTTTGGCGCCTAAAAGTGAAACCTTTCCAAGATCTACGATATAGTTCTCAATTGCAGACTATCGATCATTGGCGTATGAGTGGTACTATCACAAACAGTTCTATGAGCGATTTGTGTATTTTCTTGACCTATCGCGCGGAATAACAAACTAATTATGTAACGATTAATCAAATACTGGTCTTATTTCATTTCAGATTCGCCTAAATTTCCCTCAGATGCTTCTAAAAGCCTTAATACATTGGATAACAATTGATAAACACTATGCAATTCGTCTCAATCATTGGGTCGATTAAAGCACCCGTTTTTTATGTGAAAAAGAGCGCCTACTTCACTACTCATTCGAGACGAATCTACCACACATTTGAAAGCGGCTTCTAGAGGGAAAACAAGTTTTATTTGATATCTACTTGTAAAGTCATTTGTCAGAAATACAGTCACTAAAACTCATCAATTAGCGTCTGGGCTACAAATACAAGATATATCATCATGTTTACTGGGAGCAAATGACTGATATGTGTATTATATTCAATATTATACAGACAATTATATCGTAAATTATTACAGTCATTTTTATATGCACAAGATCTTAGATGAGATCTTATTTTCTGTTGAATAAATGTAAAGGATTTGAGAATTTCCATACAGTGTTATCTTTGGTGAACACAGAATTGAACTTATTCAACGAGCCAATTTTATAACTTTCGTACATGGGAGCACACGTGTAATATTTTCGGTTTTGGTTTTTGAAAGAAAACATAAGTTCTTGCTTTGTTTGATGCACTGCTAGAAACACACGTTCTTGCTTTTTTTCGATACAATGTTAGAAACATACTTTCCGGCTTTGTTCGATACACTGCTAGAAATATACTTTCTGGCTTTGTTCGATACACTGCTAGAAATATACTTTATGACTTTGTTCGATACACTGCTAGAAACATACTTTATGACTTTGTTCGATACAATGTTAGAAACATACTTTCCGGCTTTGTTCGATACACTGCTAGAAATATACTTTATGACTTTGTTCGATACACTGCTAGAAACATACTTTCCGGCTTCGTTCGACACACTGCTAGAGACACACGTTCTTGCTTTGCTCGATACATTGCTAGAATCATACTTTCATGCTTTGTTCGATATACTGATAGAGAATCATGCAGTATGACTTCACTTATACCGTGAATCACTCTATTTTCGAGAGCATACATATTTTGATAATTCAGTGGGGTACTAAAGCCGTGAAAATAATATTGAAAAGAAAGATCACAAGGCTACGTGGTATATATTAAATCTATCAAATAATCGCAAAAATGTTACGTCGCAAATATGCTTAATGTACAGGACTCGCAAAAATTAAATGATGCTAAAATTTTATGATTTACAATATTAGGGTGCCCCAGATGTTACGCGGTACGAAGTCAAAATTGTTATATCACGTGCTCTTGAGTGATATCAAAATTACATGTATTGTGTGATATAAAAAATGAATTTATGGGAAGGGCTTATGAAACATCATATCAATGACGTCATGTAAAAGTGTGTCTAAAGACATCACCGTAAGACAGTTTTCGTAAAACAAAAATAGCAAACTTTTAACAATTTTCTTTTCTTTCCTTACAAGACCAACACTTTTGAAACCGAAGATAAATTTAATGGAAAAGCTATATCGTCCATTTCATCAATCTCTCTGAGACTTCATTGCCCTTCGCTGCCTCTCTGAGACTTCATTGCCTTCGCTGATCTCTGAGACTTCATTGCCCTTCGCTGCCTCTTTGAGACTTCATAGTCCTTCGCTACCTCTCTGGGACTTGATTGCTCTTCGCTGCCTCTCTGAGACTTCATTGCCTTCGCTGCCTCTCTGAGACTTCATTGTCCTTCGCTGTATCTCAGAGACTTCATTGGCTTCGATGCCTCTCTGAGACTTCATTGCCCTTCGCTACCTTTGTTAACATCTCAGTGTTTTGCAAGATTTGCAAATTGCGAACAAAATAATTTACATTTATAATTACTTTTTTTCTTGTTCAGTTTATCCTTCCGATTTACTGCCTGCAATGTAGGTATAATTTTAAACTAAATTTAGACTAAATATTCATGAAACTATTTTGACAGGTTTTTGAATAACAGTATTTAGGTCAAGTTGATCCACCATTTTGTTTAATTTATGTTTAATAGATAACGAGTCCGAGGTTACCAGTCAAACACAGCACAGTCCGTGAAACGTTGGCAGATGTAAATGTAGGTGAGCTCATACTCTGGAGGATATTAACATCTCACGTGATTTTGCGTACAAATGTATTATTTAATTGATCCTACAACATACCTACAACATACCAGCATACCAGATATCGCTGTTACTGCACTACTAACCCAGCATCAATGCTTTTATTTTTATAAATCCGGTTTTCGAATCTTTCTGATAAAATCTTTGTTTTAAAACTCCGTTTTAATAAAATAGAAATATATTTTGTAAACATGTGCATTCATCTCTTCTATATTTTGTCAAGGTCGATCTCATTTTCTATTCTCGAACCTGACTTTTGGATGATTCAAATATCGTAACCACTTCACATATCAATAAGAGAAGAATGAACACTCACGTGCCTCTTCACACGCCGAGGATGTATAAATCTGACAAATATTTGTCTCGACAAGGGTCTCCATTAATTATCCTATTGATGTGAACAAGCGTGGCACATGGACCATTGTAAAAAGGGAATGCTTCTCTGTGATTAACCTGTTACAGTTAATAGGAACACACTATGGAACAAAGTACAACTGAAACATGCAATCTGTACGTATGTCATAAAGATGATAGTTTCAGAAGTACAGTGACTATATCAACTGTATACGTCAATTACAAACTTGAATCATTTGTAGCCAGCTTACATATTTATTATCTTTAAGTTCTGTAAAGTGTACGTAAGGGACGCCTCATTACTGTTAGAACAAATGTGTAAGTTTCTGAAGCAAGCTTCTTGTTGACTAGGAAATATCTTTTTTACAGCCTGGGTATTTTCCTTTAAGTATGCTTTTTGGCAGATAGTAACTCCTCAGTTGTACAGAACAGTTTACGTCTGTTTTGATACCGGCAGGTAGGGCATATATTGGGTAACCGTTCACGTACATATAGCTTATTAATTCTTACGTGATCGCGCCCGTTTTGGAAAGTTAGACGCGTGCACTCATTTGTGACATCAGCTGTATAACAAAACATTAGAGTTGAACCTGACATTTGAGTACAGCTGCTTTTTGTTCAGTGTATAGTTATTTTTGCAAGTAAATACTTATCAATTTTGTAATTGATCATGAAAGAATAATAATCATATACGGTTTTGGAAAGTGCAAACTAGTATCGGATCACTCTGCATGTACAATGAACCCTCGGGCTCAAATACTTCCCTCGGGCTGAAGCACTTCCTTCTTGCTCAGATAAAGATGTATGGATCTTACGTTGTTGTAGTTTACAGAAGCACAAAAATTATCAAAAGCTACTAAAGATTTAAACCATTGTCAATGGAGTTCAAATGATTTCTTACCCTACGCCGTTGTGGAAGAATATCTAAAGCTTTTCAATTATTATTATATAATAAAAGGTGTGCTTCGTCTTTGACTACAAAGACCGATCATAAAGGGATTATATTTGTTTTATGTAAATAAACGAGAAAATAACCTTAAAACAACACTTTGCATTAATTAGTCTCTAATCAACTTCCTGAATTTTTGCGAAATGGTATATTACATGATCTAATCTCTAGTTTAACTTGTATCCGTTTTAATTGGTCATTGTCTTGGTTGAAGAAAGAAAATTTCAATATTATGAAATCATTGTATTTGCAAATAAAATGTTACCGAGAAGCATATTCCGAAGTGTGTATAGATGGAGGCTAATTAATTTGTGGTTAATTTTGTCTCGTTTGGGGACTAGTCCGCCTTTCCTCTGCTAATCAAAATAATGCCCACTTAACACTGACAGCAAAGTGTGAGATTTTAATCATAATTACCAGTGTCGCACTTTTCTGATCACTCAGAATGAGAGAAAACCCACTGTTAGCCACGCTTCAGATCTTACAGTGCTCAAGTATTTGCATGGCAACGGAAATGAGGTGAAGAAAACTGGGAAATGTCTATATGATTCTTGTCTCCTTTTTGTAACAATTTAAGTGATAAATAAATAAATAAATAAATGGATAAATAAATCAATCAATCAATCAATCAATCAATCAATCAATCAATCAATCAATCAATCAATCAATCAATCAATCAATCAATCAATCAATCAATCAATCAATCAATCAATCCTCTCCAAGAAGCAGTGACTTCGTCTACAAGACAACTGTTAATGACGAGATTCAAAACACTAACTTGCTGAAAACATGAAGAAAGAGCTACTAATAAGGATTCTAATTTTTATTATTTATTTTTTTTTTAATTTTTTGGCAGGAAAATTAATTTATGCGGGTGTGGGGTGTGGTTAGGTGGGAGTCTGGAGGCTTAAGGGTGAACAATAAATATCCCGCTGAAATACTGACTAGATAATATTGATTTTGCAATTAGTATGTGTCGTCGTGATTAAATTTTTGTTTTTGGACCGTTTACCCACTGAAATAGAGAAAAAAATAAAAAGCATGTGACATATGGTCACCATATGAACCGGTAAGCGAACTGTTTCAGCGAATTTCCACTAAGCAGTTTAGGAAAAGACAGGATATCGGACGGACAGACGGACGGAGAGACAGGAAGATTGAGAGAGGAAGAGCAAAGCAAGAGACTATTATAAAATTCACGATACTATTATTATTATTATTATTATTATTATTATTATTATTATTATTATTATTAATATTATAAGGATCACAACAACACTAACTGATAGAAATGTACTTTAGCATGCCAAGGGTTATTAAAAACATAGCTTGTAATTACTACAAATGGCCTCATATTAAAACAGAGACAATGTATGTTTTTTCAGGAAGTAATCAAAACGAATTATTGCTATTGGAATTTACGGAATCTGTAAATATCCGATTTAATCTTTGGACTTTAACTTCTTATTAAGAAACACGTGCACTCTCACAATTGCGAAGTCAGTTGCCAATAGCTCATATTGACGTAATGACTATTAAATTCGAGTAAATTGATGGGCGAATTAAGATAGAATTATTTATATTACCACTAAATACTTTATTTCATGAGCTTGCAATATTCGTTCGTATCCTAAAGATGAGTAGTAAAGATCCTTAAAACTTAAAATTGGTTTAAGTGAAGGGTCGTTAATTACGATTTGTTATCTGATATAATTATGGGATACGAATCGTACACTGAAAGTTTACTTTATTCATATCTGTCAAGGTCGGGGAGATTCTATGAAACGTCTAGAGTTTTCAACAAACTCTTGACCTTTGCCCGAGTTCTTGTAAGCCTATGTCCAATTTACACTGAAAGCCCCAGCTACGACCACATAATGTTCCTCTAAGCAGAAGTAGAAAGTGCGAGAATTCATAGTGGAAAAAGATTGATATGGGTGATAACAAAATCAAAATAATCCAAAAAATACTACGTAAGCGAGATATTATTTATAAGGATATAAAGCCAAAGTCTAAATGGAGTGAACAGACAATGCTTGACGTAGTTGTCATATAGAAACGCCAGGAATAAACTGACATATATTCACCAGGTGTACAAACACGACAGTATGCATCTACATATTACGTAGATTAGCACTGTACAAGCAGACTAGCACAAGATTAGTGAAAGGTTACGCTTAACTTTTATTTATGTAGTTTTAGGGGAGCGGAATAATTATTAATCATAATAGAAAACAGGGAAAATACTTTTTTCAATGTGATCGATCAAGATAAAATACATAGATTACATTGTGTCTTGTCGAATACTAGCAATTGATAACGGTTACTCTTCGAAATGGACGAAACTTACCGAACACTGGCGAAGCAGTTCCTGTCATCAGTGTCTCGATACATTGATTGCATTGATTTCATCCATGCCGTACCACTTTGACCGAAGTTTTAATATTAAATACAGTTCGTTCACACTATTTATGCAAAGGCGACAAATTTAAACAGAGCGAGCATCATTTACCCTCGGGGTCGCAGACCCGGACTGTATTTTGGCAATGGTCGGGCAATGAGCATGTTTCACTTTGAACATCAGCTGACCATTTTGGCGAATTGGTTGTGGTCGTGTGAAGTAGCTATTTCTACCAAGAAGTAACCGGGATTTACTCTTAATTGACCAAATGTGGCAAGATGGTATATGGGTGAGGGTCCTTAAACACAAGCACACTGCATGAAGCCAAAGAGAAATTGAAGCATTAAATAAATTAATTAAGTTAACAAAATACATTAATTTCATTTATAGAAGTGACACCTTAAGAGTTTCGATAAGAAATACATTTGTTATCATTTTCTTCCTGCAAGGTTTGATAAACGCTGTTTTCGCGCGTAGACATGAACATATTTTGGGCCATGAAACCTAGGTCAGAACAGGCTCGTTTAGTCAGACCTCCAAAATGCATCATGAACATAAAACAAGTGTGCACACTGTCCACTGTCACCGTCAGAAAATTTGTATAAGTGTACATTCTGTTCTACTGTCACCGTCAGATCAGAGGATTTTGTATAAGTGTACATACTGTCCCCTCTCACCGTCAGATCAGAAGATTTGTATAAGTGTACATACTGTCCAGTGTCACCGTCAGAAGATTTGTATAAGTGTACATACTGTCCACTGTCACCGTCAGAAGATTTGTATAAGTGTACGGACTATCCACTCTCACCATCAGAAGAGTTGTATAAGTGTACATACTGTCCACTGTCACTGTCAGAAGATTTGTATAAGTGTACATACTGTCCACTGTCACTGTCAGAAGATTTGTATAAGTGTACATACTGTCCACTGTCACTGTCAGAAGATTTGTATAAGTGTACATACTGTCCACTCTCACTGTCAGAAGATTTGTATAAGTGTACATACTGTCTACTGTCACCGTCAGAAGATTTGTATAAGTGTACATACTGTCTACTGTCACCGTCAGAAGATTTGTATAAGTGTACATACATACTGTCCACTGTCACTGTCAGAAGATTTGTACGACCTTTGCGCTGAGCATAAGACCTATCGTACCTAAAAGGTATTTTAGACCCAATGTAATCATAACTCTACCGAATTCAATATAAATTCTATTTATAATGTGGATTTCAGAATTTATGGGAGGTGTACAAAATGTATGTAGCAAATGTAAAACTGCATATCTGTATAGTTACGACTTTACGACTAGGGGAAATAACTCGTTTGATATGTAGGAATACGGCTTGACCTGACGGCCCCTACGCATTCTTACGCCATGGTATAAACAAACCACGTTTGTAAATCTGCAGATGTATGCGCCGCACAATCAAGTGCACGTGGGAGGAAAGGATAGCAGAGCTAGACAGTATCATGAATATTATAATAAAGATATATAATGAATAAACAAGATCTTAAAATACAAACGTTTCTTCACGTAATTTAAATTTGAGGACACCGATATATATTTTTTTTTTAGTTTTGAAGAGTACTCGATGTCAATTTTCATTGATTAAATAACGCAGTTTAAAATTACTCAGGTTTTTTTTGCGGTTTTTTTTAAAGTTTTTTTTAAGAGGACGCCGGATTGTTCTCATTATTAAATTTGATTTATCAAATACTGGTATTATGCGGCTGTTTTTCTTTCTTGCAGTTAAGAAGTACTTCCTTATTGGACTGTCTTTCTCAGCTTGATATAAGAAAGGTTGACTCTAATAGGAGACTGGTGTACCCGATACGCCAGAACTAAAAAGAACAAAGAAGCCGACAATATTGGACTGTCTATGTTAGCTTAATTGAAGAAACAGGTTGACTAAATTAGGAGAATGGGGTACCCTGTACGCTCAGTATAAAGACAATAATGTACCCGAAGAGAATTTATTTTTATCGATGGTATCATGTCCCTTTTCGGCATGCATAGTTAATGGTATAGGGGTGGTCGACCGAATTGTGCAAAACAGCAGTTTCTAAAAACAAAATGAGCGACCTAAAATGAAAAACAACAAACAATAATTTGCTTGAAATAATTAATCCTACCTGCTCGTTGGTGATTCTTCTCAAGTCAGACATGGATCTTATAGTGCCTTCGTACATACATCATACACTTTATAGATTATTAGATTGCTGTAGTCATTATCAACATCTTATCTTCTTATGCATCGTGCGGTGATTTATTATATTCATTACATACGCTTTATATTCCTTGTACTTTATTGTCCCATCGTTGTGCTAAAGTATTCCTTGAACTTTATTATCCCATCGTTGTGCTAAAGTATTCCTTGAACTTTATTATCCCATCGTTGTGCTAAAGTATTCCTTGAACTTTATTATCCCATCGTTGTGCTAAAGTATTCCTTGAACTTTATTATCCCATCGTTGTGCTAAAGGTCAGTTTATAGCAATGATTGGTCAGTTTGTTAATTAGTTATGGGTCAGTGCGTGCATTGTTCAGCAGCAGAAAACAACAACAACACAATTATATTATTGGTTTATTCGATCACATTTAGACCTTTAAGTACGTAGTTAGAGTTGTATATGTGCAGTGTTCTCGGATAAATTAGACTAGATTAGATATTTCAATATAAATTCAGTTTGTACATTGTCCATTTACTGGACGACGATATACGATAACAAAACAGTAAGTTTGTCACTATTCATTGTAACCATCTTATCTAACTCTTTCATTTTCAACCTAATGAAATTTAGAAAACTTCCTTGAATTTACTGTATGAGTTACCGATCGTGTGCGGGTTTACTTACGTATACACATTTGAGCATCGCATCCCATAAATGATGATGTATAAAGTGGTAGTTTGTGAACTTGATGTATTATATAATTGCATCAGCTTCAATTTGATTATTAATTTATTGTTGTTGTTGTTTTTTGTTTTTTTTGCTTTAACTGTGTCTGTTTCTGGAATCAAACTGGATAATGTTGTATTTTTCTTCCCTGCATGAGTAATTCATATATATCCTATGATATTTTTCATGTAGTGTTCCAGCATATTTGTACATTTAGTATGCGAGTTCCGTTTCCTTTTGTCTATGTGTGAGTTTGTGTGTTTGCGTACGTGTTCACATAAAATGGTATACATAAAGGGCCGGATTAAGACCTTTAGAGGCCCTAAGCACTGAAAAGATTATGCCCCCTCCCCCCTCCCCCCCCATGTAATTCAAAATTAAAACAATACCAAACAAAAATTTCTCATTTTTTGGTGCCCCTGCTTTGCTGGTGCTCTAAGCACGTACTTAGTCTGCCTATTGGGTAATCCAACACTACATACATATATGGATACATTTGAGGTACTGAGGCATAGACGAGATGCATATAGTGTTGTAATCCATATTCCTATTACTGTAGGAAACCAAGTCTTTCGTGATTTATAGAGACCGTTGCTGTTAGCTCGAGTCAGAGACAGTGCCATAAATTGAGATGCAGAATGTTTTAATACTCCACATAAACAGAAGAGTAAAATAGTATTATTTTATTATTGCAAAATATATCATTCCTTTCGCCTCCATCGTGAATGTGTTAACTGTAAATTTAACTTTTGAAATTGACTGGTTTCCTGAATTCATTTTTCTTCGACTGTAAAGAGTAGATATATTTTAACAGTCAAGTTCGTTCTACATATTTTATGTTGGGCATTAGCGACATGTATTGTCGCTGACATGCGTGATGTAAGACTTTCTCTCTTGAGTGCCTTGTATAAGTTTATTGAATATAAAATAATGTTGTCATGTAATTATTATGTATCACAGGCATGAATTATTGTATGTATTTGTTATCGTTATTACGAATTTTTTACAGGGACGTTTGAAGACTTAGTTTAAGACCATATCAAGTTTTATCACATACACATTTGAATGGGAGATGCCAGTATTGAATCCCACTCACTGCTACAGCGGGACCTAAAATGTGGCCATTGTACTGAGGTGGCCACCACACGGGGGTTTGATTGCTACTCGAGTAATCTTATTATGATCAAAATATATGGCCATTTTGCATAAATAGCTGGATTACAGAGAGGCCGGTTTAGGGAAGTTTAAACATTGACTTTGTATGATTCATATACATTGCTATGCATTATAGCCTCATTCAGCCGATCCGTATCATTTAGGATCAAATACTTCTTTTTAATTTGCCCCTCTTCTGTAACTATCACGAACTACGGCTTCAGTCTGTCAGTTTAAAGATATTTACAACCGTTTAAACTAAGTCCGGCTTATTGGAACAGCCCGAATTGCATGATAAACACGGTTTATTTGATCCTTCTACAGTTGTTCGTCTTTGGTAATGAAGTAATGGGACGAGTGGGGCTCTTCATAAATTTACCTGTAATCCCACAGGTGCGAGAACACTTGTGTACTGTAAGTTTTGTAATTCATTTTAGATCAGAGACGGAAACTAGTGATAAATCAAAAAGGTCTATTGTTTGGATTTTTAAAAAAATGTGTATTTCACTATATGTGTCAGATAGATAGATAGATATATAGATAGATAGATAGATAGATAGATAGATAGATAGATAGATAGATAGATAGATAGATAGATAGATAAATAGACAGATAGATAGATGGATGGATGTATGGATGGATGGATGGATAGACAGACAGACAGACAGAGAGAGAGAGAGAGAGAGATAGATAGATAGATAGATAGATAGGTAGGTAGGTAGGTAGGTAGGTAGGTAGATAGATAGATAGATAGATAGATAGATAGATAGATAGATAGATAGATAGATAGATAGATAGATAGACACACATACAAACAGATAGATAGATACATATACTAGATAGATAAGCAGACAGACAGATATACACATATAGATAGATAAATAGATAGTTCGATATATAGATAGATACGTGAAAGTAACGAACTAATGTCTAACGAACCAAGAGTCTAACAAATATCTAACTAACAAATAATTTACTCACTAACAAGGTTACAAAATAACAACAACAAAAAAAAAAAAACAACAAAAAACAAACAACAAACAAACAAACAAGGAACGAAACATCAATGAATGAATGAGTAAATGAAGGAATGAAGGAATGAATAAATAAATAAATAAAAAGTATGATTTCAATATACATAGTTACAGGATTTTGTTATATTTTTACTTCCCATTTCAGTACATAAGTGGATGCATTCGTGGTTAGAAGTGGAATAGAATGTTTATAGCCAAGAATCCTTATTTGGATACATCAAGTACCTCCCCATTTGTCATAGTTGCTTGAAATTTACACGGCGAATGATTCAGCCACCAACACATACTAGGGATGGAAACCATTACAAATATCCGTACTTTTTTTTATCCCCCCCCCCACTTCCCCCAACCCCCGGTCTGAATTCAGGATTTAAAACCTTTGTTGTAATCTACTCATCATCCTAAAACATCACACCAAATATGTTCACACACCCTCAATAAGTGTAGATGGAGTTCAGGTGACAAGGAAGAGACCATATACCCTATGATAATGTGACCTTTGACCACATCCCCCTCCTATGGAGACTGCATCCAGGATCCTAAACTTGCGTTTTTTTCTACTCATCATCTGAAATATCGTACTAAATATGATTACTCTCCCTCAATCAGTGTAGACTGAGTTCAGGTTACAATGAAAACATCGTACTAAGTATGATTACTCTCCCTCAATCAGTGTAGACTTGGTTCAGGTTACAATGAAAACATCGTACTAAATATGATTACTCTCCCTCAATCAGTGTAGACTGGGTTCAGGTCACAATGAAAATATCGTACTAAATATGATTACTCTCCCTCAATCAGTGTAGACTGAGTTCAGGTTACAATGAAAACATCGTACTAAGTATGATTACTCTCCCTCAATCAGTGTAGACTTGGTTCAGGTTACAATGAAAACATCGTACTAAATATGATTACTCTCCCTCAATCAGTGTCGACTGGGTTCAGGTCACAATGAAAATATCGTACTAAATATGATTACTCTCCCTCAATCAGTGTAGACTGAGTTCAGGTTACAATGAAAACATCGTACTAAATATGATTACTCTCCCTCAATCAGTGTAGACTGGGTTCAGGTTACAATGAAAACATCGTACTAAATATGATTACTCTCCCTCAATCAGTGTAGACTGGGTTCAGGTCACAATGAAAACATCGTACTAAATTTGATTCCTCTCCCTCAATCAGTGTAGACTGAGTTCAGGTCACAATGAAAACATCGTACTAAATATGATTACTCTTCCTCAATCAGTGTAGACTGGGTTCAGGTTACAATGAAAACATCGTACTAAATATGATTCCTCTCCCTCAATCAGTGTAGACCGAGTTCAGGTTACAATGAAAACGGTGACAAACAGACCTATCATAATTGACCTATCACAATAAAAAGTGCAGATACAATAATGATGTTGATAGAACCTCAGTACACTAATTTAACCAATCAGCTATTGTAGTCCATTAGAAAATATTTGTCTGTTTTTTGTTGTTTTCCTTTTGGACATACTGACCAGTCAAGAACCTTTCTGTTATTAAATAGAAACTAGTTACGCCTAAACAGAGAATAAACATGTAACGATTTCAGCTTCTAGGTTATTGCGTAAGTAAATATTACTCACAGGTGTGATTCGGCCCGTCCAGAAAATTTTTATTTGTTTACTAAACGTTACGGCCAAATCATTGAAATTGAACTATTTCCAAGACATTCCGCATAACTTATGCTGAATTTTTGATATATTATATCCAAGGGCACTATTTAACTTGAGATGGAAGCCATTACATATGTCCGCACCTTTTATAATTTTGACCCCCCTACCCCTAACCCCCTTCCACAGTCCCCGGGCATACATTCAAGATTTGAAACATTTCTTGTCATCTGCTCATCCTAGTGAAATATCATATCAAAATATGATATTCCTCCCTCAATCAATGGAGATGGAGTTACAGTTACAAAGTGAATTGGGTGACGTACGGAGAAACATACGTACTTACAGACGGACAACGGGCATGCAATATATAAAGAAATTAATGAGTGCAGTAATGTCTGATAAGCGGAGCCATCTCTGAGATATCTTCATTACTAGTTTGTTTAGCTTTCTTTTAAGTGTTAACTTACAACGTCATTTGGACCGAAACAGATTAAAATTGCTATTTTACTTCAATTTAGTCTTCTCTGATACCCGCACTTAACCCTTTGGACAACATATCTCAGTTCTACTCCAATTACAATGATTTAATATCTTCGTCATTTGACAACAATGATTTTTTCTTATTCTTTTTTTATTGAACATTCAGCAGTTATTATGGGTTGAAATAAGTGAAATGAAAAGAGCCTGTTTTTGTATTCCTAAGGAACATTTAAGTATTTCCTCAAATTTGGGTGATATGTTAAATCTTTTTTTTTCGTGCGTAAAAGATTCTCAGGTTTACAGTTTTAAAAGATTTAGGATTACTTTTCATCTTTTCTTATAGAAATCCTGACATTGCAAGATGTATCACAAGGAAGGTAATGTAAAATCTCCATATGAGGAGAAATTGTGAGAACTGTAATGAAACCAGGCCCTGACTCCATATTCTCGAAACTTTGTTAACATAAACTTCGCACTGAAGCTGTAAAACCCCTAACTAGGCAAGACAATTTGAACTCATCTACGCAATTGCTATTATGCATGTTAGTAATGGAACGCATTAAAAAAAAAAATTCTTGATTTTAACACACCTGCAAATGTAACGTGCTTTCTGATCAGTCAAACTTAAAAACAAAAATTCGGCAGTAAAATCCACCACATTATGTTGGAAATTTTGACGCCTTTGTGTCGTATTTAATCAGTGCTACAGAACATGACATGTTCTAACATTCTTTGAATACTTGTGTTAGAATGGTGATAACAGACATGTGTTTGAAGATTTGAGGACGTTAATGACGGGTTAACTGTTGCAAATACCCGTTTCACCTGCTTCGCTGACGAGTCGCCGGTAAAACTCACTTTGAGACAGTTAAGCCACCAATGACGTCCGCAAATCCTCAAAAAGAAACTCTGTATCCCATAATTTCAAACTTTTTGATTTAACCTTCAGAATGCCGAAAATTTCGGATTCGGAGCCAAAACTTGAGTTTAGTATTAAAAGAGAAATTTTCGAGAATATATCGTGAAAAATATTTAATGTTGCATACAATACATTGACCAGTCCGAGTACTGGTTACTGCAAATTTCTTTCAAATAAAACATTTTTTTGGGGGGTTCCTAAACAAAATTAAAAGAAAGTTCAATTTTCTAGTCTTCACCATGGCGTCATTAACTTGTACTCTGAAAAGATGCATTTTCTGGTCTAGAGATTTTAAGAAAAAACAAAAACTCTCTTGTGTCTGAGATTGAGTTTCCACTATAACCCATTCAGAAACGAACTTTCAAAAGTAAAATCATTTGCGATTGGTTGAAACGAAATGTAAACCTTAAACTCAAGCTCAAGAGCTATATGATTTCCATACCTCGTGTCTGATTGACTTATGTCCGAGCAATGTCACAATTTAGAGATGAGTCTACTACTGAGTGTATGAATTTTTAGCAACCTCTGATCAAAGTCTCAAGGATCTTTAAAATATACAAGTTTCATTAGCAACCTCTGATCTAAGTCTCAAGGATCTTCAAAATATACAAGTTTCACTGTAATGGCGATGACCAGTTGTAGTGGTGCTCAAGGATATGAATTTTTATCTCAAGGGAATTGACAAGGTTTTTATCTTTCTCAAATCGAGTACGTATTCAAGTCAGAATGTTGGCCATTTATAAAATATTTAGGTCAGTATCTCAACGCTGAGCCCAAAATAATTTTTTTTTCTTATAAACGTAGGATTAAATAAACTATCCTATAGAACCGTGCAAATAATCAGCATGCAAAGTTAGAGCTAAATTATTATTTAAAGTTGAAACGTTTCATTAAAGCGAGACCTGGCCTCAGTTTTGTTAAACGTCAGAATTGCTAATCGGCTAGGATTATTTTTCTAATTTTTTTTGCGTACAACAAGTTGGAATTTTTGTCACAAATAAGGAAAACTTCACCAAAAAAAAAAAAAAAAAAAAAAAATGAAAAAAAGAAGAAAAGAGGTAAAAATAATTTTGAAATATTAAAATAACTAAGACTTTTCTGAAAAGAATTTTGTTTTGCAATGCCAGTTTTATTATCACTGATAAACTGGATGGTGAAATGTTTGAAGATTACATGTTTCAGCTGAAGACTGTTCCTTTTTATCGATGATACATCCCGAGTTCGCTACAAGAAGTTGACATCACATGCAATATTTCGAACCTAGGTTTAATTTACATGTGTGTATCTCACCAACCTTACTC
Organism: Margaritifera margaritifera; assembly: GCA_029931535.1. Classification (NCBI taxonomy): domain Eukaryota; kingdom Metazoa; phylum Mollusca; class Bivalvia; order Unionida; family Margaritiferidae; genus Margaritifera; species Margaritifera margaritifera. The sequence goes on from JAQPZY010001205.1 coordinate 468,526, forward strand.
AAATAAGATTGGAAGCCTAAAGTTTTGTTTCCCGGATAAGCAATAGTTGTTTTAAGAAGCCAAAGCAAATTTAAAAAAATAGTAAGCATAAATAGTAATTACATTTTTCCCGAAGATTTCCAAAACTATCAGATTCTATTCTGTATTTAGCATCTGATAGAAATACCAAATATTCACAACGCTCTGTCACATTTAAAGATCAGGGATATATTTATTTCATGCTTTAAAGCTGTTTTTACTGAGTGTATTACCGCCAATATCTCTATTGGATGTGTACTGTTAGGACTTGAAAAAAGGACGAACATTTATTTTGATAAAATGAGGAGGAAACATAGAAAGAGAGAGATGTGTTTAATGTTTCATCTTTGACGCTATGATACCGGTGTATTGAATTGGTGATTTGGAAAATGACTTTTTAGATACACGCATTCTAGCAGACGACAAATTTTTACTATAAATCTCATTTTCTGACGCCTTTAGAAGCGGCAAGACCCAATCATAACATGGAGTCATTGATCGGCTCTTAGAAGGATAAAATTACTCCCAAGCTTATGATTGTGTGAAAATAGAAAGATTTATCGGCGAACATTAAAATCTTATGAAGTAATTGACGTTTACAAATAGCGACCACGGCCGCATTCAATTCCGTAAATGGATGCACGGGCATCTGATTGGCAGGGACTAGTGATATATGACGATTTTGGCGGCGAATGCGAGACCCCGGACCTTTTTCACAAAATTAATGTTCAGAAGCTTTTATCCACGACACCGCCTCGCCAATCAGCTTCAAACGAGCTGTCAACCGTTTTTGTTGTCTTTTTAGTCTATACAAGTAAAAATATAGACGTATTGTTTGCGTCGGTCTTAGATCAAGACGTTTGTAACTACTATTGATTATCGGCCTAATAAAGTTATTATTTGATACAAAACATCATGCTAACTTTGGATGTTTTGCTATTGATATTTTCAAATCTTCAAGAGATTCAAATTATTCAAATACTGTTAAACGATCAGGCCAGTTTTTCATGAACAGAAATAATCAATGTGACTGCAGATCTTGCCAGAGAAGGGTATTTAGCGGCACCATACTCACTATTAATCACAAAATGAGTTGCATCTTATTTCCTCTAGAATTACTTTTGAATTTCGTCTTTATTGAAGGTTGTCTAGTCTGAACATTTTATTGCTTTTTAATGAAACAAAGGTATCGAACACATGTTCTTATATATTAGGTTGTCTTTTTCGTACCCAAAAGATCACATACAGGGTATTTATTATACATATATACATGTATTATATACATGGCATTTTAGCAAAGTGTACATGTCTGAGGTGCTTTGTATATGAGGTCACACAGATCTAGGAGAAACAACGGTTGACGTTGTTGTTGGTGGTGGTTATGGTGGTGGTGGCGACGTGGTTGTGATTTTGGAACTCAATACGTGAATAACACGTGGGAAAGAAAAATCTCATTGTCAAACGTGAGGATTTAATTTCTCGACTTCAGGATTCAGAAATGAACCATATAGCCCAATCGGCTATGGGCTCTCACACTTCACACACACACACACACACACACACACACACACACACACACACACACATCGATGCTGTAAATGTGGCCTAGGGTGCTACACAGTGTTTTCATTTTATAACTGTTATTTCATAGCCTTTGTAGGATACTATAAAAAAAAAAAATACAAAAACAAAACAAAACAAACCAAACCAAAAAAAACAAAAAAAACAGCACAAAACGAATTACACTATGACTGTGTTTCAATGCATACGGAACGAGGCGAAGAATAACCCATTTGAGCGAAATCATGTCCCATTTGAGTGACAATTGTGATCGATTTAGCAGTGAGCAAGTTCCTCTGCTGTACCTCAGGATTTTAATTTTGCTTTTCAAACAATATCCTTATTTTAGCGTTTTGTTCTTTGCATTTATGGCAGATTTTGTACATCTTCCGACTTAATTATACAATTAGGCCGGTACGAAAACCCACCTCATGTACATTTTTTTTTATATATTAATTCCATCTTTCAACTTTGTGTCGGTTTTTTACTGTAGCTAAGGCCAGAATTTATTTAAAGCTCAACCATACGTTCTAATCGCCGCTAACCTCAGTTGCATACAATAAAGCCTTTCCTAACTGCATACAACAAAGTATTTCCTAATTGCAAACAAATTTTAAAATTGAACACATTTATACCTCTAGATTAAATAGGATAAGCTCAAAATTTGAACGAAATGTGATCAATATTTTTTTTTTTTTTTTTGGGGGGGGGGGTATCAAAGCTGAAACTACATATATGTACAGAATATGGGACGTTGTCAGTTTATGTTTCCAGAAACTATTTAAATGATGTACCTCAGGCCAGGCAACAGTTGGAATTCATGCTTCTTTTTATAAGCAATGAGACAAGGAGTTGCAAAATAGTGTTGATTGACATGGCTAAACTATTACAGACAATTTCTGAGCGAGCTCGATTTCAGAATTTAATGTACAAAGGTGAGAATAATCAAGGTACAGTTAAGTGCCAGATGAGCATGACATAATGGTCAGTAATAATATCAATCGCGTCGCGTAAAATGTATATTTGTCCTTGTATTGTCTGATGTAGGATGTACGATAGTGGCTCTGAGAATTCATTTTTCTCAGGGTATTCCATTTTCCTTTATCCTTTTATCTAATTAACTTAAGTACCTAGGGAATATATATATATATATATATCGAGAGAGAGAGAGAGAGAGAGAGAAAGAGAGATTTATTTCCAGTTATATGCATATCCTCAAAACAAAACTGTTTAATGCACATGATACATTGACTCTAACAATTACAATTATATTGAGAAATAGAATAATAATACTCAATGACTATGTACTATAAGACAACAGTGTATCAAACTGAAACGTCATGAAGACGAGAAATTGCTTCTTTCCCATTTATTGTTCCGGTCTGACACTTTATTTCATAATTTCTTCTCATTTACTAATACGTGAACCTTTGAATTCAGTATTCTTGAAACATATATCTGTCCAAATTGGTAAAATATTGCAATAAATTCATCACCAAAACTAAACTAAACAGCGTCGATAGAACGGTTCATGAGTACGCTTAAATCGGATGTCATTATCTGTTGCATTTGTATGTCATTTTATATACTGATAATAGACATTTTAGAAAAACGTTGAAATCAAAAGCCTAGATAATTAAACAAAATTACCATTCTGAATAACATAAATTCTAAATATTTTTTTTTAAATTGAAAGATACAAACTGTCAAGCATAAGTTACATATTTGACACGGAATGCCATAATTTATAGATATATTTATAAAGAATACACAGACTAACTAGTTCCAAACTTAACTTATATTTAGCCACCCCATGTATATAGGTCATAACAGGCTTGTTGCAATGACCTAGATGATTACGTACAATATCACGTCACGATTTTAATTTTAATCAAATGTACTTGAAAAATAAACTCAAGATAATTCCATGGCTTGTCATTGACAATCCCTGTGCTTTTAATCAAATATTCCCTCCCCACTTGGCTGAATGGGGTCGAATTAAATTTTTTTTTTAAATACCGAAGTTCATTTGTTTCAAGTCCAAGGGATAAAACTAAGCAATTCGACTGCATTAGACCAAGTGGTATTGCATTCGACCGGGTCTACCAACGACTCTGTCGAACGCGGTATAGCGCGTATCGTTATTGGTCAGTTTGACGTGAACCGTGACCCAAGAGTCAGAAGCCATTGTCAGTGTCCGTTACGTATATGATGTGTCTTCCTGCTACAAATACATGTACAAAGTTTGGTCATAATTTAAAAAAAAATATCTATGTATTCGCATATTTGACTTTTGAACTCTCCCAGTGACCCAAAGGAGGGGTTAAAAATTTGGCACAGCTAAATAAACGGTACATATTATGTCGCGTTCGATTCTTAATCGTCGGATCCTTTTTAGATTGCGATACCACAGGGTTGAATGCTGTTTAGTAATACTATAGAACAGCTGAATGCGACACACCGCGTACCGTCTCAGTCGAATGCGATACACGGCTTACCGTCACAGTCGAATGCGATACACGGCTTGCCGTCTCAGTCGAATGCGATACACGGCTTGCCGTCTCAGTCAAATGCGATACACGGCGTACCGTCTCAGTCGAATGCGATACACGGCGTACCGTCTCAGTCGAATGCGATACACGGCTTACCGTCTCAGTCGAATGAGATATAATTATTATTATCATACGAATACCATTTCCCTGCTACTGTCTCGGTTTAATGTTAAATCTCAAACTGAGTTTTATTTCGCAGACTAGAAACAAACGAACTTCGGTGTTCAAAAATAAAAAGTAATCACATAGTTGCACATTATTGCAACAAATCAAGGTTAATCAATAATTAAAACTTACTTTTTTGTCACAAAATCGTCCATTTTTGAAATAATGATCTGCTTTTTTTCTGGTACTGGAAAATATTTGTGTGGAGTCATTGTTTTGACCAGCTGACAAAGATGCTCGTTGGTCATTGCTAAAACGATTCGTACACATGAATATTATATGGTATAAATTCAATAACTCATAAAATCTGCATTTCCAATCCTTAAATAATACATCTACGTATAAATTGTAGTTGGTGAGGCCCCTCAAAGGAATAAAGGATCTCGCAGAGATTACCGGCATCCCACAAGCAACTGAATAGAACACACTATTTTTAGCTCTAATAGTCGCAAACTAAAAGAGCTTATGACATGATCTGTTGTTCGTCGTCTGTCGTCCGTCCGTTAACACAAGTCTGTTATCGCTACTCCTCCTAAAGTACTTTGAAGAATAGCCAAGAAACTTTACACACACACATTCATCCCATGGTCTAGTTGGTGCTAAATCAAACTGGTGCCGCTCGGATATCCAATATGGCTGCCACAGTGGTTATAGTGAAAATCTTGTGCTCGCTACTCCTCCTGAAAGGATGGTCATATCAACATGGGGTTTTCACTAAAAGACTTCTTATAATGTCTACTTGGTCCTAAATTCTTTTAGGCCAGTAAAGTGTTGGACCCTTGGAGGGACTCTTGCTTTAAAAATAATATTTTAAATACTACGATCTCAAAATTGGCTTTTTAAAGTTCAAAACATTAACCGAAACCATCATGAAATAAAGAATGAACGAAAAAGAAAGAAGGAAGAAGAAATAAAAGAAATAATTGGAAAAATGACATTAAAAAAAATATTCATAGACGGATGGAAACACAAAATATAGGCAACAACAAAAAGAGTGACAGGAAAGGAGTGGGGGATTAATAGAGTACTTCATATGTATCAGTGTACGATAGGAAAATGGACAGACAGAAAGATGTATTAAATGGAAAACAGTGGGAGACGGATAGAGTCCTTCATACATCGGTGTACGATGGGAAAATTCCACCCGAGAATCAATAGTCTGCGTCCGACACGAGGTTTTGAAGGATTATTTTCTTCACATTCCTGAACGAAAAATGATGGTTGAAGTCAAGATGGCGCATTGTGAATATTATGTCAGCTTCAAAACAGTACAACACTTATTAGGACGTAAACAGTTAGGTTTAATTGAAACATGCAGTATAGACACATATCAGCGTCAAAGAACAGTGGTCGAGATCGTCGAGGTAATGGCTATACTGTGTATTGAAGATGGCTGCGTAATGATACAAATGTCCAATGGTATACTTAACATTAAACGAGACAGACAAAAAATAATGATGCAGTCTTAGATTCAGTTTTCATAAATAATAACAAGAACGTCAATTTTAAAAATAAACATTATGACAACAGCTTTTTTTGAAACCAGGTTTAGAGAATAGGTACGTGTAACTATGTGGATTTGTACAAAATATCTTGTTTGCTGCACACTAACTTCAACGACTCCAGTTTTAGGATTTAGGATGTATATGTTTTACAATTAATGCTTAGTTTTATTATAGCGAAAGAAAGCTCAAGTGATGATGAAACTCAGGAAGTTGTTGCCCGTTTGTATCCACTATGATCACAGTAGAATGCGATGAAAGACAATAGTCACGTGATGAAATATGGAAATATTCCCCATCGCTTTTCTACATCAGAAAACTGGATTGTACACACGTAGGAATGTGATTCAATTTTACGTTTCGCCTTCGTGAGAAAGCAATATTTGTGTGCATCAGTGCTTAAACATCAACATGAGACACATTCATTAAATCCCAAGCGATGCACGTAACTGTAAAACTGTAGTTCCTGATGAGACACATTCATTACGTCCAAAGCGAGATACATGTAACTATCAAACATTATTTGCTGGTGAAACACATTTGTTGCGTCCCAAGTAAGATATACGTAACTGTCAAACCGTATTGTTGATGAGACACATTCATGATGTCCAAAGCGAGATACACGTAACCGTTAAACTGTATTTGCAGGTGAGACACATTCATCGCGTCCCAAGCGAGATACACGTAACCGTCAAACATTATTTGCTGATGAGACACATTCACTACTTCCAAGCGAGATACACGTAACCGTCAACTGTATTTGCTGGTTAGACACTTTCACTATGTTCCAAGCGAGATACACGTAACCGTCAAACATTATTTGTTGATGAGACACATTCACTACTTCCAAGCGAGATACACGTAACCGTCAACTGTATTTGCTGGTTAGACACTTTCACTATGTTCCAAGCGAGATACACGTAACCGTCAAACATTATTTGCTGATGAGACACATTCACTACTTCCAAGCGAGATACACGTAACCTTCAAACTGTATTTGCTGGTTAGACACATTCACTACGTCCCAAGCGAGATACACGTAACCGTCAAACTGTATTTGCTGATGAGACACATTCACTACGTCCCAAGCGAGATACACGTAACCGTCAAACATTATTTGCTGATGAGACACATTCACTACGTTCCAATACTCGTAATTATCAATCTGTATAGGTTAATGATTTTATCTTTCTTTGTATATTAGATAGTGTATACAATACAATGACAAAAAACAAAAAAAAAAAAAAAAAAAAAAAAAAAAAAAAAACGTCAGGCCATCATGAATGTATTAAATAACACAAATATATGAAGATGCAAAATAATGGTGTCTGTTTGATAGATAAATATATATCTCGGTTACCATTTGAAAAAAAGCCAGTTATATATGCTTGTAATGCTTGTAATGCATGCTATTCGGGTGAATTATACGTTATATATTCCTTTCATTTTGTTAGAGTCATGCAGTCATAATCTACAGGACTGTATTAAAATTGTCATATTTGTTCATGATATAATACTGACTACTATTAATTTGTACCTGGAAGAAAACATTACATACAGGTATCAAGATTACGATAAGAAAATATCTAATTTCCCCAAATCCGTATGGTTTAATCTACTTTTTATGTTGAAGTTCCCCAAATCGTCTTCATAATCCATGTTTATGAGTCCTAGCATTAAGTACAGATCAGCACAAGTCCTGTCCAATGTCTTTACAAAGTCAAAATGCAAAACACTCCGCCAGTAATAAGGATCGTCTTCTCGCTGGTTAAAGTTTATTGCTTCAATTAATTCAACACTTTCTGTATCGGACTTGAGGCCAAGGTACTGACGTAGTTTTTTCTCCATTACTTCCGGTTGTTCAGCCATATTTTCATACATTAGAGTTTTAATATGATCTGGGTTTGATATGCGGAGGTTCGCACTAATTTTTAAATCTACCATCATTCTAAAACACAATTCTATTGAATGGTCGGATATGTTCATCTGATCCAAATCTCCGTCCTTCTCCATCTGGACTGTAATTGCCCTCGGATCCCTTACAACACTAATAATTTTAAGGTCAGGCATATATTGGCTCAAGGTTTCAACGACTTCTAGTGAAAGCCGTGTTTCTTGGATGATAATTACTTTCGAGGCAAGACATGCATTCTCCAAGTTTTGAACACATGATTGCCTTTCATGGTTTCCGTCTATGCAATCCCTGTACCACTTTTGCACGTGGCTTTCCAAAAACGGCGGATAAGTCTCGAATGACTGCAGGATGGTGGAGTGTATCTTGCTGAACTCACAAGAAAACATTCTCCGTAGTGAATACATTACGAAATCATGCCTCTGGTTAGAGTTTGTTGGAGTCCTGAAATGGTATCAGAAAGGAAAATGCAGGGAAACTGTCGTAAGTGACGACTTATGGGAAGCCCTAAAATGTGGTAACTGAAGATAGGTGGTCCTTTAATAAATGTTTTTAAGCATGTAAAGTATCAGACATAGAATAAATTTTTAGGGCTCTTAAAAGACGTGGCCTCTTAATTGAGGTTGTCTTTATTAAAGGTTCGAATGTATAAGATTGATTAATTGATTTGTAGGTATTCGATACTTTCCTAGTATGAGGAAAAATATATGTCTGATTCTATTAATATGAATGCACCTTTATTCGAATGATTTTTACATTCGCATATTTTGAGAGAACTGGATTCACATTTTCCCAGTGGCGTAGCGCGGCAAAGTGCAGCTCAGGGCCAGCTACCAAAATTACGCCCCCACTCCATTCGTATTATTTATGATATATATGGTACTCTTACCAAATTGCCGCCCCCTAGAAAGTGCCGCCCGGGGCCACCGCCCCCTTCGCCCCCTCCCAACCCCTCGCTACGCCACTGCATTGTCCACATAAGAAATTCAAAAAGAAATACGAGTAGTGGCAGATAAGGGAAATTTAATAGCCACAAAGAGTTTACACCGGAAACTATGAAATGTGGAAGCCGCGAAAAATAAAAGTTTCCAGTGCTTCAATTGCTATTCTAAAAGTACCCACAATTTTTACAAAGTTCGTTTGCAGTGTCTTTCTTGCCACATATTATGTCAATTTAGGAAAACAGAGCAGTAAATCATTATGAAACCAACCAATCAACCAAAATACAAACAAAAGACAAAGGTATCTGTGAAGTTGTAAATAAATGTTATAGTTTGTGCTAAATGAACGAGACATCTCTATTTATGATTTTATTCTTTTTAAACCTTATTTTATTTATGTCTATTGCACTGGGGCAAAATATATAACATGTCCTATGTTCTAAAAACAGTAAATGGATCCGAAATCTAAAACTCAAACTCAAATTTTAAAAGTTTTACCTTTCTGCATTAAAAGTAAAGTTAGAACTTTCATACTTTTGTCCATGTTGCTTTGAGTAATGTCAAAAAACACTGGCATGACATAGGTGTACTCCGATTTAAAACCGACCTTTACGTATAAACCTATAAACTAAGTTTCATCTTCAACAAATCTGGAGAATAATTTCATCAATGAACAATAGCAGTTACAAACATACAGACGGATGAACTGACATATTGAATGCAGATAAAGACAGAATAATACGTGTCTAAAAGAAAAGTTAGTAATGGAAACGGAAACTCCAGTGTCTGGAAGCAGGAGGAGTTAAAATTTCTCACCTGCATGTTCCGTTCAGAAAGCAAATCAGATTCTCTTTGTAGTATCCCCTGTCAATCAGAAGCTTGAACGGCTGATGTATGAGGAAAGCATCATACATGTTGCTCAAATGTTGAGCCACAATAGTGGAACCAGCACCGGGGTACGACGTAACCAGTACAAGGACTGTTTGTCTTTTTATGTGGCTCATGGACTGCTTATAATCGTATGTTGCAGTTGTTGGGACTATAGTCTCCAAAGATTCAGCATTAGTGATGTTATTGTCTTCATCAACTAAGTCGTCTTTCTCATCGTTTTGGGTATTTCCCTCATTCAGGTTATCAGTATTGCCGTCACTCTGCTTTGCCGCTGAAAATACCTTCGAGGTTTTTTTATTACCGTCATCTGATTCCATTTCGTCTTCTGCGTGCATGTCTTGTCCGTAATCATCTTCGTTATGCAAGCGGAAGTAATCTTTAAGACAGAAAGAGACAATATACGAGGTCCTAAAGAGCAATTTCGGAGATAATTTTTAAATTAAACGAAACCTATGTAGCGGACAACTCCATGTAAAAGACCCCTGTCTTTTAAAGGAAAGCATTTATGTTCCCTTGTCTGATATTATGAGAATATGTTTCGTCTCTATGTAAAGGTCATATATCCATAAGGTACAATATTTTGTTGTTCCTTGAGTGTCTTTTTATAGACAAGTTTTGCTGTATAAATTTTGAACTGCGAATAAACGTCTTCCTTGTAAGCAATACGTTTCTATTAAATGAAAACGAAATCTAGCAGACTAATAAGGGGTACCTGCTTGTAACAGCGAGTATTTATGGACCCTTGTCTTATTCTATAGTAAAATGTTTCACTACTTTGTAAATGTCATCTGTCCACAAGGTGTAGAAATATGTTATCCCTTAAGTGTCTTTTATAGAAAAGTTTCGCTGTATATGTTTTGGGCTGCGAATGAGTTTTCTTCCTTGTGGGCAATACGTATTTTTCTTCATGATCATCAATAGATATACTTGCATAGGTTCTTAATTCACAAGAAAATGGTACAGCGAGTCAAATAATTTCAATGTTCTGCAAAGTTAGGAGAGCCAAGAGTAATATGGAAATTTCTGAATAAAATGTATATAATTTCGTACGAACTCAGCACAAAGGATAAATTTTAGCTTAAATGTTTTACTTGTGTCGTCAATTTATTGAATAAAACAATACCTATGTCATGCAGTATGCAGAATTTTACATTTTTTTCCCCGATTTTAGCATATTCAATTTTATGAAATATGTTCTCAAGTTACATACAAGTAATCTATATTATACGCTGGAGCCAATAATATTATATCGCACTTTTAAAACAAACAATGTGATATATATATATATATATATATATATATATATATATATATATATATATATATATATGTATATATATATATATTCCAGACATAAAGATGATGAACACATGAATATTTAAATCCTTACACTCGAAATTCGTGTTATGTAAAAGAAAAATACCAGAAAAAATTCCGAGTCCGAAACAAACATTTTAAGGATATTTTAACTTTGAGAACAGAAGGAACAAGACGCCTCTTTGTAGAATGTTAGTCTTTAATTGTCTCTGGTAGTGGAAGCAGGATTTAAGTATTTCCATTGTTTCGCACGTAAGACTAATTCTGTGTTGGCAATCACCTTCTATGAGGTGGAGTAACTTTCTTGTTAGAACTGATCAATATATGTACATTTATTTTTAAGTTAGACCAATACAGTAAGCATGAATAAATCTGAATAGCATTATCATAACGTTAACTCAATAAATCCATTATAAACACCAAACACGCAGTGATATCTCGAGAAATAAATTTAGAAATGGTTATGTCACACATTGTGTTAACAGCTAAACAATTGATGTAAAACTAACGAACAATGGCACATGCCATTGTAAACAATCAACATCAGCTATAGTTTAAAAGCATGTCTCAGAGCGGTCGTGTGAAAAGAAATACATTTGAAAAGAAAGGGTAATGTTAAAGGATATATATTTGTAAAGAAAGTGTTTTGGAAAACAATTAAGTTTGAATTTAAAAAGAGTAAAATGAAGATAAAATCAAACACTTTACATTTTTAGCCGCAACTAATGCAGCCCGCAAAGTACCCATAATAATTTTGATATTTGATATTTGACATTTAAAACCAAAAACCTATAATAATAATAATAATAATAATAATAATAATAATAATAATAATAATAATAATAATAATATCTTATTTTAAGATAAGAGATTTAGCCTTAAAGCTAATCTCCATATGAGCCTCACACAATTTATAAAAACTAAATTCGTATATACGTCAGCAAAAACCCGTAATCTTACTAAAATCATTGAGAAAAATGACATGTCAAATAATAGAGGATGATATAATTAACTCAAAACAATAAAATAAAAAGGAAAATATATATGCACAATATAATTGGAACATAAGTCTGGATATCATTAGCGGTGAATCAAAAGATAGTCATTATACAAAGACATACATTTACAGTAAGAAGTTGAATTCCAGTAGGAATAGTATTCCATAATTTTTGGCACGCTACAACAATAGATCTATTGAAATAGGAATAGTGTTCCATAATTTTTGGCACGCTACAACAATAGATCTATTGAAATAGGAATAGTATTCCATAATTTTTGGCACGCTACAACAATAGATCTATTGAAATAGGAATAGTATTCCATAATTTATGGCACGCTACAACAATAGATCTATTGAAATAGGAATAGTATTCCATAATTTTTGGCACGCTACAACAATAGATCTATTGAAATAGGAATAGTATTCCATAATTTATGGCACGCTCCAACAATAGATCTCTTGAAATAGGAAGAGCTAGAGTGTGGAATACAAAGATACTGTTTGGAAAAAGAATCAAGGTTGCGATCATATATTAGTGGTTTGGTGAGATAAGACAGATAATCAGGTTCAAGTCCAATGACCGTTTTGTACATCATGCAACCTTTTTGCAATGCAACACGTTCACAAAATGATAATCAATTTGATATTAAAAACATTTCAAACGATGGTGTGAAATATAAGTTTTTAGAATTATTGGCAGCTCCTTTTTGCGGTACTGCAGTTGCCCGAATTGGTACACGCATAATGTAAGATTTGCAAAATATAGCTATTTTAATATAGTTTAAGAATATTTTCAGAAACATAATAATAATTGTTATAAGTGCAATCCGTTTACTCAGTAAAGGACAGATGTGATTAACTTCGGTGTCCCAATAAAGATTGGTATCAATGGAGATATCTAGCAATTTTTTTAGAGCATACAAATTCACTGAGAATAGGTTTGAGTGTAGCATTTGTCCACAGTTTCTGAGTGGAGCCAATTGTCATACCAATAGTTTTTGATAGATTTATGTTCATTTTATTTCGCGTGCACCACTTTTGAATAGATGAATATCGGTCTGAAGATGATAATCGACAACGGATTTAAAACTGCCCGATTTGTCGATAATTGTATAAATCAGCGAATATATCGGATTTAAACCATTTAAGACACTGAGAAAGATCGCTTATAAAGATTAGAAAAAAGAACAGGTCCTAAAATAGAGCCTTGCGGGATGCCACATTTCACTGGTTTTAATCCTGATGAGTGATTTCCAATACTCTGAGTTTTGTTTCTTAGGTAAGACTTGAACAAGAGTGTGTAGTAGTGAACAAGAGTGTGTAGTAGTTGAAAATATGTAGACTGCTAATTTCTTTAGAAGAATATCGTGATCAACAATATCAAAGTCCTCTTTGAAATCCATAAAAACAACTCCAGTGATCCTACCCGCGTTTATAGCAGATAGCCATTCGTCTATTAGTTTAGTCCGAGCAGTTTGACAGGAGTGACTTTGTCTGAATCCCGATTAAGATCAATGCAGATTATATTTATTGAGATAGCAAAATAGATGGGTAGAAATGTGCATCTCAGTTATTTTTTTAATTGATAGAAATAGGTCTATAATTCGGTGGGTCATTCTTGGGTCCGCCTTTATGCACCCCCACCCCACAACATTTATTAAAGTGATCAGGGAGAGAGGGAACTTTAATATGCGCAGAAAGCTTAAATATTTTGGTAATAATCCCATCTTGCTCGGTATATTTTTCCTATCAAGACTGAAAAGAATGTTATAAACTTCATGAAGAGAAAATCTAAGTATAATAAATTCAATAGCAGAAGGTATTCTTTTTGCTGCAAAATCAGATAAGGAAGAAAAGTCACGTGGGTTGGTGATATCTTTTTCATTCAGACGATTGCTAATAAATACGAATAATGCACTTATCGTATTTCCAATTTCGTATTCATTATGTACGGTTTCCTTATATACAGTAATTTCATGTGGAATAGAGAAACAGTTTAATGCATTACTGTATTTGAAATGCTTCAGATGAGTTGTATTTCCTTTCACAAGAAATTAAACAATAGTAATATTTTCTCTTTCATTCCTTGATAAGAGATGTTCTACTGTTTCGCCAAGTTCTACCAATCTTTGTCTTGGCGATAGGCGTCACGCAATCTACCAGATTTTTATATCATAAGTGTACCTTTCCGGTTGTGTGTTTCATTGAACTCTTTTTGGATATTAGTGAGCATGTTTATTAAGTAGGTATTAAAACCCGTCAGACGACCATATCAAAGAATAAAAATGATGCGTTCTCGAACGCTGCGGATAATGCATAAATGAACAAATCGTTATAGAAATGATTGAATGATCTGTATATACTTTTTTAATGAGTAATTTTGCATGGTTTGAAGAATTGATTTCGCCACGCGCAGATCGGATAACGGTCACTTAGAGCTAAGCAGGGCATAATGGTTTCGGATATGGACTGTGAGTGACTAGTTTAAATGTGATCAATCAAAGTAGATGCTGACTCAGTTAATCTTGTTGGTTTATTAGTAAGTTGACTAAGGTTATGAGAGGGAATCATGTCCTTCCACTTTTACGATTTTGATTCAGAAGATCTATGTTAAATTCTCCCATTATGATACATTCCATAATTGGCTTGGAGAGAGTGGCATGTTCAATTTCAGCAACAAAAAAAAAAAAAAAAAAAAAAAAAAAAATGTAGCAGGTGAGTTTGGAGATGGTAAACTGAACAAAAGGGAATAGTTTTGATTTAAAATGGAAACCACTATCCATATAGATTCTACGGTATCACTTTCAAGGTCTAATCAACGTTTGCACTTTAAATGACTGGAAACATAAACAACTATATCAACCGTCGATTCTGTGTACTGTCTTGAAATCATTCATGGCTGGGAATGAAGCTAATGATGGTTCCTTTAACGCAAACAGGATATAAAAAATCAGCACCTATTTCAAGAAAGAAAAAAAAAACAAAAATAAAATAAAAATAGCGACGCTGGACGGACAAATTAACAAAGGCATAAGACAGAAATAACTATATCTCGTTCTTATTGGTAAGTATAGTGAGGAGGTTGTCAACGCAGTATTTTTCTCCTTAGAAGTCAGATCAAATTGTGAATAATGCGACGGTAAATCTTGGTTTTCTCTTTTTGGATGAAAATGAGAGTAGATCGAACAGTGTAGATCCAAGTCTGTTAGTGCATAATACAACGTCCTAACTGTACATATGCCGGTCGCAGTTGTGTATGTGTTATACACTAGCATGTACGGTATGAATTGCATCATAATAAAATGCGTTTCGTACGCAAATAATTAAGAAGATTAAAGAGAGGGATACAATATTGAAAAACTGCATCTAGGCATTACCTTATGTCTCTTGGATCAGTGATTAAGATAGATTCTAGTAATGTTTACCTGCAGCGTCCGGATATTTATTCGCAACATCCTGATTTATCTCTTCTGCCAGAGCACCTGTTGGTTTATTGTAATATGTATCATTGTTCTCGTAATCTCCGTCTTGGAAAGTTTCTTCCTTTTTTGACTTGCTTTCGCCCGTCAGTACATTCCCCTGATGCACGATAGTATTTAGGGTTCCTTGAATCACACGCTCTTTATCACGGTTTCTCTCGTACTCTAAGCAAAAAAAGAGGTAATTTTAGGGTGAAAACTGAGAGAGAGAGAGAGAGAGAGAGAGAGAGAGAGAGAGAGAGAGAGAGAGAGAGAGAGAGAGAGAGAGAGAGAGAGAGAGAGAGAGAGAGAGAGTTTCTATATATTATTGAATGAGACTTGTTGGATTAGTTAGTTATTCACAAATAAAAAAAAGAAAGAAAAAGAAATGAAATGGTATGACTTATGGTATGACTTCTTAACTTTTGATGAGTTATATGTAGTCTATAATAAAATGTTTAGCAATTCCAATAGTTTTAAATCCTTTAGTGCAGTTGGCACGGTACACGCTGGTCAAGGTTCACCTTTCAGAAGGTGTACATGTCCTTATATACGTGAACGACAAGGGGCCCCGGGTGGCCGAGTGGTCTAAGGCGCTCGCTTTTACAGATCACTGACGTTTCACCTCTGTTCGCGTGGGTTCGAGTCTCGGCTCAGCCAACTTGGGTATGTGAGAAAGCTTGCCAGTAGCTTCCCGTGGGTCAGTGATTCTTCCTCCACCAAATATACTGGCCGCTATGCATAGCCTATCATGTGCTGTACAATGGCGTTAAACCCACAAAACCAAACCAAACGTGAGCGACGCAACGCCACTTCATCTGTGCTATTTATTCTACATGAGGAATGCCACTATACAATTACAGCTGTTATCAGAGTAACAATACTGGTAATATCAACGATTAATTTTACTATATCGTTATAATAAAATTGTGGGGAATCGACTGTTTAAAATTTTATAGGCAACATTTGTTGAGTGTCTTTTTAAAATGGCCTTTTTATACCGAAGAGACCATTATTGCTGAAGCAGATGAATTCTATTCTAATATAGTAAGAAACGTGGAAGTGGTATGGGCAATTCCGTTACATATGTCTAATGATAAACATTACAACAACAAATTTTTTTTTAAAAAAATCAATGACTATAAAGATTGATTGGATTTCTGGATGTGGGAACCAATTTTTGGTCACATACTGAAGTTTTTTTGACCAAATAAAAACTGGATAGGGCTGGCTGGATTTTGGTGTTTAACGGCATATCAACACATACATGCTTGTTTCGTGCCGAGGATGTTGGAATAAAGTGTAAAGTGTCTTGTCCATGGACACATCAAGACAGCCGAGTGTCTTGTCCATGGACACATCAAGACAGCAGAGTTTCTTGTCCATGGACACATCAAGACAACAGAGTGTCTTGTCCATGGACACATCAAGACAACAGAGTGTCTTGTCCATGGACACATCAAGACAACAGAGTGTCTTGTCCATGGACACATCAAGACAGCAGAGTGTCTTGTCCATGGACACATCAAGACAGCAGAGTGTCTTTTCCATCGACACATCAAGACAGCAGAGTGTCTTTTCCATGGACACATCAAGACAACAGAGTGCCTTGTCCATGGACACATCAAGGCAGCAGAGTGTCTTGTCCATAGACACATCAAGACAGCAGCGTGTCTTGTCCATGGACACATCAAGACAGAAGAGCGTCTTGTCCATGGACACATCAAGGCAACAGAGTGTCTTGTACATGGACACATCAAGACGGCCGACCAGGCCTGTTCTGGGCAAGATTTGAACCCGCACTCTTCGAGTCCAGCACGTGAATCACAAAGCCAGAGACGTTGTGAAACACTATTGTACATTTAGAGGAATAAGAAAATATGAACTACTCATTTCTCGACAAGTTCCACGAATATGGTATGTATGCATGCATATGTTTAGCGGCACGTCATCACAATCATGGCTATATTGTAAAAACCGTAGGAAAGATAAACCCTTCTAAATAAATTTTAATATTTAATTCTTCAAGATAAAAGGCACAAATTTAAAAAAAGTTGTAAATATTAAGGTTACAATGTGCTAAAATTGTCACGAAGATAAACCCTTTGAAACAAAACTTAATATTGTCTCTTAAACATTAAAGATAAAAGATAGAAGATGTGAAAGTTCTGTAAAAATAATTAAAATACAACATAAAGGTAAAAAAAATAGTTAAATCCTTAAAATACAGGATCAAAATCTGTTATATTAACTGCAATCATTTAGAAAGTCAACGTTTTTTTTATAACGGCGGAACATCATCGAAAAGTTGCTTAATGGAGTTGACATACACTTTCTGTCCCGCTGTTTGGAAGTCCATATAATCGACAAGAATGGGTTCCACTTTCAGTGAATATTGACACGGTATACACTCCATTTGAGGTTCACCCTTCAGGAGGTATGCATTGGTCAGTTGTATGCGTCACCTTTCAGGAGGTATGCATTGGTCAGTTGTTATGCATCACCCTTCAGGAGGTATGCATTGGTCAGTTGTATGCATCACCCTTCAGGAGGTATGCATTGGTCAGTTGTATGCACTGGTCAGTTGTATGCGTCACCCTTCATGAAGTATGCATTGGTCAGTTGTATGCATCACCCTTCAGAAGATATGGATTGGTCAGTTGTTATGCATCACCCTTCAGAAGCTATGCATTTGTCAGTTGTTATGCATCACCCTTCAGGAGGTATGCATTGGTCAGTCGTTATGCATCACCCTTCAGGAGGTATGCATTGGTCAGTTGTTATGCATCACCCTTCAGGAGGTATGCATTGGTCAGTTGTTATGCATCACCCTTCATGAGGTATGCATTGGTCAGTTTTATGCGTCACCCTTCATGAAGTATGCATTTATCAGTTGTATGCATCACCCTTCATGAGGTATGCATTTGCGTTCTATACGTGAGATGCCACGCTCTAATTATGGGTATGATGTTCCAAAGCTTGTTTGTGGAGTCTTCATTCAGCAAATTTTGCTAAGTTAAAAAACATATCTATTAAATTAATACTTAAAATCCCCATGTAGGATCCTCCATTCAGAGACTCACGGGACTAATTCAGCTCCCATAGTAAATCTATGGAAACATTGTGATATTAAAACTTCAGTAAGTGTAAAGTTCTAAATGCTCAAGATCAAACGTATATTTCTCAATATAGACCCGTTCTTGATGCAGGTTTCTGTGTGGAGAAAACCATATGAGCTGCGGCAGTTTTTGGATCTACACGTGTTTGAAAGATGTAGTTTCAATTCCGCACCTAAAGAATCAAGTGCTAATTTCAGTAATGAGTGTTCCAATGTCAGGTCTGTAAAAGGACCGAATTCCATCAGTAGAACATTGTCTCTTTTTCAGTTACAAATATCATAAAAAGTTTTCAAAAGATTCTTTTTACTAAAAGTTTACTTTTTATTACCAACCAATCATAGCCCTCCAAACTCGTATATACTCTTTTTTATGTTCACCCATTTCTAGACTGGTTCCCATTTTCCATAAAATTAGTACCGTTAGTCATTAAGGACAGTTTTAGCCGCTTTATCTGCTCTCTCATTACCCTTAACATCAAAGCGACTGCGTAGCCAACAGTACAGTATGATTTTTGTACAGACTGCAGATCATGCTGCTGTTGGACATGGAATATTATTGGATTGTGAAATTTAAGATTTTACAACGTTCTCAGAGTAGAAAGTGAATCCGAAAAGATGACGAAATGAGTTTTTGCAGAGCTTTCAATACAGTGCAATGAATTAGGTATGGCTGTAGCTTCTGTGATAAAGATGGAGGCATATTGTAGGCCTGTGACAAAGATGGAGGCATATTGTAGACCTGTGATAAAGATGGAGGCATATTGTAGGCCTGTGATAAAGATGGAGGCATATTGTAGACTTGTGATAAAGATGGAGGCATATTGTAGGCCTGTGATAAAGATGGAGGCATATTGTAGGCCTGTGACAAAGATGGAGGCATATTGTAGACCTGTGATAAAGATGGAGGCATATTGTAGGCCTGTGATAAAGATGGAGGCATATTGTAGGCCTGTGACAAAGATGGAGGCATATTGTAGGCCTGTGATAAAGATGGAGGCATATTGTAGACCTGTGATAAAGATGGAGGCATATTGTAGGCCTGTGCCTTCTGTATAATTATAGATTGATTGTCTGTGATAAAGATGGAGGCATATTGTAGGCCTGTGATAAAGATGGAGGCATATTGTAGACCTGTGATAAAGATGGAGGCATATTGTAGGCCTGTGCCTTCTGTATAATTATAGATTGATTGTCTGAACGTTTAACGGCACATCAGTAGAGAAAGGCTATATAGCGCCATCAGCGGGCTAAAAGTGAAGTAAAATCAAAATTAAAAGGTCTACAAGGTTTTAAATTGTTAAAAGATGTGTAATTTGGACGATTAAATACTAAACTGTATGAAACAACGACTGATATATTATTATTGAATCTATATTACTAAATCTGAAGAGTCTGTTTTCGTGCCAGTAATCCATCTAATACAAACCGACCATATCAATCGCTCTGTCTCTAGGTATTCGGACATCAATAACTCTGTCATTCGGTATTCGGTCATATAATTAGGGATAAGATACAACATTATCGAATCTGCCATGTGCGTGTTTCTGTTTAAAATCGTGTAACAATTTGAGATATGAGATAAGACGTTTTTATGCGTTTGATTTATTGCCTAAAATAATCGGAGCAACGCCTGTTTAATTTGAGCAAAGTAACAGGATTATGACCAGGTTGAACGCGCTAGTGGACTTCTTAAATTGCTGATTGTATGTTACTTTTAAGGATTTGCAGCGGAAACAACAGTATGTGTGAATTTATCATGAAATGCAAACCTGATTGATCAAAGCTGTGTTTTTTTCTGTTATATTACAAAAGCTAACATATTGCATTTCAATCGGTCTCAAAGATGTTTTCTTTCACAAGTTACCTTGTCATCATACATCATACTGACTGATCTTTGCTGAAGATAAATATAATAGACATTAAAACGACCAATTAACATTGCACATACAACTTTCAAAAACTTTTCTCATTCCCTTAGATTATAATTTTTTGCTTAAACTACTATGCTCAATATATATATATATATATATATATATATATATATATATATATATATATATATATATGTATATATATATATAAAGAGTTATGCTTTTTGCTAGCTGTGTATGAAAGAGTGAAATCGGTACACTGGAGCCTTTATTTTAATCACAATCGAGTTTTGTGTCACACGTGTGAAGTATTACATTATACAATATTTAAATGGAGAAACATTCAAGTAACAGCTTGACAGGTATCCTTTACCTTTGCTTCTACATCATTTACATACCAGAATAAAATTTACAGTTGTGTACATGATTTTCTAGTACAAGCAAATAAACTGAATAAAAACAACAAAAAAACATCGGTCAACAAAGCAATCGAAACAGTCGATCGTTTGAGTTATTGGCGTTAAAACATGCAGCAAGTGGCAGCGATGCAAGGGACCTAACTTTAAATATTGGCACACAAGAGTTTGTGTATGTTTGTCTTTCCTGGTTGCACTCTAAAACCCTCTTTAAGTTAGATAATATCCCCCACACCTTATTAATATTTATGATTTTATGCAAACGTTTTTACAAGTCACATAGTAAACAACATAGTGCTGGATGACAGAAATACAGATAGATCATATATTGTAAATGTAAAGCACCAGACGGACTGACAGACATACATATAGAAGGACAGACGTAAAGACAGACACCGAGCTATAAAGGTAAGTAACAGAAACAAGCATACCAGCCCGTAGGTATTGCCGCCATAAAATAAACAGGGTGATTACAAAGACAGATAGTATTACACATTTCCAACATCTCATCATATGGTATACACTTCTCATCTTGTTTAGATCTGTAAAAAATAAAGTCATGAATAACATGTGCCTTATAATTATCTTTTTCAATATCAGCCTTGTTATCACTATCCAGCATTCAGTTGATGGAGTGAAATTCACGTCCATATGTAATTTCGTATGTACGTCTGTCTGTATGTGTATGTATGTATGTATGTATGTATGTATGTATGTATGTATGTATGTATGTATGTATGTATGTATGTATGTATGTATGTATGTATGTATGTATGTATGTATGTATGTATGTATGTATGTATGTATGTATGTATGTATGTATGTATGTATGTATGTATGTATGTATGTATGTATGTATGTTTGTGTTTATGTATGGATGGGTGTATATATATATATGTATGTTATTTTCTTTTTGTAAGTCTGTATGTGCTTGGGTATAGATGAGGTGGATCTATAGATAAATGTATAGAGGTATATGATTTTGTTCTGATAGACATGCATTTCTAGATCATTTTAAATCCTTAAAATGGGCGAGAAAAACATTTTTAACACCCCTATGAATAGCGATGAGATCAGTAAATATACCATATTGACTATGAAACAGCTGAAAACCGATTTGCACATTAAATTAGAAATGAATGCCATATAACTTGAGTAAAACAGCATGTCTACAATTAAAAATATCATTATAGCCTTAGGCGCAATAAGTATAAAATAATTAAATACGTGCTATAAACACAGAATATAATTTAAAGAAAAAAAAAAAAAAAAAAGACATGGAGAAGACGACGTTAATATCTACTGTATTTATCTGTAATTAGGTACGTAGCCAAGATCGACACTGATACATTCATCATAACAGAACAGGTTCTGACCCTGTCTTGTAGGGGCCGGTGGTAGGGGGTTGGCAGGCTAATGGTGGGCAAGTTGGGGAGATGGTGGCTTGGACTTTCTTTAGAAGTTTTCACCTGAAAATATGGGATACTCATTTAAATTGAGGCTAAAGATCAGAGTTGACATGTTTATTGGCAAAAAAAAAAAAAAAAAAAAAAAGTGTTGGACATTTTTTAATGAAAGAAAGTCATCGAGAAAAATAATGTCCATCCCATGGGTGTTTAATGGATGGAAAAGTGCTCCAAATAGTTTAAGTTTTAAGGTCTTTTGTGCGGAAAAATAATTACATAACTAATTAAGCCGTAAAGAGTTCAGTTATTTATTGCTGTTTGATCAGAATTTTGGTACTTTATGCACATGTTCAGTTTTATGGCAAACGTATGTGTTGCTTTGTTGTAAATAATATTTGTACGTTTTTAATCAACACAGAATGGCAATGTAGTTATTAGCATGACATATTTTTATAACTATGATCTCTGACTTGTTATAAAGGAATGTAACTCGTTTGAATGAGATTTCTACTGTTCATAGCGTCAACGAGAACAAATATAATAAATAAATAAATAAATAAATAAATAAAAAAATTAAACAAATAAATGATGATGATGATAATGACGACGATAATAATAATAATAATAATAATAATAATAATAATAATAATAATAATAATAATAATAATCCAATGAAGCTGTACTGGAAAGAATTGAACACAATCATACTCGCTAATTTTATCTGAATTGGTGACCAGGGCGTCTAAAATGCCATTTATCTTCGGAAAAAATTTGATACAATTGGTAAAAGATCTTTCTCTATCATTCTTAAAAATATCTGTTCACAAATGATGCGCTTAATACACGTGACTTGATCGTTCACCTATGAATCGAGTGTTGCGCCATAATTTGAAAAGACGTAATTTACTTTCATTATCCCGCCGCTCCACCACCACCCCGCTTTCTTAGTAAGAATTATGTTTGCGCATCTGTATCAACCTTGAACAATCAACTTCTTCATTATTAAAAATAGTTACCTTGTAAGAAAATTGTTCTGTTCCCTAGGTCGAGTATTCTTTGATTCCCTCAATGTCTTTCGGTTTGAATGCATTACGGCAACTGGAAGCGCATATACATGTCAAATGCAACAGCTTGCGTAGAAATAATCTCCTCGGTGTTGTGTGCAGATGCTTGAGGAATGCAGATATATATGCTGCTTATAAACCGATCATCATTTGTTACCACTGTAAAGGCCATTGTCCTTGAATTCTTTGCAGTATGTTTACTTCATAAATATATATATATATATATATATATATATATATATATATATATATATATATATATAAGAAACGAAGTGAACATCTATATATATATATATATATATATATATATATATATATATATATATATATATATAAACATTACATTTTATTCAATAGTAAATAATTGATATATCCATACTTTATTGTATCTAGCACTTTTAAGTCATCGCCATGACACTTTTGTATCATCCATGACAAAAATGCGAAAGCGCATAAAGGAATAAATTATGGATATAAGAAGACACGTTTTGGGAGATTTGAAACAGTCCATCTGATAAAGCTCGTTTAAATATTCTCGTACCACTATACGGGAATATCTCTAGAACACTAGTAAATTTGTAACTTGCAACCAGCCAGTGTTGGGATACGACGATGATGCTTAGCAACATTTCTGATACTTTCGGTGAAACATGAACACCTCTATAACACTTGTAAATGTGTATATTACATGAACACCTCTATAACAGTAGTAAATGTCTAAATTACATTAACACCTCTATAACACTTGTAAATGTCTAAATTAAACGAACACCTCTAGAACAATTGCAAATGTCTAAATTACACGAACACCTCTAGAACACGTGTAAATGTATAAATTACACGAACACCTTTAGAACACTTGTACATGTCTAAATTAAACGAACACCTCTATAACACTTGTAAATGTCTAAATTACACGAACACCTCTATAACACTTGTAAATGTCTAAATTACACGAACACCTCTATAACA
Organism: Margaritifera margaritifera; assembly: GCA_029931535.1. Taxonomy (NCBI): domain Eukaryota; kingdom Metazoa; phylum Mollusca; class Bivalvia; order Unionida; family Margaritiferidae; genus Margaritifera; species Margaritifera margaritifera. Next base: position 492,689 of record JAQPZY010001205.1, read on the forward strand.
CTTGTAAATGTCTAAATTACATGAACACCTCTATAACACTTGTAAATGTCTAAATTACAACCAACACACTCGAGTTCCTAGAACGCAGTATAATCCATATTATGTGCATTGAGCAGAGCGGGTGAAAATAATTTATTTGAGCATCGTAAATAAAGGCACACATGTATTTTGCGATCAGTTTTTAGAACGTAATATTCATATTAAATGTGTTTAACATAAAAGCAACAATACAAGTATCAAGGGATGTATTTGTTTACCAATTTTGATTGTGTGCAGAAGTGTGATCAAAGCTAGTTGTGTTACAGAATAGCATAACAAGAGAATAAAAATGTTGATTGGTCGATTTTATGCATAAGGAGATTTACTGCAATCTTTCAGAAAAAGTAAAAGTTACATATTTCATTTATTGATGATAACATTAGGACTGGTACCACCAATTCCGATATCAAGTTTAATGAGAACAGTACGGATTGATTAAGGAATAAATTGCATATTGTTAGCAAACACAGAAATTTGTGTTCGCCTAAATTGTTGGCACAACTTGAAAGTCTCATATACTTTACAAGGTCAGTCTAGAACTATTTGACAAAAACAGAGATATAATATAAGGAAAAAACAGAGATATAATATAAGGAAAGCAAGCAGAGATATAATATAAGGAAAACCAAAATAGAGATATAATATAAGTAAAAGAACAGAGATATAATATAAGGTAAACAAAGTTCAATCTAAAGCAGAACATGGTGACATAGTATAGTAAGATCTGTTTTTGAATCAAAAATAGGAATAAAACTATTTGACATAAATTTAAAATCATTTACCCGACTGAATGGGTTGTGGAAATGGTGGACATTACTACCATAGCAATTTCCGTTGCAGTTGCATATTTGTTTGTTTGTTTGTTGATACAATTAAAGGCTATTTTCAATCGTAAAGAATTCTCTCGATGTATTTCTACAATTTTAAATTGCTGACCAATAACAGTATTTATGACATTTTTTTATGACGATATTAAAAATACAGTTGCTTGCACAAATAAGAATCAATTGTGGACTCATGTTTATCTGGACAAAAATAAAATAAGATACGCTGGATTGAAGAGTTATGAACTAAACAATCTATCTACACTTTACACAAACAGATTTAAAAAAAAAAAAAAATTGTCTCGTGGGTGATGTGTGGCAGCCAGACTTTGTTGACATGCAAACATATGAAAATATACCGATTGATTCAAATATATCTAGAAAGTGATAGATGTTGTCTCTAAAAAGACCTAGTCCAAGAAAGTAAAAAAAAGGGAGATGGCATACACGATGCTTTCATATCTATATTCAAAAGGATGCAACTTGTAAAGATACGGCTGATGAGGGAAAACATTTATTAAAAAAAAAAAATATAAACAAAAAAATAAAATAATAAAAATACAAAAATAAAAACAAATTAAAAAAACCAGCAAGCGTTTCTTTGAACTTGCTCAGAGAAATGGGCATATGTAGTAGAAGGGTCTAATAGAACTTTTAAGACCAGTATGTGGAAATATTTCACTATAAAGTAAGCCATAAAATGTGTTGACGTTTCTGTTAATAAAACAACACTCTTCACATATCAGTACACATAATGGCAAGGAAGAAACCAGATCATAAGTATGGATCATTCTATTCGGTTGTTTGACAACTGATATATTTGGAACTCCCAAATTCTAAATTGGTGAAACAGTCGGAAATTAAAATATGAAATAATATATGCAAAGGGCTATCTAGTTTTTCTAAGCAAATCTTCAAAATCAGGCAAGTAATATTAGGCAAACCTGTACAAGATGACGTGTACACCGTTGAACAGGTTTTTAAGACCATACCAATAAACGCTAAAAAGTATGTACTTGTGAAATGGAAAGGATGTTATAAATTATTTAACTCTTAGAGATAAGCAGGAAACATCATGCCATGAAATTAAATAAATGAAGGACAATGCCAAAACAACAGTATTAAGGAGCATAATAACATTGAGTATTGAAAGTTAACTATTTTTTAATGGATGTAACAGATGTGAAAAATGGCATTATAAAATGAAGGAGTTAACATTTGGATGTCACGAAAATTTTTATTAATCACAGAACCAGATGGAAAAAAGAAATTACACTGAAAAACATCACAGTTAAACAAAAGAATAGTACGCATGAGAAGCGAACTAAGACGACTGCGGAGAAGACAATTTTCTAGTGTGGAAATACATAACATCGCAAGAGAGAGGAAAAGAAATAACATTAAGTATATGAAATTTATTCAAAGATATGGAGCTGGTCTGTACAATTTTGAAAACGATTAAAGGCAATGAAGAGCACATATAGACTGATGCAATCATGATGTCATTTAAACTTCCTTCCAATTTCATGCAAAGAGGGTACAGCGGCGATTGTCACACATACTGGATCAACTTTACAATTTTCCTGATTTTTCAAGAATTACAATGAAAAGACCATAATAATTTGATATGGTAATAACGTTTATACCGTCTTGATGAAGTAAAGACCAGTGCACCGTTCATAGTGTGTAGATGTGCGAATAATGTTTATTCAGTTTTCACAGAATATTCATTTTAAATGAAAATATTGAAATAAATAGTGCAATGCTCTTTAGAGGAAATGTGCCCTGGCGGAATAACAAAAGGTGTAAAATGTAAACAGTCTAACGGAAAAACTAATAAAATAAAAATATTAAATACAAATACCAGAGAAGCAAATATTGTGTAAGAGAAACAAGATTAATCTGGCATTACAATGGAGTGAATCAACATATTAGAGAGGTAAATGAACAGATAATTACACATGAATGCTGAGAAAAGTAATTTCTGTCACAAGAAAAGTCAATTCCACACTAATTTTTTGATTTCACATAATAGACTTTCGACTTAAAATACCCCCCCCCCAAAAAAAAAAAAACAACAAATAATAACAAAAAATAAAAGAAAATAAATCACAGGTACAACACCTTACCCTTTCTCTGTAAATCGGTTTACATGATATTGCAATAATATTTAACAAGATAATGTTTACTATAAACAGTTTTTCACATACAGACCCTAATATATTTTGATAACAAAACGTTAAAATTTGTCAGTTATTACTTTGTAAAAGATTCAGAACACGGTGTTACACGAGACTCTTCAAAATTAACTAAACTGTGCATGTACAGTGTCGATAGCAAGATATGGTTGTGGATTACGGTATTGCATTATATATATATATATATATATATATATATATATATATATATATATATATATATATATATATATATATATATATATATAATTATTACTTTGATTTGCGAAAATGTGAAAATTGCATCACAGCATGAGTGATACAAGGGCAAAGCAAATACTTGGCCGATTATGGGCCTGAAGAACAAGAATCTGTACATTAGGATTTTGCAGAGTCTACACCTGTTGTTGTATTAGCTGCTTTCAAATGTAAATATTACTATGGTGTTGGTACTGTCTAATAATGGAGACCATTGTCAACTGGTAAAAGAAATAAATTCTATAAGAGACAAAGACGAGCCAACAAGAGGGACGAGATAGCAAAGGTCTGACCAATAAGAGATAAAGGTATTTAAATTTTAGATACAAGTATTAGATCATATATGCTTTCTAGTTTAGTTGAACAGGGACAAACCAGAACAGTTATGACGTAGTTTGTGTAGACAGTATCAGACACAATTAAAAGCTAATGGAGTTATTAATGTTAGGACAGCTTGGTTACCACATAAATGAAAATATAAAAGAAACTTTTAACAATACATAACGAACGTAAAACTGGATTGTGCCGTTGGCAGTGACGGTATATTTTTTGTTATTCAGTGATATGGTGAGGAAAATAGATAGTACTGTCAGATACAGCAACAATTTACAGAGATTCCGTAACACGTTTAATCTTGGGTTAAACCCTACCATCAAAACTGGTGTAGTAAAGAGCGCTACTCGAAATGCTTATTAATAATCTGTGACAGTACGACAAGAAATTGTAGAGGACAAAAAGGAAGAAAAATTGGGTAGAAAGTCTCCAGAGAAGAAGGATTAAGTTTGGTTATAATGCTCCTACTGCGATGTCTGCCAATTATATATTGTCGGGTGATAAATGGATATAGGGCATTCCATAAATGTAGACGAAGCCAATTTAAAAATACCAACAAAAAAAAAAGAAAAAAAAAAAAAGTATTGACCCAGGTACGGCGATGAATTAAATAAACAATCATGTATTTTGATACTAATGGTTGCAGGGGCTATTATAGTTCGTTTTTGAAACAGTATTACAATTTTAAAACAAAAAATGAAATAAACAAACCCACTATTGAAATAACAAGTAAAATAACATGTTCGGCCAAGCAAGAAACAAGCTGCGCAGTTGTTTCAAAAGCCAGTTTATCACACTATTTTTAATCTAAACAAGGCTGCTATTGCCTTTCGAGTTTAACCCAAACAAATAAATACCAGTTGTTCTCGAACTCTTCTTAATGTTGTCATAGAACGAATCATGTTAACCTTCTGACGTACCACTACCACCACTTGCTTAGCCTCCACCAGCCGCGAAATCTTGGACAGAATTTGCTATACACTGAGCAAGTGATGATGTAGTCATTGCTACATCTTTGGATATATCAGCTATTATTAAACCTTTCTTTAAACTGTTGTTTAAGCCTTTCACCTAAAGGTAATATTTCCCTAACTTTGAATTGAGTTGCTCAATGTTTTCTCTTAAATTCTCCAACTGTGTTAGGTGTACAAATAAATGCTCTCTTTTATTGTGAGTAGTTCCAAACTATTCTTGCAATGCAGCTTTTGTGTTAGGATCAGTTTCTTTGCTGATGTCCTTTTGTAACTCTTATATATGTTTTTCATACGCTTCAACATCCACTTACATCGATTTTGTTTTTGATATTACATAGATTTTGTGTTTCATTTTGACAACGTCTGCGGCACGTACATAGTTCCTTAATTCTCTTTTCTCTTCTGTCCTGAATAATCTTTTCAGCGCAGGTGTTAGAGTACACTTCTTGAGTTCTGCCGTGGTAATCATCTATTATCGTCTCTGCTTTCTTGCCTGTTCATCAAACGTCTCATAGTGTCTATTGTTTACATCGCTTTGTCCTCATGTGCTTATCTTTGTTGCCTTTGTACAACAGTAGATTCAAGCAGATGCTCTCTTTAAGAGTTTCTATGAAATTTGGGTTGTGTTTTTTTAGACGGTGAAGCCTTGAAGTGTCAACAGTAAGTACCCATCTAACACTTTGTTTTGTCCAACATAGTTCGATTAACAAGTTTCTCCTAGTTTTACCTGCTATTGTGCTGGGTGCTAGCATAGATCTGGTGTTGTATTTCTCCGATAGTTGAACTAACTTTCCATCAAGTTTTACATAATAGAATGCTGCTATTTTGTATTCTAATGCTATTTATTTCCAATTGTACTGTAATTAATTCAATCAAAGCCTTCATATTTGTTGTACAGAACAATAATTTGGCGTGAAATACTAGTAAATTCAATGACAGAAAAGTTTTCAAAACCTCCTAGACCTTGAGATGCACAACCAGCCAGATTTACAGTATGATCTGCTTATAGTTGCTACGTGTCTACCACAGCATGATCTTCATATGGAGGATTTGCATATTCTTTCATTTTAAAATATCCATTTCTCTCAGCTATTGATGTGTTGTTTAAATAGCGAAGAAATTAATAATTCATAACCTGAAAATGATTTGAGATTTATCGAAGACACAAAAAAGCAACTGCGCAGTATTATCAAAAGTCCATTTCCCAAGAACGTGGACGCCAAATATTAATGTCATGCCACTAAAATGTTTAATTGTTTCAACGAACTTGTCATCATTCCAATTTCTAGCCAACTGCTCTCGAGATTGTCCCATAAGTCTTTAGCTAACTATAAGTTTAATAGGTCTGGTCTGATGAGCTTTCTTACCGATCTTTTATTTTCCGAAATCCTTAATATGAAATATATTTCTCGTCATTATTCGGTATGATTGTTACTTCATTTTGTCTATCTTATTGTAACAGCTCATTCATGAACATTTGTCAATCATATTCTTTCAAATTATAAATGAAGAGTGGATATTTTGGATATTTGAAATTAAATGTGCAATACTTCTGTATCGTCCTGTGATGTGGCCATGATCCGTTAACCTGTTTATAAACCTCTTTTATCACAAATATGCGAGAATGTTAGTTGAATCGAAGTGCTATTTGCTTTCTTCAGTAAAGACCAATGGCTAAGCATTTTCTGATCTTAATCCGTCGTACCCTACCCAATCAGTTGTAGCACTCATGAATGCAATCAGTACCTCTGTAAATTATTGACCTGTAACATATAAGAATTGACTTGAGGAACATACATAACCTGATTCTCAGGCGTTTGATTTTCCCTTGATATATTTGACTGATGCACATCACAATTACAATGTTGTGGTACGCAACAAAGGCACTTTCATGCACGGTTTGATAATACTTTAAAAATCCCTATGAATAACATTCGGAAATTTTAATCAATGCTGATAGTTTATAAATTCCACAACTGAGTCCTTTATATGTAGTATAACTATAGAGATGTTTACACTATAGCATAGACTTTTGTGTTCTGATAAAATTTATTGTGTATGGAAACAATTCAAGCACTTTTACAGATATATTTATGTCAGTGCTGCCTTTATATCTACGATGACACCAGTCTGGACAACGTAATAGTTTGTAATTGTCTCTGTTAGAACCAATGCTTGATCAACGTGTTAATATCTCTGAATTTCTCTACGCCAACTATTCTGACCGGTGTAATGTAGCGTCTATCAGCTATGCTGTTGAAAGTTCTTCAGGGCAAGCATTGAAGTCTAATCAGTTATAATCAGATATTTATTGAACTACTGACTGTATCTTTATTAAATGTATTGCGTATTGTGAGGATTGTGTGGGTAGTATTTAAAATTAACTCAATATCGTAAAATAAAATACAAAATGAAATATTCGTTGTTATCGGTATTTTTAATATTGAGACAAGCTTTTATATTCTTAACCAAATCAAGCAAATCTGTATATAAGCTTCCTCTGAGTGACCTTTAAGACCTCTGAGTGACCTTTAAGAATCGGTCTAATATTCAATCCTGCCATTTTGCACTTTCTATTATTTTCTGTCCAAATGTGATATGCAAAATGTCAAATAAAGTTAAAAGGCATCATCTATTTCTTTGTTGTTCATTATGTCCATAAGTCATCTTCCACGAAAAGAAACATTTATACTCAGCCTGTCTTATTGTGTTTGTTCTTAAGTCAGATCGTTAAGACTGACCGAATTTCTACAGAACCGAATAGTCTAATGTTCCGCACGATGAACGTTTTCAACTATGATTAAATATCATTTAAAGTCATACAACTCTTGATTGTTACGCCGTAAAATCTGTATTTCCTTAAATTTATATTTTTGAATGCATCTCTAAGACTTTTAGTTATAATTCTCTCTAAATTTTTCTTATTCATATCTCTCAATTCTTTTCTTGTTTGAAGTCTTACTTAAGGAGCCTTTTTAATAGTTCTGACTTTCCTAAGAATTGTGAAACCAGATACCAAAGTCTTCGTCATTGATTTATTTATATAGCAATATATTAAACACATGTTTCAGTGTTAACTATTTATGTGTATTTTGGTTGGACAGAAAGAAACAAGATATCAATATTGCATTTTGTTCTGTAGTTTGTGTGGAAGGATTGCACCAGGAGAAATAGCCATCAGAAGAATGGCTGATGCCAATGACCGATTGAAGCTATTACAAAGGAAATATTCCTTTAGTGACCTTGACCTTGGATCTAGCAGCGCCAAAATCGTTAGGCTTCTACGTCTAACGAGGCGTAAGCCACATATAAGGTTTCTGAAACAAATGTCGACAATAAGTGTAACAAATCTGGTTCTAACATATTCCTGACCGTTGTGGCAATTGACCTATTTGTTCTTGACTCTCTTCAGACTTGGGCAAGGTAACTTGACCACCCAATTATCTTTTCTCTTGAGATTCGGGGATGGTCTCTTGTGGTCTCTCTCTGAGTCTCTTGAGTACTGGCACTTGCCACGACATCTCTGAATATTCAGATAGTTGACTGGTTCTTCTTACTTATATTGAGGAAATACACATTTGTGTGGGATGTAATTAATAGAGATGGTGATGAAAGATGACTTCCGAAGGTCAATTTAAGTTTGTGCACAATATTTGAAAGTCACACCCCTATTCTTGTTTACCATGCAAGAATGGCTATCCAAGGTTTCCTCTCTCCTTCCGTATATACGCTTGGTTTGCGTAAAAACGCATATCGCTTATAAATATATTCTACTTATAAACCCTTTATCCAAATTGTGCTATGCTACAACCGAGTTTGTGGTGACCTGACTTTAAAATTTTCCACTAACACTATGACACATATTAAAGTATCTATTGCCATTTCATTTAGCATATTTAAATCACTTGTCATTTTCTCAGCACTGACAAAAAAAACCCCACACAATTGTAAAACGTTTTAAATAGGCAGAAAAAATGTAGGTCACACAATTAAACAACTAAGCTTAAATTCTTTGGGATACTAAAAGATAACATCATATTTTCATATCAAAGTTAACAACTTACTAAAATTTTGTTATGCAGATCTTGTGACGACGCCACGAACAAGCCATGCATACTGTAGATAACCGGATTTAAAATTACAAAGCGTAATTTGTATACAGTTATCAGCAAATACTTTTTTCTATGTTGTGCACAAATAAACAAACAAATAGTCAAAATGTATTGTGCCCATCAATTTGAATGGAAAATACTGACCCAGTTCATTTTAATTTATTTGAGTTTTGTTGTCGCTTCGTGACATCGAAGGACAATGTGGCTAATGCAAAAGGTTATAATAAGAAAATTACATAATGCTGACTGGATATCATCCTAATTACAAAGTGTAAGTCAGTATATAGTTTCTAATGCACATGATGAGAAATCGTGATAACTTGGACGCTCAAATAACTATTGTATCGGTTGTTTATGTGTTCAACCTTTGACTAATTTGCAACACAACGTAGCTTATGATGTACAAATTCATTTTATTTTCTGCTCTACTCAATGCACACTATAAAGATTATAATTCAGTCTGAAGAACTCGATTTTGTCGGTAGTGATTTAGAAATTTACGAGTGTTCTAGAGATATTCTCGTTTCACCAATAATGTAAGATTTCTTGTTAAGCAGCATGTTCGTATCTTACACTGGTCAGTTATAAATTTACAAGTCTTCTGAAAATGTTCTTGTATAGGGGTACGATGATCTTTATATCAGTTCAAATCTTTTGACTTTTCCAGAACTCCCAAATGAATCTTCTGACATATTACCTGCTCTCAGTGAACATCGTGTTGCCGGTAAATCTATTATTTTTCTATTGCAAGCTTACATATGTTCCATGAAACTGTCTTACTCTGAAACAAATTTTTAACCCACCCACCCGCCTATATTGTGAAATTGATGACATCTGGAGCATTACTTTAGAAAATGTGTTCAAACTGTCTAAATGTTCATTTAGTTTAATATCCACCATTACCACGGGTATGCCTACGCATGACAAAGATTAATTTAAGGGTATTATATTGGACAGAGTTATGTAAGTGTTTTCTATCTTAACCCGTTACCTTAGTGACCCTCGACTTTATTAAGGTCTGTTTATATTTCTAGGTGTTGTCAACTTTACATGGAAATTGTACAATGTGAGTACAATAATACAGCCATACCGTTGATATATCATTTTGTTTTATATGGCTTTCATTTGAGTTTGCTTTCAGTTACTTCAATTTTGAAAACAAAATGATGCATTGCTGTTTTCTTACCAAATCGATTTTCAGTTAAATATTTTTATTCACTGACTAGGGACCCTTCAGTTTGTTAATTTAGTGTTTCATCCCCTTTTATATCTACCTCACCCCAATTATTTTCTATTATTAGCGATGTTTGAGTGGATTGTGGGTTTTGTTTGTTAACACTATTATTAGCGATGTTTGAGTGGATGTGGGTTTTGTTTGTTAACACTGTTTTTAGCGATGTTTGAGTGGATTGTGGGTTTTGTTTGCTAACACTGTTATTAGCGATGTTTGAGTGGATTGTGGGTTTTGTTTGCTAACACTGTTATTAGCGATGTTTGAGTGGATTGTGGGTTTTGTTTGTTAACATCGGCACCCGTTCAACCCAATCACTTTTGCTCAAACTTTTTGTATATTTTAATAATTTGCAGAAAGTAACTTCATCAATTCAGGAAAGGCTATTTCTTAATCCAAGGGAAAGTTTGGGGTGACATAAAGTCTAAACCACTGTTTGACGACTCAAGAGTATCTGAAGACATTCGCTTTGCAGTTGATAACAGCGATTATTTTTTAGTTCTGTTCAGTTTTGCTTTCTGTCAAATATGGAGCAAAGTGGTAATTCACTCGATGTGATCTATATCATACAAACGTTTCGCCAGAATAATGACTATATATTATTAACAACTGGAGAATGCTGCAGCTCGAAACGACCAGAAGTTCAGAATGCCAGTACACCTGGCCCTACTGGTGCAATCAAGGGTACTTCGAGCGTCAGTAATGAAAATGTCATCTTCTGTTATGAACTTTGTTTCACCTACTACAAAACCTCACACTAGATTTAATCATTAACTTTCAGCAGTTCGGGCAGCTGCAGACACATCACATGTAAGCATGGTTGATATGGAAATCCTTTAAAACTTTTTTCCACTTCTTGCTTTTCAGAAACTGATTCCACAACAAAAGGAGATAACACATTTAATGTATGGAAATACTGGGTTCGTTGCATGCATATGCACAATATTCATGAGTATAATACACTACAGACTATAATAAAGTACATAAAGGCCACGCTAGACAACTGTTAGTGATTTTAGTGGAAAATGCCTTTGTTCCAGATATTCTTGCCAAGCTTGAACATTTCTTTGGCATCGTATTTTCAAGTGAATCACTTATTCGATCCTTTTAAACCGAGTAATAGAAGGGAGATACGAATATTGTAGTATGGTATGTAGGCTGGGATGAATACTGCAATAAGCTATTTAGAGGGGTCATATTCACCTCTCAGCATGTAATGCCATGTTAAAAAGCAAGTTTTGGACTGGGCTGAGAAGTGAACGTATCAAAGATGCAACTAGTTATAAATAGGATACTCTCACATTTTGTGAAACACTTCTGGGGAAATGTTTCCGTATTCAGTAGGAATTGAATAATTCTGACCAGATAGAAAAATGAAGTCAAAGGTTGTACAAATTCAACCATGGAAATCTCTGATGACGAAATAGACGCTCAGTGTGAAAATATCTTTGTGAGTTGATGAAACAAAAATGAAATGTTTAGAAGAGAATGTACAACAAAATTCAAATCAGGGTGACAATGTTTCAGGTTAAAGTCAAACTAGTAATAGGGGCAATGATCCAAGCAAGCAATCCCATGGTGGGTTGAGCCGTGGTTCCCGTGGTGGTAAGGGACGCCGTAGTTTCTCGAATAATTAAAGAGTGGAGAAAGTAGTTGAGGCGTATGCAATACTTATCACATTACCCTTGACAAGCCTTCATACCTTTTAGTAGGTCAGCATTTTTTACCAGTGAGATCAAAATAATTGTGAGTTAGAATCTACAGCCTTTTTGATATCGGATTAATTAATGGTCACCACCATATCTCAGGACCTTTACCCTCAGTTACCTGAGACGCATACTTTGCACAAAATGCCAGATTTAAATTTGTAAGTATATAGTGCTGACAGAAATCAGCTACCATGCTTTGGTTACACTGCGGCAGATATTTCTATTCCCTTTCTATGAAGTGATTCATTTAGTGTATCTGTCTTATTGTATGCATGACATGTTACAACAAATATGCCCTGATATTGTGGGTAATAATGCTATTCGTGTTTGCAGAGCAATGCCTATACCGGTTGTTTACAGTGTAATATCTCAAGTATGGACCATGGATTTTTATAGAATAATGGACGATAACTCCATACAGATCAGATCAACAAACAAAACTGCGACCTCAGTAAGATCTGGTGATTCAATTAACACGCACAACATAATAAGAAAGGTAAATGACATGGAGTCGGCAGTAATGGAGCACTCTAAAACTACATTGTCTGGAAATCTTAGAGTGTGCCCTCGAGTTGTTTTTCTGAAACAGCAAACTAGCACTATTAGGGTCCCAGTCATTATTTGCAATTGGTCAATTTGCGTTGTCAAGATTCCTCCAAATCAGCCATGCTCCAAAATGAAGTAAGGTATTTGTTGCATGGACTCCATAGGCATCGTCTATAGTTCTAAAGAGCAGGAAAGAAAATCTATTTTCTTTAGAAGATCTAGAAGTTGAGATAAATAAAGAAAGCGGGATCCCAGAGCAGTTGTTGCGAGCTCAGCATGTTTTAGGTGGGTGGCCAGACACGTTTACTAGGGGCGCTGGTGATTTAGGTCATACCAACCTTGCTCAGCATAGAATTGTTCTTACTAAAATTATGCCTTTCAAAGAGCACTATACATCCTGCTTTTATTGAGCAGGTTCAGTAGCACTTTAGGAAATATTGGATGCAGGAGCTATTCGTTAGTCTTCAAGTTCATATTCATCAGATGTAATTTTGGTGAGAATAACAATGGAAGGTTACGTTTTTACATTGATTTCAGGCGACTCGATACCAGAACAGTGAAAGACGATTACATATTAAGATGTATTGTCAGGTTGTGGACTGCGTGTTATGAACAAAATACTTCTCAAAGTAGGACATCAGATCTGGATACTGGCAATTAGAGATTGCCAAGGAGAACAAGAACAAGACCGCCTTTTCGGTAGATTAAGTTGATTCCTGTGAATGCTGTCGCATGGCGTTTGAGTTTCCTGATACGCCAGCCACTTTCCAACGCCTTATTCAAAGGTGCATGGGGTTGCTCAATTTGCGAGATTGTTTCATTTTCCTTTACGATATCCTTTTCACGCACTTTTGATGAACACATCGAGAGCTTCAAGGTGCGTTGTATGTATTGAAACAGTATTGTCTCAAACTGAAAGCTTTAAAATGCCATTTCATTATGGCACATGTTATTATATATGTCATATTGTTTTGCAGGAGGACATTCATTCACATCCAGAGACAACGTTGCTTAGTCTAAATTGCCTATACCCAGGAATGTCAAAGCAATGTGTTGTTTCCTTGTTTTCACAGGCTACTACGGGACGGTTTGTCAAAGACTATTCTAAGAGTGTCAAGCCACTTACCAACTTTTTAGTAGGACATCTAACAATAAGGCTGCCAAACAGTCTAATAAACCCAAAGAAAAGTGGGAAAGGGTTCATGGCAACCAGAATACGTTTGAAAATTACCATTCAAAAGCCGTGCCTTTGCCAATTTCACCAAGTTATTCATATATCAAACGGATGCATCCAGAGAGAGAATGAGAGAGAGAGAGAGAGAGAGAGAGAGAGAGAGAGAGAGAGAGAGAGAAAGAGAGAGAGAGAGAGACAGAGACAGAGAGATATTAGGTATTATTTTTCACCAGCAGCAGGAAGAAAAAGAACGTGTTATTGCTTATGCAAGTTGGAGTTTGCATCCAAGAGGGCGCAATTACCATGTACAGACATTAGAAATATTGGATCGAAAAGTGGGCTGTTGGGGGGGGGGGGGGGGCGGGGAATCATGATTACCTGTACGGAAGGGATTTTGAGGTCCGCGCTGATAGCCACCCACTGACATATTTTAACATCTGTCAAAACTGTATGAAACTAGCCGTATTTTAAGTTAGTGTACCGGAGCGGTAAATCCAGCATACGCTCAGACTGACTTACACGTCATTCTCACAATATTTAACAAGTCTTTCTTAATGTTGTGAAAGCAATATATTAAGCTGGCATCGTCAGCAGGAAATGCCTGCCTCTTACTTAGAGGTTATCTTGGGCTCTTCTCATATATCATCTGATGAACATATGTTAGCATCTCAGAGCCTGACCAATATCAAATGGATCAAGAATCAAGCGTCAGATAAAACTCTGAGTAAGGTAATCATTGTGATGCCCGCAACCGTTTCGCTTAGGGCAAAGATCCCAAGAAAGAAGCCCAGAGGTTAGACAAAACCTTCAGGAACAGAATAAACTCAAGCTCATAAATGGAATGCTGTACAGAACTTCACATAGGCAAAGTGAGAGCACACAGCAATCAGTTTTACCATATGTATATCGTGAACTCACCATAAAGGGTCCCCGTCGGACACCAAGGTCGGGATATAACTCTGTCATTAGCCAAAGTAAGATTATATTAGCCAGGACATGAAGCAAATGTGGACCCCCCCCCCACCCCCCACCCCCACCCCCGTGGCATATGCCGAAAGTCAACGGTTGTTCAAAGTTCAGAGCTGGTAACCATTCAAGCAAACCACCCCATGTAACTGATCTAATCCAAGGGAGGCTACGAACATATCCTTGCTATCACAGATCATTTTACCAAATATTCTCAAGCTGTGCCAACTCTAAATCAAACAGCCAAACAAAAGATATTGTCTGAGAACTTTGCGGTGCTTTTTGGGTTCCCAAAAAGACTGTACAGTGGTCAAGGTAGAAACATTAAATCTGAAGTCATCAAGGAATTACGTAATTTTGCTCTAGTGGAATAAATTCGAGCGGTTTAATCAAACCTTGCGGACACATTAGAAACCATTGATGATAACCAGATAGCTGACTGGTTACCCCTCTTTTGTTACTTTTACAAAGCTCGATAGTAAGGGATATACACCATATTATCTGGTGTTTGGTAGACATCCAAGATAGCAATTGATGCATATCTAGATCTTTCATCCTCAGCAGGTGATACGAAAGGCTCAAGACCATATGTTGAAAAACTTAAAAGCAGGCTGCGATCTTATACAAAATTGCTTCTAGGGCGGAACATAAAATGGCTCACAGGAACAAAGTGCGTTATGGCCTCAGTGTTCGAGCGTCAAAACACTATAGAAGTTACCGGGTATATGTGGGGACTGTTGGTTTACGAAGGAAGTCAAAACTAGCTTACAAATGGGAAAATGAAACATTGTAATTAGACAACCAAATATTCATATACATGTTTTCAACATAATAAAGGAAAGTGGAAAGTGGCCAGTCCAAAAATTTTCACAGAAACATATTGCTTCCACACATATGAATTTCTTCAGACAGGACATCCACTGAAACAGCTCACGATAACAACACCCGACACCCCTTACCGCCAACGGAGAAAAATCAGATACGTGTAGTTCAGACCATGTATCTCTATTTAATTCTGATACATCCACTGTAGCATACATTATTTCCCAGCATCGAAAACTGAAGCAAACCAAAGGTTCTTCTAGGGACCAATAGTTTTCATCCGCAGGTAAGCAATGGACAATGGAGTAACTCAGTTATCTTCTACTTCATTTTTCCATGCAAAAAGGATGAAAAATCTGATAAAATGATACGTTTTATACCAGGATATTCTATTTTCTTCTCCTTTCCAATCAGGAGCCTAGTTTATCTCTGAACAGACCCCTAATTTGTTGTCCTCAGAACTTTTTCCGGGCTCATTTCCTCCCCAAGAATTTCCTCACCTACTCAACAAACCATACCTTCTCATCCCCAACCACCTCACCACACAAAAGAGAATAGTCAATCCCAAAATTTACCGAGACATTCAGCTCTACAGAGCAGGCCAATCGATCGCTATGAGAAATGGGTAATGACACAATCAGTATTTAATATTTTATTTCCTAAAAACGGGGAAGAATGCCATACAGTTGTATTTGTCTACAGTTTGGGACAGCTCTATCGCTGTTTGCTTGCAGATTGTTTTTAGCTGATACCATTTTGCGCATTCAATTTCAGGTTACATGTATTTATCCTGTTAACATGGCGTAGCATTTATAATACTTTCATTTATGTTACCTTACCTTTCATAACTCCTTTTACCCTGAAATGACATGAGTCATTTTCTCCAAAGGGGGGAACATGCCAGAAATATTAAGAATATGATTTGAATTGTGTACATACTTCAAAATACACTCTATTTACAGGTATGTTGCATAGTTTGCTTTTAGGTAACTTAGAACTATTTTCGCTGACGAATCACTGCCCTGCAATGACTGCACGGTGTTATTTGTCTTGTGTTGTTCATGCATGTCGAGCAGGGTGACGCCCAAACTTATAATCTACAGGCGCGTTTACAGCTTTGGGCAGATGACTTTTTGCAGACGACACTAGGGAAACCAAGATCCAATAGGTGTAATTATCGATACCAAAGATATATCTATAAGGTAAGTCTTTCTTTTCGTAAGATATAAAATGCAACAATATTTTCCAATCAGCATAACGTGTTATGATCCACATTATAGAATGTGCATGCCAGCTTGTGTCTGTATTTTGTTTATTTCACTGCGCAAGCCTTTAAGACTTCAGCAAACCTTAATCTATCGATAAAAAAGATTCAATCTTAATCTTATTTCATCAATAATAATTACCAAGTTAACTGATCTTAAATAGTATACACACTAGACCAACAAGGTGTTATTCGCCACTTTTCTATTTATATGACAGTACTGGCCTCACATGCATTCATCCAATTTTAATTTGTTATCATTGTTCTTTTTGAATGCATATACCTCCCTCCTTTCACAGGAGGAAGTCTGTGTATTTTAGACCATTTTATTTTGTTGTCGGGGGATGGTGAGGGAGGGAAATGAAGCGAATATAATTTTATATAGTATCCCCAACAAGCGACTCTTTGTGCAGTTGCAACACCCCACCCCTTTCCAGTTGCTCTAGGCAGTTGTTGGGAAAACATTATTTGTTACAGAATTTACAAATAAATGAATAAGTGAACATATAAAGGTGTGCATCGCGATATCTATATAATATAACATAGTTTTGGGTGTCTTATGGAGAAAAAAAAACAAAACAACAACAACAGAAAACAACAACAACAAACTAACAAACAAAAAACAAAAAAACAAAAAAAAAAGGGAAGGGTGACAGTGATCGATTTTATCAGAAATAACAAAATTAAAAAATAAAAAGCATATATTAAAAAATAGTCAATGAACATAATAAAATGTTTTGGGACATATCAATTAAGACGAATTTATCTAACAAATACAATCAGCCAAATGATGAGAACAAATACAGTCAACCAAATCATGAGAACAAATACAATCAGCCAAATGATGAGAACAAATACAGTCAACCAAATCATGAGAACAAATACAATCAGCCAAATCATGAGAACAAATACAATCAGCCAAATCATGAGAACAAATACAGTCAGCTAAATCATGAGAACAAATAAAATCAGCTAAATCATGAGAACAAATACAGTCAACCAAATCATGAGAACAAATACAATCAGCCAAATCATGAGAACAAATACAGTCAGCCAAATGATGAGAACAAATACAATCAGCCAAATGATGAGAACAAATACAGTCAACCAAATCATGAGAACAAATACAATCAGCCAAATGATGAGAACAAATACAATCAGCCAAATCATGAGAACAAATACAGTCAGCTAAATCATGAGAACAAATACAATCAGCCAAATCACTAGAAAATGGTCAAGAATGTTAATACTGAGTCTGAACATGTATTTTTCAAGAGGTAAAATATAACGAGGTTTACTTTCATTCCAGGAGCGAATATCCAGTGAAGAAATGCTAGTATCGAGTAAAGAAAAACGTGTATCGAGAGAGCAACTATCGAGTAGAGAGAAAATGAACTAAAAGTGACAACAAACACAAGATTGTCTATGCATTTTTTAATTATTAGCTCTTGTCCAATTAGAGTGACTTTTCATACAGTACTCTAAATACCAGTAGTGTAATTTTAAAAGGTTAGACAACAAGTTTTGAACAATCTTTCTTTCTTTCATCCTTTTTGTGTATTTTCTAAATTTACTAACCGTACGCGCATGGCTCAATTTTTACGAGAAGTACAAGTGGTGGATTCCTAACAAAGCAAAGAGAGACTAAGAGGCATTTATATTAAGTAACATTTTCTTGTCTAAAGTGCCTGCATACTGCCAGTTTATCACAGATAAGAAAATTATTGTTTTTTACAGATAAAAAAGCATTACAAGAAGATCTAACGTTTGATATTAAATTCTGTTATGAGACTTAACATGTAAATGTGAGTGAAAGTAATGCTATACGGTAGACTCTTCTGTACTGTAGTGGAATTCTTGACATATTTGATACACACATGTCCATCCTGAAATAAAACTAGCCATTATCTATAGAGTAAGGTCAAAGCTAAAGTACATTTAAATACATTACATTCAGTTGACCTGTCTTCATATTGTAACAATATTATGGGAATAAATGATCATGGTTGGGTAATTATCGAAGTGTACATTTTTACCTAATTACTTACAAAGTGAACTAAGTCCGAAGGACTTTGTGTTAACTTTGTGAGTGATCGGGTAAAAATGTACACTTCAATAATTACCCAGCCATGTTCATTTAATCCTTATAATTCCAATTATTATCCTTCCTGTCGTCAAATCAGCGGATTTCATCAACGAAACATTCGATTTAAGGTATTTCGTATTTTTCTTTCATTAGTCTCTTCACGTTAGAATAGCCAAGGGTCGTCGACTCTCATAATGTATTTCAGAGCGTGTCATAGCGGTGAGGAATTTTTGTCACTTGGATGTCCGTATAATGTTTTGTTTTTTTTTTGTATAACATGCTATTGCTTTTTTTCAACATTAATTGTGCGTCTAGCATTTGTTGTTTTAGAATTCGTTGTTCCTGCTTTCTACACATTTCGATCTATCAAAAACACAAATTATTAGCGAGATTCCCTAATCTCATGTCATATGACCATGACCTTTAATAACAGATGGTGAAACGGTGTCGAAGCAAAAATGCAGTAATTGATGAATGTAGAGTGGTGCGTAAAGCCTGCCATATGCTCTGTTTGGCTACATAGGTAAGAGTTGTAGTGCAGGAAGGACTGCAATTACATTGTTTGAACTTCTAATTGGCGATTTTATCTGGGCTTGCAAATTTTGATCTGAAGTTAAGGGGTTGTTGTTGTTGTTGTTGTTGTTGTTGTTGTTGTTGTTATTAATATGGTGTAAGGAGTTTTTATTGATAAAGCTTCACCATATGTGCACTGGAAACTGATTGGAGACTAAAGTAGTCCCTAGAATTTACCGAGTGTAAAAAATTCCTGATCAGTATCACGTGACCGTTTATATTTAATCAGATTGCAGAAAACTCAGTCAATTCATAACAACTGGAATTACTACATTTTAAAAAGGGGGGCCTGTACTGGACTGTAGTGTCGTGGAGTACACAACAAAAGGATCGCTTGCAAATGTGCCCTAAAATGGACAGTGTGTCTGCTGAATAGGAAATATGTCTGTTTCATTTTGTAAAGAAAAACAAAATATAGGGGAAAATATTACAATAGTCAGGAAAGAAAATGATTGTTGAACAGCAGTAGCACGTGAACCGCAAGCCAGACAGTGTAAGCTAATATATATGTGTTAATAGCTAGCATGTTAGAACGTCTGTCTGCAACGCCACAGAGCATTCGACTCGCACCAAAATGCTTACTTTGTTTTTTTGTTTCAGCAAACCTTTTTTTCCAATGGGACAAATACCCCCAATCTCCATCATTATCCATTTACATGTTAGAAACTAAGCTTACCCGACTGATGTATGTTCACAAACAAGTTCAATCATATAAAATATTTAAAACAAGAGTCCCTCCAAGGGACTGACGCTCTACTGACCGAAAAGAAAAGTCAGGAATCCATGATAAGTCCATTTTCTTTTATACTTTATAAGCTATCTTATATAATATTTTAAGTAAGATATCTTTTATAGATGATAAGCTACAGTGCAATAAAGATGTTGCGGCTATATTGGATGTCCAAGCAACACCATTTTCATTTAGGGACCAACTAGACATGGGATAAATGTGTGTTTAATGTTTCGTGACAATGCTTTATGTAGCGATAACAAACTTGTGCTAACGGACGGACGGACGACTGACTGACAACAGGCCATCCCATAAGCTCTTCTGTTCTAAGACCAGTAGAGCTATACATCTATCAGAGAATCCCCTGCCACGTGATTTAAATTAAATCCATTAAATACTACGTCATTTAGTTAGTGTAATTTCGGCGGTGACGGCTGCCCATGTATGGGTTTCATGTTTGCATTACATTTTATACGAGGCGTATTAAACAGTTCTGAATATTAATGCACTGTACAATCATGTTCTTTATTAGTGAACAGTACGTCAGTGCACATTCTCAATGTATTACCCATGCACCTCTACACACTTTATCAGTCTCATTATCCAATTATTAAATGTCATTTTGTATTCACGTTTTGGTACATTGGTCATACACAGGAAAACTGCACTTCCAACCACATGGCGACTTTTAAATCGTCTGCCCCTCAGCGATTCTTTCATAACGGGATTTATCCCAAAAAATCACTTTGTCCTAAATCAGGGTTGAATGGAGGATGTGCAAAGTTTGGATCCCGTGCTCCTTCACGACGGTGGATGTATGCGCCTGTGCGTTGTTATGGAGAAGACGAATACCGTACCGGTGCGCTGACGGGTGGTTCGGTAGTTTTCCACAGCCTTTGGTAACGCTTTGGGGGCATACAAATGTCTAGTGACACTAGCAGTGTCAGGCACAGGTACCTGGATGATCGGGCCTTTTGCATTGAAAAATGATGCGTATAAAACTCTCTTGACAGTCCGACTACATCGAGCGATTTGTGGTCTCTGCTCGTTGCACCGATCCAAACTTTATTATTTTCTCTAAAATCGGGTTCAAAAAAGTAAATCCGTGTTGTTTTTTTGTTTTCTTTTTTCTTGTGACAATCTCATTTAAACGTCACTGGCCACTCTTTTCATATTTGACGAGTAGCTGTTTGACGATTTCAACCCGAGTCTGTTTTTGATCAGCTCCCAATGAATGCGGGACCCATCTTGCACAAACCTTTTTGAGCTTCAAATGATCCTTCGATATCTTAACAACAGCGGAAGAAATTAATGCCCTTGATAATATAAATATCTTCCACAGTGTATCGAGCATCTTCATGAATTGACCCTTCATAACAGCCACTTCCCGCTTACAAATCGCAGACAACGGTCTTCCAGAACGTGGTTTATATGCCGTGGATTCGTGACCATCTTTTCAACGATGAAACCACTTCAAAATTGTAGTATATGACAGAGAATTGCATATGCAAAATTGATCAAAGTTGGCCTTGATATGAGTCAGAGAGTATCCTAAGAGCGCCCGAATTGTTTAGCATACGATTTGCACAGTAGCTGAATTTTTCTCCTTCAGCATTTTTACGTCATTGTCATTTACCTATGTTACGCCACACGCATATATCTGCAGGTGTCCGGCGTGCTGCACGTGCGGCTGTAGATAATTTTATAGAGCGTTTCTTTGCCTATCAATTGTCATTAAATTTAATGACAGGTTCAAAGAAACAAAAGAGTTATAACAAAATATTCAGAACGTTTCAAATACCTCTCTTATGGTTAAATACGTAATTCTCAGTGTACAATCATGTAAATTGGTTATGGTTAAATACGTAATTCTCAGTGTACAATCATGTAAATTGGTTATGGTTAAATACGTAATTCTCAGTGTACAATCATGTAAATTGGTTATGGTTAAATACGTAATTCTCAGTGTACAATCATGTAAATTGGTTATGGTTAAATACGTAATTCTCAGTGTACAATCATGTAAATTGGTTATGGTTAAATACGTAATTCTCAGTGTACAATCATGTAAATTGGTTATGGTTAAATACGTAATTCTCAGTGTACAATCATGTAAATTGCATATTATTTTCTTTTTTTCGTGTCGTGCTATTTTTTAAAATATATATTGATTTTCAATATATAATCACTCATTCAAGTAGCTGATAATTTGGCCATATGCCGTTGTGTAATACGCTTTGATAATTTGGTCATATGCCGTTGTGTAATATGCTTTGATAATTTGGTCATATGCTGTTGTGTAATACGCTTTGATAATAAGGTCATATGCCGTTGTTTAATACTCTTTGATAATTTGGTCATATGCCGTAGTGTAATACGCTTTGATTTGGTCATATGCCGTTGTGTAATACGCTTTGATACTTTGGTCATATGCCGTTGTGTAATACGTTTTGATAATTTGGTCATATGCCGTTGTGTAATATGCTTTGATAATTTGGTTAATACGCTTTGATAATTTGGTCATATGCCGTTGTGTAATACGCTTTGATAATTTGGTCAAATGCCGTTGTGTAATACGCTTTGATAATTTCGTCATATGCCGTTGTGTAATACATTTTGATAATTTGGTCATATGCCGTTGTGTAATATGCTTTGATAATTTGGTCATATGCAGTTGTGTAATACGCTTTGATAATTTGGTCATATGCCGTTGTTTAATATGCTTTGATAATTTGCTCATATGCCGTCGTGTAATACGTTTTGATAATTTGGTTATATGCCGTTGTGTAATATGCTTTGATAATTTGGTCATATGCAGTTGTGTAATACGCTTTGATAATTTGGTGATATGCCGTTGTTTAATATGCTTTGATAATTTGCTCATATGCCGTCGTGTAATACGTTTTGATAATTTGGTTATATGCCGTTGTGTAATATGCTTTGATAATTTGGTCATATGCAGTTGTGTAATACGCTTTGATAATTTGGTCATATGCCGTTGTTTAATACGTTTTGATAATTTGGTCATATGCAGTTGTGTAATACTCTTTGATAATTTGGTCATATGCCGTTGTTTAATACGTTTTGATAATTTGGTCATATGCAGTTGTGTAATACGTTTTGATAATTTGGTCATTTGCCGTTGTTTAATACGTTTGATAATTTGGTCCTATGCCGTTGTTTAATACGTTTTGATAATGTGAACATGTCATTGCATAATACGCTTATTTTGTATTTTTCATAAGTAATCCTGTTTAATTGAAATGTGTATTCTAGATTTTCAATACACACATTCCACTGAAGTTTTCTAATACGAAATAATTTATATTGATACCTAACCTATTATGCAAGACAAAAGTCATAATATACCTACACATCTTTTCCGATTTCAGGTCTGCCTTTTCTTTGTCTGCATTGAATAACTAAACCAATGTCTGAATCCACAAAATGGACATGTTATTGAGTCATTTTCATCAACCAACTGACATCTATTTATTAGAATATTTTTATGACATAGCAGGAAATTCATCGCTTTTCTCATTGTTTCGCTGCCTCCCTCAAAAACGTCCATCTTTAACTCATCCAGTTTCCTTTCCTTGGGAAGAATTGAAAAATATAAGACCATAGGGTATCTCAGTGAATATTCTAGGGGTTTCATCATTTTTGTGAGGTGTAGGATAAGCTGAGTTACGTGTTAATGTTTGCCGTAATGCAGGTACCTGCACTCGCACAGACGGACAGTGTCAAAGATTTCCTGTGTACTCATCCACGTGGAGACAATGTATTGGAATTAATTCACATCACAAAGGTGAATATACACGTAACATATGTGGATCGCAACCCTACCTTACGGAGCATATTTCGAAGGTAAAAGGGACAGGTCGATGAGATTTTTGTTGCCTGAGCCATATACAGCCTACCGTAATAATAGTTTATTGTTTTGCACAGGCCTCCCATTTTATGAGAAGATTATGATTTTTTTTATTCGGAGCTATGTGATAAATTTGTCATCTGACTGTTTCGCATATGACCCAGTAATCACCTGAATTACATGTACAAACTCACCCAGTCGTCACCTGAAGTACATGTGCAAACCTGTTGCAATGCAGCAGGTACGTTATTGTTCAGTCATATCGTCATATCATATCATATATATATGAATATTAATTACTGGGTTGACATACGGGTGTGTCTGCTACGCACGAATGCCTATACCACCGACTTTGTAGTATTATTTTTTGGTGACATGTGCATGGTCGAGATGGTATAGGGGTTAGTGCTTACAGACAAAGCGATGGGTGCCGTAACCCGAGGGTCCGGGTTCGAATCTCCGTATAGTACGAATTACAATTTTCTAATGTGTATGATAACATTATTTATTCGTATGTAAAAGTTCTACTAATGTTATCTATAAAAAAAATTTTATGTGTGGGTCAGCTGTGCATTACTGGTGATGTTCGGCGAAGATGGCAAAAATACACATTCATTTCTTTTTAAAACTGTTTATCGTTGTGACAAATGTAAGGCCCACACACAGGAGCCAATCGAATTAACAAAATTAGGAACATTCCAAATTTTGGACTATTCTATTACCATAAGCTGACCAGTCATTGACAAAATATATTTCATCTAAATCATTTTGCGGCCCCGAACAAGGAATTTTAAGATTTAGCAGAAGACGCTTTACTGTCCACATTATACAGAGTTGGTTGGTGGAGTCATATGCAATCATCCCATCATATTTTATGTTGTTGTAATATATTATTATCGCTTTGAAACATTTACATGGAGTGTGGATTTATTTTACAAAGTTTGGATCATAACCTAGGTTGTACATGAAGAAGCGCATACATGCTCTATGATTAAGAAAAAGCAAAGGTACTATTACCGTCTGTACTCGCGTATAGGTCAATACCAACTGCAAACTGCATAGACCCAGATCTGCCGGTGAACCGGCAGATCTGGGTCTATGCAGTTTGTAAGGACAAATCAGTAGAACAAACAACATAGACCCTAATCTGCCGGCCCATTATGGGACGGCAGATCAGGGTCAATGTTGTTTGTAATTGGATTCGAATGATACGCTAGTTGTTCCGTAAATATTTAATATTTAACATAGTGATTAAAAAGAATACAGTATTGATATGGAGGGAACACCCAATATTTAAACGCGTGATTGGGAGGTTGGAGGTCGGATAGTCAAACACATGTGACAGAAATTAAATCTACCTGTCAAGCGCACAAAAATAGCCAATCAGGAATCATGCAATAGAACCCTAGATACTTACCGTATATACTCGAGATTAATCTTGTTCCAAATGGAAACAACATAAACCCTGATCTGCTGTCCATAATGCGCCGGCAGATCAGGGTCTATGTTGTTTGTTCTACTGATTAGTCCTTACAAACTGCATAGACCCAGATCTGCCGGCGCATTATGTGACGGCAGATCTGGGTCTATGCAGTTTGCAGTTGGTATGAAATTATACGCGAGTATAGACGGTAAGTTGTGCGTGAGCGCGCGCGAGCAAAAATAAGAACAATTAAAAAAAATACTCATCTACACATTCAACCAAACTCCTTAGACCAAATTTCCCCTGTCCTGGAAACTTGTTATTATTTTGATATTACTCTCCATTTCCAAGACAGAGCTTGATACATATAAGCCATGTTTGGATAAAAGCAAACTTTGTAAGCGTGTTTGATGGCAAATGCTTTTAAGTGCTTACTTACATTTAGGAAGCTACATATTATATATATATATATATATATATATATATATATATATATATATATATATATGGCAACTTACGTCACGTCGCACAGTTCATATATCACACTTCTACAACAGTTTGTATACATTTACCTTGTTTCGAGATTAAGCTGCACAGCTATTTATAAAATATTCCGTTTGTACGTTATTCATTGATTTCACTCTGATTTCTCTTTGTATGTGGGGTCCCGGGTGGCCGAGTGGTTTAAGGCGCTCGTCTTTACAGATCACTGACACATCTCACCTCTGTCCGCGGGAGTTCGTGTCTCAGCAGGATCAACTAGGGTATATGAGAAAGCTTGCCAAGTAGCTTTACGTGGGTCGCTGTTTCTTCTAATTGAAAAATGGCGTTAACTCCCACAAAACCATTATCTTTACCTTAGTAAAAAAAAAAAAAAAAAAAAAAAAAAAAAAAAGGGGAACGATTTGTATAACTATATTACACTCCATCTAAGGCGCTTGCCTTTACCGATCATTGCCACCTCATCTCTGTCAGCGTGGGCTCGAGTCTTGGGCTCGGCCAATGTGGTTATGTGAGAAAGGTTGCTAGTAGCTTCCGGTGGTTCTTCCCTGAATTTTCCTGGGTTCTTCCTCCACCAGATATCGCCTATCATGTGCTGAAAAATGGCGTTAAACCCATACAAACCAAACACTCCATGTACGAATAATAATAATGATAACAAAAACGGCAATAGGAATATCAGCTTTTGATGATCTTATTCTACCCTTTATGACTTTATCACATGATCTGATAGTGACTCACTTGTATATTGCACGTGCTTGACATTGGGAGACATTATTACCTGTTGATATAAGCAGTGATAATTGCCAAATGAAGAGTGGGATTAATGAGGCCACGCTAAGAACGGTAACTCTATTAGTCTTTACTGAAACAGCTGCGTTTTCCTGGCGGAGAGGAGATTGCTATTTAAAATCATAATTACACTTCTATTTTACATTTACTAAACCAAACAATCAGTGGGATGCGCTTAATAAGATACTATCAGTGGTATTTTATATAAACTATACTGTCTAAAACTTGACCAAACTTGACCTATGTGATCAAAATGTCATTGTGCGTAACAGTAATAGTATTTATTATACACCTACCAAGTTTCTACCCAAGAAAGAGCCAGAATTTTACCGTCATTTCCTACAAGCAGGAAAACGATACTATCGTTTTCCAAACCCGTATCACCATACTCTCTAACAAGGCTGGGACTACTTTAACCTCGAGGTTTCCTGGTGACAATAGAAGCGCCCCTAGCGATGGAATGCCAACACTGGCAGTAAACAAAGCTCTCACAGTGACGTTAGTTAAGAAACCTTGCATTATATGTAAAATATCTGAAAGGTAAAAACCATGTTTTTGTCACAACAACAATAAAAAAGCACTTTTTCCTTTATTTTGAAGTAGTAAAATATTGCCAAAATGTTCGTCTGAAACAAGATCATATTCGGAAATCGGGTATCAAAACATTACAGTTGTACAGTACAACCCATTTACGGAAATTCATAAATGGTAACGTAAGTGAGTTTGACGCATAATGGATGAATTTGAAATTATAAATGAGTAATATTCTCTGTAACAAATCTGTACCATCAAGTTCCAACAATTTCTCCAATCCTGTTGTAAATAACTGTCAAAATAATGTTGTCATTCCCGTGTCAAGTTCCCATCGGAGCCTCTCACAATGTCTTACCAGAAACAGTTTAACCGCATTCAACCTGGCCTCTGAAAGAAACTTCCAGTCATTCAGCTGGTAAAAACTTCCGTGATGCAAACTTTCAGAACTGCACAATAACTGTAAATCACATATATGAGTAGTCTGCCCTCAAGCGTCGAAGAATTCGTGTTATAGACAGTGATGGTAGTCAAACAGAGCGAGCGTTGTTTCACAAACTTCGTTCATAAAACTAATATTCATGCGCATGTCAGCCTTTCAAAAAGTAATTCGGTTTATGCTTTAAGATGAAGTTCGTATTATATCTGATTACATACTAAATATTTATCTTTTCAACTATTACATCTCGAGGTGATAGTTCAGGACTTTTTTTGCATGTTGGATTTATGAAATATGAGTGGTAAGTCACATTCTTTTAATTTCAATTAAGATCTTATTTATCTGAGTTTGAGATCTTTTTGTATGCAGGAGTTCTTTTTGCTGTTGAAATTATTTGAGTTATTTTGTTTCTTTAGGAGTAAATTATTTTAAAAAAAAACAAAAAAAAAACAAAAACAAACAAAAAAAAAAAACGCGAAACTCCTGTCTGTCTTCTTTTTTTTCATTAATATTGTAGACGCCTTTCATTTTGCCGAACGGATTTTTTTTATCAGTGCGCTTTTTCAGCTACGGCGACGTAGGTTTCAGTCTCCATAAGGAGTGACAGCAGGGGTTTCGGGAACAGGGGTTTTCAAGGACCTTTGTCGTCACACCATGTGAACAAAAGTTGACTTTATTCTCGCAGCGGTTTCTGAATATAGAAATCCCCGCTGTAAACAAAGGACATGGAGTGCAAATATAATTCAAGCGAGCTGTAGATTATCTTTACTACATGTTAAGAGACTGTACATGCTGATCATGTGTTGTACACCTGTGGTGTAATATCCATCAAAATTACTCTTCTGCAGGTAATAAAATATGTTCCTGTACTTTCGGATTACAGGTAAACGCGAATATCGTTTGTTTTCACGGATACACTTTGCATGCACCAACATTTATATTTGACATATGTCGGGACAAAACTGGATTAAATTATTCGTATCATCTAATTTTCATATCATCTAAGCATTAGGCGTTTACTACAGTGCACTGTTCACGTGTTTAATTAATATAAAATCCATAAATAAATATAATGTATAGAGAGATATGACGTCGTCTACACAGGTTTCTATAGAAAGGTAGATAAGGTATGTAAACAGTCATTAAAAAAATAGAGTGCATATTTGTCATTAGTTTACTTTCCGTATCATTTTCCCAACCCTTGTTAACAAATCATAGACCTTTTATTCTCACATCACAACTATTTCCTTTTTAAAAGGCAGAGAGAGAGAGAGAGAGAGAGAGAGAGAGAGAGAGAGAGAGAGAGAGAGAGAGAGAGAGAGAGAATGTTCAACAATAAGTCATCCGCGGTCATAGGGTACAGACATTTGAATTGCAAGCACATATCTTCATTAAACCTTTCATGTTTTAGATTTATGATGAGTGTACCGTTTCAAAGTGGGTGGGGTCCCCAGTGTACCGTTTCAAAGTGGGCGGGGTCCCAGTGTACCGTTTCAAATTGGGCGGGGTCCCCAGTGTACCATTTCAAAGAACTGCAGTATATTTTCTAAGAGTTTTTATCGATAAAGGTGACTACATATAGGAATCTGATGTATTTATTTTTAGTATGGCTTACATAATATAGAAGTCAGAATATACGCCGAGATAGCGCTTCATCGTTTGAATACATATTATTTTCGTAATTCTTTCTAAAACAAGCCATCATTTGTTTTCTTTTTTATGTTGATCTACCGATGACCGCATTGGTCGAAGGTGAAGCGTTAGTTGTTTAAAATTTCTCAGATTTCCACAGGAACACTGTTCATTCACAACCTATTGCAAATTTCCCACACTATAATCTATACGTTAGTGATATGGTTGTTCTAATGATACGTCACTACCTCGTGCATATCAAGGACAGACAATACCTGTGCCAACATTTTGAGGGTCATACATTTAATGTTTTCACCCGAGATAACGATAGTTTACCTTTCAAGGTGAAAATAAAACCTCTGAAGCAAAAACAAACTTTTCTTGAGCCAAAACGTCCGATTGACTGTGGTTATATATCTTGGCCGAAAGGAACGCGTCAAATCCATATAGTCTTTTTACACTAGCCCCTTCGCAGCCAACTGGTACCAACTACTAAATAATTTAATATTAGTAATATTTGCTCTTAATATATGTATGGTTCCTGATGAAATGTTTTATACCGAGATTTAGCACTGTTACGATTAATTGATAGAGATTGGTCACTTTCTGGAACAGAACGAGTGTCATCTGTATTGGAAATCGTTATATTATTTGGCTATAATTATCCATTCCAAGACAGTAAGTTTGTGGCACTACTACAACTGTTTGCCTCAATCTCATTAGATTTCAGCTATCGAACTTGGAGTCTGTGGTGGGCCCCTTACTCGGTTGCTGTGTTGAATAATTCATCATCTTTTTCGGTCGGCGTTTGAATTTGCAATGAAGTGTTGGTTTTGGAACACTCTCTTTTTTATTCTGGAGTTCAGCGTGTCCGTACGTTAAAGTGTTGTGGTCTGTAAGTCGCACGCGTAGTAGATAATTTGATACGCTTTTTCTAAATGTCGACTGTAGATTTGGTGGTTTTGCAAACGTACAATTTTATGTGGATGCAATGTTTTCACGCGAAAGTCTTGATCTTGCCCGGACTGTAAAGCTTCTTTCAAGACATCAAAGTTGACTACTTGACTCAATCGATAGTACAGGATCAGTCGTTTGACTTTGCATTTGGTATGAATTTCTCCCTGTCGGCCTCTATATTGGTATACATCATTCTGAGTCCACCACTAGCAAAACTGACAATGGTATCTTCTGGGTGCTCGTTCGTCCATGCACCTAAGAGGTTCCTTCGATTTTTGGATGATGGCTATGAGGACGACGAATATACACACAACTGTCGGTGTCAAATGAAAGGTTCCGATCTCCAACAAGTTTTAAGACGCAATATAATGTTAAGCGGGCTTTGGATTTCACTTATGCTGCAATGATGACGTTGCCAAACGCGTCTGGAGATGCAAACTCTGTCGTTTCTTCGTAATGGACCAAGATCAAATCTTAACGGAGGATTTCCACATGTTTCAAGAGTTTTCCTTTGTTGTCCACCAGTTGAAAGTAGCGACTTAGATCTGTCTAGTATTCCGTTTTGGGCAATATCTGACGTTGTGCTAATTTTCCCCATAAACAATTTAGCATAACTTTGACAAACGATCGGCTTACTTCGTTCTTTTCCAAGTGTTCCAAAGTAATGCCTGCTAAGGATCAGTACCGTTCTTTGAATTTGTCTTTGTCTTCTTTAGTCTGACACGAAGATGGATAGCCACTAGTTTCTTGTTTCTGTTTGAGAAATTCGTTAACCTAGCCTGAGAAAATTCCTGGACTCGAGTCGTCTTCTTTGGTATTGATCTGTGGTTGGAAAGTGCCAAATGTCGTATACTTGTAACAAGCGGTATCCACGATCCAGAGCATGAAACAATTCGACACTCACCCACGTTCCTGTCAAAGCGCGTTCTTCGTCCTTGTGACAACATGGTTGGTCTTGATTACATGTTTCAGCACACGTACGGCATAATGGAAACATCAGTTTTTCATGTCAATGATATGGTAAGACAGAATGGTATATGTGGATTGGAGGTAAGACTTTGCATTTGAGCAATCCTTCGCACTGACGAATGTGTTCCACGTCGATGAGTTCTGTTATTTCAGGGTGACCGTTAACCGAGCATATTTGCACACCCAAGGATACAAAGAATACACATCGATATATTTGATTTCTTCTCCTTGAGATTCGTCTACGTCGTACAGCAAGCGTGTCGCATTGATTCGTCCTCCAAACAAACTTTTGCGTGGATTGAAAGGTTCGATCTCTACCACGTCATAACTTTCGGCAATGGGTCTAAATTCTGGATTGGCTTTGAAACGTCGATCGTACATGTGCGCCCACATTTCTACCACTTGGTATCCTTGACTTTCTAACTCTGAAAAATGACTTTTCAGGTTTCCTTGAGAGAAACACGTGGGCTATCCCTGGAATTCGTAGACGATTGTTTTATAAATCCCGGCCATCCACAGAAAGACTACCAATTTTCTTTCCCCCACCGTTTCTAGCATGTTCTATCCATTTTTCTTCACTTTCACACAAGTAATGGAGCCAGCGCAAAGCTTTGGCAGAGTATCAACTGCTGACCGAGAGATAGGATTGAGGGTGTATGATGGCTAGTTTGTTCTCAGGCATGAACTTCATTCGGTAGACTAATCCACACGCTTTGGTGATTGTAGAAGCTTCCTTCAAAGGATCGATACCTCCGTGATCCAGAAATAATTGTCGAAAGTTTCCACAGCAACGGTGTAATATGTCCACATCCGATCGGCAATATGTGAACATTTCTTCTTGAAAGTCAAACGGGTTTGAAGAGTGACTTTGGTACCAAAGCGTAGAATGCTTCTCGTTGTTCTGTGTGCATACCGTCGAAGTCGTAATAGTGAACACCAGGCACATGCGGGAGCACAATGTGTTGATTATCTTCGGTATGAAAAAGTGTTGAAAATAATCTTTGGCCATTTCTGTCATTCCATTTAGGCATTCTACTCAAGTCATGGCTAAATAACTCATGGAATCTTTAAACTGCACTTGTCCCACTTTCATGTAGATGAGTTTGGCTCCGTTCATGGTGACTGTGGGCCATTCGGTGCCTTGTTATGAATAATATTTCAAAAGAAATTGTCCGTTATATCCTGAGACATTGTGAGCCATGACTGTAGCATATCGATGGCAGTCCCCGTAACGCTGGATGTTCTCTTTTTATAGGTGTCTTCGGTAGGGTCTAAAATCCATTCGGCAAAATTGGGAAGAGTGCGAGAGCCCCGAAATTATTTGTCACGTCCTCCTGGAATCTTACTACAATTGGGACAGTGACAAAATATAGGTTCTTGTATACACCTCTCACAAGCCTGATGAGTTACGCAAAAATTAGGGATGTGAATTCCAGTCTCTTGTGTACATTCAAAGTAAAATAAGATTAAATCCGCTTGTTTCTTTTTGTTCTAGAGCTGGTCTTCCTTGAGGACTTCCTCCAGTTCATTGTCATATTTTTGAATGCTGTATTGATGTTCAAAGTCAACGATTTGGTCACAAAAACGGCATCTTTACTTTCCTGGACAAACTTGTGCTTTTGAGTTATTGTTTCGAATAAGATGTCCACTAGTGGAGCACAATCTCAATAATTCGCAAGTACTTTTCTGTTGGTTAACTTGTTTCATGCGATGTTGTTCGTAACAAGATGGACTGACAAAAGCTCACTTACAAATAGAGCAATGAATTTGATCTTTTCCTTCAGGAATGCATGGTTTGGACGTTAAACAACCCCACAATATCTCTCCGCAATAAATCTGTTGGTCGCGAGTGATAAATCCTTGGTCACATTTCTCACAATAGTATTGGTATCCAAAAATCCTGTGATACTAGTAATGGCATCGAAATTCTCTTGATGATGATACAAATGAATGTATTTTCCGTCTGGGAAATCAGGTGCTCGAAACACGAGAGCTCCACGAGCCAAGACGTATTGAAGTTTTGTATTTCAGAAATGCGACACATAGTCTCTTTCGAAATGCCTGCCCGCTGTAACAGGAATTCTGCTTCTCTTCGCTGTTTGGCTCTGTCGGATTGTCGAATGCTCTTCCATGCTCTTTTCCATTCCACTGTCTCGTTTTTCTCGGCATATGTTCACCCCACGCCAATGGCACGGGCAGGGCTGGATTAAGACCTTTAGAGGCCCTACGCACTGAAAAGATTATGGTGCCCCACATATGTAATTCAAAATAAAAACAATATTAAACCGTAAATTCTCATTTGTTTGGTGCCCCTGCTTTGCTGGTGCCCTAAGCTCGTGCTTAGTCTGCCTATTGGATAATCCAGCACTGGGCACGGAAAAAATATATCTGGTCTTGTGAGTTGTTAATCTGGACACTACTGCGTTTGTTAGTACGAATGCCATCCACCAATAACACTTTGCGTCGTCCGTTACCTCTAGGTGATGAAACGTGGGTCATGTGAAGAGTGTCCTTTCCATCGGTCGTGTTGAACTAGTCATTGGATTGTTGAATGTGTTAAAGTTTGTCAATGATTTTGGACGGTGTTTATTCTGCCGGTGTACTAAGCTCTATCCAAATAGTAGAGTTCAAACTGTCGTGATGATGGAGAGTCTCAAACGATCGTCCTCTTTAGCTTGGCATTGTCTTTTCAATGTTTCTAACAAGGCATCCCACAAATCTGCAATGAAACCTGCTGCTTTCTCGGGTGGCACTTCAGACTCGAACACTTTAAGTTTCACAGTGTAGGTGTAAGTCGTGGTACTAAATTTTCTGGAAGTCACTTGTTGCGTTTCTCGAATGTGAAAATAATCTTCGGGAGCTACTGAACGACTTTCTTGTTTGGTGGTTCTGGACTCTCTCGGTCTTCTGGCAAAGGAGGTAGAGGGTGTTGGTTCAGGCTCACTCATGTCATCTTCGAAATCACTTGCATGCACTTGCGCTAACACTTCAGTTAGGGTATGAAGAGACACCGAAAGTCGTCATCGTCGCCTCTTGTTTTCTTTTGGTATCTTCTCAACAAAGTGTAATCGTTTCATCTTGATTCCAAACTTTGATTTGACTAAGTTTTACACGCACCCTCTCTCTTTATATATAGAGAGCTTTTCACCCTAAGAATATATACTTCATTCAACTTTCAGCCTGTGAAGAAGAAGATGGGATAGTCAAAACAGATCGCCCTTCTCGTCAGAGATTTACAAGAGTCATTCGAAAGTATACCACTTTCAATATGACTACGGAATACTCGACTAGAGATAAAAGTCAAGACACTTGCTATGTGTGCCAGGAAAAAGGACATTGGGCTCCAGAATGTCCACAACGTCAAAGCAAAGGAAAGACTGGAGAAAAAGAGACAAAGGTAAAGATACCTGTTATCGTTGTCAGGAAAAAGGACATTGGTCTTCAGAGTGTCTTAAGACAAAAGAGAACAAGCAGGAGGAGATGCGGGAGGAAGAGCGTTTTTCAGAAACAGAAGAAGAACCCATTCCCGTCAAGAAATGCAAGAAGGTAAGACAACTAGAAGAAACAGTAGAAGAAGAAGAACCCATGCCAGTGAAGAAATTCATAAAAAAAGACAGACAGTGAAAGATAGAAAGAAGAAATGGACTTTTGTAATGTGTTATGAAATTTTTATTATGATTCTGATTCAAAAGAGAATATACCAAATAAAACGTAAGTGTCTCTTAATCTTGATTTTTTTATAGTATGGATATGATACTTAAACACACACACACACACACACACACACACACACACACACACACACACACACACACACCACTGAATCATGGGAAAGGATATAAGTTTTACTTGATTTGGCAATCATTGAGTAGTATCTCTTTTCTAAGAGATATAGGTGTCCCTGAAAAGGAACGTTGGCGTTTTTTGTTTTGCCCCCCCCCCCCCCCCCCAAAAAAAAAAAAAAAAAAAATTATGGACTTGACATCATCAGTTTTAACTGTCTTAATCCCTTTCCACGGCCAAGTCTTCTGTTGTTGATGCTGCTTTAGATGGTCTTCATTGTTTCGGCCATAGGTATGGTATTCAAACTGTGCCACAATGGTAAACTGTACGAATGCTGGTGCCAATATATATTGAATGTAACGTCACGCGTCCGCTTTCTTCTGATTGGAAGAGACACCCCACACTCTGACTGAATTTTGTAACGTGCGTTTGGATTGGTGAAACATTTCAATCCGGTCTTAGGTTATATATACAAGCGCATTCTCCTACGTTGATCAAGACAACTCAAGCAAGATGTGGGTAAAACTAGACCCATCGACCATCATTTCTATCATGCTGTTCAACCCAGACTGCCTAGTCTATGTGAAGGCATAGTGGGTCATCACCAAGATTACGGTCACAGCTATCTGGAAGAGAAGAATGTATGTGAAAAGACAGGGGTGTCTGAAAAGAGTATTGGTTTATGAACCGGCAGTGCAATGAAGTTTGAGGAGAAGAACAGTGAAGCGGTGTGGTGTGTGTTAACCCTCTTCTTTGGTTAACAACTCCAAATGGCCTTTTCAGGGTCATCCAGATCTCTCGAAAAGAGAGATAATAATCGTATTTGCCAATAAAATTGTTTTATGTTCTGTATGTTTTGTTTATTATGTGTTTGTGTATGTCTTTCTCAAAAACTAAAACTTAGAACCCTTCTCTCTTTTGTGTGATAGTATGTTTGTATGTAAGGGTATAGTAGTGTGTCTATAAACACTTCATACCCTTGTGTGTGATAGTATGTTTGTGTGTAATCGTGTGTCCGGGTGCTGGATTGTAGGGTGTATGTTTGTATTGTAATTAAAAAAGAGGGTGCTGGATTTTATGTTTTGTATGTTTGAATAGTAATCAAAAAGCGGATGCTGGATTGTATAGGTGGTGTGTTTTGATTGTAGATCAAAATTTTAATCTATGAACCATTTTAACATAGGATTTCCCGTATGACCCTATAAACACTTTTGACCCTATAATACCATCCCATGTTAAACCTATGGACCATTTGAACAAAGGATTTCCCGTATGACCCTCGAGTATCCCCCGCATATTAACCTATAGGCTAATAAATAAGTAACAGTTTGATGGCAAGGGTGGTAAGTACCATAGAATGCCACTGTAACCTTTAACGGCAATCCCATGTTAAATTGGATAGCAAGAGTGGTACTTGGAAAGTGATGAAATGCATAAGTTAAAATCATTTTCATCTCGTAAAATAGTAACGTAGCTGAACACATCAAATAGTTACGTAAGATATAATGTGATAAAATAGCGAGGTTGTTGTTTACATACAATATTGACGTAAAAAAATTGCAAAATACTTATTATATTTATATTAAATCTTTTGTATCTCAACACAGTATAACTCTCTCTCTCTCTCTCTCTCTCTCTCTCTCTATATATATATATATATATATATATATATATATATATGTGTGTGTGTGTGTGTGTGTGTGTGTGTTTGTGTTTGTAAAAATCCAAAAGTCCATCTTGTGTCGATCAATATATAGAAACGTTTTTTTCATTCAGCAAGAAATCAGTAATATACCCATCTTTGATTCCTTCCAGTATTTTCTCATAATCGTTCTGACGCTTTCAATGACGATGAAAAGAAATAAAGTATGGATATATCACTGATTTCCAGCAGAATAAATATATACGCACACCTGAATATCACTGTTTTTTTTTTGTCCTTGTATTTGAATTCAATATCGTAATAGATGTAGCCGAATACACAATGACATCATGAATTTTGGACTTACTTACTTATTTGGATTAAACTCGCGTGCGACCAATTTGGTCATGTGCGAGGATATGAATTTTGGACATATCTTGGGCTATGATATGAACCTTTCATATTGCTAATATTTAAGGATAACTCGCCATTACATAAACTGTGTTAGCTATTATTTATGGAAAAACAAATTTTTGCTAGCCAAACTTTCATTTGAGCAGTGTACACATTTGTAAATTATTATACATTGAACATAATATTTTTTTTATAAAACAGCAAGAATTTATCACTTTCCTCAGTTTGCAACATTTTCCCTTAAAGTTGTCATCTCTTTCCCGTCCCGTCCCTTGGAGTGGGACTACAATTGTAAATCTCCAGGGTATGTCAGTGAATATGCTTAACTCTGAAGTATTCATTTTGTGAGCGTAGTAGAAAATGCGCTACATTTTTTTTGTGCTCGCCTTAACTCGCGTACATACGCTCGCAGATACGGACAGTATCATAAATTCCACGAGTTCTTATCGGGTGGAGACAATTTGCCCGATAAATTCACATAATAAATGTCAATATACCTGTGCGATATGTGTTGCGCAATCCGACCTTCCGGAGCTTATCTCTGAGCTGAAAAGTTTAGGTCGGTGGGATTCCACTAGCATGAGTCATATACAGAATACGCCGTCATTAAAGATGACGGAATAGTATTCCCGTTTTATAAGACGTTATTATTACTTAATTCTGTGCTATGTGGTAAATTTTGCACATGACTGAGTCTCTTGATAACGATGTTTCGCTGAGATATTGACGTTAAAGAACACGTCATTCATTACCTTAACAACGGAAACTACCCCTGTATCTATATTCTATCACCTGTAGTAAATACATGGTGCAATGTAGCCGTATACACCTGTAGTACATACATGATGCAATGTAGCAGGTAAGTTACTGTTTTGCTATTTATATACATACATATTCTAAAAGACAAGCGGATAAAAGTACGTTACAATGACATTAAACAGAGGGGGATGGAAATAGGGCCAGAGTCTGTGGTGTGAAATCATATCATCAAATTTTGTTCTATATTATGTTTGTTTATTTGTATCGCTTTTTAACCCTTGCACTTATTTTGGATTTGTTTTCCAGGATCTTCAGTATGACCTAGGCTGTATTTAAACAAACGCCCAAATGCTCTAAGATATGAAAAAGTTTACTTTATTTTCTCGACACAATTGAACTAAGTGACTAAATATATCGCCGTTTTGGTCACCGACCGAGGACTCGATGTTAAATAGACGAGGGGCTTCGGGTGGGGGGAGGGGGGGGGGCTGGGAATTACATGGCCACAAAAATTAAACCTATCTCACAACCATTTGATACAAAGAAAAGTAGCATATTATAAACGTACAATAATTATTGTGCCTTCATTTTTTTGCACATAAGTTGTGTCTACATCAGTGCGCGAAAAACTCATAGTCCACAATTCACCGCTTCCACAGTACGTACTGACCACACCCTAATAAACACAACACGAAACGGGTCATTTATTTGTCTATATGGGGTAGCATACGTTTTGGGTAAAGCTGGGTTAGACATTATGACGGTGCATAAAGCTGAAACAGGAAGCATAATGTTGAAAATAATGGTGAATAAGTTCGTAAGCATAAACGTATTAGAAAGGTGACATTTATCTCAGTGACTAGATAAGGTTTAGTTTCACACACACACACACACACACACACACACACACACACACACACAACAAATGGAGTGGGTGAGGGATGACTAGTAGTTGCTATTATAATAATTTCGTAATATTTATATCATGAATTTAAAGTTAGAGAAGAAAAGAAAAAGATAAATGCTTGAGTATATACAATTACCAATAATTAAATGATGTTGTCATGTTCTATTAACCATTGGCATCTTAGGGATCAACCATATAATTTTTTTTTTTTTGGCGGGGGGGGGGGGGGGGGGGAATATTTGAGAAAAGAAAAATATTTTCAGCTTTCAAATTGTTTGACAAAATATTCTTGTTCTGATTTGTAGCAACGAAATAGCCCACCAATTAAATGGTCAATCCCTTATATTCTGTCAACAAAAATAATATCAATGAAAAATAGAAATTAAAAAATATAAATAGCACAAACACCTTTTTACTATATATATATATATATATATATATATATATATATATATATATATATATATATATATATATATATATATGTACTCGTTTCTCCTATTCTCGCGGGTTCCCGATTCTCGCGGTATTGACTATTTCCGTTCCAAATAGATGCTTGCACCATCTGCCAGTCGTTTAAAACGGTAGTTTTGTTAAATAGAAGTGTTTGATCTTAACTAATAATAAATTCTTTCAACAATGTTTCCTTTTCTGGAAATAAATAAAAAAAGAATAAATCAATAGAAAACGTATCAAAGATCTACTTTCCCTTTATCCGCTATCTAAATACAAGTCTCCTATATCTCGTACCGTAAACCCAAATCACGTCCCGCTTGGCTGAATAAGGTTATAGACTTGATGATAGTTTATACTGATACAAGAATAGTCACATGATTGGCCTTGTTTACATTTCGCTCATTGACAAAGACAGGGTATAGAATAAGTATCGTTGTATTGATACTTTGACGTCGTCCCGGAATGTTGCAATCGTGTATGACTCTATCTATTGATATAATTGATGATATGCCAAAATATATAAATGAAATTATACCAGTAATCCATATTAATTTACTACATTACGAGAAAACCTGGAATGAATACGTAATAGGCAATTCATTCTTATACTTAATAAAGAGGTAGCTTAAGGAGTAAAAATGAAAGAGCGATGTTTCCTGAAAACATCACATCTACCTTTAGAGACTACCGGAGCTACTCCTTATGATATCATGTCCATAAAAGATGTGCTAATAACACAGTCAGCAATATACCAAAATGAAGACGACGAAATTGTTCACAGAATTTAAAAAAAAAAAAAAAAAAAAAAAATATAACCCACAAAATTATCTATAGAACAGCAGGTGCCATTTGACACACACAGTAACAATGTGTATGAGAGCAGAGGTCTCAAAGAATTGAAAGTCGCCTATAACGAAGAGCTTATTAATTGCAAACAGCTGATTACTGTAAATTAGGGAAAATGTGGTGGACTCACTATACTTAAAATTCGAGTATTGAGGAGAACTTGTTTTCAGGTGTCCGCACTACGTCTTCAGAGAATAGCTTCATATATGATTGTATAGACTCATAACGATTGTTAATATTTCATATTTTTTAAAAGAGTTAATTTTAAGTATTCTGTTACGCACGATGATGTGGTGTTTATTACTGACATCGTGTTCATTTCATACCCTGCTTGGGCCCCCATACAGCGATTACATCATTTGCCGCGAGAATACGAGAATCTCGTTCTATATTGTGGTACAGACATTATGTTCTATTGAACGTTGTTTATTGCAAAATTAGCATCATTTACAATATCATTTATATTTCATGATTACAGGATTAGAGATAAATGATAAATAAACAAGTACGGCAACTTTCATTAGCAGGCAAATTATTGTCTTTTATTTGTGATTTGGTTCTTGTTTAGTACCGCGAGAATACGGCTCGCCAGTATAAGCAAACAGTAATATTTATATTTATAACACTAAGGGTCTGTATAATGATAAGGACATGTAAAATATATGTAAATATATTAAATTTATTTATATAAAGTTATCAGGGTTTCTCTTTGATCTTATAAGAAAGAGCCAGTGACTCACCCAAATCTTAAAAATCTGCTTGGGTATCCCTTTTTCTTTTTAGTACTATATAAATAATATTAGGACTTTGACTACTCAGATCCTGGGGGGGAAAAAAAACCAAAAAAAAAAAAAACCAAAAAAAAAAAACCAAAAAAAACAAAACAAAAAACGACGAGATGATTGCACATGATTACAAAAGTGGTATATGTCATTACTTTTTTTTCCCACTATATCACTGGCGAAATAATGAATAGACAAATGGAACAATTCATACACATCTATGTTATTACCGACCTCACCCACATATTCACTACCGAGTATATTTCGATATTAAAAGTGCAGGGATTATAAAAAATTTGTCTGACTAATATTTTATCTGAGCTAAATGTTTCTTCATATCTCAACAACGCTTCCTTTTCCTAAATAAACTTAATCCTATTTTGCTGAATGTCTTACTTTGTGTCGGCACCCCTTAGCCCCGTCCCAGCATATTTTGCTGGTTAGGACTTAAAGATGTCGCCTCGTTTGGTCTAAAGATAATTTTTTATAAAAAAAAAATTTTTTTATCGTGTTTTTCCCTGTCTTTCCCTTTTGGATGTGTTTTGTATTGAAAAAAAAAATAAAGACTTTATTTTCATTTTTTGAAAATTTTGTACGAGGTTGATTTTGGTTTGTTCTGCCATATTCATCAAGTTTTTTTTTCTGTTTTTTTTCCCCCTTTTTTGAGATAAAGAAATTTGGCTTGTACTATCCTCCCTTCAGGCACAATATCCTGTGGGTGGAGTTCCTTGCCTTTTCCCCTTTTTCCTTTGGTTGTATGATTTTCAGGTACCTCTGCCTGGAGGTGAAGTTTTCTTTTGTCCCATTGTGTAATGCTATATATGTGTGTAAGTTCTTTGTTGTAGTATATTTTTCCGTTTTTGTGTCTGGGACAGGGTTAACTAGATCATATTCTCATATAGTTTCTTTCTATCTATATCCTATATAAAAGTAAAATAGAAATAGTATGAAAAAATTATTTATTTATTTTAGATGTAATAAAAGAAATAATAAGGTGTCTAAAATGCGTTTTTTTTTTGTTTTTGCGTGCATGTTTGTTTCTCTCTCCTTTCTTCTCTCTCTCTCTCTCTTGAATTTTCAGATGTTTATTTTTGGTTTGTAGTTTGGATTGAAAAGGGATTGAAAAAGTTTCCTGCGCGGACGTGATTGAAAACATCCTTGTAGTTATCTTGGCTTGGTATGAGTTTTAGTTCTTGTATGAGCTTGCTGTAAAAAGAGGATTGAAAAAGTCATAGACGCGAACGTAACTGAAAACATGGATGATGATGAATTATTGTTAAGTATATGATTTCATATAGTCATTCTTTGTTTGGCTTTCAAGATGAGTTTATTAATCTGGGGGCACAGCTTAGTTGCTGCTATGAGTCGTTTTGGCCATAGATGTTATCCAAATCTTCCATATCGAGTCAGATTCTGTGGTTTTCCTGGAGGGCATGTTGATTCTTTAATTAGAGATTTTGGAAATTGGACTTTTGTTCCAGATATTGTTTTCGTTTAGATTGGAGAACATGAGATAGGTTCTAAGGAACCTTCTGAGATTATCGAATAGATTTGTTATTTGTGTGAGCTTCTGGTTTCTGCAGGAGTTGGAAAGGTTCTGGTTGGATCCATGCTTCCCCGGCGACAACCCCGACGGTTGACTCAGAGACCATATCAGCGCCTATCGTCACAGATCAATCTAGAGCTGTCTCGCCGCCTACAATGGTATTCCGGCTGTAGGTTGTGTACCTATACCAATTTCAGGGCTGTCTATTGCGGGCCGGATGGAGTCGATCTGTCTCGGAGGGGTTACCAGTGGCTGCTGTCTCAGATGTTGTATTTTGTCTGTCATTGATAAAATTTGTCTGAAAAAAACAAACAAAAAAAAAAACAAAAAAAAAAAAACAAGGACACGAAAAGGGATATTGCTCAAAATTTGCCTTACTTTTGTTTTTGGATAGTTTTACAATAATCTGATTATTTTCCAGATAGATAATAAAAAATGTATTTAATACACCTTCAGAGTTGAGGGTCCGGCTCCTAAAAGGTACTCCCTATAACAGGAAATGTATCCTTTGCCTCAACTCGCTGGTGTTTTGTACTTGATAAATCTGTAAAACCACGTGGTTTTTTGAATTTTGAAAGTTAAATATTTTAAAAACTTATAAATATATTCTGAAGATTTTTGTAGTTTCTTTTGTCTTACGCTGTAGCGTTTTGTCGGCACCCCTTAAGCCCCATCCCAGCATATATGCTTGGTTAGGACTCAAGAGATGTCGCCTCGTGGTATCTAAATGTAAATGGTTTTTTTTTTATTGTGTATTTTCCTTGTCCATCCCTTGTGTTGTGTTTTTGTGTATCAAAAATAATAAATATATGATACTTCTGAGTTTAAGATTTTTGTACGAGGTTGATCTTTGTTAGTTCTGTCTAATTTCTTGAGTTTCTTTATTTCCCTTTTGTATTTGAGAACTTCGGCTCGTACTGTCTTCCCTACAGGCACGTTATCCTGAGGGTGGAGGTCCTTGCCTTTTCCCCATTTTGAGTTGTTATAATCATTGATACCTCTGCCCTTGAGGTCTAGTTTTTATTTTGTCCCATTGTGTGGTGCTATAAGTGTGTGTTTGTTGTTTGTTGAGGTGTATGTTTTGACCCATTTCTATGTTAGGGACGGGCCTATCTAGATCAGATTCTTTGTAGTTTCTTTTTCTATCTATGTCCTAAGAATAAAAATATAATAGTATTGATAAAATAAAATTATTATTTAACTTTAAAAAATTTATGATTTATTATATATATTTATGAAATAAAGTAATAAAGTGTTTAAAATGCATATGTTTTT
Source organism: Margaritifera margaritifera (assembly GCA_029931535.1). NCBI lineage: Eukaryota > Metazoa > Mollusca > Bivalvia > Unionida > Margaritiferidae > Margaritifera > Margaritifera margaritifera. Next base: position 536,032 of record JAQPZY010001205.1, read on the forward strand.
GTTTTTGCGTGCATGTTTGTTTTTCTCTCTTTCTCCTTCTCTCTCTCTATATTTTGTTGATCTTTGGGTTTTTGGTTGAGTTCAAGGTCGAAAGTAGGATTGAAATGCCTTCTTACACGGACGTGATGGAAAACATCCTGGTTATAGGTTTATTGTCATTTTTTAGATTTATGTTATCACTTCTGATCTGAGTTTCGAAGATGCATGTGCTAATCTGGGGCCATAGTTTGGTTGTTGCGATGGAGCGATTTCATGATGAGTTGTGTCGGAATGTTCCCTTCCAGGTCTATTTCCGAGGGTTTTCTGGTGGGCGAGTTGACTATTTGTTTCAAGATTTCCATTATTGGACCATGATTCCTGAAACGGTCTTTCTTCAGATTGGAGAGAATGACATTGGTACTAGACGACCAAATGAGATTATTGAGTCCATTTATTCGTTATGCCAGCTTCTTATCGCTAATGGTGTTCAACGAGTTTTTGTTGGGTCTATGTTACCAAGATATCGACCCAGAGGGTTATCTTCTCGCCATTATCGACGTCTGTCGTCACAAATCAATTTTGGCCTTTCACAGAGATTGCCTGAGCTGCCTAATTGCCTCTTCTGTACTTATGTTGGTTTCCGTTCTACTTATTGGGGGAGTGATGGTGTACATCTATCTCGGATTGGCTACCGGTGGCTGCTTTCTAGGATGCTATTTTTTCTTTCTAGTGGTTTTCTGTAAAAAAAAAAAAAAAAAAAAAAAAAAAAAATTTCTCGAAAAGAATATTGCTCAAAGATTGCCTTTCTTTTTTTCTTTTAATCAAATCAAATATTTTAAATAGATTTAAATGCACTTTCAGGGTTGAGGTTCCAGTTTCTTATAGGTACTCTCTTTAAAAGAGAATTTGTCTTTCGCCTCTTCCCGCCAGTGCTTTTGTACTTGCAAATGCAATATAATGTAGTGGTTCTTAAAGCTTTGAGCACAAATATTTTAGTCAAAGTTTTTCTCAAATTTAAAGGTTTTTGAATTTTCTTTTAAAATGTACTTTATTTTTGAACATAATTTTGAGTTTTTTTGTGTTTTCTCTGTTCTTTAGTTAAAAGTTATTGTTAAAGGTAGTTTTAGATATTTCTTGTTGTATTTTATACTTTTCAGGGATAGAGGGTCTGGCTCCTTAGAGGCGCTCCCTTTAAGAGGGAATATGTCCTTCGCCTCCATCCCGCTAGTGTTTTATTATATAATAAAAATTTCTTGCTAATTTATTTAGGTTTTTTGTTGTTGTTGTTATGTTTGTTTTTAAATGGAAGGAGGGGGTTCCTTCATTTCTTTCTTGTATGTTGTATATATTGTTTTTGTTTTGAAATGTGATGTGATGTGTTGAACATGTTCAAATTTTCATTGGCTTTCCCATGGGCCTGATTATCTCGCGTGACGCCACATAATATGGCCCCATAGGGTCATTGCTTTTTGCTTTTGAAACATGCTCATTTATTGTGTGTCCATATGTTTTTTGTCTTGTCTCTATTATAAAATTTATATAGTTGACAAGTTTTTTGTAGCTTTCTTTTGTCTTTATGTTTTCTGTGTACAATCACGAAAATAAAGAACAAAATGTTTTAAATAGCTTTACGTTATTGAACTGACCTTATGTATCTCCCGTTGAGGACGAGACATAAAGTGGGAGAGAGCAGACGGGTATATATTTTATACATACCAGTCCATCTATTCAGAATTATATGTCCATACGTCGATGCCATTTACTATCGTTTTTGTAATGCAAAACAAACTGATTTCCACCTTAGTTTGAAACAAAACTGACGATAAATTGTAGAAAAAGGTCTTCACACTAACTTCGCCAGCTTCCTCAAACAGATTCTGTACGCTGCAGAAAATGAACGAGGCTTTTGCGCATGCCTCTTCAAAATCAAATTGAGGCTCCAAGCCATTCTTCGTGGAGAACACAAGTGACCATTTCGCTCCAGAAAATGCTGCGTATTATTCCTGCAACTGATAATGGAGATGAACGAGACGGCATAGCTATTCTATTTGAGAAACAGGCGCAGGTACTGCAAAAGTTACACGATTCGACGAATGGCGGGTAGTGGCAAGCACTATCTAATGAAACCGACTCTAGAGCGTAAAATATATACAACAATAAAAGTTTCGGGATTTGTTATCACATTTGTTAACTGTTCTTGTTCGTATGTGTGAAAATTTCAAACGGAGAAATTACTGACTTTTACAATCCTCATGTTTAAGTCAAGGGGAGTAACTCTCCCTTATATGCTAAATCACAGATCTAAAGAAAATTCAGACATGTTAGAATATTTGAGACAAAAATCAAGTATCGGATACTAAATCTCGTATGTGTATTTGTTTGAATGTTGAATATTTCATAATTTGCTGATGAAAGTTCAAATGCTTAGATAAATATACTTCAATCAACACCTTATACGAGGCGACGTAAGAGTTACATCTCTTTGCAGTAATTGAGGAAAACAATTAATTACTCTGAATTCAAATGTGTCCAGAAAAATACACAAAATATACATGAATTTGGTCCCAATTTGCAGATGCTTTTAAAACATGTAAAAAATTGTTACTTTTATGTCTATCCAACGAAATCACTTCAAAACGTTTTTCTTTTTTTTTCCCGTTTGCACCCAAACTTTTGCATAGGGACGTAACTTTTACGACTTCTCAGTGAATGCGTTGATTGGTCTGTTGTAAGCTCTTTTTGTGCATTAGTATGTCAGTCATGGAATATAACGATGTGATTCTAGTTTCAGTGCCAGCCTAAAGGGTTTTTGTATTGTCATAATAATGAAACAACTGTAATGCCCCCAAGGGCAAATTGGTCATAATAATGAAACAACTGTAATGCCCCCAAGAGCAAACTGGTCATGATAATGAAACAACTGTAATGCCCCCAAGGGCAAACTGGTCATAATAATGAAACAACTGTAATGTCCCCAAGGGCGATCTGCAAGTAATTCCTCGTATGTAACAGCTCCATACTGTAAATTGTAAAATTTTCTTTCATGCACATGTTTGTCAAACTTTTTTACTGCTTTTTATTTTAGGAAAAAGACTGTATGCAATTTCTTATACAATTTGATACAGGGCAAAACCCGCACACTTGTCTGGCATATTCTGGTATTGCAAGTCAAAAGGGAGCTAAAAAGTAAAAAGTATGAATAGAAAAAATCCTGCTCAGTTTCAGTTCCGGATAATCCAATGTTGAAAAGAAATCTGACAGTGCACACCCACTCAAGGTACATTCACTTTCCAGGAATATTGGCTTGGCATCCTCACACAATGGACACACACACACACACACACACACACACACACACACACACACACACACACACACACACACGCACACACACACACACATATATATATATATATATATATATATATATATATATATATATATATATATATATATATATATATGTAGCTGACCTGAGTAGATTTCCTGGCTGCTAATGTCAACATTAGTGGAACGTGAGACATAGTAATCACTTTGATGTAATCACTTTTCTGATGGTAGCAGAGGCATCAACGGTTTGTTAATGTTTTGGTTAAAGTTTTTCATTTGCAAATGTTTTCTAAACCTCTTGATAGATTCTCATAATATTTGGCACGAATTGTTATGAAACTAAGGCAGTTCATTCTAGAACATGTTTGTTCGCACTTTTTACTTTGGGATCAATATCACAATCATCGAAAACGTGCATTAGGGTTTTGGTTACAGGTGTTTCATTTGCTTATGTTTCCTACCCCCCCCCTTGATAGCTTTTCTTCATACTTGGGAAGAATCATTATGAAGCCAAGGCGATTCATTCTATGACATGCTGGGTCGCCCTTTTTACCTCGAGGTCAGCACCATAGTGTTAGAAATTTGAATGTTGGTTCAAGTGTTGTCATTTGGTTATATTTCCTCAACCCCATGATGTATTTTCTTTATTTTTTGGACGAGTCAATATGAAGCTAAAACAGCATTCTGTGACATGCTTAGTGTACATTTCGACCATGGGGTCATGGTCACCTGTTATCATCATTGCTTTGATTGTGGGATCAACATACAGGCCCCGGTCTTCTTGTTATAATTTTTAAATTTTTCAACTTAGACCGACAAATGAAATTTGATACGGACTTTTGTATGCACATATACATGATCTTACAAGATTTTCATGCAACGAAAGCACTGTTTTTTGTGTTTTTGTTTTGATGGATTTGTTAATTTTTTGGACTTCTTTTTAATCAAAAACTTTGTTTGAATGATTGCTAAAAAACAAACACTCTACACACACAAATTAAGTCTGATAGGCTTGTTGATATGCATAGGGAGACGACATTGTATATTTTCATCTTACTTCAGCAAATTTTGATTTTTAATTTTTAAAATCTTTGCACTTCGAATATTTTGGCTGCAATATGGGCATATATGTTGTACAGGAACCATTGTAATTTTCAGTATATGCTATATCATCAGCAACATTGTTGCTACCTCTGTTTCACCATCAATCGGGCCGTTACTCAATCGTCGCCTAAACTGATTATAGGAAATTTACCCAAGATGGGATTTAATCTTAGGCTCCATCCCCTGGAAGGGAGCAGAGATCAAGTCTGTATAGCTTCAATAACAATAAGATTTTCAAAGTTTTAATAACAAACTGTTATGCAATGTATTTCAGGTTATGTAACTGTGGGTCACTTTTTGGGACAGAAAAGAGGTGAACGGTCTTAAATGATATTCTTTTAGATGGGAAAACATGTATTAAACTTTGTAGTGATTTTTATTTGCAAGCCTCAAAGTTACTCTTTTGTAGGATACAATGAATGATTTGTTCAAATCAACTTTGTATTTGCAAATGACTTGATTTCTTTTCATAATGCTTTGCTGTATTTATTGCCAGGAAGTATAGTGAATTCGCTATTTTTTGTTGGTGCCAATATGTATATGTCAGCCATATTATGTTATGATGTCCGTTCATCTGTTACCATTGTCGCTTCTGTACAGCAAACTCGAGTTGTCTACTATCTACAGTTACCAAACTTTGTGGACCGCTTGCAGTTGGCGTGAGGAAGAACCCTATCAATTATAAGGTCAAAAGGGTCATGGCCGTTTTGAATGAAAGAAGAAAAATGGTTTTGCACAATAACTTTAGTTTCCACCATCTACCAGACTTTGTGAATGACTTACGATTGGAGTAAGAAAGAACCCTATCGATTTTGGGGTCAAAATGTCAGTGTCACTGTGACTGAAAGAAGACAAATGGCTTATGCACACTAGCTTTGGTTCTCTACCATCTACTGTTACCAAATTTTGTGGGTGACTTGCACTAGCGGCGAGGAAGAATCATATATATTTAGGATTAAAAAGTCAAGGTAACTGTGACAGAATGAAGGAAAATGGTTTCTGCACATTAACATTAGTTCAACATTACAGATTTGGAGCAAACGTTGTGGATGGCTTGCGTTTGCGCTTGTGATAAGAAAGGACCCCATATCTTTTGGGGTTTAAAGGTCAGAGGTCAAGGTCGCTGTAACTGAATGAAAAAGTGGTTTCTGCACAAACTTTTAGGTACATACATGACTATTCAACACAGGACAGGTGTATAATGTGCTGTTCAAGATACTCTTGTAGATTTCATGGTGTCTGCAAACCACGCATTTAAAGGCACATTTAACATCGAACCTGTAGAAATAAGATCCTGTTTCAATCCAAGAAGTGACATCGAAAATTCCATTTCCATAGTGCCCTGAAAACTGATATTTACGGAACTCATTTGATTCATATTATATAGTTACTGTTTTAATTTTAGATGTTAAAACTTAATTTCAGATTTTGATAATTTTCAGTAGCTCTTGTCGTATTTGCTGACATTATTTGATAATATAATTCACCTATGCACAGGACTGTATTATTCGTTTAGTAATTTACATTGTAAACTCACAAAAAGTATCTTAGTGATGAAGTAAAGAAAAAAAATGTTAGGTATTCTCTTGTTTAGAAAGTTCCATATTTTAAAGAACATATCTTGTATAATAGATTTTGTTGTTGGTCACTTTATAACAGCTTTGTACAGTCATATAGTACTCTGTCTTTCAATAGTAATAAAGACGGTGTGGTAAATGGAAGTATTCCGAATGAGATGCCCCAATGAAATTATAACTTTACCCAACCCAAATTTATATCGGGTCTAAATTTGTTTACATGCGAATGGTAGAGTGGTCAAGCCAAATGTTTTATCGAATTTTGTTAGTTTTATTGACGTTTGTTTTATTCGGGTCAATATTGTTGTTTCAATCAAGGTATACAAACAATGGGGAAATATAAATCCACTCTTTAACATCATAGTTATTGATGACAACAATGCATGTTATTAATGTTTTTTAGACCTTTTTCTACTAGAACACATATCATCCAATCATTTAATGCTTGTATGTCCCCCCTTAATGTTGCAGATCAAGGCAAAAAAGATATACAGAAATGTTTCCCCTTTTTCAAACACAGACCATGTAAAGATATTGTATTAAATAGATACAGAAGTGTTTACCCAAACACCACCCATATGGAGATATTGTATCAAACAGATACAGAAATGGTTAACCATAGTAAACACCGATCATATATAGATATTCTATTATATATGCAACATATTTCATACATGAGTTTATCCCAGCTGTACACGATTTTATTGAAACAGAAATACGGTCTACAACAAAACCAGTGATACTGGCACGTGCAAATGTGAACAATCGCTCTCCGTCCTACCTGACAAGCACGTATCAATGCTCGATCATGTCATTAGGATATTATTGTTTTACGAAGAAAAACCTTTAAGAAGAAGGTAACTTTTCGCAAAATCTAAAAAAAACTTCCGCTTTTTCAGAAGATTTGTCCAACTAAAATTATGAAAATCTTCACAAACAGCAAAATGACTTGTTCGTATAAATAGTATTATCCCGGGAGAAGATGCAAGCACAAAATATAAAACACTGAACGAATTTTCTTGAAGAAAACATTCTGATGAGATCTCTTCACGAAACGACAACAAATGTTCGTGGCAATTATTTCTCTTTTGTGAAAACAATCTTATCATCATCCTCATCGTATCGTCATCGCTCAAATGTCATATTTTTATGTTACCACTCATTCGTACGCATTAACGCAAAATGGTGTTTACCGCGTGGTTACAAAGCGGTTCAGGTCAATTACATTCTTAAATTTGTTATTCCGCCCCCACGTCCACACTTCATAATAGGGACAGAGCGAACGTATACTAGCGTATGCTCTTTCATGTATGCGGGTGGATTTTTATCTGCTTCGAGCACAATGAGGGAAATGGTGGAGGAAACATTTTCTTCTGATAATCAATGTAATATTTAACTTGGGATTTCATTAACACTAAAATGGGCCGCTTGGTTTCTTAAATGTGTTGAATATTAAAATCTGTAAAGAAGGAGAAGTGGGTTACAATATTTACTTCTCGTTTCTAGGGCAATCATTGTACACGCACAACTTTCATAAAAACATTGACCAGACCTTGCTCTCCAAGGGAAGAAAGACAAATGATACCGATTTTATATAAGCACATCGAATAACCTTAAGTGATGTTTTGAGAAACGCAAAAATTTTAAATATTTTATATCGACTTTGAGCCTGTATAACAATTCCGAATTACCCCTCTTTGTCAGAGTCGTGTTGCAATGTGCGTTGAAATTCATTGAGCTTACGATAAGCACTACATATTGACATACGAACCAAATTGCTTCTTTTTTATATATTAAGAAATTTCAGAGGGAAACTTTGATTTTTAATGGATGTTATAAATTTATTATTTCAGCAAGCTCCCATACTGAAATAAGTTTTTCGAACAATCCAAAAGAATAATTGTCACGGAATTGTGTGTAGTAAAATATGTATGCATTATATATATATATATATATATATATATATATATATATATATATATATATATATATATATATATATATATATATACTCGGGTTTTGTTGCCGCGTACAGCGTTACCCAAGGGTGGTTTATTTTTCGGCTTTACCTATTTCAAAATACTGAGTTTGGTTCATCTTATGCTGCAAGAGCAACGTGACTGCAGTGAAAAATCCAATTACCTCGAGTTCTCTGGCTGCGCATTTTTACCACAGCCAGGGTACTTATACAATGAATTCTCGATGTATAATCACAATGCAATGAGTTTTGTCAGGAAGCTGTCCACGGATGTCTTCCTGATGGATGATTCTCGTCTGGAAGTCACTCAGAGTTCTTGATATCTGAATCCATCTCAGTAAGTAGGTGGACACATGTATTAGGGATTCTGGGGGGGGGGGGGGGAAACTTCAGAACTTTCATTAGACTCTGTCCAACCAAAACAAGGTTGTTTGACCGTGTATCGGAAAAGATGCACACAAATAACCACTTTACAGGAGCAATCTTAAGCTTTAGAGGTATGTGAAATATAAAATCGTATTCTTTCTTGCTATAAGTTTTATGTGATAGAATTGTTTTATATATTGGGTGTTTCAGAATTTATTCTAAATTTTACGGAACGTCAAACCTATGTGATATAACGCCATGCTATCAGATAGACTAGGGTCTGTTTCAAGTTAGCCATTTGTTTTAATAACCGAACAGACAAATTGAACTGAATTATATGTTGCATGCGTTAAATGTTGAGTAATGTTCGAGTTCTTATAATTCAGTGAGATTATTCTTGTCGGACCTATATTCACGTACGAACGTGGTTGTTATAATAATCTCGTACAATAGTTCTGATGATTTGATTTAATGTGTAACGAAGCAAATTCATGTGAGCGCATGCGTAATGTATATTATTGTATTCGTGCTTCACCGTGTCTCATGTACTACACGGCTCAGTCATTATATGTTTTAGCTGTTTTTGTGACGGGGAGTCGTAGACCTCTGTGGGGTTTCGTGCAAACCGTAATCTGATGTCGATGGTGACGTTGGCTCGGAAGACAGTACTGGTTTACTCGCAGTGAGGGACCAAAGCTTCGTGACCAACGGATCTATATGGAATAAGGAGGCTCTTGAGGGATCCTTCAGCAGACTGAAAGGGGCGAACCACGCGTGGTGGCTCCTTGACCATTCGACGATAGTTGTGGAACCAGAATACATCGTGATCGTCAGCTGAACGCCACGAGATACATATGTTCCATTTTTGAAATAATATTATTCAATATCACTATATGAGTGAAAACAATAATTCAATATCGCTATATGAGCGAAAATGAATAATACATAAATCCTACTTGTGGATAAAACGTTCGTTCTTCATATTTTTGTACAAATTCTGTACTTTGATCACCCTTGATGATAGAATCAAACATTGTTCATATGTGTGTATAAATCCCATACTTTGATCACCCTCGGTGATAGAATTATACATTGTCCATATTTGTGTATAAATTCTATACATAGATCGTCCATGGTGATAGATACATATATCCAATCGTATTTGTTTATAAGTTCCATACGTTGATTCTTGTTTGATTTCTCCTTGAAGTTACATGTTCTGATTAGTTCTATTTAGGGACGATATAATTTCCTTATATCAGTTGGTGAACTCGGTGCGCATCATTCTTTTAACTCCATTGCTGGACTTTATGCGCACTAGTATGGTGTCAGATTCATTCATCGTTCAATTACATTATAAATAAACATCTCATTCACGAAATTGCTTTCAGTGTCTTCGCTAAATCCAATCCCAACCCGGCTTTATCCTGTTACAATAATTGCGAGACAACTATACTTTTGCATGAGCTTTCAAGGAAAAGTACTGCAGTCTATAGATAATTATCATAAAAGTAGCATTTGAGTTTAAGTCACATTCAACTAATTATTGTATGAACTACGTAACGAGCCTATTTGTGGTGGTATATTAAATACCGTATTTAAAGGAATGAAGGTCCCTGGTTGGCTGAAAATAATTACCGGAAAAGAAATAACCGAATTTTGCAGAAGAAGCCTCGGCATGGGTAAATTGTACGCATTAGTTGGCAAGAACTTAAAACCATTTTTATTTTACAGCTATTGCCGCAGAGGTACTACTAGATGTAAACGGAGAGAGCTCATCCCTCTGGATTTTTATAGGGGGCACCTACAAGGGAATTTTGTCAAAAATTTTGCGCGCGGCATATCTTTTTAATCATTTGTAAAGTGTTTCTCTTGGATAAATCAGTCATAAGATGTAAGTGCGATTTGTAGATCTTCCTACCAAAGTATAGTAATTTCACCAAATATTTACGTTATAGTGTATGAGAATTGAATTAATTGTCTGTGTCCATATGGTCACAGCATTCTGAAAAAAAAGAATGAAGGTTTTTAGGTATCTTGTTGTTTCGTAAAGAGAGCTCATCATAATATGTTTTTTTCAAGAAAATACGTTCACTTTTTTTAATTTTTGCTTCCATCTTCTCCCGGGGTAGATACTAGCTATACGAACAAGTCATTTTGGTATTTGTGAAGATTGTCATAGTTTTAGCGGGACAAATCTTCGCGAAGAAAACAGTTTCTTTCAGATTTTGCGAAAGTTTCTTTCATCGTAAACAATTTCCAAGACAGTCCATTTGTGGTACTAGTACAACCATTTGCCACACTCTCAGTGGATTTCAACCATTTGTCCCAAGACGAAGTTTTTCTCATCCTTTCATTAATTGCAATCACTATTCCACAATTAATACAACTTTTATTGACTGAAATAGCTAGTCTCCGATACCAAAGCCCACTTGTGTATTGTCATCTATTTGACATGTACCTCTCCTTCACCTTGAAATCGTAGCAGTTTTTGTGTTGTCAATCAAAATCGAGCAACTGATCTGTACTAGACATTATTCATGAATTATCTCATGAATGTTTCACTTTCTGTTTCTGTTTCTTAAAAAGAATATATTTCTTTGAAGTATCCTCGTAGAATAATCTTTAAACCAGTCAATGCGACGTATTTATTGGTAGGAGAGGTGCCTTACATGGACTGAGCAACTGTGTCGTAAGTTGCCAAATTTGGCACAAGACCTCAGCGGCAAAGGTCAGGCGCGCGATTTAAAAATTTCGGAAAACTCGGAAGACGGATTGGGTAGCTGAGTAAAATTGGCAGTTTGGTGGAAAATGTATGCTGGATTGGAACAATATCAATCTGGAGGTGAAAATGGACGATCAATCTAACCATATATTTAACATTTTGTATCCCGAAGAGAGGTTTGCACTGAAAGTACCTGCAATCAGAATTTTTACTTTTATCTGCACACGATTTATGTGCATTATACTCTATTTTGGAAATGGACAGTAATCTAAAAATAATAAAACCATTTCAAACACAGAGGAAACTCGGTCTATTTCAGTAAAATGATCAAAAGGAGGGGCTCCAGTGAAAATGATCCTTATTGGTTTAATGATCAAATTTTATCTTTCTAATAATATAATTTACCCTAGAAAGTTTCTTCTTTGTATTTGATTTTTAAAGCCATTTTCTGCGTTTTCAGTTTGGCTTTAATTGTTTTGTATTTATTAATTTTAAAAACACTGGTATTAAAGTCATACGTCGTGTATTACATCATCATATTGGCTATTCTTGCTGTACTGAACTCCAATACAGCTCCAGTTTCGGGTCGGTACCATGTTGACAAATAAATCGATTATTAATCGATAATCAATCGGTTAGTATAAACTGATGATCGATCATAAGATTATAACTGATTTCCATCGCTATTGATTTTGCATACAATTTCTTTTTCGTTCGTAGACCAATGTGTCTGGATTGCAGAGTTTGTTTGATCCGATTTTGTCAAGTCTAATCCTGTCTTGTTCTTTCCCTTAAAGGCTAAGTCTAGACATCGGTCATTTGATTGTCAATTTTTTAAAGTCAGAATTAAATTTCGGACAGTCAGATCACTGGATTTGATACTTAAGTTGAGTAATTAAAATCCAGGCCTGATATCATATTGAAGGGTTGAATTTACTTTTGTGGCATTTATGATCAAAAGAAAGCTGTAAAAGTTGTAAAATCGTAAGTGAGTTCCTGGCCTGGTCACCCCATGAATGTTCAACTTGCAATGCTCGAAGCCTATATTTTTTTAGTTTTCTTACATTATTTAGAGTTAAGAAATTATTTTTAAAGCTTGCGCCTGTCATCGGTTAAACAAAGTTGTCGGTGTTTTCACTGCGCGTGGCTATAGTCTAAAATCATGATATGTATTGTAATCAAATGAAATAATTGTAGAGTTGCCAGAGTAGCGCTGGAATGGAGCTAGGTCGCGAGCCCGTCCACTCGACAAAAAAACAAAACAAAAAAAAAAAGAAAAAAAAAAAAAGAAAAAAAAACGAAAAACAAAACACAGTAAGGAAGAAATGTATTGTTTCTAATGTTATATAAGGAAACGAATCATTATGTCGTTTCTAATGTTATATGAGGAATATCTATATAGTTGAATAGTCTTATTGTCTTGTTTTGACATGGCTCGTACATGTATGCTCTACTAGTATTGTATTTTATCGTATTTTGTCTTATCTAATTTTATCCAGATATGAAGTGTCCGCCCTACCACTTGTGTACCCTCATTTAGGGCCGAGATGCACCATTTGCCTCCTGAGTGGTTAGTAATTGAACCAACATGAACTAAAACTGTGAATAAAGTCAGAAAGTCTGCAACATAATGATACCTAGAGCAGAACATAGGAAATATTCGTCCCCGGTAGGATCAACTGCACAGACGCCAGTATTCACATTGGATGACGTCTCTTCAATAGAGGATCAAAATGTTGACAGTTGCCGAGGTTCAATAGAGACGGAAATTTCGCACTTTCATGTAGAATCCAATGTAGAAACCGAAACAAAAATGAGATATGATATCAAGCCGGGGTCCGTAACGGAATGGCGAGGAGAAGATTGCAGTTTAGCAGATGGATCTGCAAATATGCAGGTATATTGACTTACAATTGAAATGCATTTTCTTCTCCTGAATACGGAGTCGCACATTTATTTAAAGAAAGAGACTTGTTATAAAAAGGGTATGTAATAAATCCACCTATTGTAGTTTGACTTAAAGGCTTTTCAGGTAGTGTGTAGCAATATTATCCCAGCCTGATGTCGTGGTTGTTGATTTATACACTGACTCCAACCCAGAGAAAAAAGAAAAAAAAAAAAATCGCACATGTGGGTTTATTCAAGCACCATAATGTTTAACTTCTGGAATGCTTGCTGAGTGTGCTGTTGTGATATTATTTTTAACTTCGAGGCTTTCGTGGTACCTATAAATACTTGTGCCACAGCGAATTATCAAAGATCAAGTACTGTTAATGAGGGATTGAATTGCACAGTGGCGTTGACGAATCAGAAGGGCGTTTACATAAAGCCTAATCCAATCAGAAAGTGTCTTGTATATAGGATTCGGAAAAGGATGTTTCCGATATTTGTAACTTTACTGTACAATTTTCATCGATGCATTTACAAAACTCCATAGGGGAATACTAGAATGCCGACCATAACACAACAAATATAACCGATTTTTTTTTGTCCAGAAGATACCCATTAAAACGTAATGTCGTTTGCTGCAAGGATTATAATGACATTCACACATTTACGATGTAAATAGCAGAACATGCATTTTAGAAAACAGTTACGATTATCTATATAAAGCTGGTATGAAAAAAGAAAACTTTTGCATGAACAGTTATCACGAACTAATTGATTTTCTGAATTTGCATATTTTCTGTACCGTTTTGCTGAATGCGTCTGTTGTTAAGCATTTGGATTTTGTATTACCTGTTCCTTTTTCTTACATCAATTACCGAATAAAGGAGAGGGACGATGACATCATGAGTGAGATGATGGTTATGCAAACAGGTGACAGATATGCCACTAGTAGGCTCAAGGTTAATCAGACTTTGTCTGCAGCCTCCACTCTCGACGGATATCGAGACAGAAGAAATCGTAGGAGAAAGAAAACGATCGAAGACCACGATGGTGGGTCTCAGTTCTCTCTCTTTCTCTCTCTACATACTTTTCATGGTATGAAACGTTTGGAATTACCATCAAGTGGTTGCTATCATCTTTATCTTTCTCATGCAAACAAAATGAGTTTGGTGTAAAAAGATTTTAGCATGAAAGACAATACAGTGGGTCTGGATTTTTGTTTGATATTGAAAGTACACCGATGTGTATTTCCCGAGTTTGAAAACTTTATATTTATAAAACTATGGGAAATAATGCAAAAATAGGGTTTATTATAACATACGTGGCATCATATGGGTAAAGATAAGATTGATGAACTACGGTTTTATTATAACATGCATGGGATCATATTGTCACGGATAAGATTGATGACATACGGTCTTATTATAACATACATGGCATCATATGGGTAAGGATGAGGTTGATGAACTACGGTTTTATTATACATACGTGGCCGCTTAATCTTGAGCGAACACAACGTTTCATCTACTTTGTCTACAAATCTATCAAGGTCTTCATGCAATCGTTGGTCATATAGCTACTACACCATAAAGTTCAGACGCCCGAACTGTAGTATTATTTATTCGTACCAGATTCCGTTTGTGTAAAATTATTTAAACACAGTCGGAATACAGTAGAATATTTAGTCAAGCTGATTAAAAGAAATAACGGTAATGTTCGAGAAGTTGCCATTGCAGAATCCAATTTGATTGTCATTTCTTGAAACAAAATATGCATGAAGGAAGCACTTGAAAAATACATCTAACATAGTTTTAACATCACAAGCAAACGTAATATGAAGGGGCATGGCCTAAATCGCGAGCGCAGCAAACAAACTTATCTTGATGTCATATGTCTATGATACGAACATCGCGCAACACTTAAGAGTTTTGTGACTCCGCCACGTGCGCATTCTTAGCCTGTGCAAAGGAAATGAATCTGCGTTGCAAGAATATCAATTTATTTTTTTCAATAAGTGTTCATTCTTTTTATGCAAAATTAATTATTTGTTTGTTTTAAGCAGCTGCACTGGTTTCAAAATAATTATACACTATTACATTATTGGAGAGTAAATATCGGGATCAGTTTAATTGATTGATTCGAGGTTTCGGAACTTTTACGCTCCTGAGTTGTTTTCTGATTTCAGAACATACAAACTTACGCTTGACGAAGTTTTTAAGGCAGACATTTTGAAAATGTGTATATTGATCGCAAGATCATAAGAGCTCGCTTGGCTACTCTCGCTGTAATCCAAAGTAACACAAAACTTTATGTTGCACCAAATCTTGCCACACCCACCCCACCTCCATCGACCACTCACTATCTTTTAAGAAAAGCATGGGCTTAAACCCATTCAAAGTGCATCCAAATAATATAATAAATTATATATATATATATATATATATATATATATATATATATATATATATATATATCGCAGCGCCTCACCTAAAATCTGATCTGCGCTTTTAATTTCAACAGCGGTTTCACTCTCAGACGAAACGTGCGAGCCAGAGGTAGCAGCCATTTTGGGAGCTAAAGCGCACTCGGGCTCCATCACCTCGAGCATAAAGAGTTCGAATTTTTCCAATTGTAGTAACATGTATTTTGGGTGCAGTATTAGCACGTCTTCCTGCGACTGTTGCAGACGGAAAAGAGGTTCCATATCGTCCTCCATATGCGTCAACAGCGATCAGACATCACTTTCCTACAATACCGAACAAAATGGTATAATAATAATAATAATAATAATAATAATAATAATAATAATAATAAGAAGAAGAATACCAATAATCATAGTTTTGGAAAAAGTATTTTTCTCATAAGAAACAAAAGTGTACCAACTGAAGTTGTTTCTCTCGATAATTTTCGCCACCATCTAAAGTTTTACATTTGCAAACTTTAACTTTTTTTGAGAAGTAGGTCTCTGCCATTGTTCTTTAAGTGTATATATATATATATATATATATATATATATATATATATATATATATATATATATATATATATATATAAACAGACGAATGCAAAAATGGGATTACTTTTATTTCATCCCTGAAGTCTCACATTGTTATTTTCTATTTATTTATATAATATAAAATACTTGGATGTTAATATAGACATATTTTGTCGCCTAATTTTTCAAATAAAGAGACGTAAGTATTTCTTTTCGGGTTGCGTGAGCAAGTTAAATATGTGTGTTAAACTTTGGTATTAAAGATTTTGCACGTGAGATGCAATGGTTGTACGCTATGGGACGATTTGGAGGCAAGACACTGGGTTCCATTGATCTCTTTGAATGTTACGAGTCAATAAATGTTCCTTTCTATTCCTTTTATATATAAGTAGTATACACATGACGGCTTGTATATCTGGATCAATTTACGTGCAATTTAACTGTTATATAAGTCAGACTTTTAGAGTTGTAGTTTCTTGTTAATATACTAAATATAATTTATGAGTAGTATTGTATATTTTCAAATACAATGCTTCACTGCTATTCCTTTCGTTCTCTTTTTAAGAGCTTCTTTCAACAGAAAGATATTCCGAAGACCCGTATCTGCAGAACGTTATTGGTACGTATGAGAGAGAGAGAGAGAGAGAGAGAGAGAGAGAGAGTCATATAAATATGGATGTATCAACAAAAGAAAAACCGCAGTAATCTTTTTGTTGCATACACGCAAAATTATGTCATGATATTTAATGACCGCGTTGTGAAACATTACTTTTAAACTGCCGTGAATTATCGCCGTCAGTATTTTGTTGGTGTATACTCAGAAAGGGGGAGGTAATATATGAGTAATTTTGGCCCAGGTAATAGATAATTTTTGGCCCAGGTAATAGATAATTTTGTTGAACATGCATACAGGTATTTATATGTGACTTGATTTTGTTGAAGAACGCTTGATTGAAGTGCGTGAACACGAAAACTCCTAATGTTCTGAATTTCGTAAAAAATAGAGGACCTTAGCTGATCCTATCCTACTTTTAAGAATATATTAGCAGAGTGAATATAAACATCCATATCCGAAAGTTATTTCTGATGAAGTTCAACTTTCGTCTAAAGCATCAGGTCATATTCATGTGCAGTAAAACGTCAATTATTCGGAAATATCGAGGTCGCAGATTTCGTCCAGATAATCGGTCGTTCGGATAATCGATCGTCCAGATAATCGGTCGTCCGGATGATCGAATTTGGTCCAAAAGCGATGCACTGTCATTTTAAGTGTGGTCTTCTGAATGCAAGTGCCAAAATGCTTTGGTCAAGGTAAACTCAGTTGATATGAGTTCCATTCACACATGTGCCGGTATGTGTTTAACTTTTATCACCCGTCAAGTCATTAGTGCTTGTTGATAGACATTAAATTACACGTAAGCTTGGACTACAGGATGCCTTTGATCGGACTGTTATGAATATTTAATCACGATTTAATCAGTCGCTAATCGCTTGGGATTTCTGTATAACACATTAGGTATTGTCATAAGATATTGTCATTAGGTATTGTCATTAGGTATTGTCATTAGGTATTGTCATTAGATATTGTCATTAGGTATTGTCATTAGGTATTGTCATTAGATATTGTCATTACGGCACTCACTTGGCGACAGTAGGGTGTAAGAATAAACTTTCTCTCTTTGTCTCTCACTCTTTCCATTCCTCTCTCCTAATTTCATTTATTTTTACGTTAAAGATAATTTAGTTATTCATAATACCATTGTAATGACACTTATTTGATATTATATTCGCTTGAGGTTGTTTCTAATTTTCGATTCCTGCTACTCTGTCATGTGTTGGCGGCGCGACTGGCACATTAGTTTTATTTATATATTGAGTACATTGTATTAAGTAAACACATCTGTGGACACAGTAGTAGCCATATTAGCAACGAAATTGTGTCCGGATAATCGATGTTTAACGTATTTGTACAAGTGAATAAAAAAAAAAAACTTGTGGCCGAGTCAAACAAGTAAGCCCCCCCCCCCCATTTAAAAGTGCACTCTCTCTTTCTCATCTTTTCATCTTTTAATTGTTGTTGAAGTAATAAAATTAAAAATCAAGAGAAACTTTCGGTATGGAATTGTATGTGTACACACACGCACACACGTGTGTGTGTTAAATCTTGGTCTTGATTTGGTTGTTTACAGTGAACTGCATTTTCGACAATGTATGTGCAATGATATGTTACTATTGTTACGACTCTAGGTGAAAATGTAAAAGACACATACAATTTGTGAGTTAAATTCCAAATAATCCTAAATGTCCTACTCACAAGTCCAAAATAATAGAATGTTCTGAATGAATTCTAATGGCCTTGAATTCCTGATGTACTACAAAGATGTAATCCAGAATGTATTTGAATGAGTTCACATAAATCCCCAAATCATGTATTAATCCAAAAATCAATAAGCTCTTTAATATTTCCAATGAATATTGTAAATAAATAATTCCTCTCAAATTATGTCTGATTTCAACACCACAACTAAAATAGATTCCTTACAGACTGATCGAACCGAAATTCTAGAATAGGAATAAATTTATTTACCAAACTCTGTATATAAATACACATGCCTGCATGACCTATGTCACATCACAGTATGAGTAATCATATTGGAAAAATACTGGCCTACCTGACATATGTCACAAAAGTCTAATTGCGAAATGCCTATGAAAATACTATGTAAACAACTGGACAAAAGTTAAGCATGTATTTTCAAATAACCATACAACTTACTATCGTCGACAAAAGTTATATAAACATCATACATAACACTATACAATGACCTTACGCATAAAAATATATAAATTATAATCTTACTTGAGATGATGACTTCTGACCGCTTGACATGATTTCCATATCTCTTTTGTAAACTTATGTATAAGTTAGATGACATTCCAGCGATTCAAACAGAAATTAAGTGGCCTTATAAATTAAGATGTTATGCCAGCGGGACACACAAATGTACAGACAGTCGCACATTCTTTCTGCAATATCCCGCCTACAGTTGCATTTGCTGGAAATAATAAATAAGTTAACAACTGTTTATTTACATATACTTTATTCTCTCAGTTAACACCAAATTGGAATTGGACAACGTGAATATGGAACTGTTTGAGGAAACTCCTGCATATCGATCAGCTTTCCAGACACTGTGTCAGTTTGGGGCAGTAGTTATCACTGGAAATATCGGGGATGGGAAAACAATGACCTCCTACAGACTTATGAAAGATATGCACAAGGAAAACACTATTATTGTACATTTGCGTGATCCACGTAGGTTTGAGGATCTTGTCAATAGCAAAAGAGACACTGTGGTATTTATTGATGACTTTCTTGGAGAAACGCATTTAGACGAATGCCTCTTGAAGATCTGGATGAAAATATTTCCCTTAATGGAGAGGATGACTCGAGACATCTTTGTCAAGTTCATTCTTACGACAAGGAAATGCATTCTTGAGGAAGCTTGGAACTCACTGAAAACTCGAAAGTTGTTTCAGAAGGAACGGATTGTGGACATGTCTACTTTTGATCTTTCAGGTGTAAAACAGAATATACTTGTGCGCCATTTGAAGTTATCTTCTTTTTTTGTTCTGGAAGAAGATGTACACAGATTTTCTTCTGAAGTGTATCAGGAACGCAGACGCATTTATCAAACCGAAATACTAGAAATATCGAAAACAGAAACTCCAATAGGCTTCCCTCTATGCTGTTATCTCTTTACGAGAGAGAAACGTTGGGCAGATGAGGGGGAGAAATTCTTTCAAAATCCAGTGCTTTACCTAAAAAGTGAAATTGAACGCCTCGAAAGAGAGAACAAACAAAGGTTTTGTGTTCTGGCTGTTGTTCTTCTCTGTGGCGGCAAAATGTCTTACTGTGACATCACAAGGGACAATGCTTCAGAAAGGTTTAGGTCCGCCCTGTCGAGAGTATCTGCTGCTTGTGGAATTCCACTACAGAGACCAATGATTGCGACGGTTTCAAGCTATTTGGCTTCCTCAGGCACATTTCTTAGATGCACTGAAGATGGTGGCTATATGTTCTCTCACCGCGCCATAGAAGAAGGGGTAGCACTTACCTATTGTTTGCAAGGACTTCACGATATCATAGAACTGTGTCCGTTTAGATTTCTACTGGAAATGGTCGTCACAAACTCAAAGGAGCAGCATAGTATCATAAAAAGCCGCGAAAGACTGGAACACAGTAATAAAATAGAATTGAGTATTCTAGATTTTGATTTGCTTGCGAATCGTTTTGTGGATGAAATAACCACAGGGAATGTATGGGAAGTCGCGCATCACAATGCCTTCTTTGATTTAAAATTTATTGATCGTTTCTTTGAAATAATTCAGGAATCTGGGAAAATAGAGAAAATCCTAACCGCTAGGCACATTGACCTTGGTGGTGATCTGTTGTTCTATGCAGCAGATAATGAGGTACCGAGGGTAGAGCTGTTGGAGAGAATTCTGGATTTTTATTCGAAAAATAAACCGCGAAGAAAAAATCATGCAGGATACAAACTGAATTGCTTTTCATCATCACGTGGACAAAATGATTATCTTCAGCACGCTTTGTCCAGCGCGTTACACACAGCATGCAGATTAGGGCGTACGGAAATTGTTAACATTCTCATTAGATTTAATGCCAGGGAAACACCTAATCTACTTTGTACGGCAATGCAAAGTCAAAACATGGAAATAGTTGTAAGCTTACTGCAGAAATACAAATGGCCAGAAGACCAAAAGGTGCTTGCTTTGCAAGAAGCATGCAAACAAGGAAACATTGAACTCTTTGACTTGATGGTTACAAAAGTGAAAGTAAAGAAGGGGGAGACGATATTTTCTAAGTGTTTATTGGAATCTGCAAAGAGTGGCAATGTGCACCTCTTGAATAAGATTCTTGAAAAAAATTGTGACGTCAACTACAGAGGACTCTTTGAAAGATGTGCATTACATGAAGCATGCATAGGGGGTCACGAGTCGCTGGTTAATAGACTCTTATTAGCTCCAAATATAGACATATATTCTAGAGATAAGGAACATTGCACCGCTCTAGATTATGCGTGTAAGTTCAAGTTCCCTAATATTGTAAATGCTTTGAGAAATGCTGAGGAGAATAACATATCATTGTAAGGACTGATGCCCAAAGAGCTACATTACGTAGGTTTTATAAGAAGAATAATGCAAGCCCGACTCAGAAAGAACCAACGTTTAATCAAGGAATATCTCCTTATGACTTGGTCAAGCTAAGAGGTCAAAATGAAGTGTGTAGATTGCTAGAGGAAGCCGCTTTTATGAGGAACAATGCATACCTTCAGGAGAACATTCCCGGTCTCAAGCGATAATAATACGAAGTATAATTTACACGAAAACACTGTCACCAAACACAGATGCAATGAAGTTGCCAGTCGCATGGTTTCATTTCCAAACACGAAATTCTATCATTTTTCGTTTTGGCATTAATGCGATATAGAAGTCCATTTGTTTCCTATAATAATGCAATTTTTCATTTTCTCTGTAATCCCTTTATCAAAAGTAAAAATTGAAACTGCTATCATAATATATGTACATAACCACCATATTAATTCAATAGTTTTTGCTTGTTTCTGTTAATTGTATTCCAGTTATCTTTTTATTTTTGATTTAGAGATTTTGGTCCCAACGTGAATTAGGATGATAGCTACTGTGCAGCACAGCCAAACGTAACCTACATACCAATGCAACACATAGCTTTCTTTACAATCAGTGACCGTGTAAGTACGTGCGGAAAATAACGTGCAGTTAGTTAAGGAGCGGTAATTAAGAGAAGTAAATTAGAATACAACTATACGTGTTTGTAGCTATATATTCTAAGTTGTGAAAGGCGCATCAGGGAAGATTGTTAACTGTAAAATATAAGTATTTTCCAATAATCCGTAAATACTTGTTTGATAAGTTACAGACCGCACGTCTCTCCCTTTCTCTGTCATATAACTATGTGAAATTGTTTAGTCATCATACATAGTACATAGTATAACTGACTACCTGAATTAGAGAGCACAAGCAACTCTCTCTCTCTCTCTCTCTCTCTCTCTCTCTCTCTCTCTCTCTCTCTCTCTCATATACGTACACACATTATAAATACAAAATTGGATCGTCATTCACAGCTTGAATTTTGCTCATTTTATGAGAACAGTCTCCTCATGATTCTGGCATTCCATACTGTACACTATCACCATTGTTGTTGTCCTTACCAACGTCATCATCATCATCATCGTCATCATGAAAGTGTCTAATATTAAATTTATGGCCCCATTGTGATTGTTATCATGATGCTGATAAAGTTTCGCAGCTTTATGGTTAACACCCGCATGTTTCCACCATTGCTGATTATTCTTTTTCGTAGTTAAACAACTGTGTCATCTTTCTCTCTCTTCTTTCTTATTTCCCCGAGACATATTAGTCTCTGATTAACAACAGACGGCTTCTCCGCTTGATTCCTTTTGTTCCTCGACACTGTCTTATATCTGAATCCCAGTGAATACAATAATTTTCAAACTTTGAAGCTAGAGAACTCAATACTTATATGTTGTTGTAGATGATTTTCAGCTTATTTAAAGTTATGGTAACATTTTCATTTATCAAATCCAGAACTGTTCTCGTGATCACACATTTGTCAAGTTGTTGAATTTTTGACCATTAGGTTTCCTCCCTTGTTATGAGATGATTCGTTTACAATTGTTGAATTGATCATTAGGTTTCTACTCTAGTTGTGAGATGATTCATTTAGAATTGTAACATTTCCTCTTGAGAATTTAGTGGAGGCTATAGTTATATATCGTGAGAGAATGACATGTACGCTTCATAAAACAATTACATCTAAATAATTGATCTTTGCTCTTTCTTTTTAATAGAAAATAATCGTAAATTTTGATTATGATTGCACATCCTTTATCTGATTATTTGGGAGGCATCTTGATTGCACATAAAGCCTTTGTGCATGGAAATGCTGTATTCCAAGAGGAAATAGTAAAGTATTGTCATACATCAATTTGATTTGTCGTCTATAAGAAAAATATTCAGCAATGGACAAACAACATAGGAAACGCGTCTAATATTTACTTTCTCGTTCCTGTGTCCAACGAGATCTAAGTACCGAACAAAATGTTAGTATTACCCCACAACAGTCGCATTTTAATGCACATATGTGCATGGCCAAGCCACGAAACAACATGCTATGCTTATGTGGCTCCAGACTGTAAATAGATAAATGTGCGAATGTGTTTGAGTATTATCTGTATTATGTGTGCATGGGTTTCAGAGTCAATATGGGTTGTCCAGGGGAATGATCATCATCGTACTGAATGAGTAACTAGGTCAGTAGAAATCTCTAATAGCTGGTAAATAAAAGGATCTTCTCAAATTTGTGTTGAACAATGCAATTCTTCTTACATGATGATGTAGATTATATACAATAAGTTTGGTATCAGAGAATCTGGTTTTGAATCATAGGACTCCGAGCAAAAAAATGGAAACCCCCAACCTCTCCAAGAAATACAACAAAACAATACAAAACAGAACAAAACAAATCCCCCACCGCCAAAACAAACAAAAACAAAAAAAAAAAAAACAAAAAAAAAAAAAAAAAAAGAAACTGAAATATCACTCGAATAGAAAAAAAATGTATAGTATTCTTGCGTACGTCTCAGGCAATTCTGCCTAATATATGCGAGGAATAGTTTTTTTAAATGTACAGAAGGTTACAGATATTATCAACCACCGATCAAAAATTATGTCTTCCTCAGTCATTAGTAAATTACGTTATTGAAAATTTCATCTTAGAGTATTCCTGTTACATCAGTAACAAGTCTATTGCCAATTTTACCAGCTACCTCATATCCATTACCAATTTACCATCTACGTCATATCTATTATCATTTTTACCATCTATCTCATATCTATTGTCAGTTTTACCATCTATCTCATATCTATTATCATTTTTACCATCTATCTCATATCTATTATCAGTTTTACCATCTATCTCATATCTATTATCCGTTTTACCATCTCTCTCATATTTGTTATTAGTTTTACCATCTACCTCATGATTAGCTTGGACATATTTGTATTTCTTTCAGTAAAAACTATCTATGTAACATCCAAGATACTACTTTATATTTCCATCAATTGTTTTCAAATTGACAATTTGCGAAAATTTCAATAGGTTAGAGAAATTTTCCCACTATACAGTAGTTTTATTACGCTTACAATTCAATATATTGCCTCAACACTTGTCATAACTACATACAACGAAAGCTTTATTTTTTCAGCTGAATTATCTCAAAACTTGGATTTAAAATGTTTGTATTCTTAACTCACATTTAAAAAAAAAATATATATAAAACGGCGATAAACTCAACTCTTGAAAACTTCACAAGGATAAGTCTAAACAAGAGAATCAAAATACGCATTGAAAATGCATCTCCAATGTTATTACACGTGAAATAAATTATCATTTTATATATTGGAACTGACTGAGAAGTATAATAAGCTTTTACATCCCGCATGCTTTGCAATGTTAACATTTTAGTTTCTCGATATCTGCTAAAAGTGATAAAAATAAAACAAACAAAAAATAAGGGATACAATAATTGTGAATGCAAAGATTTCTGAAGATTTCATCAAACCTTATAACTCGAATAAAAAAGAGCAAATTCGCGATAAGACATGTAAAACATAATAATTGAGTTGCCAATGTTTACATTGATGATGCCCGAGAGATACAGTGTCTCCTATTCTGATATGCATTATTTTGTAAAAGGCACATTGGATTTTTGGTTGCTTAGCATGAATAACTTAATATTATATAATAGAAATAAAGAATAATGTCCGACTACGAAATTTATTGTTTCATATCCCAAGCTGTTAAGATATCAACTGAATAGTCTTAGTGATTCATATATACGCAATCCGTTTAATTTCGGCTACTGTCGAGAGTTAATTTTTGTACAGGTCTCCAGTTTCAGTTATTTCGCAAAATGTCTCCTCAAAGTTAGATTTTACATTATTTTTTCTTGTGATATCTTTGAAAGTCTTATAATTTTTCCAGGGGAAAAGGCTGTAGAATATATAAAGCCAATTATTGTATTGAAATTGTAGTTTTATTCTTAAACGAGACCTTGAGGAACTCCTTAAACTTTCGAAACATCAAGTTTTCCTCAGACATAAAACAGGTTCGTGTCGGGAGATTTCAAGATCTTATGACTTTACTTTACTTCTCAATTAGCTAATACTGTTCAGTGTTGCATTGTTGTCGACCTGACAATAATACTAATATTCAGAAATCTCACTATGAGCAGCACAACTTGAGATGGTAATGAAATTGAAACGTAGTATGTACTTTTAATTGTATCGGTCAGAACCGTCGGCATCAACTTACAGCATACGTTTTTTTATATATCTTTTTTTCTGAGAGAAATCGACGGCTTAGGTGGGCTGATCGTACTGAAGTTTGCCTTTGTCAAACGTGAAATTAACAAATTCAAGGCGACCCAGAATATAGCGCTTTACAGATGGATCGCGATTCTCAATGCTCACGACTGGTCATAACAAGTGATAAGCATGTTAGAAATTAATGAAGAAACTGAATGTTCATATATTGCCTGTAAGAGAAGCTTTTCTGCTGTAGGAACGTGATAGTTTCTGTCGGCGCAGTCGAGAAAAAATCTACGCTGAATGAGAAACAATAGTAAGTGGGTGAATTCACTGTTTGCATTTAGGTTTGGACAGAATTCGTTCGTCCTGGAAATGACAATTTTTCACGTCAGGTTTTATATGTGTATGAAAGAAAAAATATTAATTTGTCTATGGAACCTAGTAAAGTCTACATATAGTCCTTTCTAAATATTTGATTCATTTGTAATACTAGTAAAGTCTACCTATAGTCCTTTCTAAATATTTGATTCATTTATAATACTAGTAAAGTCTACATATAGTCCTTTCTAAATATTTAATTCATTTATAATACTAGTAAAGTCTACCTATAGTCCTTTCTAAATATTTGATTCATTTATAATACTAGTAAAGTCTACCTATAGTCCTTTCTAAATATTTGATTCATTTATAATACTAGTAAAGTCTACATTAGTCCTTTCTAAATATTTGATTCATTTATAATACTAGTAAAGTCTACATATAGTCCTTTCTAAATATTTGATTCATTTATAATACTAGTAAAGTCTACATATAGTCCTTTCTAAATATTTGATTCATTTATAATACTAGTAAAGTCTACATATAGTCCTTTCTAAATATTTGATTCATTTATAATACTAGTAAAGTCTACATATAGTCCTTTCTGAATATTTGATTCATTTATAATACTAGTAAAGTCTACATATAGTCCTTTCTAAATATTTGATTCATTTATAATACTAGTAAAGTCTACATATAGTCCTTTCTAAATATTTGATTCATTTATAATACTAGTAAAGTCTACATTTAGTCCTTTCTAAATATTTGATTCATTTATAATACCAAATAGTATTTTTGTGGTTATTTATTTTACAGTTGAAAGCTACAACGACCAGTTTTTTTGTTTGTTTTGTTTTACCAGACATTTCTTGTTCTAGAGAATATTTCGCTGCAATGATCATGCATTGAACTTAGAATAGAGTTACCTCACTTGTCATATCGTTGCTAAACCAGCTTGTATACATGTGAAGAATGAATTGGAAATAAAATATATATTTCACATTTTGTATGTCGTCTTGTGCCCTCGAACACATCTAAAATTCAAGCAGAGAAGGATGTGAGCATGTCATTTCTGTAAGCGATAATTATGCTATTATTGGTAAGTTCACCCTTCCAGGCACTATCGTTTTAAATTGATACATATATGGAACATATCAATATTTGTCACCAGGAACTTTGCTGTCGGAGTCAGAAGCTGAATATTCCGTTCTAAAGATCACCATTATCGTTGATTATGTTTATTACCATTATTATTCACTATAAACCTGTATATTTCTTGTTAATGTATGTGGTTATAACGAGAGTTTACACTATAGTAGTGCCCCATCAAAGCAGTAATATGTCTTCTTGTGTAATAGAACGATATTTATATGCTTGGTTTACAAATATTTGTTATTTATCAAATTGTTTATTAAAAGGAACTTGATGTTTATGCATTTGAATGCTTTGTTTTACGTGTGAGTCTTAAAGTATCAACAGCATTAGCACGTGGAAGGAAAGAATCGCATAATGCCAGCTCAATATGCAGAAATTTTAGAGATAATTTAAACAAGAAACAAGGAAACAAAGAAACAAACAAAACTTAAGAGCCCAGAAGAAACATGTAACGTAATTCTGATATTTCTGGGTTTGCGGTTTAAAGTTCTTGTGCTAGTGCTGTATTTACTTTATAGTCTGGCTCAATCTTTATAACTTTTTTGTAAACAACTCCAAGTTAGAATACCTTGGAAATTTGGGGACATGTTGTGTGTTTATGTTTATGTGTGTTTAATCAGTGCATATATACGTTTATATTTATACTTGCTGATAAAAAGTATTGCAAACTGTTTGCTACGAAATCCGATATAACCAATTCCATCACGCGAAGAAGTGCTGATACAAAGGGGATGCCACACGTATGCTCTTTGATATAAAATTTATGAAATAAGCCGAATAATATTGTATGTCACGAGGTGATTGGAGCGAGTGACATTGTAAGATTCAACGAGTTTCAAAAATGTCATGTCTGATGAACACACGTTTCACAAATTTCATGTCAGATAAACACGAGTTCATGTCAGATGAACATGTCTCATAGCAGTCATGTCTTTCATGTGAGATGAACACGAGTTTAAGATAATTTATCACATAACTTTAAGGACATTACTTAATACGCTGCTATGAGACGTTGCTAGGTCTTACGATACAATGTGTAGAACGCTTGTTATGAAGTGGAGTCAAAAATATAATCAATATTTAAGTGCAGTCGTTACCTCCCCCAAAAAGCTGAAATAAAGCAATATTTAAGTGTAGCCAGTACCCCACATCAAAAAGTTGAGAAAAATGAATATTTAAGAGTAGTCGTTATCACCCCAAAACGTTGAAAAAAATCAATATTTACATGTAGTCCATGTATTTGTTACAGTTCGTATCGATGTTTGTGTTGAAGGAAAACATAATTGATAACCATTATTTTGAGCCCTGAAAATGTTTTCTTCTAACAACATGCATTGTATTTTATCCTGAGACACGAGGAATGTCCTCCAGATACTTGACTGACAAAGAATGGCTCCATTTCTATCTTTAGCAATGAGTTTTGTGGAATCATATCATGCTGCAGTACTATTGGCTTAGCTAGTAATAACGGAGGACTTAATGACTTGCACAACAGTACGTGTTTGGTAGACATATGTAATAACCTTTATGTACGGAACCAGAACAGCAGTCGTTGTATCTAACCGGACAAGGAATCTTCATTCTTGAAATCATGCATATATACATTCCAAATTATAGATCGCAGGAATGCGATAGAGTTCGTATTAATTCTTTCTGTAACTACCCCTGCTCAAGAATAGCTGAAGTCGCTTGAGATGTACATATTTTTCCAAGTGTATTCACTATTCGATATTGATACTTAGCAAAGTGTTCTTTTTTCCCCTTGTAATATAGATTTTTAAATTTATAGGGCAATCATTTTTGTGTGTGATACCATTTCGATTAACAAGATGAAACGTTTGTGGCGCAGTAATGCTGGGATTTGTTTTTTCTCCATAGAAATACAAATCTTGATGGGGAACGCAATCGTATCGAAACGGAGAAAGTGGGGTTGTCCGTT
The DNA here is from genome assembly GCA_029931535.1 of Margaritifera margaritifera. Taxonomy (NCBI): domain Eukaryota; kingdom Metazoa; phylum Mollusca; class Bivalvia; order Unionida; family Margaritiferidae; genus Margaritifera; species Margaritifera margaritifera. Next base: position 564,841 of record JAQPZY010001205.1, read on the forward strand.
GGAGTCAAGCCTTATCGCAGGAGAGAATATCTGAGCACAGAGAGATATAAATTGTGTTGTTTTGTTTGTTTGTTTTGTTTCGCTTTGTTTTGTTTTTCGTTTTCCAGAACATAAATAATGAATGGCACAATACAGCGACCGAAATAGGCAAGGGAGATAAATCTCTTAATGTGTTGATGGCCCAATTACGAGTTACACGGTGAACATAATGGATATTGTTTTGATATGAATCGCGAATAAATAAGTAGCAATTTGATGGTAAGGGTAGTATATAGGAAGGATGAAATGCATTAGTTAAAATTATTTTCATTTCGCAAAATAGTACTGAATACATATAATAGTAACGTAAGAATCAATATCATAAAATAGTGACGTTTTATTCACATAAAATAGTAGTGATGTTAAAACATATACAAAATACGTGTATAGTATGTATGCTCTATCTTTTATATAGCATGAGATGTATAAATATTTCATAAAAAGGGAAAGAAACTTGCCGAGTTGCCTTTTAATGAAAAATGTATACATCGAATGGTATATCGACGATACGGCGTACATACTATACATATATCGTATTTATACCACATACAAATACACATAATTACGTTTCCAGCAGTGTTAAGATTGACTACAGGAAATTGTGTATTAACGGTGGCAGTGAACTCTTCTCATCCCTTCACAGTGTGTGTCCGCTACAAAATGTAGTTCTGCAGCTATTGTAGCTATACACACTCCTTTTTGGAAATTGTTTAATTTGTTGGTTGTTTTTAGCTTCTACTTTCAATCATATGGAATAAATAAATTAAAGAAACACTTAGAAACACTTAGAATTTAAACATGAATGTTGGTTTAAATTAAGAAAGTAGAGCTCTACAAATATTGCATAGCTAGCGTCCCGAACAGTGAATGTGCGGCCATTCGATAGCCAGCGAGTACAACGAAAAGAGTGGAGCACATGCTAAAGAAAATGACGAACCAACAAGAGGTAATTCAAACATTTAAAGTTATTTACAGTTTATGTAAGTTATTAGCATGCTTTACTTACCATTGCTACTGACCATAAGATTTATTAAAAAAAACAAATTCTCTCTCTCTCGCCCTCCCCTTTCTCTCTCTGTCTCTTTCTGTTTGTCACTTCGTCTGTCAGAGTTACCATCAAAGGTCGAGAGACATCGTCGCATGGCACAAGCGAAAATGCGTGAAAAAGGTGCTTAGCGGATTTTCGCCCGTTGCTTGCGGCCATGGTCCAGAGAGAGAGAGAGAGAGAGAGAGAGAGAGAGAGAGAGAGAGAGAGAGAGAGAGAGAGAGAGAGAGAGAGAGAGAGAGATGGTTTCATTGAGGTAAAACTAACGTGCTGGCTGACCAACCAACAGAGGAAGGGGCACCGGGTGAAGGAAATGATCACTACATTGTTTTTATCGTCCATCTCCCTATTTTTCTGTTGGTCGATTAGACTATCAGTTTTACTAAGAGAGAGAGAGAGAGAGAGAGAGAGAGAGAGAGAGAGAGAGAGAGAGAGAGAGAGAGTTCAGTGAAGGTAAAATTGACATGCTGAAGAACCTTGTTTAATGTTAAAAAAACGCCGAAACAAACTCAGACATCAAATAGATTACAATATATGTATGCTACTTAGTCAATGAATTTATAGTACTTCCTTTTCGTCTCGAGAGGCTATTGAAACTTTGTATCATTAGTATCCTGTAACACTGTGGATAAATCCAATGGAAAGCGTACAATAACATAATAGCGACTCGGGTTCCTCTAGGTTATTAGGTGTAAGTTCAAGTTCAAGGTTTTCATGAGTCTGGTACGAATGCACGTACAGTAAGGGAGATTTTGTATTACATGCTAGGGGTGGCTGCTGGTCGGGAGTATATACTGGTGAGAGTCAGTAGGTTTAGAATATGAGTCAGTTTCTGCGTTCCTATCTAGGAGGGTAGATTGAGTATCTAAAAATATACTGGACCTGGTTGATGACTCCGACGTAAATTTAATCCTTGGATGCAAGTTATTGGGCGAATTAAAATTCTATGTGGTCAATGAATCTACACCAGCTTAGAGGTCTGTAGGATCCCTCGTTGAGAAGCTTTTGCTCGGGTCATCCCATGAAAATATTGGCATACGAAGCTGCCATTTTAGTGCCCATTGCAGTCCCATGATTTTGTAGGACGTGTTGGTTGCTGGATGCAAAATTATTATACTTGAGAAAGTGTGTTAAAAGTTTGACCAAATAGAAGGTTGGAGGGGAAGGATCAGGTCGACCATTCCATGCTTCCTTGCAGGATGTGATACCTTCCTCATGTGGGATGTTGGTGTGTAAAGAACATACATCCATGGTGACGAGTAGAGTGTTATTTGGAAGGTTAGTGTTTGCTGTTTTGTTGAGATAGTCCGTGATATCTTGGATATATGAAGACATGAAGGCAGTTTTTCCACCAAAGGCTGAAGGTGAAAATGAACGAAATCAGATATTTCTTCAGTGGGATCGTTGTTTCCGGCCTCACCGGGTTTCCTACTTTGTGTATTTTAGGGAGTAAATAAAATCTCCCTCCTTTGGGTCAACTAGTAGGAGGTAAGTTAGTATTTTGTCATCGATGTGTCCTGCGTTATGTATGTCTTTTAATAATTGAGACAAAGTTTCATCGTGGTCAGCTGTTGGGTCATGACTGTGTTTTTTAAAAATAAAATCTCTCATCCGAACTTGTGGGGTATTATAATTCACTATACATTAATTGTTCTAATTCAGATTTTCAGAACTTATACAGTATCTAGCAATCAAACAGAAGGGACGAAAAACTTGTAAAATTCATGGGAAATAGGGATTGCTCAATATTTTAAAAATAAAACTTGTGTGAAACAGGTAAATAAAATTACTTCATGACAACAACACAGGGCTCCTTGTTTGCTGGCTTGATGATAATATCTTTCCTCTCGCGCACTTTTTTCAGCGACTGTCTTTCCTGTGGGGTCAAATTGTCCTTTTTAGTATGGCTCCGTTCGTGAGAATTTATGTCATTTTTCACAGCGGAAAAGAGTGTCTCTAGAGCTGGAAGTTTACTAGGCGGTGGAATATAATCGTTTTTTGGGTGGAATCTGTGAGACTCATCGGTAACGACGCTGGAATCTCCAGCATCGTCAGTTAACTTTTCCTTGGGTCTCATTCTTCGTCCAAAACTTGCGAAGTCTTCTTTCAATTCAAGTACATTGTACGTTTTTGGCCGGGGACAATAGTTGAGGCCCTTGGAGAGGAGACTTATGTCTGAGTCACACAACTCAACCGCGGACAGGGTTACAGCAGTGTTGACATTCTGGTTTGCCGGAAGGTTTTTCATGCGAAACTTTCTATTATTTTTCTTTTTATTCCTTCCATGACGAAACCACGTTTGGAATTTTCTGTATAACGTGACCTCTAGAAAATTTGCTGTGCTGTTTGTCCGAAAGTTGCCTGTTTATTCTCGTTAAAAATGTGTTCAGTTTGATATATATATATGGTAAAACAAAAAGTACATGTCGTATAGATCAATATATTGAATTGTATTTCTTCTTTTAACAAGAAAAGAGTAATGTATCCATAACCGATTCCTTATAGCGCTTTCGCATAATCGTTATGAAGCTTTCTATGGCGATGAGAAGAAAGTTCAATGAGGTATAAAGTATGGATATATTACTAATTTCCAGTAGAATAAATAGATACGAACAGCTGAATACCACTGGGTCTTTATTTTCTTTGGATTGACATTCAATATCATAACAGATATAGCCGAATGTACAACAACAACACAATAATAATAATAATATGACATAAACCTTTCAAATATACATATATAAATCATAATACATTTAAAGTAATATTTTAATCAAAAAGCAAGAATCACAAAGTTTAAAGCATTTATTTTGTTAGACGTAGAAGAAAATGCGCTACATTGTTCCTACTTGCCTTGAGTCACGTACCTACGTTCGCACCGACGGACAATATTACAAATTCCTCGTGTTCTTATGGACGCGGAGATATTTTGCCGGATTAACTCACATAGCAAATTTCAATATACCTGTAAGATATGTTTCGCAGCCCAACTTTACAGAGCTTAGTTTGATGTAAAAAGGTTAGGTTGGTTGGTTCCTCTTAGCCTGAGTCATATACAACACACCGCACTAAAAGATGGCGGAGTAGGCAGTGACGGTTTTATGATTTTGCCGCCTCGAGGCACTGTCAGAGCTGTAGCCACCAACCCCAAAACAAAGCGTTAAAACCAGAGCCTTTATAGATATTCACACCTTTAAATAATGACAAAATTTAACTACAGCTCCTTTTTTTTAAAACAAAGTAAATACAATTTTTTTTAAAGAAATCCAGATTTTCATACTTTAAAATCTGCCGCCCCTAAATTTTGCTGCCATTGTCTGCATAATTGGAAATTCGCCACTTGGAGTAGGCCTCTCGTTTAGTAAGAAGTTTATGACTACTGTATTCCGAGCGATGTGATAAATGTTGCATCTGACTGTTTCTCTTGATAACGATGTTTCGATGAAATATTTCCGACAATCAACACATCATTCATTACTTTAAAAATGGAAAATGTCCCATTACCTAGATGTTAAACACTTGTAGTACATACATAATCCAATGTAGCAGGATACCGGGATAGTTACTGTTTAGTTATTTTATACACGTACATATTCTAAAAGGTCTGCGGAGAGGTTACATTGACATTTAACTCAGAAATTGGAAATAGTGCTAGATGGTGTGAAATTCAATCGTCACATTGTGTTCTATATTATGGTGTTATATTTTTGATCACTTTGTTAACCCTTGCACGAACTGTCGATTTGTTTTCCTATGTTTAGAGTATGAACTATGCTGTATATAAACCAAAGCGCTCAATGATGTAAGATTTTAAAAAGCGTATTTATATTTTCTCGAAACTATTGAACTAAGTGACAAAATATATCGTGCTTTTGGTCATCGAGGGAGCACCCACTGTTAAACGGGGGGAAGGGTGTGGGGTCGGGCTAGTAAATTACATGTCCAGATATGAAGTCTATATCGGAACCATATCATACAAAATAAAGTATCATATTATGTAATGAATTGACATATATTTTGTTTTGCACTTAAGTTGTCCACATCAGTGGGCAAAAAACCCATACTCATCCACAAATTCTCCACTTTCCTGGTATATAATTACCACACCATGAGAAAATTATAAACTTACAAAAGCAATTTCTCCTCGCTATAAGTGGCAATGTGTACATTTTCAATAAGATTCTTTATAAAGAATGTGACGTTAACAACATAGGATACTTTGAGAGAAGTGAATTACATGAAGCATGCATAGGGGGTCACGAGTCTCTGGTTAAAAGGCTCTTATCGGTTGACTCAAAATATAAATATAAATGCTATAGAGAGGTAAGGTTACACTGTTGTACATTATGCAATTTAGTACAATTTACTCAATATTGTATGTGTTTTGATAAATGCTAGAGGAGAACAATATGTCTTTGTAAGAACCGATGCTCAAGGAATATCTCGTTATGACTTGGCCAAGCAAAGAGGTCACATTGAAATGCGAGACTTCTCGAGGAAGCTACTTCTATAAGGAACAATACAGACCTTCTTCAGAAGACCAATTATGGTCTCACTTGACAATAATAAGAAATATAATTTACAGTAAAACACGGTTTCTAGAAGACAGATACAACGAAATTTCAGTTATTACGAAGGAAATTTACATACTCAAAGAATATATATATATATATATATATATATATATATATATATATATATATATATATATATACACACACAATATTATATGCGACAAAACAAATTTTGGAGTTGCAAGGTTCATTATAAACGAGTTTTACTGTAAAAGTGGCTCAAGGAACAAGAACCTAAAGTCGAAGAATGCCCCACTATGATTTAGCGATGGTAATAAATAGTGACGACGTAGTGAAGCTGCTTCCACAAGGGACAACAACAACTGCTTCTGAAGGACCTAAATTCTTTCGTTGTTTACAAACATATTTCCAGCATACCGACTGCCTGGATTTTAGTTTTAAGATTACATACAACTGCTATATCATACTGACCCACTACAATATGCCTATCGTATGGTTTCATTTCCAAAGAAAAAAATGCTATCAATTTTCGGTTTTGCATTAATGCGTTATAAAAGTCCATTTGATTCCTATATTAACCCAGTTTTTCATTTTCTCTGTAATCCCATTATCAAAAGTAAAAATTGAAACTACCATCATTACACACACACACACACACACACACACACACACACACACACACACACACACCATATTGATTACCAAAATTGTACTTGTTTCCTTTGACCTTATTCTACGTAGCTTTCTATATTTGATTTGGAGAATGTGCTTCCAACATCAATTAGGATGAAGGCTACTGGACAGAACAGTCAAACTTAACCTACATACCTGTGTAACACATGACTTTTTTTTACAATCAGTGTAGAACGTGCGGAAAATAGTGTGCTGTTATTAAAAATGGGCTATCAAGAAAGTAAATTTAAAGACAACTACATATTCTAAGTTGTGAAAAGCATATCGGGGAAGATAGGTACCTGAATAATATCAATATTTTCAATTAATCTTAAGTATTTGTTACATAAGTTACAGACCGCACGTCTCTCCCAGTTTGTGTCATATACATATCTAAATAATTAAGTCAACATACGTAGTATAACTGGCTACCTCTCTCTCTCTCTCTGTCATATACATACGAACGTTGTAAAGACAAAATTGTCACTCACATATTGCATTTTGGTCATTTATGAGAACAGCCTCTTAATGATTCTAGAATACCCTACTGCGATCTGTCACCATTGTCGTAGTCCTCATCGTCGTCATCATCATCATCATCATCGTCATCATCAAAGTGTATAATATTGAATTTATGACGCGATTGTGATTGTTATCATGATGCTAATAAAGTTTCTCAGCTTTATGGTAAACACTAGCATGTTTCCACTATTGCTGCTTACTTTCTTTCGCAGTTAAACAAATGTGTCATCTTTGTCTCTCTTCTTTCTCATTTCCGCGATAGACCTTAGTTTCTGATTAATAACGAAAGGCTTGTTCGCTAGATTCCTTTTGTTCCTCGACACTGTCTTGTATATGAATCCCATTGGATGAAATAATTTCCACAGTTTGAATTTAGAAAACTCAGTACTGTCATGTTGTTTTGTAGATGATTTTCAGCTTATTTAAGGTTATGGTAACATTTTCATTTATCAAATCCAGAACTGTTCTCTTGATCACGCATTTGTCAACTTGTTGAATGGATCATTAGATTTCCACTCTAACTGTGAGATAATTCCTTTCGAATTTTATAATATTCCTCTTGATAAGCGAGAGTTATATATCGTGAGAGAATGACGTGTACGTTTCGTAAAACAATTACATCTAAATAATTGCGCTTTGCTCTTTCTTTTCAATAGAAAATAATTGCAACTTTTGATTATAATTTCACATTTTGTATCTGATTGTTTGGGAGGTATCTCGATTGTACATAGAGACTTTGAACAAGGAATTACCATATAGGTCCACAGGGATATGCATCAATAAAAATAGTAATGTATCGTCATAAATCAATTGTATTTGTCTTCTTTACGAAAATTAAATATTCAGCCGCGGACAAACAATAAAGGAAACGCGTCTAATTTTTACTTTCTTGTTCCTGTGTCAAACGAGATCTAAATACCAAAACAATATTTGAATATCACGCCACAACAGCCACATGTTTAATGCACCTGTGTGCATGGACATGACATAAAACAACATGTGGTTCCAGACTGTAAATAGTTAAATATGCGAACGTTTTTGACTATTATCTGTGTTAAGTGTGCATGGGTTTAAGGTCAACATAGGCTGTTAAGAGGAATGACCATCACCGTATCGAATGAGTAACTGGGTCAGTACAAATATCTAAGAGCTGTTAATGAAGCGATCTTCTCAAGTTTTTGTTGAATAATTAAAATATTCTTATATGATGATATACATTATATGCAATAAGTTTGGTATTAGAGAATTTGCTTATGTTTTACAGGACTCAACATTTACACCATTCCTGTCTTCCTTCCCGTCAACTCTGCCTAAGATATGTGCAGGGACAGTTTATTTAAATGATAGAAGTTTACAGACATTATTAACCACCAAGAAAGAAAAGATGTCTTCCTCAATCAATAGTATATTATGTTATTAAAAATGTCATCTTGGTTAGAGTATTTCTTTTACGTCAGTAACAAGTCTATTAGCAATTTTACCATCTAACTCATATTTTCTATTAGTTTTACCATCTAACTCATATCTATTATTAGTTTTACCATCTAACTCATATCTATTATTAGTTTTACCATCTAACTCATATCTATTATTAGTTTTACCATCTAGCTTATGATTAGCTAGGAAACATTGGTATTCCCTTTAATACAAACTATCTTGTATAGGTGAAATGTTTCAAAATTGAAAATTCCCAAAGATTTCAACAGGTTAGAGAAAAGTTTCCACTATACAGCAGCTCCACGTGCTTGGTTTTATTTGTGTTATGTATATTCATTGCGCTTAATATTCAGTATATTGTCTCAACAGTTTCACCATCACATACAATGAAAGCTATATATTTGAGCTGAAGTACCTCAAAACTTTGATTGAAAAACTTTGTATTGTTAACTGACATGTATCACAAAAATTAGTTTTATACAAAAAGGGCGATAGCTCAGCTCTTGGAGACTTCACAAACCTGAGCACGTTTCTTGTTTTTCCATGATACATGGTTACTACAGAATCAACATACGGACATTTAGCATGCCTATACAATGTTGGCAAGGTGATATATTCACTGGTATAGTGGTGGACTGCTGTCAAACCATATCACTGATTGATTTATTACACGTGAATAATTTTTTTTATATATTAACAGTGATTTAAAAGTAAGATGAGATTTTACATCGCGCATACTTTGGAATGTTAACATTTTATTTTCCTCGATGTCTGCCAAAGATTTCTAAAGACTTTATCAAACATAATATTTCGAATTAAAAAGAGCAAATTCGCGATCAGGCAGGATATTGTTTGGTAAAACATGATAACTGAGTTGCCGATTGTTACATTGCTGATGCCAGAGATATAAAGTGTCTCCTATTCTGATATATATTATTTTGTAATAGATACAGCTACATTCAAAGTTTTGGTTTCTTGGCATGAATAACTTCATCATATAAATATAGAAATAAAGAAAAATGTCCGACTAGAACATTTATTGTTTCATATCCTAAGCTCTTACAATACCTACTGGATAGCTTGAGTGATTCATAAATACGAAATCGGTTTCATTTATATAACGGTAGTCCAGTTTATGTATGTGTCTTTGATGCTAAGAAGGCTTTCGACCGACTAAATCACTGGACCCTATTCAGAAAGCTAATTGATAGAAACGTTCCATTGTATGCTGTTAGTTTGCTTTTTGATTGATACGACAAAGAACAATTTTGTGTACAGTGGGGTCTGATAACTTCTATGTCTTCCGTGTGACTAATAGTGTGCGGCAAGAAGGTGTTCGCCATTTCTGTTTAATCAATATATTGTGATTTGGATATGTCTTTTATTGGATGCAACATCGGCGGTTTATTTATAAATAACTTCAGTTTTGGTGATGATATGTCTGTACTTAGTCCATATATTGGTGGATTAGGAAAATTATTAGGAATATATGAGCGTTTGGCATTAAAATAATATAGAGTACAACACAAAACAGAATGTATGTATGTGTTTCAAACCATAAAATCTGAATAAAGTGTCTATGTCGGAGGTTAGACTTTGCAGAGAAAAGCTACTGTTTGTCAATAAGCATATATTCATGGGGCATGTCATTCGTTCTGATTTGTTAGATTATATACAATGACAATATCGTTCTCTTTGTCTACGAGTAAATATGCTTTTAACATGTTCTACAGATTTAAATATATTGCTTTTTAAATCCTATTGTAAGAATTTGTATTGTGCTCCTCTCTGGACATATTGTTTACGTTCTACAATGACGCGGTTAAATGTCTGTTATAACAATGGATTTAGATTTTTAGTGGGTTATGATAGGGGCTATAGTGCATCGGGAATGTTTGTGCAAAACAATGTTAGCAGCCTTTGCGTTTTGCCTAGGAAGAGAGTGCATTCATTTAGAAATAAAATCGCTAGTAGTAACAAAAGAATCTTGAAAGAATTGTTTCACTTTACATGCTGCCGTAATTCATCAATAATTAACCATTGGAGCAAATTGTTGTATTAATATTTTTTTGTCATATATTGTGTGAAATTGCTGATCATTGCCCATGGACTTAAGTCTGAAATAAAATATAAATATAGAAATAAAGAAAAATGTCCGACTAGAACATTTATTGTTTCATATCCTAAGCTCTTACAATACCTACTGGATAGCTTGAGTGATTCATAAATACGAAATCGGTTTGTTATTATTATTATTATTATTCGGGTGCTGTCGAGAGCTAAATTTGCCTACCAGTCTCCATTATTATTCGGGTGCTGTCGAGAGCTAAATTTGCCTACCAGTCTCCAGTTTCAGTAATTGCACAAAATATCTCCTCAAACTTAGTTTTTACATTATTTTTCTTGTGATACTTGTGAAAATATTAGAATTTGTCAGGGGAAAAAAACTGTAGAATATATAAAACTAAAACTAATTCACGTTTTCACATTGTAAACCTGCAAATAGTTTTATTTTTAAAGAAGAGTTGAGGAATTCCTAAATTTTTGGGAAGCATCAAGTTTTCCTCAGAACTAGATATGTTCCGTCGGCGCTGTAGAAAAAAAATAATAAAAAAATACCTCCCCATAACCACCCCACCCCACTACGCTGAATCAGAAATGGTATTCAGTGCATGAATTCGCCATATGCATTTAGGTTTGTGCAGAATTTTTTCGTCCTAGAAATGACTCTTAAAACGCAGGATCACATTCACTCATTTTCGAGTCAGGTTTATTTGCTTACGTAAGGAAAGGTTAAAAAATATGAATTTTGACAATGAACCATAGTAATGTTTACATATAGCCATATCTAAACATCTGACTCATTTATATGACTCAATCGTATTTTTGCAGTTATTTATTGTACAGTTAAAGTCATCTCTCATTACAACAACTGAGTTATTTTCCGAGACATTTTTCCGTCTAGACAATCTTTTGACGTAATGATCAATCATTTAATTTAGAATAAAGTTATCTCACTTGTCATATCGTTGCTAAACCAGCTTGTGTAAATGTGAAGAATGAATTGAAAATAAAATATATATTTCACATTTGTATGTTGTCTTGTGCTCTGGAACACATCTAAAATCCAAACACAGAAGCACGTGAGCGATAATTGTGTCATTTTTGTCAGTGATAATTATGTCATTGCTGTCAGCGATAATTATGTCGTTTTTGTCAGTGATAATTATGTCATTGTTGTTAGTGATAATTATGCTATTCTTGGTAGGTTCACCCTTCCAGGCACTGTTGTTGTAAATTGCTACATATATGGAACATATGAATGTTTGTCACCAGGAACTTTGCTGTTGGAGTCAGAAGCTGAATATTCCGTTCTAAAGATCTGCATTATCGTTGATTATGTTTGTTTACATTATTATTCAATAGGAACCTGTATATTCCTTGTTAATGTATGTGCTTATAATTAGATTGTACACTATAGTAGTGCCCTATCAAAAACCATAATATGTCTACTTGTGTCATATAACTATATGTGTATGCTTGGTTCAAAAATATTTGTTATCTACTGAATTGATACTAAAAGCAACTTGATGTTTATACATTTGACGCTTTGTTTTATTTGTGAGTCTTAATGTATCAGCAACATACGTACTTGGAAGGAAAGGATCACATAATGCCAATACGCAGAAATTTTAGAGATAATTTAAACAAGAAACAAGCAAAGAGAGAAACAAATAAAAATTAAGATCCCCAAAAGAAGCTTGTAATTATGATATTTCTGTTTTTGTGATTCTAAGCTTTTGTGTTAGTGCTCTGTCTCCTTTACGTTCCGGCTGAATAATTATATGTATACTTTTATTTTCAGCAACCCTAAGTTTAATCGCTTTTAAAATTTGGGGACATGGTGTGTGTGTGTGTGTGTACGTTTATATGTGTTTAATCAGGTACATGCATATAAAGAATTATATTTATACTTCCTTATAAAATTTATTGCAAATCGTTAACAACCAAATCTGATATAACAAATTCCACCATGCTACGAATTGCTGATACGAAAAGGATGCTACACACGTGTTCTTTGATATAAAATTTATGAAACGAGTTATGCCACGAGATGATTGGAACGAGTGACATATTATAATTTCACAAATTTCCCGTCAGATTAACATGATGACGTTGCTATGTGACGTTGCTACAATGTGTAGAAAGCTTGTTGCGACATGAAGACATGGCCGTAATTAAAGTGAGAAAAAAAATATTTAAGCGTAGTCGTTATCCCCCAGAAAGTTGAAAAAAATCAATATCTAACTGTAGTCAGTAATATCCCCTCCCAAACAAATTGAATCAATAATTAAGTGTACTCATTAGCCACCCCCTCCAAGAAAAATGTTGAAACAAGTATATTTAATTGTAGTCTTCACTCCCCAGAAAGACGAGAAAATAAAATCAATAGCTAAATGTAATCTATGTATTTGTTACAGTTCTTATCGATGTTTGTGTTCAAGGGAAACTTAAGGGACATCCATTCTTTTACGAAATGGTAGTCTTCCATAAAAGTTATGGTTCTGCAATGTTTTTGTATCGCCAAGAAATACAAATTCGTTGGGAAAATGGTAAATAATTTAACTCATTATTCCACTTTGATTGGTCTCTTTGCACTGTACGAACAAAACCGGTGAGTCAGTTTGATTTTTGAAGCCTTTGAAACAACTTTGATGAAATGAATGAGAAAGATAATGTTAAAGATTGACACAGAAGAGTAGTAACAATTTTTAATCTAACTTGATCCTCAATCTAAGTATTCATTTTGACAAATTCATTTAAAAAACAATATATATATATATATATATATATATATATATATATATATATATATATATATATATATATATATATAAGAATTTTAAAAAATCGTTATGAATTTTGCGAGTTATATCGGCTATTTGCGAACGCCTGACACACATTGCACTGCATGTGATGAAGCAACTGCCATTCATTGAACCGTGTGGTCTACGTGAGTGTACATTTGATACTGTTATGTATATTGAATTTATAATACGTGTCCATAAGGTAAGTTGTACTTTAGTCATTTTATAAGCAGCATGTTTACTGCATTTGAATTCAAGGTCAGTTTTGTTTAGCACTTAGAGTGGAATTTTCCACTGCTTGCGTGCGAAAAGTCATGTCCTCAGAGGAAAGTTTCCATTAGAGTTGCGCATATTCTAGAACATTCTGTCACGTGACTTATATTTATATAGAGAGATTTTGGTTGACAATGTTTCATTCTTGTTCTATTGGTCAGCCTAAGAAGAACCATTCTAATAATCAGATGTTTTTAGTTGTGTTGTGAAAATTCAGAGCAAATTTCAGAGAGAGGACTTATTTATTTGAAATATTAATTGAAATTACCAAAAGTGCTCATTCTCATACTGGATTAATACTTGACTTTTGGATTTATGTGAATTTATTCCAAGATATTCGGGATTACATGATTTAGGCAAATTTGAACATTCAAGACTAATAGCACATTATGACCTTCAAGGCTACTGATATTCATTCGGAACATTCTATATTTAGGACTTGTGATTAGGACACATAGGATTAATGGATTATTTAGGTTCTAATTCAGGTTACTGTATGTGTCTTTAATTGTCTAGAAATAAATTGCTTGTTGATATTTACTTGATTTGTTGGTTTCATTTTCTTTCTGTTACATTTTTTTAAGACCTAGAGTCGTAACAAGGGACAATGCAGTCGAACCCACCATTATGTCACATGACTTTACAGACCTTGGTGTGGGTCGCCAGATTCCTAACAGGTAATCTCAGCTGATTACAGTTGGAGGCTATATCCAAACGGCAATGCATTTTTAAAAAAATGTCCCCAAACTAATAAAACAAGAAATGTATTTAATAACTGACCTATTGTTAATATATTTGCGACCAGGATTGAGTTTCGCTTGCAAACAGGATCGCTATAAGTTTTGTAAATGAGCCTGGTCTTTTATGTATATCATAATTGTGAAAGTTATCAATGCAATTGAGTCCTTACAAATTTCTGCTTTTTTTTAAAAAAAAAAAAAAAAAAAATTACTTACAGCAGCAAAGGGGAGCATGTCATTCTTTGCACATACTGCAAACACCATATCGACATTAGTCATTCTGGAGGGTACGACGTCCGTCAACATAGCAGCACCACCTGTATGTAACACTGGGACAAGTCAAAACATATTCGACACGCTTAATTGAATCTTCATGTTAGTTCTCTTTATTATTATTCGTTATCATAATTTTGTTAAAATACCAACTCTATATTATATACATATAATTGTTTCATTTATAATTTTTTAAAGGTTAGTTTTGATTACAGTTCATTAAAGTGATTAACATTCCTGCAAAAATAGTGTTTCGTTACTTAAAAATAAAAATTATAATAATAATTAATACGAACAAGAATATATCCAAAAAACAAATAATACTAATACTAACAATAATAATGATAATAATAATGATAATTCTCCTTTTGCTTCTTCCTCTGTTGATTATCTGCATTTTTTTTTAGTTCTGTTAACTAACTTCATCGGGTTTTCTGAACAGGATGGTATAAGGTAAGGTTCCGAACAGGATGGTATAAGGTAAGGTTCCGAACAGGATGGTATAAGGTAAGGTTCCGAACAGGATGGTATAAGGTAAGGTTTACGAGATAATACGCCTATAAATATGGACAATTTCACTGTGCAAGTATGATCTAATTTCTTACTTTAGCAATGAGTTTTGGGGAACCACCCCTTGCCGCAGTACTGTTGGCCTAGGTAGTAATAACGCAGGATTTAATTAACTGCACAACAGGGCGCTCTTAGTAGACAGTCATAATAACCTTGATTTACGTGACCAGAATATATCTATCCGGACAAGGAATCTTCACTTGTTCAAAGCATACGCACACAAATTCAAAATTTCTTGATCGAACGAATGCGACATAGTTAAAATTCATTCTTTCGGTAACTATCGCTCCTTGGGAATAGCTGGAGTCTCTTTAGATGTAAGTATACATTTCTAAGTGTATTCGAGATTAATACTTATGTAAGTTTTTTTAAAGTTCTTTTTAGTAGTACAAATATTTACATTTCTAAAGCATTTATATTTGTGTGTATTACTCTCTCGATTAACAAAATAAAAAAATGTGTGGTACACTCATGCTGAGAGGTATTTTCGTCAAAGTAAAAATCTTAAGCGTGAACGGAATCGCAGCGAAACGGCACAGTCGGGATTATCCATTGGGGACAAGTATTGTCGCATAGAGAGAACGGCTGAGCAAAACGAGATATAAATTGTGTTTCATGTCTTTTGTTTTACATATCGTAAAAAAAAAGGCACACTATAGTGATCGAAATAGGCAAAGGAGATAAACCTCTTAATGTGTTGATGGCGTTATCACGAGTTACACAATATCATAAAATAGCGAGGTTGTTGTTCACATAAAATAGTGACGTAAAACAAATGCAAAATACTTCTTATATATATATATATATATATATATATATATATATATATATATATATATATATATATATATATATATATATTAGCGTCTTTTGTATCCAAATAGGGTATATATGTAGGAGTCCAGAATTTATCTTAGAGTTTGTGTTTAGTGTCTGTTTTGTACATGTAAGCTATTTATTCCCATGACGAAGAGCTTGTTTAGCTCGAAACGTTGGGAAACCGTTTTGAATTTGCACCGTTATCAATGTTTGTGTCAATATATACACATACATATACATATAGATGGTAAAAATAAAAATAAAAATCAATCTTGCGTCGATTAATATATAGAAACTTTTTTTTATAATTCAACAAGAAATCAGTAATATATCCATACTTGATTCCATGTGGCGTCGATCAATATTTCATTCAATAAGTAATCAGAAATATACCCATGCTTAATTCCTTCTAGCGCTTTCGCATAGTCGTTCTGACACTTTAAATGATGATGAAAAGAAAGCCCAAAGAGGTATGAAGCATGTTTAGATTACCGATTTCTTGTTGAATGAAAAAGTTTCTATATATTGATCCACGCAACATGGAATCAAGTATGGATATATTACTGATTTCCAGTAGAATAAATATATACGAACAGCTGAATACCACTGGTCTTTATTGTCCTTGTATTTATATCTATATGGTAATAGATATAGCCTATTATAAAATAATATCATTTATTTTGGGACATATCTTGGGCTATGATATGAACCTTTCATATTGCTAATATTTAAGGATAACACGCCATTACATAAACTGTGTTAGCTATTATTTACGGAAAACGAACGTTACGAGCCAAAATTTCATTTGAGTAGTATACATTTATAAATCATGATATAAACTGGAAGTATGCATCACTTTCCTTAGTTTTTGACCTTTTCACTCAAAGCTGTTATCTCTTTCCTGTCCCTTCCCTTGGAGTGGCATTACAATTGTAAAACCCTGGAGTATATCAGAGGATTCCCAGAATTTGAAGTATTCATTTTGTGAGCGTAGTGGAAGATGCGCTACACTTTTTCTGCATGCCTTCACTCACGTACATACACTCGCACATACGGACAGTATCACAAATTACACGTGTTCTTATCCAGGTGGAGTCAATTTGCGGGATAAATTCACATAATAAATGTCAATATACCTGTAAGATATGTGTTGCGCATTCCTACCTTACGGAGATTATATCTAAGGTGAAAAGTTAGGTCGGTGGGATTCCCTAGCCTGAGTCATGTAAAAAACACAGTATTAAACGATGGCGGAGTAGGCCTTCCGTTTTATAAAGTGTTTATGATTACTTTATTCTGAGCCATGGCATAAATTTTACATGTGACAGATTTTCTTGATAATGATATTTCGATGAAATATTGCCGATAAAGAACACATCATTCACTACTTTAAAAATGGAGAATGTCTCTGTATCTATATTCTATACAGTTGTAGTACATACATGATGCAATGTAGCAGGTAAGTTGCTATTTTGCTCTTTTGTGCACGCACATATTCTAAAAGACAAGCAGATACGTTACATTGACATTTAGCAGAGTGGGTTGGAAACAGAACTAGATGGCGTGAAATCTTATCGTCAAATTGTGTTCTATATTAAGGGAGTAGTTATATATGGCCTATTACTACTGCTGATGCTTATGGTGTTATATTTTTATCGCTTTGTAACCATTGCACTTACTTTCGATTTCTTTTCTGGGTTTTGAGTATGGTAGGTTGCTATGGGTTTAACGCCATTTATCAGCAAATGACAGGCTATACATGGCGGAGAAAACCCCGGGAAGAAACCACCGACCGACGGGAAGCTACTGGCAAGCTTTCTCACATACCCAAGCTGGCCGAGCCCGAGGCTCGAACCCACGCGGACAGAGGTTAGATGTCAGTGATCTGTAAAGGCGAGCGCCTTAGACCACTCGGTCACAAGGTTTTGAGTATGACTCAGCTGTATATAAACAAGCGCCGAAATGTTCTAAGATTTGAAAAAAGTGTACTTTTATTTGCTCGAAACTATTGAACTAAGTGACTAAGTATATCGCTTTTTTGGTCATAGAGGGAGTACTCAATGTTAAACGGGGTGTGGTGGGGGTGGGGGTGGGGGTATGATGGGGGGGGGGGGGGGGCGTGTATAGGGATGGAGCAAGAGTGAGCATCGGGCTGGTAAATTACATGATCAGAAATTCAACCTATCTCACAGCCATGTCATACAAAATAAATTAGCATATTATGAAAGGTACAATAATTATGTTACCTACATTTTGTTTTGCACTTAAGTTGTGTCCGCATCAATGCTCTAAAAGCTCATACTCATCCACAAATTCACCGCCTCCCCAGTATATACAGACCACATCCTGACAAAATTATAAACTTGAAAAGCAATTTCTCCTCACTTTATCCATCAAGTATTTGTTGCAAATAAAGTTCGCTGCAAAATGGTTGGGCGCCAAGCACAGAAAAAGACTTGTCGCCTTTATCGGTAAAACAAGGGAGTTGTGTACAAGGGGGCTTTAGATAGATTAACAGGAACTGAGATGCGCAACCTCAGCAAATTACACGTGGAATTAGTGTCTGAGCAAGCATGTAACGCATGGCAGGTTATGCCTCGATGCATGCTAATTTAATGTATCTGGATAGGTTAAATGAATCGGTGGTGGGGGTGGGGTGTGAGTGGTGTCGGTGTAGGCAATGTGCTTATGCGTATTGAAGTATTACTGATCCTGTCGTTTGATCCATGTTGCTGACCTACGCAGGGCAAAGGTACACTACTATATGTTTTACCCACATTTATGTATGTAATTGTGGTGATAATTACACGAGATCGCCAAGAAGTTACCACGTGATAAATGCAATACTCGTCCTTGCAGATAACTACTCTCCGATTTTGGAAAACTCTTTCTTCGTCTTGGATACTGGACGATAGGACTGAAGTAGACTCGATTTACGTGCAGTTAACATTCGCCAATAATGAAGAGGAGTGACTTCCTTGCTATAGTTGAACGTTTTGAGTTTTCCACTCTAGACCTCATAAATAAGCGTTAGTAAAGCTAAATGCTATTATCGTAAAGTAGTGTCTCCAAACCAATCTCAAACACCGACCATGTAGAGATATTGTATCAAATAGATACATTAATGGTTAAAGTAACATATTTCATTCATGAGTTTATCCAATCTTTACACGAATGTTTATGAAACAGAAATAAAATCTACAACAAAACCCAAACCAGTGATACTAGCAAGTGCCAATGTAAACAGTCGCTATCAGTTCTACCTGACATACACGTATCAATGCTCGATCATGTCATCAGATATTGATGTTTCACGAAGAAAAAAATTTACGAAGAAGGTAACGTTTTCGCAAAATGTGATAGAAGCTACTTTCTTCACGAAGACTTGTCTCGCTAAAACTATGAAAATGTTCACAAAATAAAAACAGCAAAAACGCTTGTTTGTATAAATAGTGTCTTCCCCGCACGAAGATGTCAAAAACTGGAAACGAATTTTCTTGAAGAAAACACGTACTAATTAGCTCTATTTCTTCACGAAACAATAATAAAGTTTCGTGGCAATAAAGGGCAGATCAAGTTTTTTTTTCATGCACCTACCTTTTCACTTGTCCCAAAAATTCAATATTTTGCGTACTTTGGATGAAATGCATGCACTTTAATCCATAGAAAAAAATGAACAACACATTTAGTTCTTTTATTTCTTCAAAGGGCTTCATTTTTCAGTTTTCTATTGTCAAGGTATATATTTTATACACTATCGTCCAACAACCCGATGTCGTGAACTTCTTCAATCGTGCGCCATGTTTCTCGCGCCCTAACGCGCTTGTTTCGAGATAATGTCGTCATCAACTGTATCACCAGCGTTCTTCAAGAGTGAATGAATTAAACAGTAAAATTAGACAAAATGAGATTTAAACCGATAATTTCATGTAATTTTAAAAAATCAGAATGTAAATCTATATTTTCACTATTGCCTTATTTGTGTCAGACATTTTGGCCTTGAATTTTCCATTATATGCTAAAGATGGCGCCGCCAATCACATGATGACTTTGTTTACATATTTTGAACAGGAAAACCAACTTTGGGAATTAATACAACTAGATAGCCAATGTAAATATTTGGTTTTAATCATGTGGGGTTCTTATACAACGTAAGAGAAATTTACACTCGAAATGTATATTCACTACGGACTTTTTCGTTTCAGTATTATTTCATAATGAACATATATTCTACATTAAAAGACATTGACTCCATTATTATAAAATGTGTATCCATTCACCAGTGTCTATTTTTAAATGTCTCTCTCCCTCTGTCTCTCTCAGTCTATTGAATCATGTATTTATATGGCAAAGAACAAGCAAGCAGTAATGTAAGTGCACAAACTGCATATAGAATTAACGGATTTTTTTTCTTCTCCATATTTTTTTTTTTTTTTTTTTCAAAAACATGGAAACGCTATGAACTAATAGTATCCATACCTTGACCTAACTGGCACATTCCGGTCATATGCCACGTGACTTTTTAGTTAGCGTCACGAACCATGGATGTAGCTTCCGGAAATAAGCAAAATGACACACGCTCGGAAAAACGATAATTCTGAAGTAATGTACACGAATGCCAAATTTTTTGTAACGCTGATTAAATGAAGTATATCTGGTTGAACACTTTCTATGGTTATTTGAATAGATTATCACAATATTATAACGAACGCGGTAAAATTCACGTTAAGTGCACGAAAAGTGGTTGCTCGAGGCTATTTATTGCTGTGCTACGGTAGCATAAGTATTTCCATCAGCATGAATGGAAAAGAATTTAGTAGAATTCCTTCCTTCCCTAACTTCTTCTCTCTCGCTACTTGATTAAGTCCCGAATTTGTAAGTTAAATTGACAAATACACTGGTCGAATTTCCAATCCATGCCAGCTGGGATATTGTCCCTCAGAATCAATAAATTCATGCCATTGATAATTATCAACCCAATATGGCTGAATATTTCTCTGTCTCTTAGTTGTGTCATATTGTACATTTTATTTGCCGCCACAGAGTCTGACTTATGTCTCTTTGGAGAAATATTTACTTCAGACTCAGTGACAGCCTTATGTTTTATTTCTCCACTTTCATGTTTTTCTTCTCTGAATCTTCATTATTATATTCCTTACGAAAATGATTTTATAAACTCATGTTACAGAAATTGTAAAGATAACTTTATGTGACAATGACTTCGATCATAAAACCATTTTGTCGTTTAAATGTCAAGACAGACAGCTCCTTAATTAGCATAATAGTTTCACTTCAAAGACAATATGGCACGTGGAAGTTGATCTCCTGTACAATCAATTAAAAATTAAAAAAACGTTACTGTCATTTAATCAGATCAACTTCGACTTCAATACAATACTCAATGTAATTCGGTTTGACGGACTGGAGGTTAACTATAGAGGTAGAACATTGCACAAATAAACAAAAAAAAAAAAAAAAAAAAAAAAAATAAACAACGTATTACAATGTACCAATAATTTCGTGGAGTTCGTAAAGGAAACCGACACTTATGTCGGTAAAGTGCCTTTCATTAATTTAATTGCACTGAGTTGCTGGATTGAAATCAAAGGGTGATCCACTCCTGAGTATCTGGGTTGACTAAACACAATAAAACAATGTCAATTATAACACTGCTAATTAAACATAACAGATTCGTTTTGTTTTAAACGTTTTGACTGGCCGATAATTAGGTCATTTAGCCCAATATGCAATCAAGCTATAAACGAACGGGCACAACGGTACGAATTGAGCAAGCCCAGGGGGCGGAGCTAAAGGTGTTGAGAACACTGTATTCAGAAATAAACAACAAAGCTAGCTGTGTCGGGTGCATTATGTAAAAGTTGTAGTTTCTGTCCGGCTTTTAAATAAAAGCAGAGTCATTTAGCTACACGTGAGATTACGTTAATTTATATTTGGATAATGTTTTATATTTTTCCTGATTTAAGTAAAAATTTGATACAAATCAGTGAAAATGTATCGCTTGTGACAGGATAACTCTTACCACTGTCTAGTCATGGCAGAGTTATCTCCCTTAAATGATGTGAAGTACATGGTTTTCTCCTCATCAAATTGTCAGACTAAGATTGCTTTCTATGACAGTGTGTGATACGCATGCTGAAGTAACAGAGAAGGTATATTTATTTCACTGAACGTTAACATTGTAATCTACGGAAAAGCAATTGGTATTGTGATACGGTAGGTGTGGTATATCTCAGGATGTGAATGAATAAATGGAGGGAAGTAGATTCAAGCATTCAGTACGCACAGAGGGCATGAATGGCCAGTCAAAGGTAGATAAAGTGATGAAAACATGAAAATTAGCGCTTCGAAAATGAATGGTAGGGGATGTCGGGCTGGGGGATTTGATGAGTCCTGTTAATTGTTTCTTTCTTTGTGAAAACAAATCTCGTCATCATCCTGATCATACCATCGTCGCTCAAATACCATTTTATTTTATGCTACCACTCGGTCGCACGCAATAAGGCAAAATGGTGTTCGTTCACGTGGTTACCAAGAGGTTAAGGTCAATTACATTCTTCGATTCGTTATTCCTTCCCCGCGTCCCCAAAACAAACCTCACCCCATAGTGGGGAAACGAGCGAACGTATACCAGCGTATGCTATTTTATTTATACAGATAATTTCAGTACAAATTATTTCGAAAACAGAAAAAGAAAATCAAGCCGAAGTTTTCAGTTATTATATAAAAATTGCGCACTCGGTTCCTTTGTCTTCGATTTTCCCTGTATACTTTGTTATGCAGTAGACTTGACCGATTTGTTTAATGCAGATTTTTCTCCATTGATTAATACCTGCAATCTCGTCATTGATACAAGTAAGTCTGGTCATGCAACACATGATTTAAAAAACACGACTTAATATAGTTGACATTTTGCGGCAGATAAGGCGGCCACACATACCACACTTTTAATGCAATAGACCTGTGCTTAGTCTGCGGGATACGTAATTAATAGGAAAAATAAAATGTAATCACTCTTAATAGCAGGTATGCAGTATTTTGTTTTTAGCCTCTACTTCCGTTGTTGTTGTTGTTGCTGTTTTTGTTGCCCTCCTCGTTGTTGTTCTTCTTCATGACTGTAAAGGTATAAATTAGATATAGCTTAGCTAATTATAAATCATGATTATTTGGGGATTCAAGGAAAATATAAACCATAGGGACCTGCATGGCAGGGAGGTTATACAAAGAATGTAGCTGAATTTATTCTCAGGTTCAAGCCTCTGACTTTCAGTATCTTCTCTATGAATGATAGCAATACAATAATAAAGGTTTACATTAAATGTACACCTCTATGTGTTTGTCAAAATTGGACTTTCACACTGATCGTCAAGCTTTAACTTTTGACCTTGAATCCGAGGTTGTGCTCTGTTACCTCTAGAGCTTAACCAGTGTTGGTTTTGGACGTCTAAATTTGAATTTAGACGTTGTTCATTGCATCCTTTGGCAATTATTAATTATTAAAATTATCTTTGGCAGCATAAATTGGGATACCGCACTGGTAAGAAAAAAAAAAAAAAAAAAAAAAGAAAAAAAGAAAGAAAGAAAAGAAAAAACGCAGTAAATTTACCAAGAGAGAATGTTTCTTTCACTAGTATTGATCCCCAATCTTTTTTAAGCAACGGGACTATTATGATACTCTCCGTCTGCCTGTCTATTAATTCGACTGCCCCTTTGCATGTCGAGTAGTCTATCTTCTTCTAAATATCCGCGAAGAAAGTGGCTGAACTACGAAGTACACGTACAGAATGTTTGTCATGATTTGCAATGCAAGAGGGTATCATTTCCGTATGCGTTCACTTCCCCATCCCCCTACCCGCTTGCCCCTTGGGTTTAAAATTTCGTGGTTTTGCAGAACATGGCATTTTGATTGGTAACTATCTCCTGGATGATGAAGGGGTGGGTGGAGGTGGTGTCCCATTGTTTGTCTTCACAGATAGGTCATTATTTGACGTATCTTTGAATTTTGTGACTGGTAGCAACAATTTAATGGACTAAAATTTGTGCCAGACGAAATAAAGTGAAGTCACAGTTTATTTGAAGGTGAATGCTCATTGATATAATTTTAGGCTTTAAACGTAATTTTGTTTATAACTAAGTTACATTAGTTGCCTTGAACTTCTTCGAAAATACGTTCCCTTTTATGTATTGATCCCTTTGCTGCTTTCTAAAAAGCTATTTCAAGCTTCTCTGTGTGAGCTGATCTAGTTGAATTTACTTAATCGTTTGTATGATTGATTGTACGATATGATCTTAATTGTTTAGATGTTTATGTAGCGTGATAGACGAGAGAATGTGCTTGAATGTTTTCACCAGATATAAACTGTGTTTGTTCTTTTATCAATTTAATACCATATATCAGCATTTTTGCCCATGTACCAAGGAGTCTGGAGTGCCAATTATTTTCTTATTTTTCTTACCTTTATTAACTTATCTTATCTTACCTGATATCCAATCGAAAGATTGAAGGTTAGTTTTGAGCATACATGCACGAGGTAATGAAAGCAGTAGCTCATGTGTAGATTCCGTTTGATTAATCACGCTTTCGATTCATGGTCTGTTTGCAAGTGAGCTTCTGCATTCATCGCCTTATGACTGTTCATATATTACCTTTCAAACACTACATATTTTATATTGCTTAAAAAAATCAAAAAATCAAGATCTCGTATGTTTCATCTGTTGAATTAAGCTGTTGTGAGTGTCAGCGTTTTGCTGACTTTTGCGACTTTATTTATTCTAGTATCCTGACACTTATTGGATTAATGCTGCTAGTGTAATACATATAATGGTATCTGACTAGCGCTGGGATCGAATAGATTCACGCGTACAGCACGTGAGCAAATACACGTATGAGTGAATTTGAACTACGGTTCCTTTACTATGTTATTTATGGAAAATGCTAACATGTAAATAGTTTATCTTGTGTCAATTTGTCTCCACTCGCCCCCCCCCCTCTCTAGCCTATTTTATCTTACGTTTTTTGTTTAATGCAGAAACGAAGAGTCATCCTTACCAGCCATGTTCCATTATTCACGGTAGAGATGAGTCCTTTACCGTCTTTGTGGTTAGTGTCTGAAGCTACAGTAAATAAAAAAAAAATGTCTATAGTATATTAAGGTCGGCAAGAGAATGATACATAGGAAAACTCGCAGGAAAGATGCTTCCCCAGAAGGATCTACTGCACAAACGCCAGTGTTCGCATTGTACGACATCTCTTCAGCAGAGGAGAGAAACGTGGACGGCGGTCAAGACTCGATCGAGACAGAAATGTCGAGTTTTTATGTAAAATCTGATGTAGAAAATGAAACAAAAATAGGTTGTGATTCCGAGTTGGAGCCCGTTACGGAATGGCAACCCGAATATTGCAGTGTAGCGTCTCGATCCGCGAGTGAGCAGGTATGTTGTTGTCAAATGTGAGTACCTTTTCTCCAGTTCAGTAAAGTTTTGCAGACTTATTTAAATACAGAAACGTGACAGAAGCGTAGGTAATAGATACAAATTTGCCTGCTTTTGTTTCATTTGGATGAAAATGCTTTTTTGACAGGACGTAGAATATTGTCTAATTATTGTCAAAGTCTGATGGCGTGAACATTGATTCCAACGCCTGTTCAAACCTGGCACACAACACGATTTCATTTGCGTGTAATCAAAATATCTGTAAGCATCATAGTAATTTATCATTCAAATTTTATTCATGGTCATGCTGCGATATTATTGTTATTTTTTGGAGGTTTTCATGGTGATAAGAAATACGCGTGGGACGCCGAATTCTCCAAGGTCAAGTACGATTAAATCAACAGGAGACAATAATAAAAGGCAGAACTTGTGTTGGAGAGTCACAAGTCTGTAACCCGATAGGCGCTATTGTTAATTAATACATTACTAACGAGGGGCACTAGAATGCCTACCATGGCAGTGCAAGATGGCGCTGCCCTATTGTTGGAAGAATATTCCTGTGCTTTAAGCATTTAAATAATATTTAGACTTCTTTTGCGAAAAATAGTAACGCAGTTTTTCTCCCGGTCATTGATGTTCATCTCAAGTTTTAAAAAAAAAAAAAAAAAAAAAAAAGAAACGCTTGCATAATCAGTTATCAGTAACTAATTGATGAACCAATTATTGACATTTCTCTACAGTTTTGCTGGATACAAATGCTGTTCAGCATTTAATATCGTTTCATATAACTATTTTACGCTAATTACTTATTAAAGGCGTTGAATGACGACAAAATGAATGAGATGATGGTTACAAAGTTCAGTGAGAAACATTCCAGTAATAAGGTCAAGCGGACTGTTTCAGCAACCTCCACTCTCGACTCTCATTACAGACGAAATCGTGTGGAAAACATGATGATCACAGACCAAAAGGGTTTGTATTTGTCGCCCCTCTATCTTCCTATTTCTTTCTTTCTCACCAAACTTTTATTGTAATCGGAATTTGTATCACCTAATGTTCATTTTTAAAAAACTATACCCCCTCCCAAAAAAAAAACTAGAAAAAAAAAAAAACCTGAGACAACACCCCACCCCCAAACAAACTTGGGGTTTTAGAAAATGATATTTGTAAGAAGGACAATAAAGCATATCCAATGTTTTCCTTGATACACCGACTAAAGAAATGCTGTATCTCTCTGATACACTGATACGACACACTTATTTTCATAGGCTTAAAAAAAAAAAAAAAAAAAAGAAAAACATGCAAACATACACGATTTCATTAAGCTTTCTTTTTTGCAGGAAACTAACTCGGAGGGCTCTAGAGCACTATATATATATATATATATATATATATATATATATATATATATAACATGTATATATGTAACACGCAGCTTTATCTTTGTTATGGTAAAATAACGCATCTGTTCATGACAGTATATACCCGAGGGAACACTTTCACCCACTTCCTGTACAGTTCCAAGAAGACGTTCATCCAGCTGTTGGTCACGTGACTTCTACAGACGTCTGAACTGTTATTGATTTAGTCATACGCTAATTTTCATATATTGTGTTCGTTGGAAAACCGCTTTACTGTTTGTAATGACGCAAACAATAGGAATACTCTCAGGTTTAGGGTCAAGCTTATTTTAATAAACGTGGTATTCCAAGTGATAAAATGGCTGCTTCACAGACTGCCCATATTTGTTCTCAGTGGTTGCTTCTTTAACATATTCGAGGTGTACTTTCGATAACAAAAATGTTCGTGAAGTTTCGATTGCCACACACCACTCTATCATTCTCATTTTCATTTCTTTGAATATATTTGACGAAAGAACTGCAGTTTTAAGAAACAACTGACATAGTTTTATCATTTATGGAATTTGACAAGGAAGCGTATAAGCCAACGTTTTCAAATGAGATCTTTCATCAAATCTTGCCATCCTATAACTTACCCCACCACACCAAACTCCCTCTACTCTCCGACTTATTATTTCTATTGAATGTGGACGGCAACAACGGCAAACACTCCACAATTCAAAATCTGACGTGAGCATGTTTTGTTTATTCCAACAGCCGTTTCACTCTCAGACGTGTCGTGTGTGTCAAACGTACCAATGATTTTGAAAGAAGCCGGGAACGCAGGGTCTGTCAACTCAAGTATACAGAGCTTGACTATTGTCAACTGTACTGGTGTTTATATTGGATGCGCTACTAACACATCTTCCAGCGAAGATTGCAAATCCATACGCGTTGACGCAGACACCAGCACCAAAAATTGCCATCAGAGAGCACTGCCCCATGGTACCCGAAATGAGGGTATGTATATATAGGAGATCTACATTTTTGAGTAGATAGAAGGAAATATTTAAAGAGTGAAGTGGAAACAGTGTATTGTCACGAGTGAAATATTTCCTTATATCTACTAAAAAAGTAGGTGTTCTTTTTATTATATATTTTCTAAGACAAAAACCTTTGATTTGCATGGATTTGTTTCTCCATTCTGTGTCAGTGTGATTAACGGCTACATTACTACATCGATAAAAAAGTTCAGAAATTTTAAAATAATTTCAGGACAGAGACTGTTTACAACTTTAGATTGTACATATATTGCTACAAATTATGCATTTTGTCAAATTAATGAATGTTTTTATGTGAAAATGAAGAGATATTTTATTTTCGTTAATACTTTTCTTGCTCGGATTGATACAGAGAACATTGCTGGGGTTGTACTCTAGCAACATGACAGAACGCTCCAACAGGCTTCAGAGCGTAACTTCATTAAACAACAGATTTTAATGAGTGTGAGTTTACTTGTAAGGATTTTGTCTGCAATTTTTTTTTCTTCTGCATACAGACGTGAATTTTGTGTGTTGGTAGGCTTGCAGTCTATTTCGGTCCCAGACGCTGCACCCCAGTTTCAATTGTCACTTAATTTCGGGTTGCAATCGACATTAATCATTGCCTGATTTCTCCATCGTTTTTAGACATGATTATGATAGTAATGACAGCTAAAATAGTCACTTACACAATTATTACTACATGTAATCAAGAGTTTTTCTTAAAGATGTGTACCATTTGTTGTTGAGTGTAACATGCATACGATACTGTATGGGTGACACAGAATATCGAATAGCAGTAGGTCATGTAAGTTCAGTTACTAACAATTTGATTGACTCATGTGGATAACTTATTATAAAAAGTTAATACTTGAAGCCTGCTTTGTGTTGTTTGGGATTCATTTTGATGAATTCTTAATGGCGCCTTTTCTTTGCTTACACAAACGTATACTACAGGGTCAACAGTCTTGACACATTTTAAGATCAATTCATCCTGAGAGAGAGAGAGAGAGAGAGAGAGAGAGAGAGAGAGAGAGAGAGAGAGAGAGAGAGAGAGAGGAAAAGAAGAAAAAAAGAGGCCTAGATATCGAAATACAGGTCTGAAGAACATACATAAGGGCAGATATACTTCCTAAATGGAAAAAAGAAAGTAGTTCCAAAAGTGATATCGCCACTGTGGTGATATAATTTTTCTCCCACTGATATATTTCAATATCTCATTATGAAATATATAATAAATTTCTCAAAATTTCTCAGTCAGCTATCGAAGCTTGCAGAATGTCTCTAATGTCTACTTTTTACATTTATTTTTGTCCATTATCAATGCAGCCAAATAAGTTTACTAAATATGTCGTCATAGAAATCTGGACAAAATGAATTACATTTAACTTCAATATTTTTATTTTGTAGAAGGGATTGAGTGACAAATAAATGCAAGTTTAAACTTTACGCTGTAACTATTTTATAAAGAATTAGGGTAAACAAGTCAGATGCCCAATCTTGATAATGTTGTTTATCCATCGTTTTGCTGGCAAATAAGAGATGGCATTCAACTTACAAAATAAGTGACAAGACAGAGGACGCAGGATGGTTGAAGAGAAGAAACTAAAGGTTCAATACATTAAACATACCTTAGTATCACGCCAGATGTCATGCATTAGTTTTTGAAATTTAGTGAACATATTTTCTGTGACTATATCATACATGATGGGTTGATAAAAGTGTGTAGTATTTCCATTCTGCACGTCATACATGATGAGTTGATAAAGGTGTGTAGTATGTCTATTCTGCACGTCATTCAAGATGAGTTGATAAAGGTGTGTAGTATGTCTATTCTGCACGTCATTCAAGATGGGTTGATAAAGGTGTGTAGTATGTCTATTCTGCACGTCATTCAAGATGGGTTGATAAAGGTGTGAATTATGTCCATTCTGCACGTCATTCAAGATGGGTTGATAAAGGTGTGAATTATGTCCATTCTGCACCCCTAATTTTCAATATGCTGATTAATATTTGAGAAACCTTATGTGTCAAGATGGGGGTGTATGTTTATAATAGCAGAGAATCTAGTCAGTTGCATGACATAACTTATATGCTACCAATATGACTACTGAACTAAATTATCATGCCTTGACGACGGGCATGCCTATCCCAATTCTTTATAGAATCATTTATATGTAAGTTATAAGCTGATATAAATATCTTTTGAAGTCTCTGTTTTAAATCAGTCACTGAAGTTTAGTTAAATGTAGTTTCTTTGATTCGGGTCTAGTAGACGACATCGTCTATAAAGACAAAATTAGTTTTGTGGATAATTGCTTTGGTATTTTGTTCAACCTATTATATATGACTGTAGTTTACAAAATGGGTCGTTTAAAAGTGTGTACTATGTCCACCACTGAACCCTAATTTTGAATGGACTGATTAATAAGTTTGTTCCAAGATCTGCCAAAGTACAAAGTCTCTTTATACGTACAGTTACGGTTTGCTTCAATGACGTAAATAATAATATATAGTCATGAAAAAAGCATAGTATACATTTACAGGAAAATAACAACAAGTGGACGATGATTGGAAATTTAATAAAGATACTTGAAGGAATTTTTCTTTATTCTAAAGCACACTTGAGTTTCTTCAATGGTGTAATGAAAGGCTAAAGGTGTTTGTGCTGTAAGACTACAACTTGCATGAACAATTTCTGAAAATGGCACACAGATAATTCTCTCGTTGTCTTGGCTTGTGAAATACGTTATAAAAATAAATAAAAATAAATATGGTAATATGTCTATTTGAGATTTATAATTGATGATGATACGTAGTCTCTATACCCTAAAATAAGCATCATAATGAAATGACGACATAAAATTTGCCCCTAATACAATAAGGGCTCCACCATTGCCATGCCTATACATTTAAAGGCAGAGACACAAATATCAAAGAGGAAAAACATTACCGAGGGTCTGTCCAAGCTTGGTTGTCGTCGAGAGAAAGTTGTTCCGTACAGGATCTGATTTGCTATTTGATTTACGGTAACTCCTAACATAGTGATTGACAGGTGATGTTTGACATCTGATTGATTACCTACTAATTCTAACTGGCTATATAGCGGGGCGAATTAACTTACAACGCCGTGCACCATGAGGTCAATTTGTGTTTTTCGCACTTTGTTTGACGCGAATAAATAAAAAATCTTCACTTGCATGACCAGTCACAGCGTCCTTGTAACATATGGTACACGCCCTGTCTAATTCTCCTAGTCAATTCTGGAACTAAGCCTTTTAATGGAGAAATTAGCTAGAATCACGTCTAATTAATTGTATGTAAGTTCATGTTTGCCTCCCCACACCCTTTCAGATATCACTATGATATATCTATTCGTTTTTAAACAGGATTATCAGTACCAAAGACGTTCAAACGTTACATAGAGAAACTATCCAGTGCTATATTAAGTAAGAAGCAAATAATATGACTAGAAAAATATGCCCACTTCCAGAAAAGGTCAAGAATTGACTTCACTTGGTTTGTAAATGCTCTTCATGAATACATTATTGACTTCTGTTCACAAAAATATGGAAGAAGATCAACATTCTATGCGGAATTCGTAGGTTATATATAAATGGAATGTTTCTAAGAAATTACACGTATCATGGTGATCATTTCAGTCTCATATTATTTTTATCTCTACTGGTCATAGATCAGAAGAGCTTATGGGATGGTCTGTCGTTCGTCCCTGCGTTAGCACAAGTTTGTTATCGCTACTCCTACACTACTTAAAGGATTGCCTTGAAAATTTACACACACATCCAACCCTAGTTGGTCCTAAATAAAAATGGTGCTGTTCGGTCATCCAATAATGCCACCACAGCAGCCATCATGAAAATCTTGTTATCGATGCTCCTCCTGAATTGATGGTTATATCAACATGGAGTTTTCACTAAAAGACTTCTTATGTTGTCTAGCTGGTCCTAAATAAACATAGTGCTGATCTGACATCCAATATGTCCGATATGGAAGCCATCTTAAAAATATTTGTTGTCATATTTCTACTTGAACAGAAAGTAATATTGACGTGGGATTTTCACTAAAAGGCATAAAATGATATCCAGTTGGTTTTAAATGAAAATGGTGCCGATCTGACGTCAAACTTGACCGCTACAGCAGAAATCTTAAAAATCTTGTTATTGCTACTCCTCCCGAATGGAAAGTCATATCTTGAAAATATTGTTATCTCTATTCTTCTCCAAATGGATGGCTTTATCAACATGGGGTTTTCACCAATAGACTTCTTATAATACGTGGTTGGTCCTAAATGAAAATGGTGCCAGTCGTACATCCAATACGGCTGCCACGACGACTGTCTTACAAATATTGTTGTCATTACTCCCCATGAATGGATGATCATTATGACATGGGATTTTCACCCAAAGACTTCTAATGATGTCTACTCTGTCCTAAATGAAAATGGTGCCAATCTGACATCCGATATGTGTACCATAGCAGCTAATTTAAAAATCTTGCTATCGCTGAAGAATATCAGAGGTGAGTTCAACACTTGACAGTTAAAAAGAATAAATGGTCTTATATTGAATTCCTTGAAATTCCTTTCGCCCAGTAGAGCATATGTTCTTTTGAGGGACTCTTGTTTGTTGTTGTTAGAAAACATGCAAAGGACTACAGTTCGAGCTCTTAAGCAACTATCACGAAGCTTTTCAAAGTCGCATTGTAATGTTTTCTTGTGTGAAAACCTGTTATTGAAGAGAGGGGCAAGAATTGGAAAATCAGATCTATAATATCTTTAGATCACAAACGTGTTCTCTTTCGACGTTTTCCGTCATCTCCCTACACATAAACATTCACTGTGAAAGTTTCTTTACAACGTTTTTTCAAACCAAAAGAATAATTAGAGACAAAGTCTAATTTATCTCATAATGTAAATGTTTGATAAATAGCAATATTTATCGCAAAACATAATGCTGAAATTAATTTATAAAAAGCACCGCTTTGAAATCTTCCTGAGTAAGCTTGACAGTTTTGTAGAGGACTTGGGCTATATGATGATGGCGGTCCAAGCCAAGGTTCGTCGATCCACTTTAGTGGTTTTTGATTCTGATCTGAGTGTATCAACTACTCATAGCAAGCGAAGATGACATAGCCCGTACAGAATAGCAACACAAAAGTTAGTAAGGTTCACAATTGTTTTGTTTAATTGAGCAAATGTACTTAAAGGGTTTAGTATTCATTGTTCTTGCTTTCAGGCATTCCATACCCTTTTGCATCCGTGTATAATCAGCAGATACCCTTTTGCATACGTGTATTATCAGCAGATACCCTTCTGCATACGTGTATTATCAGCAGATACCCTTTTGCATATGTGTATAATCAGCAGATACCCTTTTGCATACGTGTATTATCAGCAGATACCCTATTGCATCCGTGTATAATCAGCAGATACCCTTTTGCATACGTGTATTATCAGCAGATACCCTTTTGCATATGTGTATAATCAGCAGATACCCTTGTGCATACGTGTATTATCAGGAGATACCCTTTTTGCATATGTGTATAATCAGCAGATACCCTTTTGCATACATGTATTATCAGCAGATACCCTATTGCATCCGTGTATAATCAGCAGATACCCTTTTGCATACGTGTATTATCAGCAGATACCCTTTTGCATATGTGTATAATCAGCAGATACCCTTGTGCATACGTGTATTATCAGGAGATACCCTTTTTGCATACGTGTATTATCAGGAGGTACCCTTTTGCATACGTGTATTATCAGCAGATACGCTTTTGCATACGTGTATTATCAGCAGATACCCTTTTGCATACGTGTATTATCAGCAGATACCCTTTTGCATATGTGTATAATCAGCAGATACCCTTTTGCATATGTGTATAATCAGCAGATACCCTTTTGCATACGTGTATTATCAGCAGATACCCTATTGCATCCGTGTATAATCAGCAGATACCCTTTTGCATACGTGTATTATCAGCAGATACCCTTTTGCATATGTGTATAATCAGCAGATACCCTTTTGCATATGTGTATAATCAGCCATATAAATAATTTTTGCTTGCTTATTTTGAAAGATTTTTACCTTTACATCTTCTCTAAATGATATGAACCGGTTCATTCTGATATGGCCCTATCTAGGTTATGATATTTGACTGATAGGGTATTTATCGCACAATAAATGATGATACTGTGTGATCTTGTGATATGCAATAATATACATACATATCTGCATTTGGTGTTACATGAACATAGCGTTGAATAATTTCAAGAAGTATCATTTGTTACCTTTATTCATGTCACACAGTGATTCTTACATACTTTTGTACCGAAGAACTTGATGCATTGTACAAATATATTACGAAGGTGTTGATTATTAAATTCCTTGTTACTGTACTTTCACACAAATCAAGAAAAACAGACAAAATTCACACCAAATTATTTTTATCTTTATATTTCTTCATCTCATTTTTATTAGGTCATTCCACATTTTGACTTATTTTGATTTATTGACGTATTAGTGCTTTTGATAATGGATTACATTAACTTTTGGATTTTTTTTCGTCTGACATTTGAGATCTTCTCTGACCTCAAGATTCCAGCGGAGAGCGTGTTCACCGAGTATCAATGACTGAAACATTCAACACCGTAGGTATCGTTTCAAAGATGAGAGATTAACTTTCCAGCCGTGTCAAAGTCAAACCTAACAATTTTTATTCAATCTCTATTTTGTAGAGCTTTCTTCAGCTAAAGAATATACCCAAGACCCATATCTGCAGAATGTCATAGGTATGTGCTGTAATATATATATATATATATATATATATATATATATATATATATATATATATATATATATATTGGCTAGTTGGTATAGTTAGTAGGTACAAATATGTGGAGAGAGAGAGAGAGAGAGAGAGAGAGAGAGAGAGAGAGAGAGAGAGAGAGAGAGAGAGGAGAGAGATGCCGCATTTGGATGGATTGGTGATAAAACTAACCGACGTTACATTATAACTTCATACAAGGAAAATTAATTTGTATATTTGTATGATAGCTATATCGTTGGTTGTTATATTAGTAGTGAATAAATTGACAGCTCTGTAACATTTACAATAAAAGTACAATCTTTTTGGCGTGATGTTTCGATCACGTGTAAATTTGAAAGCATGGACAAAATTCCAGAGATTCAAATACCAGCACTCTCAGTTTATTCTCTTCTCTAGAATACCCTGGAGTCCAGTGAATACTCCCTCAAGGTCCTTAGATCAAAAATTAAAATCTCTTGTTTGTGCATTGAGTTGGCCGAAATGCAGACTGAGATATAAAGTTGAACAGAAAATCAATAAACAAATTGGAATTTTTTGAACGTGCTCTAACTCTAACGTAAAGTCAATAAACGTCTAGAACATTTTGGATGTGTTCCAGTTTTGTGTGAGCTGCAACAAAAAGTCGATAAATGAGACAGCAGTAGCATTTAGTGCCGTATTTAATTAAAACCGGGAGCAGATAAATATATTCCGAATCCAAAGATAAAATATTGTCTAATATTAACGTAAAATACATAGTCAAGACATCAACACAGATCTTTTAAACCTTGTTTTGTAGAGAATTTTACTATGCACAATAAATGAAACAAAGATTACTGGGACATTACTTCCAGTAAACTGTAGGTTGGAATGTACAGGCATACTACAACAGAGATGGACAGGAAAAAATGATGTAAAACTAAGTGCAGCGAAAACAAAATATAAAATATAAATTACAGTGCTAGTAATTAAGTTCAATAGTGCAAAATTGTATATTAGATCGAAAAGCTTGCAGTTCAAATCGTGCTCAGTTGAGCACACCAGGAATCTAGTATATTCATTCGTGCTCAGTTGAGCACACCAGGAATCTAGTCTATTCATTCGTGCTCAGTTGAGCACACCAGGAATATAGTCTATTCATTCGTGCTCAGTTGAGCACACCAGGAATATAGTCTATTCATTCGTGCTCAGTTGAGCACACCAGGAATATAGTCTATTCATTCGTGCTCAGTTGAGCACACCAGGAATATAGTCTATTCATTCGTGCTCAGTTGAGCACACCAGGAATATAGTCTATTCATTCGTTCAAATATGACAGTTGCTTGGGTTGATTGGTCCTGAGTCTAGGGAATATGGATCAAATCGGCGCCAAGGGCTTTGAGTTGATATTACCTGCAATTTGCATTGCACGTGAAACAGTGATAGACATGAAATCTCTTGAGAGGAGTTTATGCATCCGATATAATTGAATTGATTCGGGAATGAGTTGACGTAAGAAACCAAACCAACAACCCTCCCGATTCACAGTAAGAAAGGACGAATACTCCTGTCTCTTGGGACATCCATATACACTGAAACTCCAAAGACGGGTGCTACCAGGGATTGACAGACATGAGAGTGCAGATAGGCTTTTGTAAACAATTATGACGAAAGTTGAACATTTGTATAGGAGTAATTACCATTGCCAAATCTGTATTTAAACATTTGTGTTTAAACGTGTATCCTTTACTATAAGTTTCGCAAAGATCTTTCACTCGATGGCTATCGATTCCGCATTAATTTTTGTCCTGATTGCATTTTTTCAATCTCTTTTTATCTATTGTCCTTGTTGATGGTCAAAATAGACTATTTATGGTTGATTTCATTTTTACCTATCGCTTTGCTTATAATGTTATCAATAGTGTTTGAACTTGTTGATGGCAGATGTTATTATTTCATTATGTTTTAAAATATTTTAACGAATTATCTTATCATTCAAAATAGCTCATATAACTGCTGTCGTAAATTCGGTGAAAGTTCGTGGAACAGCTCTATACTGGTAGCTATTTCTGATGCAGGTAATCCAGCTGCTGAAACACCTACACCAGCTGTAATTGTTTCCTAATATGTCTATAACCATTTGAACAATTTGTAGCTATTTTTATTTTTTGCTCACACCTTAAAGAGTTCTGTCATCTTGATCTGATAATTTGTTATCTCTCTAACTTTTTGTAGACGCTGTTGTGTTGGACTTCATGTCTTACGACTTGAAAATATAATGATATTTTATTGAATAACAGTTTCGTCAGTTAAAAAGCTCTTTGCTACCAGATAGTCGATTGTGAACTGGCTAAAGAAACTGGAATGCAACCTCTTTTATATCCATTGTTCATGGTGGATCAATTGTAAACCTCAACATCTCTTTCAAAAGCATGTTGTAGGCACCAGTAAGACCAGAGCTAAATGCTGGTAGCAAACATTGTCAATAATACTTTTCTTTGCTCGAGATTTGTCTGCTATTTATTCCCCCGAAAATATTAACCAACTGGCGCTCAGGCTTAAAGGTCTGCTAAAGCATTTCTGGTATTGGGTTGTATACATACATATCATGTTGTTATGTTTTGGTTGATTGTTGATTGTTAATTTTAACTCCTTTTACTGTTGGGTAGTAGTCTGTATGTGTGCCAAAGTGATGATATTGATGACTCTGTGAAGAAATAAATTTACCATTTGACCAAATAAACAAGTTGCTCAGAAAAACAGAACCGACACTTATTAAATAAGAGATTTGCTGTGTGAGATCGCTTCCTTTCCTTCATGTAACATGATTTCATAACTTTTGTGACTTTGTAGACTCTTGCACTTTAATTAACGTTGGCGTCCAATCTAAGACGACTTGCATTGTTTCTTAGTAGCTGTGAATAATAATTGAAATGCAATTTGACAAATATTAAAGATGAATTCCAAGATACACAGTCCAATGACACAGGTACGGAACACGCATTCGGACACCAAAGTGATCAATAAGTCAAGCTTCTGCCAAAGCAGGCTAGAGAAAAATGAACTATGAGGGGTAAATTTAAAAATAAATTGACAAAGAGTATTTTCTTTTCTTATCTCGGAGAATACTTAGAGATATAAACAAACGATTTTGAATCGGGAAAGATAACCAATAATGTCTTATAATTTTACTGTATAAGCAATTCGTTATTAATGGAACGAGTATATCTCAAGAAAATAAATGAAGCACTTTTACAAGTCAGTCCAATTAATCATAATATTAAAATACAATGCTTGAATGCTGATATAACAAAATACATTTGGTGGATATACATATAGAAGAATGAACACACAACTAGCACACATATACAATGGATTGGGAGTTTTGTCACCCACTTTCTCACTTATATAGAAAACGAATTTTACCAACAGAGTATATTTTTTACAAAACCCACCTGGACTTGGTTACATGTACTTTTCTCAATATGTGGCAGCTTCTGGTCGAAATCGTGTTGTGATTCTAATGATACGTCTTCCAATCCGTTTCCTCCTCATCCACAACATCAGCAAAGTCTGAGCCATCATGATCATGGGGAATATATGCTTCAGGGTCTGTACCCGTCTCTTCATCCTTTAAAAAAGAAATAATACTATCATTCAAATGAAAATTAAATATGTGTTTCACAGAAATAGTTCCTCTTCTACTTGTTGTATTCAGTCCCTGTAGTGTAAGTCTAATTCTTTGTCCCTTACGACAACCGTGATCAACGTAGCTTGGGAATAAGATTTTTTTATGCAAAGCCTTTCCCTTTGGTCTTGTTTAAAATCCACCCGTCTCTCATGCCTTATATTAAAAAACATTTTTCTGTGAGAAGTGTGATGAAGTAATGACACGTTTGTCATTCAGGTATATCTTCCCACATATCCAACACTGCCCTTTATGAAAGATATTGATGCAAAGAAGCATCGTCATTGATGAATTATCTTAAAATTATTTCGGGATGAGCATTGCTACAATTCATAATACCTGCGCATATTTTTCATCTTGAAATTCCAACTCTGATACAGTGAAGATGCTGTCTGATTCACCCGATGGAGTTGAAATGTGAAATGTTTTATCTAAAGACATTGTCAGGAATGATTCTCCAAGTTCAAGAAGTGGCATGCTATCGTAACTCAGATCTGCTTGATCTGCTTCTGAAGTTCCAACAGGTAGCATTTAAGAAGTTATGCCATTCTCCTCCTTGTGATCCCTAGCAATAATTGTGTTGATCGGTACAGTCAACATATTTCTAAAAGTGTTAAGGAAGAGCAAATAATGCATATTATATCTGACACTATCCATTCAATTTCTAAGGTAATGATAAATAAATCAACTCTTATATTCCTTTTCCATTTTCTGAAAACTCGGTTAAATCAGATGAGATCCTGTTTTTACTAGTTTTGTTGTACATTGCATATCAATCCTTTAAAAATTGAAAGTAAACTTATGCAGTTTTATTTTAAATTTTCATGTTTATTTGTGTAATTACTTACTTCTTACTTTTTATAAATTGAACATAACGTGATTAATACAATACAAATAATATTACAACTTAAGCTAATAATAAGTGATATTATTTACCTTCTGAAATTTTGGACCACCAAGATATAAACAACCATCTTCGCATCCGTGCATGCCTCTGCCTAACGCCTGGCTCTTCTGGTAAATCTTCTAGAATGCACATCCGTCCTTCATCTTTTGTCAGCTCAATTTCTTTCATGGAGCTTCAGGAGACAATCTCTTATCCTGGTTATCTTCTGGCGCACTCTCTCTTCTATTTCACAGAAAACTGAGCAGAGCTTAATATAGGAGTTGTAATAGCACAGATCAGGTTCCACTTTTGCTCTCAACAACCTCTGTACCTCGTTAAATCTTCATGTTGTTCCTGTTTCAGCTGTTATGTCAAACACGGTGTTTGTGCTAATGCATTCCAAGTTCCAATTTATCCCAGTCTTGAATGATTCATATGTATGTTCTGTTGAAATATTTAAAAGTCTGTCATACGCTTGGTACAGTTGGAAAGCTTTGTTTTCAGTAATTTCACTGGATTCTTTGCCTTCCAGATACTGTTGCGGTTAATGAACAATATGCGATAGTAAAGGTGTATCCAAATGCCACTCTTCTAACATGTTACATGTTTTTCAGCGCAGAGGTTTGTGTGAAAGCGTACTCTGACATGCAGCGCATACACTTTCTTTCTATGGTGCGGCTGAGACATGTCCAGTAATTTTGCTTTCATAGACAAAATGTTCTTGAAGCATACCCAAGCACGATGTCATCTTGAACATGAAAACTAAGTTTTATATTCACTATAGGTTGTTGCAATATCTTCTTCGACTTTAAATTCTGACAATAGATGTTCTTCAAGGCGTATAACTTTCAAATGACCATAAGCAATAGTTTTGTATAAATTTAGAATTGTTTCGTCACATTCTTTACTTTTTGTTTGTAAGAGCAAAGAAACAATGTAATATTGCTGGTAATGTAAAATATGTTTTGCCGTCCACTACTTTTGTTGGCATTTGTATTCCTTTATTTCCCTCGGAACATTTGCAACACGCAATTCCTTGTCAATAGTCCTAGTACTCCATTAAGGATAGAAAGTTCCAGGTCTTTCAACGAAGCAATTTTTACAGACATTGATTAGGAGTAATTTCTGAAAAGAGTCCAGTAATGTAAATTATTTTTTAAGTGACTTCCTTTGATATATCTCTCGAATACTTATTCTTCCTACACTATGGTACATTTCGTGAAACATGCATTCTTTGAGAGCATTTCAAAATTATTACTAATAAAATTTTATAAGACACTGCCATGCTATCACAATTTCTGCACACCAGCTCGTTTAATTAATAAGGCTTATTGTATCCATAAATTAGTTTGGGCAAAATGTTGCTCATTTTCTGGCTTCATTTTGAGTGAAATACCTCCACATTTGAGTCTTCATACATTTACACTTCTGATATTTTTTGTATGGGTAAGTTTATAATAAACCCTTAACTTTCTTGTTGTAAAACTCAATCCTTCATCAAATGTGCCTTTTTTGGTTTTCTCTCTTTGATGATTTCTCTGTAATTATCGTGTATATCATCTCCATTTTTTGTTTTTACTTTCGCAGCCCAGGCTTATTTACAGAAAACGTATATCACTGTCAAGATTTATTGACATCAATCGTTGTAGTTTCATATTCTTACATGTGAACAATTTCTACCTGCCACTGGTCATCCACTTAATAAAAATATAACATTCTGTATGGAAATCGTTTTTCTCGCTTACTTGTGCAACGTGTAGGTAGACTGCTCAGTTAATTGTTCTTTTAATTTAGCGTGCTTTATTTTTAGCTTTTTCCGTTTAATTTGTTCCCGCAGCTGATTGATTTTTCTAAGGGTCATATTAAATATGTCTGAAATACTGTTTTTGTCAGTCAATTAAACCGGCATAGAAAAAATCAAGTGTTACTTAGTGCTTGACATATTGTCTTTAGGCATTAACAACAGGCCAACAGGACACCCGTCTAAAACATACACGTTTCTTTTCGACGATTGGCACGCTTTTCAGTCCTTTCAAATGTATGAATGATTTAAAAGTCATGCCAAAATGTGTATTTCCTTCATCTGTTTCAAAAACAGCTACTTCATATAATGAGTTATCATGTTTTGTTTTAAAGCGTACTTGTTTTCCATAAGTTCTATGTCTGTTTTGTTTAATCGTGTTGATTGCACCAGTGAAATGTTTACTGGATCTTGAAGTTGTACTGTGAATTTAGCCATATAGAAATTTTTGTATGTATCCATATCAAATACGTAACGTATTCATTCTGTATC
The DNA here is from genome assembly GCA_029931535.1 of Margaritifera margaritifera. NCBI lineage: Eukaryota > Metazoa > Mollusca > Bivalvia > Unionida > Margaritiferidae > Margaritifera > Margaritifera margaritifera. Next base: position 606,141 of record JAQPZY010001205.1, read on the forward strand.
CCCTACTGTTTTAACCATCTTGATATCCGGATTGATGATGCTTCTTTAAAAACGATCATCATTTAATATAATCTGTAAATCTTCATCTGTTCTAAGACATTGCATGATATCTCTTTTTAATGTTTGATATTAACAAATCAAAGTATTGTGTATTCCTTGAATTTTTCCTTGTAACACAAACACATTTGACCATCATTTATTCCATCAAAACTTAGAAAAAAATACGCGTTATCTCTTCATACTGAGATTTCTGGTTTTATGTTAAACTCATGAAATATTTACATCACGTCTCTGAAAACCTTTGAATCAATCACAATATAATTTTGTGCCATTATTTTTATTTGGCATTTTTTCATGATTTGTTTGCTCTTATTCTGCACAAATCCATACAATTGTAATTTTGTTTTCAAGACCTTGGGGTGTTTCTTTTTCTAAAATATATGTTTCAGGGGCTCGATAGTACTCGAAAGTGGTGAATAAACTAACACTTCAGCACTTCTGAATTCCTGGACATTTTTGACACATTTATATTTTTGCGTGGGCAAAAGCCCATGCAAAAAGATCTTGGTATTTAAATGTTGTAAGTGTTCCTGCATTGCCCATTTGTTGATTGCTACTATTTTATGTTTTTTTTTCAGTGTTCCAGGCAACACATACTAGTATCGAAATTAACTCACGTATTACCGCTTGAGAAAAAAAAGTCTTTGTGTTTGGCAGACATCATTAATTGAGTAAAGTATATAAATTAATGGTAATGTACACTAAATTTATAACGCAATTTTCGGTTCTGTATTTTGTCCAAATCATTTCGAAAATGTCTATGCGAAGATTTCATGCTTCTATCATCTCGTTTAATAAAGTAAAATTTCCAAAGTATATTTTCATCTGTGAATGATGGTTTGTCTGGCCATTGAACTTTTAACCTATGTGTCCCTCTGAATTATCGTATACCTTTATGAAAACTTGTCTCCTAAGTCAGACAAAATTCCAGACAAGTAATTAGGAGCCAAAGTCGTCAGAAAATAAAGCATTATAAAAAAATATATATATAGCTGCTCAAAAGGAAGAGTTTATGTCAAAGAGTGATACAGATGCACGGACAGAAAGATATACAGACTGCAGCCTGCCGCCATTCGCGACATTCTTTGCAGAAGAGGCGAGACAAATGCTAAGATGAACACTTTGCTTTTACCGTTATTTTTTTCTCTTTCAGATAACACTCAGTTAGAGTTGGAAAGTTTTAAGATGGAACTGTTTGAGAAAACGCCTGCTTTTGATTTAGCTTGGCAGACCCTGAGTAGGTACGGAACAGTATTCATCATTGGGAAGCTTGGGGATGGTAAAACCTTGACCTCCCGCAAACTAATGAAAGAAATGGAAAGGACAAACACTATCCTTTTGGAATTACATGTAAGCGACCCAGCTAGCTTTGAGAAACTTGTTAATGGCAAAAGGGACACTGTGGTGTTCATTGATGATTTTCTTGGAAAGAAACATTTGGACCCATGTCTCTTAAAGATGTGGACTAACCTTTTTCCTAAAATGGAGGGAATGGTTCGAGCGGGAAACGTCCAATTTATTCTGACAACAAGGAAACATATCATAGAAGAGGTAAAGTACCATCTGCAAGGTCTCGAGTTCTTTCGTGAGGAACGAATTGTGGACATGTCTCTTACTGATCTCTCAGGAATAAAGGAACGTATACTGAAACGCCATATTGAAACATCAGCTATTTTTGTGCTGGAAGAAGACGTACATAAATGTTCTGCTAGAGCGTTAAATGAGCGGATAACTATTAGTGCTGCCGACGTAAGAGAAATCTGTAGTATAGAAACTGCAATCGGATTTCCTTATAGCTGTTATCTATTTACAAGAGAAAGAAGGTGGGCGTCGGAGGGAAAGAGATTCTTTCGAAATCCGGTGCTGTATATTAAGTCGGAAATAGAAGTTTTGAAAAGTGAGCAGAAAAAACGTTACAGCGTTCTTGCCGTGATTCTCTTGTGTGGCGGCAAAATTTCGTACCATGACGTATCTAATGATATCTCTCAAGAACCTTTCAAATCCGCCTTGTCAAGAGTATCTAAAGCGTTTGGGATTCGATTAGATCGATCAACAATTGCGACGGGTGCAGAGGTTTTGGCTACATCAGGCACATTTCTAACGTGTGTTGACGACGGTAGCTATGTGTTTTCCCACCAAGCCATAGAGGAAGCTGTATCACTTACATATAGTACAACAGAACTCATAGATATTATAGAGTTATGTCCATTTAGATTTCTGCTCGAAATGGTCGTTACCAATTCATGTGACCCACCCCGCGTAATATATAGCCGCGAAAGAAGAGACAAGAGCTGTAAGATAGAGTTGAGTATTCAACACTTTGAAGGCCTTGCGAATCGTTTCATGAATGAGATATTGTCTGGTAATGTCTGGGAGGTAGTTCAACACACTGCATTTCTCGATTTGAAATTTCTCGAATGTTTCTTTCAAAACGTAACTGACTCAGGAAACTTAAATGATATCCTCCATGCCAGGCATAATAATAATCTTGGCGGTGATCTGCTGTTTTATGCAGCAGACAACACAAAGCCAAGAATCGATCTGGTTGAAAGACTTCTTGCAATTAATTCTGAAATCCAGTCGGGAAAAAGGAATCAAACTGGATGGAAGCTGAATTGTTTTAGCTTACCTTGCGAAGAAGATGATGAACTTGAGAACGCTAAGTCAAGCGCCTTACATACGGCGTGTAGGTTAGGTCGTAAGGAAATTTGTGATGTTCTCCTCCGATTTGGTGCACGTCCAAAATATAATTTGCTTTGTACAGCAATGCAAAGTCAAAATGTGGAAATAGTTCAGAATTTGCTGCAAAGATACAAATGGTCGGAAGAACAAAAAAGACTTGCTTTAGAGGAAGCATGCAAACTTGGTAACATTGAACTGTTTGACTTGATGGTAACGTTTGTGAAAGTAAAGAGGAGAGACATATTCTTTTCTAAGTGTTTAGTGGAATCAGCAAAGAGTGGCAATGTGCAACTCTTCAACAAGATTCTTGATAAAGGTTGTGACGTCAACTACAGAGGATATTTTGATAGATGTGCCTTACACGAAGCATGCATAAGGGCTCATCACTCACTGGTTGAAAAGCTTTTAGAGGTTCAACACATAGACCTTAATGCCATAGACAAGCAAGGTTACACTGCTCTTCATTATGCAGTCGATTATAATTTACTCAATATTGTAAAACTTCTTATAAATGCTAGAGAAGATCTAGATTTCTGTGTAAGGACCAAAGCCTCAGGAGCTGCACCACGTGGGCCTCATAAGAAGAATACAATCTCGACTAATGGAGAACAAACGTTGTTGAATCAAGGAATGTCTCCTTATGATTTGGCCAGATTTAGGGGTAACGATGAAATGTGTAGATTGCTAGAGGAAGCCATGTCTGTAAGGAACAATATAGATCCTCTTCAGATGTCGGGCTCACAAGTCATTTCATTACGTAGAATATGAAAGTGACGCAGAGAATAACAGCCTAAAAAAAGCCTGACTCACCACGATATAGCCTTAGTAAGAAACAATGCTGAAATAAGTGAGGCCTCTTTCTTCAGAGACAATAAAGACATCCCCTGAAAGACCAACTACTTGTGTTGTTTGCAAACATTTTGTCAATATGGTGCCTGCCTGGATGTTATCTTCCTTTCCACTCTTCCCACTTTTTTTTCTATGTCATATGCTTTATTTTCCAAACAAGCTCTTTGTTATATTGTCAGCTTCCCATTTGGCATGAACGCGATACAACACATTTCCGCCATCCTTGCGTATTACTTCGGGCAATTCCAACTCATATATATATATATATATATATATATATATATATATATATATATATATATATATATATATATATATATATATATATATATATATATGCAGTCACATTTCCTTTAAATGGATATTAACAGATGTTTATAGTTCTTAATACCCACGTAAAAACTATATTTCTCTTCCTCATTCATTAGCAAATTTTGTTATTGAAACTTTCATCCTGGTCAAGGTATTCCCGTTATTTTCGAATCAAATCTATTAACAGTACTGTCATCTGTCTCATGATATATAGGGCTGATTGTATGTCTTTTAGTACCAATTACTGATGTAACATGCAGGAGATGTTTTCTTTATGTATTTGTTTTTTGCTATCGAGAACTTATTTTGTGATGAATTGAGAGGCAAGTGTCAAAAGAATCGACACCATTTGTTTTAAGGAAAGAAGAAGCTCTTGAATCTTGTCTCTAATTGTTTTTATCAATATACTATGTATGTTTGCGGTACATATACACGGAAATGAAAGTCATCTTTTTTGATACTAATTAAAATGGTCGCATCTAGTTTCTGTTTGTGAATTATACTTTTAAATCTACCTGGAACGGTCACTTATGAGACCACAATATGTTATTCCTTTAAGATAACTTCTTTATATAAAGGTTACATATTTAGTTAAAGGTATAGCATGAGATTGAGCAATGCCCTTTATTAGCATGTGTATTTGAAGCTGACGTGTTTCCTATGGCAGTCTTCAAATAATAATAATGTCTGACTATGAACGTATTGCTTGTTTCATATCTTAAGACTTACAAAAATCACTGGATGCCCTTCATAGCTGATACATACGAAACTGGGATAATTTAGGTGAAGAGCAAGATAAACAATTTCTTTAGACGTTTTTATGACAGAGATAAAGATAGTATAAAGAATGAAAAACACAAGTACCTTAAAATTGTCCGCCTGGAAATGTTTCTATTCATGAACAAATAGAAATTCCAATAATCTGAGAATTCAGTATATTTTGACTTCATGTTAATACGTGTTGACAACCGATGTTCAGTTAACAATCTATTGTTTCCCACTAAGCAATGTTGGAAATAAACAACTTGAGACGTTTAGTGTTAAATAAGACCTGATATGTATTTTGTTTGTACGTCACCCAGGCGTCTGCATCATTATGGTTATCATTTTTAAACACTTTATTGGTTGTTATACCTCAACAAATCAATAGCGATGTCATAGGATAAGAAGCCGGGATAACGCAGTGGTAACACAATCGCTTCGCATATGTAAGATCCTGGGTTTTATCCCCGGCTCTGACACGAACGAATGTAAAGTGGTTGCGCGTTTAAGGTTGTCGTTTTGCTGATTCATCTGTTTTCTCCATCACAAGAGGCCATACTACGCTAGCACCGTAACGGTCAAAAGTGCTAAACTTCTTGCTCGACCAATGTGAAGTAAATGGAGTTGAACACTTTAAAGATTACATAGAGCAGTCAGCCATGCGCATCTAGGTGTTCATAGAATTCGTTCGTCCTTGAAATGAGGCGCGAAACACGAGTGCATTAAAACTATTTAGCGTGGTTATGTATCCTTTTCCACATTACCATTACTTTAGTGTGCTAATAAAGGAACAAAATATGAATATTTTTTTGAAATCTAGATAAGTTTCCATAAGCCATACCTAACGACTTGACTCATTGTTATGACTTTTAATAGTATTTTGCCAATTATTCATTTGCAAATATAGTCAGCTCTAGTTAAAACGATTTAGTTGATTTCCATCCACGTTTTTGTTGCAGCTATGACTATATCGTTGTAATGATCAAACATTTAATTTATAACAGATTTACCTCCCTTGTTGCGTGTTTAAGCCATACCTGAAAGACGCACATTTATTGTTATTATAAATTTCTTCGGCATCCTTGAAGAATAATTGCCTGCAAAACTATGACCCTAAGATAAGGTGGTGTAGATGCATCCTACCCCTGATATTTATACGGAAGTGTATTATTAGAACGAAGAATCAGCTAACGCAGATATTTTAAGGTACTGATTTTGTGATAGGAAAAGGAGTGTTCGTGTGGAAATGTAAGAAACACTGAAACAATTAATGCTTCAATTTCACTCAGTATGATCATCAGCAGATCGAAAGAAAACAGAAAACAAATGATGAATTTTGTTGAAAAGAGTTACGAAAATATTCTGCATTTAAACAAAAAAGCGCAATCTCGGCGTAGTTTCTAACTTTTCCATTCTATAAGCGACCTTGAAAAAATAAATACATCAAATCCCTGTTTTTAGTCAAAATTGTCGACAATCATTTCAAAAATCAAATAAAATTCTTTGAAATTGAATATTGAGTAGGGGGGAATGCCTTCATTTAATGTAGCCCCTGATATTCTGACAATCTTTCGCTCCAATCTATTTTATATATTTTTTTTTTTTTTCACCATTATAAATCTACGAAGAATAGATTTAATGAAGATATGTCTTTGCAGTTCAAACTTCTGTACCCTTGAAAAGGGGACGATTTAGTGTTCACTATTCTTCTTCTTCCGATTTCTCGCTCGTTCTCTTTTTTCTCCCCAAGGATTGCCTAAATGATATGTCTTATGATATGAAGATATGTATAAATTCTGATGTTCAACTTTTGGAAGGATTTGTGATTTGAGCGCTTGTAATATGTTTAAAAAAAAATTAGAATGAGCAGTAATACTTTCCAGTTTGACACAGTATAATCGGTAATACTTTCCAGTTTGACACAGTATAATCGGTAATACTTTCCAGTTTGACACAGTATAATCGGTAATACTTTCCAGTTTGACACAGTATAATCGGTAATACTTTCCAGTTTGACACAGTATAACTGGTAATACTTTCCAGTTTGACACAGTATAATCGGTAATACTTTCCAGTTTGACACAGTATAATCGGTAATACTTTCCAGTTTGACACAGTATACTTGGTAATACTTTCCAGTTTGACACAGTATAATCGGTAATACTTTCCAGTTTGACACAGTATAATCGGTAATACTTTCCAGTTTGACACAGTATACTTGGTAATACTTTCCAGTTTGACACAGTATAATCGTTAATACTTTCCAGTTTGACACAGTATAATCGGTAATACTTTCCAGTTTGACACAGTATAATCGGTAATACTTTCCAGTTTGACACAGTATAATCGGTAATACTTTCCAGTTTGACACAGTATAATCGTTAATACTTTCCAGTTTGACACAGTATAATCGTTAATACTTTCCAGTTTGACACAGTATAATCGTTAATACTTTCCAGTTTGACACAGTATAATCGTTAATACTTTCCAGTTTGACACAGTATAATCGGTAATACTTTCCAGTTTGACACAGTATAATCGGTAATACTTTCCAGTTTGACACAGTATAATCGTTAATACTTTCCAGTTTGACACAGTATAATCGTTAATACTTTCCAGTTTGACACAGTATAATCGTTAATACTTTCAAGTTTGACACAGTATAATCGTTAATACTTTCCAGTTTGACACAGTATAATCGTTAATACTTTCCAGTTTGACACAGTATAATCGTTAATACTTTCCAGTTTGACACAGTATAATCGTTAATACTTTCCAGTTTGACACAGTATAATCGGTGATACTTTCCAGTTTGACACAGTATAATTGGTGATACTTTCATGTTTGACACAGTATAATTGGTAATTCTTTCCAGTTTGACACAGTATAATTGGTAATACTTTCCAGTTTGACACAGTACAATTGGTAATAATTTCCAGTTTGACACAGTATAATTGGTAATACTTTCCAGTTTGACACAGTATAATTGGTAATACTTTCCATTTTGACACAGTATAATCGGTAATACTTTACAGTGTGACGCAGTATAATCGGTAATACATTCCAGTTTGACACAGTATAATTGGTAATACTTTACAGTGTGACACAGTATAATCGGTAATATTTTACAGTGTGACACAGTATAATCAGTAATACTTTCCAGTTTGACACAGTATAATTGGTAATACTTTCCATTTTGACACAGTATAATCGGCAATGCTTTCCAGTTTGACACAGTATAATTGGTAATACTTTCCAGTTTGACACAGTATAATCGGTAATACTTTCCAGTTTGACACATTATAATCGGTAATACTTTACAGTGTGACACAGTATAATCGGTAGTACTTTCCAGTTTGACCCAGTATAATCGGTAGAGCCATATATTCTGGGTCTTTGTTTATTCAGAAATTAAGAAGAAAAAGGAAAGCAATAACCCTTTTTTTCTCTTTTTGATTTAATTGTGATGATATACTGCAGAAAATCCGTTTACTTTAAATAACCTTGCAATCAATATAGCTCTACATTAGGGACTGGTCGGTAAGTTTTAGCATGATGTCAGAAATAATAGCAAACAGAGTTTTAATATGCTGTCGGTAATTTTGGACAATCCAGCTATTCATTAAAATTAAGCTTACTCATCTGGAATTCTTTCAGATTACATTTTACTCGGAAAACGGATGTTTAACTTTAATATAATGCCTATAAAAAGCACGAAAAAAACTTTGTATTGATCTTTGATTTTGCTATTTGATGTTGTTATGCATTGAGAACTTTTTTTATAACATGATATCGTGATGCTAATAAAAATAAATATTTAAGTGTAAGTTATGCATGTGTAACAGTTCTTATTGAACTTTGACTCTAACGATATATCAACGGACAGTCGATATTGCTCGCCTTCTAAAAAGCATGTATTGTAAAATCTTTATTACATCCCGAGAAAAGCTTGTAACACTTGCAACCAAAGTATTCTGTAAGCTTTTAAACAAAGGTATGTTAATTTAATTACAGCTTGATTTGCAACTTGATATAATTATGTAGGTATATTTTTGTTACATTTGATTATAAACTATTTTGTCTGGAATGTGTGTAATGCAAGCAGATATAATTGTATGTCTTTCTTTTGGTTTCCGATCAATGTACACGTCTGCATTTATGATAAAGCCCATATGCAGAGAAAGAATCTGTAAAGGGCTTATAAAATGTCGAATAATCTCCCTTGAAAATAATCAACGTAGATAATACTTCCTTCTTAATTTAGAATAGAGAAAGACTCTTCGAAACATGTACGGTCTGTCTTAGGTATCCAATAACACATAATGTGTATTGTCCTCGAATGTATTGAGGTTCTACAGAAGCCATCAGAATAGCGAATACGCATAAACACACGTTCTGCTTATAGCGTCTAATAATATTTTTAAAAAATACTGTAAAAGATGTACGTGCTAACAGTCATTTATCCTCTTTAAATAAGTTTCGTTCTTATCAGCGTATCATTCAGTACTATTTCTTGGACTTATGTGTTTTTGACAAGAATTAAGACATACACATTCGAAAGCTTGTGGAACCTGTTAAAATTCGATTACTTCCTTTCTCTGTCGAATTTCTGAGAAGTCTTTTAACCAATTTGTGAACCATTTAGGATTTTTTTATTTATTTTAATTATAAATAGGAATATTATTGTTTTATTATTTATTTATAAATCACATTAAAACATATTCTTTGCTAACAGTTCATGTTGACTAGAGGCAAGCTCGAATAGGCGCCTTTGTGAATATATAGCTCATTAATAGAGTTTGAGCGTATGTTGATCGTGAAGTGAATTTTAGTGTAATATTTCAACTTGGAACAAGCAGAAAACAACTGACATGAATTTCTCCAACAACAAAAATAAGCGTTGTTTCTGAGGTACAATGATTATTTTAGTTAGAGTTATTGGAATACATACCGAGTAAATTGCGTCACCAAATGGGGTAGTATCGATTTCTGATTGGTTTTGTCCCAGAAATGAAGTTGATGAGAAATTATAGACATGTCAGAGAGATAAACCGAAGAACGAAACTCAGCGAAATTGTAACTCTGGTTTCAGGCCTGTAGTATTTTATTTTTTGCACATTGTATTCCATCATATAGGTTTCTCAAATGTTATGCGCTAGTGGTAATGTGAATAGGCTTCGTACGGTGGGTGGACGAGGTATAGCCAAAAATCACGTATAGCACATGATAAGTGGAAACTTATAAATTATAAACCTACAAAAATGTCATTTAAATGTGCAGGTACAATTTGTTTTCTGGAAAAGGTATTTAGAAGAGCTAAAATAGACAATTTGATATTGCATTTTACGCGCAATAGATCACGATACTGAGATAGAATTGAACTATTGCATTGTAATTATCGTATACACTGAGCCTTGCGTACACTGCATATAGCAAACATCACGATGCCATTTAATGGGGGCTGCCATATTGGTCTTTTTCCAGTCGAGCCAGTCGCATGACTGACAGTCATATTACACGCATACCTGTAACCCGATGGCTATCAAACTTTCCATATAGAAAGTACATGTGTGGTCGGTACTTTTAATAGCAAAGACTATTCCTAAACGTTCCAGAAATATATACTGTGAAATGACTTATTTGCTTGTTTACATGTCACTTCTTTTCCTCACTTCTTTCACCGCATGTAGTTCTATAAATATTAATCCGCCAAAGTGTATATCTTCGGATATTTTCAGTCCTTCGTTCCTAATACCCGTCTAAAGATAATGAAAAGAACTTGTCATTAGCTAATTGTCCTAAATAAACCTTATATGTGTCCATAAATGGGATATATATATTGAATTCGCTTGTAAGTATGAGAACTATTGTAGTGATGGTATGTGTTTCCGCTAGTGTGTGAGAAGGGACCCCCCCCCCGCCCCCCCCCCCAAAAAAAAAGCAAACGTGGTTCAAATTAAGAAAAAGAAACATTTTAACAAAATTACAAACTGATCAGGTAATATATATGAGCAGTTGCATACTTTAGAAGAAGGCATTTCGCTCAGTACTGTTTGCTGTTACGATTGTCACTAATCGTGAATGTTAAACTCAGTATAGCACAATATGCTTAGTGACGGTGAATATGACATATATGCAGCATTATATCCATGTGCTTTTTGTACAGTGGATTCAACGGTGTGTCGAATAGGCTAATAGTAGGAAAAGAGTTGACACTTATTTATATTAATAATTATATACATATTAGTATTGATTTAGTGACATTTTTTGGTATTTTGATATATCGCTATTGATATAGTTTTGTGTGTGACATTTGTACACTGGTGACTGGATAAATTAGTTTTTTTTATCGTTGTACGCTGTAGTCATTTGCAAAGACATGGAGTGGTTTATTAAAGTAGGATAACAGGAGGTGACTTAATGTGGTTGGTGGGCTACATAAAGGGGAAATATTTGACCAAAGTCTTACATTTTGTACATTTTGCCTTGAACCCGTTACAATGATACGAAGAAAGTGGTCAGAGATTTAAACTCATGACTCAATAATTAATACAGTTTAGAAAACTAAATTACTAATTGTGGTAGAGTATATCGATGTACAGCATGTACAGAAAGACATGTGAGCAGAAAATATGAAAATATTCCACAATGTTCATTTTGGATCATCATAATGCTTGTCACTGAAAATTGTGTCATTATTATTATTTCCAATATACATGTATAATTGTGTCACTATCTTCATCATAAAATGCTTCTTATTGCCAGTACAGGCCTCCCTATCTTTGTTTAAGAACTATAATCAAGGTTTTTCATGACTAATATGAATCCATTTTATTTCCAAACAGTATGTGCAGAATAACAGCTCATCTTCAATATCTCCAAGTTTTTATTCTGAATCCACTTCTCCTTGACACTAAATTGATTATTCATAAGTGTCAGTGACATTTCTTTTTCACTACATACAGACTCCGTATTGCGGTACACTGCATCAAAGTCTGTGGACACAAAGGTATAACATTTTTTTAATTATAAGTTATTCTTTCACACACTCACTGCTAAATGTTACAGGATACTTAATTTAAAGAAATGGGACATCACTATTACCATACTTTTTTTAGCAATTTCTTCACAATCAGAGTTCCATCCCCCACCCACCCGTAATGAATTGTGCGTTACCAATAGCCCTTATAAAATGCTTGTGTCAAATGATGTAAATTCTAAATACGTTTTTCTCGTTTTCCTGCAAAAACTTAATTATTTTTAATCTGATAGAAACGTGTCAGTCACACGATTTAATCAGGGCAACTACAGCCAACTTGTCAAATAGGTCCATCTTCAAAAAACGTCAACTTATTCCCATTGAAATAAAACAAAACATAACAAATTGCAAATTTGACGTTTTCTTAGAATAAAGCCACGCAAACCTTGCCTAACACCTACGTCAGGTGAAATAAATTAATATAAGGTGTAATTTATTTGAGTTACATATTTGTTATATTCTGCGTGACAATATTATGATATCAAGGACAGTACGAGAGGAGGCTTTATCCGCTTGAAAATCACAGTTTTGTGTTTGCTGATTATCAATCAGTTTGCCATGTTTAAGGAATAAAGGCTTATTCGATAAATATTAAAAAGAAATATTCAACTGATCTTGCCATCGCAATACGTAAAGATTGTAAAGCATGGTAAATAATCACAATGAAGAGGAAACTAAATAAGTCGTAGGTCGGCAGACCAAAATTGACTCCTATGCTCAAAACGGCCAGCTATTAATTGATTAGTTCCAATAATACAGCCATGCTAATAAGTATGAAGGCGAAAAATGAGTAATTTGTATTAATTTATTAAAAAGTAAGTATTCATAAGCGTTGTAAAGAACTTATTTTTATTTTTCTGAGAAAATGTTCAAAAAAGGGAAACTTATGATCTAATACGCGACTTTAGTTTTCGTTCTGAGTAAAGGATATATGAGAACGCCAGAACACTTGTAAATTTCCAAATCGCCACCCTATCCTATAGGGGTACAAGAACACCCCCATCACACTTGCAAATTTAAAGCATTACAATTGTCACTAATGCACAATAAATGATCACACTGAAAAATGTTATATATACTCCTGAACATCTGGTGAGACAGCACAGAGAATGCAAACTAATTTGAAAAATATCCAGAACATATATAATGGCACAAAACTATAATGTGATGGATTAAACAGTTTTGAGACAATTTATATAAATATTTGTATTATGGGTTTGTCGTAAAAGTAGCAATTTCAGTATCAAGATATCGGGTTTATTTGTTTGCAAGTTTGCATGTTTTGGATAAAAGTGTGATTAAAGGTAGTTTTTCTACAAAAAATTACAAGCGAACAAAGATATTGATTCGTCCATTTCAGACATCTATCAAGATACACTGTAACGCATTAGAAAAAAAAATGAAGATGTATAGAGTACATTCAATGATGACAACATTGAAATAAGCACCTGATAGCAATAGTTCGGGATGCATAAAGAAAAAATAATATATTTGATGTGCGTACATACACAATTTTATATTCGGCAAAATTTACAGTAAATCTTTAAGATCTCGTAAACTTCACCAGGTCAGTTTTGAACGATTTACACAAAACAGAGATATATTTTATGAAAAACAAAGTTTTATTTCAAACTAAACAGGGCAACTCAGTAAATAAAGCAACTGTGTTTAAATCAGGAACAGAAATGGCAAAATATGACCTAAATCTGATTGATGAAACGTTGCAAATTGCTGAAAATAAAAGTTACTGTTGTAGAAGGATGCTATGTTGGCTTGATCATAACGCCTAGAGGCAACTTGTGAAGCTTAAAGTATTCTTCGGATGTTTTTATTTCGTTTTAAATGGCTGACAGAGGACAGTATTTAAGAGATCCTTACTACGATCCTGAAAATTCAGTTGGTTTCTCAATTATCAATCGATTGTGGGAACAAATTAAACGGAACAAATATAAAACAAAGTATGATGAATTATAATTGTTAAGTGAACAATCTACATACATATACATACAAGCAAGCGAGACAAAGATGTCCCCATACAAGAGTTTATATTAGTCACATGGATGACTAGTGGCAAGCAGGTACTTTTGACATTCAACCATATGAAAAATACATCAAGTGGATACAAATACATTTTGACAGAAACATATGTCTTCTCTAAATACTCTTGAGCTCAAAAAATGGAAAGGAAAAATGTAGATGACATGCACGATGCTTTCGGAGAAACCTTAAAGGAGCGAAAGTCTGAAAAGATATAAGTTTATGAGGGAAAGGTGTTATACGTCAGGGATGTTAAAGATGTGTTGTAAAAGGGAAACACTGGGTACTTTGCAACTTTGACACAAAAACATGTGCAGTGGAAAGGTTTAACAGAACATTGAAAACTAGAAGGCGGAAGTATTTCACTCAAAATGAAACAAAACAATGGGTTGACATTGTACCAAAGCTAACTGAGGGATACAAAAATGTCCATCGCATATCAAAACGTATGACTCCTGTTATAGCGAACAAGGAAGAGAACATATCAAAATTAGGGATCAATTAATTCGGTTACAACTGAAACATTTGGAACTCCTGAATTACCAGCAGAAAGCATTATTCCATTACAGTAAACGATGGAAGCACGTTTCATTGATAGCTGTATTATGGAGTATCAAAGCGTTGAGTTTTTGAAAGATAATGCGTTTTAGAATATGACAGAGGTGGGAAACGAAAACAACCCAAAAAACCAACAGCACATTAGAAAATGAAAGAGTTAAAACATGCACATTAGAAAATGAAAGAGTTAAAACATGCACATCATGTGAATTTGTATTGGTCACAAAAACCGAGGGAAAAAAGAAAGTACATACAAATGCACCATTGTTAAACAACAAAATGGTACACATGAGAAACGTGAGGTGGCAACTACAATGAAGAAAATGTCCTACAATGGTAATAAATTACGTGACACAAGAAATGAAGACATACCATTAAAACGTATGAATTTTACTCCAACTACATCATTCTCAAGCTGAGAAACAAATACAGTATAAAAGACTACATTATGGTCTGCGAGGTTTTGAACAAGAAAATAAGGCGATGAAATTCACATACACATTAATGTAATCACGAGGACATTTGAACTTCTTTGAAATTTTATTCCAATATGGGAACAATTTACACCAATACTCAATAAACTATGCATTTGTCCTGTATCATGTAGAAACTTAACGTATCCATAAAACATCCAATCACAAAGAAGTGCTACTGAATTAACCAATCAGTTGAGTGCGACAGAATTAACCAATCAGTTGAGCGCGACAGAATTAACCAATCAGTTGATATGGGAAATGCTAGTAGTTTACATCATCTGGATGAGGTCAAAAACAGTACACCTTCCACAGTGTGTAGGTATACAGATATAGAATATTCGCCTTTCACAGTGTGTAGGTATACAGATTTAGAATAGTCAGCTTTCACAGTGTTTAGGTATACAGATTTAGAATAGTCAGCTTTCACATAACGTTCATTTGATAGTAATTGAAGTTAAGCTACTGAAATAAATTTTATAATGGTTTCCTGAAGAGACGCGTTCCTAATCAACACAAATATTTGATGTTGTGGATGAACCACAATCGTCTCCGGAGGTGAATTATTCTTTGGAGCAACACTATTTGTTAAATATCACAAATTCAACAGACAGCAACTGATAAAGGTAAAAGTTACCAGTGGTATGTACAAGAAATTAGACTCATATGGTATTAAAATAGAACAGAGTTACAGAGCGGATAGAATGTTCAACTACTCCTCAGAGAATTACACGTGAGTGTGGAAAACCAGCAAATAGAGGCTCAGTGAAGTTGCTGAAGAAAATCCTATTCCACACTAATTTCTTGTTTTAGCTACCGACTATTTGACAGTAGTAGTAGTAGTAGTAGTGTGTGTGTGTGTGTGTGTTTGTGTGTTTGTGTGTGACTGTAAATTTTAAGGCCCTGATTTGATGGGGAAAAAAATGCTGAAATGTCACCAGTTTCCCTGTTTTACCAATTGTGTCCCATATTATCATGCGAAAACAATTCTCAGCCTCAACAAAGAATAATAAAAACATTCCGGCTCTGAAGACAGTCCCAGACGTACCCCCCTTGCAAAAATTAAATAGCTAGTGCCTCAGTTTTGGTTACCTTTTAATAACATTGTATTGCGGACATGAAATTTGTGTGAATTAAAGATAGGAAACTGTAACAGACGGTATTTTTCTAGTCTTTACGGTAATTGTACAGTGAGCAATAAGGATGACGACTGTTTGTCAAACACTACAATCCACGACTAAAAATTATCGCACTTACTCCACTACAAACAAAGATCTTCTTTTTAAGGATATACACTTTTCCGATACGAAGAAAAGAGTTAAAGTTAAACCTAATAAGGGTTGCCGCAACTATCAGCTGATTACACACAATATGTATACATGTAGGCGTGACATGCTGACGATTTCGAAGGACACATTCGCAAATTTAAAATGATAAGGAGAAGTTTTATAGATTGGAGACAATTGCGGAGACAATGTTTGATTTCCAGAGATGATATTTAATAGCTGTCACCGCTTCTTACACAAAATACTGGGCTTTATTTGATCCATCATTGCGTGTAGGTTTCGTAGGCTTCTGCAATCGCTGTTTATTCCTCACTGGTCATGCGCAGGACAGGTCGTGGCTAGTCCACGGGTACGGAAGCAATATAAGTTACCAAACTGCTGTTCAGGAACGGATTTTGGATACATTATAATAAAGTATTTTCCCCAGATGCCATTTTCACCATATATATCCATTATCATATTTAGATAGATTTCTAGTCTCAAGACTATTTAGGTTTTTCCAACAATCTTCCAAGTTCTTCAATATCCAACACTTTTTTTTAACAGTCTTCCAACTTCCAACAGTTTTCCAGCTAACTTCCGACTACACGGTATTTAATGCATGAGAGTTTTCGAATCTGAATCAAGCAAAACCGGTTCACAAAGAACGAGACTCTAGTGGATCTGAAACCCAGATTCCTCGGGTATGTACAACAGCATGTAACAGAAAACATTTAGATACCCAGATTAATCGGGTATTTACAGCAGCATGTAACAGACAACATTTAGATAACTAAATTCCTCGGGTATGTACAACAGCATGTAACAGACAACATTTAGATACCCAAATTTCTAGCGTATGTACAACAGCATGTAACAGACAACATTTAGATACCCAAATTTCTAGCGTATGTACAACAGCATGTAACAGACAACATTTAGATACCCAAATTTCTAGCGTATGTACAACAGCATGTAACAGACAACATTTAGATACCAAAATTCCTCGGGTATGTGCAACAGCATGTAACATACAACATGTAGATACCAAGATTCCTCGGGTATGTACAGCAGCATGTAACATATAACATTTAGATATCCAAATTCCTCGAGTATGTGCAACAGCATGTAACAGACAACATTTAGATATCCAAATTCCTCGGGTACGTACAGCAGCATGTAAAGGACAACATTTAGATATCCAAATTCCTCGGGTATGTAAAACCGCATGTAACAGACAACATTTAGATACCCAAATTTCTCGGGAATGTACAGAAGCATGTAACAGACAACATTTAGAAATAGAAATACACAGGTTTCTACTTCAATTTTAGACTTCAGTTACTTCTGTCATTTATTTAGTACTTATTCTGAAATTATTTTTTCTAAAGCTGCAATTGAAATAGTTGACAATTTTATGATTTATTTAGCTAATCGGAACTATAATTTCAGTGATTGAATCTAGGATTTCTTTTTTTGTGACATTCTGAAATTTAGTAATATCTTTACTTGTATATTTTATATAGGATCCATTTTTGATGAGTTTAAAATATTTATCTATTCAAGAATTAGTTCCCGTCCTCCGAGAAGATTCGTTTGCAACTCCTAGTTGTGCAAATGTAAATGATTTTGCCTTGACGTCGTGATACATTGCAGTTATACAGCTTTATTTGGGTTATTATTGGTGATGTTATCTTACAACGTATAACCTCTTCCTTATTATTTTGTGTATGGTCATTGAATGAATCAATTTTCTCTTCACACACCCCACCTTTACTCATAAAAATTGTGTGGTCATAGGATGAGAATATTTATCTCCATATATCACACTTATTCCATTATATACATATATGTGTGATCATCGAATGAGTATGTTTCTTTTCAAATATCACACTCTCCGAGCCCAAAACTCTCAACTTCAAGGATTTCTGCGAGTTCGTCGGGCGAACATAATATTTCTCCATGTATTACACAGCACTTCAAGTAGCTGTCTCATAGGATACCATTTCAAAGGACAGAACTCTTTTCTGTATTGGCAACAGTCACTGGACAAGTTGTCTCCCCTGATCTTTTGCAATCTCAGTACCACAATTTCAAGTAATAAAGTCGTCTTCTGCCAAAGATTGTCTATTATACTAATAGAGAGAATACCTTAAATTGTCTCCCACCCCCTTTATCAACATATTTATTTTAGGGACAGATAGACTGAGTAGGACTCGGGTAACACAGACACAAAAAGTTGGTGATATTTTCCCCTGCACATCAGTGACCACAAGAAAGATCGACCATACATAAAAAATATCTAAACATCAGATCCAATGTCAAAGTCGAATCGCCGACGCCGTGAAGGATTCCCATGAATCCAGACAATTCTTAATTATTTGAATTATCGCTGTATATTTTATTTTATTTTTGCATCTTGAATACATGTATATAGCATGCATTTAAAAGTCTAACTCTGTCATACATTTTATCCAGTTTATTACAGTTGGGTTTTTACACACACAAACAAATTAAGTAGTGTCTGATGCTGTTGTATTAAAAGGTGTCAGAGAAACGAAGTACCATCATACCGTCAAAACCGTTACAAAACACTATAAATAATTAATGCTTTCTCATTTTTGCTTTTATTCTTGTGAGAAAACTGAAACCGTATGCTTCTTCTTGTTTGATTATTAAACTATAAAAGCATGAGTTGCTGCAGACAGTTAAGAAAGTCAAAGAAAAACAAAACAAAATTCAGCATTATTGCATTTAAAACACTCACAGATTCACCTAATCTCTTTAATTTAATCGGACATCCTAAAGTTTCAGGTGTAGTTCATGAACCCCAGCGACAAACTACAGAAATCAGCCGTTCAGGTAGCTAGTATTGATCATAAACAAACAAGATCATTTAAACACAAAATGTTAACAAGGAATATGATTGTAGCGAAAATTAGTGAATTCATATAGATGCATAAAATAAAGACCGGGGTCAAATTATTCACTCTCCTTGGTAAAATAATTGTCTCACTTTTTTACCCATGTGATATTTCCTTGATGATATTTCCTTGAGGTCCCTGCTTCAGGCTTCAATATTCTCTCCCCCCACCCCCACCAAAACAAATGGTCAGTCTTCCTGCAGATGTATTTCTTGTATGGTGTTAGATACTTTCATAGAAATTAAGATTAATTTATCGAAAGCAAAGTTACCCCTATAGATGTTAGCATATATATATATATATATATATATATAATTCCTTTGCAGTATGTATCAGTTCTTGTGGATACCATTCTGAACTTCCTCGTTTGACAGATGTGTTCATCGTAAACTGTGAGAACCAGTATGCACATACCCCCCACCCCCCCCAAAAAAAAAAAAAAAAAAAAAAAAAATGGCTGAATGCAACGTATCAGACCGGATGAAACTGGCCGCAACCTATGTTAAATGCCAGGTGGTTCGGACAATCACGCGCGATGTGTTATTTTGTATTCGCAGAAGAACCTTAGATCTTCACCTCGAAATACCCTGGAGTGATCTAGGAGGTAAAATAAAATCCGAGATACTCCATGTGGTCTTCTTCTACTCCGACATTTCAGTAGCAGAGCATTATGGCCCATATTTTATGCTCCACAGACTTGAGTTAAATTTGTGTTTGATGTTCATTTCTCAGGCACCGTTCATGTTAGAATTGCGTAATTGATGATGATATGCAACGCTATTACTAGCACACCCGTACAACAAAGAGCTTTATCGTGACCTAAGTTTTTGCATTTAGCTAATGACCACATGAGTTTTTGACATGTTTTTGTACATTCTATATTCTTTTTGCATAAACAGATCTTTGTGACCTACATTTCATTCTTCAGTGACTTTGTTGAACTTTTGTGTTAAAAGCTCATTTAGTGGGTGTTGTTTATGTCCCAGTCTTGAACTTGATAATTGGACGCATCTCTGTTAGTAACACACTCTTAAAACCCCAAAAGGTCACTGTGACCTACATTTTATGCTTTACTTTATCCTAGCCTATTATGAAGGCACTTTCTACAAATGCAGTTTGAAATAGAAATAAATATAATAATTATGTTTATTCAATTGTAAATTTATATTTGAATGACCATGCATTGTATATTGTGATATGATACCGTCAACAGGTTAACTTTGTATTCGACATGTGCATGACTGTAGGATATTTATGACCGGACTTCATGCTGCATGCTTTTCATGTCAGGCCTCTCCTGTAGTGGGAAATCAAGGTAATTATTGATACATGAAGTATGTTTGTACTGCTTGCTGTCACACCAAGGTTACTCAAAGCCTGTGATTTGCACCCAGTAAAATATGTCAGCTCAATACTGGCTATACAGTGCCAATTCTAAGTTCAAATTTTAAATTTAAAAATGATTAAAAGTTCTATTGTAAAAATAAAAGATTGCAAAAAAAAAATTTAAAAAAAAAATATTTAGTTAGAAAAGGGACCAAGATAACTTTAATCTGAATTTATTTGCTGCTTGATAATGTCTACAATGGCTACTGGAGACTAGTAGTGGTGAGCTATATAATTCTTGATTACACTCTGGTTTAAAGCTGCATTCCCTCGCAACAAATCGAAAACTGAGATAATGGCATGACAGGATTCTGTACCTCTCTGAACGAATCGTGATGAAAATATCTTGAACAAAGGTAGACCAATGTCAAAAAGGGGGTGGGAGATCCCAGACGTTAAACATATGGCGGACAGTTTAGTATGTAAATAAGGTAGGGTGTTTTGTTCATTACGCACTCGTATCACTATGTCAACAAAGAGGCAACAAGATCATCGTGCTTAGCGGACGGTTACGGTATCTACTTTACTGAAACTGAACATCGATATTTCATACTTAGACCATATGGACCTGCATTAAATGTACGTACACTTAGCTAATACCCTTAGTAATCTAGCTTATTCAGTCACGTTTATTAATTAAAGCGTACTTTAGTTGTTATCAGTAGAAACGTATGCCCCTGCTAGCGCGCTTACAGAAGTTTTCCCTGCGGGTTGCTACCCAGCAAACGGCAGAATTTTCCCTGCAAGGAGCAGAATTCCGCAGGAGATAGATAAGCGCCTGAAAGCGTCTGTACCGGTGCCCGTTCGTGTTTCAAAGGGTCACTTCAGAGGTTCTGTGTGCTCAGACAATCTGTGGGAAAGTTTTACTATTCTGTTTACTACAAATTATATATACGGCAGTGAGCAAAGAAAATATAACTCTTTTATTTATTACTTTGCCGGGAATCAGAAATTTGCAGTTATTTCACGATATCTTCTTCTTTTCTTTTTTTTTTTTAAACACAAAAAAAAAAGAAAAAAAAAAAAGAAAAAAAAATACATTGCATTGAAAATCATGTTTTCTGATAAAAATGTTAGGCCAAGTCAAATAGTAAGTTCTGATATCTTGCATATCAATAATAACAAATTTTCAGAATATTTATTACTTCATCTTAATATTTATAACTCGGCAATTCAAATATTTGCCTAAACAGCTAAATTGCATGTATACATTACTTGTCATAATCTTTTAGGGTTAAGTCAGGTGTTAATTGCTGATCTTATTATAACTGATAATAATTATTTCAGTTAAAAAAAAATTAGAAACCAGGAAATACTAAATACTACTACTAATACTACTACTACTATTACTTTACTAATAATAAGTTCAATTTTTTGATCGTGAAGCAATGGAGTATTTCTCAATGCTCTATTTAATATTCTTTGTATTGTAAAGATTATTGAGTGTTTCTCAAGTCTTTGGATACAAGTTGCCAGTTATTGTTGTTATAGCCATGGAGTGTTTCTGAAAGTTCTGCTTAAAGTTGAACCCATATTAATATAATTTAATTTTAGTCCATGTTGCTAAGTCCGTCACTAGTAGTTATATGTGCCACTTTGGGGCACAAGGGGAATTGACATTACACCGTAGGTTTACATTAATATGCCATTTGGAGACACAACGGGAAATCGCTTGTTAAAAATGTCCATAGGTTTAACATTAGGATGCCACTTGGAGGCACAATGGGAAAACCTATGTTAAATTTTGTTAGTTATAGTCCTTTTTCATGTTGAAACATGTATGGGGCACAACGGAAATTTAACATGGAAATGCCACTTGGGGGCACAACGGGAATGGTAATGCTAAAATGTTTAGATGCTACACACCCTACTATCCAGCACATACTTTTTCATTACAATCCATCCCAACCCCCACCCCAATCCAGCACCCGCTTTTTGATTACAATCCAATACACACCTCTACTATCCAGCACCCGCTTTTTGATTGCAATCCAAAACACCCCCCTATTATCCATCACCCGCTTTTCATTACTATCCAACACACACCTCTACTATCCATCACCCGCTTTTTGATTACTATCCAGCACACACCCCTACTATCCAGCAAAAGGGTAGGAGTGTTGATACATAAACGCTATACTTGCATACACACAAACATACTATAACACACACAAGTAGCCAAAGGTAGGGGTGTTTATAGACACAGTATATCCACACAGAAAGATACTATCACACATAAACAAAGTAAGTGTACGGTGTTTATAGACACACTGTACCCACACACACACAAACATAATATCACACACAAGCAAAGCCGTAAGTGGATTTCAATTTGAGATGTGAACATATACATAAACATACACAAACACATATATATCGGCAATACGTTTGAGTAGTAAATCTCTTTTCTAGAGATCTGGGTGGCCCTGCCATTACTCCTCTTCCTTAGTGGACGTACCTCCGGATCAGGTTTGATGGAATCCATAGCTGTGGGAAATGCAACCCTAGCTGATGATATTTCTCTTCTGGCTACTTGTCTGAATAATCTGCAATAGCTGATAGATATTCCACACGTCTACAGTAACAAGTGGCGATTATCTTCGATCCGTCATACTACAATTATGTCAATATGAAATGGAATCCTGTGTCGTCATGTTTGCTGGTTGCTGATTCCGCAACACATCTGGGACACCAGATTAACTCAAAGCTTACGTCACATGAAGCAATAGTTGAGGCATGCAAGAAAGGAAAAATTATTTTCACGGTCTGTTTAGTACTGGCATTATATGATCAAAAAGGTAATATTTCCTTCAATGTTTTATGGTAGTGAATTATTGTGTAATATTTCACGACGTGTCCTCTCTTCATTGGATAAATCTCGTAGGTATTTTGCCAAACATTTACAAGGCTTCCAAACACATACAAGATCAGACATTGCTCTTGGAATACTAGGTTGGACATCAGTGCAGCCCAAAATTGATAGGAGAAAACTAATGCTTGTATACGGAATATGTTTGATGGGTAATGATGTACATACAAAACGTGTGTTTAACGTTGCGTTATTTCACTTGATTTTGAGCCGATCCAAGTCAAGCTACGGATTCATTTCAAATATATATGATATGTTAAAGTAGTTTGATTTGCTTCATTATCTCACTGATTGTTTGCAGCATTCAAAATTTACAGATAAACACAATCGGAAAGAAATTGTAAGGTCGAAAATTGCTGGTTTTGACAATAGCCTCTGGAGAGTTCTAAGTTTTGATGAAGCAGATTTTGACAGGTTCTCTTCGACACATGACTCCTTGCGACCTGCCTCGGTATGGCAGTCGGCTAAAGTCACACAGCTCGATATGTGTATTCTATGTGGGAAAGTTTATACAGACTTGTTACATCAAATTTGTGTTGCATGTCCTTAGATCTCGAGTTTCAAAAACCCTTTCTGGGATGTTCTGACTGACAACTTTTCACTGAGCCTTCTTGTTGCGCTAATTGACGTAGAAGATGAGCTGCAACTGCAATATCTTCTAGGTAAAAGGTTGCCAGCGGGTGTAATTGATAAAGAAAACTCCAAGTATTTGTCCGGTATGCAGCATACTTTGTCACGCAGTGTGCAGCTGTGTTATACCAATTGAGGTTTTGTAACTTGCAACTTCCACAGATCATGCACAATTTAATGATGGATATAATATAAGCATTTTGAGTCTAATGTTCTATTTTATAGCAGAGACAAACTGTGTTATGATAGTCGTACTACATGTCTCTTTTACATTTTTGTATGCACGAAATTATTCTGTCGCTTCTACGACCTATTATTGAATTTATCCACATGAGGTCAGGCTGCATAGTTTGCCTACATCTTTCATCATTTGTATATACTAGTGTTTTTTCGTATTTTTTTCTTTTTTTATTTATGTTTTTTTAAAGACATTTTTATGATTTTAATCGAGTGATTTATTATGCTTATTTATTATATCATGTACTCTTATACGGAAGGAAATAAAGATGATGATGATGATGATGATGATGATGATGATGTGAATCTACGTGTAGACTTTATTATTTTACTTATACTCCAGTCACACTGTCAGTGTCACCGAAATTTGCTAATATTTGCTAATAAGTCAAATTCGAGCGGAAGGCGGTTTTTATTATTAGAGGAGAGGGTCGAAGCAATTCATTTGCTGGTTGTTGGGAAAAACAGTCGTGTTGTTGAAGCAGATATGAGTGTCTTCCTTTTTGCTAGTGTGACAGTATATAGAAGCGCTGCCAGCGTCATAGATGTCATCCTCATTTAGAATGCAAAAGTGCAACAACATATTCAAAAGTAGATAAAAAATGAACGACAGAACAAAGAAGAAAATTGAGTGGGCAATTTATAAGAAAGACTTAGAAGAGGAAGCACCAGTTGAAAGAAAGTAATATAACAGCAATACTATTTATCATATAATATATCAAATCTATATTACATAACTGTTGTGAATGTTGATACCTATATAAAATATACCCCTTCATTCCTCCACCATTAATGGTGTATATTCAATTTTTTGATTCTCAAAATCAGCTTTCGTATCACGTATACAATCGGTATAGTTTTCAATATTAGAACATAATCTAATAAATTCCAAAAATCCCCTTTTACTCAAATTTCTATTTTATTGTTGTATGCAAATATACAATTTTGCTTCCAGCCCGATACAATTAAATGGAATATCATTACTCTTCTCTGACATTTATTTTATTAATAAAATCGCCTTTAATTATAATGCCATAATAGTTTCAAGTTTTCATTGCATAAACTAGTCCGTGATACATTAAATAATTTGCGTTGATATTATATCTTTCTCTAAAGAATTCAAAATGCATCAATGTTCCGCCTTCATCAGTTAAATTATAAATATAATTCACATTTCTATATTTCTATCCTCTATGCAATATTGACTTATTATTCAGTCTTATTTCATTATTCAGGTTATTTCTCTATTCATCCGTTGATTAGCGGATAGTATATCTTCTTCCTCAGTTGGCGTGCTTACATCCAGTAAATGTTTCCAAGCTTTCAATACATCCACCCAAAAGGTGCTGGTTGTCAGTATCAAAGTTTCGATGTATTCATTGTTAAACTCTACTAATGAATTACTTTCGCATACTGGTTTTTCTGTGTTAAAAACATTCCCACAGTTTTGCGTTTCATGTAATTTTCAAGGACATCATAAATTTATAAATGTCAATCATGTTTATTCTACGCAATAAATATCTTATACTAAGGTTTCCAGAGTAATTTAATCTCTCTTTCAGTCCCAAATAAATTAAACAAATAATGTATTGAATGTATATGTCATCTAGCATAGTGAGTCTGGTAGGGGCGCAAATTATTGACTTCAAACTGGCATTACTAAAAAAATATATATTGCTGTACTACCCGTTGGTGTTGCACTCCTTTAAGACCATATCTTGTAACATTTTCTTTACCTTCTGCCATTTATTATAATAATTTATTGCTATCATATTTTCTGAATCAAATTAAATTTGACGCCTAGTAATGTAAACTCGTTGATTCATTTCTGTCTTTTCTCAGTATGATGTTTTTGTTCATTGTTCATTTATTGGATGGCGCAGTAAAATAATCTATTTTCATTTAATCGATTTCTAAAGCTGTGCTTTTTCTTTCTTGTTGTCATCTAAATTTTTCATCTCATTTATTCATATTTGTCTTTCTGCAATTTGATGTTTTCTATCATCGTTCACACACAGAGTAACACAATAAATAAGGGCAATTTTATATGTCAGGCCTCTTCATTCTGTTTGCTAAGTTATTCGATTTCGAAGTTCAACTCTGTCTGTCTGTCTCTCTGTCTGTCTGTCTGTCTGTCTGTCTGTCTCTCATGGCGATCTATATTTATTCGACCGGTGATTAGAGACAGCGTTTAACCTTATTAATCAGTATCGCTCTCGGCAACGCCCACCCGTGGAATACCAGTCATACTTAGAGCACGGCCTAGCCGTGGTTACCAGAATCTAGAACACTGGTAATAATAGATGAAAAGGCCGCCGTCACACAATAAAAAGGTCCAAATTTAGGAGCAAATACATTAAACATCAATAGCTCTCTTCCAGAACAATCATGGTTCTGAAGTGTTTTTATATCGCAAGGAGATGCAAGTTAGTTTAGATAAGTGGCAAAATGAAAATCTTTAGTCCAGATTTGATTTGTCTCTTCGCACTGTCCGAGCCAAAATCGGTGACTCATATTAATTTTTGAAACCTAACAAGCGACTTCGATAAAAAGAATGGAAAGAAGAATATAATGATGAAGATTGTTACAGAAGAGTAGTAACAGTGTATATTCAAACTTGATCCTCGACCAAGATAATGACTATTATTTAAATTATATACAGATCTGATTTCGACTTGTTACTGTCAAAGATTTTTGGGTGTGATAAAAGAAAGTAAAACATACATAGATTAAAATGAATTTTGAAAAGAGAAACGAAATCGAATACAAGTCTTATGAATATTTCGAGGACAATGGTTATTTCCGAACGTCTATTTATATGATGTGTGCAGAAGTGACTACTATTTCGTGAACCGTATCATATGCGTAAACGTACATTCAAACAAATATAGTTTGGGCCATTCAATCGAACACGCCATTATGTTACATGTGTTTGTGAACCTTGGTGCAAGTCGTCAGATTTTGGAACATGTAGTTTCAGCCGAATACAGCTTGATGTTATTTTTGAACGGCGGTCCATTGTTGAAAATAAACGTCTCAAAACAAAGAATACAACAAATATTTAATAACTGACCTATTGTTGAGTGTTATTACCATGTGCGTCCGCAGGGGTGTGGGGCAAGGGGAGGTAGGCAGTTGCCCCCATTTAAAAAAAATCCATTATAGTATATAAAGTCATACCCCTTTGAATTTTGCTTTGCTCACCACTCCCCCCCCCCCATTATGACTTGCCCCCCCCCCCCTCCCAACGAAAGATTCAAGCTGACGACCATGGTGACCACTATACTTTCCTAAATAAGCCAGGCCTCTGACGTATAACGATAACTGTTAAAAGTTATAAATACATTTCAGTCTTTACAAAAAATAGAATACTGTTCACATTTTAACATATATTTATATATAGGTGTTTGATTGTCCATTCTTTAAAGGTTAGTTTGCATATAATTAAATGAAATGAATTACATGCGTAAAACAAATCGTTTTTCTTTAGATACAAATACTACTACTAATAATACTAATAATAACAATAATAATAACGATACAATAATAATCATATAATACTACTAATAATTATACTATTAATAATAATAACTATACAATAATAATCATAGTATTATTATGATTTATTATTATTTTACAAATATTCTACTTCTTAATAGTATTGTAGCTGTTGTAAAGAAAATATATATAAAAAATCTTTGATTAGAGGCACACGTTACATTTGACTACAATGTTATTATCATTATGTTTATTATATAAAAAAAATTCCCTTTCATAACTGTTAACCAACTTTATAGAGTTTACTTTTCGAAAATATCACCCGGACTTTCTTTCTGGGAATGTATTTCCGAATACGATGATATAACGCAAGGATGAAAAGACCAGATGCACTATCAGTGCCGGCGCGAGGCTTTGAGGCTTTGAGGCGCCCGGGGGCAATGTTCTTTAATGGTGCCCCTATAGAGGCGCCTGGGGGCAATGTTTTTTTGTGTCGCCCCACTTTGCCACCAAGAACAGCTTTTATGTCACACAAAGAACAGTTTTTATGTCAGTTGCCAACATCCAACCCTCCCACTCCAATCTAAGCCATGAAACAGGGTGCTTAGATGGGGTTCGGGGGTGGGGTGGGGTGGTTGGGAAAAATAAGCTATGGACTGCTCACCCCTCGCCCGGCGCCCGGGAGCAATTGCCCCCCACCCCACACACCCTCGCGCCGCCACTGTGCACTATAGCCAATTTGAATGGCCACATTTGTACTTTTTTGCAATGGTTTGGGGGAAAGTACTCCATACAGCAGTTCTGTTGGCTTAGCTTGCGATAACATAGGACTCAATGACTTGCACAACAGCTCGTGTTGTGGTAGATATTCATAATCACATTGATTTATGGAACCAAAGCGTGTGCTCTTCCTATCAGTCGACGCATCCATACGGAGAAGGAATCTTCACTTTTCAAACCATTCAAAATTTCCAAGAAATGCGACAGTGATTGTGTGAATTCGTTAAAGCACCCCTGCTGTTTAGGAATAGCCGAAGATGCATGATATGTACGTATTTTTTTCCAAGTATATTTACTATTCGAGTTTAATACTTGCCGATTTTAATTCCATGTTTCTTTTTGTAGGTAGTATACATTTTGATAGTTCAAGCGGAATCATAATTTTAGCTTTACCATCTCGTATAGAGGGATAGGTGTAGACTAGAAAAGGACAACTCCCCTCCCTCCTCCCCCTCTTCCCCTCCCCCATCCCCTATCAAACAATTTTGGTACAGTCAGACTGGAAGTATTTTGAAAGATCAAAATTAAAACTCTCTAGAGCAACTAGAGCAAGCGCATTCGCAGCGAAACGGAGAAAGCGGGGTTGAACCCTTGGGGACAAGCTTTATCACTGTGCGAGAACAGCTGAGCGAAAACAAATCATTTGTATTTTACAAATAAAGTAAATAATTGTAAAATACACAAAGCTAAATAGCAAAGCGAGGTAGGTTTATTGATTTGTTGATTACCCTTTTACGAGTTACTTCCCTTATTAAAGCCGTTTTTTTTTTCTTTTAGCCGAAGCAGAATATATGCCCTGTTTCGGTTTGCTTTGGTTGGTTTCTAGGGCAACTTTTAACACCGTGGCTACCGAACCAGGATGGCCTGGGCAGGTATCAAATCAGCTACCCCTGGATTACGAATTCGACTCTCTACCAACTGAGCCACGGCGGCTTTCCAGTACAACATTTGCAAATTTATCGTGAACAGGATATGCTTTGTATATCAATGAAAAAACAGCAATTTGGAAGAAAGGGTGGTACTTGGGGAAGTGATGAAATGCACAAGTTATAATAAATTTGAGCTCCTAAAATGGTGACGTAGTTTCACACCTAAAATAGTTAGATAAGTCAAATGCAATATAGTTGTTATGCTTATATGAAATTTTTGTTGATCTAGAAAAATGGAAGTTAAATATATACTAAAGTATTTACAGTTAAATAATTCAAAATAAACACTTCGATATTCGACATGGCAATAACAAAATGAGATGAAGAAAATTGTGTTTACCACCTCTTGTAATACACCAACAAACTACGTACTAATTAAGACATGTGAATAGGAAGAATTTAAACAAAAGGACAGCTTAAAGACTCAACGAGTTGCTTAACTGAAATGTCAATAATTACAGTTTTTGCATATATATGTCAGAAGAAATAAAATATTGATGGGAATTTAAAAAATAGTGTCGGATGCACACTGAGTCTCACTTTTTCAGGTTCTCTGGATAGGTATTTATGCTGGAGTGAAACTCAGCTGTATCCGTATAGTATCTGGCCCTCAGAATGTGACAGATCTCTGCGCGAGCAGTATATGTCGTATTGCTGGTTCCAGCTCGTGCCTGATCTCAGACTAGGTTGTTCTGCGGGTCTCTGACCGTGACGCTCTCGTCGTCAACTAAATCGTGCCGTGAGTCGCCGACTGGTTCGTGTTCTGAGTCGTCGACTGGGTCGTGGTCTGAGTTGCCGACTCGATCGTGTTCTAAGTCGTCGTTCCTTCGAGATTAACAGAGAGACGAACAAGTAATGAGGGGGAGAGTTTGGGACGGGCTTCTTTAATACAAATCTGTATCGTTGGAGAATACTGCTTAACAAATTTTCCGTGACTTTTTAACGGGCCTTGAAGCTCCTTCGTTCTAGTAGACTAAAGACCTAATCCTTAACCTTTCGAGATCCGTAAATCGGCATTATCCTATTCGGCGATGTATGGCTAAATGTGATTGCTCTGGCTGGGTGGCTTGCACTACTTCACTCGAAGGGAACGACTTACCTTTAAGGTTATATTCTTCACTGAGAAAATCTGAATTAAATCCTTCCCATAACGCCTATTTAAATTACTACCTTCTTATATATATATATATATATATATATATATATATATATATATATATATATATATATATATATATATATATATATATATATATATATAATTTTATTTTAAATTGTTTTGTTATTTTTTTTAAAGGATTCAATTTTAACCTTTAGCACCCTCATTCTCCTGATGTCATGTTTTGAATACTATATAATGTTGTCTTTTCTTTAAATCTGCTGTTAAAGTTGACATTGTGCATATTTTTAACAATACAATTGTCATATTCCCTACTTAAATTATTAGGTGTACTTCTTGCTGTGATGTGTTATATATAAGTTCATATGTTCGTACGTATAAAACAAAAAAAAAAAACAACAAAAAAAAAAATAAAAAACGTTCTGTATTTGCACGTTACTTACTGTTGTATTGTCTTTTAATCTGCTGTTACCGTTGGCATTGTAATGTTTATATGTGTATTGTCTCACGGTAAATATGTACTTTCTGTGCACCTATCTGTTGAATTATGTAATACTTTTCTTATGTCATGATGTAAAATAGCTCGTACAGAGCTAGTGTTTTATGTATTTTTACCCAGATCACCGACGCTAAATAAAATTTCTTGTATCTTCTATCTTTACTTCTTGCTTATTCCACATCACTTCACATGGTGCTTACAAACTGGCTTACATTAAAAATCAAAGCTTTAACGTTAACGAAACGAAAATTACTTTTCATGTGTTTTTCTTACTACACAAACCACATCTTTACAACTCTGTGCATCTACACACGTAAGAATGCACACAGAAAGTCACACGAAAGCAGAGTGAAATTAAAGTAAAACACAAGATCAAATAATCAACCCCCGCAATAAATAAATAAATAAATTAATCAATCAATCAATTAATGTTCAGTTTAAATGACAGTCATAATCTCACAGTTTCAAGCGCACTTTTTCGGATCAGACAAATCTAACATTGAAATCATCCATATACTTGGGTAGCTTTTCTATCTCCTAGTTCGCTTATCACCCATTGTTCTTGACCCTGCATTGTCGCTATCGATCTCTGGGAGAATTCCTGTCGTGGTGTCGATGGGGTGACGGGCAACAGCATCGTCAAAGTCATTGTTCCCCCGATTTTCGCCAGTACTTTCTGACTTCTCAGAATCCAGTCCCTTGTCTCCTTCAGTGACTTCATTATGTTCCTGATACCTTATCAAGCAATCAACGTGCGCTAGAAGAGGATCTTTGTGTCAACCACATTTAACCCTAGAATTGACCTCACACAGCCTGTCAAGGACTTCGTAGGGCCCATACCACCATGTCTGCATTTTCAGCAAAATCCTCTTTTTCTTCTTTGGTAAAATCAACCAGATAAGATTGCATGTTTGGAATTGTTCCCATCGGGTTTTGCTATCGTAATAGCGCTTCTGTCCACGCGTGTTGCATTGCAAGATTTGTCTAGCGAAATTATGGGAAATTTCTAATCTTCTGTCTAATTCTTGAATCGATTCGTGCGAACTGCTGTAACATTGATCGGGTGGTCTTCCAAACACAACGTCTAACGGCAAATATGTCTCCGTTCCCATCATCATGAAATTGGGAGTGAAACCTGCGGTTTCGTGCACTGCTGAGCGGTACGCCATCGATAGGTAGGGGAGGTACTCGTTCCAATATCT
Source organism: Margaritifera margaritifera (assembly GCA_029931535.1). NCBI lineage: Eukaryota > Metazoa > Mollusca > Bivalvia > Unionida > Margaritiferidae > Margaritifera > Margaritifera margaritifera. The sequence continues at coordinate 638,252 of JAQPZY010001205.1, forward strand.
TTTGTCGTTCTTCGAAAGCAGATAACATGCTCTCTAGCGTTCAGTTCATCCTTTCCACTATGCAGTTGTTCTGCGCATGGTACGGACTGGTCCTTGTTATCTCGATTCCAAGGAGTAGACACATTATTTCATGAAATAGTTTACTCTCGAACTGTCGGCCTTGATCCCTGTGAATCTGTCTTGGTACGCCAAAATGTACGAAGACTTCGTCTACCATTAGTGTTGCGACGACTGCAGCTTCCTGGCAAAGCATTGGGAATATATCAATACATTTAGTAAAGTAGCGACCATGACAATGTAAATGTTTTCATTTTCGGTCTTTTGGAACTGTCCCTATGATATCAGCGGATATATCTTCCATCGGAATTCCGACGCAGCAAGCCGCATCGGAGCTCTTTTATCTGTCCGGTTGACTTTCACTTTGCACAGGTTTCATATCTCTGGTTCCACAGTCGCACGTCTTCTGAAGTCCGATCTCCAAAGATTTTCTGATGCCGAGGTGTCCTCCTCTAAGCGAATCGTGTGACATACGTAGGTCAGGTGTTAATTGTTGTATAATGAAACTATTAAAAGCCCTCAAAAGTTAAAAAAGATGAAAAAAGTTAAAAATTATTTTTTTAAAATATTAAATCATTCAAATAGCGTTAAAATCTAATTGGGATAGCAATACGACTATCTTATTTCGTTTGTGTAGGTCGATTGGTGCTTGCATAATCGTGTTAGCAAGATTTACACTTCCCGTTGTGCCACCATGTGGCATATTAATGTAAACCTACGGCGTTATGTTAATTGCCCTTGTGCCCCCAAGTGGCACATATAAATACAGTCACTAAATAATAAAGTAATATAAAATCTTTACATCAAAACTTGACATTTCTTAATCTTTCTAACACATTCTATCATCATAAAGAGTTATTTAAATGAGTAATTTTTGTTCAAGTGCGCACCACCACCGTGATATCATATCATTGAGGCTTTGTATCAAACGTGACGCAACTGAGATTTATCTATGAATTGTTTAGAACAATAAATGTCGTTTTTTTTTTTTCTTCTGCTAATGAAACTTATGTTTGAGTCAATGATACAAGTAAGCCGGTACGGTCTGGTACGCCGTTCCGCTAAGACATTTATTGCCGGTACTGAAAAGACGGGGTCGGGGGTCAGTATCGTACAGGTAAGAGTTAAAATCTACTTGCACGACTGGTTTGAGTCTGATTTCAGTCCCTAGGCTCATCATTAGAACTTGGATTGTCCACATACTTAGGATATCACAGAGACCTCTTAGAGTTTAGATCTATGTTTGACTGTGTCTTTGTTCTCAAGAGAGTTGCTGAAAATCCGCCACTTCTTGGGGTTAAGAGTAATAATAGGTTCTGAAGCTGATTTTAAAAGCATTGATATGAAAATAATAAAGAATAAAATTAGTCTCTGGTTTTTATCAACTCAATATAGTACCTATACTTTGCTATCCTAGAGAAGAATGTTCCTTTTTATTGTTTTAGGTCTACTATACCCTGTCACAGGGTCAAACATTTTGTAGGTCAAGATCAGTTTAGTCGGAATTTATCTTATGCACGATAATTACTGTTTAGCATAGCTGCTAGAGACTACTATAAACTTCGAAGAAAAGAGCTATGAGAGCTTTGATTACTTCTGGTTTTCACCTCTTAATACGGAATCTGCAAAGAAGCGTAATACATATTCCGAAAGAAAATAGATTTAGAAAATTATTCTTGTTTTCACTTTTTTTTTTCTCCCATTTTATAAAATCCACACGCCTTCTTGACTTTCTATTTTCTTTCCAAATAAGGAATTATGAATATTAATTATAGATTTTGCATTATTATAGTCATACACATACCGGATGGCACACTGTTTAGCTAAATGAGTGAGACCACGTTTTTTTAAACAAGGGACTCGTGTGATAGTGAAAATGTAAACCAAACTTTCCGTCACGAACAACACGGTTGCATTACCAGTTATTCGTGCATTCTGTGCATAGTAGCCTAATCGGTCTGAGCGCTCATACACTTGTTTCATAAAACTGTGCAGTGTGATGTTTGGAATTATGCCAGCAGATCACTCTTTTTCTGGACCAGTCCATGTTTTGTTGAAATAAATGTTTTCTTTCGTGCAGAACCCGTATGTACCATCAGATCTGCATATCATAATTTACACATAAAGACGAAAAGGTTACAGTGGGTAATGCAGGCGGTTATAGCTCACCTGTAATTAGCTGGAGGGTAGGCTAATCAAAGTGCAGTATCCCAGTGTCAATCAAACGATTTGTGCCCGTCGTAAAACCTGTTTACCTCCAAAAATGTAAATGACCCAATCAAAAATGAGAACAATCATCTAAAATCAGTGTATATTTACAATTTGGGGAATGCGAGTCTCGTTTTTAAAATTCCTATGTCAGGGAGTGTAATCAATACACCGGTCCCCCCTTCCCTCAAAAAAAAAAAAAAAAAAAAAAAAAAAAAAATAAGGGCAAAGAAACAAAAATAACTAAATAAATAAATAAAAAAATAAATAAAAAGATAAACCAAACTGGATGACCTATGTGTATTTTGTATGTAAGTCAATCACTTGAATCATTTAAGAGCTTCAACAAATGAGATAATCATATTCGTTTAAAATTAGATTTGGGAGGGAATGCATATTTAAGCTGTGGCCGTCGGATTTTGTCTTTACTGGGGAACCTAAGCAATATGAAATTTCGTCTTTATAATTATTTACAAATAATTGTATTCTGTAAAAGAGCCAAGGACATGTGTTGTCACGACTAATATTTTCTAATCTGTCGGTTTACTTTTAGTTTTGATAAATTTTTATGTTCAAGAATATTGACATATATTTGCAGAACCACACAGCTTACTTTGCTGTGAGATTCGGCAACTGACAGTTATACCACGATAAATGAAGACAAAATATGACATTTTGTTATAGACTATCACGTCATGATTTACATAAAGCCTTTGCTCTACGATTCGGTAACTAACAGTTTATGCCATGATAAACGCAGAAAAAACAACATTAAACTTGCAAGCCTTGCATATAAAGTTACGCTGTCCATAAACACAGTTAAATTAACTCTGTTCCCGCACGCAACCGGTTTAAGATATCTCGGATTACCAAGCCGAAATCTCGGATTACTAAGGTTACACTCCACGGTTTTCACAAAATTGCACATTCTGGCACGTGTGTGGTCTGCTTGAAGTACAGTCTTGGTGGTGTGAACTGACTAAACATTGACTTTGAGACTTTTTTCTTCTCATACGGTCCAAAATAAAATTCACTATCAGTGTAGCTGGTCATTTTATCATATTTTTAAGTTAGACTTATTCTGCACCCGTTTAAATCCAGCTGGTGAAAAAAAAAAAAAAAAAAAAAAAAAAAAAACCATAAGAAAAGCATTGATTCTGTATTGATGCCCTGTCCCTGTACTGAGATACGAATTTTCCTACACCTACACTTTTATGGAGGTTGAAGTACCTTAATCTGACGAAATTTGAAGAAAATCTGACATACTAAATTTTTTCAGTTTCATCTCAGACATTGGGCGTTACCTCTGAGTGCATAGTTTTGCATTCGAATACTATAGTAACCACACTGAGCTAGATACCCGCACAGCATTTTGGTAAAGATTGAATGCTTAAATTTGAAAAAAAAAAACAAAAAAACAAAACAAAACAAAACAAAAACATACAAAATACAAAACTATGTGGAGCGGAACCTAAACCGAAATCTTGGATTAGTATAATGAGATATAGGATTAGTGAACAGAGATCTCGGACTAGTAAACCGATATCTCTGATTAGTAAATCGAGATCTCGGATAAGTAAACTGAGGTCTCTGATTAATAAATCGATCTCTTGGAGTAGCAAATATGTGATGTAACATGTGAAGTGTTTTCCTTAATGGCTGTGTCCAACGCGTATGAAGTAGTACGTTCCTGTTATGTGTGACGCAATTATAATTGCATTTGATTTCAACCATTCGACTGTCGAATCATTTATATGCAGATTTGTTCTGTTTTCAGAGATAAAAAGAATGGAGAACGCGTAAAAGAATATAGTTTTTATGTTGGTCGTTTGCATAATGAAGGGTAAAACACGGTAAATTTTGATACACAAACTTCCTCTTTTCGCAAGGCTTCACGTTTAGGGTTTAGTCATTTCTATACACCCAACATAAGGCGTATTATGTTATGATGTCCGTACGTCTGGCTGTTACCAATTATATTTCTGCATAACAAATCCAGTTTCCCACCATAAACTGTTGCCAAACATTTTAAATTGCTTGCACTTGGTGTATGGAAGAAACCTGCCGATTTCGGGGTCAAAAGGACAAAGGTCACAGTCACCGTGACTGAAAGAAGAAAAATGTTTTCCACACAATAACTTGAGTTGTTCACCATCTACAGTTACAAAACGTTGTGGATGGCTTGTACTTGGAATAAGGAAGAAACTGTTGATTTCGTATTCAAAGATCAGGGTTACTGCCAATGAAGCAGAATACACATTCCGCAGAATAATTTGAGTTTTCAGCCACATATAGTTATCAAACTTTGTCGATGGCTTACACTTACGGTAAGAAAGAAGTTTATTGATTTTGAGGTCAGAACGTTAAAGGTCAAGGTCACAATGACTGAAAGAAGAAAACTAGTTTCTTCACAATAACTTTAGTTCTGCATCACAGACCTGGACCAAGCTTAACGAATGGCTTGCACTTAGAGTAATGAAGAAGCTTATCCATTTGGGGGTCAAAAGGTCAAAGGCCAATTATCATTATGACTGAAAGAAGGAAAATGTTGTTTGCGTAATAACTTTCGTTCTGGACCACGACCTTTGGACAATGATTGTAGAGTGCTTGCATTTAAGGCATTGAAGAGGCTTATTGATTTTGGGGTCAAACGCCAAAAGTCAGGGTTCCTGTGGCTCAAAGAAAAATGGTTTTGCAGAATAACCTTTGTTCTAGAGTAAGTTCCTTGACCAAATCATTGTGAATAGCCCGCACTTAGGGTAATACAGATACCCAGAGACCCATATATTTTGGGGTCTAAGGGTCAGAGGACACAGTCATGGTAAATCTAATAAGAATATAATGGTTTCTGTACATAATGTTTATTTCAAGAACTCATATAATAAAAAAACGCCCAGGTCAGTGATACCCATTGGTCAGTAATCTCCAGAGTCGAGCACACCCTACGAGTGCCAACACTGAGGACTGTTAAACACGGGTCGGACGTATAATGTTCTTATTTCCACGATGCAAAACTTCGCCTAATTCAAACTTGATTACAATTGAAAGTCAAGAAGTCCGCGGAATGTTATGTCTCGCTTGCTCCGCTGTGGAATAATCTAAATACCTTTGCAAAATCACCAGAGCATGTGACTTGTTTTGTCCGTGGTGAGTCGCACACTCCAAGATGAAGACACCCATCAAGTTTCATGACTGTGCATGTAAGTGTCAGATAAATTGAGTTAAATGAAACAATATAACTTTAACGCCCACAACAATGACTTCAGCGACGACAACGCCGTTGGAAATGAGATCATTATATCTCGCTTATGTTTGCAGGCGAGACGAAAACTGGAGATATAAACTACAATCCAAATGGGAAGGTTTGCACTGGATATAAAGTGTTGAAAAAGCAACAGAATCCACAATAAGTAAAACATATCTTAGCAAACACTTCCATGAAGAGACACTGTTCATAAAGGACATCATGAAGAAATCCCTTTTTAACGATTTCTTTCAATTTATTAACGGACAACTGTTTTGAAAATAATAAACACATGCGTTACTTTGAGTGTCCTTTTTAAACAGTTTTAACTTCATCATTAACGCTTTCTTTATCGCGGGCTCTATCCCAGCCTTTAAAAAATCAAGTATTTTCCCTGTTACATTTTACATGGTATGATACTGTAATTACATTTGACATGGTATGACACCGTAATTACATCTGACATGGTATGACACCGTAATTACAATTGACATGGTATGACACCGTAATTAAGACTTTAAGGTAGGAAGTACTAAAGATGAGTGACGGCGCTTCAGCTGCATTTAGTGGTTTCTGTTGCATTGAGCAGTTTCTACTGCATTGAGTGCTTGACCAGTGGCATGTGGGATTCGAGATCAAGTCTCAAAAGAGAAACGAGTCTAAGTTTTATTTTGGCAAAACCACATACCGGCTTCTCGCCACATTACATTACATTTACGGTACTTGTACATCGACAAGGGCAAGTACAGTAAATACTTTCAAACAAACATAATAGCATATCGTAAAGAAACTGACAAAAGTGCATATTAGTTCTAGAATGGTGATATGTTTATATTTTACAACAAATAGATTATTGAAATAATAATAATAATAATAATAATACAAATAATAAGGACTTAGTACAGCGCTTAAACTTAAGAAACTCTAAGTGCTTTTCAATATTAACACATACTGACACACACACACACACACACACACACACACACACATATATATATATATATATATATATATATATATATATATAGAGAGAGAGAGAGAGAGAGAGAGAGAGAGAAGATTGCAAAAACAAACACCGTGAAATTACAAACAAAATCATGCTGAAAATATTTAGGGTACTGAAACATTGTTAAGTCCTAAGTCTGTTCTTGCAGTTAAAATAAGCGAGTTTTAAGAACACTGTCATTGTGTCTAAGTTCAAGAGGCAATTTGTTCCAGGTAGCTGGGGCCTGGTACGCAAAAGAACGTTGTTTGTAGGACTTCGTTTTCATGGTGGAAATAATGAGAATACGAGTGTTGGAAGAGGAGCGTAAGTATTTAGAAGGGGTGTACACATGGTTGAGGTCAGAAAGGTATTTTGGACTGGAGGCAGTCAACGTAATGTAGCATAGAGAACAGATTTTGTGTTTGATTCTGGAGCGAACTGGTAGCCAGTGGAGGGTACAGAGTATGATCTGTGAGTATCTGAAAATCGAGTGCAATTTTGAATGTCATTGAGTATACAATTAACAGAGTAGCTTCTGTACCAGTGTTTGGTGCATTAGCATTAGCAACTCCTGATCTTAACATCCCCAGTTTTTCGTTAATTATGTCTGGCTCGAATTTATTTGTTATCATAGGAGCTAGCAACCATAAATCTCTGAACGTCATGAAAATGTTGTTTTCACTCAGATAGAAAATATTATTACAGCCGTAAGAAACGCTTATTTCTTTCATCAGCATTCTTGCAACATAATTTTTGCATCTCTTTTAACTTTCACATCGAGCGATACGAAATAAAGCTTCTAGGTGGTGTTATTGCGTTAAAATAACTTGGTTGACATCCCAACTATTCGATGACGTGACCTCACTAATAGCAACGTAATAAATATTTTCAGTCTCAGGAGACCGAATGCGTTCTTCAATTTCTTTTTCACTTATTCATTTAAAAGTTTCAGTAAAAACATTAATAGCATAACAAAAATATAACCTTTTTTATTGATGGCTAAAACGTTGTCGAGTATTATTTTCAACATGCATCATTTAATACGGATCTATTATTCTGACATCTTGCCAAATGTTTGTCTACCCCCAGCCCCCCGCGAAAAAATAATAATAATAAAAAAACAAAAACAAACCCCCCCCCCAAAAAAAAATATGCCAATTTGTGTAGCATCATTACGATTACCCCTGATTCTCCTTCGGAGAGTCAAAGCTATTCCGATACGGACAGTCTCTTACGCTGACTTGATCCGGTCTCCAGCAAAACTAGAGATAGGTAAGGAGCTGTTCCAGAAACAATATGATTGGTCCACGATACGCGTTTAAAAAAAAAGTTGTTAAGGGCTTTTCCGTTGAAGTATACGAAGATAGTATTTAATTTTTGCATAAAACTGTTCGTGATAGATATTATTATACAGACCGACCAATCCTTTGAGAATGTCAATCCAGTAAAGAAATGCACTGCATGCTAAAGTGTTAGGCGCGACTGGATACTTTCTCTACGACGTAAGTTCCAATAAAATAACAAGAAAAGAAACGAATACAGATAAAGAAAGTGAAAACTTACAACGGAGAAATATAAACAGGGCTCCTAGAAAGCTCAACACTAAAGCTCCAAATCCCGGCACTGGGACTGAAATGAAAGTGAAGGAACATAAGGTTTCGTCATCCAGAATTAAGTTTGTAAAAGAGAAAGAGAGATCACCCCAAACATTTGTAGCATAATTGCTGGCCTTCAAACTATCTAGATTATATTAAACAATGTTGCCAACCCCCCCCCCCCCCAAAAAAAAAAAAAAAAACACAAAAAAAAAAAACAACCGCACAATAAGTCCCAAAATAATGTTGCACTGTCATAGCGATGATACTTTTGTAATTGATAATATATTACAATTTTCTGAAATAAAATCAATTTATAAATTGCTAAGGTACTCATTTCTGTTTTGATACATTATGTTGGTTATTCACCGTGAAAGATCAAAAAATTTGTATTGCTACCCATATTTCTATTAAAACAAAAAGAGGATTATAGTAGTAAGCATATTAAGAAGAATGAACAATATATTTTTTTCTTTTTCAAATCCCGGATAGGGAGAGGAGAAGATTGAAAATTAAAGCTGAAAATCAGTAGAGCAGCACTTGTTGGGGGCATTTTGAAAATCGTAAAAATTACATGACGACTCATGCTGAAGTAAAAGTAAATACAGTGTCGTGATTTTTGCAGTGCATGCTTATTATATTTTCTCTTCAGATTTTTGCCGGCGATAAACATTCTGTAAATTAGTTCTGTGAAAACTCAGTTAGACTAAACTATCACACTTAAAAAAACGACCCACCTTGGAAGTAAGGCGAATTAAGGATACAAATGTTTACTCCAAGACAAGGTTTCTAAATATTGTCAGCAGAGGTGAAATGGATGATATAACTGAACGTTTATTTGATATTTTGCATACTAAATTTAAACAGAAAATAAGGGACAGTACAAAATGAATGTTTAACTGGATTGAATATCTAACATTGCACATAGAATGTATAAACGTAAGCACTCAGGAGACGTTCATATATATATATATATATATATATATATATATATATATATATATATATATATTTGCCAGAATGGGTAAAGAAGACAAATGCTTGTAAAAACGTATAGAAGAAAGAGCGTAGGTATTTCTTTCATGCAGTAGAATCCATGTTAGATACAGCAAGTACCCGTGATGTAGATAGAAAATTAAAATAGACAGATACAGCTATTGGTTTGAACGATTTTCGGTAAACATTGAGGATAATAAAGTATGAAAATGGATTTGATATATCCGTAAATGAGCATGAAATATTGTAAGAGACAGAGACAACGCTATAGAGAGATACACTAGACCAATCCTGTTTTTGAGATGGAAATACATGTTGACCTGCTAATTATATTTCAATATGGTGCACCTAATGATTACAAAGATGGAATTATCATTACGTTAGAATAAAAGAATTTTTAAAAAAATAGTATAATCACGCATAGAGACATCACGGATATAAATATATTAAATATATCTGCGTAAAAAAAAAAACTTGAATATTTTCAATACGATAGATAAATTATCAGAACACAAAATGCCACGCTGCAATGTAGACAACTCCATACATATCACTCCCAAAGAGGGTTCCATTGTAAATTTCAAAAACTATAAGATACAATTAAATGCTCCGTGTGTTATTTATTGGGATCTTGACATTATGATCATGCCAGAATAACTGCGAAAGTTGCACGCAATTGAATAGCTACGCCGATGTGGAATCGTGCCAGGTGCAACGTGTATGTATGGTCCCATGCTAACGGCATGCCTAGTTGAGGGCAACGCAGAGTACTACCCTTACGAAATAGAACTCAATATATTGTAATGCTAGAGTCCACGTGTGCAGTCTCAATTATCGACAATAAAAATAGTCAAACACATTTGAGCTTGTGCTTGACTTTAGTGCAAACAAATTAACGAGAATACAGGGTCAGGACATATGTATGTGTGCATGTATTTTACTACCTACTAGCTATGTAACATGGAAGAAATTCCTATATTTATCTGTCGAAAATTTGTTTTACACAGAATATAGCGGTCAGTGTCACACAAATCGACACTATTGTTTAAAGAAGATAAGGTCTTTTAATTATGTTTCAATTTTTTTTCACGAAAATATTACATGTTTCGACATATATAATTAGAAAGTAATGTTTTTCTATTCTTTCACTAACTGTATTGGTTACGTCTTTTGTTTCCATGGTTATGGCTTTGATTGATAAGATTTTCATATAATTTATGGGAGCATTTTCTAATGGATTAATTTTCCAGAATATCGGACAAGGTCATAAATCATGAACACTTAAAATCGCCTAAATGAAGTAAGTGTAGTGGTAATTATGAAAAGGCGAAATAAACCAAAATTGAAAATTCGCTAAAATCTAAATAACAAAGAGAGAATTTTCACATTAGCTCCGCGTACTTGCTTGCGTTTGTGTTAGGTATCTTTTTCGCGCGTTTAGTAATGGACTGCTGTCATAGCACTTCAAGGTTTCATTTATTACAAGTAAATAAATGAAATATCGAATTATTTGTTTAAAAAATCACCTTTTTATTGATGTTAACATTTGTTATACCAAAAATATCATGTTTGTGCTATTCTGATATACATACTTTTGTAAACGGCACAGCTGCATTTTGGGATTTTTTGGGTGGGGGTGGGGGAGAATTGGTTACCACACAGAACATAGTGTATCAGTTTATGAAAATGCATTTCAGTGGAGCCACATTTGAATGAAATACATGGGTTATTCCAATTATACTATAAATAAATTATACACATCCATAATCCCTTTCTCTCTGAATATAAATGGATAATGTCTGACAACGAAACATATGATTTCATATTCGAAGATTTTGAAATACCTGCTGGCTAGATATATTGAATCATAATGACAATTTTGTTTTATTTTCATTCAATATCGAGAGTTGAAATTGTTTTCCTGGATACGGTGTCACTCAGTTTCTCAAATTTCACCTCATATTTACATTGTATGTTATCTTGCAGGTGATATTTTTGACATTATTGGATGTTCTGCCTGCTGTAAAAATAGTAGAAAGGAAAGAAAAAATAACTCACTTTTCCGAATTATATGCCAACAATTATTTTTTGTTTTAAAGGACAGTTGATGGATTCTTAAACGTTTTACTAAAAAAAAAAACAAGGCTTATGTAAAGAGAATTCAAGATATTATAATTTAATTTTAATCCTAGACGAATCCCGAATGGCCCCAACCAAACATGAGACAGGTATTTAACAATTTCAGTTTGAGGAACAGAAAAAAAACAAGGCTTATGTAAAGAGAATTCAAGATATTATAATTTAATTTTAATCCTAGACGAATCCCGAATGGCCCCAACCAAACATGAGACAGGTATTTAACAATTTCAGTTTGAGGAACAGAACCTGAGATTGTTTAGTGCAAAGGGCACCTGTTATGTATATTTGTTTTGTATACAGCCGTCGGCATACATTTGGATATCTTCTTTGACTGTAATAGGTATTATTCCACCATAAACCGATTGCAGTGTCAAAGATTAAGAGGGTCTGAATAGTACTGTGATAACACGTTCGGTTCGCACCAATGTGATATCAGATGCAGTCTCCGGCTTAAACTCGTGCAAGGGTAAATTGGTTGCCAATACCTGGTATGTTGTTTACTGAGGGTTCTCTGGTATTCTACACCAGAAAAGAACACAGTGAGCCATCTTGGCCGTCATGAGTGTATAATACAAGTACAGTAGTGAGAGCTTGTATACTGGTTGTAACATGAATGGAGCTAAATATTTTAAGCTTTGAATGTTAAGTGGATAGGTCTACCCTGAGAATCAATGTGTGCACAAGTTTACCGTGACCTTGAAATGACACGTGGAACGCATGATCACATAGTTAGATATGTGTTTATAAAAAATGTTCCCGGACAAAAAACAAAAACAAAAAAAAAATAAAAATATGTAAGTCCAGAAAGTTTAAAACGCGATAAAGCTCCCCGAAATCATTTATATGACACATACTCTAATCAGTTCATCAAATTAGGACGTCTATCTATGTACATGCATATGCGTTACAAGGTTATTTTATTTATTATTGACAGTTTCTGGAGTAAATATACTAAACAGAATTTATAAAACCTGTCCACGACCAATGGTTAATAAATAAATAAATAAATAAATAAATAAATAAATAAATAAATAAATAAATAAATAAATAAAAAAAAAGAAAATAAAAAAGTTAAAAAATACACATTTCAAAAACACAGTCAAAGAGGTGAAAATCTAATTAGATTATATACAGATTGATAGAAAAAAATCTACTAAATTGTACAAAATTGTACGTCAGGTGTTGTATAATCAAACTATTCAAAACCCATAAAAGTAAAACCCAAAAAGAATAGAAGGAAAAACTTAGAAAAAAAAAGAAAAATCAACAAATCATTCAAATAGCGTTAAAATCTAATTGGGATAGCAACATGACAATCGAGTTTTGTTTGTGTAGATAAATTGGTGTTTACATAATCGTGCTAACACGATTTACACTGAATAAATATTAGTGGAAAAAAGTATAAACATTAAATAAATATTTCTAATAGAGTGAACATCTAATCTGGTCAGTGACATATCTGTAATAAATAACCCTACTAAATATCAAAACGGTTCTTGTGTAATCATGAGAAACAAACTTCTCGGGACTGATGTATGGGCAAATATAATGACGGACAGGACTAAATCAATATGTCCCGGTGTCCTCAGCAAGTAATATGGAATACTACTCAGCCTGCTTAGTTTACTCGTTTCTGTATTAGTGTCACTTGGCTATCCAGAAATAATATTACCTAAAAATTAACTCTTTGGTTTTGACCTCGCCATTGTTTGCAAGTGTCTGCAAGCCATTTATAACCAGTATCCCTTAACCCATTAAAAAGCTGAAAAAAAGAAATGCCTGGTAACAGTTACGTATTATCTTACTAATAATATCTCCCTATTTTTGAAGTGTTTTTAGTCTTACATCAGCATTTCGCACAGTACTAGGTTCGTGAATTTAGTGCCTTATACGACAGTTAAGGACAAATCACACTGTTTAGATATATACTAGAACAATTTTTGAAATTTTGCATGTGTGTTTTGTGGGAGTAATTCAGTGAAAGGCAGCTAAGAATGAGAAGATCTATTTCAGAGACCGCGCCGCCATCTACGATTGGTCAATGGATAATCTAAGAAAGTTATAGATTAATTAATGAAACTAAACCTATATCGATACGGATGATTTGCTTCGTAGAAAGTGAATGCTTTGCTTTTGTTTGAATGACATTTGTGATAATTTTAGTCATTAGAAGTGTAAAAATGTATCCAAATTATATTCCTTTCGTAGATTTTGGGGGTCGAGAGATACTTAGATAAAATGCAATATTTCAAAATCTACAATTTGAATTTGTTAAATTCCTAGGTATATTGAGACAATAACCAGTTGATTTAAACTAAGGGAGAAATTCGTATAGTTCGTACAACATCGGCCTTCCTGAGAATCTCAGTAGCAAAATATGGTGTAAATCGACAGTCATTGCTGGTGCAGAATTATATTTCCTTTCATGCAGACGTAAAGTCATCAATATTTTACGCTGTGGATCAGGAACATCTAAAATGTGGAAGGAGTGTCGAGTCGTTATTTACAATTATGAAGTTTACGCTTTTCTTCATGTCTAATGTTCAGTTACAATCATATTTATTGAAGCAATAAGGATAATCACAGCGTACAATAAACATGACGTAACAGCAAACGATATGAAAAAGTAATACTTTTCAAAGTTGTTCTTATTTTTTTGCTAAATCAAATTATTCTTGCGTAAATTGTAATAATTTAAACTTGCAAACGGAATGTATTTCCGATAGGCTCTATTTAGTAATCGCGACTTTATTATGTTTACTCTTCACTGCTCTAATCTGGTTGATGTAAACCACGACTCTTGTTAACATTACCAAAGATTGAAATTACTAGCAAGAACTATATATCTTTGTATGTTCATTTTACCACGTATTGCCATGCAAATGTGAAGATTTTGTTTCAAAATCGACTAATCTGCATTTTAACAAACTGAAGCCTAGATGCTAAAAAAGTCAATGAGTTTCCCATCTCTTTTGCAGAGTGAGTGAGAGAAATGATTTTTCCCCTTATTTCTACAATCCATTCATACATTTTAGCCTGGATTATAATTTGTAATTAGGGTAGTGTTCATATTGTTTTTAATAAGTCGTTTGCAACAATTTATTTTATCATTTTTGCACAACAATTCGAACAGGCGAAAATTCGGCGGGAGATACTTTTCTAACAAGCAATGTTTGATGAATGAAGTTCTAAATGATACTAAAAATATTGTATACTTTATGTGTGTCGGTGTGCAAATTTACGTAGATGATTTTTAAATCTAATAAGTGTGTATCCCCGTCCGTCCCTCTATCTTTCCCCATCTCTCTCTCTCCCAAACACACAACAAGGAGTGTCTTCTTTGAAAAGGACGAACCTTTTATTTAACGTAATTAAAATTTCAAAGTGACTAATAGGCAGTCATAATAGGAACTGAAGCTATTAGCGAGGGGTGCATCGCAAATGGCCATGTTCACCATAATTTGCTCGGTAGTGTCTTAAAGAGAGGACTGTGTGTTGGGAAGTCACAGGTAGGGGAAGATGGGCATACAGAGGCCATAATTTATATATATTAAGATGTGAAATTATTGAAATTAAACTCCTTTACAATTTCATCAATATAAAGTTGCATGCCAAATTTGGTTTAAACTCAGTAAGGTTTGGCAACGTAATGTTGTAGAAACCAAAGTCAGGAGGATTGGCAATCAGGTGCCACAACTCTTGTAAATGATATTACGGAACACGAGAAATCGAACTCACACAAGGTCTTATCAATATAAGATACAAGCTAATTTTAACTGAAATTCAAGAATCGCAGTGAAGTTACTCCGCAGAAAGCAAAGTTAGAAAGATAGGAAATCAGGGACCATGACTCATGTAAACAATCAAAATAATGGCAGGTCTAATCTACATAAAGCTGCCTACCACAGCTGGTTCAAATTCAGCAATTCCCGACGGACAACATGATTGCTATAGAGATCCTTCGATTTCACCGAGATGAATCCAAATTAGAAAAATGGTCATGGCGACGAAAGCATTATGTAATGATAGCTTGAAAAGATAAGGACTTTGATGGAAAATAAATAAATCTTGTTTTGTTATCTGATATTTTTCCAAACAATAAAAGATGGATATGGAAGAATATAAAAGAGGAGAAAATTAAATTAAATGGAAAGCTAAAGAAAAGGAGGGGGGGGGGATTTTTAGAAAGAGGAGAAATGATAATAGTGTTTTACTGATCGGTGAGACTGGAATACTCTCTCCCTCTCTCTCTCTCTCTCTCTCTCACACACACACACACACACACTCACACATCCTGGATTACAGAGTACGTATTGTACTCAACACAACTCAGTCACGAGCAACCAACGTCCTTCGCGCAACTCTAAATCTCACACCGATTAATCAGCATTCAGATTAGTAAAATGATTCATTATTCGTTGTCCATTCGTAGTATACGTTGTAAAATAAATAGCAAGTCGTCTTTTGTCATCTGCTCAATTTTAACGTTACCCTTTCTCTTTTTTGTACTAACAATATATAAACTTTGCACTTTGCCGGCTATAGTGGCGTATTCTTGAACATCCGGCACTATGCTACAAATATCCCAAGACAGGTACGTGATAGTACGTTGCATGAAGTATGACGTCATTTTATGTTGAGCTCAGGATGCACAAAAAGTACTGCAAATTTGTCTATAAGACACATGTTTCAAAAAAATATTTTTGAACTCTGTTAATTTTCTCTAATTTGAAGATGTTTCCCAGATGTGATGCATTTAAATCAATTTGACAACCTTTTAGAATTATTTGTTATATTTTAAGTATAAAAAGGAATAGTTCTATATTAACAATTTGTTATAAATCACGTTTTGAGCTAGGAATTTATGGACGAGACGCCTATGAGAATGTAGTTGACAAATGAGTGCGTCCATCTGGATTCTTAATATTGTAATATTTTACTTTTAAACAAGCAATATGCAAGACGAGGCATTGAGGCATTTTAAACTTTAATCATTAGGCAGTCTTCCTATGCTTAAAACGAAATGATTGTTAACGATATCATTAACAAGAAATGATACATCTGACGTGTATATCTGTATCTGGTCATTACTTGTTTATATATTTACATCTGAAAACACCACATCATACAATAATAACAGAATTATGCTTTATATCATTAATCATGATCGACACTCTAATATTCGTGATAATCACATATGCGCCGACCATTTCTTGCCGAGGTCGGAGTTGGAGCATGGGTAGTTTAAGGGTAAGGGCGGGTTAGGATGAAATAGATTGATGGGGGCTAGGATGTTCTTTGCGAAATTATTTTTTCATCTGAAGAATACATATGGAACATGAGAACAACCACTGAAATAGCAAATAACAATAAGAGGGGGAAAGAAAAAAAAGCACCACCAAAAAAATAAAATAAATAAATAAATTAAAAAGAGAGCATATTTGCTTTCCGCCAAAAGGGGGTCAGATAGTTTGTAAATGTTCCTTCAAAACAATTATATCCGGATTCTCGCTTTTAAAACATGAAAGAATATTAAAAGTAATTTGTTTTTGTGCAAACAGCCAACATTTGCAAGGCCGTTTTACCAGTAAAGATATAGAGTTTGATGATTATTTATAGATTTAATTACAGTTTGTGTAAACCAGACAACATTGCAAGGCCGTTTTACCTGTAGAGTGTTTGATGATTTTTTTTTTATAGATTTAATAACAGTTTGTGTAAACTACACAACATTTGCAAGGCCGTTTTACCTGTAAAGAGTTTGATGATTATTTATAGATTTAATTACAGTTTGTGTAAACCAGACAACATTTGCAAGGCCGTTTTACCTGTAGAGAGTTTGATGATTATTTATAGATTTAATTACAGTTTGTGTAAACCAGACAACATTTGCAAGGCCGTTTTACCTGTAGAGAGTTCGATGATTATTTATAGATTTAATTACAGTTTGTGTAAACCAGACAACATTTGCAAGGCCGTTTTACCTGTAAAGAGTTTGATGCGTATTTGTAGAGTTAATTAGTTTTAGTATATTATATACAGATTTAGTTTTATTGTAAATTTAGTGGGTTTGAAGTGACGCGTATTTTTGTAATGTATAATGTTTCTAAAGTTTCTATGTTGGACGTTTTCAATATGATAATAATTACTTGCTATTGGAACTTTAAGTTTTTCACTGGAGACAATATACAGGTATTAACAATTTTATATAGTACTCAGCTATTTTACCCACAATATACGCATTCATAATATTCGTAAAATGTATACAGTGAAAATGTGGAAAATGTGTTACAAACTTATTGATCTTTTTATTATAGAATATGTGACTTTTATACTTTTAGTTTCTTTGATGTTTGATATCATAGTTTAATATGATCAGATGATGTTACTGCCAATCACATTTAGTACCCATAAGTTAACTTAAGATAAGTCCCAAACTGATTTATATTGCAAAAGTCCCTAATAGAGCTAGTTGTATCTCAAACCATATTGGATTAGTCTACAATTTCATGGTGCGTGAGGAGTAAGGAAAATGTTATTTAACACTTATACACGGTGCAGGAGACTTGCATGTGTTACGACTCTATGGTCTAAGAAAAATGTAACAGAAAGAAAGTGAAACCAACAAATCAAGTAAAAAATTAACAAGCAATTTATTACTAGATAATTAAAATGAAAAATCAAAAAGTCACTTACAGTAATGTGTTTTGAAATCCTAATAATCCAATAAGAATGATTGTTCTAATCACAAGTCCTAAATATAGAATGTTCCGAATTCACGGCTGTGTCCTTGAATGTTAAGATGTGCTAATGGTCTCCAAAGTCCTGATGTACTAGAAATCTTGAGGTGCTGAAGTCAAAATGAAGTATTCCAAAATCTCTGAATAAGTTCACATAAATTCCAAAATTGTCAATTAAAAATCCAAAATCCAAAAGTTTATGAGCACTGTTATAATTCAATGAATATTTCAAATAATTCCTCTCTTAGAATTTGGAATGAATTTTCACAACTGCAATAGCTCTTTACAAGACTGATGGTAATGTCAAAACTGAAAAAATGTCCACCAAACATGGTATATATAAAGATTGGTCACATGACAGAATGTTCTAGAATATGAGTCATCTTAATGGAATTCTAACTGTAAACAAAATCAACCTTGACCTTCAAATTGAGAAAACATATTGATCAAAACAACCTAATTCAAGGACACTAGTTATACATGTTTTTCCTAATAAACATAAAGATTTAAGCAAATATTAAAGTGAAGAAACATTTATAATTTCCTAAAATATTCACAATATTATATATAAACATCATACATAACACCTCCCCTCATAAAGACAAAGAAAGATTTATATAATAAAGCTCTCTTTTGAATATATATCTAATACTACAATAACCAAAATTACATAAGAACATGTTTTATGATACTGGACTTAATTACATCAAGCAATATTACATTTCTAGGCACGTGAGAGTGCATCTGCAATCACATTGTCTTTTCCCCTGATGTGTTTGATGTCAATGTTATATTCTTGCAATATCAAACTCCATCTCAACAATCTCCGATTTTTATCTTTCATTTTGTTGATGAAAGTAAGGGGATTGTGATCACTGTACACAATAATTGGAGAAAGAGCTGAGGTAACATACACTTCAAAATGCTGTAAAGCCAATATCAAAGCCAAACATTCCTTCTCAATTGTGGAATAATTTTTCTGGTGCTTGTTTAGTTTTTTAGAAAAATAACACACAGGGTGATCCACACCACTTTTGTCTTCCTGAATCAATACTCCACCAACCCCTACATCACTTGCATCAACAGATAATTTAAATGATTGGCTAAAACTTGGTGCAGAAAGAACTGGTGCATTCTTAAGCATGGCCTTTAACTTGTCAAAAGATTCCTGACACTTGTCAGACCAATGAAATTTGGCTTTCTTACTTAATAAACTTGTCAAAGGTTCAGCAATTTTGGAAACATTGGAACAAAATTTCCGATAATATCCAGCCATACCTAGAAATCGCATCAGTTGCTTTTTACAAATTGGAACTTGAAATTCAGAGACAGCTTTGACCTTAGCTTCTATAGGTTTAACTTGACCTTGTCCCACAATATGTCCTAAAAATGTGACACAAGCATGGCAAAACTCACTTTTGCTCAAATTAATTGTCAGATTCGCGTCGCTGAGTCGATCGAAGAATTTTCGAATGGTTTCCAAATGATCTTCCCAGGTGTTGTTGTAGATAATGACGTCATCGATTAAAGCGTCACAATTATCAAGACCAAATGTTATCATGTTCATCAGACGTTGAAACGTTGCAGGCGAATTTTTCATTCCAAACGGCATAACTTTATATTGATAAAGTCCATCTGGAGTTGCAAATGCTGAAATTTCTTTTGCCCTTTCCGTCAGTGGAATTTGCCAGAATCCTTTTAAAAGGTCAAACTTGGTGACATATTCCGCATTTCCAATTTTATCAATGCAATCGTCCATTCTTGGGATTGGAAATGAATCAGTTTTGGTGACACTGTTGACTTTTCTATAGTCAGTACACATACGGAATGTATTATCTGGCTTGGGAACAAGAATACATGGTGAACTCCAGTTACTTTTACTTGGTTCTATGAAATCATTCTCCAGTAAATACTGAATTTCTTTCTTCAGATAGTTCTGTTTGAGAGGATTCATCCTATAAGGATGCTGTTTCACAGGCGCAGAATCTACAATGTCAACGTCATGAAAAATTTTATTTGTTCTTGTTGGAACATCAGGAAACAAGTGCTCATATTCATGTAATAGCTGTTTTAGTTCGTTTCTTTCCTGTTGTTGTAGATGTGAAAGTTTCTGGTCTAGGTTGTTCAATATTTCTGAATTCCGAAGATTGGTTATACCAGAGTCACTATAGTCTGATCGTACTCCATCGTTGATATCTTCACTGTGTGGGACAGGTAAAACTAAATTAACAGAATAATTAGCTGGGCTATCTCTGTCAAAATATTCCTTTAACATATTTATATGACAAAGTTGTTTCTGTTTCCGTCTCCCAGGAGTGTTAATGATATAATTCAAGTCATTTACTTTCTTTTCAACGGTATAAGGACCATAAAATTTAGCCTGAAGAGGATTTTGAGTTATGGGCAAGAGAGCCAGAACTTTGTCACCAGGTTTAAAACTTCTTTCCTGTGAATTTCTGTCATACCTTAATTTCATTTTTGACTGGGTAGTGTGAAGATTAGTTCTTGCTACTTCACAGGCCTTTGACAACTTGTATTTGAAATCAGAGACATAATCAAGAAGATTAATCTTTGAATCTTCATTTGAAAGAAGTTTCTCTTTCAATAATTTCAATGGTCCACGGACAGTATGACCAAAAACTAGTTCAAAGGGACTAAAACCCAACGACTCTTGAACTGATTCCTTAACAGCAAACAACAACAAATGAACACCCTCATCCCAATCCTTTTCTGTATCAAAGCAATATGATCGAATCATATTCTTTAAAGTTTGATGAAATCTTTCCAAAGCACCTTGACTTTCAGGGTGATAGGCAGAAGATTTAAACTGTTGGATGCCTAATTCATGCATAACTTGTTGGAAAATTCCAGACATAAAATGTGACCCTTGATCTGACTGGACAGATTTGGGAAGGCCAACAAGTGTAAAAAACTTCACCAAAGCTTTCACAATAGTTTTAGTTTTTATATTTCTCAGAGGAATTGCCTCTGGAAATCTTGTAGATGTACACATGATGGTCAACAAGTATTGGTTGCCTGACTTGGTTTTAGGTAAAGGACCAACACAGTCTACCATTATTCTACTAAATGGTTCATCAAATGCAGGAATAGGTTGCAGATGAGCCTTAGGTATCTTCTGATTGGGTTTTCCTACCATTTGACAAGTGTGACAAGATCTGCAGTATTTAGAAACATCACTTTTGAGTTTCGGCCAATAAAAATGATTCAAGATCTTGTGATAAGTCTTACGGACTCCTAAATGACCAGCCAAAGGAGTTTCATGGGCTAAATTAAGAATTTCCTGTCGATATGACTTAGGAACAACAATTTGATAGCTCACTGACCACTCGTCACCAGCGGGTACACCAGGTGGTCTCCATTTCCTCATAAGGACCCCATTTTTCACAAAGTACCACACTGGAACTTGTGTGGCTTCAGTTTCACTAATAGCCCTCTGAAACAAACAAGATATCCCGGGATCTTGCTCCTGTTCAACGACAAGAGATTGTCGTTTGTCACCCTGAGTAGGACAAAGAGAATGAGTTGCCAAAAGAGGATCACTGTGATCAATACCATTTGATTGATCAATACCTGAGGAAAAAGTGACCTCATCAAAAGACTGACCAATACATGTGTCAGCTAAAGGAATAATATCCTGATCAACATCACTCTCAAGAGCTCTTTTTGCCATAGCTCTAGTAGCTGCACAAGCAGGGTACAAATCAGGGATTTCAGTTTCGACAGGATCAACTTTCTGATCCAAACAAGGCTTGTCAGTTACAAGTGGATTAACCACAACCTTATCTCCAGCTAGGTCATTGCCTAGTAATAAATGAACACCCTCTATGGGTAAAGAAGTCACTGCCCCAACAGTCACAGGTCCAGAAACTAAGTCTGATGCCAAATTTACACAATGGAGAGGAACATTTACAAAGCCGCACTCTACTCCCTGAACAAGAACACTTTCACTTGAAGAAGACTCATCAGACAAAGGCAAAGTACCTGATAATAAAAGACTCTGAGAAGCTCCAGTGTCCCTTAATATTTTAATTGGGATAGGTTTGGCAGAATCACCAATAAGTAATATAGAACATCCTTACATGAATGGTTCATAAGCCTCCAAAATAGAATCAGACTGGGGTTTGTTTGACCCAACAAATGTATTCCTTTCAATACAAGACCGTAACATTGACCTCGTAGAAATAAGAGCATTTGGAAAAGCTCTGTCTTTTCTCTGTTGCTTATTTTTCAACTTGAAGCAATCAGAAATAACGTGCCCTTTCGTTTTACAATAAGTGCACGTAGGAAGATATACGGATTTCTGATCAGTCTTATCAGATGTTTGATTCCTAACAGTTGTGCTGTTGTGAAATTTGGAAGTACTCGAATGAGATTGAAATGGTTTTTTACCAGAAAACTGCTGAGAGGAAGATTTATTGCCAAATGAAATTTTGTGAGTCAAGGAATAATCATCAGCCATACGAGCAGCATTTTCCAAAGTTTCCACATTCTGCTCGTCAAGATAGGTTTTAACATCACTATGGATGCACCTCTTGAACTCTTCAATTAATACGAGCTGTCGGAGGTTATCATAATCTTGATCAACTTTCTTGGCTGAGCACCACCTATCAAATAGTTGTTCTTTATCCCTTGCAAATTCGATATGAGTTTGTCAGTTTCTTTTCTACAATTCCTAAACCTTTGTCGATATGCCTCTGGTACCAACTCATAAGCTTTCAAGATGTACTCCTTAACCACATCATAATCAGTGCTTTGTTGTACTGACAGTGAAATGTAGACTTCACGAGCTTTGCCAATAAGTATACTTTGTAATAACAAAGTCCAATGCTCTCTGGGCCATTTCAAGTTTTCAGCTATTTTCTCGAAATGAAGAAAGTATTTATCTACTTCTTTTTCCTGAAAAGGGGGTACTAACCTAATATATCTAGTAACATCAAAACCTGAACTTGTGTTTAAAGGAGTGGAGTGTGCTCTGTTTGCCAGTTCTAATTCTCTTAACTTAAATTGCATTTCCCTTTCTTCTCTTTGCATCTGCATCTGCATTTGTATTTGTCTATCTTCTTTCTCTCTCTCTCTCTCCATCTGCATTTGCCTCTCTTCTTTCTCTCTCTCCATCTGTATCTGCATTTGTCTCTCTTCTTTCTCTCTCTCCAACTGCCTCTCTTCTTTTTATCTCTCCATCTGTATCTACCTCTCTTCTTTCTGCATTTGGATCTGCCTCTCTTCTTTCTGCATTTGGATCTGCCTCTCTTCCTTCTCTCTCTCTCTCTGAATCTGAAGCTTTGCCAATTCTAAATCAATCTGGTTCTTTAACTCTAATTCCCTTAATTTCCTGTCAGAACCAGATACAGGCTTTCTCTTCAAACTTAAAGCACTATTTTCAAAAATTCCCTTTCCTACTAAATACTGAATTAAAATAATCTTTATCTCCTGTTTTGTCAATGATACTTTTGCCTCAGATAGACTGTATTTTCTGGCAAGCTCGAGCAACTCATCCTTTCTCATGCACTCTAACCCCTCCTGGGTAGGTTTTGAAATGAAATTCTGAACATTAGATGCCATTGTAAATGCTTGTTGGTTTCACACAAAAAAATTTCTCTATTTAAAAATCTTTGCCAAAGACAAAAAAATTCAGAGACAAAATCAATATGAATTTCAAAGATAAATTTAATATCTCTAATATGCTTTAAAGAAATTCAGATCCCAGATGACGAGCCCCCAATTTCTGTTACGACTCTATGGTCTAAGAAAAATGTAACAGAAAGAAAGTGAAACCAACAAATCAAGTAAAAAATTAACAAGCAATTTATTACTAGATAATTAAAATGAAAAATCAAAAAGTCACTTACAGTAATGTGTTTTGAAATCCTAATAATCCAATAAGAATGATTGTTCTAATCACAAGTCCTAAATATAGAATGTTCCGAATTCACGGCTGTGTCCTTGAATGTTAAGATGTGCTAATGGTCTCCAAAGTCCTGATGTACTAGAAATCTTGAGGTGCTGAAGTCAAAATGAAGTATTCCAAAATCTCTGAATAAGTTCACATAAATTCCAAAATTGTCAATTAAAAATCCAAAATCCAAAAGTTTATGAGCACTGTTATAATCCAATGAATATTTAAAATAATTCCTCTCTTAGAATTTGGAATGAATTTTCACAACTGCAATAGCTCTTTACAAGACTGATGGTAATGTCAAAACTGAAAAAATGTCCACCAAACATGGTATATATAAAGATTGGTCACATGACAGAATGTTCTAGAATATGAGTCATCTTAATGGAATTCTAACTGTAAACAAAATCAACCTTGACCTTCAAATTGAGAAAACATATTGATCAAAACAACCTAATTCAAGGACACTAGTTATACATGTTTTTCCTAATAAACATAAAGATTTAAGCAAATATTAAAGTGAAGAAACATTTATAATTTCCTAAAATATTCACAATATTACATAAACATCATACATAACACATGTATACTCTGTGTCATTGAATAACATTCATTGTATGTGTTATTAAGTGACCTTGATTGTGGAAGTTATGATTAATAAAATATGTATCATGAGTATTTCAATATCCAATAATTTCACACGTAATAATTCGTATGTAGATTATGTACCTGTTACACTAAGTAACCAATGAACATGTTCTATAATAATTATGACTACCAAAAAAGTCAGGAATTAGCTTCATGAGGAAAAATTGTATTAAATTATACAAAACAAGAAAAATTATTTCACATCTTCCTGCAAAGTCAGATAATTTGCATTAAAATAAGAATGTTTGTAAAAGTTCAGTTTTGAAGAAGTAGGTTCCATCCTAAACCTATTCAGTGATAAGATGACGTTTATTTCGTTCACCTTGGCGTATATATAGTATTATGCTTGACTTTGAATAACTTAAGTTTTTACAAATTAACTTTAAGCACCAAGCTTTCCAGATTACTAGTATGTTCACTCCACACACTGGTTCGTTCAGTAGAAACCCATCTGCCTTTGCATTTATTAATGGAGGATTTAATTGGAGGTCGCTACTTTAGCCTCCCTTTTGATAAAGTAGAGATCAATCTCATTAAACAAACGTGGACTTTGTCCCTCAACAAAATACGACATTAATTACGTTCGAATAAAGCTTCCTGCATTGCTATTACATCTAAAATCGATTCTGGAATGGATGACATCGAAATGGCATTTCAAACAATATTTACAATTATTATCATCCATTGCTTATCCGTATGTGCTGTATCTATCAATGGTAAGTAAGATTTTACTTTTATTACTTAAATTGAACACGAGTTTCCGCTAGTGATACTAAATCATATCGATAAAGATACTCTTTCGATATGTTAAACCTGTTATGACTAGCATACGAGGTATGTACATATACCAATGCAAATTTCAGTAATATCTCGCTGCTTATCTAACAAGGAATATAACAATAATTCGACATGTAAATATATATATATATATATATATATATATATATATATATATATATATATATATATATACACATTATACAATTACAGGCCTTTATTGAGATGAAAATAAAACTTTATGAATAGTAAAGCTCATATTGACTTATGTAAAGTTAATATGATGTGTTCATATGCAAATGTGTGATATTTTATTTTTTTTAAAAACAGTCAAAGTACAATTTCGTCTGCAAAAGCACACTTTGACCTAAAGATAGTTTCAAACGATAACATATTGCAACTATCATGACGCCAAACAATGATAATTGTAAAAATGTCAGCTTATTTAATGGGACAGTACATATGGTGGTGAAAAGTGAATGAAATAAATTATTTGGTTTACAAACATAAACAAATAAAAAATATCTTAAACTTCAGAGTGAAATATACACAGTTATTGATAACATATTGCTATTATTCCTTCATTCATAGTAGCGGGTGCACACCCAGTTTTATCAAACATATATAAAACGTTAGAACAATGTGAAACGTTTCTTTGCATTTCTCATCTTAAATCTAAAACGCAGTGTAAGAGAATATCGGCGCAATGGATATGTGAAATAATTGATAAAAAGCATTCTACCCAAATTATATATAACGGCATTGAAAACATTTAATTATATCTCTATATCAGACAACTGTATGAAATTACTTGGTACAATTAATATATGTAGGCTCAGCTTTGGAAATGCTATCTGTAAGGTTTGTCCGGTTAAATATTTCTCAGTGTGCATGTGATACAAATAACGTGTTGAATTGAGCTAGTTAACTTTTTATGATATCTGTTCCTGCTTGCGAGGATTTATGTATTTACGGTACATTGGCATTGTATTATTTATCAAGCGAAAATTAAAAGGCTGTGCCATGTCGTACACTATGCGTCCAGGTACCAGAGATACACTCGGCACACAAGTATAGTAGACACCATTTATTGCGCCTAAAAGCCCGATTAGCTATAAAAACGTCAGAGACTTTTGTCGCCTTAGATACTTGCAAAATAAAATTGCAAAAGCAATAAACACACTGCCACTATTACAAGTGCAGTGAATATATACTTTATATTTTACTTGATCGTCAAAAGGATGGTATATATATATATATATATATATATATATATATATATATATATATATATATATATATATATATATAACAAACAAACAAACAAGCAACAAAAAAGCCCCCAATTTATATTTATGTTTTGCTGTCTAAGGCACCGTGAGTAGGTGTATACGGAGCAAAAGAATCACCCAGGTTGTATACAATCTGAGTGACCAAACCGTGTTCTATCAATCTTTCATTTAAATAATCCATTTTATTTGCTCTGTTTTCATTGAACTTTATCTTTGGTATTCTTTCATTATATACTTATTGCTTAATTCTCTTTTAATCAAGTTCAAAATGTCTAATAATTTAAGAAGATGGTTGATTTGCGGTGCAGTTAACATTGAAATAGTTTTGGTTGTGTCTTACTGATTTCGTAAAGGTATATGCATTCTTTTTTGGTTTATAAAACTCACACCTAATAACTAATGTTGTTGTGATTTGTATGGATTTCTTGTTATTGAATCCAAACAATTTAGCTATGTACACTCCAAGCGATTTCCACTTTTGAACTTGGTTTCAGATTTTCAACAGCTGCACTTTCTTCGTTGTTATTATTGGCAGCCGTTCCCTAATGGACTATATTCATGTACTCTTCCAGCTTGCAAAATAAAATAAATTAATACAAAAGTAAAAAATAAAAATATTAGGAACTAAAACAGTCCTTGTTTCATTGCTGTAGCTAATGCAGTAAAATATATTGTTTTTGGTTTAAGCGGATATAATGTCGTCACCAACAGAAAAATCAATTATTTCCAATGAAATGGATACATTAACATTTTGTTGTGATGTTGAGATAAGCTGCTCATTCAGAAATCCAGTTGAATATATTCGCTCTGAGCTGTCTTCTTCATTCATGTAGGTAAAATTTAAACTTTAGTTAATTAGTTTTTCTTTCCAACATATATAATTTCTTATAGTTTCTTATGTGTCATTGTTTGATTTATTTGTTTCCACTCGTGTAAAAATTTTGCTTCCATTTCTCCATGTCAATATTTCAATATTTAAGGGAGTCACAGTCTCCGACATTCCTATTTTGTTTTTGTTTTCTTTATAGTGTTTGCATGTTCCTATAAATGATATGTTTTCTAATGATAACAATAAACTTTTAGTGATTTATTTCATTATAAATTGCGGCTTTGGATTTAGGTCTGAATAATATATGGTTATATTCATCATTCCCTTCTGTTGATTGTCTGAAGAAAACAGTCACAATGAGACAAAATCAAACCAATACAAACAAACGTGGCATGCTGATTTTTCCGATTCTTCTAAGCGTAGAACTTGTCGGATATTTAAAAAAAAAAAGAAAAAACTTTTAATTTTGAACCATTTTTAGGACGCTTGCCAGAACTTTTTTTTATAGCAAAGTTTTGTACAACGAATCAAATGTTTCCTTTTGAATCTGGAAGGTGGCACAATTTGGACATATCTGAAAGAAAATGTTAATTCTGCACCTCAGCAGATATAGGCCGTGAATTTCAATACCTTTTTCAATGTCAGCATTTCGCTGAAATAAGAAAACAATATATGAGTAAGAAGTATAACAATAGTGTTAATGCATGCAAATATAGTGAGTTGCTAAATAACAGAAATGGTAAGTACCTATTAGATTAAATGCATTATATAAATAATCTTTAAATCATTATGTTCCCATGTAAACTGGAAATAGCTATGTTTATTCTAATATTTCGTCTTATTTTGCTGGGTATAACCAAATTATTGGTCGAAATGTATTTCTTTCTACTATTGCTTTTTTTCTACCTTCCTTCTTATCCGCTGTACCACCACCATTAGTAATTCCCATTTATACTTAATCTCATATGTCTATTGTTAGATCTGAGCTGACAAAAAAGTTCTGGTCTGGATAGTAAAACATAAATAATGTTTAACATGCTAATAGCAGACGTAAATATGCCATCGTGATAAATAGTTTATTTTAAATAAATCTTTCATTAATAGCTTTTGAGATAATAGACCTACCAGTACGGTACTAACAATAGCAAGAGCTAACCAAATAGCCATGACTATAGCTATTCCCGCTAAATCCAATCTAGTTGCAGAAAAAAATAAACTGACTAAATATTTTGCTATCTATATTCTGTATCCTTCCCTATGAAACATTTTTTTTTATGATGGTAAGTACTTCTTTCTAGCACCTCTATAGTACTATAGTTTTTCTGACGAAATAATTGTTCACCTCATACATATTTTGTAACCTGAAATTAAGATCATTATTGGACAAAGTTCAAGCTGTGCTTTATGTCCTAGGTGTGGCGTTTAACTGTGGAGCGCCTGGTACTTTCTCACTAATTTTTATATTGGAAAGATGCATGTGATATGTTGTACTTTTGGCATATTTCACAGCCATCTGAATGTCTGATAATTCATACGTAATGTGTACAGGCTGTTTCAGTTCATGTACATAGAGTTGATTGTTTGGACTTTGGTGCTGAATACCAAATGGAATTCTTCCGATTCTAACATATATTTTCGCTATAGCTATTATGCAAAATTTAGAAGGAAACTGCTTTTAATAAAGTTTTTGATTGTACAAGATGTACAGTTTGGTATGTATCTTTACTAATCTATTCCTTCCTCATACTGCACTTTTTATCAATCTTGCTGTCATGCTTGGTGCTGCTTATTTCAATGTAACCGTTATTAAATGTAATCTGTACACGAGCGTCCTTACTAAAGCATTGCAGGGTATCTGTTATTTGGCTTGAAATCGTCAAATCAACATTTTAATTCTATGTTATGTTCTTGTATGTTATTTTGTAACACAACGAGCTTGGCTACAATTTATCCAGTCCAAACCTGTCAGAAATGAGCATTTTATTTTCTGGATACCGACATTGTTGTTTTCATGTTAGACTCCTGAAATATTTATATGAACTCTCCTAAATATTTTTTTAATTCAATGCAATGTAGCTTTGTGCAATTATTTATTCTTTTACAAAAAATATTTAGTGTTCTCTGTTTGTCTTTATATTCTGAATGTTCCAGTAGTATTTAACTTTTTTTTAAATGGTAATAAATAACAATATGTGTTGTCTCATACAGGATGAGAATGCAAGAGAGGATACCCAGCTCTCTCAATAGTCTTACAACTAATTCTAATTGTCATATCTAATACATTCTTCCATACTGACTAAATTTTCCTTCTCTACTCGTTGTGCTGTTCCTTCTACACAACATACACGGAGTCTAAAAGTTTTGCTTGTATTATTGACAATCACGCTAGGCAATTTATATGCTTTCTTTATTATCGTTAATAACCTGGATCAGTTTTGAGGCAATCAAAATGATTTCTTAATATGCAATACAATTTGGAGAGTGGCATATCAGGCCTATGTCTAACTTTACCATTGCTCATATGGACTGTTTGCGAATTCAGAACTGTCCCAACTGTGATCCAGATTATTGAAGCAATATGTATCTCTTATGCAAGAGCGACGCAATGCTTTATTTTTCTATCATTAGATAGTACAAACAAAATAAAATAATATTTTTGTTTTTTTCTGGTATAATATAAAATTCCCGATCAAATCTATCGCCTCTAATTTTAGAGACAGACATTGGTTCTTTGTTAAGAGATTGTAGATAAAAGTTTTTCATTATAATATTTTTTTTTTTTTTTTTTTGGGGGGGGGTCTTTTAAAGATTGATATACATATCTGTGCTTAAGACACTTCAGCACCAGAATCCGCAAGTTATATGAATTTATGTTTCTAATATTGATCACATACGAGTTTTGGATTTCCTCTTAAATCAAGTTTAAAAACTGATATACTTTGTATGTCCCTAAAATACTTTGTCTGTTACTATTTTAATCGGTGTCATAGAAAGCGGCCTAGTTTTTCAGTTTATACTTGCTTTCTTTTGGAGCATTTTGTTGTAAATATTTCCAACAGAAATGTGCTCTTTAACCAGATTTCTAACTTGTCACATTTGCCCTACAATCAGAACATCCTCTGTCATACCAGGCACTAAAAGAAAAGCACATCAGAAATACTACAAAAGTCGCATTATTTACCAAATGACGTCATGTGTACGTCACACATCATCATGCAGTTCATTACGACGATAATCAATTGAGATGAATGAATATTGACCTAAGCATTCCAAAGCTTCCATTGTCAAGTACGTACTTACTAGAGAACATTCTTTTTACTGAACTTGTTATAATTATTCCATGTATCATCATACTTTTGATATGGTTTTAATTTGCCTAGCGTAATACAGTGTAAAATTAGTTCCGTGCCTTTTTCAAGCGTTTGCCGACATTTACGTTGTATCACTCCATCGAAGCATTTTCAAGGTGGATTTTGAAACAAAATGGTCCAACTGATTTTGAGTGTCTGGCATCTTATCGATAATGTTGACTTTCTCTTGTAGGATCATGAACGTAGCTTTTCGAGCTCGGTATTGACTAGTTTTACCATGCCTTTTGGTTTTCTGAGCAGTGACTGTCCAAAGATTAACACTTTTGGGTAAATTATCTTCCATTATAGCGGCTGTCATGAGGCATTGAAAGTAGTTGGGTTTTCACACGTTTCTTTCATTTTTAGGTAATCATGAGAACGATCATCTGTGAAAATCCAAATTTACCGACATTCGATATATTCTATCCCAGCCTGCTAACCTACGAAATCTTTTACAGCTAAATGCAATACTCTCTCGGCATCAACTTGACAATTTTAATTATATTTCATTTTAAGTTTTATCAGCAAAGTTAAACTTTACTGTGGGTGTGCCACATCTGCGAAACGTAAATCTAAATCTGCCCTAAGCTGTATCCAATTTGTATTAGGATTGTCATTTAAATATCTATGAATAAATTAACTCCATGCACTATTACCGTTCTAATACGCCACAAGCGTGATTCTGTCTCCACCTAAATTACTTAATAGATCATACTTTTCAGATTTAGTTTAGCAAATATTTGAATGTCCCAGGTTCCCCTTCAAATGAAGTGTTCACTTGGGAATTACTTTAGACCCCTAAAGTTATATTTAAGTTAGATATTTATGAGGCCAAATTTTGAATATAGCTCTCTTATAAGGGTCAGCCATTTTTCGGAGGAACGTGAAAGACGTTAGAGTACTAAATACCACTTACTTGAGTATCAGCGAGTCTTACAAATTCTAACTCTGGTACACCAGCACACTCGGGCACAAATTATGCTCTGAGCCCTGAAGATTAGAGAGATTTTATAATGGACAACAATGACAACGATTTAAAAGCAGGACAAGTTAAAAGTTCTCAAGACAATATCTAACACCATGAAGGGTAACATCAACAGCAACGCCACTTGGAACAGCAAAATACTGGGCTGCAGCATTGTCCAAATCTCAGATGTCATTTTTCGAAAATTCTAGTCACGGCACTATAAAGGACACGACAACATTTGATATAACGTTGTTAGTTTCTTTATTGATGAAGTTCCATTGATCGTCTGGTGGTTGCTGGTGATTAGGTGCTGCGTACTATGTCTGGCTTGCTCACGAGAGAGAGAGAGAGAGAGAGAGAGAGAGAGAGAGAGAGAGAGAGAGAGAGAGAGAGAGAGAGAGAGAGAGAGAGAGACCTAACTACCTCTTTATTCTCTGTTTATTTATGTGGGATTTCTCTCCTCTCTCTGTTTCTGAATAGCAACCCGTATTTATATATTTGTACACAAAGTAACTCACTATCAAATATGTCATACATAAAATTGACAACCGATTACTGAAAGTAACTCTTAATTTAGTAAGAGCGTACAGGCATTTGCAAGACATGCTCTATTATTGTCAGGCTCTAATCATATGTGGGAGTCATACGTTAAAGATACAATGTATTGGACATAAGGTCATGTCAAATTTCCATCTGTGGATAACTATAAGGGTACAATTGTCCTTTAGATATACTAAATTAGGGTCGTGATACTCTACAATCAATCTACATTAGACGCGGGCTACTTATTGACATGGTAATTACATAGCAATGAGAAACTGCATACTACCTGGTACAGGTTCACCTAGTGAAATACAGTTATTTGCTTCCAAGATAACAGAGTCTATCACAATCTATTACAAGAATATAATAGTTGAAGAGCGGTTAAAATTCTGCTCACTTTAGCAGCAATTTATACTTAGTTACGAAAATCAGAGTTCCACAAAAACTTATCAAAGCTCAAATATCCATTTGCCACTTCGATACAAAAATCTATGATTCATACAAAGGGAGTATATTATTATATGACAAGGTTTTGAAGGATACAAAATGAAAATTAGATATAAAACAACAGAATCAGAGTCACACGAAAATTAGTTTAGAAGTATGATTTGCATATGCTTGGACACAGTTAGGATAGCCATATGCAGGTATATTGTTAAGCTTTTATTACTTTCATTACTGATAATCTAGTTTCTGCTTGGGAACAGCACACCCTATTAATGGTATTTTGTAAGCTTAGAAAGCTACTGTGTCTAGTAAAAGGAGAAACATCAACATTCTGAAGGTACTGTGGTAAATATGTATTTTATGACTAGCATAAATTATCTAAAGGAAGTAAAACGTCAATGTATGCTCCAACAAATGCAAGTATGTTAAATGTTTTGAAAAACAATGGAATGATGTGCAGCGAGGAATCTTTGAGCTTTATTTTTGTCTATAATACAAAATAAAAAGTACTGACTGTAAAATTGTAAACGATTGATGGATACTTCAGCAGAAAGGGTACTAATATACAATATTATACTAAAATTATACGTGCGTATGTGTATTGTTTAATTGTTACGATTAATACGACCCATATAGTAGACTATTGCTGTCTTCCTCTGTAGGTACTGTCATATATATCCTGTATCATAATCATACTGGATGGGAACATTTTGAGGCATCACAGAGACTTAAATTACTGAAGTGATGGTAATATGGTTTGAACTGATTGTTTCGCAATTACTCTTGGAAGTATAATGTATTAAGATGTACTAGATAATATATTACAGTCACTATAACAAACTCAAACTTATAAATTGAAAGGCTGGTTATTTGGATTTCCATCATTTTGCCTCCACTTGTTATTAATCAACAATACTGCAAAATGAGCCTGCATCGAAATGAATTGCGTGATAAATGGTAAGGTGAACTAAACACATGTTAATGGTGGCAAGTATGAGCCTTAATTTAACTTTATTAAAGAAGTTTATCATGCCTTGTTGATGACTTAAACACTTTTCTTAGGAATGGTATATAAACGATATACAAATAAATTGTTTTAACTCTATCGGCCAAAATCAACACGAAAAAAGTATGGACAGCTTATTAATTTTGTCTTTATAATATGCTTTTTATTCAAAATGAAAGGAGTAGTGGTAATCAAATCATGTGCAGATGCTGCGTCCATAATATTCGTCACCGCTGACGATGATGTTTAGAATATGGAACACAAAATACGTTATTTCATTTTCTTCTCTGTTCATAATAACATCCATTACCAGATATGTCAATATAATTCCTATCATTTGAAGAGAACAGTCCTTCTTTATCACGGACAAAATAGTTTCTGTTTGAAAACAATTAATAATCCAAGTAATTTTATCAATATTATATCAGACACTATCTGATATATTAAGGAGTACTTTAGGTGGGATTACAATTTGGAGGGGTCAAACAAGCATTTGTTTGGTTTCTTCTTCTTCCAGATGAAATGACAGTAGAAACTGTCGTTATGTATAATGAATTTATAATATGTGTCCATTAGGTAAGTTGTACTTTAGTGGTCATTTTGTAAACAACATATTTACTGGATTTGAGTTCAAGGTTGGTCTTGTTTACATAGCATTTAGTACTTAGGTTGCAACGTTCCATGTGTTGATGTGAGAAATGGCAAGTACGCACAGTACGTTTGCATCAGAGTTACTCATATTCTAGAATATTCTGTCAGGTGACTTTTCTTATATTTATAGAGCATTTGGTAAACAAGATTCTATTCCTATACTAAACTTCATGTTATAAAGATCTGTCTATTAAGGATATATTTTAGTAATCATATGTTACAGTTGTGAAAATCAGAGAAAATTCAGCGAGAGGAATTATTTATTTGAAATATTCATTGGAATAACTATAAGTGCTCATTCTCATTTTGAATAAATACTTGACTTTGGGATTTTGTGAATTCGTTCAAAAATGTTCTGGATTACATCATTCAGGCATATCAGGACATTCAAGACTACTGACACATCAGGACATTCAAGACTATTGGCATATCAGACCATTCAAGGACACTGGAATTAATTCGGAACATTCTATATTTAGGACTTGTGATTAGGACGCTTAGGATTATTGGATTATTTGGACTTTAATTTACGTTACTGTAAGCGTCTTTTGAATTTTAACTTTAATTGCCTAGAAATAAATTGATTGTTGATTTTACTTACATTGTTGGTTTCACATTCTTTCTCATACATATTTGTAGGCCATAGAGTCGAAACATGTATATACTTGGAAACAGAACAACATGAATCAACCTTTGAGGTGTTTAGTCTCAATGTTATGAAAAATCGATAGTACCATAGGTACAAGTAGCTACAATGGCCGACGCGAGGTGCAACCTTGGTTCTACGGCATGCTGACGTGTCCTTTAAGGTAACATGGTTATGTGTTCAGCCAAAAATCGCTTGTCTTCATAAACACTCAATTTTACTTTGTTCATTTTAATGTTATTCATCTCGTTGTTGTATGATGTAATGACATGTTTATTTTGATTGAATGAACAATTCGGGTTCATGTTGAATTTTAAGCTCATTTTGATCACACACATGCTATACTCTTGCGGACACTTTTCTCTTTGTGATCTGTCTTGAATGAACACATGTTTTATCGTCTCTAACTGAAATATCATTTTACCAATCCTTGAAAATCTCCTGATTATCTTTTTTTCCATGCCAAATTTAAAACATTGATTCCCAGGATCTGAACAATGCAACAAGATCGAACATGGTCCCCATTGACCTGTTTGGACGCAAATTGTACAATTGATTATTTCATGCTAATTGATATCCTATACTCTTTTCTTATAAATCTTTATTTGTTTGTATGAAAAGTGGATAAGAGGAGAATTGTGGTAAGGATGATTCATCGCTTGCAGCTAACGTTGAATAGCTGCGATGTACTTATTAGATACTTTTACTATTTATAACATATTTAACATTTATTCTCGTTACAAAACGAGATTCCAATACATTTAAACAATAGTTGTTCTTTAACATTTATAGTTGTTCAAATTACCCACAGTAGTCATGAAGTGCGCATGACTAAATATGTTTGAAAGCCACTTGTAAATATGCCAAAAGATACTCAGTTTCATGGTAATAATCTTAATCTATGGATTTTAATTCTAATGCAAACTTGGTTTTACAATATTGCTCTGTACTGTGTCATTGGAATCTTCTATAATACGTTAATAACGTTAAATAGTAACGTATAATACCGCCTATATAATACAATGCCCACATTTCTGGCACATACAAAAATGTTTATGTGTACAATGACATTCCAGTTATGTATTTTGTTTCATGCAAATATTCGTTCATAACACTTACAGATTTTATACCCCAAAAGAAAGATCCCCATTCGTCCAAGATAGGTGTCGCATATCGTGATCAGTGTCAAGACATCTGATTGATTTTGTTTTGTTTTAAACAAATAATTGTTGTTTCCAAAGATTTAAAATTAGCATAGAAACTTATTTTATGATTGGAATTGATTGAAATGAAGAAACAACTTCGAAAAAGAAAATATATCATCATCAACATAATCCTTACCATCATCATATCATCATCATCATTATCATCATCATGATATTCTTCTTCTTACTTCTTCTTTTCCGTCTTCTTTGGTTCGTTCTGGTGATAGGGGAGACGAGGATGAGAATGGTGATGATGAGGATGATGATGTAATAATGCTTAATATCGAGAAATTAGTATACAAATTGCATCCTTTCTGAATAAGTGGCATCATTTACATAACATAAAATTATCCTTTTACTTTCTTTGAAGCAATATATATATATATATATATATATATATATATATATATAAGATCTTAAACTAATTTCGTTACTTCTGACGACATGAACTTTGTTAGCAATTCGTATCACCTCCTTCTTTATGAACACCATATAATATAAAACAATGTATTTTTAATAGAATATATATCGCAGTGCCGTTTTCTTCATAACATTATCATCATCAACAGTAACAACTACAGCAAGAACAACAACACTAATCATAAAAAGAGTATTGCTACACCTGATGTTGATGTTGCTCCTTCTAAAATGACAGCAGCAAGAAGAACAACTAAATCATACAATCATCAACTAGAGTTCCGTTGTGAAATAGTAGTCATCGCATTTACCTCAGCTTAATTGCCAAACCCCTAAGTCCGAACTCTCCCGCCTCTTCTAGCCAAACCCACCCTCTCTTCAGCGTGAGTGATCGGATTTACATAATCGAAACTGTCTTGAAAGCAACATAGAATGCTTGCATAAAAAGTCACAAGCATAGGTTTAGACCTTGCCCTGGTTTTCAATTTTTCCTCTAGTTTTCAGAGTTTTGCAGCATTTCTGTATATTTGTCTTGCATCTGTTTTTAAAAATTTGTATATTACAAGGAAAATTCATTTAGATGATTCTTATATACGTTTGAAAACATATTCCAGCTATTATTTACATTTGTAATCCCCCTTAGTGCAGTAGGAGGTAATTCACAACATGGTAAAAAGACACAGATAAGGACAGTTAATTGAACAGGATTACGCAAAGATCTAGAAGGATAGATAATGATGATGATGGTGGTGGTTTTGAAACTAATGACAATAATAATGATTATTAATGACTGGGTATGTAAGAAAACAGACATACATTGTTCAAGTGGAACACAAATAACAAACTTTGAGATATAAGAATTAACTTTTTATATTTAATAAATATGCCGGCATATAAATAATGTGCTTTATGAAATTGTTAAATCTGGTTATTAGTTAAAGCAGCTTTAACTGAGCTGCATGACAAGTTTCATTTTTGTACATGCCCTTCATTCTGTTTTGCATCCAGACATTAGCTATACCAGGCAGTATCAGTGTTATAAATTACGAAATGAAATTAGGTTTATTGTTTTCAAACATTTAAACACTTGAAGTTGTATGCGTGTTCACGTTACTCTTTCTCTCTTGAGTAGGCGCAAGTACCCTTGCAATAACACTCGGCGCGTCATTACTTTTAACTAATGTCTGTGTCTATATTCAGCAAAGTGTTATGTGATATTAATGTTATGTGATATTAACTGAAGTAATATTGCCCTTTTAGAAAATGAAAGGATCGGAATCTCGGTTTCTGGGTGGTTGTCATGCAGCCTGGATTATCTCTCTCTGATATATATATATATATATATATATATATATATATATATATATATATATATATATATATATATATATATATATATATTTCTTTGTTTTTGAAATCAAAGATGCGTTCAATGGTGAGTCAAAAATGAATATTCCACTAGTATGACTCAATGGTTTTGTAAGCAATATTACGCTCATGATAATATAAATAATTTATAATATTCCTCTTACAACAATGGCTATCAGCCAATCAGAAACGGCTATTTAGAGTTGTTGTTTTATTCAAATGTGTGATTGACTTTTTTTCAATAGGGCCTTTAAATGGGACGATGAAGAAAATTCTTCCAGACTCCCATTTTTGTATTTATGTATTGTATGGG
Organism: Margaritifera margaritifera; assembly: GCA_029931535.1. Classification (NCBI taxonomy): domain Eukaryota; kingdom Metazoa; phylum Mollusca; class Bivalvia; order Unionida; family Margaritiferidae; genus Margaritifera; species Margaritifera margaritifera. The sequence goes on from JAQPZY010001205.1 coordinate 676,592, forward strand.
CATATGTATGGTAAGCATCATTAACAAATATACCAAGGTGTTCGTGCATAAAATGTTGAGAAATCATACGAGTATAGCATGTGATAATTTAATAAAGGGTGCATGATATGACGAGAGTAAATTGAATCCTTTCATCTGATGCAGCCACTCAGTGCAGGCGTTTCCACGTGAATCTTTCTTGATTGTCTGATAAACACACTTTGTCGTTTCGATTTTAAATTGAAGGATCGAATAGATGGCCTCTTCCGGGATATTTAGCGATGTTTACATTTTGATAGAACCATAATGGGGCAGAAAGTGTAGGGGTTACAAAAACTTAAGAGACCGAATGAGAATAAACTTTGTTATTTCCATGTGCATTTAATAAAATTGATTTAAATATTGTGTGGTTAGTTAAGATATTCGAGGATATACACGTCGAAGCATTAACATTAATAATAAACAGCTGACTATTTTATATTGAGACTATTTAATGGTATACACAAAATATTTCTTGATAATTCCATACTTCTATAAATTCGGCATCATCACGTTCAAACTTATGCACACATAATCAAAGTGGATCAGTTATTTGCGATTTAAGTGAATTAAAGAGCTAACTCAAACAACCATATTTTGTTATTTCAGTCCTAAGGGCGACTAAATTAAAGGTAGTATTTGTTTGTAGACTAATCATTTATTATCAAAATGAAGACGCTTTTCATTCAGTCATTTCGAATTATTCATACATTTATTGGGATTAATGGACGTAATACGTTTTGAAAAAGTGGTGTGAAACATTGGTTCTTTTTTTCTTACTAAAGATGAAGGCACGTTCTTTTTCACAATGATTTCATACAAACATGTTTAAAATGAATATCCATTTTATACAGTTATATTGGTTACAATACAAATAATAAAAAAAAACCAATTAAAAAAACCGAAAAAAAACCAACAAACAAAACCAAAAAAAAAAAAAACCAAAAAAACAAAACTACCCCCCCCCCAAAAAAAAAAAACAATATTACTATTATATACACCAAAACATGTCGTCTCCAGTTCTATACATGACACTTTAGGTAACAGGACAGAACTGCAAAGTCAGTGTATAATGTATATCTGTGGAAAAAGTATCTGACAGCTATACAATAGCTGTCAAACTTGCATACAGATAACATTTATATGGAACACGGAACAACCTTGATACCGTATCTAACTAACAGAAAAATAAATCGCTTGCTGTTATTCAAACTACAAGCGCTGAACAGATCCAAGAGCGAATGTGTGAAATATGCATGCACATTCATCATCATTTCGGATTATATTTCCTGTAGCAGGTTTGTTACAATCTTTACATATTCTGAAATATCTGGAAGTTATGAGTGTATCTTCCTTTATGATTTTATATGATGATGTTCCGCATGTTTGATGGAATTTTTGACCCAGCAGAATATCAATAGGTGTTAGTTTATTCTATTGCAAGGACGTGTTGGGTTATTTTCTTAGATAAATGGGTCCGTAATTGATCATATTGGGTTTATAATTTTGAATTTGTAATCCCCAGGGTGCATGTTTCCATGTTTGTTTGTTGTTGTTATCAACATATATCAAAATCGTCAGTAAATAAACGATGTTCGTTCTTCGAGTTCGAACACGACCATGCTATAACTAGCTGGTTTGGTTTCTGTGAGCACGTGAGTGGCTGATCAGGCCAATTTGTGATCTGATCTGTCTGTGGCACACTGGACAGGAGATGCCGCTTGTGGCTGCTTGGTCAATATAGGGCGTGCTGTAGTTCCAAGATTTACGCTGCTCGCGCTTTTTCTCTGCCTCTTCAATTTTCCTTAGTTCATATCATGTAGCTCCAGTGTGGATGAGACTTCGCCAGGTTGAACAATCAGGTGGAAGATCTTCCCAAGACTCAAGGTCAATGTTGAGTTGTTTCAAGCATGACTTGAGGGAGTATTTGAAACGTTGCTAGATCGCTTTCCCTCTTTCAGCTATCCGCAAAAGATTTACTTTGATAATCGCTCGTCTGACATCCTGGTGACGTGGTCTGCCCGTCTCATTTGTTTTTTCATTAGCAGAGTGTAAATGCTTGGAATTATTGTCCATGTGAAACCTCAGTATTTGCGACTTTGTCCTGTCATCTTTTCCTCACCAGTTTCCTCAGGCAGCCCATGTTACAAGGGTTCAGCTTCTTGGCATGCGTCTGTATACCGTCCATGTTTCGCATGCATATACCAGGGATGGGAACACAATCGTTGTTTAGACTTTCAGTTTTGTTTGCAGATTAATGACTCTGCGCTCCACACATTTGTGCTTTTGTCCATTCTAGCGTTCGTTCTGTCATTGATGTGGACTGCACGTAACAGCGTACTGCCGAGATAGGTAAATTTACTCACTGCCTGGAGAATTTGGCCATTCATTGTGGTGGTCGGCTCCACGTAATGCTTTCCTGGTGCAAGTTGGTGCATCACCTCTGTCTTCTTGATGATGATCGTGAGACCAAAATTGTAATAAGCCAAAGAGAAATGGCCCATACTCTGATGCATGCCAGACTCAGATTTGGCATTCAAGGAACAGTCGTTAGCAGATAGGAGATCACAAAGAGTCGCCTCATATAACTTTCTCTTCGCATGTTGTCTCCTCATATTGAAGATCTTTCCATCAGTCCAGTATTTGCTGTCGATCCCAGTGTCATAGTCACGGAAGACATCTCTAAGCATGTCAAGGAGCATCATACCAAAGAGAGTTGGGGCCAACACGAAGCCTTGATTGACTCCATGTCAAACTGGAATGATTGAGATGTCTTGCTGTCGTCCGCGACTCGAGCGTCCATGCCATCATGGAATTGCTGAACAATAGTAATACATTTATATGCGCAACCAAAATTTGCCATGATCTTCCAGAGACCCCCACGACTGATTCTGTCAAAGGTTTTTGTCAGGTCAGTGAAACTCGTGTATAGCTTGGAGTGCTGTTTTTAGCATTGTTCTTGCAGTTGACGAACTGCAAACACCATGTCTGTGGTCCCTCGTCCTTTCCTGAAACCATACTTACTCTCAAGCAGGAGCCCATGATCGATGTGATGCACATAACGATTCAGCAGAATTATGGCAAGGAGTTTTTAGATTCTTTTTGATTGATGGTGTTGTTAAAGTATACTGCCCATCTTTGTAGTATCTTTTCTTTGTAATAGAGCAGCGTGGTAACGTCAGCACCCAGCACTGGAGACGTTGCTGATGACTGTGTCTTATAGATTGGCTTCAAAGCATCATATACGTTATTATTTTAGTTATGTTTGCACAGGACTGAATCTCATATGCATTGCTGCTCAACTATTAGTCTTGAAACTCTCAGAGTTTGACATGGACAGTACTATTGATATTCTTTAAGGTTGCCTTCTTAGATGATGAAGTGCTGTCTTCTAAAGAAGCCATTTTGACCCGACATTGCTCCTTTAGTAGTCTCTGTATGTCAGCATCGTTCTCATCAAATTAATCTTGATGTTTGATGTTTACGTGTGCTGGGACCGAGAGCTGTGGATGCAGACGAATACACAGAGCGTATAAAGGGTGCCCAGTTTCTTCAAAATTCTCGGAATTTGCATCAATTGTTACTAGTTGATTGCATAGTTATACAACAAACGTCCGTATCACATTCCCCTGTTTGAATTTGGAGACATTAAGCTGACTGACCACTTTGTTTGCCCCATGGTCGTTTGCTAGGGTGAATCAGGATATTGAGTTAAGAGACTATGAGCCTGTTGTCAGTTCAGCATTGTGCATTACTCATATTCTTCGTCGCTCGGACATCCTGACTGTCTCTTCTCCTGAAGATATTTTAGTCAGTGAGATGCCAGCGCTTGGAGCACAGGTGAATCAAGGGCGTATTGTTGCGGTTTGGCAGGCGGAAGACTGTGTTGGTGATTATGAGGTATTGTTTAACGCATTTTCTCAATAGGATGAGTCCATTTTTGTTGCATCTGCCATCGCCACCTTTGCCAATGACGCATGGCCATGTATGATGATCTGCGCCAACTCTAGCATTGAAGTCATCAAGGATAATGACCTTCTCTGGCGTCAGCAGTTCTGCGATAAGATACACAAGGTCTTCATAAAATTTGTCATTTGTCTTATCTGGGTTGGTCATGGTGGGTGCATAGGCGCCGATGATCGTTGCATGTCTTTTTCCAGACAGTGGAAGTCTCATTTGCATCAGCCTGTCATTCATGCCCTTTGGTAGATTTGTGATCTTGCTGACTAGATGGATGTGACTTGATTGCAAACTTAGCACCAGCTTCACATCCCTCTTCGTTACTTCTGCCAGAGCAGAAGAAGGTGTACCAGCTCCTACTTGAGTGATTTGTCATTCCTTAGCTAGGCGAGTTTCATTCAAGGTCGCTATCTGGATGTTGAATATGGTCAGTTCTCTACCAACCAGAGCTGTTCGTCTCTCTGGCCTATCTGCTGATGTACTGTCCATTAGTGTGCTCACATTCCAAGCGCAGATTGTGCACGACGTCACCGTTGTCCTTTTGTGTGATTTTCGACCGCTAAAGTGCGATCCCCATCAGCGGCAGTATTGTGAAGACGATAATGAATCAGACAATCTTTAGCGTACCTTTTCTAGTCTCTCCCTCATGCTGCGGAAGTGAGCAGTGTAATCCCAAAGGGGCTACCGACTTCCAATGCTGCTTTGGTCCAGTGAAAAGCGACTTTATGTCTGAGCCGCCTTTGTGCAGGTCTGCAACTACAGCTGCCAGTGTATCAACACCTGCGTTTGCCGCTCGCTCATCGTCACAGGACTTGAAGGTGTCTGGTGGGGGAGAGCTGTTGCGATGACTTGCGTGTTAATTGGATTTCAGCGAGGGAAAGTTGCGCCGAATCACCCTCACCCTCTCGTCCAGCGCCTGTTTGAATCCAGTCTCACGTTTGTAGTCGAATCTAAATGCAGTGGATATCCATCAGGTACTACTGCTCCTGAGCAGATGCACCGCGTCACAGCTCCTGCCATCTGCTTTATAGCCAGGGATGAACATATCTTCTCGACCGCTTATCCACCAGAGAGGACTCTCCAGTGGAAGGTAGGTGTAGCTGTCCACTCTGGGTCAACAGTCGCAGGTAGTACCAACTATTATTACTTAAGGTAGCAGGCATAGCCTGAACTGACCACTATATTATTGCTTTGTTTTTGTCAGATTTATAAATGACAAAATGTTTCGAATCTTTTAATTACTATGTTTAGCTACAGATGAAGGCGTAGTGTTTCCACGTGCATGTTGCGGTGTTGTTTCTTTAAAATCGGACAGGTGTATACGTCGCTGCATTATTTATGCGATTCACACATTCAACAATAAAATTGATATGAATACAATAATTTTAATATTACATTTGAAAAAATATTGCTTTAAATTTATATTTTAATGTATACGGGCAGTTTTAAAAAAGCAACAGATTATTTGCCATACAATTAAGATGATTGAGAGAAACGAACAAAGAAACAAATGAAATGAAAGAGTACCACAAATCACTGGAAATTGTACCAGGATTAGGTGAACAAGTGATTTCACAGGAAGAAGTCCATGGATAACGGCTGCGAGATTGCGTTTACGTCCTACCATGATTGAATCATACTAAGATTATATATCTTGGTTTTCCAGTATACGTCAACCCCGTTCTGATACGCGTAAATGTAGGTTGCTTAAAGTAGTATGGAACACGAAGCGCTTATTGTATCTTTATATTTCTGCTCCAAATCAGTAATATTGATTTGTACCATTAACATAAAGTACATAATCCCTGTCGTCGATGAAGACAATGCATTTCTAATTCAACTAAGAATGTAAAATAACTAATTTAGGAAAACCAACTTATATTAAAATAATTGTCAAGATAACTGCGACAGTCTAAGTGAGAGAATATAATCAGCCGTAACACAGCGAGTTTACAAAAGCATTTTATAAATGCAAAAGAATAAATTGCTGTAAACGGAATATTAACCAGCAAAGATTTTTGTATCTCTAACTGATAATGTCAAAATATTTACTTTACAGATGGGAAGGATATTTAGGTGGGATGAAAATGTGCAATGAAAATTTTGACTACTTCTATCGATTGTTGAAATAATTTCATATGCGATATGCCGATCTGTTTTCTTCTCTAGCTTTATATCTAACTTAGCACATACCAAAGTGTTGAATTGACAAAAGCCATAACAAAAGCTTTATTTTTATTATATTTCAATATTTGGATAGCTGGACGGGTAAGTCCTGCGTGTATTCACTACTGCAATGGTTCAGTGCCTATAGTTGATTGTTTAAGTTCCTCCGTTGTTGGCGCTATTTGTGTAACTTGTGAGTTCTATCTAAATGGCTATACACTGTGTAATGCACAGAAAAATAAAGAGATAAAGTTAAGGGAAAAAAAGAGAAAATTTCTAAAAATAAAACAGAATCATAGTATCGAGATTACAGACCTTGTCCATTGGAATAGACAGAAGACAAATGTGTTTAACATGTCAGTTTTTAGCCGAATTGATAACGACAAAAGTATAACACCTTTGTATCGTACTGGCATCGTACTTTTAGAGCATAATATCAAGCATAATTCTGGATAATTCTGAGTACAGAATGCACCCTCTCCCAATTATTGTAATAATCTTTTCCAGTCTTTTCGATCATGATATAAATATTCTTACTAATATATATATATATATATATATATATATATATATATATATATATATATATATGTATATACACACACAAACATACAGACATATATATATCTATATATATATATATATCTAGTATGTGATGATTACAAGTAAGTTTAAGAAAATCTAAATTTAAAATGCATGATTGAAAATTGAAAACTTTCTTCTTTCACATTCTTACTTCACGAAAGAGTTTTCCTTGGATCCACCTTTCTTATGATGTTTTACAAATATTTTTTTAAAAAAAGCGAGAACGACGATGATAGAAGAGATCCAAAGTATTTCAAAAGTAAATTAAATATCTCAATATATGTATATATATGTATATGTATATATATATATATATATATATATATATATATATATATATACATGTACATACATATGAAGTATTTCGCCCACCGCGCCCCCACTCGCCAACCCACACTTCAACCCTGCAAACAATTGTATCGCATTAGATATTACTTTTCTCTTTATTTATTTTCTCAAGTTAAATTTCATTAAATTAGGAATATGCATTTAGTATATACACAAAATAAAATACTGTACTTTGGTCATTAATGTATATATGGTTGCTAGTTGGTTATATTCTTCCGTAAAGCATTTATACAAAATCTCACTTTCTTACAGTAAACTCCATTGATTCTTCTTTAACCGTATTTTATGTCATCAATATGCACAAGACAAAGAGCTGACGAAAATTACATTGAGGAAATAATCAGGGCCATTTTCTAATCGAATTATCATTCAACTGTAAAAGCCGTACCTGAAAACCATTAATGTTCAATAATGACAGGTTACAGATGATTAAATAACAGTCGTTCCCTAGAGCTGTTCTTCTTTTATTTCTCACTAACTGCCTATTGGCTTTCACATATAAAATGACATCTTATCAAAATATCCAGTGTATAACAATTCAATTATATAACAGTCCATATCAAACTTTCATAATGTCTAAGTCGAAAACTATACCTATCATTGGAAGACAAGATAAAACTCCTCCATTAAGGTGTTAATTTGCCCCAAATATCACAGCGGGCCTTAGGTGAGAAAGTCCACAGTTGTGGCATACCTATAAAAAATGACTTGTATGTCAATCAGTTGAATAAAAATGTTGCCGTATCAAAACAGCAATATTGCATACAAGCTTGGCAAACTAAACGAACTGATTCGGAAGTGGCTTTTGTACTGCGCGTGCAGAGGAGTCCCCAATTTATATCTAATGATACGGGGAAAGGCTCCATAAATTTGACTTTAGAGATTCTGACAGCTGGTCAGAGAGAAGGAGAACATAACATTCAATGAAGTCAACTGGACTTGATGGAGAAAACGGCTGTGTTGATGGTGATGTTGTGAAGTAGTTTGAGGGCGAATTACGGATATAGTTACTGGATACCACTCAAAATATATTTTAACTCGTCAAAACAGGGCTATTTATCCGTGCTTTGCCGTCCAAAGCTTTATTAGTGTCAAATTATGCATATAAAGACCGCAAGTCATCCAAGGATATACTTACTGTCTTAGAAGCTTGCAATGCAACATGGTGGCAGGTAAAGCTAGTAGTGATTCGAAAAGCTCTGAAACCATTCTGTTTAGAACAAAAAATATACAATTTCCAAAGGACTTTCTGATAGTTGGCGAGCTAACATGAAGGCATGGATGATGGATGAACTAATCACAAACATGATTAGGAACGTTAAAAAACTATGAGGATGCAGCGATGATATGTGGTGTTTCTGGACAGTGTTACATCCAAAACCAGTGAACTCGGGTTTAGAAATGTGACTTCAATTTATGGTGGCAAAGGCAACCTCGTTTTTGCAACTCCTCCACCAAGGCCTAATTGAGGTTTTCAATGCTCCCAACGGGAAATTACTTTTCCGGAACCTGGTGACAAAGACTGTCGCCTCCAGAGTGGCGACCTAATTATACAGAAATATATGTTTTAAATGGATTGCGTGATCCTGGGCTGAGACTAAGAGGATTATTGTTGGGGATGGCACCGAGACAATCAACTCCCATTTAATTAGTTGCATCATTTGTCTTTTACTCGAGAGCGCCTCTAAAAAGAACAATGATGTATCCACGAGAATGAGATTTCCTTCTCTCAGCATCTCCTGCAGACCCATTACTGGAATGTTAACGTGTTCAAGTTCCGTTGCCATCATACTCGCAGCGCCACATTCTAGCAGTGTTCTGATATTGTATGTCCCAATACTGACAGAGTGTCTTAGGTCGATTACGTTTTCATAGTTTTCGCTGTTGTTATCGTAGCCCACTAATTGCCTCCGGTCGGTGATGGGCCTTACGGCGCTCTCCTTGTTTAACGAGCGACGAGCGAGGCGGGATGATTTATCGTTGGCGAAACTTATATCTATTCCTTTGACTGTTCTGGTTTCCGTGGTAGCTCGCCATGCAAACTTATGGTAGGAAGATTATCGGTTGGGTGTAAATTAAACCTCTTGCCCTATTGATGTACGTCATCGTCTAGCCATCCTCCGCCACGATTGATGTTGACTTCTATCAGGTTTAGTCTTTCACCACACAAGCCATTGTGGACCTCACCAGGACTTCGTCAGTCGACAGTTTTTGGGTTCATAGCATGCCTTCACGGCCACCGTTCTGGCTATGCGGAGCAGTCTCCCACTGGCCCTGCCAATAAATCATGTACTTAGTCGTTGTCCGTCCCCCGAGGGTGCTGACGTGAGGTAGGGCTTTAGGGGGATAACTATCTGGCACACCACATTTGATTGCTATTTTATAGCTATACAAGTTACAAAAGTAAGATACGACACTTCGAAGATAATGATTATACGACCTCATTTTGTGGTCTTGTTTTTTAAGGATAGATGCACTCGGGTTGATAAAATGGAAAAATGCAATATATTTACACAAACTATAGTAATATTTTTTACCATGTTTGATCCTTAGCCTTTAATAATTGTTGGCTGGTTCCACTTTTGAAAGACGACAATTGTTAATCATACATTTATGTCCTAGAATTTAAGACAGACAGATTTTTGGGAGACACGTATTATTAAAAGCGCTGCTGAGAAAATGCATTACACGGCAAATTTATTAAGCAATACCTGGATGCTTGTTTTAAAATTTATTGTGACTAGAAATTGGTTGTGTAAGTAAAAATATTTGAAACTCACACAACAGACAATTTATTCCAAACGTTACAAAGTGGCCAATAACACGGGTGAGAAAGGGCTTGTACTTATTGTATCCGGGTTGTTTCCCACTGGGTATATCTGTTGCTACGGGGCACACACAACTAATTAAATTCACCCTGACCGTAAATTGCTCATTATCAATGGAGGTCGTACTATAACAGCCATTTTTAGCGCAGGTAATAGTAACTTTGTAAACATGAGTACATCTAGATAATTCTGGTTACGTTTTATAGAGGTAGGTTTGAACTTAAATTTTAAAAAAAAATTAATTTTTAGAATTGTCGTTTCTTCTTACTAGGCTGCAATAGCCTCCAGAGTAGGTCAAGGTCAGCATTAAATGCCCAGTTTGGACAAAAAACATTCAGAGTTTTTTTATAAGAGGTTTTTCAATCGAAGACTAATGTCCTATTTCAATATGCCTTGTATTATATATATATATATATATATATATATATATATATATATATATATATATATATATATATATATATATATATATATAAAATTCATAACAGATCTGTTTGGTTCTCAAATGAAGCCTTGACCAGATATGGAAATAAATAGTAATTTGTAATCTGTAAAAGTTAATAATGGCCAACATTTCAGTTGAGAAGCAAAACGATATTTTAATATACTAAAGATAGAAACATTATACATATACTGCTGGAATATTGCCCCAGTCCTCTATTGAAGCGCGTATTAACGAAAGCTCTGAATGATCTAAATTTGCTAAACAAAGGGCGTTTTCTGCACATATTTACCTATTTAAATATATATAAACCCAGTAAATAAAAGCATCCTTTCCAACGAGTATTATATGTGTAAAAGTTCAAAGCTTACTCTACACAATGTCGCAGAACTCTATATTTCTACATATGTTACAAGAACCATTGGTGTATTACATGGTCTTAAAACGGACCTTGTAGTGCGTTCACCTTGAATACACGCAGACATTTATTTGGTTATTTCGGAGGCAAACGTAGTAGGAAAAAAGTAACAACAGCTCTAACTAGTATTAAATCAGAAGTAATATATATATTGTATCCCTTTACTGAAAGGAAAGAATAAGCTGATTTACAATACAACAAATTGTACATTATATTAAATTGAAATTGTACATTATATTAATTTGTCATCAACGTGATTCAAGTAGTATGTGTTCAAGAAAGCTAATTTAAAAACATGAGTTTTGACTTTAAACTTGTCTGAAACAATGAATGATAAACCCTCATATGTGAGAGAATCAACGTATTCTCGACTAAATATGTCAATTCCATTGTTGTTTCATGCAGCTGCTACAGTTACGCACAATGATTTTCAACTGTTTGGATGAATGAGACAGGTCTGTAGAGTAATTTCGTAATACAGTAATGATAGTGTGAAAGTTCTGATACATTGTAGCAGACCATAGGTCTGACAAACTTATATTCCAGTATCGTGTCGTAAATCCATAGACTCAGGTGATAATGTACAAGAATATTACAGACAGTGTTGACAAAATATATAACATAGTTTAGAATTATCTTTTATTTAGAGTCTTTAACTTTTTCCCTAAAAGATAAAAGCGTTTAACGCAGAATGTAGCAAAAATGGGCGACACTGATTATCGAGCAGAAACAGGTCATGTAAGTTCCGTCAACGACAGTTTGCGCAACACGTGTGAAAACTACGTTAAATAAGCTAATAACCTGCTGATAGCTCTTTGGAGTTTGTTTTTAGCCATTCATTTTAATGACACATTCCTGAGTTAAATGTACAGTGTTGCAATTGTTTTAAGATATGTTAATACAGATGTATACAGAGGAGAGGACAAATAAAACTAGACGAGGATGCAAAAAATTAGGCCTAAATATGGAAATATACAATCGCAAGGGTATATATTTCCTAAATGGGAACAAAAGTTCGGCACAGTAGCGATACCACTTGTATTACCACTGTGGCTAAATACATTGTTCTCACATTGATATATTTCAGTATGTCATTATGAAATATATATTAACATAAGTATTGCCCTTGTTTTTAGATTGATTGATAATTTGTTAACCGTGGATAATTCATTATTTAACCTTCAAATGAGAGCAATACGTATTTTATTCTACTGAAATAAAAGTTAAATTGCCTTGTTAAACAAAACTTGCAGCACCTGAATCATTTTTTCTGAGTGGTGAAATATTTTTTGAACTACTGGTAGTCTTTACCTTAGCAGGCTTATATGCTGGTCAATTGAGAATAATATTAAGTGATGTCACGGGGAAGTGATGTTTATAGGACGTGCCTGAAACTATAACTACATCGGAGGAGCGGACATGTTTTGAGAAATATCACCTAAAGTTAAATGTCACATGTTCGAATTCCAGCACAGGCGAACTGGATTCTGAAACAAAGTTATAATAAACTGTTTATGGAAAACTGCCTCTGGCGACTTAATCAATCAAATTACAACAAAATTAGAAGTCTTTTAATAAATCGAGTTATCAATGCCTGATACAATGATATTCACTGAGGCCACAAGCCTAAAGAAATATATTTCATTTTTTCAGGGTTGATAAATTCTTGTATAAACCAATATATAACTCTGTAATTATTTTGTTATATTCCTTTTAGGTTACTAATTTCAATTCGCTTGGATAATAATGAAATAAATACATAATTACATTTTAACTGTTTGATAAAGAAGAAACCGTGCAGAGTAAAGTCAGCAAAAAATAGTCCTTTTTCTTAGAATCAGCACTAATACTGATATTAATATTAATAATCAGATTCAAAAAGAGAACGAGGGATTGTACATAAATTATTTATTTAATGTTTCAAACAAGAACATATGTATAAAAACAAAGAAAATGAGTGAACAGATGGAAAGATTGAAAACTAATTTGTCACTGATTACTAATATGTGACGCATGCTCGAATAAAATTGTGTTATTCGAACATAGGAAAATATGCATATATTTTAGGCGGGAATGCGGATTTTAAATCACCATCATATTCGTACGTTACGTGATGGTGTTATAGGGATTTAGCAAAGATAGGATCTGGCATTTTAGTCAATCAGAATACAGCAAAATTATCAGTATAATAATTAGATACAATTGTGGACTTCATCACTACCATTTAGACAAATCATTTAACGCTGTTGCTCCTTTTTATTGCGTGACATAGATGGGAATACCAATTTGGCGCTTTTTTCAGAGTTTCAAAGAGTAGAAATATGTGACTGATATAATATATTTTTGCTGATTTTGGAAACACTGTTCATGCTTATACGACATAATTAGTTTTGCAACATTACATCTAGTGACACAATAGTATACGAGGAAAATCAATCAATGATGTTTTATGGTAAATATTTAGACAATACGCAATGAACAGTTACTACTTCTCAATAAAAAAACCATTACTATACATAATACGATATCTTGTGTTGTTTATAATTATTGTGTTTCGCAATTGTAAACAGAACTTTATTGTTAAATATGTTATTCTTGTATTCCTACATCTGTTAGCTTTCATGATCATAGTATTCGGTTAGTTTTAGCTGTTTAAAAAATTGGCTGTAAGCTGTAATTTGTATGAATTTAAAATGTAAACCATACAAATGTAATAGAGTGTATAGCATTAGCCTTCATTTATTACCCATGACATTATATAGCTTAACATGACCAATAAGAGTCAGTATAAGAGCAAAAAAAAAAAAAAAGCAAAATCGTCGGCAGATGGAATAGCTAAAATGAAATAATAAGATGATTTACAATCCGAAAATGATTTGCTTTTTTTTTCAGAAACTGGAAGCAAGGGAAGCTCCAGATTTCCTATAGAGGCAATGAATATTTCAACGACATTTTCAAATACAGTAATAAATCCAACCAGTTCTGTAACGAACGGAAAACATTCCCCAAATGATCCTACGTTCAAAGAACGTCTGCAAGGTTCGTATTGTACAGTGGTCCCCTTTCTCCTGCCGCTTCCAAATAAGGATAAAATAACTTATTGAACACTCTATTTATGATTCAATATTGGTATGTACCTGTCAATGTATGCTTTTCCTTAATATATATCTTACGTAATATGTATTTCTTGTTCAATTATAGTCCTAAAAGTCTTTCTTTCCTGCCTGAACTGCAGTATTTTCCGAATAAACCCGGTACCACTATCGATATTTAACAAAAATGAAGAACTATAATTAGAATCGAAAGAAAAATGATTCTACATACTTTTGTCGAAATTCTGCATTGCTATTTTAAGGAGAACATTTAAAAGAGTACATTACACTAATTTTGTCACTAACTGAGCGTGAGATAAAGTAATATGCAATGAAGAAAACTAATTAAAATGTGTCAATTTGTCTGTCAGAGACAACGTACTATAGACCCTCACAGGTGACGTAGTCAATGTATTTCCACTCATTATTTAAATTACATTGATGATTAAGGCAGCAGCTTCACTTACTCACGAAGCTAAAACAAGTTTGTCAAGCGTTGGAAATAGTGAGACCAGTACAGTAATTTAGTAAGCAAAGATAGTGTTAATGTTTTGATACATTTCGCAAGCCTTAGTTTAGAGCAACTTATATTCCATCATCGTTTAGCTGATTATTTGTCAGAGTATTCGAAGTGTGAAAAAAATGTCTGCCACAATTTAGCATTACCTTTAATCCAGAGTTTGACCCAAACAAAACTGTAGCTCTTGTTGTAGAGTGTAACAGGAATGCTTGACACTGAATATCGAGTAATAACATGTCACGTAAGTTCACTCAATGACTATTTGTACGTTTTGTTTGAGAAACATCTTTATATAAACTAATAACTGAAACCAACTGGCCGCTGTTTTGGAGTTTGTTTTCGTCATTTTTTAATGGTACCTCCTCATTGTTTACGTAAAACGTACAGTGCTGGCAGGTCTTAAATATCTTCATCCGGAGAGAGAGAGAGAGAGAGAGAGAGAGAGAGAGAGAGAGAGAGAGAGAGAGAGAGAGAGAGAGAGAGAGAGAGAGAGAGAGATGAAGGGAAGTGAATTAGGCCAAAATTTGGAAATATACCATAAGTAAGGGCAGATATATAGCCTAAATAAAAAAGACGTTCGATAGAGTGGCAATAGAACTTTTATCGCCACTGTGGCGATATCAAATTTTCTCATACTGATACATTTTAGTTTCTCATCAGGAAATACATAATAGTACACAATCGGTCATCTCGTTTTGAGATTGATTGACACACAGTTAACAGTGGTTAATTCGTAATTTAACCTCAAAATTGGGCTATTAATTGTGTATTCTACTGAAGAAGAGTTATATTAATTGGTTAAATGAAAATCCCAGCATCTGAGTAATTTATCGCTAATTGATGAAACGTTTTGTGAACTATCTTTCATCCGAACACTCTGAGAATAATAAGACGGTAATGTGATGACAATATGCCCTGTTGTCACGAGCATGGAAGGATAATACGATGTGACCTTGAGAGTAATATAGGCACATCTGCAGAGTCAGACATTTTTCGCCCAACATAACATAATATTAAATATGACTTGTTTTAATTTCAGCCGTTGACAATTTGACAAAATGGATTATAAAATAAAGGTATAATAACATGATTATCAAAGACTGCCCCTGGCTATTTAACCAATGAATATACATCAAAGTTAGATTTTTTATATAAAGTATTTATCAATCCCAGATAAAATGACATTCACTGAGATCAGTGGCCATAGAGCAAAATAATTTTTGTTTCTTGTTTTGATGAATTCTTGTATAAACTAATATATAATTGTGTAATTTATGTAACTTTTTTAGCATATATATATATATATATATATATATATATATATATATATATATTATAGTTCAGTCATTTCATTACGCCTTGGAAATATTTAAACAGTTAATAAAATAATAATCAATTAAATTAGAACTCTTCCATAAGGAAAAAAAAAAAAACGTGCATACGTTCGCTCCATGTGACCAGTAGCAATCAGCAAAATGACAACAAAAACAACAACAGCGTCGGTAGACGCAGCATAAAAAACAACAACAGCGCTTAATAATATTCCATTATAAGTAATACATGATTTATGCGGTTTGACAAAAGAGGGAGAAATGCAAATAGGCTGATTTACATAAAAAAAAATGATTCCCGTTTTTTTCCGCAACTGAAAACAAGGGAAGCTCGGAATTATATATATAGACAATGAATATGTATTCGACATTTTCAAATCCAGTAACGATTGCAAGTAATACTGAAACACACGGGGAACATTCAACAAATAATCCTGCGTTAAGAGAACGTCTGCAAGGTTAGTATTGTAAAGTAGAATTTAGTGGCCCCAATCGAGAAAGGATATACTGACTTGTTCAAAATTCTAATTCTGAAATCATATTGATATGTGCATCCGCTTGCGTTTTAGTATATGCTTTTGCTCCATATCTATGGTAAGTCCTTGTAACTTGGAGAGTGGAATTGGGAATTTCAGGTGTCTCTATCTGTCTGTCTGTCTATCTCTCTTTCTCTGTCTGTCTCTCTCTCTCTGTCTGTCTCTTTCGGTGAAATATCTAAATTTAAATCAACAGAACTTTATATTTTACGGGGGTTTTCTGTCAAATGTTCTTTTATCTTTTGCATTAAATTGTATAGGACACTCTACCTTTGTAGTACACATGAAATGCAATATCCGATCATACTACCCTCCTCGTCGTTGTAAACAAAAAATTGCATGATTTAATGGAAATGTCCGAAGAGTACTGCCAGTGGGTGGGTGTACATTAGTTTTGCGCAGTTCATACAAGTAGAATCCATATAGGTTCTACAGGGCTTTGTCACCCTTATCGATGACAGTAATAGTAAAAGGATAAGAAAAAAACAAAACAATTATTATAAGTTTTATCATAATTTTCCTTATTTTGGACCACAATTTCTTGTTTAGCAAAATGACCCCGATTCTGCTAGGACTGAGTCCATTACAAACATAGCATACTTCCCTTTGCATACGAGATGTTAAAATACAAGTTCGCCTGATCTAGGACTTTAACACACTTGCATTTCTCTTTCTAAGTCTGAAGATAATACAGCTTGACAGTCAAAGGTAAATGATAAATCAGGTCATATATGTAAATGATTATAAATCCTTTTCGCAGAAATGGAGAAACAAAAAATAGAAAGTGATGGAATTAATGTATATATTAAAACTGGTATGGTTGTTAGTAGAAGAGAGCATTAACAATCCTGTGGTATCGAGTTTATCTGGCTGCAGTTAAACCCTATATGTGACAAACCCATATCTTGCCAATTTCGTTTTAAAGAGTCCTGCATCCAAAACAAACAGGAATGAAGACTTTAAAATTAAACATGATATGGTCTTATGTGAAGGAATGGGGTTTCTAGTTTAGTTGCCCCTAACAAGCGTTTACTCAATGGACAAATCAGAAGCCAAATGGAGTTTATGGGGTTACTTGTGCTTTCAAAACTTGCTAATCTACCGAAATCTACTTCACAAACTCTCAATGATCACATCTACACAGGTTCGCCTTAAAATATTTCGAAAGTTAATATCCCCAACATTAGACTACAAAAGTTTCGTTCATCCATATTTTGAGTTTTTATATATTTTATAGTTACCTCGACTAGTACAAACCTACATGCATTTTAAAAGTACAACAAAGAGCTTGTAAAAGTATACTTCATACACCATTCGATACCATTTTTAAAGCGATGGATAATCTGCAAATTATTGCATATCTGAACGTATATTTATCGGCAGAGCAATATGAAATATTATCTATACAATATATAACAAATTAATTCTTGAATATCTATACTCTCTTTTACTGTCAGTGACCGGAGCTTTGCAATACATAAGCACCTACTTTGAGGTCCACTGTTTGAAATAACTACAAACATTCAAAGCCAAAACTTGAACTATTTAAAAGAGTGCATTAGTCCGATGCCTTTGGTTGGAATAATAGTCAACAGAAAATGATAAGATTTGAATCTTTTCATGAAAGGATGATCGTCTGGATGTAATCTGGAAGTTAAGTGTTCAAATTCCGCCACTTTCTGCTTACATGTCCATGTAAATTTGTACATCCACTCTCTTAATATCAAAATGCATTTGTATTTTATTATTTCATTTCTTCTAACAGAGTGAATATGGAGTTGATGTGTTTCAGTGCAAGTGTATTGCACACTTGGATATTTTCCCTATCGCTATACTTTGGTATATTTGTGTGCAAACATATTTTGTTTCACATGACTATCTACGTATATTGTATAATATTAGTCCAAATCTGCATTCAGGGCCGTGATGGCTAATTTAGTAAAGCGTAGGACTCGTAATCTAAGGGTCGATACATGCCGAGGTCAGCCCGGTTTGACTACCTCGTTGTGTGCTTGGGAGCGGCATTTCCTCGACATGATAGAGGATTTTTCCAGTATTTTGTTATTAAAAAACATAATATATATCTGTGTAAAACAAAATTGAACTCTAAGGGTAAATGTCCCTCTTTTTGCCTTTATACTGTTCCTTATTGCCTTTTTCCGCGTTTAATCCGACTTCTTATTTATTACAGTATCGTGTTAAGTTACTATGGTTTCCATCCTGTCATCGATTCGTTCCTTAATCAATCATGCTTATGTAATATGTTTCGAAATCTGGTTGATAATCTTTGGCATCGTAATTTTACAAATAGTTGTATTTTAATAACAAATTATAATAACATACAGCCTTCAGTAATTTAAAACATAAACGTATACGATTATTATTATTATTATTTACCATATTTTTATATAGTTGACGAGATCCTGAAAAATGGCATAGCGTGTTTTACTAGCTCGACACCAAAGTTTGTCACATTTTCTTTCTCTCTTTAACTTTTTACGTTGAAAACACGATTTCTTAAAGTTCGGGGATATGGAAATAACTGACATATGCCATACGATTTATAGTACATAGTACATAAAGTAAATTTTGTAGAAATTCGCGATCTGTTAAGAGAGCAGTCAGGATTGATAGAGAGAAGCCATTATATATGCTCAATCTCTATTATATATATATATAGACTAGACACACACACACACACACACACACACACACACACACACACACACACACACTCACTCCATGCATGCATTTATCTAATAATATGGTTAATGGAATACAGTATTGTCTGCACGCGTTTCTACAAGTCTCATCCAGGGGGTAAATACAAAAGTGTTATGTACTCTTCCCTAATCATATTTCAATGTTCGAAATCAATATCTGATATGTTGAAATGTTGAAACGCAAGCCTTAGGACATAACGCACACACAATCACAAAGCTAGGACGGGCGGGGTCGAACAGTTATCATTCTTTCATCGGACAGCTTGGGGAAATAATATGCTTAATTTCTTTATTAGGTTCAGAAATGTATAGGTTTCTTTAACGTGTCTTGTTGTGTATAAAAGGATGCTTACATTTATCTTAAAAATTGAATACTTGTATCTTACAGAAAACGGGGCCTTAATTGGAGGCGTTGTTGGTGCAGGTGTTGTATTGATCATCATTCTTGCCGTTGCTGTATTCCTATTTAGAAGGTTGTATAAAATATACTTTTTTTCTTAAACTTTACCATAGAAACATATATTAAGGAATGAAAGTAAATCGGAAATAATTGTAAATTAATTACAAATGTTTAGGTTGTCTAATCAAGGATGTTTAGTTTACCAATGTATTTTTTCAACTTAAATTGTATGAAATCATATCAGTAGCAATAGTTAAAGTTGTAAATAATTGTATAATCTCCTACGCTTACTGATCTTATTGAGTTAGAACATTTTCAATGAGTCAAACTGAATGTGTCATATGAACTAACATCAGTATCTGATATGCTGTATATATATATATATATATATATATATATATATATATATATATATATATATATATATATATATATATATTGCTGGAAAAAATCTTTCTTTAGTAAAATATCAAATTAGCGTTTAATCTTCTGCATTTTGTAAATATCATTTAATTCAAATTGTAGATATTTAAGATGATCAAATGGAATACCGACTGAAGGATTTTAGATATGATACTATATTTCCAAATTTGATCACTTACTTCAGCTTACTTTTGTACTTACTATCTTGCATACCTGTGAACGTCTACTATCCTTTTATATCCATTGACAATTGATTTTGATGATACTTTTTCTCTCATAATCTTTTAGGTTTCTGTTTACAATTATATGCCTGCGTTATTTTATTACTTTTATTTTTTCGCCACTTTTAAAATCATTGTATCAAATATCAGATAGCTTCCAAAGTAAATTGCATAATTATATCTGTATTTCTAAAAACATTTTGGGGACGAATTCTCACTTAAAGGGTCGTATATTTTATATCACAGGTCAAAGAAAACTGAGAGCAGGAACTTGAATTCAAAACCCAAAGTCAATTCAGATAATTTGTTAAAAGGTAAAATTCACGTGAATGCTGCATATAATAACGTTGATGAAGACTTTCCAGATACAAACAAACACGCATCGATTCAGATACAAAACTTGGACAAAGAGTCCGAACCATACACAGTTACGAATAAAGGTGAGGGATGTTCAGAGAGCACACGAGACAATTATAGTGTCATGACAACCAATGAGGAAGAGTCGAGGATTGATGTGTATAGTATGGCACAAATAGGACCAAGAACAGGACAGAAATTAAATAACATAACACATAGTACGGACGGAAATAAAGAATATGACAAAGTCAGTGTTAGCAAATCCAATCTAGTTGAACATAATGGATATATTTATGATCAGAGTAATTTCCTCCGTGAGCCCCAACACGAGCATTTCGGAAATATGAATAAGAGACCTAGTTTCTACCTAGGGCCCCGAGACATGGATACTGTGAATATCTATGACAAAGCTAACGTCCACAGTGAGATCCAAGACGAGGATAGCTGAAATGCGTATGACAAAACTCCAAGATGAGCGTGGCGGAAATGTCGATGCTAAATCAAACTTCAGCCATGAGCCCAGAAACAAACGTACTTAAAATGAACATGAACATGCTAGAGAATATGAATCAACACAGGGCGTAAAGTTTTCTACCACTGCCAAATCTTAGGTCAATGGAATGATACTTTCTGTGGTTTATAGCAAAGTAACAGGAACGACTGTCAATCAGTAACTGTGTTGATTGCGATTATTACGTTGATAGCAATAATAATAATAATAATAATTAACAATAATAACTATGAATTACCAATAATCCTGTTTTATCTCCATCTGGCACATTCTCCGTAGCATCTGAGTATGCGAACACGCACGCATAAACACAGACTGACACACTCACACACACAAATATATATATATATATATATATATATATATATATATATATATATATATATATATATATATCCTTAGACGTTGTTTCTGTGTATCTAAAATTACTGATGTACTGATGTACAGAGGAATCATTTTACAGTTCGTAGACACAGCGTACAACCAGACAGAGCTACCAGATTAAACTTCCTCATATATGACATCAAAGATTTCTAAAGAAATATGTGAATTATGTAAAAATCTTCTATTTAGGGTTACAAATATAAATATAATATGCTAAATCGTCTCACCTCAAAATCAAAGAATCCATTTAAATATTTGTTCAGGCAAACATTTTCTTTAGACAATAAAAATTCCTCTGAAACTGCGGTATTGCATTACTGAGTGACGCAGTTAAATGGTGGCTTTATAATGTTAGGAAATAGCATTGTTCAATCCAACGGATACCATTTTGAGTAAACTGAACGTGTGACACATGAAATCAAACTTGTACAAATAGGTGACGTTGAAAGAGTAACGACTCAACGGCCTATCGTAAAATTATGTTCAAACATTAAACAATTGCCGACTGAAACAAAATAGATGTTACATATGTTTATACAATAAAACAATGAAAGCTTACTTATCAGGCTGGCTGTATGTCGCGTATATATATATATATATATATATATATATATATATATATATATATATATATATATATATTTGCTATATGTTATTAATTTGACTGGATTATTTCTAGTCAGCGGAAAGATTTAACATAAAACTGGTCCACCTGAACAAATTGCCAGATAACCTGGAAAATAGCAGTGTACATATAGAATATTACCCATGACGATCTACTCGTAAAATGTATTTTATTTCTCAAGCCCGTTTACTTTAGTAGCCTTGATTTTATTTTCTCATTAGAAAATTGTATCCATCGTTATCACATTCATTTATATTATAACTTTATAGTCAATTGACAATGTCTGTAGAGGTGCTTTACAATAAGTCAATGGGCACTCTTATTATAAACTATTACTACCTTGTGTAACTTTTATTGATAACTGCTTTATTGTTGTGAGTTTATCCACATTGTATTGTATCGTATATACCCGCTTGAAGGTTCATATTATCTTTACATAGCAAAGCCACTGTATAAATAACATGCAACGCTACCTCCTATCTCTGTCTCTGCATTTTTCTACACAATAGGTATGAAAAGCTTTAACACGAAGGTAAAGAATGTGATGGGTGCATGAATAATTGTGATTATTTACACAACTTCAATGGCAACGGGAAGATGTTGAGGTCAGGTGACTAAATTGCTATAGTACACGGCAAGATGTAGAGGACACTTGATTCAAGTGCTATAGCAAAGGCAATGTTTAGGCTTGTGATTAAAATCTTCCTTATGGTCATACTCCCCACATTTTATTTTAATAAACGGTGAATTTTAAAATTATTAAAATTACTTCTTGTTAAAAGAACTGGTCTTGATATATTATTAGCAATATATTGTGGTTGTAGCTTTTGCTCTGATTCATCATTCCTTTATGCCCTTGTATGATACATGAGGTAGCATCGTAATACCTCAAGGTTTCCATAGTTACACAAATTCGTTCAAGTCTTTCTTTTATTATCAGATCCGTTGTTTGCTTTACCCATGCTAAGAACTGTCCTATGAGATATTCCACAATGCCAGATCTTGTCATCCTGAAATGGTGACCAATTAAAGCTGCATGTTCTCCATTTTTGTATATATTTATAATGGTAATGACGCATTATTCTCTTATTTTTGTGTTCTATATTCTTTATTGCCAAGAGTGTATCAGTCTTAATGCTTATTTGATAAACCGTTGATCTTTTACTCCGTTGTCGTGCTTCTTGAAAATAAAAAGATTATAGCTTTAGATTTTATCACATGTTTATTCTACAATCACCAATATACGTATCTTATTATCTCATTATGTAAACACATGCATTTTGATAAATGTATTCCCAATATCTGGTTAAATATGTGTATATATGCCAAGTTTTATTTTAACTCATGTTGGATGCATATATATATATATATATATATATATATATATATATATATATCCCTATTAACCTTCCCATGGTAAAAAATGTATGCGCTGTACTTACATTCAGTAATCGACACAATATATGTTTCAGAATGATTTTGTTCAGTCGTGCATTTGTCCGTCGCTTTGAATCAGTCTAGTTTATCATAATACAAGTGACGCCATGTGCAAATCTGACAATTGCGCAGGAAAAAACCCTATTGCTTTGACAACTATATTTTTCGAAGATTCCATGCTTGTTTCTATAGAAGAATCTAAAGAGTCAACGAGCCTGTGGTAGAAACAACAATACTAACTCCCAAATCCACTAATGTCGATACCGACGAAAATTACCTATTTCATTAAACCATGAAAATTAATTAGATACAAATGAATGAATTTAATTAAAATGTCATTCAATTCATTATGCATTTTAATTGCAGACTAGCCTTGAGGTAGCTTGTACAATCAAGTGAACTTAATAGAATTGAAACATGACGGATTTCGCAGTTATGACTTAACGTACAGTCCCTTGTAATTCCATGCAGACTTAACATCAATATGGATTCATTTCATATTTCTTACAACTACATTTCATTAGTACAAATAGACAAACTGCAGTCATGGCTACACGAAAATCAAAATTTTCTTAGCTGCGTCGAATTAATTAATCATGGTTCAATGCATGTCGTTTATCTATAACAATATATGTGAACTGATGTAATTTTGTTGCGTTTAAACAGAAAATGGCAAACATTATATGAATTGTAGTAAATTATGATAATATAAAACGTTTTGAAAATGCGATTTTGAAATCAAAACTATAGTTCAAACTTGCAAAAAAATTACCAGATTTGCCGAGAAAGAATTACAAAAAAATATTGTTGAGCTTTCTCTTCTTTTTGCTTTTAAGACAACATACTACTTCTCATTACCCCTATTAGCAACTGTGCTTCTTATCTCTACCACCCCTGACTTGTGCCTTCCACATTCTCATCCCTCAGCTACTTTCGTTGCTCATCAAAGTTATGGAAAGCTATCAAGCTATATACTATGTATATGGATTGTATGTATCTCCCTTTCTCGTGTCTTACACATTCCCAGCACACATAACACCCCACCCTTTCAAGTAAATTTACCTCCACAAAAATTCAGTATATAACAGCTGGCGAGGCCCTTTATATATTTCTTTGTAATTTCTGAGAATATATCTTTGCTCTCCTTCAAAAATGGAGAAGGAAAGACACAAGTAAATTGTTTTCGTAAGCTTCATCTGGAGAATAGAAAAGACATAAATTGTAACGTACTTTATGTAGAAGAAGTTAACATGTTTCATCGCCTGCATAGCAGCAAAACTTCACAAGTAATTCACAATACGTTCCAATGCATTAAATGTGACGTGGCGACAAGCAAATAAACAAATCTGTTTCTATATTTGCTTCGGAATTAGATGTCTGCCATAGTCAAACTCTGTCATGGAAGAGCAATAATTCATTTCTCATAACCTAATCTGCAATTGCGTCAGGAAGTAGAGTAAATTACACATACAGTCGTGAAATCGGCACACAGAGTTTGGCTCATCTTTGTAGTACATAATATATAGTTGGAACGCTTTCCTACTTGCCCTGACAGATACAAGTGCCGGATACAAGCTTGATTCTGAACGTGGGTTAAAATCATGAACATGTAACATTTACAGTGAATAGATATTTCTATTGAACGTCCCCTTAGATAAAACGACATAATACTAGATAAGGTCATTTACTCCATAAGTTGCAGTTTTACATCTTGACCTCTGTTTCGTATTTTGTATCAGCATTTACAGCAATACTTTGCAATTACATTGGTGTTTATTCTAAATGGGATACATTTGTATATCTGTCACGGAATTGTGTATACTGTATATCAATATATATGTGTGATCAAAAATGTACTCGGGTTTCGTTGCCGCGTACAGCGTTACCCGAGGGTGGTTTGTTTCTTTCGGCTCTAGTTATTTCGAAATACTGAGCGCGACTCAACCCATGCTGCATGTGCAAATTGCCTGCAATGAAAACCCAAGTACCTAGCTGCGCATATTCATCACAGCTAGAGTACTTATAGAGCAAATTATCTATGTTCAAATTATATTACGACGAGTCTTGTCAGGAAGCTTACCACATTACGGGAGCAATCTTCAGCTGTAGAGGTATGTGACATTTAAAATTAGTTCTTTATTACTATTCGATTTGTATGACAGAATTGCTTCATATATTAGACGTTTTAGAATTTATTCTAAATTATATAGAGAGTCAATACCTAGGTCATATAACGCCATGCTATTAGAAATACTATAGTCTGGTTCAAGTTAGCTATTTGTTGTAACTGAACAGACAGATTGAATTTAATTATACGCTGCATGCATTGAATGATTAATATAATGTGTAACGAAACGAATTAATGTGCGCGCTTGCGCAACATATATGAATGATAAAGTACTTGACCGTGCCATACGTACTACACTGTTCAGTTGTGATACTTTTAGCTCCCTTGTGTATGGTTTGGAGATGTGGAGTCACAGAACTCTGTGGGGTTTCTTGTGACGTGTACGCTGTGTCTGGTTATGTTGACTCGGAAGAGAGCACTGGTGTTCTCGATGTGAGGGACCATCTGGTCTGTGTTGAATGAGAAGGCTCTCGAGGGATCCTTGAACAGACTGGGAGGGGTGGACCATGCATACATATTTCAGTATCACTAAATGAGTGGTAAATTGATGAATTTATGAATTGATAGATTGATAAATTCATAAATTCATAAATTCGTGCATCCATGTTTCAAATATCGCTAACTGAGTGATATGTTGATAAGTGTATAATACATGCGTCCTTCTTGTGGATAAATTGTTAATGATGCATTATTCGTAGTCGTATATAAATCACATGCTTAGGTCACACTTGGTGCTTAATAAGACCTTGTTTGTATTAGGGTGTAGATCATATAGTTCTATTTGTTGATTGGCGATAGGACGTTATTCACGTTTGTTTAAATTCCATTCGTTAATTCATCTTTGAGTTTTCTCGTTGAGTTACTTGTTGTTGATAGTTCCATGTTAGGAACTATATAATTTTCCTTATCTTTTTGTTAGAATGGTGTCAGATTCGTTCATCTTTAAATTGCGTTTATAAATAAACATCTCATTAACGCAATTGCTTTCGGTGTCTTCACTAATCCAATCCCAACCCGGCTTCATCTTGTTACAATGGTGTCAGAAGTGGGATGGGATTAGGCGGAGCGCGGACGTTAGTTTGCACAGGTCTTGACTCCGGTAAGATTTGTCAGTTATCTGTTTTAGACTGTGACCTTCCTGACAAGAGATAATTAAGGCGGGTGAGTGAATACCTCACTCATATTTTGTTTTATTTGCCAATTGTTTATCATATATACATATTGCATATATTTGGTTGCCCTCTGAGAAGGAAGATACGGTTGGTTTGTGTAATCCTAAATTTGTATGTGTTATGATAGTGCACTTTATAATTGGTGATCTTATCAACAGTATTTATCATGTCGTCACTCAAAGATCTAGTGGAGATGGGCAAACAGTTTGGGTATGAGGGGGAGGCCCTTAGAAAATTCGTTCAGGAGGAGCAGGCTCGGGAAAGGGATCAAAGGGTAAAGGAGAGAGATATAGAAAGAGAAAAGTTAGAACTGGAGAAGCAGGCAGAGAGGGAAAGATGGCAATATGAGAAGGAGAAGATGGAGCTAGAGAAGCAGTCTGAGAGGTAAAAGTTAGAAGTAGAGAAGCAGGAGGAGAGGGAGAGAAGGGAATATGAGAATGAGAAGATAGCGCTAAAGAAGCAGGCAGAGAAGGAAAGGATAGAGTGGGAAAGGGAAGCAGAAAGATAAAGAATAGAGCAGGTAAGAGAACTTGAGGAAAGCAAGTTAGAGAAAAAGAAACGAGCAAAGTTATAAACCATAGAGTTAGAAGACAGAAATATGGAGAGGGAGTATAAAAGGAAATTAGAATTATTACAAGCTAAGAGGGAGGGAGAACAAGACTCTAACTCCAGCAAGTTGAGAGGCCCAAAATTACCCCCTTTTGAAGATGACAAAGATAACATGGATAGTTATTTACATAGGTTTGAGCGATATGCCACCATCCAGAAGTGGAAAAAAGATGATTGGTCGCTCCATCTCAGCGCGTTACTTAAAGGTAAAGCGCTATATGTGTATTCGCGTCTACCCGTAAACATCGCATTGAACTATGACGTGTTAAGAGAGACACTCCTTAAGAGAGACGAGTTGACAGAGCAAGGGTTCCGCAAAATGTTTAAGTATAGTAGACCCGAGAAAGGCGAGACATTCACCCAGTTCGTCGGTAGGACGGGAAATTATTTCCAGCGGTGGGTTGAATGTGGCAAGATGCAAAAAACATTCGAGGGCCTTACTGACTTTTTACTAGGGACCAGCTGTTAAACACTTGTGGTAAGGAGTTGTATTTGTTCCTGAGGGAAAAGTCCTTCAATAATATATCTGATATGGCTACTCAGGCAGACTATTTCGCCGAAGTTCGGGGAGGTACCAAGAATGTGGTCTCGAGGGACAACAAGGGACGTAATCAAGCTAAAGATCAGAGACCCAGAGAACCCGAGAAACTTGGTACTAATAAAGGTGGAAACTTTCAATCTGGGAAGGGTACAAATCGTAGCGATAGACACTGTTTCACCTGTAAGGAATGGGGTCACATCGCGCCCGATTGTCCGAAAAGGAAGGGGTTCGTCCAGAGAGCCGCGGTTGCTATTGAAAGCAGGGCATGGCCAGGAGGGTATAAGCGCGATGATTTTCCGCGTGATAATTCGCCATCTAATAACGCAAATACGATATACGAGTCCGCAGCGCGTGCGCAGATCGGTCGTGATGTTATTCAGTCGATCGGCACTTGTCTTTTTCCCGAGGCGAGGGTACCGATTGCAAGTGGTACCGCCAACGGTCAAGAAGTCACGGTCTTGCGCAACACCGGGTGTACGGGCGTCGTGGTAAAGCGGAGTCTCGTTATGGAAGACCAAATGCTTGGTTGGAAATCCCCGTGCATGTTGTTAGATCAAAGAATTGATCGCGTTCCGGTCGCGAGAATAGAAATCGAGACGCCTTTCCTGACCGGAACCTTAGAAGCACTGTGTATGGACAATCCTATATACGACCTAACTATCGGAAATGTCGAGGGCTCCAGACTCCCAACTCTATCCGATTTTCGGTTTCCCGTTGTACAAGCGGTCGAAACTAGAGCGCAGGCGCAGGCGGAGAAACAGCCGCTACATAAGCTGAAAATTCCGGAAGCCGTGACCGATATCTCGCGCGATGAATTTACGCGTGAGCAAGGGCATGACTCGTCCTTGAGCGCGACCGCGGAGAGGATCGTGTCAGGTAGCGCGAAACATTGTAAGGGTGGGGCAAGTTTGAAATTTTTACGTAGGGAAGGGTTAATGTACAGGCAATTTACCTCGTTGGAGGGTAGAACATTCTTTCAGCTTGTTGTCCCCCAAAAAGCCAGGTCCCGTGTACTTAGAGTGGCGCACGAGTCCGGTAGAGTACGTCACTTGAGTAGGAAAAGGACGACTGACAAAGTGTTAAGAGAATTTTATTGGCCCGGGGTAAATAGTGACGTTAGACGATTCTGTCGTTCGTGTGATGTATGCCATAAAAATGTTGAAAAGGGCGTTTTGAACGTTGTATGTATTGCAATTAGACCCCAGTACAGAAACTCCCCTTGAGTACCCCATGAGTGTAGGAAAAGAGAGAATAGAAATGGTCAGCGTGTGTCCAGAATTACCTGTAGGTCAGCGTCAGCAAGTCAGGGAAATTTTGAGTAAGTACCCAGACGTGTTGACAGTTAGACCATGTAATACTGGATTAATAATGCATGGGATAAACTTGAATACCTCGGAGCCAATCAGAATTAAGGGATATCCGATACCCTCTAATGCACGGGAGACAATCGATGAGGAAGTAGGTAAAATGTTAGACCTGGGAGTGATTGAACCCTAAACTCCGACTATTCATCCCCCGTGGTATTGGTCAGAAAGAAAGACTGAACGAATCGATTTTGTATAGACTTTCGACAACTAAATAAAGTCGCCGTGTTTGATGCAGAACCGATGCCAGACATGGAGGGCTTTTTTTCAAAATTGGCAGGGCACCAGCACATTTCTAAATTAGATCTTACAAAAGGATATTGGCAGGTGCCCATCGCTGAAAATGCCCGCGCATTAACGGCATTCGCGACCCCTAAAGGTCTTTACCAGTTTAAGGTTATGCCTTTCGGTCTGGTTAACGCCGGTGCATCGTGCGTGAGTCTTATGCGAGAATTGTTGAAAGGCATGAACAACGTAGATACTTTTTTCGACGATATTCTTGTATATGCGCATACCTTGGAAGAGCATGTTAGGGTATTAGTCGATCTGTCCGACAGGCTCCGCAAGGCAAATCTCACAGCGAGACCCTCCAAGTGTAGTATAGGATATTCTAACTTGGAATGCTTGGGCCATCTAGTAAGTGGGTCAGGGCAGTTAAAACGCCACCCTGACAAAATTGAAGCGATTAAAGACGCTCCAAGGCCAGAAACAGATACGATCGTTTCTTGTTTTTATAGGAAGATCTTTCCAAATTTCGCCGATATAGCTAGTCCATTGACGGATTTAACTAGGAAGGGGCAGCCCAACAAAGTTTCTTGGGGTTCATGCCA
Source organism: Margaritifera margaritifera (assembly GCA_029931535.1). Classification (NCBI taxonomy): domain Eukaryota; kingdom Metazoa; phylum Mollusca; class Bivalvia; order Unionida; family Margaritiferidae; genus Margaritifera; species Margaritifera margaritifera. Next base: position 706,561 of record JAQPZY010001205.1, read on the forward strand.
AGAAAGAGTTTTTAACGCTCTTAAGGGAAGATTGATCAGTGCGCCAATCCTAAAGTTGCCAGAGTTAAATAAATCGTTCGTATTGAGACCTGATGCGTCCGACACGGAATTAGGAGCAGTTTTGTTACAGGAGCAGGATTGGGTAAAGTTACCCATAGCTTACGCTAGTAGGAAATTGCTGCCTAGGGAGCAAAACTACTCCGTGATTGAACAGGAGTGTTTGGCACTAGTGTGGGGTATAGGTAAATTTCACACGTACCTTTTCGGAAGGGAATTTGCCCTTAAAACGGACCAGCAGCCTCTCATATATTTGAACAAGGCAAAAGTCGCCAACGCAAGATTGATGCGTTGGGCATTGACTCTGCAGCCATATCGTTTCCGGATCGAAGCAATCAGAGGGTCGGAAAATGTAGGGGCCGATTACTTAAGCAGAGTGTGATTTGCAGGTTTTTTTTCTTCTTACCATGATATTCTTGTAATGAAAATAATGTTTCAGTTTGTATTTTTGTTCAATTCCGTGATTTCATAAAAGTGTTTCCACTTTTTTTAAGGGGGGGGGGGAGGTATTGTCACGGAATTTTGTATACTGTTAATCAATATATATATGTGATCGAAAATGTACTCGGGTTTCGTTGCCGCGAACAGCGTTACCCGAGGGTGGTTTATTTCTTTCGGCTCTAGTTATTTCGAAATACTGAGCGCGACTCAACTCATGCTGCATGTGCAAATTGCCTGCAGTGAAAACCCAATTACCTAGCTGCACATATTTGTCACAGCTAGAGTACTTATAGAGCAAATTATCTATGTTCAAATTATATTACGACGAGTCTTGTCAGGAAGCTTACCATTTTACGAGAGCAATCTTCAGCTGTAGAGGTATGTGACATTTAAAATTGCATTCTTTATTACTATTCGTTTTATATGACAGAATTGTTTCATATATTAGACGTTTTAGAATTTATTCTAAATTCTGTAGAGAGTCAATACCTAGGTCATGCAACGCCATGCTATTAGAAATACTATAGTCTGGTTCAAGTTAGCTATTTGTTGTAACTGAACAGACAGATTGAATTTAATTATACGCTGCATGCATTGAATGATTAATGTAATGTGTAACAAAACGAATTAATGAGCGCGCATGCGCAACACATATGAATGATAAAGTACTTGACCGTGCCATATGTACTACACTGTTCAGTTGTTATACTTTTAGCTCCCTTGTGTATGGTTTGGAGATGTGGAGTCACAGAACTCTGTGGGGTTTCTTGTGACGTGTACGCTGTGTCGGGTGACGTTTGCGTGGAAGAGAGTACTGGTGTTCTCGATGTGAGAGACCAAGGCTTAACGACCATCGGGTCTGTGTTGAATGAGAAGGCTCTCGAGGGATCCTTGAACAGACTGGGAGGGGTGGACCTTGCTTTGTAGCTCCTTGACCATTGACTAGAGCGGGTGGAACCGGAAATACATCTTGGTCGTCAACTGGACGCCACGATATATATATATATATATATATATATATATATATATATATATATATATATATATATATATATATATATATATATATATATATATATATATATATATATATATATATATATATATATAGATATATATATATATGTATATATATAAAGTGTTCCATGTTATTATTTTCACTATTGCTATCTGAGCAAAATTTCATGCATTCACATTTCAATATCGCTATATGAGTGATAGATTCATAATTTCACGCATACATATTTCAATATCGCTAACTGAGTGATATGTTGATAAATGTATAATACATGCGTCCTTCTTGTGGATAAATTGTTAATGATGCATTACTCGTAGTCGAATGTAAATCACATGTTTAGGTCACACTTGGTGCTTAATAAGACCTTGTTTGTATTAGGGTGTAGATCATATAGTTCTATTTGTTGATTGGCGATAGGACGTTATTCACGTTTGTTTAAATTCCATTCGTTAATTCATCTTTGAGTTTTCTCGTTGAGTTACTTGTTGTTGATAGTTCCATGTTAGGAACTATATAATTTTCCTTATCTTTTTGTTAGAATGGTGTCAGATTCGTTCATCTTTAAATTGCGTTTATAAATAAACATCTTATTAACGCAATTGCTTTCGGTGTCTTCACTAATCCAATCCCAACCCGGCTTCATCTTGTTACAATATCAACGAGAAAATACGTAGTATTATGCATTACACCTAGGAGAAGCTAAGAGCCAGAGAATGCCAAAATATTATGGTTGGACAGCGTTAGGCTTGCCACAGATTCATTGTATTTACAAAACTATGCAGCTTTATTTGAACATTGTCACAATAACTGCAATTTCTCGATTTAAAATTAACCTTCTCTTTTATTATATATTTTTAACGCATTTTGGTAACAAGCTTGAGTCCGCTAGCTCTAGAAGAGACAACACCAAATATTCAATTAATCCCTTGGGTATGTTGTTGACAGATTTGCGTGCAATTAGAGGAAACCAAAGCGTCCACTTTATTAGATTCGATTTTTTAGATACGTGGATTTTTTGGACTACTTTTATTTCTTGAAGTAAATGAGTAGTTCTTTACTGAACTGCCTTACTCAGCTTCATACAATAAAGGCTGTCTATAATAGCAGAATGGTGTATCCGACACAAAACTGTTAAGACACCATTATGTCCGACAAAACAATCTTATCCTAATACAAAAGAAACATATAGTATATTAGGATAATGGTGTACCAGGAAAGAACGACGCAAAGAGATCAGTTTACCTAGCAAGGATATATTTTTGTTATCAGTGATATCATGTCCCCTATTACGCCACCTGTGTATGTGTACTTAAGGGAGGGGTTGGATGAAGTGGGATCGGAAAATCGCTAAAAACAGCGGTTTTTAAAAACATGTGTGATTTTAAAAATATTAAAACAACTTGATTCAAATAATTGATATAATCTCCTCCTGAAACATCCTTCTTAAGGCAGGCATAGATTTTATAGTGCACCAGAAACTCTTATATTTCCCGATACATAGAACTGAATTGTATCGTATAGGTGAAATTGGAAGTGATCGCTGACCAATCCTAATGAGTTTGTGGTAAATGGTACGCTGTATCTAGTGGGTACTACTAAGTATCAGCGAAAGTAGGTCATAGCTATCACAGACACTTTTTGCATATACAGTGCTGAAGTTTGATGGGTGTTCATATTGGAAATCACCACAGGCAGAACGAATGTAGGTAGAAGTGACATGTATGTACTTTTCATACTCTATTGAATAGTATCCTTTTCTCATTTTCATGTAGCACAGTTTCGTCGACACTGCTACATGTATGATCATGAAACGTGATGTGCGCGTTCACCTCCATAACTTATGTTAGCACCCATGAAAAGTACATTGGAGTTGTAATGACCCACTTTTCTTACTAACGTGACAATGTAAGTATATGGATTATGTACGGGGGAAACGGACAAGATATAACATTTAATATTCTTTTGGTTCATGCTTTGGACAAACCTTTAAATTTCTATAAATTATTAGCGTGAAGAAAAAAATAGAAAAATCTTTAATTTGTACTGCTTATCATGGATCGGAAACACAATAACATGCAATTTCATCCGGGTTCTCTCTTGGTATTTTTCTATAGTACCAATGCTGATATTGCATGTATTTATGTAGCTTTATCGAGTTTCCGTGCGATGGCTGATAACTATTGTCTAGCTGTATTGCCTCTCGAACACATGTGAAAATACCTTTTGCATAAAAGTACACCTGTTATTTGCACAAAATTAAGATTCGATATTCTTATGATTTCTCCCCAGTTTAAGAAGCTAAACTGCTTTAATGCGTCCCACTAGCATTATTACCACCCTGCCATAGTTTTTCTGGCTACGTTTTAGAAGTCATGTCATGTTAATGTACTCGAGTCAACCGTAAGTTGTCTATTCTGCACTGTTTTTCAAACAGGTTCTTTGTCAAGTGCAAAACGGCATGCTCTGTACGTTGATGAAACAAAAGTGCTAGAAAAGAACAAATAATAGGACTATTTGTGCTTGCAAAGAAATGATGTCGCATTACCAAATAGACTGCTATAAAAGACACATGTCATTTAAAAGAGCTGTGATAAAACATTACTTCGAAATATTATTATTTGTGAATACTTTTTGTTCAATCATTGAATTTTCGAAAAGGAATATTTAATCAGTATCTCCATCAGTTAAAGCACCAAGTTTCTTTATTAGTTTCGATAAATAGTATGACCAACGAATTTCATCCACGATCTATAATTCTCTCAGCGTTTTCCTTTTGTTATTGATACCATTAAACTGAGCACAAAGCCAAGATATTAATATACCTATGCAAGTGTTGAGAAAGAATTTGGTTCTTCAGGATGAATGGTTAAACATAAACTGTCCATCAAAGACATTGTTTTTTGAACGTTTAGGCAACATTTACCAGAAGTCTCACCAGTAGCAGCATTATCATCAATGCAGTTTGTTTTTTGAAACCTGTTTTGCGTAAGTAGGAGGGAAACAAAATAAAGTTTCTCATTGCTAATAGAATCGAAGATACTCCTGCTGTCGAGTTATTATTATCCAGGCCCAGCTTCCCGTTTGGGATTCTAGGGTTATTGGCATCGATCCAGCCCTTGCCGTCATGTATGTTAATTGTACGCAAGGCAAGCTTGATCCAGTTTCTATTTTTCTCAGTATTGTTTGTTTGACTGAAACATGTGGTGGCACTTCCATCCGTGGAGAAATATTGTCCAAGACATCATTTGACGTTTTATCACTATTTGAGCCATCAGTTTTCGTCACTTTTTACATGATTTATTAGCCATTGTTATCCCTTCGGACAAGTCAATAAACCTTTGGCACATGGGTCCTGTTCACGTACATGACGGCAAGGGCTGGATCGATGCCAATAACCACAGAATCCCAACGGGAAGCTGGGCCTGTAACTGAACGGAACTGTCAAAGTGCCAATGAATTTCCTATCGAGAATATTCCGATGTAAATCATACTTTCGACGCAACAATCTAAAGTGCAAAGAATGCAGTAAATGAATCAGACTATTGCAGACACCGGGCGCACGCTAGGCTCTCTGCTGCTGCCAACTTTGCGGCTGTCATCCAACATGGGGATTGCCGAGCGGGCCCGGAAACGACTGGATAATAATAACTCGACAGCAGGAGTATCTTCGATTCTATTGGCAATGAGAAACTTTATTTTGTTTCCCATTTAAGTTTAACCATTCATCCTGAAGAACCAAATTCTTTGTCAATACTTGCATAGATATATTAATATCTTGGCTTTATGCTCAGTTTAATGGCATCAATAACAAAAGGACAAAGCTGAGAGAATTATAGACATAATTCATTAATAAGATAACATAAGACTCTTTGCCGCCGAATGTATTGGTAAATTAGTGGCAAGTGAACCTAGAGTTGTGTATGGCCCTCTTTATTGTAAACGATTGGAAATAGCTCAAATCTGCTGCTTTGAAGAAAAGTTAAGAAAAGTTTGATTCTTATATGATACAGTGTCAAAGATCTACAATGTGGCACATAACAGTTTGACGTCATCCTAAAAAATCTTATGCTTCACAAACGGAGGAGGGAGGCATTTATGAGGACACAGGAGACACAAAATTAACAGGGGGTCATTGGTCACAAAAGGAATGAGACTTTGACATAAACTATTTGGAACTATCTGCAGCTTTCGTAACATTAAAATCCTTTTGTGGTCATGTGTCTAAATAAACAAAACAGGCTTCTTATGAATAACACCACAGCTGTAACATTCACTGACAAACAGGATGGAGCTAAGAACAGATGTAATTATGTTTCTAGAGAATTCTGGATGTGGTGTAAGGTATAAGGACTGCACATTGTGGTTGTCTATTATTCAGATAGTGATTAAAGAAAAATGATCATAGAAACTGAATGGAAATTCAATCCAATTGTCTTTCAACAAATGTGAGGTTCTTGTTGCCAAACTTGATTGAGATTTGTTTGTATTAGGTTTAAACTATCAGCTTAAACCATATGTTGCATGGCACTCTGCCCAGATGTAGAAAAAAAAAAACTGATGCTTTTAAAATGGATTGGTATACACAATGAAATTATCTGTTTCCTATTTTCGGTATGTTGGGTGTTGTACTAAACAGATAAGAAAACTACAAACAAGAAGGTGTACTGATAGTGCCAATATGGACAGCAAAGGGTTGTTGTTTATTTGTGACTGCCCTCGCATGTTACCAGTCTTAGTTTCCGAAACATTACTTGTGGACTGCCCTCGAATGTTACCAGTCTTTGTTTCCGAAACATTACTTGTGGACTGCCCTCACATGTTACCAGTATTTGTTTCCCCAGACATTACTTGTGGACTGCCCCCGAATGTTACCAGTCTTTGTTTCCCAAAAACATTACTTGTGGACTCCCCTAGCATGTTACCAGTCTTCAAAGAGCTATTGAAACTTACCCAGAACACATTTCTGACACACTTCCTTCTTAACAAAGTCAACAGCGTTCAGGCTCTTTGTGAAAACTGGCAATACAAAGACTTATCGGTACCAGTTACTGACATGAACTTGCATTCACGAAGAACGTCAAAAGAGAGACAATATTGGACTCCACACAAAATAAGGTTCCTCTTCTCACCATCTGTAAATAGCATTCTTGAATTTGTAACCAGCTTCCACGTTGCAGAATAAAGTTACATAGTTATTAATCTTGCTAGATCTTCCCGGTAGGACATTTTAATTGCTGGTGATATTTCGCCTTTGGGCAGTAATCCACTTAGTAGACGCTTTATGAACGGAATGTTGCATTTAAGGACCGCTTTGCCCAGATTAAGTGTTACATGGGGTGTGTCAAAAGTTATATCACAGTTAAATGACATGGAGCCTAATCAAGGGCTCAAATTAAAATGCTTGACTCTGAAGCTTGCCATGTTACTTGCCATATTGTCAGCTCGAAGACTGCAATCATTATCTGTGTAAGACATTCAGGATACAGAAATTAGTGATGTTTCAGTAAAAATTAATGTTAAAAATATGCTGAAGAAGAGTAAGCCAGAAAATCATTTGCTTGGGCAAGAAGTAGAAAAATACAACACAGATTTTCGTTTGTGTAGTGTTCAAGTTTTGTCTGAGTATATTAAACAAAGAAAACCTCTACGTGGTGATGAAAGTCCTTGGTTTATAAGTTATAATCCATCTCACAACAAAGTCTCAAAATATACAATTTCAAGGTGGATTAAGGGACCGACAATTTTATTTTTCGTGGGAAAGTGGGTGTAGAACTGCGATTTTCTTTTAAACCGGGATGCTTTTTTCTCTTACCTAGATATATTTTTTTAAAACTATTGGATGCAATTAGATTTTTTATTCTACAAATCAAAGCAAGAACTTGTTGCTGCAAGCTGTTTGTGGGCAGGAAATGTACACTCTCCCCAACCACCACCACCATCACACCACCGATAAATAAATGGTCTGTTCCTAACAAATTTTGACTTTGATATAAACCCTGGAATCTTTACACCACAAGTGCTGCAGTTGTCTCCATCGTTTGAAGCCACGGGCAAAAGTCCTCTAAGCTGCCTGTGACAAGATTTCCTCGTTTTTCATGAATATGCATAAACAAATATACGTCATCAACAACAGCATGAAATAAGGTCTTGCACATTAACAAAAGTGTCCTTTTTATCGATTTATAAGTGGCTGTTTGGAAGAGAAACTTTGATTGGTTTATTCAGATAGCATGAAAGATCATGTTCTGTCAACGTTTCTAGAATATTGTATTCGGGCGTGCAACGATTAGTTAAACAGGTTTATTCATATTCGTTATAAATGAGGAAATCTTATCGCAGGCAGCCACGGGTGAAAAACAAACGTGGCGGATTTTCCTCGGTGTCTTGCGACAGTCTCTTGTGCAGCGTAAAGTGAGCTGCCTTTATCAGCTTTATTAAAGACAGATATTTGGAAAAATGACATTGTTTTCCCCAATTTTTTCAATAAGCCAATAACAGTTGATTGGACTTTTGCGAAGAGATTTCTAGACAAGGCATGAAGTCTTCAAAATATGAATTTTATTTTTGTACATTGTTACAAATCTATGGCCTAAAAATAAGCAACAGAAATAAAGTGAAACCAACAAAATCAAGTAAAATCAACAAGCAATTTAATTCTAGACAATTAAAATTAAATTCAAAAGATACTTATAATATTCTGATTTAAAATCCAAATAATCTAATAATCCTAAGCGTCCTAATCATAGTCCAATATATAGAATGTTCAAAATGAATTCCAGTAGCCTTGAATGTCCTGATGTGCCAGTAGTCTTGAATGTCCTGATGTGCCTGAATGATGTAATCCAGAATATCTTTGGATAAATAAACAAAAATCTCAAAGTCTTCCATCAATCCAAAATGAGAATGAGCACTTAGTAATTCCAATGAATATTATAAATAAATAATTCCTCTTTCTGAATTTGTTCTGATTTTGACAACACAACTATAAACATCTGATTTTTAAAATGATTCTTCATAGAGTGACAATTGGAATGAGAATGAAATATTGTTTACGAAACTCTCTCTCTCTCTCTCTCTCTTTCTCTCTCTCTCTCTCTCTCTCTCTCTCTCTCTCTCTCTCTCTTTACATATATATATATATATATATATATATATATATATATATATATATATATATATATATATATATATATATATAAACAAAGGGTACCTGACAGAAATTTTTAGAAAATCATATGCCTACATGACTAAAATCAGCAATTCTAGTGGAAAAATCAATCTAATTGTAAACAAAAGAAACCCTGACCTCGAATTCTAAGTAAACAAAGTGTTTACATTCTACAATCAAAGACAAAGTTATTATGTACACATTTTACATAGCAGCATTATATTTTACTTGAATATACTTTTCGCTAATACTCGATGCATGTACACATTCTTTCAGTTAAGATACACATTGACCACAGCTCTAAATATCTCACGTATCATCTCATTTCCCTTATATGGTAGAGTAGAATTGGAAAATTAAACGGGATTTATTGAAGTTTGATTGTAATAATATGAAGATATATGAGGGAATGAGAGGAAAAGTGCTCACCCTTACCCACCCTATATTATCTAATTATTGATCAAGAAGTGTCGCGAAAGTCTGACCACTTAGCTCACAGCATAATCTCACCTAATCTCTCATCCCCTTGCATGGCTTCATATAATTGCAATCAAACTTCAATCAAATGCGTTTAATATTTCCAATTATCACAACAAGAAACCACATGTAGTTGTACTGTACTATGTTCGACATATTATTTTTACACATACAGAAAGGGTTATCACAGGTGTGTAGTATGACGACAATGAACCTTTAATTTCAAGTGGAATGATCCAAATCTGGATTCCCAGATGTGCAAAAATATCGTTTCCTGATTATACACTTTCTATAAATCGTTGTTTTCGTATATTTTCGATTTTCAAATTTTAATATAATTATTTCACAAGAAAAAAGACAGCATGTGTCTTTTGCAAAAAGGAGAGAGAGAGAGAGAGAGAGAGAGAGAGAGAGAGAGAGAGAGAGAGAGAGAGAGAGACAGGAGATATACTGATTAGTTGATTGATCTTTAACATTACATCAGCATATGGAGGACTATTAGTGCCAAATCAATGAGAATAAGACGCCTTGCCCACTGACACTCCACGGGAGTTGGCACATACTTTTCTAGACAGGATTCGAATCCACCACCTACTGACCGTGAGTACAGTTAGTGAATTATTGAACCACCTTTTCTTCCTGCAAGAGGAACGAGACTGTTAATGTATTTGTAATTCATTATGGCTGTAAATATGCCTTTGTGGAAGTTCTGACAGAAACATATAACGAACATGTACAAGTATTGTGCAACAATGTGGGAATAACGGAGAAGACGTTTCGGTCGGAATTTGTGTAAATATGACTTAAGAGGGGCATGTTTACTTTCCCAACTAAAACAATTACATCTAGCATAGAAGCAAAGCACCAAAATAAGTATCTTTGAAAAATTTTATCTGTCTCCTTAAACCTGTTTACAGGTAATTTGTTAATGCATTGTTGTATATTTGCTTTAATGAATGGAATTTTTCATCAAGTAATTTACAATGAAATTATAAATGAGACGAGTAAGGCTTAACGAGGTTGAACATTGGTAATTTTCAGTGCTCGTACGGCCTAAAAAGTAGCAACGTTCAACCTCGTTAAGCTTTGCTCGTCTTATTTATTTGCGTCATCTGTGAAAAAATCTACCGCTAACGTCATGTAGATTCCGTATAGTACTTAAGTTGTTGTGTTTTGTTCAGGTTTTGTTTGTGTAATCGTTTTGTGTGGCCTTGTACCCTCGAACAAGGAATTTGTTGATTCCGAAAGCGCTTGGGCTGGTCTCACATCAGTTTGGCACTGTTGTTTGTCTGCTTTCATTTCATATCTATTATTTCCCGAGCCAACATGGTATTTTTGATCCAGTGCTTTTGTAAAGATGTTATTTGCTGTGTCATTTATAACTTGTACACACACACACACACACACACACACACACACATATATATATATACATATGCATGCTTGCATGAACTATTAATGATTAAAAGTCAGTTTGCTCTGATTTTATTATGAAGAGTTTACGCATAAGATATTAAAATCAGTTTTCGTCAAGTAAACTAAACTTATGAGAAGTGATTAATAAATTTGTCTTTTCATTATGCATGGTTTAGATTATAGCTATACTCGCAAGATCCACATTTTCGCGCAATTTACGCTATCCGGTTACTAAAAGCTCGTCTTCTAAATATTATTCTAACACATGTTGCTAATCTAACGCGTTTCCTTATTGGTCGAACGTCATAATTGGCGGCAGTCACATCCACGATAAACAGATGGAAATGTTGACACCGTGGTGACGTAACGACTCTCCATGTAACGTACTGCCACGAAGAATTCAAATTTCTGCGACTTTACGACCAGTTGTTCCAAAGTATGTCAGAACAGAGATTCGAAAGTCTTGTATCTGAAGATATGAGGGCTTTATTGGTGATTTAACTGACGCAAATATCCGTTTTACCTCCTCTCCACCTCAAGAATGTTATCTCACCTTAATTGCCTATTGCGCACGTGTTTTCCTTTTTTTTCGCTTTATGTTATTCACAGCAATGTAGAAGACAAATAAAGACCTGTTGTGCCCATTTCACCATGACCCTACCTACGTGATTACGGTCACTTGTACAAGTGCGAGTGTGTTTTGGCGATTGTGACCAGAAATATGACTTGGACGAAATAATTACTAAGATTTATTTACTTATTTATCTAATTTTGTGACTTATTTTATCTGAATTCTAAGCGTGAATCCGTTTCTTTTCAGCTTAACTAATTTCACTACCACACCCAAAAAACAATCGCTGTTTATATTGTTTTTACCCACTGTCTTACTTCAATGAGTACCATTATTTGGCTGTCAGAGAAAAGGCTAATTATATTGGTCATCCGTCGGACATTGGTCGATATCAGCAAAGTTAAAGACGTCCTACCCCTTTTCTGAGCTATCCCTCATATAATTGTCCTGTTTTAGAACGTTTGCAGTCCGCGCACAAAATGATGGCCGACATAGCACCGTATACATGACCAAGGCTAATATTACATTGAGGAGTGGATGGTATATTAATTTTGGCTTTTCCTATCCTACGTCAGCTTGATTTGTTATCTTACTAGTTTATGCTTACACTTATGCCTGTTGTCTACTCAATTGCAATATTTAACATTGGGAATAAACATGTTGTGTGTGAATATCATGTACGTATTTACTGTCGAGTAGAAGTTATATCCCCTTTCTTTCTGTCAAATAGTCTTCCTATAATGTCATGCTCGCAATGTGTGAAACACAGCCACATTAGCCCTAACCCCCCCCCCCACACACACACACATAGACTATAAAATCTCCTAGCTTTATAGAAATCGCACTAAAAGAAAATGAAGGTACAAAGCCTATCATTACATAATCTTTAGAACTATCTAATACGTATATGTTTGATATATTGTATTACCTTTTGGCCTTATCTACTCAATAATAATTAACGTAATGTACATAACGTACCGCGCATATATATATATATATATATATATATATATATATATATATATATATAGAGAGAGAGAGAGAGAGAGAGAGAGAGAGAAGCGCAGTTCGCAAAAAAGAAGCGTAGAAAATGAAAATCGCAACACACTCCCTACAGAAAAGGTTTGCTTTTGATTTTAGGATGAGTGATACATTCAGACTGGAAATTAGACCTGTTGTGGTCGTGGGAAGTGGTACATAAGGACAATTGACAGTATGCACGGTCACTTGAGAGGTTCCAGTACAAGTGATATTGCAAAATTAAGAGTTTAGGGGTAGTATTAACATTGTTTGTTAAAATTTGTAGTAATCTTGACAGTTTCTTAGTTTAAGTTATTAGCTGAAATACCAATAATGATTAGTTCATTTCTGCTTAAATGTATATGCCACTTTATGAACAATATATGAAAATTGGGCTAGAAATCCCCTGTTCCGGAAACTAAATACAATCGGCGTGATTTTTGAAACAAAAACCTTTTTTAAGTAAATTGGCCCTAGAAGGAATGAGATACATAAATCAACAGGTAGATGCAAGTGTAAAATACATATGCATTTAATTTCATGTAGTATGCATAATTTATTTGAATAACATGACGTTAAGATTTCCGGCAAAACGAAGAATGCTCACTCCATATAATTAGAAACACAATAAATAAGTCAACACGGTAAATCGGAACTCAAAAGTTTTTTTGTCTGTTCTTGTTTCGGCTAAATATGTATTAACATAATTTCTTTTATAAAGATTCATTGAATGCAATGCATTATTGTTTTTGTCTCGCATGCAAATCATGGGTGAAACATAGGCGTTGTTTTTATTGTTCGTATCTAGTCAGAGTCAGTTTCTTTGGCATTTGGGTCCATTTCTCTAAAATTGTCCTATTTACCTTATGGTTACATTCATTTACAGAAGATTTCTCGACAGAAAAAGGAGGCTACACTGACCTTCATTCACATTCTTGCGATAACTTAAAAGTCATTTCATTTTGTCTTTTCTCTAACGATAAAGCACTGATATTTATGAAAATTGAGAGACGTATTTATTTGCATTAATTTGGTCACCTTATATGCACATCATTTAAAAACATCACGGAGACCTGCTTTTCTCTTGGCCTTGATACATTTTAGATTTTTTTAACTTTGCGGCGGAGCGGGCGTGAAAAAAGCAAGTCTGGTCAATTCTTATTATAACTGTTACCTCTTGCTAGTTTCATTTGTTATCTCTTCTTTTCACCAGTTGTAATTATTTTGTTGCAATTATTTTATCCCCAGAGGAGTTGTTTTCACCCTTAGTAATTAGTATGTGCACAGAGGGGATGTTTTCAACAGTTGTAATTAATATGTGTCGAGAGGGATTGTTTTCACTACTTTTAATTAGTTTGTGCCCAGAGGGGTAGTTTTAACTAGTTGTAATTATTTTGTGCCCAGAGGGGTTGTTTTCACTAGTTGTAATTATTATGTGTCCCGAGGGATTGTTTTGATCACGTGTAATTATTTTGTGCCAAGAGGCGTTGTTCCGATCTTACTTATACAACGAGTTAAATTTCAACATATGTTGTATTCATCTGAATAAAATTTTTCTTGAAATAATTATATATTTTTGTCATGGTTTCCATTTCTGCAAGGCGAGTAAAAGCGAATGCCATTAATTCAATATTTATCAGCATTTATTTGTGAACGGATGGTTTTCTTTATAGCTGTAGCACAAAAGGGAGATTATTTAATTGATTTAGTATTGCCAAGGCTTTTTCTTTACAACCCATTTATATGTATTCCATTTAGTATTGTTGCTTTTACTATCTCTTTTATCTCCCTTACTGAAAGTATTTCTTCAATAATAATAGCAGCAACAACAACCAAAATTAAGTTGATTCAAAATATAAAGAGACGAATAAGTCTTATGATTTTGATGGCGATACATAAGCAAATTGTGGTGAAGGATTCAAAATGTAAACATTTTAACATTTTCAATCAATTTCCCTATTATATGGGAAAAGTAAGATGATATTGATGTTTTTGCATGTTGCAGTTGTTGATATCAGGAAGAATATATATATATATTTGTGAATGTTATGACGGATATATGGCTACACGTCCACCCAGAAGACTGACCTACCTTCCCACGATAATATATATCTTGCTGATATGCGACAACTACATGCTAAACTCCTAGATAATGAGCTTTGAAAGAAAAGCATGCTGTCATGAATAAGGTACGGATTGGTCTGGCCTTAGAGTGGGTCCATCGATCAAGATTTTGGACCAAATGCTGTATTGTAGGATTATCAAAATAAAGGAGTCTAATTGGTTCATTTCTAACATAGGAGACGGTCTATAAGCACATCTGTCAAAATTATGCGCAAGATGAGAGAAGTTGTTTTTCAAAATTGCGCAAAAAGTACGGAAAACATAGGTTGTCTAGGAACGAACAGGCTGTTCACAATCGTTTTTGAATCTGATATAATCAGAGATCTTTTAAACATTATGTCCACTGAACTTAAAAAACAACACCTTGCCTGTCATAAATATTGCAGCTGGTGTCGTTCATGACCAGATACTGGATATTACGGCATCTCCTGAGATACTGGTACCTAATGTAATTTGTTCCCTAAAGACAGAATTCAAACACGGAAGCGTTTAATCAGGATAAACTGACTGTCGTATAATGAATAGTATGGTGAAGGTTGAGATGATCAAAAGCTGATGTAGGTTTACTACATTGTAGAGGCTATTAACAACAGTAGATTCCTCGGAAAGGGAGAACTCCTGAAATATAAAACCAAGAAAACAGCAAACGCGTCCCCTTACTTTCCACCCCGATTTCCCAAACTTACAACAGATCATTCGGAAGCATTGGCACCAGATTGAATCCTCTGAACGCCTGAAGAGCATATTTCAAGAAGTTCCTTTGGTTACTTACCGTAGATCTAATAGTCTGAAAGACCATCTGGTATGTGCCAAGGTAAATTCAAACGAGCCCATATTGCTGCAAAGGCAAGCGTTGCCTAATTTGCAAACATATGCTCGAGACCAAATCGTTCAGAAGTTCGACGACAGGAGTTAGCTTCACTATCAATAAGAAGCTAGGATGTCGAACCAAATGGAATCTATCGTATAACACGCAAGATCTGTGACTTTCAATATGTTGGCGAAACCGTTGATTTCAGAAAACGAATGACTAACCACATAACCACATTCGCAACAAAATCAACGAGAAACTCGCCAACCACTACAACTCGACTGGGCATTCTGTCGAGTCCATTTTCACATGGGCTGCCTGAGGAAACTGATGAGGATAAGATGGCAGTGCAGGGTTCCAGACATTGAGGTTCTCACACGGGCATGCATTCCAAGTATCCACACTCTGCTGATGACATAGAGTTGAGATGGGCAGGCGGCGTCAGAAGCGTGACTACCAAAGAAGATCTTCAACAACGAGCCGAAGGAGGGAAAGCGATCTCAGGGTGGTCAGAAGAAACGCTTAAAAGATTCCCTCAAGTCATCCTTGAAACTCTTCAACATTGACACTGGAGTCTTGTAAAGATCTCACACAGGATCGCTCCATCTGGCGGAGTCTCATCCATACTGGAGCTACAGACTTTGAACAGAGGAGAACTGCAGAGGCAGTGCAGAAGTGTGAGCAGCGCGAAAATATCAGAACTGCAGCACATCTTCTATTGATCAAGCAAACCCAAGCGGCAGCTCCTGTCAAGTGTGCACAGACAGTTCAGAGCACAAATTGGCCTGATCAGCCACTCACGTACTCACAGAAACCAAACCAGTTAGTGATGTCATGATCATCTTCGAACTCAAAGGACGAACAACAACAACAACAGTTCTAATGTAAGACGGTGGGATAGATCACCATTCTCGTGTTCAGTCTCATTTTCGACAAGTTTGGTATACGTTTTTATAAATGCTCACATATCCGATAAGAAAATCCAAGGGAGATAATTTTCATGGGAAATATTTCACTTCGGAGATCCAAAATGGAACAAAAGTCTCCTTCACCCTTGACATGCAAATCGGTCTTTTTTCTTTTCTTTTTTCTTAAAATCAATATTTGACGGGGTTATGAAACACTGAGTAACTCAAAAATAGCCAGACAAAAACCCTGTAACTGTACACCATATGTTTTAGTATTAATTTCTAACAGACCATTTAATAGTGTTATCTGTAAATGCATGCGTGCAATCAAATCTGTTTTGACAGTTTGTCATTGATCACTGTAAATCGACGTTTTCTATTCAAGTTTTTCCATTGAAGCTCTCTTTTGCAGTTACTGATGACTTTTTTCCGACAAAACTGAATTTAGAGCAAAAATTACGCGATTGAGTAAGGAGTATTTAAATACAAAACAAAACTTGGAAGTTTATTTTTTGTGCAATAGATAATGAATAAAATGCATTCGGTTCATTTTTGACTCAGTGATTATTTTGCTGGATTCGCGACTCAAAGGGTGCGTTTTCGAATCTTGCCGACACCAGGCGGGTTCGACGTGGTGATGTGTCTTTGTTTTGGGTCGATATTACCTTTCATGGTTTGATACGCCGATAAAAAAACAATCAATCAATCAATCGAATTTGATCCCTCGTCTGTTTCTTCTTGATGTATATGACTTGGTGATCATCTACCTATTCTTACAATATATTTAGTATCATCCAGTCATTTTTTTGAGCAATAACAATCTTCAAGATATTAGAGTGATTAGTTGCAAGTAATAAATGGTACTGGATAACTCTAGCGAAATACACTTGATTTGAGCCTCTGCGGTTTAGAGCTTGATTCATTTAGCCAACTCGTGCAATGATAAATTAATGTCTGCCCACTTAACGTCCGTGGTTCTCGCCCGTTGCTACTTTTTTAAACCAATATTAGGGCCAGGAATCACCAGCACCTGTTCTGTGGAGAGATGTTGATATCAGTTGTTAAAACTGTACAATTGACGTAAACTAGTTTGATTACTATATTCTCGCTCACGCGAACGCAACAGCGAACAGCAGAGACCTAACTCTATTGCCGTGTAATGTGCTGGCAGATTGGTGTCGCACAATATTCACTTAACATCATTAGCAAAATTTACAGCGCAGACCCAGATCTGCGGTAGCATTATGTGCTATCTGGGTCCACGCCACACTGTTCATTTCAAGCTATGGGTAGAATTTATATCATAGACCCATATTTATCAGTCCTTTACACGACGGTGGATCTGTGTCTGTGTTGTGCGCAGTTCCATGCGGATTAGATGGGAAAATTTTTATAACTTGAAACTTATATTGAATTAGAAACGCCGTAAAGGCATAGGAAACCAGAGCACCAGGAAACAAATGCCGACTATGAAAGAGACCGTTAGCGTCGACTAGAGGTGTGCATAGCGAGTATTCAAATCGCCGTGTTACCTATAAATTGTTCCACAATTTATCTGACATTTAACACTACTTGAAAGGGGAAGAAAAAATTTGGTCAACCTGAACCTTGAATCCGAAACACTACCTGTATCCATGTTGGTGCTCTACTTTTAGGCTTGTGTACTTCCTTTCATTTCTCCATCATCCATGACTATGCACATCTACCGAGACTGAACGCCATAATATTTGTATGATGCCGTCACTTCGAAACAAAGGACAACCAGAAAGCTCAGGCAAAGTAAAATGTACTCTACTTTGTGCGAATAATTTATACTTGTGTGTTATGTATAATACGTGATTTCTTCTTGATAGAGCCGTTACAATATGCGTTTAAAAAAATGCTGTATATTTAGATAATTTTGCAAACGATTCAGTTCTATATTTTATTTAAGCATGTAGTATTAGAATCAAACAGAACACCATCCTTTATATACAAGTATTGTGTTTTCTTCCCATCTTTACAGTTGTGTAGTTGTGTGTCAATCTATATCTATCGAGTGAAAGAGAGAAACGTATTTTATGTTAGACGGACGATATATATATATATATATATATATATATATATATATATATATATATATATATATATATATATATAATTTGGCACATTGTGTGAGCTGCCTGAGAAGAATAATGTTTGTCTCTTGTATATTGTATTATGTGTCTCTCAAAATCTAGAAACACACGTACCCGTCCCATTTTTCCCATCATCATATCTCCTTCGCAATGGGTCAGTCCTAAATACTTTAGCACATTCAACGATTCAGTCTAATTACATCCTGTGGTTAGAAGGTTATCAAAAAATATGTGGACTTTGTCTTTTTTCCCCAGAAACAAGTCAACAATACCAGTGTTTAATATATTCAGATGAAATAGAAGGTCACAACGTGCTACTTGATTTTGTAAGTGTAAAATGGACAAGATATTAGTACAACTAGATATATCGTCAATGTTTTAATAATACAAGTTATAATTATGCAAAGTGCAAATCACACAAAATATTGACCATCATTTACGAAATTACTGTTATTGACAATTTTTTGAAAAAGTTAACAATTAATAATTTGTAGCAAAAAATTATGAATCATTGTGAAATGTAATTCACCATCAAATTATTACAGTAATACTAAGCCATCCAATCGCGTTTCATAACAGGAAAAAACAGTACTAGTATTTGTAGCTATGTCTAGACGAGTCCACTGGGCAAGTGGCTTTCCCATTCATTCAACATGCGTAGACTTATCCATTACGACCCTGAAGTAGTCACCAAGGTTGTTAAAGTCTGTTTCTGCTGGAGCACGTAGTGCTGATAGCTACCAATATTTTAGTAGCCAATACTTTGGAAGAAATCAAAGCTCAGTGGAAACCACAAACGTTGCATGAGTTCCATTAAATTTTCCACGTGCTGGTGCCGGTAATTGAACGCGGACTTGCAAAGGCGCGAAACGAGTGTGTGACTTCTTCATTATTCAGCCGACCACTCCTGCTAAAAAGGTAAAGGATACAAAGTTAAGTTTTAGCTCATACAAGAAAGATTGACTCAGATAGAAAAACATGGATCCCAGTACGCACAAAGTAAATAGAACAGTGTGCCAGGCAATATTGGACTAGTCTAGATTAGATTATTGAGTAGACAAGGTTGACACTAATAGGAAATGTTTTACTCTGTACGGACTATGTAAAGAGGACAGTTTACCTGACAAGGATCTACTTTTATCAATGATATCATGCCTCCTTTCAATTGCCCGTGCATGCGTAGTTGACGGGGTAAGGGCAATTGAACGGAACGTGTGAAACAGCAATTTTGAACAAAATATGTGATTGAAGAAGAAAAATGCCAGTAGTTTGTATCAAATAAATATATTTTATCATCTCTTGGGACATTCTTCTTAAGTAAGAAACGGGATATATAGCGTTTGCGAAATACATCAAGCACTTTATAGAGTGTAAGGGGGCGGGGGGCGGCGGGGGCTTAAAACAGATTGTGTAAATTTTCATTATTACTGTTAGGAGCTAAACAAGCAAAATATGTGTTTGATGTCAATGTTATATTCCTGCAATATCAAACTCCATCTCAACAATCTCCGATTTTTATCTTTCATTTTGTTGATGAAAGTAAGGAGATTGTGATCACTGTACACAATAACTGGAGAAAGAGCTGAGGTAACATACACTTCAAAATGCTGTAAAGCCAGTATCAAAGCCAAACATTCCTTCTCAATTGTGGAATACTTTTTCTGGTGCTTGTTTAGTTTTTTAGAAAAATAACACACAGGGTGATCCACACCACTTTCGTCTTCCTGAATCAATACTCCACCAACCCCTACATCACTTGCATCAACAGATAATTTAAATGATTGGCTAAAATTTGGTGCAGAAAGAACTGGTGCATTTCCAAGCATGGCCTTTAACTTGTTGTCAAAAGATTCCTGACACTTGTCAGACCAATAAAATT
The DNA here is from genome assembly GCA_029931535.1 of Margaritifera margaritifera. Lineage (NCBI taxonomy): Eukaryota > Metazoa > Mollusca > Bivalvia > Unionida > Margaritiferidae > Margaritifera > Margaritifera margaritifera. Next base: position 726,568 of record JAQPZY010001205.1, read on the forward strand.
TGGCTTTCTTACTCAATAAACTTGTCAAAGGTTCAGCAATTTTGGAAAAATTGGAACAAAATTTCCGATAATATCCAGCCATACCTAGAAATCGCATCAGTTGCTTTTTACAAATTGGAACTTGAAATTCAGAGATAGCTTTGACCTTAGCTTCTATAGGTTTAACTTGACCTTGTCCCACAATATGTCCTAAAAATGTGACACAAGCATGGCAAAACTCACTTTTGCTCAAATTAATTGTCAGATTCGCATCGCCGAGTCGATCGAAGAATTTTCGAATGGTTTCCAAATGATCTTCCCAGGTGTTGTTGTAGATAATGACGTTATCGATATAAGCGTCACAATTATCAAGACCAAATGTTATCATGTTCATCAGACATTGAAACGTTGCAGGCGAATTTTTCATTCCAAACGACATAACTTTATATTGATAAAGTCCATCTGGAGTTGCAAATGCTGAAATTTCTTTTGCCCTTTCCGTCAGTGGAATTTGCCAGAATCCTTTTAAAAGGTCAAACTTGGTGACATATTCCGCATTTCCAATTTTATCAATGCAATCGTCCATTCTTGGGATTGGAAATGAATCAGTTTTGGTGACACTGTTGACTTTTCTATAGTCAGTACACATACGGAATGTATTATCTGGCTTGGGAACAAGAATACATGGTGAACTCCAGTTACTTTTACTTGGTTCTATGAAATCATTCTCCAGTAGATACTGAATTTCTTTCTTCAGATAGTTCTGTTTGAGAGGATTCATCCTATAAGGATGCTGTTTCACAGGCGCAGAATCTACAATGTCAACGTCATGATAAATTTTACTTGCTCGTGTTGGAACATCAGGAAACAATTGCTCATAGTCATGTAATAGCTGTTTTGGTTCATTTCTTTCCTGTTGTTGTAGATGTGAAAGTTTCTGGTCTAGGTTGTTCAATATTTCTGAATTCCGAAGATTGGTTATACCAGAGTCACTATAGTCTGATCGTACTCGATCGTTGATATCTTCACTGTGTGGGACAGGTACAACTAAATTAACAGAATAATTAGCTGGGCTATCTCTGTCAAAATATTCCTTTAACATATTTATATGACAAAGTTGTTTCTGTTTCCGTCTCCCAGGAGTGTTAATGATATAATTTAAGTCATTTACTTTCTTTGCAACGGTATAAGGACCATAAAATTTAGCCTGAAGAGGATTCTGAGGTATGGGAAAGAGAGCCAGAACTTTGTCACCAGGTTTAAAACTCCTTTCCTGTGAATTTCTGTCATACCTTAATTTCATTTTTGACTGAGTAGTGTGAAGATTAGTTCTTGCTACTTCACAGGCCTTTGACAACTTGTATTTGAAATCAGAGACATAATCAAGAAGATTAATCTTTGAATCTTCATTTGAAAGAAGTTTCTCTTTCAATAATTTCAATGGTCCACGGACAGTATGACCAAAAACTAGTTCAAAGGGACTAAAACCCAACGACTCTTGAACTGATTCCCTAACAGCAAACAACAACAAATGAACACCCTCATCCCAATCATTTTCTGTATCAAAACAATATGATCGAATCATATTCTTCAAAGTTTGATGAAATCTTTCCAAAGCACCTTGACTTTCAGGGTGATAGGCAGAAGATTTAAACTGTTGGATGCCTAGTTCATGCATAACTTGCTGGAAAATTCCAGACATAAAATTTGACCCTTGATCCGACTGGACAGATTTGGAAGGCCAACAAGTGTAAAAAACTTCACCAAAGCTTTCACAATAGTTTTAGTTTTTATATTTCTCAGAGGAATTGCCTCTGGAAATCTTGTAGATGTACACATGATGGTCAACAAGTATTGGTTGCCTGACTTGGTTTTAGGTAAAGGACCAACACAGTCTACTATTATTCTACTAAATGGTTCATCAAATGCAGGAATAGGTTGCAGATGAGCCTTAGGTATCTTCTGATTGGGTTTACCTACCATTTGACAAGTGTGACAAGATCTGCAGTATTTAGAAACATCACTTTTGAGTTTCGGCCAATAAAAATGATTCAAGATCTTGTGATAAGTCTTACGGACTCCTAAATGACCAGCCAAAGGAGTTTCATGGGCTAAATTAAGAATTTCCTGTCGATATGACTTAGGAACAACAATTTGATAGCTCACTGACCACTCGTCACCAGCGGGTACATCAGGTGGTCTCCATTTCCTCATAAGGACCCCATTTTTCACAAAGTAACACACTGGAACTTGTGTGGCTTCAGTTTCACTAATAGCCCTCTGAAACAAACAAGATATCTCGGGATCTTGCTCCTGTTCAACGACAAGGGATTGTCGTTTGTCATCCTGATTAGAACAAAGAGAATGAGTTGCCAAAAGAGGATCACTGTGATCAATACCATTTGATTGATCAATACCTGAGGAAAAGGTGACCTCATCAAAAGACTGACCAATACATGTGTCAGCTAAAGGAATAATATCCTGATCAACATCACTCTCAAGAGCTCTTTTTGCCATAGCTCTAGTAACTGCACAAGCAGGGTACAAATCAGGGATTTCAGTTTCGACAGGATCAACTTTCTGATCCAAACAAGGCTTGTCAGTTACAAGTGGATTAACCACAACCTTATCTCCAGCTAGGTCATTGCCTAGTAATAAATGAACACCCTCTATGGGTAAAGAAGTCACTGCCCCAACAGTCACAGGTCCAGAAACTAAGTCTGATGCCAAATTTACACAATGAAGAGGAACATTTACAAAGCCGCACTCTACTCCCTGAACAAGAACACTTTCACTTGAAGAAGACTCATCAGACAAAGGCAAAGTACCTGATAATAAAAGACTCTGAGAAGCTCCAGTGTCCCTTAATATTTTAATTGGGATAGGTTTGGCAGGATCAAACAATAAGTTATATAGAACCTTCTGACATGAATGGTTCATAAGCCTCCAAAATAGAATCAGACTGGGGTTTGTTTGACCCAACAAATGTATTGCTTTCAATACAAGACCGTGACCTTGACCTCGTAGAAATAAGAGCATTTGGAAAAGCTATGTCTTTTCTCTGTTGCTTATTTTTCAACTTGAAGCAATCGGAAATAACGTGCCCTTTCTTTTTACAATAAGTGCACGTATGAAGAGATAAGGATTTCTGATCAGTCTTATCAGATGTTTGATTCCTAACAGTTGTGGTGTTGTGAAATTTGGAAGTACTCGAATGAGATTGAAATGGTTTTTTACCAGAAAACTGCCGAGAGGACGACTTATTGCCAAATGAAATTTTGTGAGTCAAGGAATAATCATCAGCCATACGAGCAGCATTTTCCAAAGTTTCCACATTCTGCTCGCCAAGATAGGTTTTAACATCACTATGGATGCACCTCTTGAACTCTTCAATTAATACGAGCTGTCGGAGGTTATCATAAGCTTGATCAACTTTCTTGGCTGAGCACCACCTATCAAATAGTTGTTCTTTATCCCTTGCAAATTCGACATGAGTTTGTCCAGTTTCTTTTCTACAATTCCTAAACCTTTGTCGATATGCCTCTGGTACCAACTCATAAGCTTTCAAGATGTACTCCTTAACCACATCATAATCAGTACTTTGTTGTACTGACAGTGAAGTGTAGACTTCACGAGCTTTGCCAATAAGTACACTTTGTAATAACAAAGTCCAATGCTCTCTGGGCCATTTCAAGTTTTCAGCTATTTTCTCGAAATGAAGAAAGTATTTATCTACTTCTTTTTCCTGAAAAGGGGGTACTAACCTAATATATCTAGTAACATCAAAACCTGAACTTGTGTTTAAAGGAGTGGAGTGTGCTCTGTTTGCCAGTTCTAATTCTCGTAACTTAAATTGCATTTCCCTTTCTTCTCTTTGCATCTGCATTTGTATCTGCCTCTCTTCTTTCTGCATTTGTATCTGCCTCTCTTCCTTCTCTCTCTCCATCTGTATCTGCCTCTCTTCTTTCTCTCTCTCCATCTGTATCTGCCTCTCTTCTTTCTGCATTTGTATCTGCCTCTCTTCCTTCTCTCTCTCCATCTGTATCTGCCTCTCTTCTTTCTCTCTCTCTCTCTGAATCTGAAGCTTTGCCAATTCTAAATCAATCTGGTTCTTTAACTCTAATTCCCTTAATTTCCTGTCAGAACCAGATACAGGCTTTCTCTTCAAACTTAAAGCACTGCTATCAAAAATTCCCTTTCCTACTAAATACTGAATCAAAATAATCTTTATCTCCTGTTTTGTCAATGATACTTTTGCCTCAGATAGACTGTATTTTCTGGCAAGCTCGAGCAACTCATCCTTTCTCATGCACTCTAACCCCTCCTGGGTAGGTTTTGAAATGAAATTCTGAACATTAGATGCCATTGTAAATGTTTGTTGGTTTCACACAAAAAATTTCTCTATTTAAAAATCTTTGCCAAAGACAAAAAAATTCAGAGACAAAATCAATATGAATTTCAAAGATAAATTTAATATCTGTAATATGCTTTAAAGAAATTTAGATCCCGGACGAGCCCCCAATTTCTGTTACGACTCTATGGTCTAAGAAAAATGTAACAGAAAGAAAGTGAAACCAACAAATCAAGTAAAAAATCAACAAGCAATTTATTACTAGATAATTAAAATGAAAAATCAAAAAGTCACTTACAGTAATGTGTTTTGAAATCCTAATAATCCAATAAGAATGATTATTCTAATCACAAGTCTTAAATATAGAATGTTCCGAATTCACGGCTGTGTCCTTGAATGTTATGATGTGCTAATGGTCTCCAAAGTCCTGATGTACTAGAAATCTTGATGTGCTGATGTCAAAATGAAGTATTCCAAAATATCTGAATAAGTTCACTTAAATTCCAAAATCATCAATTAAAAATCCAAAATCCAAAAGTTTATGAGCACTGTTATAATCCAATGAATATTTAAAATAATTCCTCTCTTAGAATTTGGAATGAATTTTCACAACTGTAATAGCTCTTTACAAGACTGATGGTAATGTCAAAACTGAAAAAATATCCACCAAACATGGTATATATAAAGATTGGTCACATGACAGAATGTTCTAGAATATGAGTCATCTTAATGGAATTTTACTTGTAAACAACAATCAACCTTGACCTTCAAATTGAGAAAACATATTGATCAAAACAACCTAATTCAAGGACACTAGTTAAACATGTTTTTCCTGATAACATTAAGATTTAAGCAAATATTAAAGTGAAGAAACATTTATAATTTCCTAAAATATTTATAATATTATATAAACATCATACATAACAATATATATATATATATATATATATATATATATATATATATATATATATATATAGAGAGAGAGAGAGAGAGAGAGAGAGAGAGAGAGAGAGAGAGTGAGAGAGAGAGACGTGCCACTCAATCGGAATATAATCGAGATCGCAAGACGTCATCTATGTGTGGAGAATGACTTTAAGACTTATTGTTTCACACTGAAATTACAAGCAGCTAGTTCTCGAATTGCTATACACTGGCGCGACGAAACAAATAAATTATCGCTCATCCTGCTACATCGTATGCGACAAGTATTGGCTAGGGGATATGGTCGAGTTGATGAGTTATGGGTGAGTTTTAACGTCATTCTCCACGCATAGATAAATATCGTTAAGTGGTAAAACGGAAAGGGCATTTGTAGAGAAACAGAGGGCGTTTTATCCCCCGAGTTTTCTTTACCAATATTCCTTGAGTACCCCAAATTATACAATATCTGGTACAGCATACGAGAATATTGGCTAACTGATTTATCGTATAACCGCGGCTTCATGTCCAATTTGTATACAGTCAACTCTCTTTTTTTCACCCTAGCCACATATGTTTCCCTTGTGAACCTTATTCTTTGCCACTCAAAATTTTCCTTTTTTCTTATATGTTGCATCATCTTTTAATATAAATGTAATCAATCATTTTCGACTGTTCACTTAATTATATACGTATCTCTTTCAAATCAATGCATTACTCAACATTATCTTTTGTTTACTTACATTTGCCAAATCTGTGACTATTCTTTATCATTGTTGCACGTGTTCTGGACGTTTCTGAAGACAAGGCGAGAAGTGGGAACATTATAAATGTATTGTCCTTGTTAGGTGAAGATATGACGACTTGTTCACCCAAGGCAAGTAATGTTCCACGAGGACGGAGAGCAAATCTTCACATCTCCCCTTAAAAAGGGCAGTACATAGTTTATTATACTGAATTGTAATTTTATATTTTGCGATGCAGTTTTCCTAAAGAGTGTCCCGTTTGTCTTCTATGCACCAGCATACAATTCTCTCAGGGCAGCATCCACTTCAGGATGGATGAGCATACTCATCAAATTGGAAAGTTGTGTCGTCATCTTTCTCTTAAATAATCTCGAAAGCACAAAACTGGCACCGTTATAGATGTCTTTGAGTTGATCTTTCTTCGCCAGGATTTCAAACATTTTGGCCTTATTTGGAATGCAAAAGGCAGCAGCATATTGTAGAAGATAACTAAAAAAGGGATACAATTAATGACAGAACAAAGAAGACAACTGAGAGGGCAGTCTATAAAATGCCTTCGAGTCGTAAATACCAGTTGAAAGACAGTAATAGAAAAGAATTTTTTTAAAACATATAATACAACCCGTAGCGTACTAACAGGGGGTGGGGTGGGTTGGGGTGGGGGTGGGGTGGAGGGTTGAGGCGGACGGGACGGTTGACCCGGGTGCCAGAGGTCTTGCGGCGATTGTTTGAGCCGCCTTGTCACGGAAAAATATTCCAAATAGCTCTTTACTGTCAAAAACGAACTCTAAATATAGGGGTTGAGGGTAGTGTTGATAGAGTGAATGCTATCAGTTGTACAGAGACTTAACCTGAGTACCTTAATTCAGATCTGACAAAGAAATCTTTTTCAAAAATCATTGGTTAGTTTTTATTTTGTATCCTTACTTTAGAAAATAATCTCATTGTTCTGCAATCTGTCTTAGTCCGATGACCGTGATATCAGTCGACGCATTCATCCGTACAATAAGGACTCTTAATTCTTCGGATAGTTACTGCCGTTCAGAAATAGCTGCAGTCACTTGAGATGTATTTTCTTTTTTGTTTGTTTACAAGTGTAATCTCTGTTTGAGTTTAATACTTGCCTATTTATTCCTTCTTTCTTTCTTAGTATTATACATTTTGCCAGTTCAGTCAGAATCATAGTTTCAGTGTCACCATCTCGTATAGGGATAGGTACACATTAAAAAAGGCAACCTCTATACCCATCATCCCAAAATCAGACATTTTTTGTACCGACGGGAAGTAGTTTGAAAGATAAAATTAAAAATCTCTAGCGCAATGGTAGCGAAACAGAGAAAGTGGGTGGTCCATTGAAGCCATCGTTGCAAATTTATCTTGAGCATAATCTATGATACTGGTTATGCCTTTTATGTCAGTCAGTCGCGAAAAAATATATAAATCAGGAAGAAAGGGTGGTACTTGCAGAAGTGACGAAATGCACAAGTTAAAATAAAGTAAAATGGTGACGTAGTTTAACACCTTAAATAGTGACTAAGTCAAAATGCACAATAGTTATTATGTATCTAGAAAAAGGCCATCTCTCTCTTTCTCTTTTTACACACACACACACACACATATATATATCAATATCTATATATATATATATATATATATATATATATATGACAATACCAAAAAAGAGACAAAATTGTAACCTCTTGTAATACACCAACCAGCTACATAACAATTAATAATTAAGACATCTAAAAAGGAAGAGTTTAAACAGAATCCTAGCTAACTACACATAAGTCGCTTATGTGAATTGTCAAAACGTACAGTTTTCACATATATATGCAGAAGAAATTAAATATTTATGGGAATAACAAATATGTAGAGGATAATTCGGAGTGAAACACCGCTGTATCCGTCTGGCACTACACGTGACAGATATCTGCGCCAGTGGTATTTGCTGTTTTCCGAGTCTCTGACCGTGTCGCTCTGTCATCAACTAAGTCGTGCCGTAAATCGCTGAGTGGATTGTATTTTGAGTCACCGGGTAAATCGTATTCTGTGTCGCCCAATAAATCTAAACTGCCGACTGATCGTGGTCTAGATCATAATCTGAATGGTCATTCCTTCAAATCGACAGAGAGACGAACAGAGGCGAAGTAACGGGAGGAGGTGGTCTTCAATAAGAATCTGTATTCTTGCAGAATATTGGTTAACGAATCTCTGTGCTTTCTTAACGTGCCTTGAAGCTTCCCTGTTCTGGTCAACTAAAAACATAGCCCATAACCATTTGGGGTCCATTATTCGGCATTATATGATCTACGGCCAAATGGAATTGCTTCTGCGGGGTGGCTTACACTACTTCAATCAATTTTGTCAGTTACATTCTCCAAATTTCACTTTATGTTGACATTGTACAGTATCTTGCTTGCGATACTTTTGACAATGTTGGATTTTCTGCTTGATGTAAAGATACTAGGAAGGATAAAAAGTTACTAACGTTTTCAAATTGTATACCTGCAATTATTTTTTGTTCCAAAAGGAGAGTTGAGGATTCCTACACGTTTTCCTCAGAAAATATAAAATAAAACAAAGCGCTTGTAAACAGAATTCAAGATAATTATGAATTGATTTTAATTCTAAATGAATCCCAAATGTTCCGAACCAAAAACGAAACAGGTACTCAAACCTGTCAATTTGAAGAACATAACTTGAGATTGTTTAAATGATACATCTAATAAAAATGCTGTAGGAACATTTTAAGATGAATGTAACGGCAGGCTATTAAGAATTTATTGGATTAGAGCTCATTGGTGACGATACTAATTAAATTAATAAAGACAAAATAATTAATAAAGCAAAGGGGAGAGCATTTTCGGTATGCAATTGATTTAAAAAGGTCTGTCACCTCTAGATACAAAGAGTAAATTAGAGAAGATGGCACAATACTTTTCTTAAGGGAAACACAAGGATAAGTTGACTTACACTTATCATCTAAGATTATTTTTACTTATCGTACGAGCTTGATCAATCTATGAAATATTAAAGAAATAAAACAATAAATATTCAATCCGTATAACACAAACAAACTATAGTAGCATGAATAACATCTACTTTTGTTTCATACTGATATGTCGTTACATCAGATTTTATATATAAATAAATTTCTGTTTTGGGTTGCATTGTATAATAATAATATTTAATTATCGATGTAAGGATACATATTTCGTTAGATTTGATTTTGATTGGATCAATACAGGCAATTCTAATTATGAAATCACAGAATGTAAAATACATTTCACTTTATAAAACATATAATAATCTATATAAGGGTATGTATTCCGTTAAATTTAATGTTGATTATATTATTATAAGCAAATTAATTATACAATTTATAATTAGCTATACCTGGGATCTATTATACGAACTCTGTTGTGAATCTATTGGGGTTAGTTATATTTTGAATCGATTTGTATAAACAGATCACTAGAAAGTCTGTTTCTGCGTATCATACAAACCCCTTCAAAATACTATAAACATGACACTGGAGCGGCTGTTAAAGAATACATTTCAAACCAATTAAAACTCTACACAAATGGAGGAGCTATTTAAGCATAGCATTGAAATCCATTAATAACACTAAAAACATCACATTGAAAGGCTTTTTAAGCATATCCGTGAAATCCATTAATAACACTAAAAACATCACATTGAAAGGCTTTTTAAGCATATCCGTGAAATCCATTAATAACACTAAAAAACATCTCATTGGAAAGGCTTTTTAAGCATATCCGTGAAATCCATTAATAGCACTAAAAACATCACACTGAAAGGCTATTTAAGCATATCCGTGAAATCCATTAATAACACTAAAAAACATCTCATTGGAAAGGCTATTTAAGCATATCCGTGAAATCCATTAATAGCACTAAAAACATCTCATTGTAAAGGCTATTTAAGCATATCATTAAAATCCACCAACGCATTGTATAAGTATCAGCGTAGAGGCTGTTTAAGCATATCATTACAACCCATTAAAACAGTATAATATATAATTGGAGATTCGTTCAGCTAAAACATTAAATTGTTTAGCTCTTAAACATGATAAAAAGTAGGATATAGGCCCTTTAAAACTTTGAAATATTGATATTGTTTGCTGATGTAAAATATCCTTAATAGACCTCTGAAATGTTAAAAAAATAGCGTGTTTAGCATTTACAAATAAAGACTTATCGTTTTGGGGCTGGTTTAGATGTTCTTTACTATATCTATTGAAAGAAGGGAATTATTTGAATGAGAAGACTTAAATTATGGAAAAAAGTTTTTTAACATGCTACTGTAAAGATATATATTTTTATGAACATGGTACGTTTGTAAAATTTCAGTTTTTATGTGCTAGTCTCCAAGCTAACCTATGAAACTACAAGAGTGTGACATCAAGACATACATTAAGTACCATTAGACAATTTGCAAAGAATACTGGACTGTGCTATTTAGTGATAATATGATATTTTGTCCGCTCACTAAGCCCCATAGACAATATTGTATTTGACTTTGCATGGCTTCAGTTTTGATAAATAAATTAGAAAGCTCAAGCTGTGAGATTACTAGTGTGCTGTGTTTTTACATTATGTGGTTCACTATACGCCAGTCTGTGTATACATGTATTGATGGATGATTTCGAAACATCACTTTATCTTCGTAGCCGGATAAAGTATATACCCTTGTTGTTAGGTAAATGTGGACTTTATTTTTCAGTACAACACAACCCTAATCATTTGAAATATAACTTACCGTTTTGGTTTTACTTTTCATTGTATCCTGGAATGGACGGAAAAACAATGATATTCCAAACAATATATGCAGGTATCATCTTCATACGCTTCTCCGTATATGCTGTATCTATCGAGGGTGAGTAAGAATATAGTTGAATTACTTAAATTAAACACGAGTTTTCTTTCCTGATGCTGCATGCTATCATCAAAAATGGTTTTCGATATGTTAAACTGGCTATGGCAAGTATACCAGATATGAACACATATCAATGAAACTGTCGGTAATAAAAACATGGTAAAACAACTCTGATTACATTATGATGATAGTTTCATAAAATACAGAATTAAGGTCAGTTAGCTATACTCATTTATCATCATTAATAATCAGTCTGTATTTATACTACCTAAGTTACCGAGTTCTTTCTTTCTGTTTTTACGTGCATCACATATACGTCATATTCCTAGATTCTACAGCGCTTGTTTACCAACGTATTGCCAGTTTAAAACACATAACTACTGTTTTTGACTTTCAATTATTTTTATTTACAAACTGAGTCATTTTTCTGCTGTTAAGGTAAAAAAAAATGTTATTTTTCTTGATGGTCATCGGAGCACAGCTATTCTCACACCCGCTGTAGTGGCGGGTATCAACCTGGTTTTATAAAAACAAAAACGTGTAAAATCTTTCCAACAGTATTATATATCATTTTACTTCTTGTTTTGTAAATGAACGGTTTATCAAAAATAATGTATATACTGTCTATCAGCAATATATTTTTATATTTAAATAGGAATTAGGTGGAATTTATAAAGAGGAACACTGCATAATCCTGGAAACGAATTGTTAAATACCTCAACGCTACTCTGCCCCCCCCCCCAAAAAAAAAAAAAAAAAAAAAAAAAGATTGAAGATAGATCAATACGTAAAAGGCAGTTGGACAACACACTGTATTAATATTAAGCAATTATAAATTTATAAACTTTGCTGAGATGATTATGAACCTGAATGCACCAGGGTGCCCCATGTTGACCGATGTGATGCGGAGATCAATATAATGTGCGTACCGCTTCATACAGTTTCATATTCACATAAGCAATGTTATATAATTTGCTATTTGCATGATAAGGTGAACACATTTGACATTTAGTTTGATTCATCTTTGTACCAATGCCATTTCAGCTCCACGAAAAGGTACGATTTGACGTCAGATCATTGTAAAATGATAAAATATCGCAAATTACAGGACGTTTTGACGGAAAAAATCTCCGTGCTTTCTTAACGTGTCTTGGAGCACCCCTGTGTTGGTCAACGAAAGGCATAATCCTTAACTTTTTGAGATCAATAATTCGGCATTATCCTATGATCTACGGCCAAATGAAATTGCTTCCGTTGGGTGGCTTACACTGCTTCAATTGACTGCGCCAGTTAGGTTCTCAAAATTTCACTTTATGTTTACATTGTACAATATCTTGCTTGCGATACTTCTGAAAATGTTAGATTTTCTGCCTGATGTAAAGAGAGTATCAGGGATAAAAAGTAACTAACGTTTAAAATGTTTTACCTGGAATGTTTTTTTTTACAAAAGCAGAGTTGAGGATTCCTAAAACTTTTCCTCAAAAATAAAACATAGCGCTTGTTAACAGAATTAAAGATATTATGATTTTATTTTATTCTAGATGACTCCCAAATGTTCCGAACCCAAAACAAAAGAAGTACTCAAAACTGTAAATTTGGAGAACATAACTTGAGATTGTTTAAATAATACATCTAATAAAAAAGTTGTAGGAACATTTTAGAATAAATGTAATGGCAGACCATTAAGAATATGTTGGATTAGGGTCACACATGTATTTGCTCATAGGTGATAATAAATAAATTAATAGAGACAAAACAATTAACAAAGCAAAGGAGATATCGTTTTCGGTATATAAATGATTAAAAATGGAATGTCACCTCTAGACACAAAGAGTATATTAAAGAAGATGGCATAAACCCTTTTTGAGCCAGCACAAGGATCAGTTGATTTACACTTATCATCTAAGATTATTTTTACTTATAATACGAGGTTGATCAATCTATGCAATATTTAAGAAAATAAATAAATATTCAACCCGAATAAGAAAAAAATATAGTAGCATGAATAACATCTACTTTTTAAAAATATTTATATGTTTTTTTTCTTACTGCTATGTTGTTACATCAGATTTTATATATAAAGAAATTTATGTTTTCGATTGCATTGTGTAATAAAATTATATAATTATAAGTGTGAGGATACATATATCCTTTGATTTGAATTTGATTGGATTAATATAGGCAATTCTAATTATGAAATCACATAATTTACAATACATTTTACTTTATAAAACATATACTAGTCTATATAATGATATGTTTTTCGTTAAAATTAATTCCGATTATATTATTATAAGCAAATTAATTATATAATTTATAATAAGCTACACCCGGGATATATGAACTCTGTTTTGAATCTATTGGGGCTAGCTATATTTTGAATCGATTTGCATAAACAGATAGCTAGAAAGTCTGTTTCCGCATATCATACAAACCCCCTCAAAACACTATAACCATGTCACTGGAGCGGCTGTTAAAGAATATATTTCAAACCAACTAAAACACTTTACACACATCACTGGAGAAGTTGTTTAAGCATATCATTGAAACCCATTAAAAGCACTAAACACATATCATTGGAAAGGCGATTTAAGCATATCCTTGAAATCCATTAAAGGCACTAAACACATATCATTGGAAAGGCTAATTAAGCATATCGTTGAAATCCAATACAATCAATACAATCATCTCATTGTAGAGGCCGTTTAAGCATATCATTACAACCCATTACAACAGTATAATTATATAATTGGAGGTTCGTGCAGCTAAAACATAGATTCTTTAGCCTTTAAACATGACAAATTACGAAGTCGGCCCTTTAAAACGTTGCAATATTGATTAGAGAAGTGTGCTCACGTAAAAATGTAAAATATCCTTCATAGACCTCTGAAACGTTAAAATGTGACGTTTTCAGCATTGAGAAATAAAAATTCATTGTTTGGGGGTGGTTTAGATGTTCTTTACTATATCTATTGAAAATAAGGAACGAACTTAATGTGCAAAATATGTTAAATTATGGAAAAAAAGTTATTTAACATGTTACTGTAAAAATAAAATTTTCATGAACAAGGAACTTTTGTAGAATTTCAGTTTTTATGTGCTAGTCTCCAAGCTAACCTATGAAACTATAAGAGTGTGACATAAAAACATACATCAAGTACCATTAGACAATTTGAAAAGTATACTAGACTGTGCTATTTAGTGATATTATGATATTGTGTCCGTTCACTAAGCCACATATACAAGATTATATTTGACTTTGCATGGATTCCGTTTTTGATAAATTAAGCAGGAAGATCAAGCAGTGGAGATTACTGGTGTGCTGTGTTTATACATTGGTTGGTTCAGTACACACCAATCTGTGTAGACATTTAGTGATGGAGGATTGCGAAACGGCAATTTCGCTTGATAATGTATATACCGTTGTCGTTAGGTAAATGTGGACTTTATATTTCAGTACAACATGATCCTAACCATTTTAAATATAAGTTACCATTTTTGTTTTACTTAACATTCTATCCTGAAATGGACGTTTATAAAATGACATTCCAAACAAAATATGCAATTATTATCTTCTTATGCTTCTCCGTATATGCTGCATCTATCGAGTGTGAGTAAGAATATAGTTTAATTACTCAGACTGAACATGCGTTTCCTCTCCTGATGCTACATTATATCATCAAAAAAGCTTTTTGATATGTTAAACTGGTTATGGCAAGTATACGAGATATGGACACATATCAATGATCATTTCGGTATAAAAAACACGGTAAAACAACTCTGATTACAATATTATGATAGTTTCATAAAATACAGAACTAAGGTCAGGTAGCTATATTCATTTATCTGCAACAATAATCAGTCTGTATTTATACTACTTAAATAACAGAGTACTTTTTTCTGTTATTATGTACATTACCTATATGTCCTTTTTCTAGATTTTACAGCGCTTGTTTATCAACGTATTGCCGGTTTAACATACATAACTGCTGTGTTTGACCTTCAATTATTTATATTTACAAACTGAGTCATTTTTCTGTTGTTAAGGTAAAAAAAAAATGTTATTTTTTCTTATGGTCATCGGTATCCTTACACCCGCTGGAGTAGCTGGTATCCGCCTAGTTTTATAAAAAATATCATAAAATCTTTCCAACAGTATTAGATACCATTTTGCTTCTAGTTTTGTAAATGAGAGGTTTATGAAAAATAATGTTTGTTCTGTCGATTAGCAGGTTATTTGTATATTTAAATAAGAATTAGGTGGAATAGATAAACTGGTACGATGCACAATCCTGGAAACGAATTTTTAAATACCTAAACGCCACTCCCACCCTCACCCCCACATAAACGGATAGAAGATAGACAGATACGCACAAAGCAGTTGGACAACACACTGTATTAATATTAAACAGTTGTAAATTTATAAAATGTGTTGAGGTAATTATGAACCTTAATGAAGCAAAGAACCTCATGTTGACCAATGTGAAGTGGAGATCAATATAATGTGCATACCGCTTCAAACAGTTTCATATTCACATAAGCAATGGTGTATAATTGTTGTCTGCGTGATTAGGTGCACACATTTGACATTTGTTTGATTCATCTTTGTATAAATGGCATTTTAGTTCCACGAAAAGGTACGATTTGACGTCAGATCATTGTAAAATGATAACATATCGCAAATTACATGACGTTATGACGGCAAAAAAAAAAAGAAAAGAAAATGTAACAAGACCTTTCAGAGAAATCATGTACTAAGCACGGATAGTGAGAAAAGATCTTAACTTATGCTGCAGATAACTTTATCTATTTGTCATTTACTAGAAACGCGGCTTTTAAAAATACAAACTAAGGTATCCTCAGTGATATGATATAATTTGATGACCGCTGAATCATAATACTTTTCACCACTCTACGTACTACTACTACTACTATTACTAATTGAGGCGTAATGAGATTATGTCTCATACGTTGTTTGTGAGCATTGAGAAAAAGCTGCTTTTCCGACAGTCTTGTCTTTTCCGCAGACCAAAAACAGCATATTGAGAATTTACAGTGGGACTGTTCATGATCTCTTCGCGGGGTTTGCCTTTTCGTGGATTACAACTGATGTGTGTGCTTGGTGTGCCGAAACCCGGATTTCGTTTCCATGCCTGTGTATTTGTCGATTTGGACGAAGATTTTGAACTCGTCTTTGGAGATGGTTTGTCATCGATACCCTTACATACCCCATAGGGGTATGTAAGGGTATCGTAAGGGTAACCCTAACCCTAACCAAACCCTAACCCCAACCCGAGGGCAGTACTTTAGGGTTTTGTTCCTGCAACATTTACATAACGTCAAATACTTGGCACAACATCCCAAGTTCTTGCTGATTTTCGGAGTTTTATGCCACTAGCAAGTAGGCACTTGAAGTTATATATATATATATATATATATATATATATATATATATATATATATATATATAACAGTTCAAAAGTATATAGTACAAATGTGACACCCTGTAGTGTACCGTCGGTTTTGGTTGATGTTATTCATGTTGTAAAAATGTCATTTATGTCATGTTATGTCTTGTTATGCCATAAATGTGTAATTTATGCGATGCTGTGAAAATGTAATTCATTACATTTTATTGATGCTATTAAAGTTGTAAATATAAAAGTTATTAATTCAACGTATATTATATCTTTTACGTATGTACTATGTACGCATTTGCGAAAAAACATCGTCAAGTAACGTTCCAGTCAGCTTTGTGTATTAGTTTCATGCCATATCATATTGATAAGTACGTTGTTATTGTTTTCAATATTTACTATTTGGCAGTATTATATGACTGATTGTAGTAAAGGTTTTCTATTTGGTGCACTACTCCAGTTTGAGTATGAGGGTTTCAGATTGACCTATTTCTCCATTATTCCAGAATAATTGTTAAGGTAGATTAGGTATTAACTCGAAATGATCTGGTTTAAATTTGAATGGAGCTTTAGAAAATTACAGGCTATGTAATCTTCCATGTTTCCTAACAAAGATACACGATATCAAGAAAATTCTCTACATTACATGACTGTTTAGGTAAAACTCGAATACATGTAAAGGCAGAGTATAATTTGTCAAAGGATACAATGCTTACATTGCACAGTATCGAAATAATTGCATAAGCAAAGAAAATTATACTAATAGTATGAGATGTATGTGTATGTTTGCGCATATGTTTATGTTTAGAGATAAAGGGAGAAATAGAAATACACGAAAGAGCAATTGAAAACCGAATATAAACAAAAGTTATTTAAATACATAATCAGTTATCAAAGACTTGAAGTATCTGCACAAGTTTGTTTATAAAAACATTTACATTTTACATAAAAATGCACGAAGAAATGAGCTCAAATAGAAATTGAGCAACGCACTAACGTGTTATATACTTTGACTTCCCAATGATATTGAGTTGATGAGATAAATGTGTCAGACAGAACTTCATTCTCAACCCATGCATGCACGTACGTACGTTATCTTCGCTTCAAGATACCAATTATAGGCACACCTACTTCCGGGTCGAGTTTATCTTTATGTATTTCCAACTCAAAATGGAGTAGTTGTAATATTAGTGTCTTATATGGTCGATTGGAGTTCTTTGTCCGACCATAAGTAACCTTATTTAGGAGTTGATATAGGGACACTCAATGATCTTGAGGAGGTAAATATAATTATTGCAAGTAGCCAGAAAATAGTGTCGTTTCATACATTATTTTACATACCGTAAAGATGTAAAGGAGTCAAGACTTAAGTCTCGCATTATAAGACATATCCACACAACATTCCTGTAATTCATTTCCCAATGTATCTGCAGATATGAAGGAGTGAAGACTGAAGACTTTCACATTTTATTTGGTGAAATCCTCACCCCTGGCAAGAAAACAAACACAGACAACAACAAAAAAAAAACAACAACACACAAAATATATCAAACAAACAAACAAGAAAGAAAGCAAACAAAACAAAACAAAACAAAAAAAATAAAAATAAATAAACACGAAGTCATTTATTAAGGTAAGACAAGGAATGTCTCGATCGCTTGAGGCACATGACGAAACATTCTTCAATATCCTCCTATCTGTGTGTACAAATTATCAATCATTTTTTTACACTTTGAGTTTTGAAGCAATCGCACGTTTTGGATTTATCTTCCCTTGACTTTGTTGTGATTTCAGATATGAACTTTTTCCCAGGTTTTGGAGTGCTATAAATATGTTGCCTCATTCTTTCATCTCCGGCTGTCTTTATTCCAGGACATGGCTCCACTATCGCTATAATGGGTAAAATGTACTATGAAATCAGTGATATATCATGATTAGAAATATTCAACTTATCATTGCTATACAGTATTCTTGTCGGTATTTTTAAATAAAGGTTTAGATAATATTTCGATGCCTAAAACACGACAATGTCCACCGTATTTCAGTCTCTAATTAGCATATGGAGATGGCATTAACGGAATTTTTATAAACTTGTCATTTTCTAAAAATAATTCAACTTGTGTATTATTTACGTTTTTGCTTGTTACATTTTCTCTCAAGAACTGTTGAAAACGGAACAAAATGGCACCAATATAAGATCACTATATCCTGCTCGAGTACTGGTCATGTGGCTGTGGGAAAAAAGTCACATGTATTGGCCTTATTCAGACACACTTATATTCTTGTCATATTATTTAGCGGCTGTTGTGCACTTTGCTATGCTTTCTCTTACAGTGAGAAAACGACTTTGTCAGTTTAAAACATTAAGTCATCACGATGTTTTTAGTGATATGCAGATATAATTAAAATAATGTTTCTTCAGAAATAATTGGTAAACAAGCGTGTCTTCTATGTAAACTGTGTAATAGGTGCTATGGAATGTATTTAGCACTTGGACAAAAAATGAAAAATGTTTACTCCTACAGTGGCATATTGAGTACCATCGATGAGAGTAACCGAAGATATCAGTTCAACATTTAGAAGAAGTCGCTTGCCTTTTTAATCAGTTCTCTTGATATAGTGAGTGTAGATGAAATATAACATCGTTTTTTGTGATATACATTAAGAAACCTTATTAGGTAATCCACAGTAACATTTTGTAATGAACTTACTGAAGACACGCACATTTATCTCTCTCTGTCTTGTTATATATATATGCGTGTGTGTACGAGCACATTTAATATATTGCAAAACACATGTCAAGCTATAACCGTATATTACATACTTTGCTGGCATTAATCTCGAAACATATTCTCTTTTAGCAGTGTACATACACACTGTTTTGTCTTCATAGCTTTTTCCATCCGGTCATGAGCGCAGGCATAACATGTACAAAACTGATTGTATCTTTTCCTAATGATTCTTATTTTACGCCCTGCCATGTTTCATGTTGTTTATGCGGATGATACCTCCTGTGTCCAAATCAACTTTAATCATCGATCCAGGTGAATTATCTAACACAATACGGGCATCGACTAGGTCTATTTTATATCCTAGTCTACTTGCCTTCGTTACCAAAGCGTTTTTTGTTCCTTTATACGATCATTACTCTCAGATATTTGTGTTTTATAATGCATACAATGTTGATGTTTTGTTTATTGAGGATAATGCCTATTTTTGAAACAATACGAAATGTCAACTTTTATGTTTTTGTTTAATATGGGGGACATCTTATCACAATCTGATATATAACTATACTCAGGTCCTGTCTGGAACAAAAGTATGTCTTCGTGTAGTATCTTACATGTATGAAGTGGTTTGTGCATGTTTTAACTGGATATTTGTAGTATTAGAAACATACTTGTCAACATTATCCATTAAACCCAGGTATAAACATTCGAGAGACATCTTGGTTAACTGCACCAGCAGATAAATTAGCGTAAGTAGCTTTAATGTCCCATTCAAGTAGGCTATGACTGATCATGGTGGAGGCGAATATGCATTCTACACGAAAACACATATTACTCATATAAATGACGGGTCATTTGTAATCATTTTCTTATGAAATTATTTTGTTTGAAGTTATCTTCAAACTATTAAATTCCTCTTATATTCTATCTATTGACCTAACACACACACACACACACACACACACACACACACACACACACACACACACACACATATATATATAAATATATATATATATATATATATATATATATATATATATATATATATATATATATATATATATATTACTAAGTGCAGGTTATATAAGTCTGTCCTCCTTGACGCTGAATTAATGTAGATTCAACGTGTCTATCATCCAAATTGCTTCTAAACTAATGGAACAAACTCTTGCATCACGGATTGAGAACACTGCTGACCCAATAGTTGCTCAAACATGTGTGATAGAGATAGGCGTAGGTCCTATACATATATAGTCGAATCAACAATAAGTGGACCCGAAATTACATTTGTTGTTGAGAGGATTATATCATATTTTAAAAGCAACCTATGGATCTACCATTAAGTGTATATGCAGGTTCTGCGTACATTGCTTAACTAGCTTTTTAATTTGAATTATTTGATGCACAGACTATGGTGTATTGTTTTACTGATGCTACAAGTAAAAATGTTACATCATGTACACTTTTCAAATGATCATTGTCAGACCAAATAATAAATGTTTCAACTCCCAGTTACGAGTAGAAAATCGAACTTATTATGTCTAAACACAAACATTATAAATCTAATCCCTAACAAAGCTCATAAAATGCAGATAAAAATGAGTCATTACAATGAAAAAGAAAGAAAGGCAATATTTTCTCTAAAACTAAGATGAAAACATATCATCTGTAAAATCAAAGAAGGCAAGAGTTCACTGGAAAAAAAATAATAAGTCTCAAATCATTTCTTCACACTCTATCTCTCTCTCATACATACTTGTCTAATGGGATTAGCTTTAAAGCTGTACAACTTGTGCCCAATCCTTTTGCTTTGTATAATAAAATCCTTTTGCAATAAAATATGGTTAAAACTAACTTGTATCAATCATCCCACCACCATTCATTTATATTCTTATTATCAGCAAACTTTCCACAAGGTTTGTTTTCAGGCCCTCTTTTTTCACTGATTTCAATAGCAAAATTTATATCCACGAGTCACTTATACGACATTTTGCAGATCATACATTTTCAAGATACTCGTCACCTAAAATATAACATCCACATGTTGTTTTGAGAGCTGCGACTTAAACTTGAAGAGATGAGAAAAAGTATGGCTTATTGCCTTAAATCCTAAAAAGCAACAATTATCAGTTGAATGGACATAACGTTAATTTATATTTTGACAATGTTAAATAGAAACAAGTTACCAACCATATGTATTTAATTTTTACTTTCTCTGTCAATGATTAATGGTTACTTATGCTAATAACATACAATTAAAAATAAAAAATAAAAAACTGCGTCAAAACATATACCCATGCTCAGAGCATACAAACCGATTTCAAGCAGAAACACATATAGAAACATATATTTATTCTTTATACGTCTTATCTTGGCACATGTTTCAAAGACATCGAATATTTTCTTAATAGAGGAATCAGAGTTGGGACATTGAAATGTGTAAACTGTTTTAATAGTGACTAGGTCCCTTTTTTATCGCTTACGTGAAATCATTTTTCAGGAAAATGGATGTAAACACTACTGAAATCAGATGATGAGATTAATATTAAAAATAATGTACTCCATTTGCAACAACGTGGCAACAAGCTACCTAACTGACTATCTGCCATGAAGACGTAAGCAAAAAACACATTAACAGTTAGGGAATTCACTATGTATTGCCCTAATCCAGGGAAGATTAAACACATATATTTTTTATATTTATTTTCCCTGTACTATGCGATTATGGAATTGTTTCAGAAAATATCTCTGCTATGAAATGTTTTACAAATTTGGTGGTCTTCTTTGCTTTTGAAATTAATTAAAGCTAATGTAAAACACGCATGCAGTTCTATAAATACTAAACTTTACATGATTAATACCTATCCATGCGGAACTTCAGATAAAAATGTCGAAGGGTTTAATCTTTGTAAAAAAATGTGTAGCCTGATGGAGAATAATTAACTAAAATAAATAAGATTCTTCAGAATAAGGAATGATAATTACTTTCATGTATTTATACCTGTCAATAGTTTACGACAATTTGATTAAATGAAAAGGCAAATTGTACTGAAAAGTATTATTGTGCTCATTGCATTTGTTTACTATACATTGCTGTATTTGACAACATTATATTGCTAATGCCCTGTAAATCATGTTAATCTCCAACGTCGTTGTCACTCAGGCTCAAATACATTATAATATAACCAAATTATTTAATTTTCAAAGTACAACTTTTCTACTTTTAGAGCATCTGACCTGGCACGAAGCTTTTAGAACATGCAAACACTATGCAAAGAAACTTCCAAGTGTCATCATTTCTCAAAAGAACATTAGGCTTGCAAATAAAACCATCTCGAATGCAGCAGAGTCTTTTTGGATTGGAGCAAAATATGAACGTATCCAGAATTACAAGGGTAAGTTACATCTAACAATGCCAGTTAAATCAAAATCAACATTTCGCATGGGATTTATAATTCGTTTCATATATAAATCTCACGTATTTACCATTTTGTTTTCTTATAATCACGGGCTGGATGCTTAAATTGCCTATTGTTTGCTGCTGTCTTGAAACACATGAATATCAATTTGATGTCTCAGTACAGTTAAACGAAGTTTAAAGTGCGTCATATCTTTTAGTATGACGCATTTTGTTCTTGTGCTTGAATTATATGCTTTGGATTATTTTAATTGGGAAACTATTCTCTCTCTGTCAATGTACATTTTTTTTAAAAAACATTTTTAAAGATATTTGTAATCCTTAGTAAAGACTCTTACCTCCCGAAGGCTATATGTTTGGAACCTGTCTACAAACGTTATAAAGATATTTTTTTATCTTGTCCACCACATTCAGAGCATAATGTGAAAAGTTTGTATATAATTTCTGTAATACAACGGTTCATTATTAACGTTATGTGAATGACGTATAGAGAGTGCTGGATGGTAGTAAGAAATAATTGACAGTTACATTATTGCATCCACGAAACATCTGCATTCTCTCTCTTTCTTTCTTTCTTTCTTTCTCTCCCTCTTTCTCTCTCTCTCTATCTATCTATCTATCTATCTATCTATCTATCTATCTATCTATCTATCTATCTATCTATCTATCTATATATATATATATATATATATATATATATATATATATATGACTTTCATATATGTCAAGATTTTAAACAGGAAGGTTGAATAATGGCATTTCAATAAAACGTTTTCCTAAATGTGACATAAGTTATCTTCCCCACTCCTTTCATTTACACTACGCATGTCGATTTGTTTTGCACATATCGAATAATGGTTTACCAAATATGTTAGACACTTAACCTTTAGAATGTCTGTGTATATTAAAGTATTGCAGCACCAAATTTGTACCTATAGGCAATATTTACAACTATGAGAAGATAGGTACAATTAATTCATATCATAACACAACAACAATTAAAAATCTTGTTATGTATCCATGATATTACATTTATATAACTCTCACAGTTCTGCATAATGTTCTATCACATCATAATCTGAAGAAAACAAAATCTTTCAAGAAGTATATAAAGATCAGAATGTCACATCATCTGTATGAACATTGAACAAAATGTATCAAATCAAATTATCACATTTGTTAAGTCCTAATATATTGTTCTTACATACTGCTGTAGAAGGAACAGATTTTATATATCATATTGTTTTCTACTTTCGCAATCGGTACTGTTTGACGTTCTCAGGTATGGATTTTATGTGTCATGATATGAAGTTAGGGCAAATTTAGACCTTTAAAATCTGCGTGAATGTCAAACATGCAACAACTCGCTCTTTTAATATAAAAACTTGTGTCAATGGTGTGTATACAAAATTGATGGATACGGTTTAGGAGTGTTGTGTAGCTACAATCGCCGATACTCAAAGCGTAATTTTATACCACCTATGTGCGGCTGGAGAATGACTTTCTATCGCAAGACTATTAAAGGTTAGTCGAATGACTAAATAATTTACAGTTAAAAGAGGGCGTAGACAGGGTGATGCGAAGAACAAATATCACTTTATTGTGTCTGCTGAATCATTTTCTTTAATAATAAATAAAGACATAAACAAAACTGGCATGATATTTGAAAATGATTAGCATCAGCGCAGTCATCTATCATTTGAAGGGAAGGATAATTGTTGTGTGTGCAAAACTGTCCACTCAGTAGCATAAATTTAGAAAACCTTAGAGGCTTAGAGCAAATTTATATAAAAAGGTGGTATTGATTGGATGAATACGTGAAAATTGGTCGTAAAGCAATATTACATAGATAAAAAAATTTTAGAATAGTGTCATTGACCTTTTAATCTTGTAGGCATATTCTTTTCTTTTAAGCCACAAATAATAGCAAACTGTATTACGGAGAAAATAACCAAAAGTTAGATAGCTTTAAAGACGAGGTGGGGGATCACGGACACTTTTGGCATAATCACAATTCTTGGAGCTTTAACCGTTCGCAAAATTATGTATTTAATCAAGATCAATACAATAGATACAGCACATTTGTATTTATTTCTTGTATAAAATAAATATTTTTTAAAACAAATAGATTTGCGTAGTTAAAATACACAATCAAATGAAGTCAAATAGCGCAAAACATTTCAGGCACCGGATGTAAAATGGTACATTTACTGGATTAATTTTGAAATTTTTAAAGCAACATAATAAAGAAAATAGTTTTTTCGGGTAATAATATTGGATGGCATACAATCAATAAAGTTTCAGCTCCTGCACTTTGGAGTCAAGGTTTACATGTTGTCCCACATTTATCACTGATATGATAAATGCAGTCAATATTCCATAAATAGCACATAGTTCAAAATTCTGGTATAAACATTTACAAGTATGTACAGTTATGAATTTATAATATGTGTCCTTGAGATAAGTTGTTCTTTAATCATTTTGTAAACAACATATTTACTGCATTTGAGTTCAAGGTCAGTCTTGTTTACATAGCATTTAGAACTTAGATTGGATTTTTCCATGGCTGATGTGAGAAAGGTCAGGCACACACAGTGATGTTCCATTAGAGTTACTCATATTCTAGAATATTATGTCAGGTGACTTATCCTTATATTTATACAGGTTTGGTAAACAAGATTTCATTCAGATACTAAACTTCAATTTATTAAGATCAGTTTATTAAGGAATTTATTTTAGTAATCAGATGTTACAGTTGTGAAAATCAGAGCAAATTCAGAGAGAGGAATTGTTTATTTGAAATATTCATTGGAATTACTAAGAATGCTCATTCTCATTTTGGATTAATGCTTGGTTTTGAGATTTATGTGGATTCATTCAAAGATATTCTGGATTAGACCAATCAGGCATATCAGGACACTCAATACTACTGACACATCAGAACATTCAAGACTACTGGCACATTAGGACATTCAATGCTACTAGAATTCATTCGGAACATTCTTTATTTAGGACTTGTGATTAGGACACTTAGGATTTTTTGATTATTTGGACTTTAATTCACGTTATTGTAAGTGTCTTTTGAATTTTCACTTTAATTGTCTTGAAATTAATTGCCTATTGATTTAACTTACATTGTTAGTTTCATTTTCGTTCGGTGACATTATTTTAAGGCCTAGAGTCGTAACAATACGACTAAATTTGATAAGTTATGCTATAGAATATGAGTGAAATATAGGTAATATTTACTGGGTGAGCAGAGGCAGATTTTGGTATCATGATCATCTGTAGATGAGCAATATCTTCAAACCTATTTATCAAAGCTATACTGAGCCTGGCAATGAAATCAATAGTAAAATATGCAAGAATTTATCCGCAGTTATTATATAACTATGTAAAGAATTAGAAAACTTTCCTATATTGCTTTGAAGGCAAAACGCTATAAGTCACAGAAAAGGTCGTAGAAGCTATAATTTGTATTGAATATGTGTAAGATGAGTAGTGTTTGAGTCCTTTTCACATACATTTAATCTTACTACGACCTTTCTGAATGAAACAACGAAGCCATACAAAACTTTTTTTTATATATTGTTCATAAAAAGTGACCTTTAACCGATTCTTGC
The DNA here is from genome assembly GCA_029931535.1 of Margaritifera margaritifera. Classification (NCBI taxonomy): domain Eukaryota; kingdom Metazoa; phylum Mollusca; class Bivalvia; order Unionida; family Margaritiferidae; genus Margaritifera; species Margaritifera margaritifera. The sequence continues at coordinate 752,657 of JAQPZY010001205.1, forward strand.
AATTTTTTAGGAAGATGGAAAAAAAAATAAGGATAGCTTTGACCAAATTTCTATCGCATTTTGGTTTTCATAGATTATTTATTCATATTTAAAACGTATGTTAATGTCATCAAACATTTTCCTGTAGGACCCAGGGATATCACTTTCCGCTCTGTTTGGTGTTTATTTTTAATTCTCTATAACTTCTACATACCTTGATTTCTGTAGTAGGAATCCAGATGGATTGTGTAATTAGATGAGAATTAATTACTGGGTCAATATGCGGGTATGTCTGCTACGCACGAATGACTATACCACCGACTATGTAACTTCATTTTTGGTGATGTTTACATGGTCGAGATGGTATAGGAGTTGGTGCTTACAGGCAAGGCGATACGTGCCTTAACCCGCGGATCCGGGTTCGAATCTCCGTAGAGTATGAATTCAAATTATCTAACCTGTATGATAATATTATTTCTTCATATTTAAAAGTTCTGTTAATGTAATCAAGCATTCTCCTGTAGAATCCAGGGATAGCAATTTCCGCCCTGTTTGATGTATATTTGTAATTCTCTCTCTCTCTCTCTCTCTCTCTCTCTCTCTCTCTCTCTCTCTCTCTCTATATATATATATATATATATATATATATGATGTATTCTATATGTAATATTTGTCTTTATTTTGTTCATTTTATTATTTCATACGTGCATTGACTAAGCAATTAAATGCATTGAAAGATATAATATCTAAATTACAATCCATAATTCATATTTGTTGCTTTAATTGTAGATGAAATGTACCCGAATGTTTGTTGTGAGACTTTGTGGAAAATTGGCACGAATGTCTCAACTGAATGAACGGATTGTACACAGACTCATGAACATGTTTGTGCAAGAGGTATGTAAGGATAAATACGATCTGCAATACCATATATTTAAGTGGTTAGAATGTAAAATTGGAGAAAAAGAATTTCTTATTTTAACTCATGAGTCAGTTTTAGTTGTTGTAGACCAGAACTACTGTTTTGAATTTCTCTAAATGTTCTCTCTTATGATAGAACATGATGACATTATTTATCAGCACTAGAGTGTGTGACGTATGTGATATTCTCAGGATCGTAATGTGATCTACCAGATTCCTATAATTATTATTTAAATTGTAAATGAAATTTGAAACTATTTATCTAATTGTCATCATAATGCTGACTTTCAGGTTTCTATGATTATGTTCACACACACGGCGGCTCTATCATGAAGGCCAAGGTTTGAAAGGAGAGGAAGAAAAAATGTACAAATGTCTCCGAAATAATATTCACCAGCATTAAAGTCACATGACTATAGGGCATGAATGTGGTTTTTCCCTTATTTCCATTTCTGCTTCTTATGACCCTAACACGTCATAACAACCCTACGAATGTTGTACGGTAGGTGCAAATTATAGATAAATAATAAGAACTTGTAGGTCTGATCACTCCATGATAATATTGCATTTAAATTCAAATACTGTCATAAGAGTTGAAGGTTTGTGAAACTTATTGGCTAATAAGAAATATATTGATGAAAACAAATTGCACGAAGAGAATAAAATTACAATACGCTTCAACTGATTATGGAGGAAGTGTTGGCAATGTATTGATTTCAGATCTAAGATTTACTCCATCAGATTAATTGTGTCTAGATACATTGTTCATAAAAATTCGTGGAAAAACCATTTGGTATGCTTCATATAAAATGAAGTGCAAATTAATACAAGAAAACGAACTTGTACAAACAATACAGTTATTTGATAATGTTCTATGGGATTTTATACGTTAGAAATATTGGAGTCTAAAAAAAGCTTCAAAATATGTAAAAATAAAAGCTTCGAGGAAGTAGTATTAAATCCAGAGTAAAATGGGTAGAAGAAGGAGAGAAACCGACAAGATACTTTTGCCATATGAGAAATAGAAACTATGTGAATAAAATAAATACAAAATTAATTAAAGATTAACATGAAATTATTATTAGTCAATTTGATATTCTTGGGGAAGTTAAAGAGTATTGTAACAATCTATATACTGAGGAAAAAGAGATAGAATATATAAACTTAGAGGATTTTCTCAAAAACTATAAAATATCCCTGGCTTAACCAAGAGCAATCTTTAAGATTAGAAGGCAAAGCTACCCAAACAGAAGTATTTGATTATTTGAAAAGTATGAAAAATAGCAAAAGCCCAGGATAAGACGGTTTCATAACTGAATTTTGTAGTCTTTTGTATTGACATTGGGTTATTTTTAGTTAGAACAATTAATGAAGCATATAAAACTAGATCATTCTCAACTGTTTTGAGACAAGGCATTATAACTTGCATACCCAAGGAGGATAAACCAAAGCAATGCATGAGGAACTGTCGTCCAATTTTTCTACTTAAGTTTGTACACAAATTAGCATTATAATGTATTGCAAAAAATGTGGTCAGTATTGAATCAAATAATATCTGACGATCAAATTGATTTCGTAAAAGGAAGATATATTGGCGATAATACAAGGATCGTATATGATATTTTTATGCACATTACAGACGAGTTACATATTCCGGGTATACTATTGTTAATCGATTTTAAAAAGCGTTTAATTTCATGGAAATTTATTCATAATTTTCTAACTTTTCAAATTTTGGATCAAGTGTAACGCACGGGGCTAAAACGTTTTACTGTAATATCTCATAGGCAGATTTACAAAATGACTTTCTTTCAGAGTTTTTCAAAATGTCCAGAGGTTGTCGACAGGTTGATCCAATATCCTCATATCTCTTATTGTCATGTGCAGAAATAGGTTCTATGCTATTAAAGAATAATACAACTATAACAGTTATCAAACTAAAGTAAAGACAATATTTATTGTTACAGTTTGCAGATGATACTACTTTAATTGTTGATGGTTCTTTTGAATCTCTCGAGTCCTCATTTGAATTATTAAACTTCTTTGCAAGGATTTCAGGACTGAAACTTAACATTGCCACAACAAGAGCGGTTTGGATAAGACGCAATAAGTACAGTACAGTGGGTGACTGAATTTACGTCATTGGGCATAACGTTTTCGGTGTATTTGGATAAAATGGTAAAGATAAATTCTGTAAATAAAAAAAGATGATTAAAAATTAGTTAAAACGTTGGGAAAAGCGATCCTATCATCATTTTGTAAAATAACAGTTTTGAAAACTTTAATTATTCCAAAGCTTAATCATTTGTTCATCTCGTTACCAAATCCTCTGCAAAGTTTTATGCGGGAATTAAATGAATTATTGTTTACCGTTATATGGCAGTCAAAAGTGGACAAAAGTAATAGAGGTTATGGATCAAACTTTTTCTAAATGTGGCTTGGCGATGATAGACATTGACAAATTTATATTAGCTTTGAAAATAACATGTATTCGTAGAGTGTTTCTATCTAATAGAAAATTTGCCAGTGTGTTTGAATACGAAATATTTGAGATTAAATACCTGTTCCTATAAGGAGATGAAAATGTAATGACCTTATCCAAAAAGACAAAATCTACTTTTTGGCGTGATGCTTTATTGGCTCGGAAATTGTTAATAGAGAAAAATACACCCGGACAGGAGAAGAACTTATGAAAACAAATGTATGGATGAACTCATTTATAAGGGTGAACAAGGTACATTTATATAAAAAGTGGTTTGACAATAATGTAATCTATATTTGGTAATATGCTTACAGATCAGGAACAATTATTGATTTTGATAGTTTTAAAACTATATATGGTCTCAACACAAAATTCCTTACCTTTCAAGTTATAATTCAATGTGTAAAGGTATTATGTAAAAAGGTACGGCCAGACCATTTATCTCTTTCCGTTTGGAAATTATATTTCATAACAATAACGGATGTAAAGACCTTTAGAAACCACTTTTGAAAACGGATGTTAAACGAACTAGTCAAAAGAAATGGAATGAAACTTTCAATTTGAATATGGATGTGTGGCCTAAAATATATGTTATAGTTTTTACAATAAAAAGAACTCAAAATTACAATGTTTTCAATTTCGTGTTACTCACAGAATTGTAACAATGAATTCACTTTGTATAAAATAAAATTGTATCATACCGATAAATGTACTTTGTGCAAACTTTCCCAGAAACAATACTGCATTTGTTTTGGGAATGTAATGTGATAAACAGGCTGTGGAATGATGTGTCCCCCTGGATTCGGAATAAAGTGAACATAGATATTGTGCCAAGTGCAAGACTGTAATATTATGAGATGCAAGTACATATGGAATATATGAACAACCATTGTATTTTGTTTCTAGCCTTATATTACATCGATATATGTAAAATGAAAAGGGATGTTCCTCCTTCAAATGCACGTTTTATAGCATGATGTAGACTATATGATTTGAAATCTCTCTCTTTCTCTAAGCTTTTCTTCATCTTGCAGTGACGACAAATTATTATCTAAAACTATATATCGTACAAATACGTATTATATGTGTGTATCATTTATCCTTATGTCGATAAAAACTAAAAACATACAAAAAAGCTTCAAGCTGTTAAAAAACATAAGAACCACTCACTGTGTAAATCTTAGAACATTATTCAAAAATAATACACCACCATCTTCTTCATAACGGTTAATATTCATGACTACTAGCAACAACCGAATTTTTCATTTTTGTAGTTTGTTTTATAGGGATTTCTTGTTTGTTTTTTTCTTTATCTTGTTTTAATACCCTAGTTAGCGAATGCTATCCAAATAATATAACAAATTAGTCATAGTGCGAATTACACGAATGCCTCATCTCAGAAGTAGATGATGCAAAGATTACGGATTGTGGAAATACATTGTGCTAAAACATAACTAATTTTAGTTGATTGTTTGTAATGTTTACCTGAGCATCAGGCAGAAAATAAATACACATCTTGGAGCATCTGTATTTTCTTCTGTTTTGATTTTCATATGGAAACTTTGCTGTAAATTTGTTTTTTTTTACCAGTACCATGCAATATGTTTGCATGTGTATTTCTTCTCGTAGGCAGATACAAGATTATCGGTAAAAATATTGTGAACACTTAAGTTACTAATTTCTGTTTGCATGTGTTCCTCGTCAAATGAATTCGTTGTCCCTTTCTAAACTGTTTTGTCTCAATTGACAAGATTGATAACAGACAATATTTGGCAGACTTTCTCTACTCCACTATTTTATTATCACTGAGTGGAATATCTTTCTCCTTTATTTTCGATCTATTTTTGCACAGAATGTAAGTATAATTCAAACACAGTTTCGGGGAATAATGTGTGCTTTCTTAAGGTTGTACTGACTGCTATGACGATTCGCTCTCTATTGTTGTTGTCATAAGTGGATTTTGCTTTGTGCATTGGCCATTTACCGATTGTACAATTGATTCTAAGTAAACGTGTCCTACAAGAGACACATATTTTTGCCAGTTTATATTCTTAGTTTCCACCTTCTATCACTTTTGAAGCTTTTGGAAGTGCTACATTATATCTGAAAGGAAGTGCTACATTATATCTGAAAAGCTGTTGATAAGCTCAAATACACAGTGGACAATAATATTTTTCTATCATGAAGTCGAATGGTATGCTTTATATTTTACCATGCACTTTAAATTGGATATCTTCAGCACCTACATATCTGCATAATATGCCCCTACTTGGAACGTACTCAGTTTATCATGCTAGATTCTTATTTATTTCAACATAATCACATAGCCACATATCATTGCATGTGTGGTTGTCATTCAACTTAAAAGATAATCACTTTAGTAGGACGCGGTGATGTATTTCTCCAGCATGCCACTAAAAATATTGTTTCCATCTGTATTATTAGGATCTCCCTTTGGCGTTATATGGTACAGGATTTAAAACAGCATGGATAAATCAATATATCTGGACGTAGTTTGGAATGATTAGCTATAAAGTTTATATATGTTAAAAGTTGTTCAGTTAGCTTTCATGCAAAACATTGATCCCTCGGATTTAAATATTTAACTCCTTGTGATATTTGTCCACTTTTTGATATAATATATGCCTTTCCCGAATGCTGTCGTTTTCTTTATTTTTTTTTTCTGAAACGTGCTGGATGTATAAAAGAAACATATATGAAACATTCACACTAGCATCCATCATGATATACAATGCATATGTACTCATATTTTACCTGTTTATCAGAACATGATGTAAATCAGTAATATTTTTTCATTTTTTTATTTATATACCTTCTTGGTTGAAACTTTCAGCTTTTTATCCGCGAGTAGATGCATTGGGATAAATGCAAGCATCGGTGCCCATGATAATATGCGTGGATGTACATAGATCAAAAGTATCAACCATGTTGTCTAAATACTGACCCATCAATCCTTGTTTTCTCAGTCTGTAATTAGAGAAATCGAATATTATGCCTGTGTTTTTCTTGAACTTTGCAGTATTCCTCCGAGGTTTTTCGTAACGTTATTATGCTTTTGCTTATTTCTTTTCCAGCCCCAATTGGATCAAAGAATTTAAAAAGGTTCTTGCTTAATGGAAATGCTAGATCGTTATCTACTGATCCCCAGCAGTCACAACTGCTGGTGCTGTCATTTATTGTGCTATGTGACGTATTGAACTATGTGACGTATCGAAAGACAAAACCGGGCTCGCCTGTACGGGTAACTAACCCGCAACCACTGGATTACGAATCTGAAGTTCTAACAACTGAGCTACTGCGTCTAACAAAACATGAAGGGGCATAGTAACTCAAATCACTTTTAGCTAACATAAGGGGTCCAGATTCAGGTTATTTATTTTTAGGAGTCCTTTCGTTAGTAGATATGCAACTTTAGATTCCAAGCAACATCGCCAAAAGTCATACGTGATTCAATGCCATCAATATGCCCCCGACTTTGTATAACACGAGAATTCAAAGCAATATACATGCATTTTTTATGTATCAGTTTACTTTTCCTAATTCATATTTTCTAGCTGCTGTTTTGTCTTCAATTCAGTTTTGAAAGTCACGACATTTTTAAAAAATTTATTTTTTAATTGTATTAATCATATCATAAAGTTTTATCTATTTCAGTTCTCAGTTGTGATTTGCAGAAGCTTCGCTGTATCTCTTGCATATTAACATTTCAATCAAGGTAATATTTTTTACACGTTTTATCTTATTGTTCAGTTTCTTCAATACTAAATTGTACAATACCGACATTAGTAACCAATCTGTATCTGTCATTGATTGTTCAATCTCACCATGTTCCTGTTTGCTAAATGCAGTAAATGCAGCGTATTTACTCAAGTCTATATTTTGTCTCTGATCATCAATAGGTAAAACACAGGTTGTTTTCCTAGGTCATACAGACTCATTCTATTTCTGCGGTCATCATTGTTTGGTCATATCTGTTACATCGTTCTTCAACTGCATTTGCGGCAAATTATTTTTATTGAAAATATATTGTTCTTTGAGACATGATTTGTGTGTTGAAATCATTTATTATCTTTCAAACCTTAGACATTGTGTTGGATTTCATCATTCATTTGTTCCAGTCGAGGTTGTAAAGTGATATAGTTTTTTAATTATGTTTTTTTTTAAAAATGTTATCCTTGTCGCTGTCTAAATCAACTATTTCACTGTTTACCCTCTGTTTTATTGGTAACAAAGATTGTCAAACGTTAGATATTTTGTGTGCGCTCGATATTGCAGTTCGTAGGGCTTTTATAACAATATATACAATTTTTAATCCCTCAACAATTTCTGTAAATTAAAAGAAAAACGTGTTTCTTTTGTATGCATACATTCAATTAGCTACTTGCAATAACCATCACTACTGCATGATAAATGTTTCTGTGAAAATGCAATAATTATGAACAAGTAGAGACTGTAGTAAACTCGAAAGTAGTCAATAAAATAGTTTTCGGTGCAATTACTTTGTTCAAGGTCAGGATGTTAACTCTATTAGGTTCAAAAAGAAAAAAAATTATAAAATAAGAAATAAAAAATAAAAAAAATAAAAATAAAAACAAAAGACCACAAACAAAAAACCTCCACCCCTCACACACAAAATCTACTTCAGATTTGGTATATTTGTTATGGTTTACTGGCTATATAATTCAAACTATTCAACATTGCAGTTAGTTTATGTATAATGTGCATTCGAAGAAATTTTAAACTATCGTCATCAGTACTTTCTTCATTGTCACCATTTGCGGTTATTCCCTCTTTTACTCTATTCATGCAGATCTCAAGTTTGTACACACCATAATGAACGAAAGCAGTCCGTATTTCAACTTTTTGTTATATGTAGTAGCAGATATTGCTTTTAAACTCATCTGAAATATTGCAATACTCAACAGCAAAATTTGACTTTTAAAATTAACAAAAATATCTTGCGATATATATTATAACTTAGACTGGTAAAATAGTATTAGTCCTCACTGTAGCGAGTTCCTTCTTCAAAACATTGATTGCAATATAATTTTCAATTACTAGAGGAAAGATTTATACAGCAAAGATTTTAAAAATGTATACCCTTTCCCGTTCTTGCAGAGATTCGTGCTAGTGAATCTCGAAGCTTTTTTTTGTTCATTTTGTATCCTTCCTCCATCTCGTAAAATTCTATCTGTCTTGTATAATGTTTTCTTCTGGTTGCTTTTGTACACCTTTGCACCTATTACACTATTTTGATGAATTATATATATATATATATATATATATATATATATATATATATATATATAATCTTGTCATACAGGTTAGAGAATTTTTATTTGTACTCTGCGGATATTCGAACTCGGATCAGCGGGTTAAGGCACCAACCCCCTTGCCTGTAAGCACCAGCTCCTATACCATCTCGACCATGCACACAGTCACGAATAAATGATGCTACAAAGCTGGTGGTATAGGCATTCGTGCGTAGCAGGCATATCCGCATGTCGACCCAGTAATCTAGCACTTTCCACACTGTTTGGTGTATATTTGTAATTCACAATAATAACCTCTATATATATTGATTTATGTCGTAGGAATCCAGAAGGACTGCATACTTAGATGATAATTAATTACTGGGTCGACATGCGGATATGTGTGCTAATCACGAATGCTTGCATGGTCGAGATGGTTTAGGGATTGGTACTTACAAAAAAGGCAATATGTGCAGTAAACCGCGGATCCGGGTTCGAATCTCCGTAGAGTATGAATTAAAATTCACTAGCTTGTATGATAATTTTATTTATTCGTATGTACAAATTATGATAATGTAATCAAGCATTCTCCTGTAGAAACCAGGGAGAGCATATTCCGCTCTGTTTGGTGTCTATTTGTAATTATATTTGTAATTCTCTCTCTCTCTTTAAACACACACAAACACAAACACACACACACATATATATATATATATATATATATATATATATATATATATATATATATATATATATAAATTCAACAGTAGTGCTTCTGCTGTTACAGCTACCGATTAAACGCCCTTGGTGTTGTTTCCCAAGTCAAGCCACTGTTTTTGACATTTTTCTTATGTTGTCTATCGTCATGTTTCCTTTGACCTGGGTATTTTTGTCTTGCCCTGCAGTGTCCATCGAAGGACTACATTAGGAAGTGCAGTATGTGGCATTCCGCAAATATGACCAAGCCATCTCAGATGCGATGGTTTCACCTCCAGCTTTTCTTTAGAGTTCTTTATTCGACATGGTGTTGGGTCAGAATTTTTATTTTAGTTGTGCGCATGCATTTGGTCAGGAATATATCCAACGTCTTTGCTATGGACGTTGTCATTCCCAGCACTCAGAATCATATAACGGCAAATATAAGACGTTACTTTTGAAGACTTTTAACTTGATCTCAATTCTTTGTTGACCTTCAGATAGTTTAAAGCATGGCAAAGGCCTGGTTTACTTCGGTGACTCATGCGTTCACTCTCTTTGGCAGTCAGAATCTGCTGACACCTTGGTGCTTAAATAGTGTATTCCTCTACCTCTTGCAGTACATTGTTATTCACGGTAACATGCTGATAGACCCTGGTGCTGACCTTCATGAATTGTGTCTTCTCTACGTTTACGTTGAGACAGATGGTACTTGCTTTTACTGCAATACACTCTTTTTCTGTAGCATGGCCTGGTGTCGGCTTGAAAGAAGATCAATATCAGCCGTATTTCAGGTCTTCTAGCATCGATGTCACCATTTTTGTCACTTTTTTATAGGCCAGCCCACTGGAAGGACACAGAGGAATGACGACAAAATGAAGCTTTGTTTCACTCCGGTCTCCACCTTGACGCGTTCTATTAGGTGGCTGTTTTGTAAAGTTCTTCATTGGGAATTTTCATATAGTGCCTTTGATGATGTTTACCATTTTCTGTGGGATACCATAATGCCATAACATCTTCCACCGCGATGCCCGGTGTAAACTGTTGAAATGTTTCTCAAAGTCAACAAAAATCATATACAGAACGTTGGTCTATTCATTGCATTGTTCGAAAATCTGTCTCAATACAACGATATGGTATATACATGATTTGACCTATCGGAAACCGGCTTCCTCTTGGCAGGTGTAGTTTTTATGGTGGCTGTGATTCTTTCTAACATGTTGCGGGTGAATCCTTTGCTCGTGAGAGGCATTATGAAGGTCATTCTCCAATTGTTGCAATTTCCAAGACCCCTGTTCTTCAGTAGCTTAACTATTATACCTTTTTTTCCATTATATTGGTACATGTTTGCTGTTCCATATCGTCTGGAAAATCTGACACAGGATCTTGGCGGATTCTTCTCATGGTTTTAGCATTTCTGCACAAACTCCGTCTTCTTATATGCCTTGTCATTCTTACACTTTCCACTGCTTCATTCACCTCTTCTTTTTTGATTTCATCAAAGCAACTTTCAAGATATTCTTTAGCTTCGAGTATGTATGCAATTATATTGGGGTTATTCCTGTTCAGTATAGTTTGAAAGTGCTGCTTCAAACATTCAATTTTCTCTTTTTCATCTGAGATGGGTTTGCCTTCTGTATCTTTACAGGAAGGTACTGATGTTGTTCAATGCCCCATTTGAGGCTTTTGGCAGTCTGGTAGGCTGTTGTTATGTCTTTGAGAGTTGCTGGAGCCTCAGCTGCCTTTCCGAGGTTTTATACGTACTTTCCATTATCTCTTCTCCCTCGTTTTTGGACTCCTTTATTCTTGTCAGTGTACTTTTGTGTTATCCTTTCTTTCAGCCTATGGGCTTTTATGCCAAATATATGTTTATTCTATCACTTTCTGTTCCTCAAGCCTTGTTTCTGAAATCCATTCTGACTATTTGCTTTGTCTGTAACTGGACACTATTTTCCCTGTGTCGTCCAGTGCTTCGTTAAAGTTGTAGATTGTGAGTCTGTCTCATCTTGGAGAGCGTTAAAACTGTGTTTTATGGCCATAATAAACTCCTGATTGATCTTTGGGTCTTCGAGTCTAGAGACATCGAAGCAATGTCGTTTTAAGGTATATAATCCTAGCTTTCCTCGGTGAAAGTGCTACCTTTGCCACCAAGAGGATGTGTTCGCATCCTACATCAGCGTGTAGGGTAGGGCGTACACCCAGTTGATCATGCAAGCTGACACAAACCATTGCTTCAGTATGGTGCGCAGGATAAGATGAAAACAGTCAATCTAAGCGCTGAGGTGGTGGTGGTGGTGATGTGGCAGGTGTGGATTGCATGAACTTAGTCGGCTGTTACGTAGGTTTTTGCTCTTTGCATAGCATGGTACGGCATTGTTTATCATTTTGTTGCCCCTGATGCGCTTCTTTATGAGCTGTCGCGAGAGTAACATAGATAACCAGATATTTTTTGCAATTTTAACTTTTTTACAACTAGTTGTGCTCGCACACATGTAATTTTACATGACTGCACATTCGTTTTACCTTGCCTTAAGCATGCTTGCATCAATATTGCACGCCATTTCTGACGCGTTGTTCCTTCAGTGAGGATCATATCTCCAATATTAATTGTACCAATTATTTTTTCAACTTAAATTGTACGTACTACAATATGTAAAAGGAAAGTTACGAAATATATGCATGTTTAAAATCTATATATTTACACAATGAAACTTGGGTTGAAGTTTACTTTATCCGTATGGTATAAACTTTATTCCCATATGCAAACGTTAGGCTAATTTTGTGGACATTTTTCTGACATAAGATAGAATGCATTGAATATGTACATGAACAAAGTTTGTAAAGGAAAATAGTCGATAGTTGATTGTATTGTTACGCTAAACGCACTCACCGTCGGTACTGTTGCTACAGTTTCTTTGAAATTGAAGAGAAGTGTTGAAACCTTATGATTCTATCAACATCGATGTGGTTTTCTTTACCCTATGTTTTATTTAACATTACATAGAATCGATTACACTCTTTTATCCCGTTTATTGAGCTTTTTCGTAGATGCAGTTGTAATTAAATGAAGTTTTCTATATTAGAATTGTTTCTATTTTTTCATCAATGCCATTTATTGCATTGCTTAAGGGGATTTATGAGTGTTATCTTGTTTTTCTTCTATACGATTATGTTATTTATTTATCATGTTTTTGGACTTATTTTCTTTTTTGACCTATTTTGTTATCAGCGCAAAATTCCAAATCATGCATGTTTTAACACCTTCATGTTCTAATGCAGCATTTGTTTTATATTTGTCGCATTCTAAACGTTTGTTATATAGTATAACCTCTTAAATGTCATGCTTCTTGATACAGTGCATGCAATCTTCGTCCAACATTTATTTTCAGATCATTATTCTTGCTGATGTCTAACTATGAAATAATTCCTCATATAATTACCATTTGACATGCACATATTTATTGTGATTTATTTTATTTTTGATCATCAAGATTTTGTCAACTATGCAAAAGTCATATTTGTGTTGGTGTATTGAGAGAACACTTTCTCCCAAAGCATACATAACCTTCTCATTACATACAATAGATGTCTTAAAAGTGTAATAGCTCAGATAAAAAAGGTGTCTTATGTTTATTATTTCCATGGCAGAAATAAAACATTAGTCCTCTGTAACGTTTGATTAACGTTGTAAAATTTAGTTTCGCCGATTTGTAATTTAGGCCACCCAACTGAGTCAAGTGTCAAATTAACAAATAGGTTTACCTATCCCCCAGTTCCGTTTTCATTATTGCCGTCTTCACTTGGAGTCATATCAATTCTTTTCTTGGTAGTTATTGTTCCCATCACTTAAATTTGATAAAAAAGCCCACCCATCTCCTTTTTCATTTGAGTTCAATGCATCCACTTTGTAGTCTTTTGAGTTATGTTGGATGTTTTTTTTCTACATTTTCAGTTTATATCTGAGTAAGACTAAACGTGTTCATTATTCTCCTTTTCCAACAAAGCCCAAAATATCTGTACTGTAAAATTCGTTGTCATCATCACTTTATATCTTTTAGGTTATTGCCCTTTTAAAAGTTTATTTAAAACATCATGTAAATCATCCATGTTTTTCTTCACTCTTTTAGCCCAGGAATATTTCGCAAAGGATATATTTGAATCTTATAATTTATTTATATCCACTATTGTATTTTTCATATGTTTCCTGCCACTAATCATCCACGTCACTAAAACAAACACTTTTGTAAGGAAATATGCTTCTCGCTTGCTTATGTAACAATATAATTCTCACTTAAGCATTGTGTTTTAATTCAATGCATTTATTTTAATATAATGTATTCTTTTTCTTTTTGTCTCGTTAATTTATTCTCACAATGGATTGATTTTTATGGAAATAACGTTCAGGATAATAGTAGAGCTTTATTAAAACTGTTCTTTGCCCGCCATTTAAGAAACGAAAATAGGCAAGGCCATTTTGTGCCCATAACCTGTTTTAATTTGTTATAAGAAAGACAACAGGACGATTGTCTAAGATGTTTACTATATTCTGAGCAATTTGCAACGTCCCTTATAACCTTTCAAACGTAATAATGCTTTTAGATTTATATCACATTTTACTATTCATAATGTTGAGTCTAAAACAGCTTCTTCATATACTGTGTACTGTTTATATATGCATTTAAATGTTATTTTAAACCGACAATTGTTGTTTATACATTTTAGTTGTTTTTACTGAATCATTGAAGATTGCCCCTGTAAAATATCCAATGAATTTAATTGAAAACAAACTGATGTGATTCCCCGCATCCAGTGAATAATTTGTAATTGTTTTTATTGTATTGTTGAAACATTTTTCGATGAAGGTTGATGCTACTTAATTAAACGGTACCATCATTCAAAGGAATCTGTACATCTGGATGTTTTTAATAGACTATTAGCGTATACTATTGTAGAAAATCTTGAATTCGACAGCTTAACACTTTTGTTCTTTTAAATTATATTGATCAACACAACTGGTTCTGTGCATACTTTTTATCCCTTACTAATGTGAAAACAATAAGAATTGTGTGTAGATGCCGACATTGTTGAATTGTTGCTAAACACTTGCACTATATTAATATCACCTCTCTGATAACTGGAATTCAATAAAATGTAGCTTTGTTTATTGTTTATGATGTTCAAAAACAAAAGCATATTAGCGTTTGCTTAGCTTTGTTCAACGTTTTGATGCGATGACGTGCATCCTTGTGTGTTGATCAGATAGGAGATTATGACATGTTTGCTCTATGTTCCTGGTTTATTTGTATGTTTTGGTTTGTTAATATTAACAGAATATGTCTCTATGGTTTTTGATATCATTATTTTCATCTTGATTTGATGTATTATGTATTCTTGTGTTTGTACGTTGTGCTTATACTTTATTTTAACATGGACCATCACATTTCCAGGACACTCTCTCCACAGCGTTTATGTCTGATGTTGAATTTTCCCCATTTTGTTTGCTGATGTATAACGCTACAATTGTGGTACATTACTATGTCCTTTATTTGAGTGCTATGATTTTAAACTATTCCCGATTAGGACTGGTCTTGAATCACGCGGCTTTCAACGAAGTATTAGAGTACCAGTTCATTGTATAAATAAGATTGCATAATTGTAACAGAACAAAAGTGCATTGAACATTGTTATCTAGGATATACATGCATGCTTAGTGCTTACTTTATTGCATGTATTATTTCATTGAATATGATGTCCAGGAATGCAATATCTAACCTAGACCTTAAATGCTTACCTCAAAACAATAGCAATATATCTCTCATATACATATTATTTTGCATGATAAGATGACAAGACGCTCATCTTTTAATTTTAAAGTGCACTGTGAATGTCACGTTTATTTACGTATTTATTATGTAACATAAATTTCTAATAATGTATAGCAATAGCCTATCTCAAAGGACAAATCCCATCTCACTTATTCGCTTACGCCCTAGTAAGCTTTATATTCGATTTTATATCATTATGTGTACGTGTTGCAGTAAGGAAGCCGCATGACAACACGTAACGCATCCTCTCTGTTTAATTTTTGGGAGCTAGATATGCATCTATGGTTGATATAACTGCTATCCCATATGATACACGTTTGGTTTGTTGTATTATCAGTGTTTCCTACTAAGGTACTGTTAGGTTCAGTTTAATTACCTGCAATCGTGATTAAATTGAAATAATAGGAAGATGCTCAAAATGCTTAGACTTCGGTAACCATTCACAGCTCTATCGTTAGTTAGATCTACAAATGAGGCTCCTTATAAAAAAATATTGTATTTTGTCAGAAGTTAGAAACATTTAAGTTCTCGTACAAAGATTTACCGGTGTGTCTGTCTCTTTATTTTTTTATTTCTACGCAATCGTGTACATTAATCTAATCCTGCTGGTCCTGTATCCTCGCACCTAATGTTGGGGACATAGATAAGGGCCTTCTTATATGCTTGGTATATATATATATATATATATATATATATATATATATATATATATATATATATGTATTAACACAGCATCGCAAGTAAATAATTGAGTGTTGAGGCAATTGGAATAAATTGACATACCCAAGGACGAACCACAGTAGCCGACCCGGGCTAATCAGACAGTGTGAAACCAGAACACCTTTCGGTCACGAGTAGCACACACTGTAATGAATATTTATATATATATATATATATATATATATATATATATATATATATATATAATGTAATTAAAGAGTAAGATAAATTACTTTGTATACAGTGTTGATTCCTATACTTTCATTTCTTTCAGATCAATACAGCGTAGAACCACAAATCCAAGTTAATAAAATATTTACGTCTTGGTCCATGGCTTCTAAAGATTGTGCGGATAGGACCTTAAAGCTACCAGACGAAATGAATGAAGGTCTTTTAGAAAAAGCGACCAGCCATCAAGAATTCTGGATTGACGTTGTGAGGAGACTAAATATTGATCCTAACACATGTACGTTTTGCCAAATTAAACAATTTGATTTTTGATGAAGAAATATACATAAGATAGGCAATGTTTGGAAATTGTATAGATTTTTAAGTAAGAGATATATATTTTAGGTCTCTGTACTTGTTTGTTAATGTTTAGGACGAGAAAGTAATATTTTTGCAGAGTGATAAAAGAGGTCTAAGTAACAATTGTTTGTGTTACTAAAATAATATAAAAGGGTTCGTTTCAAAAGACATCATCCTATCCAGGTACATACCAGTGTAGCCACTATTCTTCCTGGTTCCTTTAAGCTGTATATAATCATGAACATTAAGAATATATGTATACTTGCCCACCTCCCTCTATCGCATCTATTCAAATATCTTTGTAATATACTAAGCGTATCAATACTGTATATTGTTAAGGAATAATACTCTTAGTAGTATACTATAAATAACAATATCTTATTTGTATAACAGTGGTAGAAGAGGACATATGTTTATATTATACCAACGGACGGATTTACACAGCAAAATTGTCACTCTCGTTTAAAGAACGTTTGTTTTGCAAGTATGTGCAAAGTGAATAATGTTTCTTTAAAAAACAACACATTTATCCATGAACCTAATTTTGATTTCATAAGCGTAAAATATTCAACAATATTTATAACAAGAATGCAACATTTTAGTGAGAATAATATCTTTCTTGCATAACGTATATTTTGATACCAATACTAGTAGCAATGCCACTATATTAGCTAATGCTACTAAAACTACTATTACTACCGATTTTACTAAATTTACTCTTAATACTACTACTACTACTACTGCCATAGAATTATAGGACGGTTATGTACAAAGCAATACTGTTTATATTCCTGTTCGATGTTTCATTTGTAAAAAC
Source organism: Margaritifera margaritifera (assembly GCA_029931535.1). Taxonomy (NCBI): domain Eukaryota; kingdom Metazoa; phylum Mollusca; class Bivalvia; order Unionida; family Margaritiferidae; genus Margaritifera; species Margaritifera margaritifera. The sequence goes on from JAQPZY010001205.1 coordinate 769,898, forward strand.
AAACCTTCATCTAATGTCTTTCCCAGATACACCGGGTCTAGATGCTATACATTTATCCGTAAATCCTACTAATGCTAGTGCCCAAATATTACTTCTTCGATGCGGTTATATTATATGAAATTCGGTATGTTCAGCTAGGAGTGTTGGAAAACGAACTCAGTATAGTATCAGCATTAGAATTAACACACAGTCCTGTTCGCAAGCTAATCAGGATTACATAAGAGGTTTGTTAACTGCAAAATCTTAATTAATCGTAGGTAAATCTGCGTTATGCTGACAATTGTGTGTTTGAGCATGACTTGTACATTACATATCGGTCCCCTCTCCTCCCTCAACGGATCGACCACCTCTTCAAATCAGATCCCGCCAATATATATTCCTAATAAAAATGCACCCTTAATATCCTTAAAAAGCTATCCGTCTGTGAACATTCAGGCTATTCAGAAATTAACTGCACCTTACGTAACTAGGTCATTATTTAGATCAACTGCTGTCTAAGTCGAAATCACAGGGTGATAAATTTATAATTAAGTCAAACCGTGTCACCAAACCGGCCACGTAACTGCTTGAATGGCGTTTGCCAGTGACCAAAGGTGCGTAGTGTGGATAAAACGACACTACATTATATCACATTGACTTACCAAATGTAGCATTGACTTTAAAATTGTTGGTAATCAAAGTCTTGAGCCATTTAAGCTAATAAGTTTGATCAGGTTACAGACGATTCAATAGCAGTGGCTCCGTGGAGTTATCTTCTTTACAAGTGCAATATGGGAGAAGTTAAAGACGCGTGCGAAAAGAAACGTCGTGAACCCTCTCTGTTAAAAAAGAATCCCTAGTTTTATCGATTTATCATGATAGCATTCACGAAGAAAGATCTTATGACGAACTGGATTATGGACGTTAACAAAACAATAGTGACGCAACGACGAACTATCGTGATATTTCTGGGCAATACTACATCCCACACCAGTAATCTTAAGCTATGAAATGTGACTGAATTCTTAGCTGAGAAATGCAATATCTGTTTTTCAACCTAGTACCAAGCAATGATCCAAACTTTCAATGCCTCGACATGAATAGACTTATGCTGTCTCTATGTCTCATTTCTACCTTTTCCTCTTCAACAGGTTCGACTAGAAGAATAAGTTCGACGGTTTAAATCAAGATTATTAATTTACACTTCCTATCAAATAAATTCAGAAAATATGTATATGTTATATGTATTATGTGTGCATATTTGAATTGGTTGATGTATTTGTATGCTTTCTAATACAAAAATTAACCTAAAATGAAAATGAAAATAAAAATGTCAATTTACAGCACAACTGACACCAGCGCTACTGGAGGACAGATAAAAGACAATCAAAACAGTTTTCTGTTCAAAATGTCATAGATTTTAAATACATGTGTAATTTGCTCAAACGTATATTTTTACTTCACCCGATGCAAACGTTTGTCACACCCACTCGAATGTGTGGCTTAATTTGAATTTAATCACGAATAGAGATCGTAATTTATTTGGAACAATCAGCAAACTGTGCTGTTCCAAACCTAAAACAAAGTTTAAATTATTTTCAACGCTAACCTAGTAAAAAGCTCACTTGATTAATAAAAACTGTTCAACATATAGTGTATAAATATACCCCTTTATCACATAATTGGTACACTGTACATATAGTGTGTGGGGTTTAATATTTTTGATATGTTAACATATAACTGAATGTGAATATGATTGGTCCAAATAAGCCCATGAAATTCTTGAGCAGTATTCTTTTTACTGATTGGCTGCGACCGTGGGAATTTTCCTTACCACGCCTTCAGAAACTGTTTTATCTTTTTTTGTATTGCTATTAACATTAACGCTTTGGATGACATCTTTTGAATCGATTGCCCAAGGGGCAATGAAAAAAAAAAAGGTTACGTCTGTCGGAATATGACCAACTTACCCCACAGAGCCTTGTTACAAATAAAATGAATAATATCGGTCAATGGATAGAGGGCTGGGTGGGGGTGGTCGAAACCTGTAACTGGCACGCCACCCCTATGACAAGCGTGGTTTCAATTTAAGTAAACTCACCCTTTGTTTTGAAAAGAATTTCTGCATCTAGTAATCATCCCTTCTCATGAATATCAACAACTGGAATACTACTTTTCCTGACCTAAACAATACTGCATCCATAGTAGTAGAATTGACACGCTTTACATGGAAACGTTGCAAACATTCTCATCGAAATCGATGTATAATGAGCTTCTACCCGAGTGTGTGACATCCCACAGTAATTTCTGTGGGAGATCCAGTGTTGAAAAATGATGATGTCTGTTTAAAATGTTCTACTGATTTGGGAAGGACAGTTGGTCTTTGAATTATAATTTGTAAAACATCTACTTTTAAATGTTACTGGTTATAGAACTGCGCATTATTGATTCAACTGTCGTCTGGGACTAATTTGTTATGCGCAACAATTGAAAGGCGCAACGTCTGAGCCAGAATAAACGAAAGTATTTCTTCTTCTTTCTATCTAAACTATTTCTATTAAAATAAAAACTACGTGATAAACAGAGTCTCAAATAGGTCATGATTTAACATTAAATTTATGAAACTCGTTGAATAATTCCCAGCTTTTGCTAAGACAATGAAGCTAAGATACATGACGCCAATGTGTCTCCATAATAGTGCTACTTGAAAAGTAATTTTAAAAATAATTCAGGATCATAAAGAGAAATGTTATAACATTCAGGAACAATGTCACTGAACAGAGACTTGTGCTGTAATTTTTCTTTATGAACCCAGGCATCACGATGTATAATAACGGGAATATAAGTGAGCAAAGGCTCACAAACGCTGGAAATTATTCAACTCGTTTCGTAAGTTCAATATTAAACCATTACCAAATTTTGAGATCCTCTATATCAGATCATTCCCAAAAGACACGCAAATAATATAAATATGGATTAATTTAAAACTTGATGAACTATCGGGAAACTTTTCTTAATTTGAAAAAATAACAATAACAACACAAAAATCAATAATAATCAATACATTGTTAGCTTCGGTATGCCTATACATGCGTGTGTGTTTGTTTTGTGTGTGTGTGTGTGTGTGAATAGGGGCGACGAGAAAAAGACCCTTTGCATAGCTTACGATTTTCATATGAAAAAACGTCGTGTGAATACATTTGTAACGCAGTAAAACAGTATCGGGGACCATTTCATTATTTTGTTTTTCTCTTAACATTGTAGATATTTGTTAAGTAGCAATACAATTACATTCAGAAATAATACTTAATGGCACTGCTTTAACAAAAGTAATCCAGTAGAGACAATATCATCAAAATGAAAGGTGTTTCACAATAAATGGGATGACTGCTTACAAAGAATTTTATTTCCAGATGTGAAAGTTAATGTTAGTAACTTCTTCAAGTTTATATGTTTGAATTAATTTTATTTTCAGATTCTACACGAACGCTCGCAATCGACACACATTTTCGCGATCTTGCTCCGAGTACTTCAAAAACAGAAATGTCCACAATGTTGACGAAGGTGACAATAGAGGATATATACAAAATCCCAGCTAATATCTATAATAATGCGACAAGTTCATCAGGTTAGCTCAAGTTTATACAAACTCATGAATAATGCATTTCACTCTTTCAAAAATTATTGTTACGTAGTATGTTAAACGCTTCCTGTTAATTGATCCAATGTATGAAAACTAAATGCTGTAGGGGAACATATTGTTAAATGTGGTGCTAAAATTGCCTTCCATCAATTCGAAATAATTGTATAGACCATTTTAGTAGCATAATACGTTTCTCCTACTTTGGAACACTGTTTATATTGGTTGGTACTTGTAAATAGATAGATAGAATGTACACTGCTTAGTATAAAATCACAAGTAACAAGTCTAAAAAGAAAAGCATGACATGACACAGGACTACTTTCGATGTTTAGCGGTCGGTGTAATTTAAAAATTAACTTCAGTTCCTTAAAGAGTAATAAAGATCCCTCCTCTGTTTATGGTATCCTCAGCAGCTGTTACAACCAATCAATGTGTTTCTAAGCTATGATCAAAGAGTACGTGCCAATTATGTATGCAAATCACAAAAATGTTGTCAAGCACGTTTTGATGTCAAGGTTTAACTCAGATTCAAATGAACAATGAACAAAACTCGTTCTGGTGTTTCATATGGGTATTTATCCTTCCTAAAGCCTCCTATTTTATTGTCCTAAATTCAGTTACTTTACGAATTCTTTCAGGTACTCCTACTCAAAGCAATGAACAAACTTTTTAGAAAGTCTTGTCAATTGTCGCAAATCTGGCAGGACCTCAGTATTTTGAAATTTAACAATACTACTGACCGTATGACATGGATGAAAAACTATTTTTATGTTAGAATGTGAAATAAACTCTAGTTCCAAATTATCTCTTTGAAAAGTTATTTCCCTTCTTGATTGCTACATATCCGCAAAAGTTAGAACGCGACACTCGAGAAAATTTACCCCTGAAGTTCCGAGTTGGGATTGCAAACATATAGAAAAAGTTCGTCAGTTAGACGTGCAAGCAGACGCAGTCCTCGTTCGTTCAATACTTGTTGTCAAGTCCAAAATAAAACCTCTAGCTTAAGATTAAAATAGACATGTTTTTATATAAATAATTAGCATGTTTAAGTTACTGTATTCATAAAATGAAAATTTCGTTGAGTAATGTTCAAGCTGAATAAGTAATAAATTTAAAATGCCAATTACTACCAAATATTTACGCAATTTGGTCAGAGATCCGCTATCGTACCTAATTGCTACAGCGTATGCCTCCTCATGTTAATTTGTTACGTACTTAAACTTTATGTGTTGTTCGGATAAATCCAATGAACGTTATTAGTTATTGGATGGTCTTGTCGAGACACATTCTGTATATAATTTGTCAGGTGTTGCGGAGTTCGGAGTACTATGTTTTGGTCGCAAATCCGGCTCGAGAACCACTAAGCCCACGAGATCCATACCCCGAGATGTCTCGAGTGAATTGGCCTATGTATAAAGATCGTTTTGAGCTGGTGACATAATGAACTATATGATGATATAAGACCTAAAGTGATATTTTAATTGTAAAGGAATGCTTTCTTCATAAAATGATAACTATATAAATAAATAAAGGAATAGAAGAAACGGTTTTAAAGAACATTAATAGAACATATCCTTTGCCGAGATTATGTAATAAATATCACAAAATAAACAGTTTGTGTTTTTGTTCAGTTAGCACCTTTACACATAGGATGCCTCAAGTACAAAATTGTTACAGATAAGTTCTATGTTACAGTATCTTTATCAAGTTTTCCTCGAAAAAACCCAACAAAAAACACGTATTTTTTCCTCTCAGAAAACTGGACACTCAGTGGAACCATTATCGGGATATTGTCATCGCTTCTACTTTTTGCAATAATGAGTTTGCTTGTAATTTCAATGAGATTAAGGTGAGTCAATTTTTTTAAACCTATGAGTCCAAACCACACTTGTTATTAACATATGTATTCAGAGAATTGTCACTATATCTGAACGTATTTTGTTTCTGTAGTAACTGGTAATAATGTGTCATTTTGTTACATGTTATATATATCTTGACGGAAAGCTTTTTGCAACAATATTGGTTTTTATGAAAGTTTGAAGAAAAAAAATTGTTTTTCTAGAGTGATGCGAGTCGATCAGCAAGAGGGTACACAACACATGAAACTGCACATTTTGAATAACGGATGTAAACTTCTAATTTAAAACAAACTTCCTCTTAAACATTTTTAACAATTTATGTTTTAATATCATTTTTTAAATATTTGTTTTAGACGTTTGGTTTCCATTCTGAAGTATAAGTTTCAGAATATTCAACAGCTTTTGCCTGCCCATCTCATAAGCACAAGATTGAAACTACCGAGATTGTTTCCGTAATTTTGAGACGCATGCATGTTATTATAAATTATACATAAACTATGTACACAAAGCTACATATAACTAGTCTCATAAATTATTCATTTTTAAAACATTTTCTGAATTTAGAAAGTGCTGTAATCGCTGTTTGATAGTTGGAATAGATGTTTGAAAATATTTCTTTTTCTCATGATAATTTGATTGTCCATCACGCCCTTACATTTTACACAACGGATGCCTCTATACGTGAAGATGTACTTTGATTGTCTCATTTAAATAAAACAATGGTGTTTACTGATAGAAAGACTACCGAAACGTCACTACTTAGCTACTTAGAATATATATATATATATATATATATATATATATATATATATATATATATATATATATATATAATATTTTGCGTTTGCGTTTTCCAGGAAAGATCTTAGACATGTTGAACAAAAGGGAAAATCTCAGGATGATTTTGCACAGCTTGATCTTCCATCGTCTTACCAGACGCTGAATTGCAGAAATAATCAACAAGAGAATTTGTACAATACATTGCAGATAGAGTCTACGGACCAATGATATAAAAATCACACAGGATTGTCGGACAAATATAGCACCAATTGATGAAAACATATTCATGCAAACTAGGATATATATTTATATATATATATATGTCTGTTAGTTTGTGTGTGTGTTTTGTGTGTGTATGTGTGTGTGTGTTTCCATGCGCCTTTTAATATAGACTTTTGTACATAACTCATACCGCAACATTCAATTTGACGTTCTTCCTTATATCGTATTATATCTGAATAATATTTAGTTCAATTACATTTCATTGCTGGCTTAGTTTTGATAATGTTGGGGCAAAAGATGTAAAATCAATCGCAAATTCTCCTCCTGACAAATATGTACAAAAGTTTAGCCAATCTTTGTATTTTACAACGAATAAATGTAATGTAAAAATATAGACGATCCAAATAAAGATTTGATGGCTACTATTGATGTTAATACCGGCCGCATGTTTTGTAACGATAGAATTTGAGAGGCAGACATCTTTTGCAGGTGATTCTATGTTTGAATACCCTTGACAATAAGATTATACTACACCTGTTTGGTCTTTAATTTGTAAGAAAGATAGTTGTATATCATCACCATCACGAGACCATTTATAATGATTACAGGCAACATTTAGTACAATAATGCTCTGAATAATCTGATTCAGGAAGGAATTGTTGCTGTTGACTTTTTATCTCTTAACAAAATAAAATGGCAACGAGAAAAAAATGTTGTATGGTACTTTAATACAATTATCATCTCTATAGATAGTCTATTATTAAAAAGTACATGTAAATATGACACCCAAAGAGAATGTTTATACCCTAACTTTACCAAACTCATTATGCATCAGATTAATTGTGTGACGCGTACAAGTGCCACAACATAATAATGTAAACTGCTCTATATGTGGTACATTAAGAAAAATATAGGTGTTACTTTTTTGTCAGCCAGGAATAGTAAGGTCACTAGTAAACCCCATCACAATAGTTGTGTGATACATTCAATAAGCCGTGTGTGATAATATTATTTATATGTATTTGAAAATTATCTTAAAGTTATCAAGTATTGTCCTGTAGGATCCATGGATATCACTTTCTGCTCTGTTTGGTGTATATTTGTAATTCTCTCTCTCTCTCTCTCTCATTATATATATATATATATATATATATATATATATATATATATATATATATATATATATATGTGTGTGTGTGTGTGTGTGTGTGTGTGTATGTAAATTCTCTTTTTAAAATACAGACGTTTGCAACACTTTGTATGCATCATATATGAAGCCCAAGGTACCAAGATGAAATTTGATTGTTCATTGAGATTCCACCTTCTTTTCAAAACAATTATATGCGCCAAATTGAAAAATGACATAATGCAGTACTAGTGAAAATCAAAGTAATAATATGCAAAGTAATATATAAGCAACAAAAGCACATCTCTGGGGGACTGTAATTCCAAATGTTGACAGTCGTATAGTTACGGAAACACAGTATGTGTGTAGTTCGAACGGTCAGTCCAACCGCTATGTATTTTAAGTTGAATATTTTAATGATGTGGCTGAGGTGAAAATATACATGGTGATGTCTTTTCCTGTTTCTTATAGACAAAATAATCTGATGAAAAGTCATTTTCTTTGATCTGCATCGAACGGAAAACACTCCATCGCAGAAATTTTAATCAGGCTGCAGTTGCTATTTAGAAGATACTTCAAGTCAAAAATTATAATAAAAACATCTTGTAAGATTATGTTTCCGACATCAATGAAACATAACAATTTCAAAATATTTCTTGAATTCGCCAATAACTTCCATCGTTCGATTAAAAAATTTACGTCATAATCATCAAACAGATCCAACATTGTTTTTGATACTCAATCTACCCTCCTGGAGGGGATCATAGGAACTGGCCTGTATTCTAAACTAACGTACTCTCACTAGTATCTACTCCCAACTTCCTGCCACCCCCATCACTTAATAAAACATATTACTTACGATATGCGCGTTCGGACCAAACGCATATGTTCTAATCCGGCTACGTTTGAAAAGATACTCGGAGAGCTCAAGGGGAACCTTAGATGGAGAGGATACAGAAATAGCTACATCGAGGAGGCTATTAACAAAACTAGACTCCTCGACAGAGAAACCCTTCTGAAATATAAAACCAAGAAAACCAACAAACGTGTAACCTTCATGGTTACAATAGATAATTCGGAAGCATTGGAACCAGACTGAATCCTCCGAATATCTGAAGGGCATATTTCAAGAAGTTCCTATAGTTCCGTACCGTAGACCTAAAATCTGAAGGGCCATCTGGTACGTGCCAAAGTAACTTCAAACAAGACCACAGATTCAGGCAGATAATGCTGCAAAGACAAGCGTTGCCTAATTTGCAAACAGGTAATCAATCTTCTAATATGCAAGCTATGTGGCACTCAATATGTTGGAGAAACAGAAAACAAACGAATAACCACAAGAGCCACATTCGCAACAAAAGCAACGCAAAACTCGCCAACCACTACAATTCCACTGGGCATTCAGTCGAGTCTCTCGAGATGCTATCGATTGATTCTAACGTGGGATGGACCGATATAGAACGCACACGTAAGGGGCGATACTGATTACTTCAATTGAAAACTCATGGGGAGTTCGGCCTAAATGAAAAAGTCTAACCTTCCTAATGCAATCTTATCAAAACTACAGCCAGGCATCAGTTTATCAGATGTACGCATTTTTTTGCGATAATATTTACCCAAGTAAACAGTCCTTAACTCTTTACATGTATTATTGGTATTTGTCTTCTTCTTCATCTTCTTCTTTTTCTTCTTCTTTTTCTTCTTCTTGTTCTTCTTGCTATACTTATTATTATTATTATTATTAGTATTATTATTATTATTTGAACTCTTGTCCATTATTCCGCTACAGCATGCTCTTGACATACTTCCTTAGTACCTACATGCATAACATTACTGGGATATAATTTCCTTTTGCACATTGTGATGATGGCGTTGATTTTTCGCTGCGCATTGTGTCAGTCCTTTGTTACAAGCCTGGAATTAGGTCAAAACACTTTGGTCCTCTGCGTGATACGCACGATAAACACTCTTTTAAAAATTTGTATACAAATTTGTTGGGCTGATGGCAGCATAACACAGATATGTAGTTTACCCGTGTTAAACCGTCTTTTAATTGTGTATTTTTTCTTTCTTTTATTGTTTATCCATTGTTTGTTTATTTCCTCGTCATTGAAACATGTAGGAGTCAATAATTCTTCTTGGCTTTTGTGTTTAGTGTTAGTTTTGTGGATGAAAATTGTTTCTTCCCCTGACGAAGAGCTTGTTTGCTTGTTCAGCTTGAAACGCTGGGAAACGGTTTCGTATTTTAGCCGTTATCAATGTGTGTGCTATTGTTATTATTATTATTATTATTATTATTATTATTATATATATATATATATATATATATATATATATATATATATATATATATATATATATAATGGATATATCAAATGGCGATTAGTACGTGGCGAATGAATTTCCATGTAATTATGTTTCAATATTAACAATTGCTTCTATATTCTTTGAACCACTAAATCATGATTCACAATTTCAACGAAATACACTCTGCTTTCTCTGTCATCCCATCCTACCCCCACCCCTTTCTTTCTTTCTCTCTCTCTCTCTCTCTTTGTTTCGTCATAAGGAAAAGGTATGTAGTTCAAATCTAAGCAGTGAGAGAGGAAACAAAACGTGAGATGGATGAAACCACTGAACTCGAACTAAAACCACGTAACCTACGAGAACTTGAGTCGTTACAATGTAATATGTACATCGTCCACACAATTATTTTAAACTGTTATATAATATCAATATACAATGTTGCAACAACTTGGTGGCACGAAGGTCATATATTAAATTCCTTAGTTCGGTAGCACATACATGCGCGCACACAAACACACACACAGGGCCGTAGTAAGGGGCGTGCGATATGGTCGACCGCCTGTGTCGGCAAGCCCTGGGGGGGGGGGGGGGAGGGGGGGCTGGTAGTGGTGGTGAGTGGGTATTTTGTGGAGTTGGCGGTATTTTTTCCTGGTCTGAGGCGCCGTTTCGTCCAGCGATAACTTGCGACGGCCATGCACACATACAGACAATCTATTTCGTGTTCTTTTTATATTCCAAACATTTAACAAGGTTCTTTAACAGACCATGTAAACATGTTTAAAAGCATGAAGGTGTCTCTCTCTGTGTATCTGTATATATAATGGAAAATATGACAGACAAGTCATACAACAGAAAGAGAGAAATAGATGGATCTGAGGATCACAATGAACCGTATGATAGGTAGCATTGCTAAGGCTAGTGTAATAATAATTTGAATCAACGTTGCATATTTGAATTACCTCCTGTCTGTTGTTTTTTCCCATGTTTTTCTCTAGGCATGTTTCGTACCCGGTTCGAGGTACTCGCCGGCGATCGAACGACAGTGCTCTCACTGTCGAGAAGTTTTTAAGTTTCCTTAAAAATTGAAAATTCAAATAACTGCGTAAATTATACATATATCCTCCTGAATTATCAAGAAATGCAAATCTAAACCTCAGTTGTTCGAGAAGCCAGCAGAGCTTTACGTGCAATGTCTTTAATTAAACCAACATTCACGTTAGAATGTCGAGCTTCTGTTTTATGTATTTAATCAATATGAACGAAAAAAGAAGCTCATTAAAAGAAGCAAATTCATCAATTCGAATAAATTTGAAAATAGCAGCTAAACTGTATTTTGTAGAGGACACATTTGACAGGGATTCGAACTGTTAACTCACCCCGTCAATACACATCTTACTTTAATCAATCTTAACTCATTTGAAAATATAAGTATGTGCATTCGTCTTTGGTTTAAATAAAATATATGTAAATATCACTGTTTGTATAAAGTTCTCATTAAAAGGAAACTCTGCATGCATAGTTTCCTTAAAAATTGAAAATTCAAATAACTGCGTAAATTATACATATATCCTCCTGAATTATCAAGAAATGCAAATCTAAACCTCAGTTGTTAGTGACAGACGTTAAGTGAAACAATGCCACTTGGACATTAGAATATGTAAATTAATATATATTTTGCATGATATTCAGAGCGTGACACTGGGTAATTTTCATGAAAAATAAAAATACAGACACATACAAGTCGCTCAATTTTTATTTTCTTCTTGTAGAAATAGTAACAATTGTATAAGGCATCATCTGTGGTGTTTATTTAGAAAGGATCCTTCATGGTATGACTCATGTTTTCAAAAGCTCCCCAAGAGACTTCTCTATATGGCTAGGATGCTAATTATGTTTTTTAAAATAGGTACTATATATCTGCTCAAAACTCAACCGTTCAAAACCGATGAATTTTTTTCCTTTCTAATCTGTATGCATTAACGAGTAACGTTCCCTTTGCTGTTTCAAATTATTCCATATGACCTATTATTCGATAAAACTGGGTACAATTTGTTCAAATTAAAGTACTGTGTAGTCTGTATACTTGATATTAAGAAGTATATCTATAAGGGTCCATACGATCTCACACAGAAAAAATCTGGTTTTCAGCTTTCAATACAAACATAAATATATTACCTATGGAGAAATATCATTTTAGAATAGAGTTTACTGAGAATCAAACAATGAAGATATAGTAATTACTTTCTTCTATAGTAAACGGGAATCCGGGTTCTTATGAGTAACAAGTCCACTCAACTGTATATAGGCAACATATGGTATCCTAAATAATCTATTAAAATACAAAGTCTGGGGGGATTTGATTTCTACTCTGGTCGTATCAATTAAACATAAGAGCGCATGCACTCATAATGTGGCAAAACTGTCCATATTACTGTATATAGACACTGCTGTTGTAGACCAATCAACATGTCTATAATTTTTTTATCGAAGTATTATCTGCGCGTGGAGCTAGGTCAGACGAAATCATGGTTTTCAGATAAATGTCTGATTGAATTGTTTGCCTCTTGAGGAACACGCTTGCAATAGTAGCCATACTGAGGCCGTTGCTTCAAAGTTACCACGATAATGTTACTCCATAAGATTGAATTGTTATAAAAAGAGGTTGCGGGGAGGGATATATATATATATATATATATATATATATATATATATATATATATATATATATATATATATATATATATATATATATATATATGCTCTATGTTGAAGTTCTTGGGAGAACAATTACTCAAAGGAGTAACAATTAATATTATTGAAAATAAATCAAATCAATGTATTTTTGCACCGCAAATGGTTTTTCATGATAGGTTAAAATATGTATGCATTGCAAGAAACGTTTCTACACAATATCTTAATTATTAAAAAAATCCTCAAATTAGAAAATCTATTTAAAACTGAAAAGGTGACAATTCAGGAATATAGATACAGATATTGTAGTGAGTTAAAATGTCCCTGTATCATATATTTTGAAGAACATGAAAGGATGCAAACATCTTGATGTCATTGCTGAAAAGAATATGAGTCTACATGGAAAATGGAAAAAAAGAGACTTGTAACAACAACAAAAAAAATGAGATACAATGTTTCATTATTCTTCTTTTCTTGCTCACGTCCGTTTTATATATTTAAAACTTATTTACTTTTTACAACAAGCTGAAGTATTTGACAATGATAATTGTAGTTTTTGTGAACTGGATAAGGTCTCGATTGTACATTTACATCGTGAGACTTGATAGGGACTCGATTGTGCATTTATTATTTAAATATTGAAACGTAAATTATACATGTATCACGTTGGAACATGTGTTAAGGGATCAGTTTAATATTAGTAAGTAATTGGATTAAAATATACTATTTGGAACTGTTGACCTAAATTATATTTACTTTCTCCTTGTTATAACAACGAATTATATCTATAGCTAATAATTGTGTTTCATTTGTTTCATTTATTAAGATGATTGCGTACTACTACGTATGACATCAGTATGACTTCAGATTTAATAAATAAAGTATAACATCAAGCAACTGCTTTCGAGATTATTGATTTATTGATTTGATTTAACATAGTACACCCATCTGCACATACATTTATCAATCGCTAATCTTCCTCGTTTGCTAAAGTATATACTAGTCTGGTTAGGCACACGTTGAGCTTATTCCTATTCAAAAAATTAACTTTTTTGCTGCAACTAGGACTTTCTGTACAAGGTTTACTTCTAAATTCTATTATGGGTCAGACTGTAACGAAATGGTATTTCAAACAATATTTGCAATTATTATCCTTCCATGGAATCCCCTATATGTTGCAGCTATTGAGAATAAGTCATATTATAGTTTACAAACTTAAATTGGACATGAGTTTCCACTCATAATACTAAATCATATTATTGAAAAAAAGATTTTGATCTGCTTGTCTGTATATATTGCATCCATAGAGGGTAAGTCAGATGCTGTTTTAACTACTTTGATTGAACAGCAATTTCCGTTCATGTTAATAAACGTTATGATCTTCAAAAATAATGAAATTAAGTAAAACCAAAATTAAAAGTGTTGAATGAGTTAGAATAAGTTATGTCTCTTATTCGATCGATCTACAATTTACAATGGAATTTCAGTAATAAAATTGCTGTAAAACTACTTTGATTTCATTTTAAAAATAGATTCATGAACGATAGAACAAGCTTTGGTAATTATTTATTTACAACAATAATCAATCTTAGTTTACGCAACTTGATTTACATTTTACGCTTTTTTGTTGTGCTGTTATTACGTGCAACACACACATGCCATGTCCTTACCTTGGCACCACGAATTCGCCTGTTTAATGCCAGGATCACATACATCATTATTTATATGGACCTTAAAGTATTAATATTGAAAATTTGTCGACGATCAAGGGAGCACGGTTATCCTTGTACAAGCATGCGTCTTGGGCGTACACCTAATTTTCCCAAACATGTGCAAAACATTTGTACACTGTGAACTAATATTGGTCCTATCTTCTATTACTTTTGAAGTGTTATGTTAAATCTGATATCACACGGAAGAGCAAACGGATACAATAAACAATATCCTGTTAGAATGTGGAATTATAGTGGAATTCTAAACTTGTTTTCCAGACAATATAAAAACTGTACCAGAATTGTGTACATTACATGCCCTGGTGTCAATTTCTTTATGAATCATTCATAATTCCCCCTTGATATCTATTTGTTTGTTGGTGTTTAGTTTATTCCAATCATATAACCACATATAATTTTCTAAAATGAATCCCATTCTAATCATTCATGTTGAAACGATAATTGTTTCTGTATGATATGATGATGTCTTTAAAAATGAGTACTACTCAAATTCTTTACCTCGGCATGGATACTTGTTATTTTCATATCAAACGACGCTCCGAAATTACCAAGTAAAATCAATATATGTGGAATTATCTTTGGCATTTATATCCGTAAAATTTGTTCAGGTTTATTGTTGCTCGATTTGTTTATACTTGTGGTATATGTTTCTGCTTGAGAGGAGTTATGTAATTTTACAATACTTTGGTATCTTGGTATTGTCTGGAAACAAATGTTAAGGTCTCTGCCGTACCCGAACATTATGTGTCTCTACTTGAGATACACTCAGCACGCGCACAAAGTACAACTGCTCTCATGCGGAAAAAACACACGATTAGCGACAAAAAATATCAGAGACTTTCGACGCTTAGGACGAGACCGTGCTACGCACCTTCAAAGAAACTTGTAAAGTAATAAATACACTAGCACATATCACAAGGGCAATGAACATATACTTATATTTTGCTTTATCATTCTTTACTTTCTTTCACATATAATTTAATAATTCAAGTATATTTTTTGTTTTCGTTGGGTTTAACGACATTTTTCAGCATATGATAGGCTATACATAGCGGCACGTAAGACCACAAGAAGAACTACCGACTTACAGGAAGCTATTGGCATGCTTTATGACATACCCACGTTGGTATAGCCGAGACTAGAACTCACGCGGACAAAGGTGAGATGTGTGAGGTGCCTTTGACAACTCCACCACCCGGGGCACCTAATTCAAATATAAAGAATAACTTAATTGCAATAAAAACAAAACTATCGAAGTTAAAGAAAAGCAAAAACTTAAGTCTAGATAAATGTAGAAATATGTAGGGAAGGTATCCAGTTTACCAGAGTTATCATATATGCACAGATGTGCAGTTATTTTACCCTTTAACCGAAAGATAAATCTGTGTTAGTCATATATCATATCCAGATGGGGAATGGTTTCTACCACTTGACGAAAGCCTCAGCCTGACCGCATGGGTGGAAATCAAGATAAGCCGAAAAACAAAAGAAAAATGTATTTGTACTTACATATAATCAAAAACATGTGTCAATCAACATGTGGTTAGACTATTGTGAAACATTTCTTCTACGTTATAAAATAGAATATTAGACTGTGAGATATTTCCTATATTTAAAACTGGGCATAATCTGCAGAATTATAAAGTTAGAAATGCATTCCTTGAAAAAGTGTGCAGCTTATTGTTTGCATAACTTTAATATTTCTTTGTATATTTCACCCGATGGTAATCTTGTAGCACATCGTTTGTATTAAATAACGTAAGATTTAAGCAATACGTCCGGAAATATCAATCAGCTTTTGAACGATATCATGATAAGTAGGAAAAAGTAAAATATCAGTAACAAGAGTATAATTTCCCACAGCTATGGATTCAATATGTGTTTCAAATCCACTATTTTCTAATTGTAGTAGCAACTCATGTATACATATTATATGCATCAAGGTTGACAAAATGCTCCTTGGTCCAAACTTTGGCAGAAAATCATTAACCTTACTTTATCTTGGCTTTTCAAGTTTCACCTTATTGTCCGGGTTTATTGATGCATCGTACATACATCACTGTTAGTAGAGGCATATAGAGCAAAATTATCATTATCTCACCCTTTCATTCATATAATGCAGTCTACTTGCTCCGGTTTAATTGAACTCTGCGGATTTTCGTTCAATGTAATTCTTCTAAGATCTAACCATGTCTAGTGCGTACTTCTTTGGCTTCTGCATGTTCACAGAACTTAAGCTGATGGTTGCTTGTCCGTGCTATTTGTTAGATGTTGCTTTATTGTGTCACTGACTTAATAAAGATAAATATATACTGTTTTTAGGTTTTAAAATTACACATGGGAAATATTGTAGTAGACACTGATAGAATTAATTATTTGCAATAAAATGCATATATTAGAAAGTTTGTTCCCAATTGGGCTGTTGACATACACTTCTTATTCAGGGAGTAAAGCAAACTTAATCTACTCTGCGTTCTAGATTGTAATCTAGCTCTCCATTTATATTATAAAAAATTTGAACAAACTATATTTACAGTTTGTCTTTTCAACTTGTATTCTTTCCTCTATGTTTCTCAAGTATACCTTTCTCTTTTATTTTGTCCACTCCTCCTTTACGTTTGGTTCACTTTTTCTATGTAAATACGTTTCTAGTTTGTTCGCGTTTTTTCCTATCGATTTCTAATTCCTTCCATGTTGTTTACTTTCACTGAAGATTGAAATAAGCTCTGTGTGATTAATTTCGATATCAGTGATACCATTGAACTTGCTAATGGCAGACATGACTATGTCATCACGTTTTACTAATTTACTGTAAAAGATATTTTCCTTAAAAGCAGCATTTATGCAATGGGAAGTCCTTGACCATTTGAAAACAATTACACAATGCAAACGTTTTGTCTTGGGTTTTTGCTTAGGCGAAATTAAAGGTATTTAGAGAAATATTGAGAATTCAATTTCCAGTATTGTCAATTTTATAACGTCTCAAAACATACTAAAATCCTGGACAAATCATACTTTTGCAGTTTTCTAACTACTCGTCATATACTATTTATATCTTGGACAGCTAATATGTTATATGAAGCAAAAAACAAAAAATAAAACAACACAACAACAACAACAACAACAGCAACAAAACACTCAAGATCCTAAACCCAAACTTCAATCTATTGATTATGCATTGAGTACAGCGCCGACATACTAAAATATATATGGCCGTACAGGAACTGAGTAAACATCCCAGAAATTTTGGTTGCACCGTAAGATCATGCAAACGCCAAAATAATGCATTATTTCTTGATTTCCTTTGATCGTTGTGTTATAACTGTACTGCAGCATAAATTACCACATCAACGTATGAAATATAGCGTAGAGTGTATATAAACATTTATAGAGCAGGGACCAAAAGTGATATTATTTCATTTGCTGTTCATGGTAAAAGTATATGCAACCAAACGAACCCACTGTCTGAACTACATTACTACATAAAAATCTTAGTATATTATATTAAAATAATTCTACTAATAATATATGTGTAAATTTAAAGTCAGGATCTCGGTTCCAGTGACATATTTTTCTATCTAATCTGTGAACCAAATAAGGATATACAGAAAGTCACACAAAAAGGAGATCAAAATATTATCTGTGTGATAAAAAGTTTGTCCAACTTGGCCTTGGCTAAAACATGAATATAGACACATAAATAAAAAACATTAATAGTATTTCGAACGTAAAAGAAGTTGAACCCATGATCTAGTGGAACAAGAACAATCAACGTGTGGCTAATATGCAAAGCGTGACTCAAGATATAGTGTACACACAAAAATACAAAAACATGTAAATATATAATCTTATATAAGTGCTAATTTAAAATGAAATTTATGAAAAAGATCCAATTATTTCTCTATTTTGTGAGCACTGAGCATGTCAAAAAACTGAGTGTATTTGCAGAACCGCAGAAGTGTAGTGAAATGACTTTGAAACACATCCAGATGCCTCGGTCGGTACGCCTTTTCTTTGCAAAAAGTTATGACGTCATTTGATTATATGGGGATTTTAACGCGTATAACACAACAGTCAGATTATAAAGAATAAAACACAATTAATCTTACGGCTAATAGACATGAAGGATAACATAAGATCTAGTGTATAAACAAAACGTTCATTCACGAAGTGATTAACACTATAAGTAATAGGAAGTGTGGCCTTCCACTGTGGTGGTAAATGGTTACATTCCGACATAAGTACCCCCAGGTTAGAATTTAAAGTCCGTAAATTATCTTTCTCGTTTGATAACGTAATTTATCTTCCTCGTGTGACAAAATAGATACCAGTGTTGTTAGGCAAACATGGAGTATATCTCTCACCGAAACTCCACATGTTTTGTTTCTATTAGACAGTTCTGTATTGTATGTACTTATGTAAATGAAGCAAAAGTTGGAATTGCTATCTTTGAAAATTGTACAGGTTTAATGTTGTTCGATGCGTATGTAATGCTATGATGTGTCAGACCGAGGTCTCAACTCCTTGTGGTATATTTTCCTACATCCCAGGGGTTGTGTATTTTACCGTACCTTTGCATTGTGGCATTCTCTTATTTGTCTTGCGAAAGTTAATATAAAACTGTGCTATGCCGGTTACTAGGTGTCTCCACCTGAGGAACAGTCGACACGTGTGCAAAGCGGATCTACTCAACGCCGTTTATTGCGCTCATGAAATCACGATCAGCGGTGCAAACATAGATTTTCCTCGCTTTGGGCGAGGTCGTGCTGAGCACGATATAAAAACTTGTACAAGTAATAATCACAACAGCAGCCATAACAAGTGTACTGAATATGTACCTATACTTTTACGTAATCATCTTTTTTTGTTCTGTATATATTGTAATAACTTAAGTATAACTAATAACTTGAATAGATCCAGAAAACTGCCGTAAATTTAAAAAGCAAAATACTAGCATATACAAAGAATGAAAGATGTAGTCAAACTATACGACATATATAAAGAAATGCAATTGAACATGAATATCCTCCTGTTATAATTATACGGACGGCTACACACACACACACACATACACACACACACACACACACACACACACACATATATATATATATATATATATATATAGAGAGAGAGAGATAGATAGAGAGAGGGAGAGAGAGAGGAAAAATGTGTCATGCTCAGTGATCATGCGATGAGCATAATTTAATGATATATACTTACATGATGATTGGGTTAACATACACAAAGTGTTACAGCAGTGAAATGGAATAATTATTAAAATGCGCACTAATCATGGTGCTATAAGTATCCATTTATGAATTGCATATAAATTAGATTTTTCCATAAATATATTTCCGTGAAGGATTGCTGTATTATGGCATTAAGTATCGTCAATTGTTATAAGCAAAACATGGTATTTTGGAACATTAAAGTCCGATAAGCATGCAAGTTCCCTATACTATAAAACATTTGTATTAGTTTATGCATGTATCGACATATAAATCAGTGTTACTCTGATATTGTTTTCCAATGACGAATCGTTTCCACGCTGCAGCGAAGGTTCCAGCACGAAAAACAGAAAAGCAGAAGAAATAATTGTGTTGATACAAATAATCATAACACAAATGTCAACGAACGTGTATTATTATGGACCGCGATATCACGTGGGGTCTGAAAGTATTTGGAGCATGTCGGAAGAAAAATGGAGTTATATATATGATGCTTATTAGTTTTTTTTAATTAGAATCATTAAATGATTAACATGCAAATTTTACAAAAGAGCAGATCAAACTTAGACATGGGTCATAGGATCAGACTGATCGGAACTGCATCCTGGATGACTTTGAAAACGGCGGTCGGTGGCGGACCTTTCAGTCCATCGGCCGTAGACGTGCAGGGTCTATAAAAATGGAAAAGGCACTCGATTACCCGAAGCAACTCGCAGAATAGCCTCAAACAGAGGTCTTCGACTACCCGGTACAACTCGAAGAAGGCCTCGCCGCTAACCAATCTTGATTTTCTTGCGATGGTAAAATCAGTCAAACATTTTCGAGGAGTCTTTATGCGAAATGAACCTGGAGCCAAAGGATCTTCCCGCAAATGGGATACCGGCATTGTTAAACTGGATTTGATTACAAGACTTGGAACTCATTGAGCTGCATACGCAATCATCTATTGAATTTTTACTTGTATGGGCTTGCACCGCAACTTGAAGTTGTAGATTATTTAACCCGAGGCGGACAAAGTCGTTTACAACTGTTTTATTCAACTCTGCCGTTGCAAACTCGGCTGGATGGTCCAATATGCGGACATCTTGTTGTTAAAGCGTGAAAGCAAAAATTCCTCAACACCAACCCCACAAACGCTCATTTATTTTACATTAAAGTACACTTAATAGTATACTAAATGACAATTAACATTTACGGACGATACTCAAAACGACAAGGCGCTGATGTTGATCTGAGCAGGTTTGCAACCAAAGCGAATTTCGCCTAGTTTACCAGCAGGGTTGTTGCTGACGTCGATTCTGGTGAGCTTGTGATTTCTGAAAATCGAACTGGAGAATTTAAAACATCCAACGTGGACAATCAAGATATTATTGTGAGGCTGCGAGGCTCTGTCGCGAAAAACAGACTCTGGCATGTCTCTTGCGTCTATCAAAGACTATGTTGATGATACTGCTGCTACAACAAAACAATACGTGGATGAACATATCATAAATGTGCCCCCACCACCACGCGTAATAGTTTTATTTATAAAATATAAAGAACTGTTTACCAGCGAATTGGAGTCAAAAACTGAAGGCATAATAAATGGTCGAATTATTTTTTTTTTTGACGTAAATGACTTTGATAAACCTAAATGTCACATCTTAGCGGCACGCTAGTCCGGATCGTATTCATTTATCGTATCCGGTTATTATAGTGGGTGGGGTCAATTAACAGTATTGGTCAACAATCAGTCTGGTCAGCAAGTAGTAATACGTAACGAACCCAACACCGGTCTTTCAAAATCTTTCATATATACCATAGCAATAACGTTGGTTGCTAATGATGAAATTCAGTTTGAAGCATTTCACATCTTTCCACTCGGGTACTTAACCGTCTTTAATGTTTCTGGTTAAGATTAGATTTATCATTACATATAATTGATGGATTCTGGCAGCGGTGATGAGGTTGAGGAATTTACTGATGGAGTGTTGGATCGGCTGACCAGTGATGTTAACATTGATAGCAATTTCGTTCCACTTGTTGACCAATATATGCGGAAAAACTATAACATTACCAGAACCTCATATACGCTGAAATACAATCTTGCTAAGAGCTAAATAGAAATCGACAGTTGCGACCACCCTGAAGTACCAATACCAACTTAAAGCCATCTTGGAATCAGTGAATTAGCACGTGGAAATGCCCGATCGCGGGAAATTGAAAAATCAAATGTAAAAACATCTAAGGATTGCTTCTACAACGATGAAATAATATTCACGGACAAATCCATCCTGGTTGCATTTCAGTTAATTGTGTTGCACCAACATTAACTCAGCCGAGAAGAGAATAGTCTCGACTGCTATTCAACAAGGACGCACTAGTCCGTTTAGTAGTTCTTGGGCGAAGACCAGCACAATCGTTTCAAACACCAGCCAAGGTGGTAATCAATATATTTCTAAGTGACTGTGGCGTCATACCTCCCAAACGCCCAATTGCTGGAGATTTCAGTATTCCACAGGAAGATATTATCTATGATTGTATGCAGTTGTACCAGTAAAAAACAGTAATTGGTTAGAAGTGCGTGTGCGTGTTGCACCCTGACGTAATGAGACTGGGCAGGGTTTGCCTGTCGAACAATTGTACTACACGATCACATTACTAATAGAAGAATTATAATGGACCCTCAATGTTACCGACTTTGAAAATATAACCGAAGCGGAACTGCAGCTGCAAGATGAAATCGTCAAGAGAACCGCGCTACTAGTAAAATACAAGCGTGTGTGTGTGTGGTTGTAGACGATATTTGTGGGCTTGCCGCGGCAGCAACTGTTGGCCTTGGCGGAGCGAGAATTGTGAGCACAGCAACTATCATAGGTACGTCAATCGGAATTGATGTTGGAGCCATATCAATAGCAACCGGTGTCGCAGGCGGTTCTAGGAAAATAATTTCGTTACGGCTACATTCGCTAATACGTATCTATTCAGAACTTCTCACAGCGGCACAGAGTAATCTTAATACGATTGGTAAATTATACTCAATAGCTATCGAAGATAAAATAATGAGTGCCAAACCGTGTTGGTTGAAATGGAATACTATCGGCGACTCCGAGCACAGATACGCGACCAAAAACAAGTGATTTATTTACAGACAGTACAAATCGAGTAATTGTTGGCAAAATCGTTTAAGCAACCAAAGGTTCTAGATGTTCTTTTTTAAAATAATTATAATTAAAAAATTAATAACAGCTTGCCACCGATTTTTTTACGCAAAATCTTTCACTCTAGCGTTAGAATTACAGTTGGTATAAAATATTATCTGCCAGCATCAAATACTCAGATGCCGAGACAATAATATCAGGCTAACTCTGTCAGTAAAAAAATATTATCTGCCAATATAACATATTCTGCTGCAGAGAAAATATTCTGTTACAGAAAAAATATTCTCTGCCAGAATAAAATCTTCTGCTGCAGAGAAAATACTATCGTTAGCATATTTTACACAGTGTAGTGGGGATCAGTAATCTCCTGCAGTAGTATAGTTGTAATCAATAATATTAGCCTGACTGCTTAGTAACTACACTTGTGCGCGCACACTGTGGAAAGCTCAACACGGGTTCTCACACTTGTTCAAAAATCATCAGTGGTAAAAGTTATGGGGAATATAGAAGGGGTTCCGGGTTTTGCAAACCAGACTGGTCAGTCTGGTCTAAAAGTCCCATGATCTCAATACTAAAATGTCAAAAACAATTTCAGCACCTTTCCATATTTTAGCTCTGTTCGATATATTTATATACCATGTCTTGTAGTAAAATTGTCTGTATTCTACTTGTTGTTCCTCCTAGATAGGTCGCTTCCTAAGTCGCATCGTTAGGTCTTGTTATTGTTTTAGACAACCACATAAGTGTCTACTGATGACCTTCTTAACAAAATGTGCCGTTACAAATCACACAAATCTTAGTTGTTAAAACATAGATTATATACTCATTTTCATTTCTCTTATTGTAATTGGAATACACATTAAAGGGATGCAATTTTGTCTTACTTATTTTGGTATTAGTTTTTCGATTAAAGTAGTCTTTGTTTTGATTTATTTAGCTAAAACAAATAAGTATATATATATATATATATATATATATATATATATATATATATATATATATATTCTGCATTTTTATTTGTTTACCTGTAACCAATAAAATACAGATTTCACTATTTTATATGTCTATTTATATATTTCACCATTTACCTTTATCATAGAGTTTCGCTGCGTGCAGTAATATTGGAACTGCACCCATTACCACACGGAGTGGCTGTTGCGGTGGGGTGGGGGCATATTTTCTATAGCTGAAATTTATCAATGTTCCATGATTGTTGTATTTTGTACTCCGCAAGCTTTGTACACATAGTGGCTCTGTCAGGAAGCCTTGCAAGTTAGCTAAAGAATGAAATTTGGGTTGTTTGTATCTGTTTACTTGCCAATTATTCCATTTATATGTAACTTCCTAGTGAGCATATTGCGTACATGTAATATATTTGGGACGCGGCTCTTGTGTGTCACCCGCAGAATGCAAATTTATTATGGTTTGTGCTTGAATGCCTTCTTTGAAATCTTTTCCTAAATGCTGAAGATTATTTCGATCGCGGAGTATATTGCATCTGCTTTCTAGATAACGCTTAACAAGATAAACGAGAGTTCTTATCCAGGTCCTATAATTACATTATACACCAAGCTGCTAAATAAATAATACCGTTATGTAAGGTCTAAAACCATATCGTGTTTATTAAGATTCACGCCGCATGGTCTATTTTATAATCAAAGTTTGATATGAATATTGAATATTTTGATACTCCTCTATTAACGTGAAGATTCATTAATTTGTGTCCGTTTATTATAACATACATATTTTGTATTATGTGAGCAATATCAGTTGCATATCGGTCAAACATGTACAAGAGACGAATTGGGCACGTAATCTGTATTGTTTGCAATATCAAATGGGATACAAGTATTAAAATATATTGTTGAAACATTTAAGCTTCTTTACGCAATAAAAAACAAATAGATAAATGTAATGAATGCAACGAAACCCATTCACAATTATCTACAAATATCACCATTTTCTATTACTTATGTTACGTCTTTAGAAATAGAACTTGTATTTTATTCTGAAGCACACGAAGGCGCTCATATATTGTATCATATGCATGCAGGGAGCATCTAGATTCTAATCATTATTTAAGATTGAAGATACATATATTTTTTGTCTATTTGCGCCTTATTTATAGATACCTTTTTGTACTTTCTGAAAGTTATCTAGATGTAGTTCTAAAATATTCTGTCTTGTTATTAACATTGACTTCTTGCATCCAGTTTTTTGATGGATAGTTACAGTGTGTTTATGATCTCCTTACAAAATTTTTTGCTGAAGAATACATTGTCCAAACGATCAAATTTTCATGTAAAATTATATTCATTTTAGTATTGGCTGAAACATTGTAACGACCTCTTTTATTGGCAATTTGATGCTCTTATGTAGCTGTTGTTTCACTTGACCTAATGTATGTAATGCCAAATATTACATATTCACTTTTTTGTCTCATAATCAGTCTACCAGTAATAATCAGAGAAATATGCAATCATTGAGAATAATTTATTTTGTTTCATACCGTAAAGTGACTTGTGAGCATTCTAGGTGGAGGTGGGTGCCAACAATTAAGTGGATGGATATGCATATACAGTGAAACATATGAAAACCGGACATCTCCATCGGTCCCGTGAGCGTCCGGTTTTCGGACATTTCGCTCTATTTATACATGTATGTATATATGTATGCATGTACGTTTCTATGTATGTATGTGTATGCATGCATGCATGTATGTATACATGTAAGTATGCATGCATGCAATATGTAAACGATGTCTTGTAGGACAATGGACACAATATTGAGGCAAAATCATTTATAATCTTTATAATGCTACATATTAGGATTACTTGAAAATGTGTAGTCCCAATTTCTTCACCACTTTTTGTCACGTAGGGTATGCCTATATTTACACAGGTCTTGTAAGCGTATTGAATGTCCCTGTCCTTTATTGGAAATATTATGGATACACAATATTTCAGCATCACAAACACATTCACATGAAAATATTTGTATAGCATCGCTACTTCATAAATGTATAATATATGATACCACCCCACCAATGTTACTTATTTGACTTGTCGATATTCTTGAAGTCGAATGTTCTTATGGTCCCAATACAACCCCGAAATATATTTTACCTGCTTCTTCTGTGTGTGTCTGTGTCTGTGTGTGCATGTGTATACGTGCGTGAGTGTGTGTAAATGGTACTGCTACTACTACTACTACTAAGAAATGCTTGAGATTGTTAGCTTAAAGCAATTCGATATACCAATGTTGTGGAAAAACAAATTCTGATTCGCCTATTGTTTATGGTGACCGATATAATTATGGTTTCAATAGTAGATTCTTGACCATATGCACTCTAAACTCAGCGATGAATATCCCGTCATTTTTTGTATAAAAACATTGGAAAAATGACAAGCACAAATGTCCATATTTATCGCTAAAATCCACATTTATGAATGTCTAAAAGACATACTAAAATTTCACATAAATTTAGTCTGCTTTCCAGCTTTTTCTCTTTCTTGCTGGTAGCAATACGCGAAAATATGTTGAGAGCAAGAGAAGGAAACAATCTGAGAATAATGAGAAACTATGACATGGAACTTACGTTAACTTACCTACAAACACGTGTGCTGTTATCATCGTAATGTGTAGGCTTTCATGGGATTTTGCTACATCGTTACAATATACCACTGAATCAAAGTTTCCAAATCATGGCGAGGCAAGGGTTATATTTATAAATATATTGACTAGATGACTCTCACAGTCTCTTTATTGTTGTTTTACATTTACAAGGTCCTAAAGCAGACCATATGCACGTCTTTCATCTCTCTCTCTCTCTCTCTCTCTCTCTCTGTTGGTCACTTGACCAGTCAGTTTACCTCCATAAATCCATATATATGGACCAATAAAGAGAAATCGGAAGGGCGTAGTACAAAACCTAATCGGACGGTCAGTAGTAATGCGTAGGTCATTATTATGACATTGGTGAACAGTAAATAACTTTACATATTTTATTTGTCCCCCGTGTCCACGATATTTCGCTTGGCAGATTCCACTTTTGGTTCGACGTACTAACCAGGAGGGATCGCGCTGTAGCTGTTCGGAATGATGCTCGTGCAATTTTTGTACTTTCATTATTTGAACTAACATTTACGTTGTTTTTTTTTCCACTGCCAATCACCTTTAGTGTCCTTAACTTATATTAAAATAAGTCTCAACGCGGTTTATATTGGAAATAGAGTCAGCAGCTTTAATTTCTTTTCTTTTTTTTTCTTTTTCAAACATTTTGCCATGGTCTACACTTTTATCTTGAGTGAGGAGTAAGAAAATTGTTTTGAACGCTAATACAAGATTTAAGAAACTTTGTAGATATTCAGAGTAATTGGATTTCATTACCTTTCCGGTATTATTAAGTGACATCCAGTGTGGTGACATCCAGTGTGGAAGTTACCATGGTACAGACATATATCATGAGTACATTATTATTTAATAATTTCGCGTATAAGAATTCTTTTGGAAATTATGTACCTTTTCCAGAACTAAATATGTGTACTGTAAGGATTTTTCTACTTGAAAGTAGTGGATGAACTTCATGAGGAAATACACGTTCAATTATGTTCAGTAAGCTAATTTTTTAACATCATACTGTAAGCATGGATAGTTTGATTAAATAGAAATGTTGTAATCTTCAGTTTCAAAGGGTAGGTTTCAGCCTGACCTGTTAAAACTACAAGGGTGTGTAACGTATAGATATACATGAAGCACATTAGACAATCTGCAAAAAATAATGGAATGAGCTATTTAGCGATATGATGCCATTTTATTTTCGTTCACATTGCCGCGTATATAATATTATTTTCACTTTGCGTGACTTCACTTTTGATGAAAAAAATATAACCATCAAGCTTTGAGATTACTAGCACGGTGTTTTCATTCATTGGTTTCTTCACTGTAATACACCCATCTTCTTATACAGTCATCGATCGAAGATTTAATTTGAAGTCAGTAATTTATCTTCGTCGTTTGATAAAGTAGATCCCAATGTCGTTTGGCAAACGTGGGCTTTATATCTCAGCTATACTTGACATTAATCACTCCGAATAAAACTTCCTGTTTTGTTTTAACTTCTAAATTTTTTCCTAGATGTGACTGTATAGAAATGTCATTCCAAACAGTGTTTACTAGTATTAGTATCCTGTGCGTAGTTGTATATGCTGCATATATTAAGGTTAAGTAAGATTTGAATTTAATTATCTGAATTAAACGTGAGTTTCTTCTTGTTATGCTAAATGGTATTATTACAAATACTCTCTCGATATGTAAATCAGTTATGCATAGGACACGATGTATGTACACATATCACTGCGAATTTCAGTAATACAGTCATTAGAAAGCAACTTTGATTATATTATGAGGATAGATTCATCAGCGATGGAACCAATAATGGGTAGCGACAGTCATAGTGCACCCATCTGCTTACACATTTATCGATCGAAGATTTAAATTGGAGTCAGTAATTTATCTCCGTCGTTTGATAAAGTAAATACCAATGTCGTTTGGCAAACGTGGATTTTATCTCTCAGTAAAACTCGACTTTAATCACTCCATATAAAACTTCCTGTTTAGTGTTTACTTCTAAATTCTATCGTTGATTAGACTGTAACGAAATG
The DNA here is from genome assembly GCA_029931535.1 of Margaritifera margaritifera. NCBI lineage: Eukaryota > Metazoa > Mollusca > Bivalvia > Unionida > Margaritiferidae > Margaritifera > Margaritifera margaritifera. Next base: position 798,272 of record JAQPZY010001205.1, read on the forward strand.
AAATTTCAAACAATATTAACACTTATTATTTTCTTATACTTATCCGTGTATGCTCCATCTTCTTCTTGTCATGCTAAACGTTTTCATTAAGAAATATTATTTCGATAGCTTAAACCGATTATGACTAGAATACGAGGTATGTACACATATCAATGCAAATTTCAGTAATAAAATCGTTGTCAAACAACTATCATTATATTATGAGGGTAGATTCAAAAGCAATGGAACTAAGATAAGGGCAATATTCATTTATCTATAACAATAACAGTCTGCATTTATGAAACCTAATGTACAAAGCACGTTTGTCCTGCTGTCACTACATACAACGCACACACAATGAATACACACAAACTGTGTACATGACTTATGCATCACGTGTTCGCCGGTGTAATTAGAATTTAAGATACACAATACTTGTATCTTGTCTTCAAATATGTATGTTTAGCAATTGTGTTTTCTGTTTATTGGCTTAAGAGAAAAAGTTAGTCAATACCATTTTCCCGATGGGCATTAGCTAGCTCACTGATATCGTTGCACTTGTGTTGTATTAACAATGCCAAAAACTTTGAAATACAGGGAATTAATTATACACATACATATTTATTGCCATTTTCTGAAATGGGTGGTTCGCTAAGAAATAGCATTGGCACTGCAGACAGTCAATTTACTAATCCGTTTACTTTTACATTTCAATAAGAAATAGGAGAAATATATAAACTGCAATGATATATAATCTTGGGTACGAACCTAAAATCTCTCACCCCTTTACAACAAAATATATACGATAATTTTACAAGTAAAAGACAGGTAAACAATACTGTACATGACAGCTTCAAGTTTCATTTGATATTTTTGATTTAGTCAATTCAGGCATCTGCAGTGTGTTAATATGGTAGTTCAGAACTTAAGACAAAATCAAAGGCAAGAAGTTTAGCTACGATGTGCCTGTAACATGATATTCAAGAACTTTAGTCAAATTTTGATGAAGCCATGATGGTTCAAAACCTTAGGTAAAATTTGACAAAACCTTTATTGTCCAGACATTGGTTTTGGCTAAGCCTTGATAGCCCAAGGCAGTTCTGTCGTAGTAATGGTTGAATGTAAGATTTCGTAGGATTTTGCTACAGTGTTATACGATTCACTGATACAGAGTTGAAAAAGCATGGCACTACAAAGGTTACATTATCAATGTCTTGACCAGATGATACACACAGAGATTATGTAATGTTGCTATATGTTTACAAGCTTATACTACAGAGCATATAAGTGTGTACATGCTTGAAGGCATCTCTCCCCTTCCCCCCACTCTCTCTCTCTCTCTCTCTCTCTCTCTCTCTCTCTATCTATCTCTCTGTTGTTTAGCCGCCGAGACAGGTTATCTTCATGGATCCATATATATGTACAGAGGGATAGAGAAAGGGGTTTGGGCGAAGTACAAAAACGGATTGGACATTGAGTAGTAACACGTAAAGCATTAGTATGACATCGGTAAATTGTTAATAACTTTAAATCTTTCCATCACTTCCTTTTTTACAGAACATGCAATGTGCGTTCTTTCATTATTTCCCAACTTGTACTTCTTATCCTTTGTGTTTTGTTTGTATTTTATCAATATGAATGAACATATTACCTCATAATAAAATGGCTAATGAACATATATGTATTAATACCAATAGAAACACGCAACACACAGACTCACAAACAAACAATAAACCAGATATATGTCGCGGTTCTCGTTTGCAAATGTTTCCGAGTTTCAAGTGTCGGTTTCACTTTCTCTAAAACGTACACTTGGTAATTTTTCCCAAATTTATCATCGGTTCAGTTATCTGTTCTCTCCAAGGACCTCAACTTTTGTCCCCAAAATGTACAATATACTGGAATCGAAGGAAGACTTCGCGAGTTTTACACGAAGAATGAGACTCAAGGACAAGTTTAGTGACGATACAGGAGAATCCAATGTCAGTAACTATGCGCCTCATATATTCCGCCCAAATAGCGATTATGTTCAACATGCTAGTAGAGTTCCTGCTCTAGAGTCATTTTTCTCCGCTGTGGAGACTGACATTAACTCGCGCGAACAGAGCCATGCCAACCAAAAAGGACAATTTAGCCCGACAGGAAAGACAGTGACTGAAAAACCGAGCGAGAGGGAAGTTTTTGGTATCAAACTAGCAGACAAGGGATCCTGCGTTGTTGTCATGAATACGTCTTTTAGACGAGAGATTTTATAAGAAACTAAATCATGACCCAACAGCTGAAAACGCTGAAATCGTGTGTCAGACAGTAAAAGACATGCATACCACAGGTCACATTGATGACAAAACACTGACTTACCTCTTACCAGTTGACCCCAAACCAGGGAGATTTTCTTTACTCCCTAAAATACACAAAGAAGGGAACCCGGAGAGATCAATCATTCCGGAAATAACCATACACCAAAAACATTTCTGAATTCGTTGATTATCACCTTCGGCCTTTCGTGGAAAAACTGCTTTCATATGTCCAATATGCAACGGACTATTTCAACAAAACACCGAAACTTCAGCTTCTAGATAGCACTTTCCTCTTAACTATGGACGTCTGTTCCTTATACGACAACATCCCACACGAGGAGGGTATCACAGCCTGCAGGGAAGCATGGGACGGTCGACCTGATCCTTCCCCACCTACATACTATTTAGTCAAACTCGCAACACATGTTCTCAAGATTTACAATGCTGTATTCAACAACCAACACTTCCTACAAATTAATGGAACTGCAATGGGCACTAAAATGGCACCTTCGGATGCCAATATTTTTATGGGAAGACTTGAGCAAATGTTCCTTAACAAGGCGCCCTAGACCTCTAAGCTGGTTCAGATTTATTGATGACAAATAATCAAAATGGATCGAAACGGGCGACAATTTCACAATACTTCTTGTATTCGCCAATAACGTCTATCCTACTATTAAATTTACGTCAGAGTCATCACACAGGTCCAATACCTTTTTGTATACTCAATCTAACCCCCTGGAGGGGAACATATAAATTGACCTGTATTCTGAGCCAACTGACTCTCACCAGTATTTACTCCCAACCGGCTGCCACCCCCAGCACGTATTAAAAAAATCTTCCATACGGTATTGGCGTTTGGACCAAACGCATATGCCCTAATCCGGCTACCTTTGAAAAGAGACTCGGAGATTTCAAGGGGCACCAAAGAAGGAGAGGATAGAGAAATAGCTACATCGAGGAGGTTATTAATAAAACTAGACACCTCAACAGAGGAGCCCTCATGAAATATAAAACCAAGAAAACCAACAAACGCGTCCGCTTCGTGGTTACTTTCCACTTCGACGCCCCAAAATTAAAACAGATAATTTGGATGTATTGGAACCAGACTGAATCCTCTGAACATCTGAAGGGCATATTTCAAGAAGTTCCTATGGTTGCGTACCGTGGACCTAACAATCTGCAGGACCATCTGGTACGTGCCAAGGTAACTCTAAACAAGACCACAGATTCAGGCACATATTGCTGCAAAGACAAGCGTTGCCTAGTTTGCAAACATATGACTAAGACCCAATTGTTCAAAAGTTCGACGACAGGGGTTAGCTACACTATCAATCAGAAGTTAGGGTGTCGAACCAAAAATGTAATATATCTTCTAACATGCAAGATCTATGGCACTCATTATGTTACCGAAACCGTTGATTTCAGAAAACTTATGAATACCCACAAGAACCACATTCGCAACAAAATCAACGCAAAACTCGTCAACCACTACAACTCAACTGGGCATTAAGTCGAGTCCCTCGAGATGCTATCTATTGATTCTAACCTTGAGTTGACCGATATAGAACGCACACGTAAGGAATATACCGGATACTTCAATTGAAAACTCATGGGAAGTTCGACCTAAATGAAAAAGTCTAACAGTAGTATACGCGGGGTAAATAGGTACTGGCGGGGCTTCTACGGGTACCAACGGGAAATTAACATGGAGGGGGGCACTATAGGTACCAACGGGAAATTAACATGGAGGCGGGTACTATAGGTACCAACGGGAAAATGAACATGGAGGGGGGGGGGGGGGTCACTTGGGGTACTAACGGGAAAATGAACATGAAAGGGGGGCACTTGGGGTACTAATGGGGACAGAAGTATTTTTAGAGTGATTGAAGTGACACATAAACCTAACACACCAACAAACACACAAACAAACACAAAACATAGAAACATAGAAACACATCAATTTTTTTAAGGCAATCCTAGAGTAATCTTTTTTAAGAAAGTTGGGTGGCACTGAAAAGGGCCGTTGGAGTTGTGTGAACCAAGTTAACAGATATCACACCTCGTGGAGGGTCTTCTTCTCCTTAAGCTTCGACGTACTTCAGGTCCTTAAGTCAATACCCCCTCCAGGCACCCTTGTCTCTCTATATAGATCCTTCTCTTCCACACCGCTGTATCTGTCATCTTCGTGATTGCCCATGAAGCTTTCACATACATGGGGTAGTCCGGGTTGAACAGCATCCCCGATACGACGTTGGATGATTCAACAGAGGTATACATCTTCTGGTCTTTGGAACCGGTGAAGCTATGTGACAAAAGCGCTGGTATATATAGCCTAAGAGCGGATCGAAACGGATCGAAATTAACCACCAATCCAAACGAGCGTTACAACAGGGCGGGTCTATCTTCCAATCGGAAGAGAGGGGGTGACGTCACCTTCAGTATATAGGCATCACAGCGTTAGTATGGTTTTACCTTTTTGCGGCATAGTTTGAGTAGGGGGTGAGCCAGCGACGGAAACCTCGTATGTTCGGAGTGAGAGTACGACGGCCAATGCAGTGGTGAACTTTCAACCAGAAGATTTTAATTGAGATTTTGTGGATTTTCTGTCGTCGCAAGAATTTTTGCCTGAAACAACAACCGCTGTTGTACCACCACCATTTTTACCCGTGGTCGATGATTTTAAAAGAGACAGAAGGAACAATTGGAAACAATTTTACAGCGTTAGAGAGAAGCAGAAGAAGCATTTCTTTAGCAAGAAGAGGAAAGAAGAAAGCAAGAAGAAGAAATAAGAAAACTAGAAGAGGAGAAGTGTGAAGGACAGAAGGAAGGGAGTGATGAAAATAAAACTGTGAGTCTTCTACAAGACATTTTAGCAGAGTTAAAGCATCTGAGAAACATGTTTCAGATTTCTTTAACAAAACCCAAGAAAAAGAGACCCTCACGGGCTAAACATTCTAAGCCCATCACTATTACCACTGAGATGCTACCAACACCACCATCATTGACTACTACTACTACTACCACCACTACCAAAGCAGCAGCAGCAGGAGTAGGAGTAGGACTTGGTCGTGGAAAGGGATTGAGACAGTTAAAGCTCATCATGTCCAGTCGATAAGTTTGTTAAAAACAAACACCCCAACGGTTCTTTTCAGGGCCACCCAATTGCCAAGAAAAGAAATAATTTCATTGCCAAATCAAGTGAAACTTTAAATCCCATCATTGGTTTGTTTAGGAGTGTGTGCGTGCGTGCGTCCATACTCTAAAATCAAAACCAAAAGACACTTACTTTTTTTTCCATTTTGGTATATTCTCTTAAAAAGCACAATGAACATTTCATAACACATCACTCGAGTTCACAGTTCAATGACTGTCTCTCTTTTTCTTGAATATCTTCACAGGCAACAATGTTTCTTTTTCTTCTTCTTCACTGTCTTCCAGTCGTCTGGCCTTGTTGCCTTTTTTGACGACGGGGATGAGTTCTTCTTCTACTTCTGGTGCTGAAGATCCCTCTCTTTCCTCCCTCTCTTGTTGGTTCTCTTGGTTCTTAGGACACTCTGAAGACCAATGTCCTTTTTCTTGACAATGATAACAGGTATCTTTCTCTTTGTCTCTCTTTACTTTTCCTTGGTTTTGACGTTGTGTACATTCTGCAGTCCAATGTCCTTTCTCTTGGCAGATATAGCACGTATCTTGACTTTTATCTCGAGAGGAGGAGGAGGAGGCGGAGTAGTCCTTAGTCTTACTGAAAGTGGTATACTTTAGAAGGACTCTCTGTAAATCTCTGACCAGAAAGGTAATCTGTCTTGACTCTTCCATCTTCACTGTTTAAAAGTTGAATAACGAATAGTAACTCTGATGGTAGGAAGGTCTCTCTCGATATATATAGGGAGAGAGTCTGTGTAAAACTCAATCAGATTCAAGTGAGACATCAAGATGAAAAGATCACTTAATGTCAATGAGAAAACAGAAGAAGAAAGAAAGAGGCCACGACGGAGACTTTCCGTGCCGCCTCAAACACAGCTAGCTGAAGAGCTAGCTCAAGTCCATGCCAGCGATTTCGAAGAGGACATGAGTGAGCCTGAAACCACACCTTCCACCAAACAAAGAGAATCTAGAACCCCTAACAAAGAAAGTTCTTCCGTGGCTCCCGAAAATTACTATCGCATTCAAGAGACGCAAAAAATGACCTCTAGAAAATTTAGAACCACGGCTTACACCGTCAACTTTGAAGACTTCAAGTCTGAAGTGCCTCCTAAGAAAGCTGCAGGGTTCATTACCGATTTATGGGATTCTTTGTTAAAGACCTTGAAACGACAATGCGGAGCCAAAGAGGACAATCGATTGAAACTTTACATCCATCACGACAGTTTTGAAGTCTCCTGTCTGGATCGAGTTCAGTACCCCGGCGGAATTAACACCGTCTAAAGTCATGAATAAAATTGAACACGTTCAACAATCCAACGAAGAGTTTACCATCACCGATGGAAAAGCCACACTTCACATGACTCACGTATCCCCTCCTCGAGGTAGCTGACGAAGCAGGAAAGTGTTACTGGTGGACGACCTTCAAACACCTCGTGCGTATTTACTCATCGATTTAAAACCCACCGCTCCCGATTATTTGAGATTTCGTTCCAGTTTGTTTCACCATTGGTGTCAAGAAGGAGGTTCCATCATTTACACGTCACCTTCGGCCACTCTCTGAAAGAAAAAAGCTATAAAAACATCCACCACGTCATTTCTTTCTCACAGTCTTCGAGATGACTTCCTTTCAATCTCATCCTCCTGCCAAATTGATTCGTGCCCTGTATGGCATCAGTCGCGAAATAAATGCACAAGTCCGTGCCCATTTGTTAGAAGCTAGTCTCAAAGAAGTGTTACGATTGTTTACTTTGACGGCACTTCAATTACTTCAAGGCTTCATTCACATCCCTCATCAAACCTAACGTTTTTTTGAAAAACATAAAGTGACGTTGTCACAACTGGGAAATCCTAGAATCGATCCACGTACTAAAAAACAAATCATTTTGACCCATGGTAGTAGTGGTTCTTTAGGAGGTGTCATGATTCGTTCTCTTTTGAAATAGGATCCTAATGCCCAAGCCAAAACCAAAACGAAAAAGAAAAGCCCCAAGAAGAAAAGCCCTAAGAAGAAAGCCCCTAAGAAGAAGAAAACCCCTTCCAAGAAAACACCGACCACTGCTGCTGCCCGAAAGAGAGGTAATACTACTAGGACGCGCACGTACTCCCGAAAGCCACGATAGGCAGTGATGGTGCCTCCTTCTCCTCCGTCCACTTCTTCTTCACCCTTCCTGATGATGCCTGCCAAACCTGATTTAAGATCCGTGTTTCTATTTCGAAAGTCACCTCTCCGGGGGCATCTACTTCGGCTGCTTTATCCACTGCGGCTGCCGCTAAAAAAGTGGCATCACCTAAAACCAATGTCCAAGAGAGAACAGGCGCGTTACAAAGTTTACTGGATTTATCCAAGCCAGAACTGACACGATTTAGTCCGTTGAAAACACCTCAACATCATGTGATGCCTGTCATGAAGATGGTACGCCGTGCTGACCATCAGTGGAGCCGTGTTCCAGTATAAAAAAGTGTGACCTCCGAGAGACCTCAGTTCTTTTATTACTCCTGGCATCCAAGATGACCCCCAAAAGTGCACACCATTCTACTCGTCCCAAGAAAGGCAAAACCAAAAAAGGACTTCCACCTCGTCTGGCCAAACATTGGGACATGTTGTCCGTCCTGACTAAATCCAATCCTCCCATGCGAAAACAACTCATTTAAACAGCCCCCAAAGAAATCATCGATACAGTGTGCGAATGTTGTTTGAATGTGTTGAAAGGAACGGTACCTTTGTCCAAGATGTAGACACAGAAATTAGGCAAATATCGGAACGTTCTTCGCCAATGGTCAAAAAGAAAATACCTCTCAGTCAAAAGAAAAAAATGTTGGTGAAACAAGGAGGATTTCTACCCATGTTGATAGGACCGTTGTTACAAATAGCAGCTCCTTTGTTAGGAACGATTGCTGGACCACCTTAGGAGGAGTCATGAGATAAAGAGTGTTCCAGTTGTGACCTTCGAGAGACCTTAGTTCTATTTTTTGCTCCTGACGCCCCAAGAAGATGACCCGAAAAAGTACACACCATTCTACTCGTTCCAAGAAAGGCTAATAGAAAAAACCAAAATTAAGAAAACATCGGAATGTTTGTCGATCAATGGCCAAAAAGAAGAAACTATCCCGTAGTCAAAAGAAACAAATGCTGGTGCAACGAGGAGGATTTCTCAAGCTGTTAGGACTCTTGAGATAAAAGACGGGAAGAAAAAAGAATATAAAAAGGACACCCTTCTCTGGAAAGACGACCCACTTGTGTCTTTGAATATTATGGAAGGACGAAAACTGACTTTAGTTCCTTACAAACCATGGATGGAACTCCATCGTTGGTACGAACAACGAATACCTCATTTACCTCCCAATCCGAATCTCAACGAGATGTCTCAGTTACAACAAGAGTTACTATCGCTCATGGATCGAAGTGCTTTGTCAGAAACAGAAAAATCGCAACGGTACGGTCAACTCTTGCAACGTCTTCAACTCTTTAACCAGAAAGATGTACACGAAACAGCTCAACCCACTCTGAGAGATTTCAAGACCATGATGAAAAGCGAACCTAAAGCCACCACCAAGACAGCAGACACTGCCACGGGGACGACCGAAAAAGACGAGCCCCGAGACGTTTTTCAAACTCCGTCTGTTCCCATCACTAGCAAGATTGCATCTGCCTTGTTGACACCCTCTCCTACACCTCATCGAGAAGAAATGAAAGCTTGGGTTAAAAAGATGATGTCTACCCCCTCTTCAGCAGAAGAAAGAAAGAAATAAAGCAAGACTGAAGTGAAAAAAGACACCAAGAAAAACCTACCATCACCCCTTCACAATCCACTCCTGTGGCTCGTCGGACGCGTCAAGCAGCTTCTTCCAAACCTCAGGACATCAAAAGTGGTTGTAGTATCGAACAGTGACTTAATGAGGAGCAACAAAACCATATAGAGACTTTTACCTAGCATTTACTACAATCCTGCCCATGCTGCTGGTTACAGAGGAGTTCAAAAATTGTATCGGGCTGCTAAAAACAAATTGAAAAGTATACGTTTGCTAGAAATAAGACGATGGTTACAAGAACAATCGACGTACACGTTACACAAATCTATTCGACGAACATTTTCTAGAAGTCAAAACAAAGTGGATGGCATCGATCATCAATGGCAAGCATATTTAGCAGACGTCTCTCATTTGGCAGCCTACAATCGTGATTACAAATATTTGTTTTGTGTCATCTACGTGTTTTCCGAATTTGCTTGGGTCGTTCCTTTGACTTCTAAAAGAAGTACCGAGTGAGTACGCGGTTTAAAACTGGTGTTGAAACAAAGTGGTCGTCACCCTTTACGATGGCAAACAGACAAAGACATCGCATTTCTAAACCAAGCTTTTCAAAAAGAATAGAAACAAATGCACATTCATTTTTTTACTACCGAAAATCCTGAAACCAAAGCCAATGTCGTGGAACGATTTCAAAGAAATTTGAAAGAACGCAAGTGGAAATATTTTGCACATCAACACACTCTCAATTACATCGACGTGTTACCACGTTTGGTCAAAGCGTACAATCAATCGTACCATCGGATGTGCCCCAGAAGAGGTCACCCCTGAAAACGAAGTGACGGTGTTTGATAAATTGTTTGGTACACCTCGGAATGGACACAAGAAAACCCTGGTGCTCAAGACGGGAGATTGGGTTCACATCGGAAAAACCAAACGCACTTTTGACAAAGGTTATTTACCCAACTGGACTACCGAATTGTTTCGTGTCACTGGACCAGTGCGTGGACGTGATCCTTCCGTCTATACATTGGAAGACATGCACGGAGAAGTGTTAAAAGGAACTTTTTACTTGCCTGAGTTACAACTAGTGACCAAAAAAGAAGACGAATTTTATGATATCGAAAGCATTCTCGAACGAAGAACACGTAAAGTAATCAAACGTCGAGTAGAAGAAGTCAAAGTGCGTTGGAAAGGATATCCACCTAGTTTTGATTCTTCAATTACCGCTTCCCAGGTCGTCGACTATAAAAGGAAGAAGTAACCAACATGCCGTTCAACACATCAGCTACCTCTTCTCCTTCGCAGAGTTCCTCTCTTCAAGAATTACAAAAACAACCTTTGTGGGTGTGGTACGGAGAACGTGTCCCTACAAATCAAATCGTCTTTTTCTGCCAAATCTGTGTGGTGTATTTTGTCATCGGAGCAGCCATTGCCAATTTGAGTTTGCAACAAGGGGAAAACAATTGTGGACCATTTTACTCAGCAGTTGCATTGGTTATATTCTACCCAGTCCTTCCTTGAAATATACGACGGAGAGTAACAACAACAGCCACCACAACGGTACGACCAACGCCAGTAAACCTTCTTCCAGTCGCAACAATAGCAGCCCTCTTTTGTAACATTTTGAACATCATTCTCCTTTGACCGCAAGTGACTCCTCGGACACCAGAACCCTGGAACTATGAATAACCAATTTTATTTAACTTTACCCAGTGACAGTTCTATGGATGTGTTTCCCAACAACACCGTATGTTGTTTCACGGCCAAAGTACCTCAGTCCATACAATTGGATCACAAAGCTCATTGGGAAGTGTTTTTGGTAGAAATCATTCATCCAACGCAAGCCCTCAACATCGACGAAGGCCAAAACACTTTCATCGTGGATATCATGAACGAGATAGTGCAAGAACACTTGGACAAAAATGATCCTGGCTTTTACGAATCCAAAAATTCATTACAAGCCACTCACCCTTCCTTGACTAGCTACGCCATGCGAATTCCTGTGGGGTATTATTTTACTGCTCGACATTTGATGGACACCATTGCGACTAACTTTAACGACCAATTTGGCAAAACCTTGGACAAAGCCAAGAAAACTGTCCTGATCGATTACCATCAAGTGGCACGCCGTCTCTTCTTGGAATTTTCGGACCGCAGGATATTGTCCATCACTTTTTGTCCTGGGTTGTTTGATATTTTGGGTGGATACACTCAACTAGTTCCCATGAAAGACATCAACAGCAACGATCAATGTTACAAGTATTTTCGTTACCCTGTCGAATTGAACGATGGACTGAATTTATTGTTTGTGTACTCTGATGTGGTGGAGTACAACGTGGTGGGAAACACAGCCGCTCCGTTACTGATTGTCATTCCGTTCAAAGTGGATTCTGCCGTCGCCGCGTACGAGGACGGTGGAAACACGTATCACGTTAACCGTGAATTTGTACATCCTCATTATCTTCCAGTCAGTAAATCGTACTTTGAAAGTGTCAACCTTAGTATAAAAGGAGATCTGGGACAAAATATTATATTCACTAAAGGAAAAGTCACGGTGAAACTACATTTTCGAAAAAGGTTCTCCAGCGAATTGTAACACCCAAAATGTATCCTGTGTACCGAGGAGTGGCTCGACAACAAGGACACGATTTAGGAGACATATTAAAAGCTGCTTTTCGGATGGTAGCCCCCATCTTGATACCCATGGTGACTCGAGGATTGCATGTCTTAAAAGATGCCGCTTTGACGCAAGGAAACAAATTTCTTCAAAACGTCCTCATCGACAAACAAAATCCGAAAGAAGCCTTTATGAGATCAGGTAAAAAGTGTTGCTGCATACTGGAAAAGATCTTTTGGGTCGCCGAGAGACCCCTATACATTCGCTTCACACTTCTGGCCCAGGCATTACTTCTTCCTCAACGCCACAGCAAGGACAAGGCAGAAAGAGATGTCGACACCCCTTCAGAGCTCATCAACGACACGGTGTTCAGAAAAAGAATAAGAAAAGAAGAACGGTCAGAGAATTAGACGTGTTTGATTACTAACTGTTGAAATTGATGCACCGAGATTCTTGCGAATGTACCAAGTCAGAACTGGATCTGTTAGCCATGCCCCCTACCATGATGACGATGCAAGAATGCTAATGGGTAGAATTTCATCCTGTATCGTATTTGACGACTTCAGTCCCTATCGAATTTGAAATCAAAGGACTAACCGAAGATTACATCGATCTGAATATCAGCCACTTGTGCCTGAAACTCAAAATGATCAAAACGGACAACATCAATCCTGGGGCCGAGGCTAGAGTAGCTCCCATCAGTAATTTCATGCATTCCTTGTTCAGCGAAGAGGATTTGTACTTGAATAACAAACTGGTCAGCAGCAGGATGGATACTTACCCTTACCGTGCTTACTTGGAAAACCTCTTGACGTACGGAAAAGAAGCCAAGAACACCTATCTGTATGCTACCTGTGGTGTGGAAGCCTGACACCTTGGTTGCCTTCAACGACACAGTGTTGACAGAAACTGACAATCCTCACAATGTGGGATTTAACGACCGTGAAAAGAAAATCAAAGGGCGCACTTTAGAACTGATGAATCGTTTACATTTGGAGATGCGATTGCAAGACAAGTATTTGTTGAACGGAGCGGATGTACGCCTGAGACTGAATCTCAGTAGTACCGTCTTCCTTTTGATGGATCATGCTAACGAGTACAAAACCAGCATCGAAGAAGCCAAACTTTACGTACGCCGTGTCGAAGTCTTACCTAAAGTGGCCAACGACATCAGTCAAACGTTGAGCAGAACCACTGCCAAGTATCCTGTGCGACGAGTGGAAGTGAAAACGTTTACCATTGCCTCTGGACTCCGATCTAAAGCCGAAGGTCACGTCATCCAAGGACAGCTCCCCAAACGTTTGCTCATTGGCATCGTCAGTTATGCAGCCCTCAACGGAGCCATCGATCAAATTCCGTTCGAGTTTCAACACTTCAACGTCTCCAAGATAGAAGTCACTCGAGATGGCCAGACCTTGTGTACCAGACCTTTAGAACTTTATTTTGCCCAGAAAAATTACTTGTGATCTTACTTGACTCTGTTTGAAGCCACATGACAGTCAGGCACCAACAGCAGCCACGGCATTTCGTACGAGGATTATGTAGGAGGATATGCTTTGTGGGGATTTGATTTCACTCCCGACCAAGGCAGCGACGAATAACATTTCCACCCTATAAAATCAGGCCAACTTCGTGTGGAACTTCAGTTTGCTACAGCTCTAGCCAACACCGTGAACGTCATCTTGTATGCAGAATTTGACAATACTCTAGAAATCAACAGTTTGAGAAAAGTGATTCTGGACTATTAGAAGAAAAAAGATGCAACACGAAGAACCCATGGAGATAGAAGATGAGGCACAAGCCACCAGTGATGACAATGTTTTTGATCCAGAACCAAAAGAAGAAGTGAAAAGTAGTGTGACCAATTGTACTGGATTTACCCCACGTATGCCGTCAAGATGGCCAGAACAAGAACAACATTTAGTCTTCTGTTTTACTACGGAATTGGCTGAAAGAATTACAACCCTGACCAGAGAACATTGTCATTCATGTCAAATCAATTATCCGAGTCAGACACAACACGACAAATGTTTGATGATGACTGCAGGAGAAAAATTGGACGAATATTTAGCGGAAGCATGGTATCTGATCTCGGAAGAAAAGGTGTTGAGAAAGTGGTATAAAGACTTGCAGTATCGTTCCTCACCTCCACTCACTTCTCTGGAGATCAAACGCATCGAAGCTCTCTTGCAACAGAGTACATAGACTACCCGCCATGATTCATAGACTTACTTGACAGAAAGATTCAAGCATAAAGTCAAGTGTGAATTGATGACTTATCATTACCTGTGAACAAAGAAATGGATACTTGGGAACTTCATTACCTGTTGACTCGCAGTTCTTACACCTCTTCTTGGAATCATGTAATGTGTGCTAAAGATGAACTTCCACATCGCAAACCTAAAGACGTTCATGCCTATGTCATCAATACCGATGACAGTCATCGACCAGGAACCCAATGGGTAGCAGTGTACTTTCCCAACGATCACAGTGTGGAATATATTGATTCTTATGGATTACCTCCTTTGGAAGACGACATCATTGACTTTATGAGAAGAAATGTTGTCTCCACTCGATTCAATAATGCCAGATTACAAGGATCAGATTCTATTGTGTGTGGACAATATTGTGTACATTTTCTTCATCAACGCAGTCTTGGATATTCCTTAGAACATTTAGTGACTTGTTTTGATAGGGAGTACGCTAGGAACGATGCCAAAAATAGAAAGATGGTTTTGTGAACATTATGGTTTTCTCTTGTCTTTAGCTCAGAAACGTAGTGTGCATCGAGGACAGAATGATTTGGAACAATGGAAGTCTAGTTTGACTTCCCAACGTTGTCAACCTTGTAAATACGTTCATTTAAAAAAAATAAATGTTTTTTTTGTATTTGAATTTTGTGTTAAAGTAGCTTATTGTTGTTAATAAATATGTTGATTTTTGAAAAAAATTGTGTTCTGTTGTTTATTTATTTGAAAAAAATGAAATGGATATGCTCTTTCACCCTTTCTATCGATCTGAGGTACCTACTCTTTCACATTTCTCTCTATCGATCTGAGACATGTTTTCCATCGTCCGCGCTTCGAGCATATACAGCGGTGCGCTTGTCAGTCAAGTCACTCTCGTTGACTCGTTAAGATCTCAACAACATTGCAGCTAAAATTAGCAAACTCAATGTAGCGATGGTAAATATGCAGTGGGTTATACATAACCTACTTGAGAAGAACCCAGAGAAGAAGACGATGATATTCCTGCAAATGGCTGAAGATCTGGTGGAAGAAGTCCTGAGAGAAGAAATCGTCAGGTGACAGAGTGGAATGGGAGAAGAGACAAAGAGTTCAGCAGCAGCAAAGACAACAACAACAGCAGCAGCTACAACAACAACAACAACTCTTACAGCAGCTGAAACAACAAGACGGATAAGTCAGCTGTAGAATGGATTGTGATGGGTTTGCGTTCTCTTTCACCAGGAAGCGCCCTTATCCTGCAGCGTTGAGACCAGTGGCGAAACATGGCTGTCCTGCTGCCAGAAGTTTAAAAAAAAACTTCTCACCAAAATACCCCCAACGGTCCTTTTCAGGGCCACCCAGATCTCTAGAAAAGATTACTCTAGGATTGCCTATAACAATTGGTGTGTTTGTATGTGGGGTATATGTTTGTGTTTGTCTTTGTCTTGCCACTCAACAAAATCCCTTTCCCTTCTAAAAAATGTATGTGTGGTGTGTGTTTGTATAGAGTGTGTTTGGTAAATGTGTTTTATAAAAAATAAAAAATTAAAAAGTGTTTTCTTTTATGTCTGCGTACTTGGTGTGTTGTTTTATGGGTGGTGGGGTGTAGGATCCGCGAAGCGCAAAATGACGTCATACTCAGAAACTGATGACGTCAGACGCGGTAGTGTGGGTTATGTTTTTTATGTATGTTTGAGGATGTTTTCCTTCACGTCCGTGTTTTAAGTATATAAAGCGACGCATTCACCAGCTAGTCTACCACCGTTGACCCGTCAAAATGAACAAGAAAGAAAAAATCAGACAACTCAGAGTACACCTAGAGCTTGCATGGCACCTCCTACAGGAACTGGAGGAGATGGAGAAAATGGAGGAAAAGAAAAAGGAAGAAGAAGAGGAGAAGAAGAATAGGATAATGCTGCCTAACTGTGAGTTAAGGACAATGGTGCGGACACCGCCACAGCCACAGCAGCCACAGTCACAGCCCCAGCCCCAGCAGCAGCAGCAGCCAGAGCCCCAACACCAGCAGCCTCCACAACATCATCTCCAGGAGGGAAGGGTGATTAGGAGAAGAAGAAAGCAGATCTTCAATGTCCCAAGCACAGAGGATTTGGATAGTGAAGCTACCGAACCCCCTTCTGCCTTCCCCATCTCCATCGATCCCTGGCGGAGTGGAGATCTATGGAGTGGGAGGTGTGCTGCCTGTAGGGCTAGTCCTGGGAGATGCGGGTATCTCTAGGTGTACCAAAAAAATCCAACGGCCCTTTTCAGAGCCACCCAATTGCCAAGAAAAGAAAATCGTATTTGCCATATATGTGTTTGTATGTTAAGTGTATGTTTGTCTTTTTATTTGTCTTTCAAACTAAAAACAATCCCATTCCCTTGTATGTGTTTGATGTATGTTTGTATAGAGTGTGTTTAGTGTATGTGTTTTTAAAAAATAAAAATAAAGAAAACTCTGCTAAAAATGTTTGTATGTATGTTTGTGTATGTGTTTTTAAAATATAAAAATTATTTTTTAAAAATGGAAGGTTTGTATGGAGTGTGTTTGGTATGTGTTTTTATAAAAATAAAAATAAAAAATTTATAAAAAGTGTTTCTTTTCGGTCCGCGCACTTTGTGTGTTTTATGTGTGATAGGATTTTGTATATTTTTTGGGAGAGATGTTTTCCTTCACGTCCGTGCTTCCAGCATATAAAGCGACGCATTCCCCAACTTGACTAAGAATGTCTACCGTAGAGAATCTACAGGAAGCCTGGGATGTGATGGTTGGGGTGGAGTCACTGTTAGAAAGGATCGAGAGGTATTGGCGATATCCAGCTACTCTACCATATGTGACAAGGCAAGTAGCAGCCCTGAAGAAAGCCAGGAACCTAGTCTTTGATGTCATGGTAGAGGAAACTATTAAATGGAAGACCTCCTCGGTAATTCCACACTGTCGAATGGAGATATTAAAAGAAGCGACGGATTGCATACAAGGGGTGGAGTACCTCCTAGACAAGGTACAAGAAGATTTGTGGCTCTATCCACCCCTCAGCAGTGTCAGACGGGAAGAGGCTGCCTTACTCACAGCTAAGGGTCTTGTGAGTCAAGTCACAGAGACCGAAGAGAATGAAGTGACTGATATCAAGAAGATTTGGGCCGAGGAAAAAACGGAGAAGGAGAAGAAAAAGAAACAACAAGACTTCAATCGCCTGAACGAGAACTGGATGAAAATCCAGGACAAGTTCAGGCGATTGAGACATCCTGACTGGCTCCCTGATCCACCCCAGAAAAAGAAGAAGAAGAAGAACATCCTAGGCTTCCTGAAGACATGGTGGAAGAAGAAGAAGAAGTAAATACGAAACCAACGGCCCTTTTCAGGGCCACCCAACTTTCTTAGAAAAAATGATTCTAGGATTGCCTTAACAAAAATTGGTATATTTCTATGTTTCTATGTTTTGTGTTTGTTTGTGTGTTAGGTTTATGTGTCACTTCAATCACTCTAAAAATACTTCTGTCCCCATTAGTACCCCAAGTGCCCCCTTCCATGTTCATTTTCCCGTTAGTACCCCAAGTGCCCCCCTCCATGTTCATTTTCCCGTTGGTAGTGCCCCCCCCTCAATGTTAATGTCCCGTTGGTAACTATAGTGCCCCCCTCCATGTTAATTTCCCTATGGTACCCGTAGAAGCCCCGCCAGTACCTATTTACCCCTCGTATACTACTTCTAACCTTCCTAATGCAATCTTATCAACACTAGAGTCAGGCTTCAGTTTATCAGCCGTACGCAATTTTTGAGATAATATATACCCAATTAAATATTCCGTAACTTTTTTCATGCATTATTATTGTTGTTTTCATTATTATCATTATTATTATTATTATTATTGTTGTTATTATTATTATTATTATTATTATTATTATTATTATTATTATTATTATTATTAGTAGTAGTAGTAGTAGTATTTGAACTCATGTCCATTATCCCGCTATACCATGCTCATGACATACTTCCTTAGTACCTCTATGCATAACTTTACCGGGATATAATTCATTTGCACATTTTGATGTTGGCATTGATTTTTCGCCGCGCATGGTGTCTTTTGCTATCAGCCTGGAATTAGGTCAAAACACTCCGGTCCTAAGTGTGATAGGCACGATACACACTTCTTTTAATTTTTTTACACAACATTTGTTGGACTGATGGCAGCATAACATAGATATGTAGTTTACCCGTTTTTGACTTTTTTTTAATTGTCTCCTTTCTTGCTTCTATTGTTTATCCTTTGTTTGTTTATTTCCCCGTCATTTAAACATGTGTATATTGGTTTTTGTGTTTAGTGTTTGTTTTGTGGATGTTTAGCTCGAAACGTTGGGAAACTGTTTTGTATTTGCGCCGTTATCAATGCTTGTGTCATATATATATATGTGTGTGTGTGTGTGTGTGTGTATTACGAGCTCTGTTAGGAACAATATGTGCATACATACAATTTATGCAGGAAACATGTATTGCAAACCTAGTGGTGTTTTCGTCATTTCTATTTTATTATTGAATAAGCAAAGTTTAGTTTTATTAGTTGTTGCTATCGTAAAGTATATGATCAGTCGATACTACTGCCAATTACAGCTAGTGCCCATAAGTAGGCTTGAGATCAGCCCCAACCTTGTGTATACTGGAATCTAACTGAACTAGCACTTGCATTTTCAAACTATGCTGACTTACTCTATAATTTCAAGCTGGGTGAGGGTAAGCAAACTCTTCATTAAAATGGAATTTTGTAAATATTCAGTTTTGAAGGTGAAGGTTCTAACATAATCTATTACAAACCATAAGGGTATGTAACATATACAAATCACCATTAGACAATTTAATTTTCAAAAGTAATAGACTGTGTTATTCTGTGATATGATGACATTTGTCCGTTCCCAAATCCGAGTATATAAGACTATGTTTGACTTTCCATGACTTAAGTTTTGGTAAATTAAATATATGGACACAGCTTTCGAGATTACATGTATGTTCTTTTCATACCCTGATACATTGGTGTGTACACTATAGTACACCCAACTGCATATACATCTATCGATCAAGGATTTGATTTCAGTATTTTATCTTCCTTGTTTGATAAAGTATTTGCTAGCGTCGTTATGCATACATGAACTTTATCTCTCAGCAAAACTGGATCCTAATCACTTCGAATAAAACGTGTTTGTACTGCAAAATTGTATTCTGAACTGGACTGCAATAAAATGGTATTGCAAACGATATGTATAAGTAATATTATCATATGGTTCTCCGTATATGCTGCATCTGTCGAAAGTAAGTAAGAATTTACTTTAATTATTTCAATTTAACACGTGCGTCCTCCTGTGATAATAAATGTTGTGATTAAGCATACTCCTTGGAGATGGTAAACCGGTTCTGACTAGTATACGAGATATGTGCATATACAATGCAAATTTCAGTAATAAAATCATTCCTGCAACAACTTTGATTACATTATGAAGATAGTTTCTTGACGATATAACTAAGGCTGCGTAGTTATGGTAATTTATATACAGCAATAATCAATCTTTATTGATACTATTGAATCAATAGAGAACGTTTGTCGAACCGTTATTACGTATAACACACACAAACACACACACGCGCATGCGCGCGCCATGTCCATGCATTTCACACCACATATATGCCATATTAAAGAAAGTTTTAAGTACATAATACTTGTGTTTTATCTTCGAGGACTTACATTTATAAATTGGGCTAATGGTTCTGTGGTTTAATAGAAAAAATATTTTTCGCGTCATCTTTCTCTAATGTAAAAAAACAACCGCTATCATTAGAATCGCTAGAATAACAGCTCTCATACAAGTTGAATTAAAAATATTTTTTAAAAACAACTTTCAAATAGAGTAAATTATTCATTCATATATATTTGTATTGCTTTTTCTTAAATGAGCGGTTCTCATTGGAAGAAGAAAAACACATCGAGACTGCAGACACGCAAATTACAAATACGATTAGTTTTAAATTTAAAAAAGAGTTAGGAGGAATACATACACTGTAATGGTATATAATCATGGATATGAATATTTAATATATCTTTCCACTTTTCTAGCAAAAAAGGAAAGAGAAACATGTATAATTATCAGAAGTAAAAGACATAAAAGCTATACAGTACATATATATCATAGACCATTGCTGAGATGAATATTAAGTGTTATGAACCAGTAAACCTCATATTGACCGACGAGTAGCGGAGGTTAATATGATGCGTTAAGTAATTCAATACATTTGCTCTGGTTCCTTTGAATTCTGAAGCTTTCCATGTAGTTATTTCAGGAATTTAACATCTCTAATTCATTCTTCACTGGATCTATGAAGATCAAATAAGTTAAACATATGTTGGCTTGATTGTGCTGTTACCGTTCAAATCCTCATATCAACATTTAAGCTCGCTTGATTTTTGGTGTATGCTATGTTGCAATACAGCATACCGTGACCACAGTTTTATCCCGTCTAAGCAATTTAAGCATGTGTGAATATATTTTAATACTGGCATTGTTGCTTTTATGTTAAACCATTGAAGTAGTTATATCACCTGTCTCAAAACTGTTTAATTCAGTGCAATGTAGTATTGTGCCACTATCATTTTCTAAAATAAAGTTAGTGTTGACTAATTGTTTTCATTGTCTTAATGGTTCAGTAATCTTTTAACTTTGGTTTTAAATGGTAACATAGCCAATATGAGTGATCTATCAATTTCAAATATTTTTTTGGTTACTTAATGTCCAATTGTCATTTGTAATCTCGTGTCGTTAAAAGAGATGTAAAAACGCAAAAAGGTGACCCGAACCTCACTATATTCTATATACCTTTTCTCATTATCATTTCTTATAAATGCGTTCACAGTGACTGAATATACCACCCGTACTAGTTGAACTTTTCCTACTATACAACATGTCGGAGGTCTATAAGTCTGATCTGTATTATTGACACTCATGATGGGCTATTTCCGTGTTTTCTTTGTTCTCTTTATTGACATTGCTCAGTCTAGACATAACTGATAGTTGTAATTAAAATGCGATAAAGTTTGGAACGAGGCATATCAGGACCAAATCTGACCTTACCTATGCAAATTACTGACAGTTTGCGAATTAAGAACTGCCCCAGTTCAAGGTCGTATTGTTGAAGCGATATATATATCTTCTTCAAGAGCGATGGAACTTCTACATATCGTTATACAGCCTAAATACAAATCAAATAATAGGAATATTCATTTTTTGTTGAACATACAGTTCGCGACAAAATAAGTTCGTCCCCAATGACAGACATTGGTTCTTCATTAAGGGAATGTAGATAAGGTTCTTTTTAATGTTGATTTGCATTTTTTATGATCGATGCAGATGTCTATCCATAATGGCCACACCAGGACCAGAATCCGCAGATTATATGACTTTGAGTTTCCTAATTCTGTTCAAACATGAGTTTGGACTTCCTTTTAAGTCAATTTTAAAAACTTCAGCCAATGAATGAAAGGCGAATGATATATACCACATTGACCGCCAATTCATATACAGATATTTTTTTACCAAATGACACCATGTGGACATCACTCATCATCATAGCGTTCATTACGGTGGTTTATCACTTGAAATAAAGTGATTCTTGGCCTAAACATTCCCAAGTTTAGTTTATCAAGTACAAACTTACTCGATACGTTCCTTTTATTGCACTTGCACAAATAATTCCAGGTGTCACGAAGTGTTTCATATGGTTCTATTTTGCCTAACCTACTTTAGAGTGGGATTGCTTTCTCAATAGTTTTGAAGCGACTTCTTCCTTTTTATGCTCTATCATTTCATCGAAGTATTTACGATTTGGATTTTGAACGAAAAAAGAAAAACTCGAGGTGCTCAGATTGATTTGTGCGTTTGATCTCTTATTATTAAAATGGCGAGTTTAATCTCCTAAACAAACCAATAACGACCACTATGCATAAGTGCAGTTTCCAAATAATGGTTATCTGTCTTTGCCCATACATAACAATGGTTGGCTACATGCATCTTTACTATTGGAACAACATTATTTGAACGATAAGATAAAATGCTATTCCTTACACGAGTGAGTGAGAGCTCTCATTCACTGTGTCCTGTCAATTTTACGGTGCTCATAGTTTCATTTTAGAATACAAAAAGGTATTGTCTTCCTATAGAACTATATTTCATATATTCTTTATATTGTTTAAGGCCGGTTAAACTTGTCTAACGCTTCTTTTGATAACGACTCCAACTAGAAGTATGTAATTTATATTGGCCATCTAGTAAAGTAAATACTCTTATTGTTCGTACACCAAGTGATTATCCACTTTTAAACTCGACAGTTTTTATCTGCAATAAACCTTCTGTTACGGAATTATATATCATTTTTCTTTTAATAATAGTATACTTTATTAGTTTGTGATCTCTGTTCTTAGTCAAACAGCTGTCGTCTTGCCCTGAGTACATATACGGTATTTCAATGTGACTCAGTACATTAGGTTGTGGGAAGAATTGTCGATTGTAACAGTATATCATGTGATTTAGCGCGTGAAGCTTGAACTTCGGACCTAGACTATAATAGTCAATACTTTGTTGATTGATAAAAACGTTTTGGTAAAAGCACTTTGGCGATGTCACGCATAACCTAATTTCTGATTGGTTCGGAGAGGGTTGTAATATTTCGAAATACTCAGTGGTTTATAAAAGACGTAATGGGTTTTATTTCGATTCTGCGTAGTAAGAGACTGTATTATATGATTTATAGCAGCATTCTAGCATTCTTCCTAGCTACACTGGATTGAGAGGTCATAAATGAATTTGGTTCTTTTTGTGTGTGGATATTTACATTTTGTGATATATCAGTATACAGTGCATTTAGGATTCAGTACTGTGTCTTAAACTTTATTAATTATACAGTTCCGTGGAATTATCGGAAACATTTTTAGAACTTGTGTTATTCCATATTCACAGGGACTATTTGGAATTTATAAACCTTGGATATACTTGATTCTTATTAACACATCAGTACAGCAAAGGTTTCATTCAGAACCTAATATATTCGGAATATTTGGATTAACTTCCGGATCAGCGAACTTTAGAACAATTTAGGACTTTTAAGGATATTATATACTGTAAGTTATTTTTAATTCTTTCACTTTGATTGTTTGTTGAAATATTTTGATATTTTAGGAAATTGAATATTTGTATTTTAAATCTTGAAAGCTTGTTTGAGTCTTATCTTTTGTTACATTACCCCTAGTCGTAACACTTCCTTTTTGCTATTACCAGCTGTACTGAAAGTGAGTCTGATTCTAAATGATGCACACGGGCTTTTTCATTCACTTGCTATATCAGAGGAGGGTCAATAAAATGTGTATTATATTGACAAATTTCTGTAATCTTTAAAACATTGTAGCGAACATGCTTGCCAGTACGAACTCTGTACTGATAATCATGAAATATATGGTAGTGAAGTAGGTATTATAGTTTGTGACACATCAATATTTTCGAATTTTGAGAAACGTTATCACTTTTGCTTTCTAGGATGTGAAAACGCCAGGATTCATATATACAAATAGATATTTCTTGTAACTTTAATATGTAACAAGGCGAAGATACGTGTAGAGTTTGTTTACATTTAATTATACTAGGCCGATAAAAATACGTATTCGTTGATAGACCTTAAAATAAACAAGTAAAGCTCTTGCATGTCTGTTATACAAGTCTTCTATACATTACGCAGAATACAGAACTAGAGAAACCTCGAACAAAAATATAATCTGCATAACACGTTTCCCACAGAAAATAACTTCAAAACCAGAACTATGTAGATATGATTGTCAAGACAACCCTCTATACAAGAAATCAGATAGCAAAAGTATGTGACAATAGAAGCTCATGGTGACAGTTACCGATATATATATATATATATATATATATATATATATATATATATATATATATATATATATATATATATATATATATATAAACTTCGGTTTATAGAACAAATTCGTTATCGTAAATGATAATGCCTACTTTATTTATTGTTTCCAATTTTTCAATACTGAGGTTACAAGCCTTGCCACAGATGCATCATACACTTACAGAGGTTACATCACAGATGCAAGCATGGTGTTAGGAAATTTATCATTTAGTAATGACATGTTAAAGCCTTTATTTGCTCAATAAATAAACATCTTCTCGGAATAAAAAAATCTTATGTAATCATTTGACTTAACTATGCATCCAAAACAGAGTTAAATTATCATTATGATTGTTTGCTGACGATATCAGATAGATGTACTCCTCTCTGCACAAATTATGTAAAGAAGTATAAATTATGCAGCAATTATAGGGTCCACGTTGATAGTACATACATTAGACTTACCAGATGTAAGCGCTGATTGCAAAACATTTTAGATATTTTTTCTCTATATAATGATTATCTCATAATTTGGTACTATTGATTTTGAACAAATACGGGACGTACGTTTTCTTTCGTATTTTAATGTGACAAGTATTTTCCAAGAAGAATAAAGAGATAATACTAAAGGAGAAAAATAGCATGTAGTGATGACAAAGATGCATTGATGCATCTTAAATAAGAAGAAATGATAAACGGTGTTATAATCTTAAGTCCCGTTATATCATTCAAATAACACTGTCAGAAGACAAGAAACATTTCCTCTTTCAGTAGTATGATAGTGGGACTTTTAGATTTTTGTTACTGATCTGGGTCAAATCTTTCAATACCCCTTGTCTTTTCCCTCGCATCATACACGAGAGTATTATGTACACGTGCGCAAGCCTGCGGTGTGTCCCGCGTAAGAGAATCCTCCAGCGCGTGCTTCTGGCTGGAATCTACATTTTTATAGCAGTTTACTCGATTGTTACTGTCTGGAAATTAATTACTGTTTTGGGTTCTCTCTCCACGCTAGCGCCCCGGTTTCGAATCTGTGCTCGGGATCGTCGGCAGTTTTCCATTTCGGCCAACACGGTCTCGAACTCCGCTCTGGTAATTGTTTTATCCTCAATCCCCTTAGTAATCGTACTGAGACTACTGGGGGGGGGGGGGGGTGGGGGGGTGGGGGCGAGAATTTATAAATAGACAAGTATTCGGTTATGTAAACATAAAGACATTTTTTTTTCATGTCGCAGTCGTTATTATTATATTGCGTCGATAACTTTCGGTTCCATCATATTTCTTCTATGAATATTGTCACCACCAAGTACAATTGCTCGACAGGCTGATCTTGTCCAGACGCATCCCGGTCACGTGCGAGATGCACACACACTTCTATACAAATATTTTTCTTCACTGGTACAACCGCCATACAATCGTAGAAAATATCTTTCTGGGAAAATGTTAAGTCTTCGGTGATTGTGCGTTCGGGGGATTTGGTACCACGTTCGCCTAGAAATACACCGATTATGCCCTGGTTTTGTTCCTCTAACGATCATTTTCGTCTACACGGACAAGTGCGTCCCTGGCGAATATCAGTCGACTGGGTCTTTCTTTCCTTGTCGAGTCAATGGTTTTGATAAATATAACCAGTGTGGCTTCGTCGGTGAATCTCACGTCTTCGTTATAGCAACAGTCTTTGGGTGATTTCACGCCAGACGGTAATGTATCTTTTTGCCTGGCGTTTTCGAGTGCTGATGATATGACTCCAAGCTGGCCTTGGGTCGATCGTGGCATATCAGGCAGGTATTTCCATCTGTCGATTTATATCTTACCCTAGCGTACATTATATTTGGGCGTATATGAGGGCCTGGTAACACGACTCTGAAGCAAGATATTCGTTGACAAGTGGAACGAAATTTCTATCAATATTAACATCCGGGTTCAGAATACATCACGTATATGTAATGATAAATCATATCTTAAACAAACGCCAGAGACAGTTAAGTGCCCGTCCGGATAAACGTTGAGTCTTTCGAACTGAATTTCATCTCCGGCAACTAATGATCTTGGTACTATATAAGTGAAACATTATTTCAAACTGGGCGTTTCTAACGGCATGTGTTTTCATTGTACCTCACTTTCATCTATATCCACAGAAGATGAATAAATACGATCCAGACTCGCGCACCTTTAAGATGTGAGGTTCAGATCTATCAAAATAATCCCCGTCCATAACACCGAAAGTAAACCCACCACTTGTTATAAACGTGATCTTTTTGCTCTCCATTCCTTTAATATATCCCCATGATGATACTACACGTATTGGCGATGGTACGCTTGATAACACCCTGGAGACCTTTACATGGACGTGACTTTTGATAAATTCCACCGACACACCGTAGTCTCTGATTCCCTGGTTCTCAGTGATCTCAACCAGATTTTTCTACGACGGAGCCTTCTGGCTTTAAAACAACGTTGGTGATGACCACGTTAAACATTTTAAGTTTTCCAGTCTGATCGTGGAAAATCACAAGCTCGTCTGGGTCGACGTGAACAACAACCCGGCTTGTAAACTAAGTCAAAATGGCTTTGGTGGCAAACCTGGTTAAATCTTCAACAATGTGTCGGGCTGTTGCACTCGCGCTTCCGTTAATGTTAACAAGCATTTTGTATACTATTATGCGTTGTTTCTAAGTGAATACGCAAAATCAGTAGGCGTTTGCGAGGTTAGATTTGAGGAAGCTTTTCCTCTCGCGAGTGCATATCAATGGCACAAGTTCATCCGGCATAAAGACACCTCTGAAATGCTTGACTGACTTTGTCATTGTGAGTAAATCACAATTGGTTAATGGACGTGCTTCCATGGCCACCAACGCCGAGGCCGAAACCGAGTAACCTGGTCCAGGTGTCCCAACTAAAAGTAATAAATGTGTGTATTTAAGGACATTCAACGTCCATGTATGCGTCATTTATCTTCGCTGGTACTTTCACCATGTAGTCGTTCCATTCGTGGGTCTATAAAGAGCGGCACGCATGGGATTTGTTAGGATTGGCGAAGTTCTTCTTTTAAGTATTTAGGTGGTTTCATCATTGACTTTTACCTGGGTTGTTATGGAGATGGAAGATTCGTAACTGCTTCTATGACTCTTTCGTAGAGTACCTGGGTATCTTTTGCAACCACACCAACTTCACCACGCATTTATCTGATGACTCTCTATGTGTATCTAGGTCTTCTTGGAATTTTTTAATCGCCTTTGACAAGCATTGTGTGGTCTCATCGGTTTGTTCAGTGACTGTTTGGATATCTTTGGCGCGTCTGGCTATCTTACGAATTGGACCAGGTTTTTATTTTGTACCCGTCAGGACTGGCACTTGTTCCACTGTTTCTGTCGTGGCTTTCTTAATATCCTCGACACGTTCCACGGTTTCGCGATTGGGTTTGATCAGCGGTGCAAGCGTTTGTTCGAAACCCGCTATGAGATCTTCCCGTGGGGATTGCCACGCCTGAAGTTTGGCTTTGACACGTTCGCGAACATCTATGTGGTCGCGGAGAAGTTCCAGTTGATCTCGAGCAGCTTTGTGGCGTTGCTCCCCATATTCAACTATAACATCGCTGGTGGATTTCGTAATTGTATATGTTTATCATGGTTGTTAAATTGCATTACATGTTCGCACCAGACGCTTGTGTCCAGACGCGCGATATTTTCCCTCGGTGGCGAGACTGCTTCGCGGTCCACCAGTCAAGTTGATCGTGAGGAAAATACACGTGTCCCGGGTGACCTCCGTGAACATATTCCGAAACTCATCCTACGAGTGGTCGTCAGCACACCAAGTCCAATGAATGTGTGCAAGCCTATGTGAGTCAACGCAACGAAATATCACTGGCATGTTGCAGTTGTCCCGGGTCCCTTTAGGCGCGTGTGCGTATCGTTGTCTCACATAGATCACGTCTGTGTTTTTGTGTCGGTCCAGGGAAAATATTCTCGCGGGGTTGTCTTGGTGTTCAGGCAGCATTACATCGCGGTACACGAGAAAATTTTTCGCGCCGGGGTTAAGGTTGTTAATGGCAGGGGCTTCATTGATTGTGCAAAATAAGTCAATGGTGGGCGACGACGCAAGCGCTTCCGTAAATTCATTAAGTACATCATAACATGGTTGGTCGTCTGCGGATGGTGCCGATCCCACGTTAATCATCTTACGATTATATTATATAACAGATGAGTTTTCCCAGACCCGGCCGGGCCATTGATTAGCGCGCGAATTGAGTTTGGAAACATGCCATCGTGCTTGATTAGCCTGGGCTTTGCCTGCGCAAAGAAGTCAATGACAGAAACATCTTTGATTTTTCTTTTCTTGATGCCATGCTGAATCTCGCTTGTTGCATAACTCAATCATGCCTTCACATTGTATGTGATGCTGCATGAAAACTCGTATCATAAATACAACTCGTGTACGGACGCGTAATAACAGAGCCGCGGGGTCAGCAACAAGCCTCCGAAGGTTATCTTGTTCGCTGTTACGAACAAGGTCGACGCGAATTGGTTTTCGCATATTCTTTATGGTTTTCCCGAACACGGCATTGTTCATAAGTTTGAAGAAGCCTTTCTCGAATTCGTTTGAAGCGGCCGTTCTCAGATTCGTATTCATCGGGATATAAGGGGCCATCCACGCGCGCAGGCAAAACCGCAGCACCCGGTGCATTCGCGAAACACGCAGTCCTGGCATAAGATACATCTCAAGGTTTTGTACGTGGGCTACATAATTAAGTGTCTTGCTCAGGTTCGGGACAAGCTTGACGCATTCTGTAAACTTGCGTCCAGAATCGTCCACGTTTCCACATTGATATGATGACAGCCACTCGCGGGTCACTGACAGCGCTTTTGGAGCCAGCGGATAATCATAGTTGGTGTTATGCAGCTCTCATGGATTCTCCAGTCCAACTTTGAAGATGTATCCATAGTCGCTGTTTCTGGCGTACTCATATACATGCCTGAGTATGTCTACATTCCCGGGATCGATCCATTGAAAGTCGCCTACAGGCATTGGTTGCATCGTCACCCAATCATACGAGTTGTTTGGGTAAGGTACATGATGTAACTATTTGGGGCGGCGAAGCCGTATCCGTCCACGAGCGGATTGTTCGGACGAGCGTAGCGATGACTCGCCATGGAACTCCCGCCGCGGATACAACGTTCGATAAATAAATGTTGATTGATCTCAGTGAACAATTCTAACTCGACCTTGGTTTTCGATAGCAGTGCATCCCAAGTCATTCCCGGTGATGAGAAGTAGTGCTCGGGATTTAGCTTCTACGCGCGCATGGCTGTATGGCGAAACGTCTCGAAGACATCAGCATGCAGCAACAAACCTGTGCGCAGATACATATGATAGTCACTGAGATTTTGACAACCAAACGCGGACTAGACATTATCTGCGTGCGTGTAGTCGTTGGCTGAAATACCTTCGCAAGACAGCGATGAATGGAAGGCCTCGATGGGTGGCAAGTGACTTTCAGAAAACTTTTCCCAGTCGTTCATGTATTTGTATGGGTAAATTCCTTTGTGCGTAAGCAAGGTGTACTTTTCGGGTTCACTGTGTTGACAAGTCATCGTAAAGCGATCATGACTTTGCGTCTGTTTTAAAATATTCGATTTCTCCAAAGTCTATTTTCCAAAACCATCAATTTTTTATCATGCAGTTTGCGTAACTGGAATGTCACGATACTGCAGCAAACCAAACATATAGCTTGTGTTGCATCCGCTTACAATAAGGTAAAGTAAACGATAGGTATGCACATAATTATGCATCACACACAAACCTGGAGGAAAAGCCATTAGTTTTCTCCAATCAACCTAGGCCAGCGCTGATGTTCAAACTAGCATTCCTATTGCAATTTGTGATCTTGCATGTTGGAATTGCCTTGTATATATTTGTCAGAATACCTCAAAATGTGTTCATTGAAGAAAAGTCATTTTTGGAAATATTGCATCATAATTCTACACAATGCAATATAAAGAGAACAGTTACCTTTTGCAGTAAACAAAGGGTTCAACCTTCCGGTTTAATATCGATACCAAACAAACCATGAAAAAGAATGTTGCCCTATTTTGTCTGCGTTGATTACTGAGTCATGTCGCGAGTTAATGTGATGTCACCGATGTGTTGCAGACCAGCAATAGGCCAACATGTCGAACTCAGGTACAACTTCCCGTATTTTGCACCGAAGATTACAACATATGACTTCCTGACACTATTCTCCAGTTGTCATATGTTGCTCTAGGCGTTTGCAAAATCAACCAGCTTTTGTAGGATATCAGGGATAAGTAACACAAAGTAAAACATCATTGGCCAGAGCTGGATTTGTCACAGCTATGGATCCAATACGTGTTCCAAATACACTATTTCTAATTGGAACAGTAACGCATTTATACATGTTGTATGCATCAAGGTTGATTAAATGACTCTTGGTCCAAACTTAAGTAGAACTCATTAAGTTTACGTTATCTTGGCTTTTCAAGTTTCGCGTTATTTTCCGAATTTCTTTTGAATCGGTACATACAGTACTATGAGTAGATACAGAGCAAAATCATCATTTAGGTTGTTTAAACCTTTAGTGACCGAAACTTGTTTTTCAAATTTTCCACTGAGATAATCCAAACAACTTGCTCTATTTTAAGTAAACTCTGCAGAATCTTTATTCAATTCTTCCAGGAGTTATGCATGTGTTATTGGATCTTTTAGGATTATATAACTTAGGCAAATGGTTGCCCGGCCGTGCTGGTACCATTGCAATAGTTTGTTGATTGTTTGTGTTTATTATTTTATAAATATAAATACATTATATGTATTTAGGTTTCAAAATATACATCACAAATATTGTAATAACCAACAATGAAATTAATTATTAGCAATGCATTTGATATATTAACATGTTTATAGCCAATTCGGTAGTTAAAATAAACTTCTTATTTAGGGAGTCCAGCACACCTTGTCTGCTCTGTATTGTATATTGTAATCTAGCTCTCGATTTATATGCTTGAAATTTGGACAACCTATACTTAACACTTTTCTTTTCAACTTGTATTCTTTCCTGTAAGTTTCACAAGTTTCATTTTTTCCACTTCTCTAAAATGTTTGGTTAATTTTCCCTTTATAAATATTCTATGGAGCCGAAGTTTCCGACGTTCAAGTTTGCCCGCTTATGTCGCTATCGCATTTTACGTCATTGCGTATTGTCTACATTTGCTGATAATTTCCAGAAACACTCTATTATTAATTTCGACACAAATGATAGCTTTAGACACCAAATCATCACTACATTATATCGTGTTAATATTAGATGTAACTCTGTCATCATGTCTTACTATTTTACTGTAAATAATGTTTTCCTTAATAGCAGTAGTTATGCAACTGACAGCCATCGACAATTTGAAAACAATGACATAGTATGGGCTACCACATACGCGTGTATTTCAAATATATAGAGATATGTTAAAAAATTATAATTCTAATATTGTCAATTTCATAACTTCTCAAGATGCACTCGAGTCCTGGATAGCTCATATCTTCGCAATTTCCCAACTACTCATAAATATATTCGTGTCTTGGACAGCTAATATTTTCTATTAAAAAAACAAAAGAGAAGAAGAAGAAAAAGAGAAAAAAAAACAACAATAACAACAACAAAAAAACAAACAAAACACACACAAATTCGAGTTTCTAAACCCAAGTTATAATCTATTGATTATGCATTGACTAGAACGCGAACATACTAAGATATATGGCCACCCAGATACTCAGTAAAGATCCTGGACTTTTTTGGCTGCATTTCAAGCACATGCAAACTCCAAACGAGTCCATTATTTCTTGATTTCCATTGAACGTTTTGTTACAACGGAACTATGAACATAAATTGCCACATCTAAATATGTACTATAACATAGAATAAATGTCAACATTAATAGCGCATGAACCAATAGTAATATTTGCTTCATTTACTGTTCCTCATAAAATTATATGCAAAAAATAAATTAACCCATTGTCTGAATTACATTACTACATCACGATTGTAGTACATTATATTGAAATATTTGAAATAATTCTACTAACACTATACGTATAGTTGTAAAGGGCGGGTCTCAGTTCCATTGAAATATTTCTCTATATAAGTTGAGAACCGCATAAGGATCTAAAGCATGTAACACAAAATGCTGAAGATCCAATATGGTCTAAAACAAAACATGAATATTATCACAGAAATAAAACAACATTAATCATACTTCTAACGTAAAATAAACATAACCCATGATTTAGTGTGTGTGCAATATAGAAAAAATAAATGTGTTGCTGACATACAAAACGTGACTTAATATGTAGGGTACGCATACAAATACACAGACATATATATAGAAAATTCTGCATGAGTGCTCATTTCAAATGAATTTATGAACCGACTCGAATAATTTCTATATTTTCCGAGCCTTGTGAATGGCGAGAAAAATGATTTGACAAAACCGCAGATGGGTGTAGTAAGATACATTGATATGCCTCGCTCGTTACGCCTTTCCATTGCAATACTTTATGACATCATTTTTCATTGTGTCATGATGAGATGTTACTACCTGAAATAGGTGATATGGGTATATTAACGTAAATAGCACAGTAATCATATGATGCAGAATGAAACACAATTAATCGCATGGCTAATGTACATGAAGGGTGACATAGGATATAGTGTATGCACAAAAATGGAAGACTAAATTCATTCCCGAAGTGAAAAATATAAATATGTGATAGCATGTGATTTGATTCCGAAATAACTACCCTCAGGTTAGAATTTTAAGTCCGTAATTCGTCTTCGTCGTTTGATACCTCAAGCGAAAATTAATAAAAAGCTGCGCTATGCGAGACACTAAGTGTCTGTACCTGAGGTACAGTCGGAACGTGTGCAAAGTTCAGATACTCAGACGTCGTTTAATGCGCTAAAAATTACCATTATTGACACAGAGACTTTCATCGCTTTGGGCAAGGTCGTGCTGAGCAGGATCAAAGATACTTGTAAAAGAAGAAGTCATATCATCACCCATCACAAATGTAATGAACATGTACTTATATTCTATTTCATTATCGTCTTTATTTCCTTCCGTACATGTTGTAATAATTAAAGTATAGCAAATAACTTAGTTACAATAAGAAAACTGCCGTAAATTTTACAAAGCAAACTATTAGTGCATAAAAATAATGAAAGCTGTGATCAAAACATACGACATATTTAAAGACAAAGTAATTTGTTTACAGATGCACTTGTACATAAATATCATCCTATATAGAGACACGAGAAAAAGTGTCAAGCTCAGTGGTCATATGATGAGCATAATTTAATGATATTATACGTATGTGATAACAGGGCTTTCCATAAACATAATGTTATAACAGTGAAATTAAACGATTATTCAAATGCGCACTAATCACGGCGCAATACATATCCATGTATTAATTACATATGAATTAGACTTTTCCAGCGACATGTCTATGGGAAAGAGTTCTGGATTATGGCATTAAGTAGCGCCATTGTCATAAACAGAGTATTCTATTTTAGAACACCAAAGTCAATAATGCATGCAGGTTTCTTATAATATGCAAACATTTGCAATTAGTTTATGAATGTATCGACAGTGTTACTCGGATATCATTTCCTCGAGTGATTAAACGTTCAAGCCGGAACTCGTGTGTAGAGAAGCAAGAAAACCCAAAGAAGCGAACAAAAAACAAAAGAAAAAATTATGGATACCAATAATCATAATCATAACACGAATGTCAACCAGCATGCACAGGACAATCACTTGCGGTCTGAACCTTTTTGAAACATGTCGGCAAAAGAATGGATATAAGTAGTGGGCCTAATGTTTTTTTTTGTGTTATTTGCTGAAATGATGAAAATCCAATTAATAAAAAAGAACAAATACAATTGGGATATAGGTCATCGGGTCGGATTGAACAAGAACTTCCGGTTGTAGGTTTCGATGCGGTACATTTGTGTGTGTAGATTTGAATGTTCCTATACTATCTGTTCAAAATTCTTTGAAAATGTAAATGTTTCAATATAAATTCATATTTAGAGTATTGATTGTTTTAATTGTTGATCTTATTAAATAGCTGACTACGTATAATCAACAAAAACTACATGATATGAAAACGTAATAAATTTCAATGATCGATCAAAATTATTGTATATGTTTACATTCAAATACCTTTATCAATAGGAATTAAGCAGCTTGTAATTATTATCTGACTTGCTTTTATCAACAGTTGATATTTTATTCAATAATTTAAGAATTATATGGTCATATAGTATTAGTGTTTGCATTAAAAAATCCAAACTGTAATAGAATTCAAGTGAGGAGGAAATTAAGCCTGTCTTCCAAGTACATGTTACTTAAATAAGTCATAATCTGGGTATTCTTTGTATCAATATCTAAAATAAGCAACTGTTGAGTATTGGCAAAGATCAAATGACTCATATAAAAAGTATAAGCCGCTTCTGTGTGAGAAATCTAATAAACACATCATATTTGGAATGCATTTTAAAATTTGTTATTCTATAAGACTTAGGTTCTTTGATTCCATACAATTTTAATGTATATGCACTATTATTCAAGCAATGAAAAAAAGAAAAAGAAAAACAAAACAAAGCGATAAAGAACACAACATAAATTGCCTGAAATCTGAGGAATTAGAAAGAATAAATATTCTCCACTAAATGCAAGAAATTGGTCTAGTCATTGTATGTTCCAACGGACACTTAACCTCTGCATCGCAAATATGCTTGACAAGATTTTAGTGAGCTGCAACCAAAATGTACTGAAACTTTTCGAATATACAATTTAGTTGCAGCTTGTAAGCGCTATCAAAACAGAGAAAACATTTTAGTAGTCTCCAAACTACCGATTGTCGACAAATGGGTTCTTTCAAATGTGAACATTATGGTTGTAAGTTGTGTTAGTTTCTAATTAATTCAGAGATAGCACACAATCCTGAAATATGTAGAAATATACAAAACAAAGCAATATTTCTTGTGATACACACCATTTGATCTGACTAGGATGTTGCTTGAACTGCAAAACAATATGCAGGTGAAACCTAAAGAAATTTACAATTTAGAATGGAGGGGCATTTTTCTGACATACGACTGCAAAGGCAATTAAAACACATGTCTAAGCATTTCAGGACATACTTAGGTAAAGATCATTTGAGAGTGAGTAGCATTGAGCACAACATCTTCTGCTCTAAGGGACATAGAAGAACGAGTGGCAAATGTATGGACTCATCTTTCAGGAGCTGAAATTAATTTTGGAATTCCACGGACGGTGTAACATCGACCGTAGTATTGTACAATATTATGTTTCTTTTTTTTCAAAATGTTTACTTATTTTGTTTGGTATTAAGCATTGTACCGGTTCATTGTGATTGATTCAGTCGCACCTATCTATGTATATGCCAACATACCTATCAAATTATTTATTTCTTTTCATATCACCACAACAACTCCACAAATAAGTCCTTACAGTATTAACACTTTACAAACCAAAAAAGATTTATGTCATTTATGTGTCTACGGATTCCTCTTTATCAAACACAATACATAAAGACGGTACAGTTGTAAACATAATTAAATGCAAGCTTTCAGTCTATCGTGACTTTTATAGTTTTAAAGCTACAATGAACAATAAGTATGTCAATAGCTAATGCATCGGTGACAACTCCATCTAGCTACCATTACTTGTAAATGGATTGTTGTTAAGTTGAAATACCAACGGGTTGTTACATGTTCCGGCTTGGACAAATTCGATTAAAGAAGGCGTTATGAATGATAAACTGAGAATGTTATACAGCATATGGGAAGGAGTTTATAATATTACTTGACACCAACCTACTACCACGTCATTGCATTGCCTTGTGTCTCATTGTGAATTTCGACAGGATTTCAAATATAACATACCAATTGCAAAAGCCTTTAAAGATTTTTGAAAATATTTACATCCAGTACAATGAGTTTACTTTGGAATCAATTACTCAATCAGTTGATGACAACTACATACATTGAATATCTTCTTGCTTACAACTACATTACAATATACATCATTATAGTTATAGCGATCAATACAAATTCCACAAATATCACACTTGACTTGAGCCTAAAGTGTTTTAATATTATGCATACAAGTGGAGAAAGTGATACAAGCAATTTGGACAACCCAGCTATAGACAAAAAGTAAAAAACAAAGAATAAAATAAACAAACTTCGTGACCATTGAAGGTCTGCCAAATACGTTTGATCCCCAAAGTTTTCAACTGATGCAACAACTTACAGAAGTCACTAAATGTAGTAAAGCAACAAGTATTAAAATATTTTAAACAGATAATCTGTATAACTGGATTGATTTTGAGAAACATACATGGTAATACAATGCATGGCAGTGATCTTAAATTAGCTATCTCTCGAGAATTAATCAAGCTGCAAACAAATAAGAAAGTAGCAGTAGGTGCCCAAGAAATGTATATTTATTTTTGTTATGATGTTCAGGTAAGGTTAAAAACAATCCGTTAAAACCAGTTATGTTCTAGGCATGGCTAAAGGTATTTAATAGAGACGCGCAAAAAGATAATCTATGGAGTGGCTAGTTGTGGGAAAACAGTGTTTGCAGTGAATTGGATTACAGTTTTTATTTACTTCATCTGTTCTCTGCCCAACATTTATGTACAACAAAACGTGTGATAGAAATGGTTGCACATGAATTAAATAGTGCACATGATGGATCATGAGGATAAACTGGGTAAGTGCTTGGAGTTAACGGTCTATGTCTACCAAAAAAAGGAATCAATACTTTGTTTATAATTGATGACTATTTAAATCTCTACGATGTAAGAAAGAAAGCAGCTAATGTAATCCAAATAGATTTGAGTGGTAGACATCTTTTAATATTAGTATGGGTGATCGTCTGACACACGTACAATACTACAATTATAGATAGTATAGAGTATATGCGTTTTTTTCGGTTGCGTTTAACAAAATGAACAAAGAAGTAATGAAAGTTATCTTCAATTAAAATGCGGTATCGTGGAACCCATCACGTATTCCACTCTCATTCGTCAAAAACATGCCATAATATATTAAAGTTAGAGTTATACGCCTGATAATCTTTAATGGGCAGCCATGGGGGCATGACAGCAGTAAGCAGCAGGGTTGAGTTTGAATCATCTCATATATACAATTAATCACCTTTAAGTATGTTTTTGAATCGTAATGTGATAAGTAAAACATTTATATTCGCGGCATATCTGTGTCGTTAAACAAATATTCATCTGGGTTAATGTAGCTCCTCAGATATATAGACCGTATATTTGTATACTGTTTCAAGGTTTCTATGACCTTTGCATCACTTAGATTTTTAAACAGATGTTCTATAGGTTGTAACATGAATCCAAAACTATCAAGAACCATAAATGTCTGAATAACTGGTGTTTACTCTCCCTAGTCTATAAACCTATCAAGCATGAACTCGTCGCTGAACGAAGCATATTTTATCGTCCTTCTTAGGTTGATTTATTTGTAAATCTCTTCTACTGGATCAGCTTTATGAATGAACCATGAACTGTAGTGGGATATGTTTTACATTCAAATTACACTCGTCACGTGCTGGATCTCTATACTTGCTTTATCGTGGTTGCGAACCTTATCTTTCATTTTTTTCTCACATTTGTGGAATCAACGCGTTTTCTTTTTTCCTCTGTGAATGCCATACGTTTGTCAATTT
Organism: Margaritifera margaritifera; assembly: GCA_029931535.1. Lineage (NCBI taxonomy): Eukaryota > Metazoa > Mollusca > Bivalvia > Unionida > Margaritiferidae > Margaritifera > Margaritifera margaritifera. Next base: position 836,030 of record JAQPZY010001205.1, read on the forward strand.
TGTGGTCTCAAATTTCTATACACAAATTTGGAATATTAACCATCGCATCATAACATGCTTTGATACAATATGTTCCACTATAACCACTGGTTTATATCTCTTGTGTATGAACTTTAGGTATCGCAAAATCTCTGATGGAATGTGTTTTACTATTTTAATTGCCCACTAATGTCCTTCTGTACGCCTGTGGCACAATGTTATGTTGAGTTTTTGAGTCGCCTTTTGGCTATATATACTCTTGGTATTGCAACAAATGTTCACATTGCTTCTGGCACGATTACCTCAACATTTAGCACAGCTGGGTGTGGCTTTTGCACGTTGACTCTGATATCTTAAAATTACAGAACTAACATAAGGAGTTTTGAATTGGTGTTGATAAATGTTATTTCTTATCAGAACCCACTTCAGCAGCTATAGTAATCAAAAGTATCTACATTGTAAAACAGCGTTTTGTATACTGATGATTCTTCGGTTATGTTGAAAACATACAAGCTAATTTAAACATAATTTGTTAACACATAATTGTACCCGCCATCTTTGTAGTTTTTAGGAGAAACATTTTGAAATATGATTAGCATGTCAACATATATTTGTCTGCATCTTCATTAATACCAGTTTAATTAGTCCTTAACACAATTTAACACAATTTCTCAGTTCCAATAATTCGTACACATTTACGGATATGCGAAATCATTTTCATTGTTTTCTTAAAAATCCTCATTTTTTGAAGGACATCATTTCGACTAGTGTCTTTATCTACATAAATTATATTTTGGTGGTATATCTACATAGTCCCTTGGTATTTTAACACTTATTCCAGATAATGAAAGAAACAACTGCCGTCTTTATATTTTACTTCTCCACTTGCTGTGTATGCGCTTCCCCATAGTTATATATAAATATAGATAGATAGATATATAGATAGATATACATATTTTAATTTATATGTGTGTTTGTGTGTGTGTGTGTGTTTGTGTGTGTGTGTGTGTGTTTGGTTGTATGTGTGATTTTCTGGGTTCAAATCTCCTCAGAGGATGAATTAGATAATTCTCTAACCTGTATGATAATCTTGTTTCTCCTATATTAGTTCACTTCATATTATCACGCATCCTCCTGTAGGATTCAGGAATGTCATTTTCCTCTCTCTCTCTCTCTCTCTGTCTCTCTCTCTGCGGTGTGTATATTTTTGCGTTTGTTATTACAGAATATGAAATTATTCATCTCGGTGAAAGTTACAGCTGGAAACAAGCGATGGAAGCATGTGAAAACAAGAGCAGTACCTTACCCAAAGTAAGAATAATAGGGGATGGTTTTGGACTAGTAAATGAACACATTCAACCTAAAAATCGCTGTTATTGGCTCCGGGCAACATATGAACGTGCCGTTAACTTGACAGGTAAATGAATATCATTATCATAAATCTTAATCTGTTATTAATAGTCTCATAATATGGATGCGTCCTAGACCATCTCAAAACTTTCCCGACCAAAATTATTAATCTTTTTATCAATACCTTGCATTCCACTTAATTTGTTTTAAAAATCTTATTTCACCATGACCATATTCCTCATTACCCTAGACCGGCACAATGCTGTTATCCAGTATTTTTTTCAACATTAAGGCTCCAAACCTCAAAATTTTAATGATTAAAAGCAATACCCTACCTCCATTCTAGCACATAATTTTTTAATGCCAGCAACCCTACCACAACGCTATGTACGGGGAATATCCCACGTTCGCAACAAACTTTTTCCCACCAGGCTTGTTTAGATCAAAACCCTACTCTCAAAATATATAAGCTCATTCATTTTCAGAAATAAGTTATGCAGTCAACATTATAATATATAAAATATTTACTCCTTCCAACTTGCAACCATTATTTGTAAAGTATAATGTAAAGCTGAATCGTTTAAAGAAGCAACCCTTATATTCGTCAAATAAAAAAAAAGCCATAGACTACTCCAAAGTTGCGAAGCAGCCAGGAGTCGAGTCTAGCTCATGAGTAATAAAAAAATAAATAATTCTAAACGAAACAAAACGTAATATACTATCGACTCGGACCATCTTACCGCCAGTCAAATATAATTATAAGTTTAAAAACATTTGTTTTTGCAAATCGACAGAACTATGAAGTACAAGTGTCGATGTTTTATTTCAGTGCTACAATTATTTTTAGTCCGGTTAGCTCCTGATTTGCCACTTAAATACATACGCACTATTGTATGGCACATCTATAATTAATAGAATAAATATTAGAAGAAATATAAGAAGTTCATATTTGACCATAGCGAGTTTCTGATCTTTGTGTGGTATGAACATCCAGTCTTTAGATTTACACCCACATTTATGAGGCGTAGTAGATTATTATAAATGTCTTAGCAACAACAACAAACTCAATTCACTTTCTTGCATGGATTTTCATGTAGATTAAATACATAAATCTGTATTTATTGTGGGAATCATTATTAATACCGTTAATATTGTCTCGATGTATGTTTCCTAGTGTCTTTTATTCTTGTTTTGTAACGTGCTCATATATGAATAAATTGAGTATTTGGAAGGAATGTAAATGCGAAATTCCAGGAAGATGTAATAAGCGATATAATCTGCACGTATGCGTATTAAATTATATTCAAATGTTGAACTATGGCTTTATGAAATATCGTACTAAGTGCAGCGTAATTACAATAATTAATGTATAATTATTGTATGACACGTGATGATTCTTTATGACAGAATAGATTTAATAAGTATGGTAAAATCAGTAACCTTTAGTCTGACACTTATGAATAGCAAATGGATATATAGGTTAAAATAAATCGATCGTATATTTATGAATAAGCTATTAGACATAGATATTGAAATAATAGAACTGGAATTACAAAATTATATAATTGTATAACATTAATATGTACCTAACATGAAAATTAAATTTAACTAAAAAGCTTATTTCATAATATCGAAGCAAAATGTTATAATTTATTTTCAAGGAAGGCCTTTCACTGGGTCATGATCTAGGGGAAAAGAGCATGAGCTTTAGACCACAAACGTACTAAAAGTGTGTTTCTGGGACCCGTCATAGGTTTGCAAACCATATGTATTGCTTGGAATAACTAGTTGTTTAAGGATGCGTGGACTTAAAGCGTAATTCGAAACAAGGAAACAGCGGCAAAAGCTTAGAAGAACAGCAAACAAATCTCAACGGTTAAAGTGTTAAAGGTACAAGAATATCAAAGTCTTTTTTGTCAAGAGTCACACAAAGAGGGGCCAAACACAATAGATTTTAATACGATATAGTTCAGTTACAGCGTAATAATAACTTTTAAACAAATGACTGATAAAAAGACTATCTGAGATATCTATATCGCGATCATGAAAATCCAGTAGCTTATACAAATATATATCAATTACTGGGACAAAATAAGTTCGACGAAAAGAAAAGAAAATACTTTGATTTGAAAAAATGGTTCACCGAACGATCTACATACGCACTGCGCAAGCAAGCTAGACAAAGATTTCTCTACAAAAGGGTTATGATAATAAAGTAGATGGCAGATACTAGTCCCAAACAAGCATGTGAAAAAGAAACAACAATGGATACAGTTTGTCAGAAATAGATGTTTTCTCAGAATATACTTGGGCTAACAATGTGAAGTAAAAAACTGGTAAAAGATATAATTCGATGAAGGGAAGGCATTTTCCTACGGCACGGTTAAGGAATTACTGGATATATATATATATATATATATATATATATATATATATATATATATATATATATATATATATATATATAACCGTCCCGTTGCAGTCTAATAAAAATTACAGCCAGTCATCAGTTTGTCAATTTTTTCGATAATATTTTCCCACGTAATTAAATTAATTTTTTTATTATTTTATTGTCATTTTTATTATTATTGTTATTATTATTATTATTATTATTATTATTATTATTATTATTAGTATAAGTATTAATTTTAGTATAGTTCTTGTCCATTATCCCGCTACACAATTCTCTTGACATCTTTTATTTAGATCCTCGATGCATAACTCTACCGGGATATAATTTCTTTAGCAAATATTGTAGATGGCGTTGATTTTTCGTCACGCTGTGTTTCTGCCCTTTGTTCACAACCTGGGATTAGGTCAAATACCTGGAATTAGGGCAAAACATACTGGTTCTCTATGTGATAGACACAATAACCTTCTGGTTTATTATTTTTACACAACTTTGTATTTTTATATCTGTTGTTGTACATTTCCCCTAGTGATACTAACATGTAGGAGTCCGGAATGGTTCTTAGATTTTGTGTTTAGCGTTTGTTTTGTGTATGTAAGCTGATTTCTCCCCTGACGAAGAGCTTGTTTAGCTCAAAACGTTAGTAAACCGTTTTGAATTTGCGCCTTTATAATTTTTTTAAATATATATATATTTAAGTTTATCTAGATACTGCGACAAAAACGTCTCTGTAATATACACATTTAATAGGAATTATTAATAGAAGAATGTGGACAAATTTCACTGAAACCCAAGTCGAAAATTGGTGCCTGTATTTTCTGACCTGATCGATATAGCAATACATTAAACAGGTTTATAAATATCAAAACAATTAAAGCATATGCTCCATTTCCACCAGTCCCCACATCCTAAAATATATAAAAAATAAAATAAACCAGGTAAAATGTGTGGATTAACTTAGTTTATTATCTGAGAACTAATACATATATAAGGTACCGAGACGTTTCGCCCCATGGACGTTTCGGCCCAAGACATTTCGCCCCACTTCATGGACGTACCTGGACGTTTCGCCCCATGGACGTTTCGGCCTAAGACATTTCGCCCCACTTCAATGGACGTTTCGGCCCAAGACATTTCGCCCCACATTCAGTGTACATTTCTACATTTCTTAACTATCATTCCCAACAAATATGTTTACCCTTCATATTAAAGTGCATGTAGTTAAGCGGCATTTCTTTTGATCTTTGCTCATTCTAGTTGTCATCTTAAATTATTCTGAGACTTCTGTCGGCGAGATTAAAGAACGTGTCGCTGGTTGAGAAACTTACTCGCGTAAGCACCCGGCATTTCATTGAAGTTTGTTTTTGAAATTCAGCACCAACACCTTACTGAATCTAAAGTACGCTCCAGCATGTGCTTAATTAGAAGTCATTCTCATCAACTGTTTTGTGAAAAAATAGTTAAAACTGGTCTTTCCTGCTTCGATGATAAACGATATTTGCTAGATGATGGTATTGAAAGTTTAGTCTATGGACATTACAAAATTAAATCAAACGAAAGAGACAATGTATTGCTATAAGTGTATACTAAATAATGAGTCTATGTATCTTGTTTATTTAATGTGTGAAATAAAATTTATATTACAAATTTATCTTTTTTAGTTTAATATCTCTTTGCTTGTATCTTTTCTTTCTTTCATGATTTAAGTTTGTTATTATGATTGAAAATTGAGCACTGTAAACGATAGATTCATTTTCTGATCAGTTTTAGTACATAAACGAAGAAAAAGGGGAAAATATTGTCAGATATAATGACAGGCCAAATGTAAATCTAACAAATTGAAATGGGTCTGTCAAATAGTCTAAGTATAAGCCTATTCTTCTTCATCTTCTTCTTCTTAGTATTATTATCATTATTACTATCTTATTCTGATAAGAGGATAACTTGTCTTACTATCTCTTATTTTCTATACTCTTCATCACGATACATGGAGAAAAGACTTGTTTCAAACATAATTATAATTTCCAAAGAACACCGTTTTAAACGAACATAATTATTTATTAAACGATGTCATGGTCCGAAACGACCATTCAAGTGAGCCGAAATGTCCATTCTTTTTTTTTAAGTGGGGCGAAATGTCTATTGAAGTGGGGCGAAATGACCATTGAAGTGGGGCGAAATGACCATTGAAGTGAGGCGAAATGTCTTGGGCCGAAACGTCCATGGGGCGAAACGTCACTGATTCCATATATAAGGCCCTAATATAAAATTGGTCGGACGATTACGATTTCAAAACATAATATATATTTGCAAAAGGGTATTTACCTAATGTCACCGAAGAAATATTTAAAATCAGAAATGAAATTTCAAGCTGTCTTACCGCGTATCAATTGCAATACATAAATGGAGAAAATAGTTTGTGTGGATATTTTACGAGGAAGATTTATCCTTACACGACAAAACAAAACGACGTTGCTTACAAAAGTAAAAAAAAACAACGATATACGAACAAATTATCAGCAAGAAATAGGTTTCAGTCCATGAAAAGGATATGATGAACCTTTTAACATTTGATACCCAGATGAAACTATTATGCCACTGAAATAATCGTGTTACTTGTGTGCCATATTCATTGGTAACTAATTCTAATAATATCAATCTTGTAATAAAATGGTAGACTTTATATGTTACAATTGTGGGGGAAAATAATCCTGTCAAATAGATTCAATGCAGAAGCACACACCACAAAAGATGTGTAGAATCTGCTAATTTTTACGAAATCAAGATTGTGTTATCGTTGTATTATCTACTTGCTAATGTGGAAAACTGTATATAGGGGTTAAAGTTTCAATCAAAAGATAACTAAATGTCATGGCCAATGTTTCCTTTAAAATACTGAAATAAATAGCGCAACTCGTTCAAAGCAAAAAACACAATAATCTTAGAGATTGAGATTGCAGTCTCGTCTAATTCGTCTTCCAACTAAAACGAACAAAAACGAATTATTATGCAAACTAAATAAAACATTATCGACAGAAGGCTAAAGGGCCCGTTTAACCGGGCTTTAAACCGGTAAAGATTAAAAATCGAAGATGATGAGGAAAATGGGATTGACACGGATTTGCTTGCATTGTTAGAAGAAGTTGAGGTATACAAATAATAAGATAGTAGGTGAGAAAATTAAAGATTTTGGCACAGTAAAGGTTTAATTTGGTTTATATATTGCATTGATAATGAAAACGATGAAATGCAAGAGCAGCTTATTGATGTCACAGAACAAAACAAATAAACATACATGAAATTGAAAGAAGAGTAACTTAACAGATGTCTGTTTTTTAAGCAAGTAGATTATGACACAGATTGGATATATAGTGTACATATGATTTAATGCTACATATAGATAAATATTTGACCAATGATAGGAGAATTATTTATAGATTTAGCTGAATGGGTGAAAGACAAAATGCCTGGTCTGATGTTTAAAAAAAGCAAGAGATAAGCAATATTATAATTATGACATATAATCAATGACAAATACACCAATATATCATCCAAACAGGTGTCAAAGGTATAAACTTGATACATATAAACATTGCTTTAATAAATGCAGAATGAAGACGCAATAAATAACAAAATGAACAAGAATGTTTATATCTCTATGCAAACTTATAAGACCAGTTAAATTGACAGAAAGCGAAAGACAGACACGAAGATATATTAATTACTTTTGTGTGAAATAAATGTCATTATTATGCTATGAAGAATTTGTCAAAATTTGCATCATACCATGCAAATGAGACAATACAACATATTTTGCATAAAGAGGCAGCATTTTTTTAAAATTCTGAATTTGTATTACAAAAAGCGCCAAAAATATGCAGTGGAATAGGTGACAAATTATGCATATGCCATAAAAAGAGTTATGTCGTAAACATTTTTCAAAAAATACCACCAGAACTTAAAAGTTCTTTTTGTTCTATTTTGTTATTTGGAAAGAGTTTCAAATCTAATAAACAATTCTAAACAAAACCCCAAAATGTCATGAATAATAAAATCAGGAAAACGTATATAATCACACATTTGTCTTTACCTTAAATCCGAACAAAAAGAATATAAAATATAAACAAATCAAATAAAAAAATCAAAAATCAAAATATTTCAATACTTTAGGTCTCCGACCCATAATACAATATTCTTGTTATGATATAAACAATTAGAACGCCGCATACTCTTAACACAACAGAGTTGAACAGTTTTGATATATTATACACTTATTTCCAAGTAGTGACATTTTCACAAGATTCTTGGATGATGATAAAGAGACGCTCGCAAAACATATGATTTATACAAGTATTGTGATAAATTCGACAGTGTCACTACATCAATGCTAGACATAAGCACAATACATTCGTCAACTGTAGGTTGTATATAATAATATAATATACATTGTTTAAATATTGTCTTCTAATATGGTTATAGTTTGAGCGAATGCAAACAAAATATAATTCTTATTATATTATACAGATATGTCTTCTCCTGCACGGTTCACAAAACCAGTATACTGTATCATTTGTTTCTCTCTATCCTGTTTCAATCATTAGTGTATAAACCATACACCTTACTTACAATAATTGTTTTTGGAAATTATAAAGTATTTTGCATGAGTGATATTTCACACATTGTAGTAATGATTCATAGTAACTGGTGCAGTAACCTATAAAAAAATAGTAATTTGCTCTGACCAAATTTGAATTTTCGTGTATCTGACCCTCTAAGTGAACTCAGAAGTAAATACTCATAATCATCGACAACATCTAGTACTATCAATACATATCCAAAACCATATAGAAAGAACACATCTTTAATTTTTGTGGCCTAAGTGACTTTACCAACTTTATCAAACTGTTTCAATATACAATAGCACTGATGTGGATATGTATCAACAGATTATCTCATAATTTTAATCCAGTACTTTATACACCTTACCATATATAAGGTAAAGAGAATGAATCTAAGCCACGCGATTATTTGTAGTGTTTGAAATAGTAAGCTATCACTTATAAAATTGAAATTGCACATAGCCTTTATCGTTAGAGTACGGAAATCCCCATATTCCAGCACAATAACAATCTTGGTTTAATCATCGAGCAAAATATCTTGAACATATCTCCAACATTAAATTGCCCAATATATATATATTTTTGTTGCTGCTATAACCTAACTGAATCAAAGCAGTTTGCCATATCATCTGCACACAATGAGGCAAAGAGTTATTCAATGACTGAAGTGATAAGTATTCGTATAAAGGAGCAGCAATAATTGCTAATAATGGTGAAAAATACATTTCATACGGTAAGAATTCTAAAGTAAATAGATTTGAAAAAACAGTCAAATGGTTTAGTAAAAAGAATAATCAGCCTTCTTGATATATATCGGTTTATGGGCCCAACACTACATCATCTTGCGAAAAGTTAAACCATAATATATTCGTATAAACCAACAAAAGTTTTCGCGACATGCAACCAAAGTATTTGATGAAGCCAGTTATCCTTATAAACACATATATTCCTTTGAAATATATAAAGAAACTGAAGTATCACCAACTGAGAATGATTTTCCATTCCCACACGATCAGACGAGTATTATGTCGTGAAACATTTCAAATTGAAATACTTTGGTGATCTTCATGGCCATTCGGTCAAGGGATATTTAATTTTATGTGATATTTTAAATAATTAAGAAATGTCTGCACGACTAATTACAAATTAGATTCAACATTTGGTTCGATACATATTCACTTGTTCATGGTGCTAGTTTAGCGTAAGTAATGTAGAAATATAATTATTTACAGATTATGATGTTTCTTATGATCGAACCTGGGAATAGAGGATGAATTAGAATTGATATGCTAAAGCTAGAACAGAGTATTATCTCGTTTACGAAGGCCAAACAAAGAATGAGGTAGACTATAATAAATTCGAAATCAAGGTGATTCATTTTGTCCCGAAACACCAACAGTGTGAATGAGTGTGTGATCTGCCAATTAATGCCTATCAGAAAATGTGGTTCTGAAGAAACCACGTAATAAATAAACACCATCCAGTAAAGTTTAATTTTATGTTGGAACGAAAAACGTTCTGTTTGCACCTTAGTAGTAGATTTAGAAACACCATCACATCAGCATGACTTTTTTTTTTAAAGAGAATTAATTAGCACCAGAAAAATTAATTCCTAAAGACATTGACTTATCAACATTACAAAACAAATTAAACATGATAAATATTGAATACAATCTTCAGTACCTTAATCATTAAGCACTTTAAAACATCGTACTTAAACATGCATGTTGGTTAAGGTTTAAACTAAAATAAAGCCGTGTTATTCAATTCAGTTAAAATAATCTTACATAGAATTGAAGACATCTTTAAGACAAAAAAGGAATTGTTAAGAGTCCAAAAGTATTTTGTGATAGGTCAAAAGATGGATAATATAAGAAAGAGAACAAATGTAAATGTATGCACTAACGACATGAAATATTTTAAACTCAAAATAATACATCCTCTGCGAGGAGAGCAATCAAATAGAATGATAAGATACTTGTCAGTTTAAAGAAAAAAAGCAAACACTAAAAAGTAAGAAAAATAAAAATTAAAAAGAGGAAACAAAATTAGAAAATAAAAACCAGCCGAACCAATTTTTGGTGGCTTTACAGCAAGTATGTTGCTTATTTATAACTTCCACTCTAAGACAGTAAAAAAAAAACAGTGAGAGGCTAAAATGAAACATTTAGTGACAGGTGCAGATTCTTTATGTATGCATGTCTTCTTTTACAATGAAGTACAAATATATTCAGTTTTAGTACACAAATGACTTCAGAATTATAATGATGTTGGTATTCCGCAAAAATAATAACAACGTACTAGGAATATTTAAATATGAATTGAATGGTATACCAATACAAGAATTATGTGGGCGTAATACTATCTGTATGATTTTGCGACTGACAAAGATGAAAAAAAGTATTCAGGAGTATTTAAAAACCCGTAGTTAAAAAGGATCTAAAATTAAAGATGAAGCAAGACTTTCTTTTGAATCAACTATACATCACCAAGAGATGAATATTATTAATATATATATATTTGATAGCATAAACACCGAGCTATCCTCATTTGGATATACCCAACATTCGGGGAGTCTACGTTTCTGTCAGACCAGAGGGACTTTAGTCTACCACCTTATAATCACAGAGATATTTTAGTCTCATTACTTAATATCTATTTTGTTTTCTTTTCTTTTAGCCTTTCACTAACTCTTCTTTCATTACAACAGGTCCTACATTATTTTTCTCTAGCATATTCCATAGAATTTTATCTTTGAGTAAAAGACCAATTTAAATCTAAGATTTTCATGAAGATTGTTTTTAACAAAATTATATTTTTGCACTATAAGACACGCGTATATTTCATAATGTCTACCACTAAACGAATAGTTTTTAAAAATTTGTTTGTCTGAGTTGTTTGCATTGTCAAGATTAGTACAATCAGTCATCAGAAAAGGCCAGTGTGAAACACTATCGAGCAATTCTAACTACGTTTCTAAATTTTCACCAGGATCTATCATAATTATCTTATCATCTATATAAAGTCATACTCTGTTGTTAGTCTTATTGTATATAAATGTTGGGCAGAGAATGCAGTAAATCAAACAATGATTTTATATTCAGCTTACATCTAATCTAGTGTAAATTTTGACATTCTGCAATTGTAACTCTACATATAATTATAATATAAGTTTCTTTTAAACACATTTATTAGGCTAATTCTGTAGAGAGTTTAGCTGATTGTTTTTAATGCTATCATGGGTACCAGACACTAAGTAAATGCACATTTTATGTGCAATTACATTGTCGTTTCGGTTTATCTCAAGGTGTAAGCTATGTTTGACATTAACTAATGTATGACCTGTTCCGTGCAATATATTATTATGTGCATTTCTTAAATCCAGCCATACGTAACGGTGATCAGAGTAAAAAATAGTAACAATTACATTTACCGAGTTCAGTTTATTATGGTTGTTTGATAAACAAATATTTGGTTGCCGTTGTAAACGGTTGATTCAGTATCTAGCAATGAATATAAAACTGACTGGCAATCCTTCAACCGTACTTATTATATTTTCTATTGATGAAAGAAAATATTTGTTTAGATCAGTTCCTCTGCCTTTTTTTACAGAGGATCTAGATTCTTTTACAGTTCATTCTTTGTGAATCAAGTATGACATTTTTCAAAGTTGTATTACCTGTCACATAAATAATTAATTTTCTCTGTTATGTTGTAATTTCTGTACTATAGGTTAACATAATACGCTATTACTTCAAAGTAATTGTGTCATACTGTATTAACATCTCCTTCACTAAACCTTTTCTCGACAATAACCCATCTTAAAATACCTTTAAAATTTTGTTGAAAGATAACAATAATAAATTTAAGTGAAATGAATTAAGTTTTAAACAATGGTAGAACATAAAAAATTGGAGACAGAGATGCTACAAATACAAACAAGCTTTATTTTCAGCTTTGCATTAACCCATGTTTTAAAACTTCGCGACCGAAAGAATAACAAAACATGTTTATGAATGGCTATATTAAGCAAATATATCTCAAGGACAAATAGTTTTAAAATAATTCACAGAACAAGAAATAGAACTTTAGGGTTAATGACAAGTCAGAGTGAACGCCAAAAAGATTTCGTGTTCCATCATTAAATTTTCATCAAAGATTGTTCAATATTGCGAAGTCAGAATGCATTGATAACGAAATTTAAACATACAATATGATACTTACTGTGCCTATTTTGACCTATCTGATCAAGAAGAATAGAACAATATGCTTTGACTGCTTGAAAATCGATATACCAAAACTAGTCATCACACGTCTAAAAATGATGAAATGCCATCAAAACAAGAATTAGAACAACACAAGAATAGTGGATTTTTTGCAAATGCTTTAAACTGATGAGATTATAGATCAAATGTTTTGATTAGTATGTGTCTTTAGCATCTCTTTTATATCCTCCATGATATCCTTTCTTCCCCTTTCTATGACATTTTTATATTCTTTGTAGGTATGTAGCAAGGTGGTAAACATAAATAATCGTGAGAGCAACAGTTGTTACAACCACTTTTAAAGAAAAAACTTGTATCTATCCCATAAAATCCAGTGCATATTTCTTCAGTATTATTTTCTGTGTTTTGGTTTCCTGTGTCTTGGTTTACCTAACTTTTTAATATTGTTTTTAACATTTGTCTTGTGTTTTATTTTTTTTAAATTTGATTGTTTAAATGTTATCAAACTTGTAAACAGTGCAGAAATAGGTGATCACAACCAAAATGATAGAAACTACTAAAGGATCTTGGGGTCTAGTAATTTTTGTTCAAAACTCCTTGTCGCTTAATGGTGCTCCAGATATTTCCTTGTATGTCCCATTTGTTATACTAACAATAACTTTTGTTTGTATTCTTCTTCAGTACTTTGTTGCACTTGCTTTTTTCATTTTACGGCGTGAAATGAAATGCGGACACAATTTAATTACGTTAATTAGTAATTATTTCTTGTCTAGACAAATTAATAATGTTAAAAAACATAACGTTTTGTCTGAGTGATAAATATAGATGGACGAAACAGCGAAGTTAACGCAATTGTATTTTTTAAGACGGTCTAAATTGAAATAAGCCCAGTTATTTACCTATGGGATATTCATTAGTTCCTTGAAGAGATTTATATGGCTTAATTAGTTTTGTTCGTTGGAGGAGGGTGTTTGTTTGTTTTAGTCTTTCACAATATCTTGATATCTTTAAAGACAAAAGAACACGAAAGTGTTCTGACAGTTTTATTTTTGCATTTTTTAAAAGTCATGCATAGAGAATGGGACACACGCATTATCCAATTTAATTCTACGATTGGACATAACCCACGAGCCAGATTAAATTGCATAATGCGTGTGCTCTGTTCTCTTTATGACTTGGATTATGGATCAGTGAAATTGTCAAACTTCCCTCATCTCCTTTTCTGTATTTCAACAAATTACAGAATACGATCCACTATATCAATCAGCTGACATTTTGACATACAATATGAGCTGCTGATTATCTAGGCATCACTGTGACATTGACTCCCTTCCCGTGAAGACACATTTATGTCACGTACATTTTGTATTCATCATAAGATGTCGACAATGGACTTGTTCCACCTACCCACACCGCTCAGTTCCCAGTCCAAAACAAACGAAGAAAGAACTATGAAGGGAGATTTAGCCAATAAAATTTCAAGATATTTTGTATTGGTCATGTTGGGTCTAGGTGATTATGAAAGCATAGAACAGCGGAACAGAACAATGTTGCAACAAGAAACGACGGAGTAATCATAAAGACACGACGAGCAGACACACACACATGCAGTTGTCGCTCTTAAATATGTGGATTCGTTTGTGATGTAATGGTGTATGCTTTAAAAGTTGTGCTTGAGATAATGTAAAATTAATTTTGTGGATCATTTATTTCTGTATGAATTTGTAAAGATATTTTGTTTTTACTGGTACATGCAAGCATACAAGCTTTCGTTATAAAAAGTTAGCTGAATTTAATTTACATTATTGTAAGCGGATGATTCAGTGCAAATGTAGTGTCTCACATTCGTGTTATAAGTCTAGATATCTTATAGAAATTCTTTTACATTCATTATGACATTCATATATTTGATTTCAAATGGAGGCTAAATGTTTTATAAAAAGGATATTTTATACAAAGATATCAAAACCGTCGTATTGTTCGAAATTTGGCTCTCTCTCTCAATGTCGAAATATATTTCATTATGAGTTTTTGCAAGGATGCTGCTACAGTTAGGGTTAAAATCTGATTTTTATTAATGAAATATTCTTACAGTTTAGCTTCTGAGTGAAGTACTGTTTTCGTTTCAATCTTAACTCTTTCATCCCTTCCGTCTGTATTTAATGTCGCTGAACCTACCTAGGTAAAATCACACTTTCACCGTATCAGATAACTGGCGAAGGGTGGAGCTTAGCTGTACTCTAGCATTCACAATTCTTGAAGATAGTGTACGGTTTTAGGCTCCTCCACCTTCTGACTTATTTGGAATTAACCAATTGAAACGGGTCTGATCATGAAAGGAAATTTCAGCTGGCCATAACATAAGTTCTATATAAAGAACGGACACAAACATTATATAATTTAGCCATATAAGTGGCCGTAGCCCTCTTGTTAGGTCTTAATTGGTTAATGCACGTGCCTGTTCTCATTGACCCATTTCAGTACAAGATGTAATTATGTTATATACATTTAGTATGCATCATCAGATATCGGACATTGACTTGTTGCAAAAAAAAATATAGTTACTTGAACGGAGATTTTGACAGGAAATTTTGGAGTTATATGTGTGGTGTTTGATAGAACTCTTGCTGAATCGCAGAATATCGGAGCAGAACAATGTCGATATAGACCAAAGTCGAGTAAACAACGGAAAGATGAAAGAAATGCATTCGGATAAAACGAAAGGATCCATAACATGAATGAACGACGGAGCACGCACATGTAATCACAAAGGAATGACGAAACAAACACGCAGGCAGTAATTACTCTTGAATGTATGGATTCATTTCCGATGTAACGGTGTTTGCTGTAATACTTGTATGGTAATATTTGAAGTTAATTGTATGGGTCTGTTTTTGCAACGAATTTGACAGATGCTATATTCTAACTGCTGTACATAAGTACATAAACTTACTTAGCTATGTGTAGCTAAATTTTATATAAATCTGTGGATGAGTCAGTGCAAATGCATTGTCACGTATTCCTTGTATAACGCTAGGCGGCGTATTACAATCATCATTCCTAACTCTTTTAAAAAAATTAGCTGATTGTGCTTTTTAAATGAATTCTAAACATTGACATGATAAAGTTATATAAAAATACAAAACTGTTCGTATTTTCAGTTCATTGTCATTTAGTATTGTATGCATCTGTCATTCTCTGTCTTGCTCTGTTTCTATCTCTCTGCCTGTCACTCTCGGTCTAGATGCACTCGTTCTAATCAGTTATTATAAGTGTGATCTTAGAATTGGGGTTATTTTATTTTCATTAATAATGAGTTTATGGTACATATTCTGGTTTAGCGTTAATCTTTACTCATTCATTACTCCCATCTGTAACTGGTGTTACTGACCTTGCGGAAGTGAAAGTACACTTCTACTGTATCGGATAACTAACGAAATGGGTGAAGCTTAGCTGCACTGCAACTTCCAAAACCTGGAAGTTATAGTACGGTTTTTAGTCTCTGCTTTTATATTTTATTTCTAATGAATCAATTGAAAGCAATCTCTTCATCAAAGTAGATTCCAGCGCCCAATAATTCAAAATGAATTAGGAGTTTTTCGTTACATTTGTCCAGGACATTAAGTTATTTCTTATATTTTGAAATTTCACAACAGTAGTTGCTTCCTTGATTTCCATTGGCATCGATTACATAATGTATACGTTTCAAGTCTTTGGCGTCTGTCTTTGTAGCTCACATGGTTATGATACCGAATATTAGCTATTGTACAATTCTTCTAGAAAACAATTTCATCAGATTTACCAGTATGTTACATCAATGTTGTACAGCTGATTTTCCTAATCTAAAAATGCAGACCGTTTACAATTAAAGAAGTAAAACCTTTAAATGACATTATCTCAAAAAGCAGTGAACTAATTTGAATACATGTTTTTGTACTTTAAATATCACACATCATGTCAATCTTCTGTCAAATGCGGAAAATATTATAAAATGTAAGGAAAAAGGGATATTTACTTCTCCTTAACGGCTTCTTAGCCACCTGTGACATAGAGCATTGTAACATACGTTGTTAGGCCAGTAGTAGCCACTAGAGTAATATCAGACCCATTATGTCTCTTGTTTAATATAGATAATAGCTACCCAAGCAGCTGCTGTGAAGCTATGTTTATGGACGAAAGAGGGACTTCAATCAAGGAGTGTGGTCTCTGTGGAGAGCCAAACCACTATCTCTGTGCATCCGGTAAAATTTCTTTTTGATACACATCATTTTTGAAAAATTAGGATAATCTCATATTTATGCATCTTCTTTTTAGTGTGTTGTTAATTTCAGTTTTTTGGGGGGTGGAGGAGAGAGACTTGCTCTGTCCCAAGTTTGTCTTCGTAGCGTTCCCATAGGAAAAGTAAATATTCCTAACAGGTGGCGCCAAAAGGTTTCCTGTATAAAGATATGTCCTTTACAGTGATACAAGGGTATTATTAGCCACATTGTGGCTCACAACTGTTTAAATTCTACGAAGCAAGTGCAAAGTCTCTTTCAAATTAAATCAGGCAAGAACATAATTGTTATTTTACAATGAATAAGACGTTTCATACCGCTTTCCAATTTGCTGAAAGGAAGTATTTTTCTTATAACTTTTCCTCAGTGAATTTTCACTGAAAAAATAATGTTAGTTTCTGTGATGAAAACAAATGTGTAATAGTTTCTACCATAGAGATCAGAATAAATTCATTATAATCTCCGAAAAAGCTCTGTATAATCATGCTCAAGAACACGCATAACTCTAAGATGTTCTCCTGTTTAGCAGACCTAATTTCTCTTCAATTTAAGTAAAAAAAAAAACAACACAATTGTGATGACACCGGAAAAGCAAGCGGCGCTGACAAATGTGTTTTTTAAAAAAGCGCTTCAATTACAGTGACAATAACATATTATTAGCTACAACTGTAGCTAAACCCTCGTCATCTACTGAAGTAAACAGAGTTTATACTAAATAAATGTAAACCAAGCAAAACAGTAGTTTTACAAACAGTAAGACAAACAATCACACGGCTCTCCAGCAATGTATCGACCTGAATAAGTTTTCTTCTAGCTGCTTGCACTACATTTGCACAGAAACACGAACTACAAGTGTTTGTGTGGTTAAACTACTATTGCTATAATATTTTATACCTGAGCGATAAAAGCCATTTAACGATCAAAGGCAATATTACTGCAACTTCTGAATAATTACTGCATTATCATGCCTAAGAACATGCAATACTACAACACTTTCTCATGTTTAGAAGATATCTTTGTTTTCAATTTTAGAAAGAAAAACATAATAATAACCTCCTTTATCCGCAGATAGTAATAATATCGCGTGGTCATCTTCCAACAATTTACCAAATGCACCATGGCAGGAGGCAGCTCAATACTGTACTACTCATGCACACGGTCTACCGTCAGACACCAATCATGAATTCATAGGAACCCTACTATTTAAACGAAGCATGTGGGTTAATGGAATGAGAAGACTGAACCTAAATCCGAAACAAGGTAAGGAAAGGAAATTAATCTTAGCATATAGTAGCAACAAATACATATTTATGACATACATTCAATTCGCATTCACTATTGTCAAAGGTGACCCTTGACAAATCAAAGAATTTCATTATATACACATGTGCTGTTATATTGAGTATTTTACAATTCTGTCCCAAAATTACAATAGGGAAGCCATTGAGTTATGCACGTTTTATGTATAAACACTTTTAACTCTTGGCCAAAATTGGCTTATACTCAACGGAAAAGGAGACTGCCCTGCGTTTATCTTATATATCAACAAATAATTAAGTTGCTAGAGTTTCGACTTCTCTAAAATAATATTTCCTCCCAACAGCTTACAGGGTTCTGAGTTCAGATAATCAGGTTTCAGGCACATTACATATGTTTGTCCAGTGAACCAGTAAAATATCACACGATATAATGAACTAGATGTTTCACTTAATAAGTGGAATAAAGTATATATGTATCTATCTCTGTAACTGTATATGTGTTAGTATTAAGATTAATGGCATCCCTTGCCTACATCTTAGTATCCCTATCGAGAAGTGTGATGTCTGTCTGAGTCTTATGATCCATGCAAAAACACCCCTGGTAACATTTTGCTGGTTGTTTTTAAGAGATATGATGGGTACTTATATCTGTCACCATTCAAGCGTTTAGAGATTGGTATGTTATGATTCGGAAACTTTGTTGTATACAGTGATAACAGATGTTAAGCAAAGGGAGATAATGTAAAAACGTTAGATCTCTTCAATTGTGCATAACTATTGACAAAACTGATTTGTTTTCATTTGACTTCTTATTATTTTCTTAATATATGCATATCAGTGTCTTTCATTAGTGTTAAGTAGATTGCTTACGCTATTAAGGTGATGAAGCATGTCAGTGTCTTACAGAAGTTGTTGGCATTACGATAAAGTATTATAAAGTATGTATGTGTCGTATGTACACATGAAAAAGAATACCCAAATAATAAATAAGTATTTTACCATTTCTCACAAACAGTGACGAGTCAATGTATTTGTATACTTTATGAAGAGGACAAGTATTCTATGGACAAATAGTTTTAAAAATATGCAAAACTCATTGGTCAATGGAATGGAAGATTTTACTATTTACATTTTATTTGGTTTAATATATATTCACAAATCAATCAATAAAAACACGCTTTGTTCATTTTGCAAAAACTCTTAACTGATATACCTAAATCTCAGACTTAAAAAAATATTGCTTTGAGGATTGATTTTCAACTTCTTTTGTGCTGTGATTCAAAGTCGCTTCGACTGTAGATCCAAACTACTTTAAATAACAGTACATGTCCGAGTCTCATTTTTATGCATTTGCGACTGGTGGATGAGTTCTTGTTTATATAAAATGTTGCTGTTTCAAACGTTGAAGCTATAAAAACAAATTTATAAATAAAAGTCGCTGAAATTCTTTTAAATCAAGCAGTACTTTCGGTTATTTATTTTTTTATTCATTGTAAAGAAATTTAGGAAAGATCGCTTAGATAGATAGTTTCGACAGTTGTTTGCATCGAAATGTGAAATGATACTAGACAATGCATTTATATCTTCCCAAATTCGATAAAAAAGAAAAATGTCTTTCAGATATCGACACCGTTGCTTTTCTATGAAAGTCACAATTTATATCTTTCCTTCTTCACAAAGTGTTGCATTTATCAGGATAGCACTCATTTAAGGTTTGGAAATTCGTTTGATATACACGACCGACAAAGAAACGTGTCTGAGGTATTTGTGCTATTATGCCGAACAGTTTGTAGCATTGAAACTATCAGTCATATGACAGCTAGTCAAACAAGAATTTAAGATCAAATCCAGTGAAGTAAACACACGGTTTACTCAGAAATGTACTACACATTATATATGCAAACGAGAATAGTATTTCCAAAAAAATGTTTATCTAAATTCAGTTGCTCCTCGATGCACACTGTATGCATGGAAGTATACAAGAAGTTTCACAATGGATATAACTCCATTCTGACTGTGACAGTAAAATCGAAAAGAGGAAATTATATACTTAATGCATTTAAAGGTATCTTTAAGGAACGACAAACGGAGTGATGCAGATCAATGAAGATAAGGAACTGCTTTAAATACTAAGGTACGAAGTTAATGGGAAAAGAGACAAGCGAATATGTTTCCGCTGTTACGACTCTAGGTCTTAAAATAATGTAATAGAAAGAAAGTGAAACCAATAGTGTAAGTAAAATCAACAAGCCATTTATTTCTAGAAAATTAAAATGAAAATTCAAAACGACACATACAATAACGTGAATTAAAGTCCAAATAATTCAGTAATCCTAAGTGTCCTACTCACAAGTCCTAAATATAGAATGTTCCGAATGAATTCCAGTAGCCTTGACCGTCCTGATATACCTATAGTCTTGAATGTTCTGATGTCTCAGTAATCTTGAATGTCCTGCATGATGTAATCATAATATTGTTGAATGAATTCACAAAAATCCCAAAGTCAAGAATTAATCCAAAATGAGAATGAGCACTTTTAGTAAATCCAATGAATATTTCAAATCAATGATTCCTCTCTCTGAATTTGCTCTGATTCTCACTACTGTAACATCTGATTACTAAAATAAATTCCATAACAGACTGATCTTAATAATATGAAGTTTAGTATAGGAATCTAATCTTGTTTACCAAATGCTGTATAAATATAAGTCAAGTCACATGACAGAATATAACAGAATATGAGTAACTCTAAATGGAATTTTACTGGTGTACCTGATTTTCCTCATGTCAAGATATTGAAAATTACATTCTAAGTACTAAATGCTAAGTAAACAAGTCTGACCTTGAACTCAAATGTAGTAAATAGGTTGTTTACAAAATGACTAAAGTACAACTTATCTCATTGACACATATTATATATTCAAAATACATAACACTGAGTACTCAGAACAGAAGGCCTCCATCGTGGACAAATCTAAAAACTGGCAATTTACACAAGAGGAAAGTAGAGAAGGGGTATACGTAAGCTGATCGAGGGATACAATTAGCATGTATAATAAATCCATTGGCATGACAAAGCAAGCAAAGAAGAAACATAACTTAAAATCTGGAAAAATGTGTTCGGTCAACTGCAATTTATACATATCAAACACCAAAATACAAAATAGGTTAGACGAGTTTTGCAAATATAGTTATATATTTACATAAAGGTACCTGCTCAATGTTATCTAGGAGATTTTAAAAATTCAACAATCGATATTAAGTGCCTCTGTTGTCTACAAATGGGACGACTACAATATAATATTACAATTTTAGAAGAAGTAGTTGTCGATATATGAACAACAAGATATCTTGTAAACGATTTTAAGATTTTAAAGACGAATATTATGTGCGGTAAAACAAAAGTGTGTGCATGGAAGGATACAAGGAACATAATGGATATAACTCTACTTTGTCTGTGACAGTAAAGTGGAAAAGAGGAAATTGTATACTTAATTCATTTAAAGGTATGTTTAAGGAATAAAACACAGAACCGTGCAGTGATGAAGGTAAAGAATTGTTTTAGCCACTAAGGTAAGAAGCTGATTGAAAAAGAGAATATCGAATATATTTCTGCGTATTCTGAACAGAGGGACTCCATCGTGGACAAGTTTAACAAAAATAAATAAAACACTTAAAATTGGTCACTACAAAGTTAAATGAACTGCCTCATAATAACGTAGTCAGTTATTGAAGAACCTATGTTGCGACTTTGTGATATGTGCAATGACAGGAAATGTAAACGTCTAATATCTAGTAACTGGCCTTGTATTGAGTAATGAATGTTGAAAATAATTCATTTTCCAATACCCAAAACGTAATTTTTTTTATTTAAAACCCCTTCTAAACCGTCTTCTAACTAGAAAGGAAGTCAATAGAATAAATAGACAAAGAAGAACTATATTTATCACCAGAAGTCCTTATGACTTGTTTGAAAAAACAAAATAAAACTGTAAATGAGTTCAGATTTGATGTAAGGAAATGATCAGGATGTGAAATGATTTTGTGCGATGTCAAACCATAAATAAATAAATAAGTATGAAAATTAGAGATTTTGGTTCTGTATTAGTCCATCTAGATTACGTGCATAATGAGCATAGATGACATCCCAAGTTGTAGGCATTCATACCGAACAGTACCTAACAGAACCTTATTTGGTATTGAAATCTCATGCCACACGCAGGCGGCACATGAGAGCAACTTAATGCTTATATATGTTAGGTGGAAGTGTGTATAGAAAGTAGTTATTAAACGTTTTAAGGTACAAACAGATATATGACAAAATGGAGTGTGCATTACCACAGAACAAAGGTTTCAAACATTATAAACAGAATTAAGAAAGTTATTGACAGGCTAGTTGAAATGATTCGCAGAACATTTACTCCGGAAATAGGTCGAGATAAAAATGTATATTTTGTTTAAATATACTATCTAACATTACGTGTAGAGAGATACCACACAAACAGAGAAAGATTATAAACATACTTCCAAAAAAGGTTATAGAACAATACTGGCTGTGCTGAGATTAAAAATAAAGCTAAAAGGTGCTCAAAGCACCAAGAGATTCCTAGTAAATACCTTCTAAATTTGACCTTGGGAGGTATAGCTATTGCTTTTCATAGTGTCCAATCAAAAAAGACGGCACTAACAAATTTGAAAATACATTCAACGCATATGTAAATGTTCATTAAACCGTAGACCAACTCATAAGAACAGTTAGAGTGACAGAAAAAGAATTGGAAAGCCATCAGAACATGTTAACTATATGTCTTGAAACTGGTATGATTATTAGGTCTAAGCATTTTAAATATCTGAATAAACTGTACTAACACCAAGTTTTATGTATCAAGTAGATACAATGAGTTTATCTTGTTAAATGGAAAACTTGCATCGTCAGTTAAAAGTTCCATATGTTTTATATTACGTTTATAACTATCGTGAAACTAATATACATTTACAAAAGACTAATTAATCGTGGATAATAAATACTGCCAACCAGATATCATTATGATTGTGTCTTCACACCAAATCCATGCACATAGAATAAGAACTAATATTATACAAAGGTAGTGCTAGCATTGAAAAGTTCAACGAAGACACAAAATTAGAAACGTTTGTACGGATAACGGAGACCAATAATGCTTCTAACATGATGTTCATGAAATAAGATAATAGCATTTTACTTCCACCAGAATGGCATATGTAGGGACCAGGAAATCATCGAAGACGAAGTTGATCCATTAAAGTAAGAGCTCGGGATCATTTAACTCGTCAGCACAGAGGTAATGTGCATATTATGAATTATAGGCATTCAAACGTTCCATCTTTATTCATAATTTGTAGCGTTATTATTCTCTTATGTTGATCAAGACATTGGTGAAAAACGACGCAGACTAAGAGACGACAATAATACGGTACAATCATAAAAATAACTTTCGTTCAGTAAATAATGTGTAGTTGAAACATTTCAAAACAATGGTACAATGAGTTCCTGTAAAGAGGACAAGCAGATACCTAGATAGTTTTCCGATCTTAGAACAAACTTTCAAACAACTTGCAAAGTTCTCAATGATAGCAAGTTTGCTAAAACCATAAATTATATTGATAGTAATTATCATAAATATGTAAGGAAACACCGTTGCTCATAAGAGCACATAGATGATTTTAAAAGATTTGACAATATTAAATTACAAACAATATATGTATTTATTCCATTTTCAAGTTTCAGAGGATGAGGAATAACAAAGAAGGAATACCACCATGACAAACAGTTGCTATAAACCGTTTAAATTAAACTCACTAGACGATCTGCAAACATATTACGTTATGACAGATAGTTTACAGTTGTGCGATATTTTGAACAGTGCAGGAATGTTTGATTTTAAACCTAGAAACAAGATTTTGCACATTATTACAGTGTCCAAGCTCATGTTTGAAAATAATTTAATTATTATAAGATATACTTATAAACTATGATATGTTCCTGGGAATGCAAACTGAAATAAGAGAACGAATTAGCATGATACCACATATATACTCCTAAGCAAATCATGGGTACTATGTAGTCCTTAATTTTATTGAGTATAGTAAAGAACAAATAGACAATATCTTACTCTGTATTGTAGCTAAAAGTGTATGTTTAGTCAGGATTCCGGATAAGGAAGTTATATAGTGTCGGGTTTTTCGACCAAGTACCATGGTTAGAAACTTACATTAAAATGAATACCGCTCTGAGATTAAAATCAACCAATGACTTTGAAAAATGCGTTCTTGCAAATGCACAAATAATTCTTTCCTTGGAAAAAATATAGAAAATATCCGTAGGTGAACCAGTGTAAAAATCTACGCTGATGAAAACAAGTTTTGCTAATAGCAGAATATCTATTATTTACAAGAAGAACAACTTACATAAAGACTTAATGCTAGTCTGTTTAAAAAAAAATAAAATGAAACTGATTAAGTGTATTTACGGTACAGTTACAGTGTTAGAGTTTTCCATGCAGTTCATTAATACCTATTATAAAAAACTAGGTTAGAAACAAATATGGTGATAACATTTCATTGTTATTAGCATATGCACATTAGTTGTGTATTTATGTAGAAAGAGGATACGTTTACAAAAATGGAAAGCATGGCGGCACAGCTGATTCCTAGCAATATAATATATTTGGTGTTATTGAAATTAATAAGAAAGTTCAAGGCTTTTAAACGATGAATAATGCCTTGTACTTATAGAAAAATTGTGTGGTTGTAGAACCGAGGGAGATAAAAATAAAGTCTTTTAAAGGATCAAGAAAAGTTGGGCCAAAAATAATTAAAAATTGTAAATGTCCAAGACTTGAGTTTTTAACCAAGCTCTAACTTATTAAGAGATAAATGTGATATGATCATAATTTCATGAATTATACAATAGTTAGTTAAATAAGGTTTATTTATCTTCTTACAACTATAATAGATATTAAATGAGTAACATACACACACGTGTTACTCTACCACATTGTAGTCAAAAGCAAATTCCAACCCCAACAAAATAAACGTTTATCTATTTTGTTATATATGTATGTATATATATATATATATATATATATATATATATATATATATATATATATATATATATAAACAGTGAAACTCATCAAAACCGAAACCTCATTATACCAGATTCCCCTCAAGACCAGTTTCTTTATGGAGTCTAAAATTCATTCTTTAATATCATCATTTTTCCCAGTAATCGTAACCCCTCAACTCCGAATACCGAAACAAATTTCTATCCTAAATTTCAATTTTACGATGAAAAAGCCATAAAAATGAAACTCACTTCAAACTTGGAATGTATCTTGGCTGCTAAAATCCTGACACGCGCTGAAACAGAATAAATACGGTTAGTAAGTACAGTAGTTGGCTTGTCTGTCAGACGAAGACCCCAAAAATGTCCCAAGGGCACGCGAAGTTAAAACAGTACTTGACACACGCGCCGATACAGTTTAGGGCTGACAATGGACTAATTTCAAGTCTATACACCATAAAAAATATCCAGTTCTTAAGTCGAATTATTAAAAAATAAGTGCTTGTAGGTAAGCTATTTAAGACCGATTACGGTTGTCTGCTTATTATCTAATAGTGATTGATGCTATTTTTGAATCCAAGATCAATAGAACATTTTTGCGTTTTCCATTTAATTAGAAATCAGGTCCTTATTAAATAGGCATGTGGTCGCGATTTTTGAGGGTTTGTTGACGGAAACCGACCAAATAGTATTCTTAAAGCCAGATACACTCAGTTGATTTTCAATTGAGAAAAATCATTATATGCATGTACTTAAGTAGCCATAACTGTTATTTGTCTTCAGTCACATGTCAAAATTTCAGCACGACCAGCTAAGCAGTAAGATGGAACTGATCAATGAGTATGCATCTGTGTCAAAACCTACATTTGAGGAAACTAGTGGGACAATTTGGCATAGGAGCACCTACTGTTTCAGATATTCAGAAGAAAAATGGAATTTGACAAGAATGAATTTGAAAACAACCGTGACTCAAACAAGCATCGTTTCAGAAAATGCTCAAATTTGACAAATTGAATGATCGTGTGTGGCAATAGTTTAGCCAATCTAGGACCAAAAACCTTCCAATTTTAGGCTATATAATGTATACTCTCTTTCTCTCTCTCTCTCTCTCTCTCTCTCTCTCTCTCTCTCTCTCTCTCTCTCTCTCTCTCTCTCTCACTCTCTCTCTCTCTCTCTCTCACGTGCGAGCGCGCCACACACAAGTTCTTAGAAAATACTTTTTTTCACATTTGGGCAAACCTCAGTAAACTGAAAACCTCAAAAAACTTAAACTGTTTTTGGATCCCAAGGGCTTTCGTATTGAGCGGTTTCGTTGTGTATACAAATTATCGAACCTGTATGATAATGTTATTTTTTCGTATTTAAAAATTATGTTAATGTTATCAAGCATTCTCCTGTAAGTACCAGAGATAACACTTTCCGCTCTGTTTGGTGTATGTTTGTGTTTCTCATATATATATATATATATATATATATATATATATATATATATATATATATATATATATATATATTCAGAACTATGTGTACCATATTATTTTCCTCAAACACAAGTTATATCGACAACTTATATTTGGAGGAAAGTATCACTAATATTATCATGCAGGACTTCATGACTCAATTATACTTCTGAACTATCACCCAAATAAATAATATGTACTGACTACAAGTGAATGATAATTTGGTCATATTAGGTGCCGTCTTTTTTGCGTCTTCTAAGTCAACACATTTGTCTATAGCAAAATGAGTATTAGCGCTCTTGTACAACGTGAACGTTGATCTCTTACACTTTGTCTAGCTGATTACTAGGAACTATAACATTTACATTGTCATCCATAAAAGTCATTTCGGCTGCAATTTTTGTGGTACATTGAGGAAGAAAACCTGGTATTCCCTTTTAATCAAATCATATTAAACCGTCGTCTTTAAATACATTTTCTATTGCTGTATTGAAACGTTTTGCTGGATCAGTTTATCGGTCATTCTTCAAATCTCACTCCATGATTCATTATGCCTTGCTCTATTCTGCTTGTATTAAAGGCGTTCGTAACTACAAGTCTTTGTATGCCATGAAGATTGTGTAGTCATTCAATTTTAAAAGATCAGTATTATCATAAGATATGGTTTAGTCTTCATCATCAATCTCTCTCAATTTGTTGCGCTGAATTGTTATCGTCTCCTTTCACTTTTATATGAATTTATATTAAGCTGTATTGTAGGTACAATCAAAACATCAGGCCTCAATTTAAGTTTCGGAACTTTCAAATTGTGTGCATATGTATTGCTTCTTGGAGCATGTATAATAAAACTACGTGTCGGATTAAAATGTTTAGCACTTTGTTTCTTTTATTGTGTTTGTGAGATGTTATATATTAATATATTATATTGTGCTTCCTCGTCAGTATCCTGGAACAATTCACCAAGTTAAGATCGTCTTTGCTTCTCTACAATACAATTAGGATAAAAATAAGAAATAGAGAGCAAAATGTATTCAAGATCAAATTAACCAAACCTTGGTTTCCCAATATTTCCTTCAGGAAGTCAAGTGTCTTTTCCCTGTTCTCGTGGAATTACTCCTGTTAATTCTAGACCCCTAACTATTGCATCTCGAATGATAACTGCTACTTGTGTCATTTCGTGCAAATATTATTTAATCGTAGCACATAGTAATACTGATTCCAGGTTTGATGTTACGTAGTGAAGAGCGTGCATTGGGATTTTTGAATTCTTCTCGAAAAATTAACTTATGGTTATCCTTGAGATAGTATGCCCACGATTCTTGTACCCGATACGAATAAGATTGTCTTAGTGGATTTAGAAAGTTAGAAAAATGTTGTTTATTTCTAATTGGAGGAAAAAATAAGCAAAGTTGTGATATGGTCAGTTTATAGATACCAGTTGATTCAAGTCATATACAAACCTGTTTTATTTACGTTATTGACATATTGTTTCAAAATAAAATATACCCAACTTATATATGCTGAAGTTTAAAGAAGTATAGTTAATTTATAAATAGAAGCCATTGTCTTTGAGACATAATTTGTCTTGAAATATTTAACACACCATTTGATTCCTTGTTGTCAACACCAATACTCCCATAAGACCAATAGTTCTTTCTGATTGCAACTCCTATCTGGTTGCTTAATATATAATTTAATATCATTCTGATATTCCTGGCATGAGACAATGCTAAATTTAAAAAGCGCCATAACTCCAGGTATTAATTTGCATGGAACATCAAACTCTTTCTACTTGTATTTATTTATTTCCTATTTTATTTAATTCATTCTAGTTTATACGCAAGACATTTAATGTTCATTTCTGTATTTAATTCGGTTATAAACGTTTATATATTTTCGTTTATTTTGATTACTATTGAAGCGTTGTTACTTGTTCATACCGGAGTCTTTTCATTCTATTTCAACCTTAAATGCATCATTTTTGTTCTGTTGTAAACTTTTGTTCCAGGTCAAATACATCTATTCTCACAGTAATACATATTAGGTTAATTGTTGATGTTACATATTTTTTTGACGAAACGGTAGAAAATTCTAGCTTTCGAAAACCCTGTATCTGATTCGGTGGATGTCTATTTAAATCGATGACTACTCAAACGTACCAATATTGCGTTGTAATTGGTTACGTACACAGTGCAAATATTTCTCGGAATGATGAGAACTTATGTTTAAAACAGTTTCAGTTCCATTAC
Source organism: Margaritifera margaritifera (assembly GCA_029931535.1). NCBI lineage: Eukaryota > Metazoa > Mollusca > Bivalvia > Unionida > Margaritiferidae > Margaritifera > Margaritifera margaritifera. The sequence continues at coordinate 864,964 of JAQPZY010001205.1, forward strand.
TGTCATTGATGTAATATAATATGTTACTTTTCAGTTCATTTGAAACAATGTAATATCCAATAAGAAAATATAATATGTGAAATGAATCGATAGCTTACCATTATTGTTATGAAGTGGATTAGTAAAATATATTTCTTAACCAGGTGATCCTTCTAAGGTAATGTAGCTTTCCACTTTTTGTACAGGAAATTTGTGCAACCAACAGCTAAAGCCTTTTCCATCAATTAATATCCTTTATTGTAACAATGATAGCTTTATCGTTTGTTGTAAGCTTGTCGAAAATCTCTTTTTCTATCAGATTATTTTCCTCCTCCTAAAATTCAATATCTTAACCGAATGAGATTTTTATTTTAATCTTCATTGCGTTCTTCTTTTGCTTGTATCTGTTGTACTATCAAATACAGTTTTCTTTGTGATTGATTTCATTATTACTTTGTGCCATATTCACCATATCATCAATACTGTTTAAATTACTGACGACAGCAGTCGCTATATGATCGGATGTCAAACATTTCTTATATATCAACCTTTCCATGAACACGTTAGTCACAAATCTAAGTGTAGCTTAAGTAATCTTATTAAAGGTCAGTGGAAGTAAATCCTGTTGGTATTATAAATTTAGCTTTTTCTCAGCTTTGATTTTCAACATTGAAATGTAAATGTTCTTTAGTCCACTAGTACTGATTTTGTGGCTGATCCTTTTTAAACACATAATACTTTGTCTTTTAGGGTCACATTTGTTATCAAGTAGTCAAATGTTACCAGGTTCAGTGAAAGTAGAATAATTGGCTTCATGATTTCTGCTTCATCCAGTTTACCTGGTGGGCTTATTATAACTTCCACATCGTCTTCAAATACATTATGTAACCGATTTTAACAGCTGAGTATAATCATGTTCCATGGTAAACAGTGTTATTTATGTTGCTTGTCTCACTTGCCATTTAGTATAGTGAACATTTACAACATTCCTGAAATTGGATTTGGCTGTTATATTGTTACAGCAACTAATTTAATTGTTGTTCTTGATGAGTTTTCTCGAGTATAACATATTTAAAAATGTAACAAAATCTGCCATTTGTATGCAACAAACTGGTAAATTAGACTAGAGTGCAACGAACACATTTGCCAACATTGTGAGGTATTTTCTGCTTGTTCAATTCACAGTCTTGGTCTAACCATCTTTTGATGTACGGTATATTCTACACAATCCGTGTGTGCAACATACTGTTTGACATTATAATACAAACAATTCTCAATTAGAGCAAGCTTTATGTAGTCGAAAATGTGGCTGGGAATGTGTTCAATTGTGACAGTTTCAAATTATTTATCAGACTAGGATCATATTAAGTAGTAATATGATTTATAAGTCTCAGACGGGTTGTTTAGTGCTTTACATTGGTTTCGATGGCATAACCAGACACAATAATAGTATTATGTAAGCCGAATGTGTTTGGCTAGAGCTCGTCTTGCAATTTATGTTTGCATGTAATTGTGTGTATGTCCGTACGCATTTAATTGGACGTATATATGTGTCAAGGTTGGTTGGCAAGTAGTAGATATTCAGATTGGAAGGTTGATAGTTTTGCGTGTAGGTGTATACAGTAGAGTAAAAACAAAAACGAAAGAAAACTTTATCCGATTAGATTAAATATTTGAATCCATATGTGAATTTTTCCAAACGGGCGCCCATTGTATGCCAGATAATTTTAGTTAGCAACAATTATTTTCTCTTTCCTGAACTTAGTACCATCAATTGATAGCAGTCATAATATAAAAATAATGACTGTATCATACTCGCGTATATTTCAACAAATCGCTCCCATGACTCAACTTGAGAATCTTAAAATTATAACAATTCATATTATCTCAGGTAACGCATGTAGCCCAAAGACTATCCAAATATTATATTTGGATATATGTGTATGAGGAAGGTATTGTCTTAGTTTTTCTTACATTTCATTGTATCAAACGTTTTATTAATATTTTTGTTATTGACAAAACAGTCGAACCCACAGACCAAAATAATTCACAGTACATCACGAAGTGACACAAGGCCTTTCTCTTAACACGTGTAAAATGTTACAGTACACAAATCCATTGACAACACATTCAAAAAGATGCAATATATGCTTCCAGACATGCCAAATAAATTATAGTCAATTTGTAATGCAGTACATTGATTCTAGTCTGTACACAAACTCTTTCAATGGTTACAAGTGGACGGCATCGATGATGATGATGATGATGATGATGCTTATTAAATAATTATCAGAGTGTTATACTCAATTATATATATTTATAACAATCTACTCAAAATTCTCATTATTTACATTATTTATCTGAATAACACATATACTATATAGTAATTACGTCGCGTTACCCATTGAACATCTATGTATTTTCACTTCAACAGACAAAATTGTTATAAAATAGGATAACACTATCATTTTGTTTTATAATAATCATGTGTGGTCTGAAAATTGAAGCACTTGTCTGGTATATAAATTGATAGAAAGTAACGAGAATGTTGCGTAATTCTCTTCATATTCAGAAAGTGAAAATTACAAATAACATATCTATTTAAATCTAGAATGCAACGTGACTGTCATTCAGAAGTAAACAATCAAGCACAAATTTGGTTTTCGGAATTTCTTAAAGAATGAAGAAAAGTGGATATTGAAAAAAACTGCTTCGTGAGAGGGCCATCCATTTTTTTTAGGACGGTTATCACCACGGCCTTTGTACAGAATGTTACAAATGTGCCAAACGCTGACAAAATACATACTATCGTACGGTTGCACTACTCCTTTTACCGCCAGTGCTGCATCGGACCAGTTGAGGGTCAGCCACACTCCATCAAGCATACAACGACACTTCAGTTAACAACCTCCCCTGCCATTTATAGATTTTGTGTGTATATATATATATATATATATATATATATATATATATATAGAGAGAGAGAGAGAGAGAGAGAGAGAGAGAGAGAGAGAGAGAAAGAAAGAGAGAGAGAGATAGAGAGAGAGAGAGAACGAGAGAGCGAGAGAGAGAGAGAGATAAAGGGGGAAGGAGGGACAACATTTTTGTATTTGCTTATATCGTGTAAGGTTTTGGAGATTCTGTAGGCTGTTGGAATGGTATGGACTCGCCGAACATACCACTCTTTGGTGCAATGCCTATTTTTCCTTCACTGTCAGGCACTGCAGTAGAGCGTTTTGTAGCAGCATTTGTGCAGATCGGTTAATTCTTGTGCAGTTTAGCATCCTGTATTCGTCCTATAAAATGTCGAATAATAATAGCAAGACCATGAAAAAATGCTAACTCCCTCAAGCGCTAAAGCAGCAGGCATATAATTTATGGTGGACAATATGAAAATTCCACATATACCAGTAGTTGGAACTACATATGATAACAGTGTCGATATCGTCAATGAAGTTAATCGCTTTAAGATATTTTCAGGATGGGCAGAACGGACTTAATATATTTAATCAAGATAACGCTGTATTTAGACTATTCCTTGCAACCGGAAGGCTGTTGGGTTGTTTGGGTTTGTGGTAGGATAGGAAAATGAATTGCAGAGGCAATCCTAATCTTCCAGCAATCTTGGATACCCTTTCAGCGGAGATGAATAGAACAGTTCCGATTAGGCTGTATAAGTTTGCAAGAGGTAGTGCGTATGATCCATGCAACAACTAGCCGTTCTTGAGTTGGCTTAGTGAGTGTAAAATTCGAAATGTCTCAATTTCTAGCAATAATTTAATATATCAAGTGAATGAAAGAAACATTTATGATTTGTTTTATTTATTTAAATCTTCGCTTTTTGTAGTATTAATAACCTCATGTATCAAAGTCGTAAGACTGTTGATCAGCAGGTGCGTGGAGCTTTTCGATAAAAGATACCAACAATCATTCTAAATGAACAAAAGTCCCGCTGCATATATCATTGTATATTGTAAAAGCCGATGGTATTGCTTAAGTTGCAGCAGACATCGTAGACATCGCTGCTACTGATTCTGCATTTAAGCGCGTGTAATTCACGGCAAACAGACAAACTATATCTTCGACAGGCCACCAGGGGTATACATCATTTTGGATGCACGTATCCCTGGTCCCATGACTGCAACACTATGTCAGGAACAGTACCCGGCTGGAACATGGACAATTGTGAAGTCACTGCAATTGTGGACTCTATTGAAATCAGCTAGTTTATAAAATAAAAAATGATAACGGCTGGATCATCTGTGCTCGTGTTTCAGAAAAATTGACAAGGCTTTTATAGGCTTTGAGGGCCAGCTTAACCTCAAGATAAGATGGCAGTGCTTTTATTATCCGCGCTGTTGCTGCTAGTGCAGAAAAGGTGAGACGTACCGGAATGGAAATCTGACTTCCAGAGATAAAGACAACCATAAGAGTGCGAGCGGACACTCTTGAAGGAATTACAAATTGCAAATACCTCGAGTTGGTCTTTAAAGAGGAAGCTACGAGCCGTAAATGCTTCTTGGAGAAAAGGAAGTCCTGCATTCTAGAGAGGCAGACTTTTTTTTTTACTCGCTGTTAAGCATTGCTGAAAGCAAAAATTATACGAACGACCAAATAGTATCACCTGCTCCAAAACGACTGCTATTTCGCTTCAGCTGTGAGTTAAAGACGTTGACATTCAAAATATAGACGGACGCAACTTTCCTCTTCCTTGACGTCTTAAAGGCGTACAGCTACCTCTGCGAAATGGATGAATGACCATAGATATAGTACAGCCAATGGAATGAGCTGTACCGCATGCTGTTTTTTCTATCTATGCCTAAGCATATAAGTTTGTTCATCAAGGCGGCATCACGGTTAATTACCGTCTAAGGGCAGCTATTGTCTTGGAAACTATTGCGATTCTTGAATAAATCAGTGAACTAATCTTCCTTCCAAGTAGCACGTCAACTATTATGGACGTACTTGACTATAATCTATAATAATATCAACATTAATTCGATTTTAGAAATAGATTTATAAAATCAAAAATGTTAGACAACTACCGTATACAACTTAACGATACGCAAAACAAACTGTATCATCGGTACACAGCAGAGTTAACTGCATTAAAATTAGGCTTGGTAAACATGAACTGCATAACTTAAATCTAATAAAGCTCTTTTCCTTAGAGCCACTAGAACATGCCAAATGTATTACTACAAATGGTGGCTTGAGATTCACGTTCTTTATCAAACCAAGTTTGAATTTCTCAATATATTATATGTTCATCAGGTGGCCTTGTTGCACCGGTGCTTGTTCGTCTGTGTTGGTTGTAGTGCCTTAACAACTCCTGAAATGCAAGTGGAGGGCAGCCGTCAGATAGTTTCAGCCGCTAGAACAGCAGGATGTGTGTTCCGAAAAGGTATGAAGGTTGCTCGTCGTGGCTTGCCGGAGCAGCACCAGCGTTTGACGGACTAGCACCAATGATTGACGCTACATCACTACTTGGCGCCGGTTCAACAAGACGTGGATACCTAAAAAAATCTACAAGAGCTCGCGCGGTGCTATACACACTGAACTGCCATATAGGTTTCGGAAAAGGAACCTCCAGAATACTGGGATCGCTACTTGCAATACCTATTCTAGTTAACAATTTATTTTGCAAAATATTAAAATGAAATACAGACAAACTATCTTGAGCAATTTTGACTTCTAACTATACATATGATACGCAAGTATTGAAAATGAAGTATGGAAAAGCTTTCCACATGCTATTGCTGCCTTTATTTGTTCTTAAACTTAAATGACTACACGTTGCCTATCTTGTATACATCAAATATAATCTTGCAGTGAGGTGAGTTAATAATGCCGGCAACATGTAAGTACCATGAAGTCATTAGGACCCATGTGATATACAATTCAGAGCCGCGGGTGGAGTAATTGACATCCATGGAAAGCTTCAAAGGCCGAAGGGTGGATAGACACTCCCTCGCCATAAATGCACGGGTCTATATAACCTACTTGATCAGCAGCCTGGGCATGATTGCAAGCCTCTGCTTTAACAGGGGCCACGGAACCACACGTATCTTCCATGGGCTAAGACATCTGCTACCGCCAACAACCTGAGAACATAGCTGTGTGAGACCGCAAAGTGCTGGATGAATTATGTAATAGAGCACCTACAAACCTGATCGAGAGGATTTGCAGATGGATTATTTGTGTTATGATTGGAGCAGAGAAAGCTTTCTGTCTCTGAATTAATTCAAATGAAACTTAGCTAATTGAATTTACACATTTTAGAACTCATGGAAGAATATAATGGATATTATTATCGTGGCCATTCCGGTGCACACTTAACAAAAGCTGTTTAGACTGTCGGAATTCGCGAGACGCGATCCTATACCAGGTAATGCTGTTCTTTGCTACAAGTGATTTTTTTGTGTAGGGCATCTCTTTTTCCTTTAGCAGCTTCCTCCTTTAAAATTCAAACGTCTTTACTAACTTCGCAGCATTTATTCGTACTGTGTGTTTGCTTTATAAGTAACTCATCTTTAATCTTCTAAATTTTGCATTCCAGCTCTTCAATCTAGTAATTTCTACCCACAACTCTTTGCGTACCAGTATAATGTATATCAAATTATTGCTGATGTTTATGTTCCATCAGCTCTCTCTGTGTTGTTCTGCCTTTTTAAGTTGCTTCGTAATGATTTCCACCTCATTTACTTGACTTTTTGCTTTTTTAGCAGGTTTGTTAGTATCAGCTTTTTCTGGTGAGTTCTCAAGCTACAGTATGCTCTTAGTATAAATCGTTTTAGCTATTATCTCAAACACTTAAAGTCAAAGCCCGACTCTGTTCCAGTACCAACTCGCACAAAATCAATGCTTGTGTATTTCCAATGATTTTCCATTGTTTCAGAAAATCTGCTCCGTTCCTAAGTTTAAAAAAGTCATCCATGCACTTTAGTCAAACTCAATCACACGATGTATTTTGAGAGCATTCATATCATCTGTTATTACGGTAGCGTACATGGTGCTGCCCTTTTTTATGCATGTTTGAAACTCGTTTTGCTCACAAAGTCAACTTATCGGCAAGTTTGCTTACTAGTTTGTGATGGTACTTGTTCAGTCTGCTTGCACGACAATTGCCTCAGGTGCAAGCGAAAACTCTCTGTGCTCGTCATTGAACTCCAATGGATACTCAAGATCAACTTATGTATGTAACCCTTGGGTGCATCTGACCGAAAGCTGACGCCAACTATTTGCCTTCACCTACCTAGGTCCGACAGTTCATTGCGTCTGGATCATTTCCTGGCGGTAGATGCATAATCCAGAAGTTTCGTTTATCGCTGTCGTATGCCACTGTTTCAGAACACTGATAGTTATCCCCCCTGACCTGTTGCTGGCTCATGTTTAAAAGGCGGTCGCAGATACTTTTCTCTATAAATAGGTACTGGCTGATGTCTGTCAGCAGTTCAAGCTTTGCATATGTAGTGCTCATGATAGCGCCCTATCCAATCCTGGTGCTGATAGTTAGTGTGTTGCGACGCGGCAGTTGTGCTTCACTGACACATAGCAAAATGATTTAAACAAATCTGACAGCTGCATATCCTCTGTTTTTAGATAAAAGGCGTGATAATTGCTGATATTTTAACAACAAAAAGGTCCGCATAACCTTTTTTTAATATACGTAACGTTTTGCAAGCTGAAATAAGAACTGGTCAGCCCGTTGCAAAAAGCCTCTACAGGCGGAATTCGCCCTCTACAAACATTTCGCAACTTCTCATGTAATCGTATCGGTACACACTTTCTGGATACTAAAAACTCAGCTTTGTTTCCTAAGTTAACAAAGTGTATATTTGTGTGAAAAAGCGTATTCATATTTTGGAGTATACCAATTGCATAGGCTGCTGTTCATCAAATGCAGACTGTTAATAAACCGTAGCTGCCATAGTGAAACGACATGCACTTTTACATGCTGTTGGCGATTATGGAGGACTTTTAAAGATTATTGTCTGCATGATCAGGTGACCATTATATCCAACAAATTGGGACTTATGACTGGAACTTTAATCACTTCTGGTTTTATACGCAGCTTCAGGTTGCATGCCGGGTGCGCAGCACCACTATATATTCAGGTGATATGACAGTCTTCTTTAACTCAAGTGCTGCTAAGGTTTTGCATGGCATACGTCGCACATGATGGCCTCATTAAGCCCTGTTTACTCATTCTTGCCTAAATCCATCTCTTCTAGAGAATATATATATATATATATATATATATATATATATATATATATATATATATATATATATATATAGAGAGAGAGAGAGAGAGAGAGAGTGAGAGAGAGAGATAGATAGAGAATTACAAATATTCACGAAACAAACAGAGCGGAAAGTGCTATCCCTGGATTCTACAGGAGAATGATTGATAACATTAACATAATTTTTTAATACGAATAAATATAATTATCATACAGGTTAGTGAATTTTAATTCATACTCTACGGAGATTTGAGCTCGGATCCGCGAGTTACGGAGATATAGATATAGATATAGATATAGTTTAATCTCAACCACTTTACGTTCCAGGCTTTGCATGCATCTTGTAACAACGTCTGGCCCGTGGTAAACCACAGGCTTTTTAGAAAGGAAGTCTGATCGAAAGACACCGTATAACCGTCCCGGCTGTTGGTGCCAGAACAGCCTCTACAATGCTAAGCGCCTCAATATATGCGTCAATGATGTTCGGCCCTCGTGTCTTAACCTAAAAGCCATTAAACACTGAACTTTTTTATTGCGACACACTGTTGTTTTTCAACGACTCCCTAACAGTCTTTCTTGACTGCTATCAACGTGTTGGCAAAGCCGGCTAGAATACGCCTTTTCATTGTCTTTGTTTTGCTTGCAAACAAAACCCATAATACTGTTATTCTAGGCATATTATCTCTTTGCCCCCTCAACAACACACAAAAGAGCTACAATGTGATATGATGTTTCGTTAGCAGCGTCTGACACACGTATAGAACACATACATTTTGTATTCGCGCCCGGACATGTTAAGTGCATATTTTTATTGAGGACTCAGTTCTCCTGAGGTCGCTGAATCTAAACCCGAAGAGTGAAGATTCCCGTAATGTTGCCTACATTTGCATGGTAAATATCACAAAGACAATCACACTCGAAGCAGCTGTCACTCTCGTTCTGCAAGTTTATGATGGCGTTCTTTGTAGCAACAGCTTTGGGTGTTTGAATGTGCCACTCGCCTCTAAAAGGGTTGTACTTTGAATTGCCAATATCTTGTGAATATTAGCACACAAACAGCGATCAGTGCACGTAAGAATAACTCCTATTCAGTATGCTATCTCTTGAGTGATTTCACCCGCTCGCATAACAACAATTAGACTGTTCCTGAAATAAGGCGTTGTTTAAATCTTTTTATCCATCCTTTCTTCCATCCTTTTGTTTTAATCTCTTTATCCATCCTTTTGCTTTATTGGACCCACACTTAACCGCAAGAAACTGATAGAGTACGTCCCGTTTTGATTTTGTGCCGAGTGCTATGGCAGTATTGTTAACATATACTTTACCACAATAAAAATAGCTCACCAACCAGCAGCCAATAAGATCCTTGGTCCTAATTGTATGTAACAAGTACATATTTCTAATATACTAAAATGATTTTCCCCGTTCACGAGTTAATATTTTCAAACTCTACTTGGTGTTTTTTGAAACGTACTTTTTCACATTGTTCGTTTTATGAATTGTTATTTTAAGCCATAAAAACCAAACTTAGAAATGGCAGTCATATATACTCATTTCACATACTACTTGCTGCTTTCAAACTCAAGCGCATTTCTCTAATATTCACAAAGACAGTCTCGTAATGAAAAGTCATTTGGTTTCTTTCTTTGTTGTCTTCTTAGAAACAGAATAAAAAAGAAAATTTAAAAGCAGAATAAGACTTAAATGCACACATAAAAATGCAATAATCCATATATTCGCTCATGGGAAAATTCTACCAGAAATCGTTGGAAACCAGCAACATAATTTGTCTTTGAAGTAATGTTGTCCTTTGAGGAACATAATTGCATTGATTACCTGATAGCGTTAATGCACATCCAATGTTTTGATATTCCATATGAAGCTGAATACAACCAATAAGGTCAAATTGTAAATATATAAAACAATATCAAAGCTTAAACATAGTCTACCTCGATCTTTAAAGGGTGACATGAGTATTGATGAAATATTAAATGAATAAATTTCTGGATATTGATAGACAACGCATATCTAGCATATTAGAGGTGGTATTGTTCTCTGTAAATACACCACCACAATGAAATTGTCTCAGCAGAGATAAAAAAAATATCAGCTCTTGCTGGCACCACCACAATGATCTTTTATCAGCAGAGAAATAAAATTATCAGCTCTTGCTGACCTAACAAGAATTTTTTCGACGGGATTTAAACAGAAGTGGCGCTTTATTAGATACCCATTTAATCATACATACCTGATCTGGCGTTCGTTACAGCTGTTTAATCCGTGTTTCCGTAGCTCACACCCAGATTCGAACTACTTGGGTACCTTCATTGACGTCCGAGCGTACATAAGTTTTAAATCAGTGACTCGAACTTTTATAAATCCCGATTCGTTTTGAATTTCATCCATACAGTAGAGCTAAAAGTATTTAGAAGGGGTATCCCTACACTATATCAAACTTGTTCTTTTCACCTACTCAGAACAAAACACGTACGTATGCAATTTTTTGTATTTATGTAATAATAATAATAATAAATAATAATAATAATAATAATAATAATAAATGAGGAGGACTTTGTACAGTGCCTAATCTTTAGAAGCTCTAAGCGCTTTACAATATTAAATAAAACATAAGGTATATATAAAGACATGATTACAAAAACACACCATGAAATTAGAAAACAAAAACATGCTTAAAATAATTCAGGTAAGGAAACATTATTAAGTTTGTAAGTCTGTTTCTGCAGTCGAAATAGGTGAGTTTTAAGAGCCCTCTTGAATGAGATCACTGTGTCTTTGTGGCTACGTTCAATGGGCAATTCGTTCCACGTAGCTGGGCCCTGGTATGCAAAAGAAAGTTATCCGTATGACTTCGTGTTCATAGTGGGAATAATGAGAATACGATTGTCGGAAGAGGAGCGTAAGTATCTTGCTGGGGTGTAAACATGGGTGAGGTCAGGTAGGTATTTTGGACTGGAGTCAGACAACGAAATGTAGCATAGAGAACAAATGCTGTGTTTGATTCTGGATCGAATGGGTAGCCAGTGTAGGGTACAGAACAGGAGGAAGATGTGCTCGGTTCGTGAATCTCTAAGGATGATCCTAGCAGCTGTGTTTTGAACTTTTTGAAGTTTCTGTAGTAGATACTGAGACGAACCAGATAGAAGTGAATTACAATAGTCCAGTCTTGAAAGCACTAAGGAACACAAAAGTGTTTTAGTTGCATCAACTGAAAGAAAATTGCAAATGGAGCTGATGCGTCTCAGCTCCAGACATGCAGTCTTGCATATGTTCATGCCATGGTGTAATATAACCCTTATTATGTCATGTATCATTAAGAGTTTACTCCTGACTGATCCACGTAATCAATAGTCTGCAGTTGTCGGTCCAGATGTATTAGCCCTTGTGGAAAAAAAAGATGATCAAAGCATATTAAATTTTGATATCAGATGCCTCTAAAAAGCTTTCTACAGTTATGATCAAAATATATTTAAAAATCTTTTTAATATTCTATAACTCCTTGTCTTGCAAATTGTCATAAAATTCATTTTTCATATATATTTAGAGAAATATTTTACATTTTTAATGGAACGCTTGACTTCAACATACAATTAGTTTTATTTGATGTATCAAATATGTCATTCTTTACTTATTTCTAAAAAAGAAACACCCATATAGGCAAGCAATTGATACCAGTCTCTTGGGTTACTGCATGATGGTGGTCCCCGCATGTAATCTGTGGAATTTAAATCTGCTTCGTTTGGATCGTCGACTTCCAGTTCTTGCTGGCAAGATAGCATCCTTAAGCTCTTACCCTAGTATGTATAGTATCGCCTCTACATTTTCAAAGTGAACACCTTGTCCAAACTTATACGATATTTCTCAATGAGCATCCTTTTGCAGACAGCTTTTCAACTATTGATATGGCATACTTTCGCTCTTTCTGCAAACTGATTGTCCGGACTCTAGGCAGGACATGTGGACAGCACTTCGACCTTGATCAAGTTGATTATTAGTGCATCTTAATTTGACTTAACGCGTCCATTATAGGAATCTCATTTTCAGTCGTTCGTCTAAAGCGACAAATTATAAGTGCATCCCTGTCTTACATTTTTCAATTTTGAGTAAACCTTTGCATTTTATTTGCAAATGTATGACCTATAATGTCTGTAAAACAATTTCAAAAAATAGGATGCATCACAAAGGAAAATGGGAGCAATGATTTGACATTGACAAGCAACAAGTTGTATCCGTCAAGGCCACTAAGTCCCTTAGTCACAGATATTACAACAACTTCCTCAAAGTGGCTAAAATAAAAAACATAAAGTGCAAATGTCGCATTTTGTGATCAGTTTGTATTTATAAATCATCTGTATTGCTAGCGCTAGCCAATGTACCTTTCGACCGCAGTCGTCTCACTCGTTTCAATCTCAAGTTTGTCTCCTTTGTTGCTTTGTAGGGCCTGCATAAATTTCACCAAACTTGACTATGCCCAAAGGCATAGCATTTTTGATTATATATACGTCCGCCGTGTGTATATGCTCAATGGAGAGATGTTTTATCCAATACTTCTGCTGATCATCATCCATTATAAACTTTAAAGCGTAAAGTAATCCTACTAATGTATATCTTGTAATATGATTTGTAATTTTTCATTTACGTAAATGTTGACGTTGATTAATCCTGAAGTAACTGATATTTAAGGTGACCCTTCATTGTCTATAATATGCTCTAGGCTGTCCTAAGATAAGGTGCAATAAGGATGCGATCGTACCGTTGGTTCGTGTGTGTTCTTCCTAATAGAACAGAGTAGCATGTAATACGATGCTTGATCAAAATGGTATATAACAAACGGTGTAAAGAAAACGTTACTTAACTGTTTACAATAATTTTATTAATCCTTTTTCAAATAAACTTTCTTTCCACTTAATGTGCTTCTTCCATCTTGTGAACTACGTTCTGACAAGTAAAGCAGCCCGTCACGTGACAGCATTCGTATCAATCTCTTAGTTCCCCTATTCTTCGTAATTGCTTCCTCGTAATGAATCTTTCAATTTTGGACAAAGTCACAAGTCGCAAGGAGATAAATCTGAGCCGTATGATGGGTGATTTATGGTTTCAATGACAAGTTTGTGTAAGGTCTGAACTACGAACTTGCGTGTGTGTGAGGACGTTATCCTGGTACAAAATGAGGCTACGCCGCCGTAGGTCTGGATTACCTGATTATTGTGGGATAGCAATGACCATTTACTATGGCGTTCTCTTGACCGTGTGGCTCAAACATATTTCTTGTGTGTTCAATAACATAATGCACGTAACCTTACCAGCAGATTTGGAAAGGCATGCATCTGTGAGCGATGACGAACTTGTGTGCTCATTACAGTTTTGTTTCTTACTCTTGTGCTCAAAGTAATGGATCCATGTTTCAACACGTGTAATGATCTTATTTAAGAAAGTATAGCCTTTTTCTTTCAACCTGTATAAATAAAATTCTCTGCAGATCTGCTTCTTTTGAAAGAGATGTCCTTGCCCTAGCTTTTTTATATCATCTGTAACAAACTCCCTACCATCACGTTTCATCCAAGATGTAGATAGTGCTGTGGGTCCATAAACAGTATCCAAGTCAATTATCTGTGTAAAGGTTTGTCCTAATTTTGCATAACATTTTATAATCACTCTCTGTTCGAAAACGGACACATCTGCCATTATGCCACAGCGTCTACAGATATGACGTACAAAATATAATGCAACTAAACCTGTGACGTCATCAATTTAATACTGACGTCATGTCCTAAATTGGGGAGTTTTAAATTAAAGACCGGTGAATTTTGCATGACTTTGAGTTGCTTCGTTTAGAAAACATTGCATTAGTTTTATAACTTTTCGAGCAACCCTCGTATTTTCCTTAACTTCTGCATATAATCAGGAAATAATTGGGTGGGATGCCTTCATATGAGATCTGGAGGTCTGACAGGAGCAAATTCAAATTGATCTCTTATATGTGATGTTGTAATATGACCATTTGATTCAGGTGTAAGAAGATCAAATGTTGTCACTTTCGTTTTACAATAGCAATAACTACATTGATATCTGTACCTGTTCTGAATAGGTTGCCTTAAATGGGTTTATCTTGAGATCAGTAAGGAAATCACGTACCGAATTGTGATCAAATTCATTGTCAGAATTGTGGTCAGTTGATGAATTTTCTATCTGTATTACTCCTTAGGCTTTTATCAAGTTTTCTACCACAGAAGAATCTTTTTCAAGTTGCATAGATTTTAAATGAATATTCAGCCCCTCTGCATCCTCATCTTCTAACTTCCACCTTTGGTTCAGCACAGAAGTATCATCATCTTGCTGTTCCAGAAAGTGTCTTCACGCAATATTACAAGCCTTTTTATCACAATAGATATTTGTACCCCATATAACATGCAAGCTTTTATCTGGGACTCTGCCTACTACTACTATTTTACATATTATTTATTTAGTCTTAGTCATTCCACACATAGACATCCAAAATCTGCTTCAGTGCTGTTGTCATGCCAACGTCAGATACTTTCATAGTCTTTTGCAAGCCCTTTTTATAACTGGTAGTCCAGATCATGATGCATTATTAGTGAAACCAGGTTGTCCATGAAGAGGACGGAAATACAGTTTTAGAGAATGAACCCAATGGATGCATAAACCTGTTCGATGGAACTTCGTATTTAAGGTAATCAGGGTATTTTTAACCAAGTACCTGTAAAGGCAATACAGGTATCGGATTATCTCTGAAGCTATCTTTCTGTGGTTGGGAGCTAACATACCATTGAACATCCTATTTCTGATTTATGGTAATTAGCAAACAGTTTCGTTATAATTAGTCATTGAACTGCACCATGGTAGTTTCTGTTGATCGTATGTTTCTTCGATACCACTAAATGTGAAAGGTGTAAATATTTTTTTCCTCCAGATATGTATGATGGTCGAAGACTGTAACATGTTGCCACCGAAGTCCTTTTAGTAAATGCCAATCCTGGACTTATTGCTATCTGAATGAAATGATTAGAGATTGTGCACTTGAAATACGTGAATGTTTCTGGCTTCTAAGTGACAATAACTTGTTCAAAATAACTAGTTCGTTAACAGAATGACTTTATTATACCACGTTATGGGCAAACTATTTCAGTAGGTCAAATTAGAGAGGCATGAGTTACTACTTTAAGTTCAAAGTATACATGAAAACCTATAATAGACCACATATTCTAGTTGCACATACATTACAACTTGAAAACTTCTTTCATTCTTTTTAGTATTGATTGTTCTAGAAATCGATTGTGATAGAAATAATTAGAAATTCTGTACATTATTCACTCCTACTAATTTACTGGAACTTGAATTGAAGGTTTTGCACCTTTCTAATGTTCTTTTTTGAAAATATAACCACTCTTGACAAAGCAACTCGTTGGATTTGTTTGAATTATTGCATATTTCGTAAATAATGGTTATTTCCTTCTAAGAGTTTCTTAATAATCATAGTAATTTAAGGTACGAACACTACGTTTTATCATTAAATGAATTTAGGGCTACTGACATGTGTTTATTACCGACTTATTTCACACGCAAGTAAAACAAGCATGCATAAATAAAGTAAATCATACGCTTATTTCTCAATCTAATTCATTTCAGAATCAAATTTATTTAACAAAATGTTGATTTCAAGTCTTTAATTTTGCATTGTAATTACCCTGGATGAAAAACATATTTTGTTTTACTTTATTTTTTTTTCTTTCTTTCACCTACTTTAGCCATTGTCCAGCCTTTTCAAAAAAACATGCTCTAACCATTCAGTGCAAGCCAAGTTCCGTTATGAGATGGAGTTGACTATGCTTCTGGAGAGATAAAAATAATTATAAACGTAATATTCTTTAATAGTTTTGAAATATTTAAAGTGGTATGCTTTCCCTTTTCACACTGAGGATTGCTGCAGATCAAAGAAGCAAACTTGGTCAGATAACTTGTGTAGATATTCCTTAAATAAACAATAGTCAGTTCTTGTTATACTTGGTTTGAAACCTTATGTGACAGGGAATTAAATGCACTGGGACTGCCTGTAACAAAACAAATCAATGGGAATAGAGTACAAAGTGTAACATAAAAGTAGTATCAGTATATTCTAGAAAATGTATCATCAAATTTAAGTTAATATAAACATTTGCTACGTGAAGTATGCGGGGCAACACAGCAGCCAGTATTGGCAATGTATCATGAATATGTCATGTATATAAAACTCTGAGTGTATTCCAGTTGTAAAACTCAGGGTACGAACAAACCGCTATTGTTTTGTATGAAAGCATTTATGGAAACAAGCAAAATTTAAGGCATAGTATTTATGCTTCACCTCTTCACCACCAAGTGCGAGAAGACATATTATTTTGTACGGTTTCCGTAAGCATTATTGTATCATATGTTTGTCTAAATATGTATCTGAAATCATTGAAGAGCTTGAATGCAATCTTTTCAAAAGAAATCAAGAACTGATAGGGTAACCAGGACTTCACTTTAAAGTAATTTAAAATGTCTTAAATAAATAGCACACACTTCTTTCTCCAGGATAAAACATAAACTGTTTCACGAAATATCGCCAGGCTTCCAACTTGCATGGAAAGTTTCTTAGAAGAATTCTAGAGACCGATTAGGCTTTAGTTTTGCATCAACAGCATACGCGTTTGCGGATACGGATATCTAAGAAGAAAATATGCATTTAAATCAATTTCTGCGACACTATCGCAAGTACACGTTAAAAGTTAAAAGTTCATTAATTAGTAAGTGTTCCTTTAATGCTGGAAAAATAGGTCACATCGACTTGTTCAGTATTGTACTTACATATATTTCTTGCTTTTGTCTTTACATCGATATCTGTGAAATCGTAATATGTACAGCCTCAATCTTGATGGCTGATTTAGGAAGTACTACTAATTACAAAGTTACCAAATACATCTACCTGTGATAACTGACATCACTAATACAGTAAACCACAGCAAATGTCTTTTTATTTTTATTTTCTGTTGCGTGCATTATCCTTCAGGAAAATAAATGCACAAAGGGACAGCTGTTTCTAGTTTATAAAAAGAAGCATTTTCCTGCAATCTCATTTTTCAAGAAGAAGAACCAAGCATGGTTACTATTTAGCCTCGTCAATGCCCTTCTCTCTCTCTTACTCTCTCTCTCTCTCTCTCTCTCTCTCTCTCTCTCTCTCTCTCTCTCTCTCTCTCTCTCTCTCTCTCTCTCTCTCCTGCGCTTGAAAATTTGTAGATAAACCTATTCGTCGAACTGGTTTTCATATATCAATTTAACGTTTATTTAATTTATTTGGTATAATTTGTATTTAGGTGATGGAATGTTTCCTCTTTGTTCTTGCGATGGAATTGTTCATCTAACGTGCCCCAGCAATACGTCAACATCTTGTGTGCCTGGTATGTATATTAAACAAAAACAAAAGCAAATTACTTAATCACCAAAGGAGGACGCACCTTGACTGGCGTATTTTGTTCCAGTAAATAGCCACTTTTAACATGTACAGCTAGAGGATGCTCCATATGCTTTGTAGTGGAAAGTTGAACTGTTAGAAAAAAATATTGTCTTAACGGTTGTTCTACTTCCTCAGTTAAATGTAGCCTTCAAATAGATCAGAGTCATAGATAAATATATACTATGGATGCCTTTTGAATTTTCAGAGTTTTTATTAGTAAACGTTTCTATCAAGGAGGAAGGTCATACTTAAAGATGATCTGTATTATACATAAATTTAAAATTCTTTAAAGCTCGTGTTGGTTCTCAAGTAATGCGTTTATCAAATACTGAGAAACACTAGTACTTTTAAGTATAGAAGAACTACTAATGCTTATTTTTCAAAACAAATTGTGTCATTTTTCTCTCATTTGAGAAATAAACATAATTTTTTATATTTTAGAATAAAAACATTGTACATATTAGACTGGAATATTGTCTTTGTCCTCAATTAATGCACATATTAAGAAATCTCTGAATCTTTAAATTTTGTAAGGAAAAGGTACTTTCTTTTTCTTTTGACAGCTATCTAAATTAAAAAATATCTTAGCCTATTAAAAAAAGAAAAAAAAAATCAAATATTTATTGTTTGCAACGGTACAAATCTTTCTTTTAAAGATTATTACAACATATGATAAAATTTTAAACATGTTGAAATAAGGATCTATTACTTAGACCAAAATTGAGCTTGTAGAACACTCTCATTAATTTCTTTTTAAAATTTCTTGCTTTCTATCTATTGCATGTATTCAAAAGTTTTGTTATAAAGTGCATTTCAAACATGAAATGCAGAAAAAAATATTTATGTTAATTACCATTCATTTGGACTTTGTCAATTATATTCTTGAATGTCTGCGCATATTAGCTTCCATCATAGCAAGTTGTTTACATTACCTTTGTGTTTATATACGTTTGTTTTGTATATTTTTTTTCGGGGGGTGGGATTTAACGCCATTTTTCAGCACATTATAGGCTGTACATGGTAGTCAGTATAACTGGTGAAAGAAGAACCCGGGAAAACCCCGGGAAGAACAGCCAACCAAGGGGAAGCTACTGGCAATCTTTCTCACATACGCACATTGGCCGATCCCGAGCCTCGAACCCACGCGGACAAAGGTGAGATAGCAGCAATCGGAAAAGTTGAACTCTTTAGATAACTCAGCCATTTTGGGCTATTTTAGTATTGTAAAGGTCAATTTTGATATTTAGGTATGAGTGATATGATAACAGTATTAACCATTGATTATGTTGATTTTGTACAATTATTACATTTTTGCTAAGGTTGATAGAAAGACTTCTCAACCCCAGAGAAGTCATATTCACTGTGACCATAAGGTCGTAGGCCTCGATGAATATATTTTTTATTTCCTAGAGGTCGAGAAGGTACCAATTATGATATCAATCAAAATCAACAGGCAGTAATTGTTTAAATATATAGTTTGTATATTTATACATTTTTTTGTGTTTAACCAATATAAAGAGGGCAGTCATCGTATTTTGAGGCTTATATGAGGTATGCTAAGTAAAATTGCAAATTGAAGATTGTCCAAGTTACAAAAGATTATCTCAGTGTGATAATATATCCAAATAACAGCTTATTTGCTATGTTTTATTCTGGTGACTCTAGAAATATGTCCCGTATAGTTTCCACATTTATTTGAACACATACTTATGGTTTCTACTTTTTCTTAGAATCTATTCATACGGGAAGATCTGAGACATCCTTATCTTTTACAACTCCTTTGCCAGCTTCTTCAAATGTGCCAAGATTCTCCAGTGGAAGTCATCAAGCTTCGATACATTTTAATATTACCATAACAACTCAAGATATTGAGAGAGGTTAAAAGTTATAGTTTTTGAAAAGAAAGCGAAAAAAAGTGTTTCTAGGTGTGTTCAGCACTGTGCAGCAGGTTAATGCTATGGTGAAATTTTGTACTTCTGAGCTTATGATACTTATGAAGTGTTTTAATTAACACTATATGGGGTATATCTTCATTCTGCTGCATCCAAATGCTAAATGGATAAATTGATTACATCATAATCATAGTATATGTAAACAATATGACTGTCTAGAGCACTTAGGATATATACTAATATACCGTGTTTGTATCGCGGTGTGTCTCAGTATTGGCTTTTCTATGTACATCTGTCGAGTGTGGCTGATGGTAATTATTGATGTATAGTGTATAGGAGAGCGCCATAGACGGGCAGAGACACATTTCCAACCTATCTTAAATCAGGGTTTCTTGCAACATTTTAGCAGCTTTTCAGGCCAGTTTGATTTAGACCCACATCAATTGATGATTCGTTGGAGATAACTTTGATTGTGGAGTGTCGAGCTAGGGGTTAATAATAAACAGACTAAATTGCACTTTGTTGAATCGAGGTATAATATTGCATTTTACATATATCAGATCTAGTTGAGAAGTTCACTAACTAAAGGATTTCAGTCAGAAGCTAAGCCTCTTCGGATACGGAATCTCATATATGTCATTTACATTTGATAAAATCACTCTAATTTATCCAAGATAGCCTGCATGCTGCTCTTTGAATACGTGTTACGTTAGGTTTCAGACATAATCCTTGTGTCTGACCGAACCTCTGTTGGTAACACCAAGTTTGAATAGTAGGGTTCTATAGACAAATAGCGTAATTAATATTTTCTTTTTTGTTTTTGTTTCCTTTGCTTTTTTATTTCTTTTTCAATCTCAGAATCAAAAGAAACTTCCAGCCCCGGTTCAGTAGAATATTATCTTCTCCTTTGTGGTTTTCAAACTTTCCAATTGTCTTAAGTTCATCATTAAGAATTTCAAAAAATTTCACATACTTTCTAGCAACGAGGACGAAAGGCAGGTGATCGTTTCAGCTGATTTACAACTAAAGACATTCTCTAGAATTACGAACTTTTTCGTGTAACCTGTCACGCAAAACGTATTATTTTTACTCTATCTTAAGTACAAGTCAATCGTAACATAATTGATCACGTATTTAAATTTAGATTCCAAATCATGTAGAATTTCGATGTCCTTAATTTATTTTCTTCACTCCAATATCCAAATAACAGATTTTCTCAGTTACAAAATATTATCTGAAAGTGACAGCATTTTCGTTTGATGACTACTCTATAAAGAAAATCTTACTGATCATTGCATGTTCTGGTGAGACTTGAAATATTTACCATACAGTTTTCAGATTTGTTTGAACCGATATTTATCTTACCAAGAAATTAACATTCTGTTTTTAGAATCAATGAATACAGGAATATCTTGGACATCCTTATCTTTTACAACTCGTTCATCAGCGTCGTCAGATGTACCAAACACCTCCAGTGGAAGCCATCAATCTTCGAGCGATTTAGGTACAACTCCGACAACTCAAGGTAATGAGAGAGGTTAGACGTGATACTCCTTGAAATGAAAGCTGCTTCAATGTTTTTCAGTACGATTATCTTGAATACTTATGAAAGATACTAATATATTGTGTTTATGTCTCCTTGTATCTCTTTATGTATGTATGTATGTATGTATGTATGTATGTATGTATGTATGTATGTATGTATGTATGTATGTATGTATGTATGTATGTATGTACGCATGTATGTATGTATGTATGTGTGTGTATGTATGTATGTATGTATGTATGTATGTATGTATGTATGTATGTATGTATGTATGTATGTATGTATGTATGTATGTATGTATGTATGTATGTATGTATGTATGTATGTAAGTTAAACCAATTTGTTGGCGATGGATAATTTCTTTCCTCACGTCGAAACATTATTGTAAATTGCTTAAACTTATATTTAGTTCCTGATACTGACACTAATAGTTTCTGATGTGCTCTCAAAATCAATATTTTCGAAATGACCTAGGGCATCCAGATTTATATATATGGTGAGAAACATATGGTTGAATACCTTGATGTATGGAATATTTTTCTTTGGTAATAAAGTTTTAATCATGGCGATGATGGTAGGAATAATAATAATAATAATAATAATAATAATAATAATAATAATAATAATAATAATAATAATAATAATAATAAAAATAACAATAACAATAACAATAATAACACAATTAAAAGGTTTCGTCGAAGATTACAATGTGGTGCACATCACACCTTTAAGTTCACGCGAAATTTTGTTTGGAGGATGAACCATTGCTACAAGTTTATTGTGCGAAGTTGTCGAATCTCAAAGGGAACAAATCAAATACATCGATGTTTGTTCCTTGCATCCTTGAGTGTGAACATATGATCGATTCCCCATCGATCATCCTGGAATTTTGACAGAACACATCGACGTGGAACACTTTCGTCAATACGAAGGTTTGATCAAATGCAAAGTTTTGTCACTGACGAATTTGTACCATCCTGTTTTACCTCACCATTGACACGGAAAACTGGTGTTTCCTTGAGTGTTGAATTGTTTCATGCTCTCAATCGCGGATAGCAACTGTTAAAAGTGTACGAACTTTTGCACTTTCCTACCACAGAGCAATACGAGCAACATCACAACGACTCCGGCAAAGGGAAACTTCAAGCTACGTCAATGAATTACTGAAACTAAAGCAAGAAGCTAGCGGCTGTCCAGAAAACAAAGTGGAATTCAAAGAACGGTACCAATCCCTAGAAGACATCACCTTGGAACACTTGGAAAAGAACGAAAGAAGAAGATCGTTTGCTCAAATTACGCTGAATAGTTTGTGGCGAAAATTGGCTCAACGTCCAATGTTCGAAAGGCGGAAAACTTGATAGATCCAAGTCAATACTTTCAACTTATCGATGATAAAGGAAAATCATTAAACACGTGAAAATCATACATGAAGATTTATCTTGGTGAACCACTTGACGACTTTGGTAATGTTATCAGTGTGGCGTACGTGAAAGCCAATGATAACTCAAAATTGTATTCTGTCTTGGATCCTTTATGGGATCGAGTCCTTTTCTTTGAGACCGATAGTTCCACGAAGATCGATCTCCCTTGAACCTATTACCCGCATATCAGAGACAAACGTCTGAGAGCTTGGACCAATGAACATATCGAAGCGACTATTTTGAGCTTTACTAGTGGTGGACCTCAAATTTACGGTTGCGAGTACCGAGGCAAACACGGACAACTTCATACAAAATGTAAAGTGAAATGACTGACATTGAACTATCATTCCAGTCGAGTGTTGAACTTTGACGTATTAAAAGAAGCCTTAAAGTCAGATCAGCATCAAGACTTTCACGTCACCACGTTTGATCCTCATAAAATTGCATGTTAGTTTATCATGAAGTCATCAGTCGACCCTTGGAACAAAGTATATCGGATCGTCTACCAGAAACGAGTGTGACTTTCAGACCAGAACAAGTTACCATACGAACACACCGATCTCCATTATAAAAAGGAGAAAGTTCCAAGACATAAAGATCATTTTGAGTGGAAACGTTCACTGAGAATGATGAATTCAGCTCAGATCGATGGATCCACTGCGTACTCCAAGTTCGATGAACTCGAGTGAGGTGACGTGCCTTGGGACATAAGTGATGCGCACGACCTTACCGATCTACTATCGAAAGTGATGCCTGTCTTGTGGCCATCTGCGGATCTCAGCCATGCGCTAAGAAACCACGCTAGATACCACCACAACAACTTCATCAAGAATTAAAAAGCAAAGAACACTGCACGTTTCCCGTAGCTTTGCCTAGCTATTGTAATTTTTAAAGTCGATTCTAGACGCTCACAAGGAAATGATGAAAATATCCTGAAGGACCCAGTCCCAAACCTTTAGTCAGAGTCAGAGTCAGGTTTGTTTATATGGGAGAAGGGAATACAGTACAGTGTTTCAGTTGCGGTGCGAAACTTTACGAATGGTAATATACAGTTTCAGCTGACTTGGAACATTCCGGATAATTTCAGTGCTGTCGCTACATTTCTGTGGTCGGTCCGAAATATGATCCTCATGTCGGATACTTTAGAAGTGAGAGGACTAGTAGTTTACCTTTGGAGATGCGACAACGCATTACAAAGAGTTTGTCAATATTCAAGTGAAACGCAAAGAACAATTTTATCCAATGCACAAATAAAAAAACAAAATCTACTGGTGCTTGAGTCCCATAAAAACTCTGATTAAAGAAGACTATAGCATAGTCGGAAAGAGAGGTTTTGTGCCAACACATGATAAGACTTTTCTCCGAAGACGTTGTCAATGGCCAGATTAGGAGAGCAAATTGATCAGCTACCCACAACTTCTATATCACGACATTTACCTACAAGGCTCGAGTGCTACATAGAATTCCAGAGGACGAAGACTTACTGGATTACAAAAATATTTTAAAAGAAATATCGCTTAAAAAAAAAAAATCTTCGGGACGTGTGGTGTGCGAGTTGGTGACTGCGTTTATTCGATATGATTTATAACCCTATTCCATTTGGCAATCGTATGACTATTTCCTCAAAAACGACATTGCGGAAAAGGATAGTTTGGAACATCACATGCAGAATCTAACTTTGGAACAGAGACAAACGCATTTACCTCTACTTTGCACATACTCAGATGAAACGCAAAGAATAACTGCATCCGAAGTGGCATAGACTTTTTAATCGTTGGTATCTGAATGTTATAATACGACTGATTACTTTAAAAATGTTCAAAGGGTCACACACTGATAAACTGTAAAGACATTATAAAGCTTGCCATGCCACTACTTCTGTCATCAGTGTTGCACCAAATTCCAAGGAAGGACGTCAATGACAATGTTCCAGACTTTGGGGATTACTAAGTAATTTTAAAAGAACCGATTCAACAAGACCAGACAATTTCGGACGACATGTGGTGTGTGAGTATGGACTAGTGACTACATTTCTTGGATTTCGATTACCAGCAAATTCTTTGTGGCAACATTATGAACAGTAAAGACATGCCCATGAAAACTGAATCTATGCAGGAGACACTCATTCCGTTGACAATGTTGCGATTTGTTGCACTTTATGTGTGGCTTGTGATGTACACCAACAGACTTACGACTGGAATGATATACCTGACTGGAAAAGTCTTGTATTCGACACTTGGAAACAAGAGGTAGCTGATTATGCCAAAGACGTGTGAGACTGATCAAAAAAAGAAAAACATGAACTCTGTGTGTTTGAAAGGGTACATAGTTTTGCTGTGTTATATCATGACAAATTAAACGTGTAGAAAACGTATTAAAGATCTTTATCGTTGATGGAGTCTCATAATTCGAAGCACAATTGTTATGGCTGCATCACGAAAAAAGTTAGAACGTCAGAGTTTGGAGGCACTGTATCTTCGACATCCTTGATACGTGTTCATTGCTGAACCAAATGGTTCAGGCTAAAACGATTTTGACAAACGTGCAATCGAACACATATCAGAATTGGTATAGCGTCCTCCACAACGTGTAGTGTCGTGTTACAGAGAGTGGCAATCGGATTACACGTTACTGAAAGTCATGGGGAATATATTTTGTCTGTAGAAGGAATTCCTCTCAAAGAAGATGAAATCGTGTCTAACTTTAGTCAAACACATCTTGTCATCTTCGATTCCATGTTCAAATACGACGAAGACGAAATTACATTTCGGCTTAGGCGAAAAGGACATCATAGTAATGCAAGTATTATTTATATTACTCAAAATCTATTTTAAAATGTATAGTACATTGCACAATCAGTCTCAATGCACATTAGGTGGTTGTGTTTAAAAGTCCAATTCAGGTGTTAGCCACACAGTTAAAGACTCCTTGGCTAAATTATGCCTATGGCAATGGCACTTAATTGCCACATGCGTATATACACATCAATGTAAAACCTACCACTCCCGATTATTTTAATTTCACAACTGATGTCAAGAAAGAGGTTCAGATATGTACACGTCACCTTTCTCGCTTTCGTCTGTCTAAACAAACCAACTATAAAAACATCATTCACTTCATTTCTTTATAACAGTATTCAACATGACTTCATTTGAATAGTATCATCCGGCCAAATTGATTCGTGCACTGTATGCCATCGGTTAAGAAATAAACTCACAAGTACGTTCACATTTTTAGAAGTTAGTGTCAGAGAAGCGTTACTATGGTTTAACAGCACGTCAATTACTACATGGCATCACTCCCATACCACATTAAACAAAACGTGTTTTTGTTTTCTTTTCAACTGGCTGATCCAAGAATCGATACTCAGACCAAAAAATAAACCAGTAGAAGTGGATCTTTAGTTGTTACTATTGATTCATTTTTAAAATGAAATCCTAATCCTGTAGCTAAAACAGCCAAACTATCTGAAAGACAGACCAAGCAGAAGAGAGGAACAACAAGTTCCCACTCTAAGAAAAAGAAGAAACCCCTCAAGAAATAAGTATCATGTAGAAAAAGGGGTACTGCCGCTAGAAAAGCGCGTATTCAAGAAGACCTAAAGTCAAGTTGATACGACGTCCCGATCATCAGTGGAGAAGAAGTAGGAAAATAGAAGTGTTGTATGACGTTCACATAAGTTTTAACAAAGATGTCACAAATTCAAACCCTCATCCAAAGAAGCATTCTTCCAAAAAAGGAAAAAGTGACACCCTTCTCATTTAGTTAAATATTGGGGTCTCTTGTCAGTACTGACCAAATCCAATGCTCAAATGCGAAAATAAATCATTCAAACGCACATAAACAAATCATCGATACGGTGTGAGACTGTTGTCTGAACATTTTGGAAGAAACAATTCATTTGACCAGATACATAAACAACGATTAGATCGACATCGTCACGTTCTTCGCCAAATTGTAAAAAGAAAATGCCTATCAGTTAAAAGAACAAAATGCTCATTCAACTAGTAGGATCTATCCCATTCTGATAGGACCGCTGTTAAAAGTTGCTGCTCCTTTGTTAGGATCGATTGCTGGACCTCTTTTTACGAGGAGTTATGAGATAATGAAAAAGAAGATAAAAAGGACACACCTTTCTGGAACGACATCACACTTTTACCCTTGGATCTTGTGGAAGGACGAAAATTAACTTTAGTTGCTTATAAAACATTGATGGAACTCCATCGCTGGTACGAAAGACGGATACCACATTTACCTCATAATCCTTATCTAATCGAGATGTCATAAGTGCGAGAAGAATTGCAATCGTTTACGGATAGAACAGATAGAAACAGAAACATCACACGACTGTCATAAAAATAGAAGAAAACAAAAAGGCAACAAAGACGATGACAGAAACAAACACGGGGATTGAATAATAAAAGGGTTTCAAACTACGCTTGCTCGTTTTCCTCCTCCTCCTAGTATTACAACCTTGTTGACATGTTCCCAGACGAGAAGAAGTGAAAGCTTCGGTCAAAAGATAATGTTGACACCCTCTTCAGCAGAATAAATAAAAAGAAAGAAGGAAGACAGAAGTGACAAAAACAAAGAAAAACATGTCCTAAGAAACGATGACTACTCATGCTCTCATTGCTGGTCGGACACGTCAAGCATTGCAATCCAAAATACAACAGGAACAACCTCCCAGCACTATTAGTGTGTGACTTATTAATGAATGTATGACAGTGTATGTCTCTCATTTAGCCTCGTACACATGAGGTTACAAATTTTTATTGTGTATCATTGACGTGTTTTCAAAATCAGTTTCGGTTGTACCCTTGACTCCTAAAACAAGTTTAGCTTTAAACGTGTCTTAAAACAAAGTGGTCGACACCCGCTACATTGCCAAACAGAAAAAGGCACCTAATTTATGAACCAAGCTTTCAAAAGAAATTGAGAAAAAGACACATTCTTTTTTATCGCTGAAAATCCCGAAATGAAAACAAGTGTCGTGGAACGTTTTCAAAAAGAATTTTTAAAGAACACGTGTGCGGAAATAGTTTACCCTTATGCATGCTCTCAAATACATATAAGTATTACCATGTCTAGTCAAAGTTTACAATCAATCGTACCATAGTAGTATCGGATGCGCTCCAGAAAAAGTGAGACCTGTAAACGAACTTACGGTGTTAGATCGATTGTCTTGAATGTTAAAGATCAGAAAAAGAAAGAAGTATTAAACACATGATATTTTTGCTCGCATTGGAATAACAAAAATGCACTTTGACAAAGGTTATTTACCCAGCTAGACGACATAATTGTTTCGTGTCACAAGACAAGTGCATGGACGTGATCCTCCTGTCTGTAAATTGGAAAATATGAAATGGACAAGTGTTAAAAAACTTGTATACGCCTGAGTAATAAGGAGTGACCAAGAAAGAAGACGACGTGTACGATATCGAAGTATTCTCAATCCAAAAACAAATAAAGTGGAAAAACATCGACTTCAAGAAGTGAAAGTTTGTTGGAAAGGATTTCCACCCGATTTAGTTTTTTCCGCTTTATAAGTTCATCAACTATAAAAAGAAGAAGTTACCACCATGCCGATAAATAGGTCTCTACAAGAACGAAAAAAAAGCAACCACTGCGGGTGTGGTGTCGAGAACGTGTCCCTAAAAACCAGATCGTATTTTCCGACCAAATCTTTGTGGTGTATTGTGTCATCGGACCAGCCATTGGACATTTGAGTTTGCAGTAGGGGGATAAACAATTGTGGATTATTTTACTCAGCAGTTCTATTGGTTATCTTCTTCCTAATCAGTCGTTGAAATATACCTACAGTAAAAACAACGGTAGCTACAGTAGTCATCTTCTAGATCCCTCCTTGGAAAATTATCCTTTGACAACGACTGACTCTTCGAGGTTCAGAATCATCAAACTATGAATAAACAATGTTATTTAACATTACTTAGTGGCATTTCTATGGATGTGTTTCCCAACAATAAAGTATATTGTTTCATTCTAATTACCTCAAGCCATACAATTGGATCAGAAAGCGCATTGGAAAGTAGCTTTGGTAGAAATCATTCATCCTACTCAGGCCATCAATAACACTAGGGGTCAAAACACTTTCATCGTAGATAACCTCAACAATCAAGTCCAAGAAATCTTGGACAAAAATAATCCTCACATTTACGAATCCAAAATAGCATCACCAGCCAGTCCTCAATTGAATATCTATACCATGATAATTCTTACTGTATATTATTATAATTCTCCACATCTCGTCGATACCGCTATAGCTACGTTCAAAGAGCAGTTTGGTAAAGCACTGGAGAAAGCTCGCCTACGTGTACTTATAGAATACCATGTCATTTCTCATTGTCTTATAATGGATTTTTCCGACGACAAAACGATGTCCATTACTTCTTCACCAGATTTGTTTGCTATTCTAGGTGAACACCTCCCTCGTTCCTATGAAAGATATTCAACAGCAACTATCGATAATACAAGTATTTGTTTGCCTCCCTATCGAATTGAACGAAGGACTAAATTTTATGTTTGTGTACTCGGATATCGTAGAGTACAAAGTCGTGGGAAACAAAGCCGTTACGTTGCAAAGAGTCATTCCTTTCAAAGTGGATTCTGCCATAGCTTCTTCAGATGAAGGAGGAAACACGTATCATGTTCACCGAAAAGTTGTACATCCTCATTATTTTCCTGATATATTTATATTTATTGATAGTATGAATACTGGTATAAAAGGAGATCTTGAAGATAATATTATATTCTCAAAAAGAAAAGTCACAGTGAAACTACATTTTCGAAAACGATTCTCTAGTGAATTGTAGCTGACGTATCCTGTGTACCGAGGAGTTGCTCGAGAACGAGGACATGGTTTAGGAGATACGTTTCAATCAGCTTTTGGTACTGTAGCATCTATCTTAAAACCAATGGTCACTCAATGGTTGCATTCTTTAAAAAATGCAGCTTTGACGCAAGGAAATTTATTTTTCCAAAACGTATTCATTGACCAACAAAGTCGCAAACAAACTTTGATAAAAGCAGGAAAAATGTTTTGGTTCAAACTTTAGAAGACCTCCAAGGGCGCTGAGACGCTCACGATAAATTAGCTTCACACTTCTGGCAAAAACATTACTTACTCTCTAGGCCACAGCAAAGACAAGGCAGATATAGATGTTGAAAAAAACCTTCAGACGTCATAGGCACGATCAGAAGAAGAATACAGAGAAGAGCTGTTAGAGAATTGGGTGTTATTGATTACTAAAAAAAGAAACATGATGCAAAATGATTCCAAGCTAGAACTTGATCTGTTTGTCATGCCACCGACGATAACGCCGACGAAAGATTTACAATGGGTTGAATTTCGTCCTGTGTCGTCTTTACCTGCAATCAAGGTTCTCAAAACGAAGAACACCAATCCAGGCGCTGATGCCCGAGTAGCTCCAGACAAGAATTGTATGCCTTCATTCTTCAGCAAAGTGGATTTGTGCTTGAATAACAAACTAGTCAGCAGCAACATGGACACTTACCCTTACCGAGCGTACATGGAAAATCTCTTGATGTACGGAAAAAGGCAAGAACACAAACCT
Source organism: Margaritifera margaritifera (assembly GCA_029931535.1). Lineage (NCBI taxonomy): Eukaryota > Metazoa > Mollusca > Bivalvia > Unionida > Margaritiferidae > Margaritifera > Margaritifera margaritifera. The sequence goes on from JAQPZY010001205.1 coordinate 895,151, forward strand.
GGAGGCTTCAGTGGTGTGGAAACCTGACACTTTGGACAACTTCGACGACACTGCTCTGCTGCGATGTTGGGTTTATCGAGAAAATCAAACAAGGACATAGTTTAGAAATGGTTCGTTTGAATTTGGACATGTGATCGCAAGACAAGTATTTGTTGAATGGGCTGGAGGTACGCCTGAGACTTAATCGAAGTGGCGCCGTGTTCTATTTGATGTTTAATGCTAGCGAATACAAAACAAACAATGAAGAAGCCATACTCTACGTGCGACTTGTCGAAGTCTTACCTAAAGTGGGAAAGTACATATCTCAAACTCCTAGAAAAACGACAACCAAATATCATATAAAATGTGTGGAAGTCAAAACCTTCACCATTGTATCTGGACTCTAATCCAAGATAGAAGATCATGTTTTGCAAGGTCAGCTACCAGCACGTTTGCTTATCGGCATCGTCAGCAATGCGGCTCACAACGGAGTTATCGATCAAAATCTTTTGAACCTAACTTTGCCCAGAAAAGTTACTTGAGATCTTACTTCGCTATGTTTGTTTACCAGTTGTGCCATCCATCATTGACTTGTCAACAATCATGTATATCATCGGAAGATTACATGAAGCCCTGGTGCACATGTACAGGATAAAATAAACTTCTTGTTCAGAATAGACTGGACAAGAAACTGGGTATTTATCTTTCAATGACAAACAACGTCGTCGAAGGTGTGCTAAAACAGGAGATCAAATAGAGAAGAAAAAATGGGAAAATGAGAAGAAACTAAAGGAACAGCAACAGCAGGGAGAGGAGAAGAGGGGGTGGATGAAAGTGTAAGATGGAGACAGGTGAGCCTGGTTTTAAATTCACTGTCTCTTACAAAATGATACGACACTGATGTGTGGTGAGACCAAGTAGTCCTTGATATCACCGATAAGATCCAGGACCGCAACTCAACGGTTTTTTCAGAGTTATCAACATCTGTTAGAAAAAAGATACTATTCAATCATTGACAAACCGCTATGTGTTTGTATGTTTGTGCATGTCCATGTCTCTCACAACAAAATTAAAACTTAAACCCCTTCTGCCTGGCTGTGATAGTGTGTATATAAACACTCCTACCCTTTGTGTTTCACAAGTCTCTTAGTGCCAATGATCATAGGGTGGTGTTAAAGAGAAGGAGGATCGTTTCTTTCAGGTCTGCGTGACTTGTATTCTGTACTACACTCAGGAATGTTTTCCTTCACGTCCGCGTTTACACAAGGAGTGTTGGATAGTTTGTATGGGTGTTTGATATTAATCAAAAAGTGGGTTTTGGATAATAATCAAAAAGTGGGAGTTGGATAGTAATCAAAAAGTGGACATTGGATAGCACTCAAAAAGTGGGTGTTGGATAGTATCTACAAAATTTAACATTACATTTCACATATTGAGCCAGAGAGGCCCAGCATTTTAAAAATATGCTTAGGTCCTTATGTTAGATGCGTTGGCCTCTCTGGCCCCATGATGTTAAACCTATGGACATTTTGAACATTACCATTCCCATATAGGGTCAGAGAGACTAACACTGTAACCCTACGGCGTAATGTTAATTCTCGTAAGTGGCCCAAGAGCCACACATTATTACCCTTGTTGATTTTGTACACAGATATCCTTCATCTAAAATTACATGGAATGGAGATTTTTACATTGAGCAAGATAAGATCATTTGTCAAGGACTGGGTGAGGTAAATGTATGCGCCTCTAACAAAGCTTTTTAAGATGGACAAATCATAAGTCACTGGATGGATTTTAAGTAACTACTTGGGCTTTCAAGACATGTTAACGTGCCCATGTGAGTGATATCTACTTCACAGACTCTTATTGATCTCATCTACACAAGCTCGCCAGGAAAATATTTCAGAAGTATTAACCCCCAAAATTGGAATAAATTATCATTTTCTAGATTTACACGAGGAAAAAGCTCAAAATAACAAAGTGAAAAAGTCTTATTCCAAATTATAACACAAAACGGCATACACATGAATTTTAGGCATGATCTTTAGTAGATTCCGTGGAATATACATTGATATTTGTAAAGACATTGATGGTGTATTAAGCATTTGGTCCAAACTATTGAGGGAGGTTGTTAATTGACGTGCTGCAGTGCATAGATTTCTAAATATGCCAAAATACGTGATTAGATTAAACCTGAGGTTTTAGATGCCAAAAAAGAAACAGATAACTTAAAAGCCATTGGAAATGAGTAAACCAAACACAAACAAAAAAAAGTTTGCACATTGCAAACGATATATAAAATATTATAAATTATCCAAAAGCTATCTGAAAAATCTCCAACGCGTTTGGAGCTGGAAAAGTTAAGGATCAATTACATACTATTATAGCACTGAAATTAGATTATTACTTTTAAAAATCCCAAATACATGGCAAATATTTTCGAACATTTTATCGGTAATATAGCTTCCAACATAAAGAGACCTACTGTTTAATGCTCGGATGAGCATATCTATGAGTTTTATTTAAAGGGCTTGCAAGTGAGACAGACTTTGAAATATACTTCATAAGCTATGGCTTTGTTCTTAAATAGAGGATAAAAAGTCAACAGGTCTTGACCCGATATCTCACATCTCCTGTGAATGTGATACCTGAGAGATTTACCGCCATATGTAATGATATTATAAAGACTGATCCGGTTCATAAACAACTAAAATTAGCTAAATGGACGTCTGGGTGTAGCTAAAAACTATAAGCTGATTTTGATTCATCATTTTTTGACAAAATTAATATAAAATCATATACATGATTCTTCTGGTGTCGTTCTTACAAGCATGCAAACAAACCCATAAAACCCTATCAGGTTTGAGAGGAAACAATTCTAACGACACGTTTTTATTATTAATGGTGGGCATGCGATTGAAGGCATCAAATGATGGAAGGTTTATTGGAAGAGCAATGGTTGACTTTCAGAAAGGTTTTTGATCTAGTTTACCATGCAATTTTTCTTACGAAACCGAACCAATATAAATGTAACAATAATAGTATTTCTTAATTGGTTTGAATGATACATGAGCTACAGCTCTCAATAGGTATCACCGAATAATCATCTTCCTGATGAAACACGAAATAGTTTTGGAGTGCCACAATATTCATGTTTGGTGCACTTGATTTTCTGATTTTCATCAGTAATGTACTTTAACTGTTACTGACAGCTGTCCTTTACGCAGACGATACAATCTTATCAGATGAAAACAAAATCTCACAGTGAACTTGAATGTACTCTTCGAAGTACACTAGACATACTTCAGATATGGTGTGGTAAAAATGCCATGCTAGTTATTAATGATAAAACCAACATTCTATATATCACTACGAAACATAGTCATTCAGAATTGCAAGAAAGTCTACCGAATATATTGCAAGATAATACCAGCCTACCAATGTCGAATGATGCTTGGTGTACAAGTGGATAGTATTTTGCTGTGGAATAAACATGTCAATCACGTCATTGAAAGTTCAAACTTACGTTTGCCTACTTTAGAAAAAATATGAATGTTATTCGTGTGAAGCATTGCATGTTTAGTCATAGTGTGACTATTGTAAAATATTTTTTATGAGTTCCATCTAGTACTACAAACCTACCAAAATGTTTTAGAATTACAACAATGAATAAATATGCCTCATAAATATACCTGATGCACCATTCAATAACATTTTTTAAATCGATGGATACGCTTAAAGGTGCATTTACATATGAACATCAATTCCTCAGCAAAGCAGAAATGTTGTATGTAATATCCAACAAATTAACCCTCTAATATATACACCCTCGTTTATTTCCATTGACAGGGGCAGGCAATAGATATACTCACAATCGGAGGACTAATGTCTCTCTCTAATAGCTACACATTTTCTAAACCTAAAAAATAACTCTTTAAAAGAAGTGTTAAGTATCCAGGTGCCTATAGACGGAATAGTAGTATATATAAAATTAAAATATGTACAAATCCTATCATGAAAGGTAATTACCTGGATGAAATTTGCTTATTAAGTATTCACCTTTTACTACTTACTGCCGACATTTCCATGTAAATTTGTATATACACTCTCTTAATCTAAATGTGCATTTGTTATTGCACTTAGGAATATAGAACTGTTGTGTTTTAGTGTCTGTGTAAGTGTAAGTGTATTGTATTATTGGATTTTAACCTATCGCATTATACTTTGGTATATTTGTGTGCAAACCTATTTTGTTTCACATGACTTTCTATGTATATAGTTATATTATCACTTAAAGTCTGCAGACGGAGCCGCGGGAGCTTATTTGGTAGTGGATCGGACTCGTAATCTAAGGGTTGCGGGTTCGATGCCTCACAAAGCAAATCAGGATCAGCTGTCCCGCTATGTCCTTGGGAAAGCGCTTAGATTCCATTTTCTGGGCATATCATAGCCGATATTGTCTTGAACATGTCATTAGAAACCCAACAAACGAACAAATCATGTGTACAGGTACAGGCGAGAATGTGCTTGTATGTGCACGTGTGTTTGTTTGCATGTGTGATGTTTCGTTGTGAATGTGACATTTATGTTTTCTTGCAAATATTATATACAATATAGGGACCCAAGGTAGAAAATAGATTTATATGTCTAACTGAGTCACTCACAAAATAAAGACGTTACTATTAGCATTTGTATTAGTATTGTTGCTGTTGTTGCAAAATCTGGATAATCATCACATACGTGAAAATGCGTGCACTCGGACCTTTCAGTGTTTGTATATCAACAATTAGATCATATTTATGTGTAAAACTAAATCCAGCTCTACGAGTACCTTTCTTAAGCTAGTTATGTTTCTTATTACTTATTTATAATCGTATCTTGTACTGTTGCTGTCGTTTAATTCTTGCCATTTTCTCTTTTCTTCATCAATCATGTTTATGTGATATATTTTAAAATCTGGCTATTAATCTTTGATATAGAAATTTTAAAAAATAATTGCACTGTAGTAATGAAAAGTACTCGCATCCATCATTCAATAACATAAAAATAAAACATATACGCTCAGTGTCCAGATTTTACTTTATTATTATTATTATTATTATTTATTTCAAAATTTCATGGCTTGCTTTACTAGCCTGCACTGAAGTTTATGAAATTTCTTTTGCTAATTCAATTCTAAGTTGCAAACACGATTTTTAATTGTAAGTTGCAAAAACAATTTCTGAAAATCCAGGGATATGGAAATAATTGGTGTATGTCTTTCGGTTTATAATAAATGTTATAGAAAGTACATATTGCAGAATTCCACGAGCTCTTGAAGACAGCATACAGGTTTGATAGAGATAAGCCATTACATGTGCCTACGGACCTCCGTGTCTCTGAGAAAACAGACAAATTGTATCGGATTATATGTTAACTATATATGGCTATCGAAAGTACCAAAATAGATGAACTCTTTTTCTATATCCATTTTCTTATAATATAGATAATGCAAGACAGTACTGTCTCCATAAATCTCTACGCTGTCATCTCTCTTGTCTAAATATCATGGACAATAATTCGCATCCAAGGGGTAAATACAAAAATCCTATTTGCTCCTCTCATTATTTACCAAGGTTCGAATTTAGATCTGCAAGGTTGAAATGTTGAATGGGAAGCCACCGAACCTGATGCAGTCACAAATACGGGACTGGCGACATCATTTATTTTGCGTCCTTTTCATCGGATAGCATGCGAATCATAATATGATTTTCGTCTTTAGAATCCTTATACATTTATACTTATGTATAAAAGGATGTTTACATTCATATGAAAGAATGATAAGGATGTTTACATTCATGTGAAAGAGTGATAACTTCTATCTTACAGACAATGAGGCCCTAATTGGAGGCGTTACTGGTGCAAGTGTTGCACTGATCATCATCATCATCACCATCATCGTTGTGATATTCCTATTTAGAAGGTTGCATGAACTCTATATTTCTTAAATTTTAACAGAAAAAATGTCCTAAGAAACAAAAGTGAACGGAAAAAAATTTCAAATTTATTTTTGTAGATTCAGGTTGTGTAACCAATGAAGCTTCGCTTACGAATTTATTTCCCCAACGTCAGATGTACGAAATCATATTAGTAACAAAAATTAAATTGGGTAAATAACTGTATCATCCCCTATGTTTACTCACACACATACACACACACACACACACACACACACACACACACACACACACACACACACACATATATATATATATATATACATTCTTTATCACTTGAATCAATCGGAATCTAAAAACTATCAAGTCAGCCTTTTATTTTCTACATTTTGTAATTTTCGCTTAATTAACATTTTTAAATGTATTATAAAGTTCAAACGGAATACTGATTCAACTAATATAGATATAATAATATATTTCCAAATTTGATTTCTCACTTCAACTTAGTTTCTTACCTACTATCCTGCTTAAATGTCAGTGTGCGTTTGTTGTTCTTTGAAATGCAAAGTAAAATAAGTTTTTATGCTACGTTTCTCTTTCGAAATCTTTCGACGGTTTTGTTACATTAATATGCTTGTATTATTTTTTTACTTATATTGTCTCTCCACTTTTTTAACCAATAATTTTCACTTAAACGTTCGCCTTTTTATATCACAGGTCAAAGAAAACTCAGAACAAGAATTCGAATCCACAAAGTCCTGTCAACACTATTAATTTCTTTAAAAAAAACATTTACGCGAAAGCAGCATATGACGACGTCGATGGAGGATTTCCAGACACAAATAAACCAGTATCGATTAAAATGCAAAAGTTGGAAAAAGAGTCCATAACATACGTAAATCCTGGCACAGTCGAGGGATCATCTAAGATCACAGGAGACAATTATAGTGGCACTACAGCCAATGAGGAGCAGTCGAGGACTGCTATGTATAGTTTGGTACAAAAAGGTCCAAAGACAGGACAGAAGTTAAATAATATGAAACAAGATGTGGCTGGAATACAAGAATATGACAAAATCAACTTCGACAAATCTTATGAAGTTGAACATAGCGGAGAAGTTTATGATAAGACTTATTTCCGCCCTGAGCCCAGAGGAAAGCAGTCAGAAAATGTCTATGACAAAGCTATCTTCTACCAAGAGCAGCGAGACATGGATGCTGGGAATGCGTATGCCACAGCTAACTTCCACGCTAAACCCCAAGACCAACAAAGCGGAAATGTGTATGCCAAAGCTAACTTCCATCGTGAGATTCAAGGCGAGCATAGCGGGAATGTGTATGCCAAATCAAACTTCAAGCGTGATCCTCGAGATGAACGTTCTGAAAATTAGTGTGACAAAATCAGAAAATATGAATCAGCCTAGCGAGTATAGGTTTATACCATCACGACCTATTAGGTCGATGGATGCTTTCTGTATTCTGTAGCAAAGGAACAAGCACACTTGTCAAGCACTGACTGTATGGATGACGATTGTTACATTGATAATAATAATAACGAATTGTCCAGTCATGCTTTCTCTCCATCTCTAATACATTCCTCCTAGTATCTGTATTATCTGATTGCGTGTACAAACAAACACACGCGCACTCACACACACGCATATATATATGTATATATATATATATATATATATATATATATATATATATATATATATATATATATATATATATGTGTGTGTGTGTATCCTACAAACATTCCAAAAAACTAAATTGCTTATGTTAATGTTATTAATTGTTATTCCGCATACTTTCTATAACGGCTTACTTTTGACGTATTCGTATTTGTAATTACATCTTTGGCATGCGATGTGAAAGTGGCTTCTGTGTATCTAAAATTGCTTGTGTATTCGTGAGTATACAACTGACCGAACTGCCTAGATCATATGAACAAATGTGTGAAATTTTGTAACAATCTGATTTACAAGCCACTTCTAGGCCGCACAGGTTTATCCGTTGCATCTCAAAACCTCAAAATCAACGCTCCCGTTCTAAATTGTGTTTATTTTCAAAATTTTATTTAGATCATAAAAATTCCTACGAAACGGTGGTCTTGCATAACAGAGTGGCGCAATCGAATGGTGACTTCGTAATCTTAGAAACTAGAGTTATTTGATCCAAAATACACAGTTCTAAGTGAACTGTATACTTGACATATGAAATCAATCCGATGCAACAAACATGACGTTGAAACCATACAGTCTCAACGGATCAGAGCAAAAATTATGCTTAATATCTCGGACATCGCCAGCAAAATAGATTATTAGCTCTCTTTTAGTCCTTTCCTGAATAAATATAGCGCTGTTTGGACGACGGTTTTGGGTTACTCATACTGAGCGGAGCAAGGGTACAACGCCACGGTGATGCAGACCTCTTCTGTTTGTTCGCTTAATGTCATTCATCTGTATAGGTATTATGGTTAACTGGAAGACCGTTTATTCTTCTTGTGAGATGAACCACCTTGTAGTGTATTGTATTTACGCGCTTCAAAGAGCACGTTATCCTTAAATAGCATAGGCTCTGAAGACAAATATAACATGTAACGTTACCTCATTTCACTGTCTCTGATTATTTCTACACAACTTGTCTCAAAGACTTTAACAAGATGGTTAGGAGTGTACTTTGTGTATGAATCACTGTGATTTCTGACTCAACGGCAAGCTATAGAGGCCACTAGACTCAACAGCTATTGCTACGACTCTATGGTCTAAGAAAAATGTAACAGAAAGAAAGTGAAACCAACAAATCATGTAAAAAAAAAAATCAACAAGCAATTTATTACTAGATAATTAAAATGAAAAATCAAAAAGTCACTTACAGTAATGTGTTTTGAAATCCTAATAATCCAATAAGAATGATTGTTCTAATCACAAGTCCTAAATATAGAATGTTCCGAATTCACGGCTGTGTCCTTGAATGTTATTATGTGCCAATGGTCTCCAAAGTCCTGATGTACTAGAAATCTTGATGTGCTGATGTCAAAATGAAGTATTCCAAAATCTCTGAATAAGTTCAGTTAAATTCCAAAATCATCAATTAAAAATCCAAAATCCAAAAGTTTATGAGCACTGTTATAGTCCAATGAATTTTTAAAATAATTCCTCTCTTAGAATTTGTAATGAATTTTCACAACTGTAATAGCTCTTTACAAGACTGATGGTAATGTCAAAACTGAATAAATGTCCACCAAACATGGCATATATAAAGATTGGTCACATGACAGAATGTTCTAGAACATGTGCCATCTTAATGGAATTTTACTTGTAAACAAAATTCAACCTTGACCTTCAAATTGAGAAAACATATTGATCAAAACAACCTAATTCAAGGACACTAGTTAAACATGTTTTTCCTGATAACATTAAGATTTAAGCAAATATTAAAGTGAAGAAACATTTATAATTTCCCAAAATATCCACAATATTATATAAACATCATACATAACACTATAACAAAGGCATGACGCCGGGACTCATCTCAACAGCAGCTAAAGCTAAGCTAGTCTTTTGATTAAAATCTTTGTGTATGAGTACATGCCCCAAACTTTTTCCATAAACAGCGTGTATGCAAATGATTACATTTGGTGTGTACATCCTGATAAATAGGTTTGTATTTTTTTTTAATTGAATCAATTAGGCTAGTTAATTTATAACTGCCTTTAAATTAAAAATACTAGACTTTATATAGTAATATCAATACAATTTGAGGGAATATTTTCAAGCTGCACGTGTAGGCTTAAACATCTGCTTCCACCATTCCTTCCGTCTTTCTTTGACACAACCTGTACCATCATAGTACCTCAAGGTTTCCAGAACTAGAAACAAATGTATTCAGCGTGTTTATGTTATTATGAGAGCCGTTGTTTGTATTGCACATCTCATAATTTTATATGAAATCACTGATAATGCCTTCTTGCCATCCTGAAATAGTGACCAATCAAACCTACATATTCCCTATTTTCTTGAACAGTTATAGCATTCATGACGTATTTGTCCCTTATGTTTATGTTACATATTCGTCTCTGCCACGACTGGATTCTGCGTTATCTTGCTTCTTAGAAACAAATCCCATTTATGGCTTTAGTTGTTATCACAAGTTTATTATACAATCATAACTATTTATGACTTATTATATTATTATGTATACACGTGAATTTTGAGGAATGTATTTCCAAATACATGGTTAAATATATTTATTTTATGCTAGTAAATTAATTAGTGTATTTTCCAAGAGAAATACTTTTGAAAATTCAATGGGGGGGAATTATCAAAACATATATTTTCACTACGGCCAATAGAGATCGAAAATACCATGAACAAGAAATTTGGTCAGCTACTTTGTCACTAGCTTGGTCTAGTGGTAAGCAAGGCCACGGGACACACAAGGGTACCAGAATCCAGTCCCAATCTGTTTAATTGTTTGTTTGTGTTTATTTTTTAAAATTTGTTTTATTTAAATTTTTCTGAGCATTTTTTACATTGAATTAGGAAAGAGAATTTAATTACTACATATATTTTCCGTGCGGACACACACACACAGAAACACACACATATATATATATATATATATATATATATATATATATATATATATATATATATATATATAGCAAGCCAAAACGTTTAAGCATAAAATTAAAGGCAAATTTGGTTGTTCTGAGTGAATAACCAATATATTCTATCTCGTGTGTGACAAACTCAAGTATTTTGACCCACTCGATGATAATATATCCGTTATTAACTCAATACAAAATAATATCCTCTATCTGTATATGCCAAGATTTAGTGGAATACATTTTTGATGCATACATGTGTACAAATATATCCATATTGACTTACCTTTCCATGAAATATGTACTTTTAACATACTTTCAACAATAAACACAATACATGTTTTTGAATGATTTTCTTCATTTGTGCATGCTTTTATCTCTCTGTATCAGACTATTTTAACATAATGCACATGTTGCCTTCTGCCAGAGTGACTCTGACAATAGCGTAAACAAAAATAGATATAAACTCATTGATCCAACAACTATACTGTTTAAAAAGTATTGGATTGAACAACACCACAAAAAGCTGCACACTTGCGATTTTATAGAACTAAACTGCAAGAAACATTACTCAACAGTCATGCCTCTGTGTATTTATGAAAATCATTCCAACACTAGTTAATGCATAGTAGTCAGACTTTGCTTGTTTTATTCATCGGCAAGAGTCAGTTACTAGACACTTGAAAACACATATTGGCAATCAAATACTTGGTACTATCATAGAGTTCACTACTTTTGTGGGTGCGACTTGAATGTCTTTGCTGATTCAAAACAAGACTCTAAAGAATCAGCGATCCCCTTGTACAGACAATATTACTTACTCCCAAATCTACCAATATAGGTACCGACGAAAAGTACGTTTTTCATGCAACGATGACAAAAGCGTGCAAGGAATATAAAATAATTAAAAGCAATATCATTTCATGTATGTAAAATCCATTATGTGTAATAATTGTAAACTAGCCTTTTTGTTGTTCGTACAATAAGCTTAACCGAATTAAAGCATGTCCGTTTTCGTAATCCCCATACAGACCCCTGAGATATTGTCATAAACGTATTAATGTGGATTCATGTCATATTTCTGAATAGTAAATTTCACTGAAAAATGAAAAATGACTTCTTATACTCCTAGTCGCATGAAAATCAATATTGTTTTAGCCTCATTTGCTAACCACTGGTCAGTGCATGTCGTTTATTTATAACAATGTATGTAGACATTGGCCAGTAACGAGTTAAAATACTTCTCTTTAAGCATTCTCAGCTTTGCATTCTTCAAAGAAGATACCACTTCTCATCAGGCTTGTTAGCAACTTTACCCAATTACCACCACCGCAGACTTGTGCTTCCCCGATTCTCACCTCTCAGTTAACTTTTGAGCTCCTCAACGCTATAGAAATTATACCAGCCATCATGCCCATGACTGGCACGCAACACTCATTGTTATGCCTCACTCATTCATAGCACACCTGACACTCCTGCTCTGTTTAATTAAACGTAACTCCACAAAACGTCAATATAAAACAGCTGGCCTAGCCATTTGTATATTTATTTATACTGTCTGAGAATATATATTGCTCTACTTCCAAAATGTAAAAATGGGAGAGAAGGAATTAAGTTTTATATTAATGTTCGTGTTATGATTAGAATTGACATATTTTTAGCGTATTGTGGAGATAACATAAACAAAGTCAACATATTTGATTGGCTGCATCTTGGTAAATATTCACAAATAATCCACAAAATAGTCCAGATGCAGTAAACATGACATGCCAACAAACATATAAACACATATTTATGTTTGCTTTAGAATTAGATTCCCGGCATAAACACACTCGGTCATGAATGAGTAATAATTCATTTCTCATAACTTGGTATCGCGGTAGGAAGTCAAGTCATCAAAATGTGCACATTTGGGGTTGGTTAGTCCTTTTAGTATACAAAACATAATGGGAATGATTTTCTAGTTTCCTAGGGAGATTTACGTGCCGGACGCAAGCTTGATACTGAAAATGCGTTAAAATGATAAAATATTACATTTATAGTGAATCCTTCTATTAATTATCCTCTTCAATAAAGACATATGATAGACAAGGTAATGAACTCCAGAAATCGCAGATACACAACTAGTCCTTGGTTTCTTATTGGTATTCACGTATTACCTTTTGATAATCTAATTAACATTTTAATCTGGACAAATTGTTCTTATCAACGAACAATTACAGAGTAGTATGCATTAGAGCTAATAGATGCCAAGAATCTGACAGTATATAAATTGTATGATTTATTGTGTGTGTGTGTGTGTGTGTGTGTGTGTGTGTGTGTGTTTGTACTCTGATAGGGTTACGCTGAAATCGTTCGTTTATGAACAAAACGAAAATGTCAAATGTCTCAGTAGATTTTCATCTACTTTTGCACGCAACAGCAATTTTTCTAGCCAATTACATTGTTTATGATTATATGTTTTTCCATTTTCTGCATAAAACATGTGTACGGTCCTCCGGAAGAGGTCACATCAAAATATTGCATTTAATCTGTTGGATATGTGGTTGGCATATTCGTGCACCATTAGAGAACATCAAAGTGTCCATTTTATTAGATTAAACTCGTCAGACCCGGGTATTTTTGAAATGTTTTTATTCTTGTCGTAAAGGATTACTTCCTTATTGGACAGCATTTCTTACATTTATGCCAGAAAGGATGAATATAATAAGACAATGTAGCTGTTGACACACGCACTGTACAGAGACCAGTGTACAGACAATTTGGGACCGTCTCTCTTAGTCAAACTGTGATATCATTTAAAATATCTCTGCAAAGTATTTTTAAAATCTGATAAAAATTTTAAAATATCTCATCTGAAGAATAACTAATTTGCATCTTATTTAACATCCAAACCATAGGGTTATATTATATTGATTCCCACAGTGACAACTAGTTTGGTGACACATCACCCGTTTTCACTTCAACTTACTCATTATAGTTCAATCTTTTAATTGGTGTAAATTTGAACAATTTCACGATGTAATTATTTTGGTGCTCTTCTATCTTAATTTTTGCACATTTGCATTTCATTATATACCAATGTGAAGTGTACAGTCACGTTGTGACTTCATTAGTTGAAAGTAGTATTGCCTACCTTGTTACAATGATGTTGTCCTATTTAAGGAATATTAAAAAAATTGTTTTGTGTCACTAGAGATAGAGAGAGAGGGGGTAGGGGAGAGAATCCCCGTTGGGTGGGAGTTGCATTATATTTATATCTTTCTAAGTACCACAATATAGAGCGCAGTGTGGAATCATGTCAATACATCAATAGTTGTTCTTTCATAACTTTCTGGCACAAGACTAAACATTGCAATGGATCTACAAAATGAAGAGCTTTAGAGAATCATTCCCTAATGTCCGTTGAATATATTTTTTTCTAGTTACTGACAGTAGATGAATGGGTGTATGAACGTAAAATTTACCGTGGTACATGATTCGGAACATTTTGGGGACTTCTGGCTGCGCAACCTATTGGAGTTCCTACCCCCTCCACACACACACACACTATATATATATATATTGTGAGCAATACGAATAAACAATATGAATAAGTAAGAGTTAATATTATTACGAGCATAGCCGTTCGTAATAAGTTAAGGAAAATAAAAGCAATAGTAACTGAAAATAAAACGAAACGTATGGTCCACTTTTTGCGGAATCCATCGTATGCCAGTCACATTGTTGAATTAAATTGTACATCATCTAAAACAATATTGCAATGGAGAAGAAGTAATATAAGTTAAAGTCGTGGCTGTATGTTACCAGCAGAAGGAGGACAAGAGCTTAGTCTGCAATGGTATCAAGGAAATCAGAAGCAAAGTTTACTTTAATATGTAGATCCTCAAAATCAGCAATGACTAAGGACGTCCAAAACGAAAACGACCATTTACGCATAATTTCAAAAAAGGTTACTTTACACGTTTCAGTAAAAATCTTAATACATATAAATTAAAAACAAATTAAAAACACAACTGAGTCCAAAGCGGCTTAAATATTTAAAGGTCATTGCCTCCACATAACATATTGCTTTATATCTCACAAATTATTATTTTAAATAATGTCCACTGCCACAAAACGACCATAATTTCACTCGAATTACTCTCACCCATTTGTGTGTCTTTACCTGTGCGTGTTTTAAATAGCTGAAATTTGTCATTTTTCTTTCGAGATAAATCATTCGTGTATACCCAAGCAGTATATTTTCCAATGGTTAGTGACACAACTTTTTTGTTGTAATGTTGTTTTTCATTACAGTGTATAAATGATAGTTGTGTCATGTGTTCTTACGAATACAGTAAAAGGTTACAAGTTATTTCAGGGAGAAAGAAATTGGATGTAAGCACGACCGGGTTCTAGAGTATTAATATGTGTGGTTAGATGGTGAAAAGAGATATGTACAACATCGATAGTTTCGAAAGGAAGAGAGGTAGAGCAATTACAGAAATCACTCACCAGATCAGTTATACAAGAATATTAGGTCAACATTATGTGATTACATAAATACAACAAAGACCATAGTTGTGTTTGATGGTGGCCACTTTCATACCTTTATATTGAACGTGACTGATATATAATGAACCAAACATTTACTGTGCATTTACAGCATAACATAACTATTTGGACAAAGTATGTCGAGTAAACGTGCTAACAAATGGAACTATGAAACATACAGCATTATAAAGATTTGTTTAGGCTGCAACCGCCATACAACATTATAAAGAGATTCTGCGGCTGCAACCGCCTTAAATCTGATTAATTATGAAAGAATCATATCACTACCACAGGATAGCATATAACAATTTTCTGTACAGGAAGGTATGATGGGGTGGAGGTGGGAAAAATTCTTCCAGAAAAAATACGACACGTCTCGACCCCAGAATGAAATTGGCTCGGCTGACGTGAAAGGTCCTTAGCAGAGAGAATCGCTCCTAGCAAAGCCGGCGCGAAAGGATTGCGATGAGAGAGAGAGAGAGAGAGAGAGAGAGAGAGAGAGAGAGAGAGAGAGAGAGAGAGAGAGAGAGAGAGCGACAGAGAGAGAGAGACAGAGAGAGTACGTGTGCATGCTAGTATTGCAATTTCTTCTAAGTGCGCTCGCTACATAAAATAACACAAATGATGCAAATAATAAGCAACTATAAGCCATACATTAAATATTGTCGTGATTATTAATAAGCAGGTCACGTGCTGTGAAGGATCTATGACGAGATAAGTTAAGTATGTCAAATTACACGTTCTATCCTTGATGCTGCTGTTTGCCGGGTTTGCCAAATGAGATTTAGCGTCTTAGAGTGTAGGCCCACTCACACTAATACAGCAAATAAAATAAATATAGCATTCGTTATATTTATGTATTCTTCACGTACAAAATTACTTTGTTTCAATCAGACTCGAAATTTACAAGATTTTGATTGAGAAAAGTAGATGTAATATTGATTTTATGTATATTATATGTGATGAAGTATGAATTGTTTTCTTATAAAAATGCAGAATTGTATGCATACATATTTGTTTAAAGTTAATATCCATCTTACGCTACTATGCAAAAATTGTGCAGATACAAATGTATAGAAGCAATCTAAGAAATGGAGCCTCAGTTGAATACATATACATATCATCCATTATCGCCAGCGAGACGTGCAACTGCAACGTTTCCGGAAATAAAAAGGAAGTTAATTTAATTGGAGTACTGGATAGAGACAACATGTAGTAAATACATTTATGCCAATATCTTGATTATTTGGTCAGACACTACTTTGAACATTTGGTGTAATAGGTTAGAATTTACTAAGGATTAATAAAGTCGAAATAAGTTGAAAGGCCTGACTGTCCATTTAAGTGTAGTCATATTTAAAGCTTGTATAATAACAGCATCAATGGTAAAAGAGAACAATTATGCAACATTATTTGTTTATATCAATGTCGTGGAAATATGCAATTCATAAGAGTGACTTGTGTGTGTATATATATATATATATATATATATATATATATATATATATATATATATATATATACGTGTGGCTTATGATCATAGCTGATGTTGGTAAAATTAGATGAAATGGCATATGTATATATATATATATATATATATATATATATATATATATATATATATATATATATGCATGTGTTTTCAGCAACTACAGTCTAACAGCTAGTAGAAGTGGTAATAGAAGTAGCATTACTATAACCAAATCTCCTTCTACTGCTACCACCATTAAAAAAGTAAAATACAAAATGAAAAGACATTTTGAAATATTGAGACTCCATGATATACGAGAGAGAGAGTTATACTAAAATCCAATCATTTATAATATCCAGCAAGTAAGCTTCAGATAACTAGAACGAAACCACAAATATATGTAACAAACCTTTTTAAACTTTACTTGTATTGATTGAAAATCATGTAACATTTTGTTTCGAAAAACATCCATGTTTACCAAACTAATCATGTTCATCCCATATATTACTTGCAACAACTAGGTTCAGATAGGGTTTATGTGGAGGCCACTCGCTATTAAGACCAGAAGCTTCACAAAGAGCCTGATTTGGCACTTTGAGCCTTACCATTCACAGTGGATGCAAATAATAACCAAGTTCAGTACATGATGTAGATTTGCATCAAGCGTTAGATGTGCGGAACACGAAAGGTACCTATTCTGAGATGAATATCGTCGATCATTTATATTAATTATACTTCAATACATACTTGATCATTTTAATAGCAAACCCCCTATTGTTTATGACCATGTGTTGGATTTAATTGAAAATATTTTAAGTACGAGTTAAATGCTATGCATGTTTTGAAAATTTAATCTTATTAAATTTGAAAAGAAATTATCCAGTACGAGTTGTAGGTCATCTAATGCTTGAACCGTACGTATTGTGTATGTCTGAAAACCTTTTTCAACTTGAATTTGAAAAGCAACTACTTACTATGAGTAGCATACCTCTCATATCTATAGTGTACCTGCTTATTTATAAACATTTACCAGAGACATTGTCTGGAGAGTTTTGTGTGGTAGATTTATACCATCTCATACATTTATCGTACGGGCTTTGTAACAAATATCTAGCACCAGTTTTGTACTTTGCATAGGTTTCTGAAAAATCTACCAGGTACATTGCCACGTGAGTTGTGAGTACTGTATTCATGCTATCTAATACCTGCAGCGTATGTACTTGATTAGAAAAAGAAAAAATAGTACTAAAGGTATATGAGAGGATAGTTCAATGTAATTGTAAAAAAGAATAAAGGCTGAACAATTACATTCAATTTTGTCATATAATGAAATTAAAAATGCACTGACAGAACTGTGGGAAAATGAAATCTCCGAAACATATAATCTCCAAGACTGAGGAAAACAACAGTTAGAGTTGATTCTCCGAGCTTTGACGCGATTTTAACGGACAGCATCATGAAAAGAGCATGCATACAATTCAGGCATGCTAATGACGATGTATTACAACAAAGGGAAAGAGTACAATAGTTTCTCTCCATTCAGTTACAACAGAATTCGAAATATACAAAGTCTGTTGGAAATATACGTCAGCATGGATATATAAAGGACACTACTGCTGAAACACTGCATGAGATACTACACAACACATGTCATCAAAGCTGGGAAAGCAAGCACAATACGAGAAAGGAAATGAACTGATGTTCCTAATGAAACTAATTCCATAATTCACACGATACTTCATGTTCAAGACCCCAAAGATCTAGGCAAAATGTTAATTACAAATACCATGCAATGCAGAATCCATCTAGAGAAGCATGGCGCTCAAAACAAATTATTTACGAAATTGAAATATAATATAGTATTAGCTTCTGGCTGATACGGCTTCGCAAATCGTATCTAGTAGAAACATATTTGAATAAGAAAAAACAAAAAGTTTGATTAGTACAGCTAGCGAAAATGGTATCAACCTTCTAAGCATCTCTTTCAATGAAAACTTTCATTGTGATTCAACTTTGTATCATAAAACATTTTCACAACCGCATCTGAATATTCCATTTTAAACAATAATATTCAAGGTAAATTGAGGACATACAATTAATGTATGTTGCCAAAGCTATGCTATTACATTCCAGGAAGGCAGTTGTATTGTTCTGGAGTTGAATGTATCTTCTGTTATACGTGCCTTACATTACTTTGACTTGTTTGGCTAGTGTGTTTGCCTTAGGAGTAATTTCTTGTAATGTAGCTTTTGTAGGTTTGAATACCCTAATGCGCATGTGGCCTACAAACAGAACTTCTTTAAAGGCTCGTGATGATAATCAATTAATCCTTTCCTCTATTTTATTTTTGATATCATCTATTTTATTTGCCACCACCTCTTTCTAGTCTTGATAAAAAATTATACTTGCTTTATCCAAACCCATTTAGATACTTTCAAGTTTAGTTCACCCAACGATGAAGCGTCATTGTCTACTTTGATTGAAAGTAACTTTAGTTCAATTTAAAAAAAAATTGTATGGCTCTTCATTCAACATTTTACCATCTAATGTGCCAATGCCTTCCTTCATAACAGTGTTCAATTCAAATTATGTTACATCCTAATTCTCTTTAGATTCAACAGGTACAACAGATGGTGTCTATGGTATAGGTTTTTAACTCTGTTAGATGGTTGCCTTCGGTGCGTGTTCTGACATTGTAGTTCTCAACCTTTATAATGACAGTCAGGGTAATCCCTTTGCTTAGATTAGCTATGTTCAAAAGGTAAGCTAACGAGGTATACAGGCAGATAAGCATTTTAAGATAAAATATAAACCTGATAGTCAACCTAAAAGTCATTTTCAGGCAAAAAGGCAAAGGCAAGGCAACTTTAAAGGCATCTTAAGAAGACAAAATACGACGGATATTTTCATGCAAATTAATTCTGAGTGTGGTGGTGATTTTGAAGCAATGTTTAAACATCTTTTAATGGACTATGATGACGATATTGTAGACACACACGATAAAAAACATGCTGATAATAATAATTTCGAAGATGTTGCTCCCATTGGAAGTTCTAATGTTTCGATTAAAGTTCTTGATCTGTACAAGTAGGACTTTAAAACCTTTGATGAACTAATTACATTACAAAATGTATGTACGAAAATCTTTAAAATGCAAAACAATACCCTTTATTAAGTAAAATAAAATTTTAAGGAATAAATAATAAATAAATAAATATCAAGGAAGGGTGATATCAGTACATCCTATAGGTGTAATATGTAAAACCGGTCGAGAATTGTTGATTACGTTAGCTTGAATAAAATAAGATGACTCATGGATGTATATTATAAAGGAGGAGGCAGAACATAAATATCTGCTTTAACCTACATGTGTGCAAGGCCAACTCAAACAGATTCCTGATGATGTCAAAATGAAGGTAATTAACAATTTGAGCAATATATTAGAGAGGCAATGACTATCCATAGCCAAATAGTGTGAAAGAAGATTGGATTGAGTTGAAGAAAAGATAGTTGAAAGGGTACCTAATTATCATCAATTGAGCTGACAGAATCAAGCATAACATCAATAAGATTAGATATAGAAGCTTACAATAATAATGTAGATTACATACAAAAACATATCCATACAAAAAGGTAAGTACATCTGGAGTAAGAGAGTACACATAGCAGGATACTTAAGTATGTTGTGAGTACTTTCACTGTTAACATACAACTAATCAACAAAAGGGTTATGTGCAATGTTCAGTTGGACGCAATGATGCAAAAACAGAAATTGAAAGAAAAAGGCTTATAAGCTGCTGCAATACCTAATGTTATTGGCTTGGCAAAATGAACTGTGTTCTGTTAATAACACATTTAATTAAACGTGTAGAAGGTGGCGGAGATTGAAGTGATCTAAGATATGGTGTAGGACAATCTTGTGTTGATAACAAATATAGACAACTATTCCTTTCAGTTAGGATAACCAGCAAGATCAGAAGTATATGGCATCATTGGATATGACAAGTTAGTTCATTAGAGAAGGTGGTGAAATAGTTTTGTGTTTGGCTGAATATTTTATTTTACTTGTGTCAGCATTGATTTGTTTGTTGTGTGCATATTTAACCAGAGATATTGAGAGAAAACAGACGATATTTTGAGAAGTAAAATATTGGAAGTATTTACAATATTTTTACTGGATATGTTAACGATAACAGCATATTACACATCCCTAACACGAAGGTAAGGGTTGACACAATTTAATACATTTCAGCTAATGCAGTTACACAACTGAAAACATTAGCGCATAGCGTATGAAACTTCAATAGCTGCGATAGGTTAGGTAAAGCTTTGTAAAAGTCATTCGATGCTAACGACAGACTCGGAGAGAACTGAATGAAGAAGCAGCAAATTGAATATGTTTCGAAATATGATTGCAAACTGTTAATGAAGTAAACACAACAATACATAGAAGAAAATAAATCACTACTAAACAGGTAAACAGTTTATATCCTAAAGTAGTTGATTTGCCTGAAGATATTCTAATGTTCTGAATTCAATTCATCTGTAAGTATGCATTCGGTACATAGGACATCATATCTAACGGTGTTTTGATATTTTGTGCTGTTGAGAAAACTCTTGTGGCAATTTTCGCATTGAGTCCTGGCGTTTTAATATGTTTTTGTTACGAACTGTAGTTGCTCTAATCGTTTCTTCTCACATTTACTTTCCCCATGTAAAGTCCTCCGTGTTTGTCTTTAATAGGCAAAGTGCATAAAGGTCTTTTCTTTTTTCTATTAATGTGTCGCATGTCATCAGTAAAAGTGATGTGTTTCGAAAGAATACATCAGCTAGATTTGTGCTAGGATGTATGTACCAATCTGGTTTAGTATTTAAGTTGTGCAAAGTTGCACAGGTTTTGCCGTTAAGAATATGTGATATGATTTGTATGGGTGTTGTGATTTGAACAGGTTTAACCGTCTCTGATTTGGTTGAGGCAATGCTATTATATAAATAGTTTTTGTATTATCCTCTGTTAAATTCTCAGACGTAGCTGTCTTTGTTTCATTCGATAATCGTTGTGGAGGTAAAGTGATAGTAATTTCAAACCAGGAATATATTTTGTAATATAGGTATTACCGAGAAAACATCATGTTTTTTTCTGATTTATTTTTTAAAAAAAACGTACTTTACGGTGCATATGTGTGTGTGTTTGTGTATGTGTGTGTGTGTGTGTGTTTGAGTGAGAAGTAAATCATTTCCCATAGACCGTAACGTTAATGCTTGGATTATTACTATACCTTCTTAGAAAGTCTAGAAACACACGTTTATATTCTATGCGCAATTTGTCCAAGAAGAATATTGTACAATGATGAAAATGATATGCTGTTCGCCTCTTTTATGAGGAAAATTCCCCTGTAGGTCCCCACAATTAAAATCCTGTCCGGGTGACCTCTCCCAGTTTACATCCAGTAGTACATGTGTGGCAACCATGCTACAATAAAAGCGACCATCTTTCTGCTATATATGGTGTTTAATATGCCACCAACCATTGAATGGTTCTGTAGTCAATACAATAATTAGTTGCATGTGACCTAAAACAAAATTTTTCTTTCACAATAATCATACATATTCAACAGTTATTTTACCGGAAACCTATTACGGAAATATAGTTGTCTCGCAATTGCCGTTTTCAAGATATCGAGGAATGCATTTCAATTTGGGAATACATTTTACTGATTAAACTATATAATTTTCCACGAAAGAATAAAATTATATCCCAGATACGTCTTAGTGTATACAAACAGTGATATTGTTGTAACTATGTAGAATATATTCTAAGCTAAATGAACTACAACGCACCTTCCAACAGTATTCTGATAAAGGGAGATAATATGTGATCGTTACAAAGGCATCTAGTCGGTATACAATATTCGAAATGTTTTGTTTTTCAAAATATTGCTCATTAACTGTATTTTCATGAAATCGGTAGCATTTGACTTAATTACTTTAGAGGGGCACGTATAGCGAATGTTTGTACGGAAAGTATTGTGTAAAGTGAATGCCATAGAAAGAAGAGTACATTTGGAACCCACGTTTGCTTCTTGACTGACTTCAATTATCGCAATTTTGAGAGACCAAGAGGTCACTTTCGGGGTTAATGAAAACCCAAGTTAATTTTCATTTTTGAATAACCACAGAAAGATATTACATTAGGTAAGATCCACCAGTAATGGAATCAGTCAAACATTTGAGAAAATAGATGAATATTATAGGAAAATCAGAAAAAAGAAGTGTCATAAATTAATTGCCAAGTTACAAAAGCAAGATACCAAACTTAAGTGGTAATGTAAGATCGTTTCGTGGTCCTGTTTTGTCCGATAGATGTATCCGGGTACACAAAATAGGAAGAAGAAAAAAAAACTATATTTTTAGATAAACATTAGTATAAAAACTTAACATTTTTCCCTAACCTTTCGTAATTTTGCAATCATCTAGTTCCACTTCTGAAAATTGGTAATTGTCAATCATACATTTATATACTCGAATTTACAACAGATATGTATGTATGTAGAGAAGTTTTATTAATGACTCTGCTGGAAAAATGCATTACACATCATTTTACTATGCTCTCCCACGATACCTGTTTTTAATATCCAGCGTGACTGGATGAAGATTCCATACTTTCACTAAGATGGATGATACTAGTTACCCGCGGTCTCACGAGCACTGGAAGTGTGACGCAGTTGTAAGCAAACCCGTTTATATCCACAGTATATGTGCGGTGATACCAATAAAATGGAAACTGGTTTAGATTCAAGCCTGCTATTGCGTACAATAGACCAATGAGTAGACAACTTCTGAAAATATTACGTTTTTTTCCGGTAATTATTTTGAACCAATCAGCGAACTTTGTTCTTCCTAATACAGTATTTAATATACCATACACATAAGCTGGATCTGTAGCTCTTACAGTAATTAGATGCATGTGACCACGTGTGTGTGTATATATTTGTGTGTGTAGAGATAAAGAGAAATACACGCAACGGCAATTAAAAACTAGCATAAACATAATGTATAATCTGTCTAAGACCTAAAGGATCTCCAAACATTTATTTACACTAAGCATTTACATGTCTTAGAAACACACGACGAAATACACGTTCAGAGTCTAAACTGAGCAACGACCTAACATATTATATAATTTGTCCCCTACAAGTTATATAAGGGGAACGTGTGAGACTGATCTATGTTTTTCACACATGCCAACAAGTTGGGAGGTTATCTGCCTTAGATGCTATCGATTGCACATAAAGCTTTTTCTAGGTCGATTTATCTTAGCTTCAATAAAAACACAAAATGGAGCAGCTAAGATTTTTATTGGTTTTCGTATATGTTTGATTGGATATTCGTCATCTGACTGTAAGTAATGTTATTTCTGAGTTGATATACGAACAATCAATGGCCATGTGTAGATAAATATTAATCTAGGTAGAGCTTAAAATACGCAACAAATTAATGCTTGTTCGTTCATAATTTGACATACCAATACGACATCTCTGTAATCAATTGAACAAGGTGGGGGGGATATGAAATAATCAAAACTCAAGTTTCTCTTTTCATGCTGCAAGATAAATATGATTAAAAAAACAAAAAACTTAAATACACTAAATCATTAATCAGAGCAAAACAAGGAATTTCTCCATCGCTGAGGTCACATGCCTTCATCCCTCCTATCAGTGTGTACAAATGGTCAATCATTTGTATCACTTTTAGTATTCCACAAGGAGACGGCATAATTATTATAAACTTCTTATTTCTAAACAAAGTTGAACATGTGTATTGCTAACGTTTGGCTTATTAATTGGATATAGTGTGATGATCCGCTGCAGCAGGGGACGATGATGGCATCGTGGCTATAATAGCACAGTATTGTCCTCACACACTGGCCAAATGATTGTGGGACACTCATTGGCTTTATCAAGTACATCTCTATTTTTTATATTTTCAAGAGCTGTTGAACACAGTACCACAGTTTTCCAATATACGCCAACGATTTTGTCAGTTTTGAAACATACAATTTCTCTGATTTGTAGTATGATATACACATACATTTCAACTGCTATTTATTTGTTACATTTGGTAAACAGTGTTTCGTTTATGTTGATTTTGTAGTAAACTTTAGCCTGTACGGAATACATTTAATCATGGAGATTAAAGGACATAGCTTTAGTTATACAGTGGTATAGTTGGTAAGAGAAATGACAAAAAAAAAAAAAAACTACCGAAACCATTCAAATAGAAGTAGTCACAAACATCTCCAAACAGTTCTCTTGATATATTAAATTTGGACCTATGTATATTTTAAAAAAGAACAAAGTCTATTTGCGACATATGTCAGGACACGTAATTGAGTAAATGAGAGTAGCATTATAGGATGAAAATTATGCTTGTGTATTTATGTATCTATATATACATATATATATATATACATATATATATATATACATATATATATATATATATATATATATATATATATATATATATATTAATCACGTTTAGTAGATGTGGTGTTTAGTAGAGGCTTAGGCGTGCAGGCAAGGTGATTGGTGCTGTAGCCATTGAACCAGGATTCGGATCTCAGTAAGGGATGAATTAAAAATTATCTAACCTGTAAGATATTATTCTTCCTCCTATATAATTTCACTTCAAATCATCACGCGTCATCCTGTAGAATCCAAATATAGCACTGTTCTCTCTATCTCTCATATATATATTAGAAAAAAGCTGTATGCTTTTACGACTGACAAAAATGAAAAGTAATTATTTAAGAGTATTAACTTATCTATAATCAAACAAAATCTAAAATTAAAACTGAACAAAGACTGTCCTATAAACCAACTATAAATCACCAATGAATGAATTTGATTAAATCATACCACAACGAGATATATACTTGTACGTTCCATTATACTGCATTAAGTTGATATGATGATTTAAAAAAAATATTGGATAGCATAAACACACACACCTCCCTCATATAGTTATGTCTGACTAATTTATGACCTGCTCGATGCTATCTACTAGTATGTGTACCTCTTACATCCAGCCACACGCAACGGTAGTCAGTGTATTTTTGTCTAGAGCAGTTTATCTGTGCTTTTGTTTTTACACAGTACCAAGACTCTTTAAAAGTTCATTCTTGGTGAATAAGTATGACATTTGTCAAAGTTTTATTAGCTGTCACATTATTAATTCTCATAAAAGAAAGCAATTTAATTCCTGTACTTTATGTTGACAGTATAAGCTATTATTTCAGAAGTAATTGTGTCATACTGTCAAATATTCTTCAACTGATAATCCTGTCTGCACCATCTGGTCTCCAGAGGCCTTTTCAAGTGTAACTATAAAGCTCAAATTTTGAGTAACAATGAAATGATACAGCGGACAATGATCTGTTAGCATCTGAAAATGAAGTTGCATTCTAAATTTCTTTCCATATTCAATAAACTCAACATTGTATGTAATAGTGTTTTGTGGATTAGTCGCTCCTGACCATAACGTTCTAAGTTTTCATTAGTCTATTAGTTTCATTTATATTGTCTATTTCGTTTTTCTCGCAGATGCTGGTAACAACAAATCTCATGAACATGTTGTAGATATTGATCTTGAAGATATCGTCGTTACCATAAGAAAGTGCTATGTCTGTAATAATCATTCTACACAAAGTGTTTGCAACCGCATCATTATCATCTCTTTTACGCTTTACATCGAACGATATAAAAAACAAACAAACAAACAAACAAAAACTTCTAGGCATAATCGGGAAATTAGGCCCTAACCTATGTAATACCACTTGAAGTAATTGTTCCGGTTTATTACTACTTGGAGTGTGTGCAGTACAATGATGTGTTGGGTTAATAAGTTTTACACCCTGTGGTGTTTTTTCTTGTTTGTGAGGGGTTAAATAGTTTTCACATGATGTCATCTCTATTTGCTTAGCAAAATTTCAATTCTTTTTGTACCAACAAAGGCACTAACGCCCATGACAGCAGCAAGACATAAATGTTCATAAGTTATATACTTATCGGGCGGTCGTTTCAGCTTATTAAGTTTATGTTGTAAAGGCTTCTCTGAAATAGCATCCATATAAGTAGAAAAAAAGAGAAAACGCATCATCCAAATAATTTAGTCAAGCCTTGTTGTCTCATTCTTTCATTCAGGTAGTATAATAACTTTGATTTGCTCTTGCTTTTATTTTCTTGGAGGGGAGGGGGTTGTTGTGGACAGATCTTACAAGGCTCTATAATATCTTATTCCCCATTCATTCATTGCTTACACCATAATTTAATCAGTTACTTACTTAATGTGAATACTAAACCAATGATGCTGTTGCCATTCTTGTTAACGGTAAGATTACAATATTGTTCTCTTCCAGATAATATGTATATGATTCGCTTAAACTGTAATGATTATATACAGGTTAAGCTATTATGAGTAAACAATACGTGTATCGGTTACTTCTAATCCAATATCAATTTTAAATCTATCTATCTATCTATCTATATATCTATCTATCTATCTATCTATCTATCTATCTATATATATATATATATATATATATATATATATATATATATATATATATATGATTTCTGTATTATGTATAGCTTTGAGGTATCTATTTTATGGAACCTAGTTAAATCCATAAGTGGTAGTTAAGGTTTGATGTTAAGTTTGAGCAGTAATAGCATTGTCAATAAGTGATGTAGGTAGTATGGGATATAGTGATGGTGCACTTGGTATTTTTCTCCCATTATATGTACGAAATGTAAAGCTTTTTCTTGGCTCCTCTTACGATTTAGGAATTACAGCATTGTTTTTTCTCTGTTTTGGTTCATTTTTCCTCTTTTCTTCTCTCTCAGTATATATATTTTTAGGTTTATTCACAAACTTCCTGCATCGCTAATCTTCGTTTTCTTTGGCTCAGATTTTCGCAATATATGTATCCTCCTGAGCTCCACCAGCACGTATTTTTCTATTTATATTCATTCATTTGATCCCTATGTCGACTAGTGCTTGTTTATATTTACTTCATTAATTTGATGGTTACGTCCACTAGCATTTATTTTTATTTACTATTTTGTTAGGTGGTATCCCGTGTGATATCAGATAAAAAAAACATAATCTGACTCAATCCAATGTAAATAATCAACTTCTTTCAAATCTATGTTTGTTGTGAATCTATTGACATTTTAAACATCTTCTTTAAAACAAATGTCTTCTTCAAAAGCATGCAGAGAAACTAACTGTAAGAGCTGAATTGAATGTTGCGTGGTCAATTATATTGCTGGTTGTACTTGCCATTTGTCACTGAAAACTTATTCTTAGAACATTTTACAAACGGAAATCTTTGAATGCATTGATTTAACATCTACGTATTAAACGATACATACACCAGCTATCAAGTAATACATTTTATTTCATTCATCTTAATGACTCCCTCACTCACGAACATATGTGTACCATGCCCTTGTTTTGCCGCTTGTTTGTGTTTCCACTTTTCTGCTTTGACTCTTTCAAAATTCTAGTGAAAGTCTTCCAAAATTGTTTGCCAAGTTCAACTTTACATAAATATCTATTATGATGAGAACCTACCTTTTGTTGTGACTTGTCAACCTTAGACGTTTCTTCAGTTTTTACTTTCACTAACATCCATTATTTTGAAACAAAATTAACACCTAATGTAAATATGATTTTAAGGTTACTTGCAAATTCTTCTGCATGATGTTTTAACTAAAGGGTTTTTCCGCCTTTACTCATCTTAAAATACCTTTCAGATGTTATATAAAGATAACAATAGTAACTTTAAGTAGAATAAAAAAATTTTTGAATAGAAGAATTCTAAAACATTGGAGACAAAGAGCTGCTCATTGGTATACCCCAAATACTACACAAAATCATCTTTACTGAGTTAAGCAGATGTATTTTTAGCTTTGTATTAAAGCATGTTTGAAAATTTGGCGGCAGAAAAATAAAGCCATGTGCATCAATACATGAAAGACTACATTAAGCAAATCCATAACAAGGACGAACAATTTTAAAGAATTCAAAAGACAAGAGTTAGAATTTTAGGGTTAATAGCAAAAATATAAAATCAGAGTGAACGTTAAAAAGATTTGGTGTTCCATCATCAAAGTTGGTAAATTTTGCAAACCAGATGTGTTGATAACAACATCTCTACATAGATTATATTACTCATTGTACCTACTTTGACCAATCTGATCAAGAAAAGCAGAGCAAAACGCGTTCACCGGTTAAAACATTATATAGCAAAACTAGACATATCACTTCTAAAAATGATGAAATGCCATCAAAAAGAAAATGAAAGAAAAAGCAAAATAAAAAGTGAAATCCGTTGCATCTGTGAACTGTGTAATTTATGAGGTTTTGGATGAAATGTTTTGATTACCACGTTTTTATCGTCTTTTGTATCATTTGTTGCATTTCCTCCTTTATACGATTTTTTATCGTTTCTTTGTCATTGTTATATTAATTTTAGTTTTGTAACTATGTTAAATATATAATACTCACGGCCACGGTTGTTAAAACTACTTTTAAAGGAACAAATGCATTAATCGCATAACTTTCAGTGGACCTTTTTTCAGTATTACTTTCTGTGTTTCGTTTTTCTGTGTCTTGATTTACTTCGGTTGATTTCTTTTGTTTTCGTTTTTTTGTTGTTGTCGTTTTTTTTTTTAGTTGTTTTTTTAAAAAAATGTAAGTGTTTAAATGTTAGCAACATTCACTAAGTGTAGAAATATGCAATTACATCCTTAATAATCGAAACCATTAAAATGTCCAGTACCATTTCTTGCAAAGTAATCTTCTTTCAACACTGACCGTAATTCATTCAGTTTTCAATAGCTAGAAATGTAACCATCAGAGATTTTATTACTAATATTTCGACATCTGACAACGATTTTGATATTTCAGCCGATGTCCAATCTATAAATGAACTGTATATTTGCTTGATTTGCTTTCCATCCTTTTTCCACTCCTTGTCGGATAAAGTTGTTCCAGTTATTTGCTTGCATGTTCCATTTGGAAAATTAGTTTTTATGTCCTGTTTGTATTCTTCTTCGGTATTGTGCTGTACCTGCTTCGTTTCGCATTTTCTATTTTTATCTTTTTCACAAAACAAAATTCTCAATACTTTTCCAATTGTTTGAATCCATTTAACTCATGTATACATTGCAGACACTGGTGTAAGTGATTTTGGTCAAACATTTGATAATCACGTTTACAATGAATATGAATATAGAGAACATTATTCCAGTGAAAAACTTTAGGAGAATTTGTTAGCAAATTTATCATGTAATGAATTTTAAAGTCATCATCATTCATCTTGAATGTAGTTGATGAATACATTGCATATTTCAAGCATAGCTTAGACATAGAAGATACACAATTGAAGATAGTCAAGGCTCATTTAAACTCTACAGAGAAAAAACTGCACTACCAAGAGGTAGACAAAAACACTAATACAACTTTTTAAAAGGTGTAATACAAATATATTTTAGCAGCTAACTTTATACATACGCAAATAGGTGGAAGTGACTTTCTCTAATCTTTAGGTTTAGAAAGAGAATATATATATATATATATATATATATATATATATATATATATATATATATATATATATAGTTACGACTCTATGTCTTACAAAATATGTAACAGAAATGAAGTGAAACCAACAATGTAAGTAATATCAACAAGCAATTTATTTTCCTACAATACAAAGTGAAATTCAAGAGATACATACAATATTGTGATTCAAAATCAAAATAATCCTAAATGTCCTAATCACAAGTCCAAAAATAGAGAATGTTCCGAATTAGTTCCAATAGTCTTGAATGTCCTGATATAACACAACCATACAATCCATAATGTATGAATTAAAAAGTAAATGAGTACTTAAGTAATTTCAACGAATATCTTAAATAAATAATTCCTCTCGAAGCACAAACTGTAAAATCGGATCTCAAATGGATTCCCACAGACTGATCTAAAACAGGAATGAATTATTTGTTTAGCACATCCCTATTTATACACATTTTCACTTGACCTATATTATAACAGGATGTAAAGCAATCCAATAAAAATATAGTCTAACTGTAAACAACACTTGCCTTGAACTCAGAATGTAACACACATTATAGATTAAATATACATAACAGCATATATATATATATATATATATATATATATATATATATATATATGTCACATACAATCTAATACTTTAATAGAATCTATGTATTTTTTCTTCTGTTAGTCCATTGCTGTCTTCTAAAACAAAATGTTCCCATCTTTTTTTATCTGTCGGTGAAACTGAATTTATTTTCATAGCTGGTATTTTGTCCAGTATTCAACTGTTGAAGCACCGTATTTATATTGATATTTATAAGAGCTTTTACATCAGCTGGTGTAGGTTCTCCAAAACCATAATGTACAGTCATATGTTTTTTGTTTTAAGATCATTATTAATGCAGAATGTATCCTTTCCGTTAATATATCACCCTCGAATTATTGCACATAATGCTAAATAGTTTTAAATCTAAGTTCTTGCTGTTGATGTTTAGATTCAAAGTTTGATCAACGGGTAATAGTACTAAGCATTCAGTTAAACGTTTCGTGTCTGAAAGTAAACATAAAACATATATATTGATTTTTATAATTCTGGTATAAGATATTGTTTCCTTCTGTTACTACTTTCATCTGATAAATGTCAATACGATGTTCAATATCCAGCTGTTGCCATCTACACCGCCTAAACTCGAATATCACACTGTGATGGTTGTAAACTTCTAAAATATTTTTGTCAAAAATATATTCTGCCTTGTGTGTAAAATAGTTATTTTTATTTTCAATGTATTTGCTGTGTATTGTCTTTAATATATATATATATATATATATATATATATATATATATATATATATATATATATATATATATACATACATATATATAGATATATGGGGGAGGCTGTAAGGTTTATATAGTAGTTTGCTGGACCAGGATTCATCCATTCTATAATACTACAAATATAAGCATTGTTTAAAAATGAAATTGCTGCTATTATTCTGGACAGGATGTAAACCTGAACTGTGTGTCGTGCTTAATGGTGCTTCTTAACTTGATGCCATGAAATGCTGACAGAATTTCAATGTGTTAATTATTATTTACATTATTATCTAGGTAAAAATATAAAGTTCAGATAACTCATACAGTTTGTCTTGATCCTAACTATAGACAGACCAAAGTTCACTAAAGGATATATTTTCAAGAATGACAGAAATGAAGATGGCCAGTTATTTGCCTATGGAATATTTAGCACTTCCTTCAAGAATTTTATATTGCTGTTTTTCTTCTTCAAAGTTAACCTTTAGGTCGCTTTTAGATCATTCTTTCAGAAACATCTTCATATCTGTACAAAGAAGAACAAGAAAGTTTTCTAACAGTTTTATTTATCCGAGTATGTTTCTTGATTTTTGCATTATTAGTATTATTATTATAATTATTATTATTATTATTAGTAGTATTTAAGCTATATATAGAGAACGGGGCACACGCATTAACCAGTTTAACCCTGCAATTGTACATATCCCACGAGTCAGGTTAAATTAAACAATGAGTGTGCTCTGTTCTCTATATTGCTTGTATTATGGGCCAGTGAAATTGCCAAGCTCCCTCCGTCTCCTTTTGTTTATTTCAAAAAACGACATAATAAGATCCAGTATTCAATCCGTGGACATTTTGGCATCAAATATGAGCTGCTGATCCACTGCGACATTGACTCACGTCCCATGAAGATATATTCCATGTCACGTACATTGCGTAATGATCATAAGATGTCACAATGGACTTATTTCAAGGAAGTAGAAAAACAACTAGGAACTTGAACCGAGATTTCGCCAGGAAATTTCAGGATAGTTTGCATTAGTCAAGCAGGATATATTGGTGTTTGCTAAAGCAGAGAACAGCGGAATATAACAAGGAACGACGGGACAATTACAACGAACCGACGAGCAGACACACGTGGGCATTTGCTTCTATTTATATGGATTCATTTTAGATCTAACTGTGTCTGTATTAATAAATGTGTTAGTCATAACAGGGAGTTTATTTTGTGCAGTATTATTCGAGTATGGGTTTTACAGAGATTTTCTTTTTACCGGTGCACGTAAGTATAGAAGTTTTCTTAATAATTGAGGTAACTAGCATAGAAAATAGCATTAGAAAATATGGAGGATACAGTGAACATGTTGTGTGACATACTCCATATTATAAGTCTTATCGCCGCATTACAATTCTTTTCATTCTTTTCAAATTCACAGATTTGATTTCAAAAGGTATATATACACTGTATTTTTATTTTCAAAGTTTGTATATGTAAAGATACCAAAGCCGTTGTATTTTTCGTGTTTTATCTTTGATTATTTAATTTATCTCTCTCTCCCTTCTCTCTCTCTCTCTCTCTCTCTCTCTCAGTGTCGAAATGTATTAAATATTATCAGTTTTTACAGTTTTTACAGTGATGATGCCACCGTTAGGATTAAAATGTACTTTTCATTAATAAAATGTGCTATAGTTTATCTGCTGGTGAAGTTGTTTTATTTCAGTCTCGATTATTGCATTCCTCCCGTCTGTATTTAGTTACCACGAGCTTGCCTTCGTGTAAGCCCACTTGCACTGTGTCAGATAACTGTCAAAGTTGTGGTGCTAAACTGTACGCTAGCATCCAAAATCTGGAAGTGAGCGTACGGTTTTGGCCTCCGCCTCCTGAGTTATTTTGAACTAAGCGATTTAAACGAGTCTCACCTTCAGACGACTGAGGAACGTTCAGCGGACCATAATACAAGTTACATATAGAGCGGGGAACAAGCATTATCCAATTTAACCCTACGAGTGTCACGTATTCTTTTTATGAGAGTTGATATCGTATTTCAATTATGTTTATTCGCTCTTTTGCGAATTAGCAGATTATGATTTTTGAATGGATTCCAAAAGTTGAAACGATAAAGTTATATAAAGAATATAAAATTCTTGATATTTTCTCGTCATTGTCTTTAAATATTGCATGCATCTGTCATTCTCTCACTCTGCCTGTATCTCATTCCCCCCTTCTCTCTCTCTCTCAATGCATTCGTTTTTTGATCAGTTACTACAAGGGTGATGTTAAAATTAGGGTTATTTCCTTTTTAATAATGAAATGTGTTTATGATATATCTTCTGGTTGAATTGCTGCTTTAGTGCTAATCTAAACTCTTTAATCCCTCACGTCTGTACTTGATGTCGATGAAATTGCAGAAGTG
Organism: Margaritifera margaritifera; assembly: GCA_029931535.1. Taxonomy (NCBI): domain Eukaryota; kingdom Metazoa; phylum Mollusca; class Bivalvia; order Unionida; family Margaritiferidae; genus Margaritifera; species Margaritifera margaritifera. Next base: position 929,048 of record JAQPZY010001205.1, read on the forward strand.
AAAGTACACTTGCACTGTATCCAATAACTGACGAAGGGGTGGAGTTCAACTGTGCTCTAACTTCCAACACCTGGAAGTTATGGTGCGTGTTTTAGGTTTCGCCACCTAATGTATTTCCAATAAATCGATTTAAAGCAATCTCATCATCAAAGGAGATTTCAGCGGCCCATAATGCAAGGTGAATTTATTTAGAACTCTTCGCTACTGATGTCCAGGATATTAAGTTATTTCTGCTATTGTGAAATTTAATTAATGCGGTCGCTTTTTATATCCATTAGTATATATTACATACAGTACACCTTTTAGATCTTCAGCATCAGTCTTTGTAACTCACTTCGTTATACTTTCGAATAAGCATCGTCTGTCAATATTAGCTATTTTAGAATTCTTATAGAAAACCACGTTCACAGATTCAACAGTATTTTATAATCAACTTTGTACAGCTGATTCTCCTAACCTAAAATTGTTTACCCTTTATATTAATAGTAGTAAAAACTTTTAATGACATTATCTCAAAAAGCAACGGGCAAACTTAAATACGTATTATTTATTCTTTACGCTCCCCAGTACAGTAATGTCAGTACTCCGCCAGTTGTGGCCAATATTATTAAAAGTAAGATAGACAAAATTGACAGTGATTTCTTCTTAACAGTTTGTTAGCCTCTTTAGACAGAGAACAGTGTGACGTGTTTTTTTGGGCCAGTGGTAGCCATTTGAGTGATCTCAGACCCATTAGTTACATTGTTTTATATACTCTTTTTTTGTATAGATGAGAGCTACCCAAACAGCGCCGTGAGATTATGTTTAGAGACGAAAACTGGGCTTCAATCCAGGATTGTGTTCTTTGTAAAGGGTTAAACGGATATCTTTGTGCATCTGGTGAAATTTCTTTTTTAAAACATTTAAAATAGTCTCATATTTATGTATGATTATTGCAGCGTGAGGCTATTTTCGACTTTTAGGGGACACCTGTATTGTTCCGAATTGTGTCTTTCGTACAAACAAAACATTCCGTTCCATTGCAAAAAAATATATATTCTTAATAACGCAAAGAGTGCTGAAGATTTTCCTGTAATTGTATCCTTTACAGTAATATAAGAGTAGTATTAGCTACACTGTGATTCATAAGCAAGCAATGTGCGTAGTCTCTTTCAAATGGTATCAGGCAAGACAATAATCGTCATTGTACATGCAATAAGACGTTCGATACGGCGTTCAAATTTGTTGGAAGAAAGCATTTTTCTTTTCCCTCGGTGTCTTGTTACAGAAACAAGTAATGCTTGTTTCCTGTGGTTATGACAAATTTTTAATACCTTCTACCATAGAGATCAAAGTCATTTTATTATAATTTCCGAAGAAGCACTATAATAACTTGCTCAAGAAAATGCAGTAATATAAAACTTTCTCTTGTTTATAAGATATCTTTTCTTTTCAATTTTAGCAAGAAAAACCTAATGGAGACCTCTTTTATCCGCAGGGAGTAACACTATATCGTGGACAGAGTGCGACAATAAAGCACTTGCTCCGTGGTGGAATGCAGCTCAGTACTGTAGCACCTGTGTACATGGTCTACCGTCAGACACTAATGCTGAACTGTTAAAACACCAGCAACTAAAACGAATCTTCTGGGTTAATGCTGTGAGAAGACTAAACATAAGTCCAAAACAAGGTAAGGAAAAGAAATTAATCTTAGCATATATTAGTAATAAATGTAAAGATAAGTATATAGTTATGAAATACATTCAATTCACATTCACTATTATCAGTCATCACAAAATATGTGGATTGCTAATATGCATATTCAACATTCTCCTCATGAAAATATGTCAAAAATGGCAGTTGACAAATCAAAGAATTTCATTATAAACCTCTGTGTTGCTACACCGAGTATTTTGAAATTCTATCCTAACGCTACAACAGAGGAAGCCATTAAGTTTGATATGTTTTATATATAAACCCTTTTTACTTTTTGTCGTAAATTGTTTTATGCTGAATGGAAAATAATACTGCCTTTTGTAAATCGCATATGTTGACAAATCATTAAGTTGCTAGTAGTTTGCTTCCTCCAAACAACTATTTCTTCCCAACAGCTTACCAGGTTCGGATTTCAGATACATGAATTTCAGGCACATTTTATATATTTGTCCAGTGAAATGGCACACGATAGTATGAGCTTGATGATTTACTTGATAATTGGTTAAAACATTGACCTGTGTAATTGTATGTCAGTAGTAAGATAAATGACGTCCCTAGCCAAAAAGGTTAATTTGTATTATCCCTATCCAGATGTGTGCTGTCTGCGTCTTATAACCCATGAAAAACATCACCTGTCACATTTTGATGCCTTTTTGGGGGATTGAGGGTAATTATATTTGTCATGGTTCAAGCGTTTAGAGAATTTTGTATTATGATTCGGAAAGTTTTGTTGCATACACTGAAAAATGATGTTAGGGAACGGGAAATAATATAAAGACATTAAACTTCCACTTTCAATTTTCCATAATTATGGTTAAAACTGACAGTTTTCGTATGATATGTTATTATATTGTTAATGTATGTTTATTAATCTCTTTCATTAGTGTTAGGTAGATTGCTTACGCTATTATGGTGATGAAGAATGTAAGTATTTTCCAGAGTTTGTTTGGCATTTCGAAAAAGTGTGTGTGTCGTATGTACAGGTGATACAGAAAAAACAAATTATAAATAAATAATAAAATGTTTCTTTCTGCATTATGATTTCCAGCGATTTGATTGGTCATGCCCTTTTGTATTTATTTTGTTCATACCCGTATGAATCGAAAACTAAATAATAATAATAATTTAGCCACGCCGACTGGCACTACTTTTTCCGACAATAGCATAGCATTATAAATCATACCTCTGTTAACATTAACAATAATGTTGTTTATTGTACACTATCAATAATACTACAATTACAGCCAGCGGTGATCTTCTATACAGGACCCAAAAGGTGCAACATAAATGAATAAGAAAAACAGAAGAATTATAGCTTTCATAGTGACGGAAAAACAATAAAAACAAACAAACAACACCTTAAAAACAAAAACAAACAAACAAAAAGCTAACGTCAGTGGTACACTGTCGGTCAAGTGTCTCCTTACAAAACAAATGATACGCAATGGTGCACTGGGCAAAAAACAAAAAAAACAAAACAAAAAAAACAACAATAAAAGCTTGTTTTTTTTCGGATATTAGTACGGAAAATAAATCAATGGCAACAAAATGCTATATTGTAAATGTATATATTATTATCTGCTTATCTGACATTTGTATCTATATGAGGCACTTATACATAGGCAGGAAACTGTTCAGCCCCAAATAGATAAATATGGCAAAACTGTGACATCATAAACAAAAGGCATACGAGAAAAAAATTAAAGATAAGAGTAAACAAATGAGACAAAACATGATTTATATCTACAGTATAAATAGTCAGAGGCAACTCTATAAAATATCGTTGAAAGATAATGCTGGTATGTAACGTACAATTTTAGTCTTTAAATGTGTAATAATCTTGATACATCTGACATATATTATGTGTAGTTAATGCGCCTCATAAAATAGACAAATTGGCAACAGATGTCAAGGTTACATCATTTGTAATTTCAAAATCTACCCTTTAACAATCTATATCTTACAATATGAGATTACCTGCTCTATACAAGTCTCCCAGTCTTACAAATAATATATTTATAGTAGCACAGTATTATATATTATATTTATATTTCAAGGGTTATATATATATATATATATATATATATATATATATATATATATATATATATATATATATATATATATATATATATATATATATGCATGTTATAAATATGAAATAATGTAAGCAAAAGAAACAAGTCAATGTGCCCCTTCAAAGTAACTCAAATTAACACACATATTTGTAAACCATACACAGGCATAAACATGAAATCAGGTGATTAGATAAACAGTTGGAAACTGTGAAACAATGGCCTAAGTTCCCATTATGATATTATACTGAAGCAAATTTGCATTTTTCCAGACCAAGCAAAGCTAAATAGCTGAAAATTTGTATGGGTGTTTGCTTAAAGCAAGTTTTAAATACTGGCGTTGGGAAAAACACTTTTCTATTCTAGCACACTGATAAGAGTTATTTGCTTTGCTCGCTCATGCACACATATATGCGCATTTAATTCCTTGTATGGACTCAAAATTGGGGCCGTCCATGGGGCAATGACAAACATTTAGTCGTGGGGGCAAGTCAAGTTCAAATTTAGAAGGACACAGCAGGAAAGAAATACATTAATAAGATTGTTTAAAACTCTGATTTTATGTTTTTCCCGGATTTTTTAGTATAATACTGAAATAAATAAAACAACACTGTAGAGTGTAGAAAATGCAGTTCTATTTGTTCAGGCACAGTGATACGTAGGTAGAGACTTTGCAACAGGAAACAAATGCCAACGCTAACTAGACAGTTAAAGTCAATACTACTTTTTGATTTTTAGGGACCAGCACAACCTTGCTCCACGTTGATATTATGAAAACATTTTTTTGCTTCCGTAATAAATACTCAGTGTGTTGAAATTTCTTCGAGGAGCAAACTTGCGCTCGGATCTTATTTAAAGTTTGAAGTTGCTAACATGGAGCACTAAATCTTCAATCTCCAACACCAGCCCATGTTCAGAGGTCATGTTTTATTATATATATAAAAATAAATCTATACGCATAATGAATGTAGAAGAGTGTAATTTGTATCTTGAATAACACACGGAGACAAAGAGCCATGAAAGGTATCAGTATGTGTTTTTTCTTCATGAAAACGGGGGCAGAAAACTGCCCTTTTTCAAGATAGTTCTGTCACCAAATTAGACTATATTATCAATGCAATTCTACACTTATTTATGGTGGCCCTGTTTATATGCTCAATGGAGATATGTTTTATCCAAGACTTCTCCTGTTCATCATCCATTATAAACTTTAAGGGCTGAAGTACTCCAGCTAATTGATATCCTGTAATATGATTTGTAATGTTTCATTTATGCAAATGGATGAGGGGGAGTTCAGGCTGAAGTAACTGATATTACGATGATCCTTTATAAGTTCTCATATGTTCTCGGATATCTTAAGGTAAGGTGCAAATATGATTCGTTCGTTTTGTTGGTTCTTGCATGTTCTTCCTAATGAAACAGAGTAGCATATAATACGACGGTTAATCAAACTGTCATATAACATACGCCGTAAATTAAAAGTCACTGTTTACAATCATTTTAGTAGTCCTTCTCAAAGTAACTTCCTTTCAACTTAATGCACCTCTCTCATCTTGTGACCCATATTTTGTGACACATGTTCTGAACACGTGCAGCAGCCCCTCACGTTACAGCATTCGTAGAGAGCCGGTAATTGCATCCTTCAGTTCTTCTCTGCTTTGTAATGGTTTTCCCGTGATAAATCTTTCAATTTTGGAAAAAAACGAGAGTCGCAAGGAGCTAAATCTGGGTCCTGTGGTGAGTGATTTAGGGTTTCAACGCCAAGTGTGTATGAGTTCTGGATTACAAACGTACATGTGAGTGCGGGGGCGTTATCCTGGTACAAAATAAAACTACACCTCAGTAGGTCTGGACACGTTTTGCGAATAGCCTCACGTAAATTATATATGATTGCAATGTCATAGTATTGTCCCTTCACTGTGGTGTTCTCTGGCACCATGTGGTTGAAAAGTATTCCTTATGTGTGAAGAGCATAATGTGCATAACCTTTCCAACAGATTTGGAATGACATGCTTTTATATGCGATGGCGAACATGTGTGCTTCCTTACACTGCTTTGTCTCGTACGCTTGGGCTCAAAGTAGTATATCCAAGTTTCAACAAGTGTGACCATTTGATTTAAGAAATTACAGCCTACTACTTTGTACTTGTATAATAATTCCCCGCAGATCGTTACCCTTAAACCCATTTGTACTTTATCAAGCAATCTGGGCACTCAACGGGAACAAACCCTTTGCATTCCTAAGTGCTTGGTCAGAATTGTATCTGCAATTACGTATTAAATATCAAAAGTGTCTGCTACTTCTCTTACAGTAATACGTCTGTCTTCCTTCACAAATACTTCCACATACTCGACTATTTCTTTTGAAAGAGATGTATTTGGCCTAGTTTTTCCTATTTATCTTTAACAGTCCCCCTATAAACACTAAAACGTTTAATCCATCTACTGATTCCAGATTTATCAAGTGCTTTCATTTGTATCTTTGTAAAAAACTTTGCATACAAATGTATAATCACTCTCTGTTCCAATACGGACACTTCTACCATTTTTCCACCACGTCTAAATATATGCCTTTAGATAATTCTGACGTTACAATCATATAACGTCATCAACTTAAAATGACGTCAAGTCTTAGATTGGGACGTTTTAAAAATGTTTGCGATTTTTTATGACGTTTGGTTGTTTCTTGTATAAGATATTGGATTTGTTCTAGAACTGTTTGATTAACCCTCGTTTGCTCCTCAACTTTTGCATGTCATTCAAACAAAATAAGCCTGTGAAATGCCTGCATATGAGATCTGGAGGTCTGACATAAACAAATTTAAATGTGTCGTTTGCCTGTGAGATTTTAATATCAACATTCGGTTCAGGTGTAAGAGGATCAACTGTTGCCATTTTCTTCTTAAAATAAGAATCGCCACGATTGATCTTTCTATCTAATCTGTATCAGTTGTCCTAATTATCTTGTATTGGCATCACTGGGGTAATCATGTACCAAATTTTCGTCCAATTCATCGTTAGAACGTTCGTCAATGAATTTCATTTATATGTATACTACTCCTAGGGCTTTCATCAAGTCTACAGCTCCAGGTTTGTCAGGTTGCATAGATGTTAAGTTTAATTTGAGCCCATCTACGTCATCATCTTCTAATTTCCATTTTTGGTTCAGCACCATAACACTATCTTGCTTATCCTGAAACTCTATTCTCAGAACATTTAAAACCTTTTGTATTACTTCCCATATTCATATCCCACATAGCTTGTAGTGTGCATGGGCCTTTGCCTACTTGGCAGTTAATTTGAATATTAAATTTAAATATTCGTTATTCAGACCAGATTGTAAATGAAGAGGTTGGGAATAGAATCCCGAAGACTGACTTAATGGATGCTTAAAACTGGTACTTTTGCATTGAAGTGGGTATTTTTCAATCACGAACTTGTAAAGGCAAAACAAGTATCTGATTATCTCTGAAGCTATCGTTCTGAAGTTGGAAAGCTAACATATTATTGAAAATCATATTCCTGGATGATGGTAATTCATAATCAACTCTGTTGTATTTAGCCCTTGAATTGCACCGTGGTAATATTGGTTGATCGTGTTTTTTTGTTTTTTTTGGGGGGGTGGGGGGTGGGGGTGGGATGGGTGGGTCTTAGACAATACTTACTCTGAAAAGGTTGATGATTTTTTTTTAAATATCCAGATATATGTGATGAACAAAGACTATATAATGTTGCCACTGAAGTTATTTTACTAAATGCTATTCTTCAATGAACGCAATAATTTAAGATTTTGCCCTTGAAAGATGTCAATATGTCTGGATTCTAATTGAAAATGCCTTGTTCAATGACATAATGTCTTTTTTATACTCAGATATGGGCAGACTATGTCAGTAGATCAAATGTAGTAGAGGCGCGAGTTACTTCTTTGAGTTCGATATATACATGAACACCAGTAAGATGACCACATATTGTCACTAGAAATTGCATTGAAGGTATCTCGCATTTCTAGTGTTCTTTTTCAAAAGTATAAACAGCCTTGATAAAGACACTCGCCGGATTTGTTTGCATTATTGGATATTTGGTAAAAATGCCTGTTTCCTCCTAAGAGTTTCTTCTTAGTCAGAGTAACTTATATTAAGAAAATTACGTTTTATCATTAAATCAATTTAAGGCTTCCTGATATTGAGTTTATTACAGACTAATTTAACAAACAAGTGAAACACGCATGAAGAAATAAAGAAAATCATACGCTTATTTCACAATCCAATTCATTTTAGAATCAAATTTATTTTTTAAAAGGTTGATTTTAAGTCTTTAATTGTTTTGTTGAAATTACCTTAGATCACCTTAAATCCAGACACACAGAAAATAAAAGGTATATATGTTTGTGCATAGAACGAATTTATACATTTTGTTTTACCTTATTTCGTTTCTTTGTTTATCTTTCACCAACTTTAGACTATGTCCAGCCTTTTAAAAACAGCATGCTTGAACCATCAAGTGAAAGCTAAATTCCGTTACAAAAATAGAGCTAAATTTGATTGTAGATAGATAAAAGTAATAATAACCGTGATACTTTTTCAGAGTTTAAAGTGTTCTAAGTGGTATGCTTTCCCTTTTCACACTGAGGATTGTTGCCGATCAAGGAAGCAAATTTAGCCAGATAACTGTTGTTGATACTTGTTCAATAAATAAAAGTCAGCTCTGGTTATGATGATTAATTGGATCGAAACTTTATATGACAGGGAATTAACTGCAGTTGGACTGCGTCAAGGAAAACAATTATATGGGGCTAGAGTAGAAAAAGTAACATAAAAGTAGTATCACTAAATTCTAGATAATGTATTATCAAATTGAAGTTAATATAACAAATTGTTACCCGACGTATGCATGGCTAAAAAGCATACAGAAAGTGCAACAAAAAGTGGAAACAAACAAGACTTAAGGCATATTATTTATGCTTCCCCTCTCCGCAACCAAAGTGCGGGAAGATATATTGCTTTGTACATTTTCTGTAAGCATTTGCGTATCATTTAGTTCTTTGAAAGCTGTATATGAAAGTGGCGAGGAGCTTGAATGTAATATTGCTGGAAAAAAAATACAAACAAGAACTGATAAGGGTAACCAGGACTTTAAATGTCGTAAGTTCATACCACAAACTGCTTGTCAGCCTGCATGGAAACTTTCTTGGAATGATTACATTAACTGATTAGAGTGCATCGGCGTTTGTGGATATGGCATATGTACCTAAGAAAAGGCTTTGTATTTATATCAATTTACTTAACACTATTGCAAGTACACATTCAAATTTATGAGCTCATTGATCCTGAAGAGTTCCTTTTACCGTTGGAAAAAATATCACACCGACTTTTTCAGTTTGGTGCTTACATACATAATAAAGTAGACCACATCAACTTTCTTTTATTGCCCAAGTGATTACTCTAGTTTGCATTTCTGATGTGTCGGCTTGTCCTTAAGCAAAACAAATGCGCAGAGGCATAGCTGTGAGTCCTATAGAAAAAGAGGCATTTCCCTACAGTCTCATTTTGCAGACTATTTAGTCTCATCTACTCTCCCCCCTCTCTCTCTCTCTCTATTTTCTCTCTCTCTCTCTATCTCCCTTGGACTTGAAAGTTTTATCATATATAAAACTCTCATTCTGGACTTTCTTTTATCAATTTACGTTTCATTTAATCTCCTTGTAATCATTCTCTGCAGGTTATGACATGTTTTCCATTTGTTCTTGCAATGGAATTGTTAATATAACATGCCCCGGCAACCCGTGAACATATTGTGTACTTGGTATGTATAGTCAGAAAAGCAAATTACTTCATCACCAAAAGATGACGCACTTAGGCAGCCGTTTTCGAACAGGAAATAGTCACTTTGTAACACGTGTACAACTAGATAATGTTTCCTATGCTTTGTAACGGAAACTTTGAACTACAGCTGCATTTGCAAAATATTTTTTTAATGGTTGTTTCTACTTTCTGGGCTAAATGTAGGCTACAAAGTAGGTCATGGTCAGAGATAAATATATACTTTGAACACAATAAAAAAAATTTGAGCTTTCATAAATAGATGTTTCAATCGAGGTCCAAGGTCATACTTTAATATGTTCTCTATTATATATAAATCTCGAATTCTTAGAATATAGTTTTGGTGCTAAGGTAAAGCGGCGGCCAAATATCAGAAAACAACAGTAACTTTGCATATAGAAACACTAATAATACTCATTTTTTACAAGCAGATAGTATCATTTTTTTCTATTTTTGGTGAACGCTTCAGTTAAGAAAAAATATTTAAATAATATTTTAAGACACATACAGTATACATATTAGACAGGCATATGGTCTTCGTCCTCGATTGCTGCGCGTATTAAAGAAAGCTCCAAAATATATGTTAAATTTCTAAAGGAAAGTTACTTTCTGTTGACACTGATCTACTTTAAAGGCTCTCTTAGCCAGTAAATTCAAGCATCCTTTCTAAAGATTATTGTTTGCAAAGGTTCAAATCTTCCTCTAAAATTATATATTTTTACACATGTTGAAATAATGACATATTACTTTGACCAAATGGCTCTTGTAGCACAACTCTTTTGAGTCTTATAATATTTCTTACTTTCTATCTCTTGTAATTATTCAATCAATTGTTTAAACTAGTATTTCAAAGATGATAAAATAAATCATGTATGTCAATTATCATACAGTTGCACTTTACACACAATTTTGCACATCTTAGTTTCTATCCCAGCAAGTAACGTGTATTACTTTTGTATTTCTATATATTTTTTAAAATTTAAATTGTGATATATAGGCTTGGGTGATATGATACAATTATTTACCTATGATGATGTTGATTGTGTAGAATTACTGCATTTCGCGGACGTTGATGGAAAGAATATCAACCCCAGAAGAGTCATATCCATTGAGACCCTAAGGTCGTAAGCCGACGTGAATATCTTTTTTATTTTTTTTAGGGGTACTAATTCTTTTATCTACCGAAATCAACAGGCAGTAATGTTTTTATTAGATGATTTTTAAAATTTATAATTTTTTATTTCTTGGTTATACATTATAAAAACAGCACTCAGTAAATTTTGAAGCGTATATCAAGTATAATACATAAAATTGCATTGCAAAATATCAGGGAAGAAAAACTTTTAGATCACTATACCAGATCATCATATGAATTTTCATAATCGTGATTATACATAGGAAAAACAAGGTGTTTGGACACCAGATTTCAACAAATTTAAATAAAACAAAGTATTTATTTTAGTTCATTTGTTAAAATGTTAATATGACGTTTGATGAATGGACTCACGAAACATCACGATACAGACAAACAATACAAGAATTTCCCCTAATATATTCAGTGTCAAACCGTTCATTTCAAATTAAAGAACAGGAGAACAGAAGGAGGATACTATCGGGCAGAATTACGGAAAGACGAATATACGGACACGCGAAAAAATATTCACTTGTAAGTGATGTGTAACGCATTCGTGAGCACAAGTGCGTGCATACTCTCAACAATACACTTTCGTTTTGTCCTCAGAAATCCGAGTCTCTGACATCACCTCACTTATGATTAAGCCGTTAAGGGAGTCAGTGCAATCCTATATTAGCCTTGCGTGTGCACATGAGGGTGACATTATACAATTATTGCCCTTGTTTACTGATTAAGTGACATTTTGTTTTAACCGTGGATAATTCGTTTTATGTCCTCAAAATTAGCGCAATACTTGTTTTATTCTACGGAAGAAATGAGAAGTTTCCTGGACTAAATACAAATTGCAATATTTGAGTATTTATTCAGAGTGGTGCGGCAACTTTTTTGAACTACTGGTGGTCCAAACACACGCAGGGTGATATGATGGGAACCTGGAGTTTATGTGACGTGTCGTCACAGGCACTTGATAGGTAATATGACGCTACCTTGGGAGTAATATGAGGACATCTAAGAAGGCCTAATTTCTCGGGTGTTATACTTTTAAATGTCACGTGTTTGAATTTCAGCTGATCTGAACAATGATTCTAAAACAAAGGTATAACACAATCGTTTATCAAAGACTGTCTCTGGGGATTTAAATAATCATAGTACAGCAAAAATAAATCTTTTAATAAATGAATTTATAATTCCTAGATAAAATGGTATTCATTGTGGTCGGAGGCCTAGGCGAATATCTTTTTTTTCCTTCAGTTCATTAATCCTTTTATGAACCAATACATAAGTATTTTGAGTTTATTATGTCCCTTTTAGCTTACTAATTAAATTGTGCTTTGATAAATATGAAATAAGATCCAATTAAATACGGAAAATACAAGAAAAAAGTGAAAGGTAGAGTCAATATAAAGTAAGCCGTTTCAATACTTATATAGAATACTGCGATTGATAATAATATTAAGATTAACAATACGTAAAGAAAGAAAAAATGTTTAGAATTTTTTTCTTTTATTTCCTTAAAAGTTTTTTTATGTATTAAAATACGGACAGACGGATGAACAGACGCACAGATAGAAAATTATTTCGTCAAAGATTAGTAATACGTGACGCATACTCAAGCAGAATTGTGTTCTTCGAATATAGAGCAATTATGAATATATATCATTTCAAGTATTCAATCGCCAAGAGTCTCTACACTTGGATATATATCTTGGCGTGGATATAATTATTGTGCTCTGCTGAAATAAATATGTTCCTGCTTATGTTCTCTTTATGTTGCTATATATATTGGATATTATGCCCTTAGATTTAGCTGTTATAGAGTTTGGTGTAAGGAGAAACAGATCTGTCTATGCTGTAACTCGTATGAGTTAAACTGTAAAACATGCAAATAAAATAGAGACAATATAATTAGGCTTCATGTTTTAACAATCATGCCACTGCATCGCTTCACATGACCTTTAAATATCAGCATCGCACATTAACAACAACTACTACAGTGGCAGATGCAGTAGCAGCAACAACAAAAAACCATAATGCTCCTTTAGAAGTATTATATCTTGTATGTCTGGACTTGAAAGAACGAATAAGTTTATTTGCAAACAACAACTGATTTGCCATTCTTTTCAGAAACTGGAAACAAGGGACGTTCGAGACTGCATAGTGATACAATGAATATTTCATCGACAATTTCAAATGCTGTAAGATATACTACTTCAACTCTAACGAATTCAACAATTCAACAAATGCTTCTACGTTAAAGGAATGTTCGCAAGATTCGTACTGTATTATACAGTGGAATTTAGTCCTTTTTCTCCAAACGTATTGGCTTATGAATGAAATGTTGTACTTAACCAGTAATGTTGTGTACATGTGCTTGCATTTGAGTGTATGCTTTTGCAGCATATCTATCTTAAGTGGTATTTTTTTCCGTTATTGGTCAGAAAGTCTTTCTTTGGTGCATACAATGCAATAGTTTGCTCCCAAAAACCTAATTTGTTATCGGTATTGAACATAAATAAAGAAATACAAGCAGAAGCCTGAGTAAACGATTGCAAACAAATTGTTTCTAAAGTTAGTATTGCTATTTCAATTAGAAAACCTACAACTGTGCATTATACTAACGGTGTACCTAGTGATGAACATAAGACAATCTAGTGCGTAATGAAACATACTAATACCAAAATGATATTTTGTTTTAATCTGTCTAAGACAACGTATGATAGACCCATGCAAGTGACAAAGTTGATGCATTCTCTACTAAATATTTAAATTTCTTCCTTGGTTCGACCAGCAGCTACACTTATTCATGAGGCTAAAACAAGTGTTTCAACCGTTGCGAGGAGTGCGACAATTTGGTACCTAACCTAGCGTTAATATTCTGATACAGTTCATCAAACCTGAGGTCTGAGTAATTTATATTCCAGTATCGTGTCTTAGATGGATAGATTTGTGCAATTATTTGTCCGAATATTGGAGCGCAATGTTAAAACAATATTTCCAAACCAAATAGTGAGCCAGTTGTTATATATAGGTCATAATATTTTTAGACTCACTATTCTTATAGCGGAGAAGAATCCACTCAGAGAAGATGTCTGACATTCTTATAATTGTGTTAACATTTGCAAGAAGGTTTTGAATGGAGTTCAATGTAGCCTTATGCCAGATGAGTCGACAGGTGTCAAAATTTACATAATCGGCATCGTAGACGTTTATTCTCAATCACAGCTTAGGAGACGTTCTTGAGGTTTATACTTTGCAGCTATAGTCTGATCTTAGAGCAGATAGTATGGCTACCCGGGATTTAGAAGGCCCTTCTTTGCAGTTCACGCTTAAGCCCCAAACCAAATGCCGTAGCTCCTGGTGGATTTAAAAATACTGTTGCTTTTTTGGATCCCGGTATTGATCTCATTGTAAACTCATGCAACAGAGAGATTTAAAACACCCCAGTATTGGCCTCGCTGTATGCATTCTGGGTTGGGGTGGGTGGATGGATGGAGGTATTGAAGACGTGAGTATAGGCGAAGCTCCGTAGAGAGATGGAGTGAGAGAAACATTTCCGACTTAACTTAAAGCAGGGATTCTTGCAACTTTTAAGCAGCAGTTCGGATCAGCTTGATTTGGACCACATCAGTCGATTATTTGTCAGAGATAGTATTGTTTGTGCAGTGTTCTTTTCGGCTAATGAGATGTTTGCAAGCCGTATTAAGTTGACAAACGGTCAACATTTAATTTTTTGGATCAAAGCATAATATTGGTTTGTGTATACCTCAGGCCTGAAGTTCACAACTGAAGTGTTTCTGATTAGCAGTTAAGCTCTTTTAGATAAATTATGACATCAAAATTATTTAGATTTTAGAACGTTTTTCTGTTTTAATCAAAGAGATGGTCAGGCTCTTCTTTGAGTCAGGGGCTCTCTATGTTTTCAATACATGTCTGTGCTCATTTGTGACACTTAATTCAATGAGTTTTGATGTATAAAACAATATAAAATAGGAATATTACCATGATCGGTATGATCTTAAACTTTAACAAATATAGCTTATACAATTAGATGTGGCCTATCTTCAGATGATAATATAGTTGGAATTATACAAATAGTTTAATCTTTATGTCTTCACTGGAGTTGTGAAAGACAGATAGACAGACAGAAAGAAAGATAATTATGTGGTGAGTTAAATTTGGATTTCAAATTATACAGAATTGCGATGTCCTTTATGGTTCCCAATATCCGGCTAACAGCTTAGCCAAATTACAGAAGATTCTATCGGTGTGAAATGACATCCATATGACGACAAAAAAACGTGCTTGCATTTTTTTTTCTGGTGACGCCAGAAATATTTTCCATGCCATATAGTTTTCACATTTATTTACACCGATATTTATCTTAATAAGAAACTAATGTTTTCTATCTTTTTCTTAGAATCAATGAATACGGGAACATCTGGAACATCCTTATCTTTTACAACTCCTTTATCAACTTCTTCAAATGTGCCCAAATTCTCCAGTGGAAGCCTTAAAGCTTCGAGAGATTCGAGTATCACCACCACAACCAGAGGTAATGAGAGAGGCTAAAAGTGATACTCCTTGAAACTGCTTTACGGTGTGTCCGGTACTGTACAGCGGGTTATTGCCACGGTGAACATCTTGCACTTCCGAGCTTATGATACTTATGCGGTGTTTTGATTAACTCGATATGAGGTATATTATAACTTGTGTTATATATATATATATATATATATATATATATATATATATATATATATATATATATATATATATACGTATAATTTAGAGAAATATTTATCAAGATATCATTCAAACTTTTTTAATTTGGATAATAAGTGTAAATGACAGCAACATGAATGCCTCGAATACTTAGGGAATATTACTAATTTCCCGTATTTGTGTCTCCGTGTATCTCAATACTTGCCTACCTATATGCAGTCGTGGGGTGGGGTTGGTGGGGGTTATTGAAGTAGAGTGTATAGGCTGATCGCCATAGAAAAGGGGAACAAGAGAACGTTCTATAGCATATCTTGAAGCAGGGTTTCTTGCAATATTTTAGCAGGTTCTCAGAGCAGTTTAATTCAGTCCCACAGCAATTGATTCGTTATATCAA
This sequence comes from Margaritifera margaritifera, assembly GCA_029931535.1. Taxonomy (NCBI): domain Eukaryota; kingdom Metazoa; phylum Mollusca; class Bivalvia; order Unionida; family Margaritiferidae; genus Margaritifera; species Margaritifera margaritifera. The sequence continues at coordinate 944,888 of JAQPZY010001205.1, forward strand.
GCTTTGCACGTGAAGTGCCGAGCTAGTGTTTGGTTAATGAGATGTTTGCAAGCCATATTAAGTGGATAAACCGTCTAAATTGCACTTTGTTCAATCGAGGCATACTATTGGATTTTAGATGTATCAGGTCTAGTACAGAAGTTCACTAACTAAAGGATTTCTTGTCAGCAAGTACGCTTATTTGGATACGGTATAGCATCTATTTTACCAAAAGACAGCGTACATTCTGTTCTTTGAATACGCGTTGCGTTAGGTTTCAAATATAACCTTTATGTCTGACAGATGATGCAATGATAAAAGCAGGCTTAAAAAGTATAGATTTATAGACAATGATAGTGCCATGATCCGCATATTTAGCACAAATACCCTGTACGGTAGCATTTAACAGATGTCCTATTATTTGAGAATCTCTTAATTTGATTAAAAAATAAAAGGTTGCAAACTTGTTGGGGCTATTATGTTTATAGCCACACACACACACACACACACACACACACACACACACACACACACACACACACATATATATATATATATATATATATATATATATATATATGATGGTCCAGAGAGAGAGAGAGAGGTGAAACTGTTATGCTGACAGACCAACCAACAGAGAGAGAGAGACAGAGAGAGAGAGAGAGAGAGAGAGAGAGAGAGAGAGAGAGAGAGAGAAGTATGTGATCAAATAGCGTAATTAATGTTTTACTAAAATATCAGCATCAAAAGTAACTTCTAGTCTCGGTGCAATAGAATTGTTATATTATCCTCTGTTGTCTTCAAACGTTCTGATTGCTTCAAATCATCATTAAGAATTGCAAAAAGCTTTGCATACTTCCTAGCAACAAGGACGAAAGGTAAGCGCTCGCTTCAGCTGAATTGCGGCTAAAGACATTATCTAGAGTTATGAAATTATTCATGCAACCAGTTATGCAAAACATTGTATTTGTGGTCAATGTTAAGCATAAGTCCCATCGTCACACAATTCATGACAAGCTTAAATTTAGGTTTCAAATTATGCCGAGTTTTGTTGTCTAGGTAATTCCTCCCAACCCCCAAATATCAATATAACTTTTATTGTTAATTACAAAAGATTATCTGAATGTGATAGTATTTTCATTTGGCAAATAGACTATAAGGACAAGCTTAGTGGATATTGTATATTCTGGTAACGATTGAAATATTTCACATATATTTCAAATGTGTACGAACCAATTCTTATCTTAGTAAGAAACTAATATTTCCAGCTTTTTCTTAGAATCGATGAATACGGGAAGATCTTGGACATCCTTATCTTTTGTAACTCCTGTATTGGCTTCTTCAAATGTGCCACAATCCTTCACTGGAAGCCTTCAAACTTCGAGAGATTTAGATACAACACCAACAACTCGAGGTAATGGGAGAGGTTGGAAGTGATGCTCCTTGAAAGGAAAGCGATATAAACTGCTTCTACTTTTTCAGTAGGATTGCCTAGAATACTTATAAAAGATAATAGTATACTGTGTTTCTGTCTCCTTGTATCTCTTTATGAATGTATGTTGAAAACTGTTCTTACAGAAGTTCGCGATGGATAATTTCTTTGCTCATGTGGATTTTAGTTCTATTAACAAATTACTAAAAACATTATTTTCTAAACATTTTTGTAATTGCTGACACTGATATTTCGCATTGTAATGACACCAGTGGCTTCTGCTGTGCTCTCAGATACATTCTATTCGGAACGATCTGGGGCATCCAGATTTGTAAATACGATGAGAAACATATGGCTGAAAACATTGATGCATGAAATGTGTTTCTTTGTGAACAAAGTGACGATGGCGATGTTGGTAGCAATAATACACATAATAATAATAATAAGAATAATAATAATAATAATTAGTAGTAGTAGTAGTAGTACTTGTGCATGGCAAGAAAGTAGAATAAATAGTGAAAAAACACTAAAGGACCAGCTTCAATCAGTTCCGTTTCAGAAACAAATGTGCAGATATCAGGGGAACAAGAGTCAGGTTGATATAGTGGACTGATCTCATCAGTCTACAATCCCAAGAGCATTCCAAATTTTATAATCTTTTAACTTTTTCTTACATGAATTACTCTATGCAAGATAGCCTAAGTATTCATCCAGTCTAAAGGGAAAAAGTCTTTCATTTTACAACTGGTGACTTTTGAAATGCTTTTGTTGTAATATTAAGTTAAGATTGTTGCGATTTCTTAACTTCTTTTTTTTTTTTTTTTTTTTTTTTGGGGGGGGGGGGGAATGTAAATTTATTAAATTATAAGCCCAAAATATATTCACAGAGAGTGATCTAAGTAGCGGATTATACATAGATCTGTTGCATCTATACATGACAGAATAAGCCAAATCCTGTCCAAAATGTATTCCAAATATCCATTCGGGTCGCTTTTATTTTAAGCTTTCATGGATACATTGCAACTATCCACCAATATCTGTAAACTACGTACAACCAATGAGGAAAACGCAACGAGTTGCCTGGCAACATTGCGCAAATTGATTCATGTAATTAAAATCATAATGCACACTTATGACTTTACGAATTTAATACTTGGTGGAGAAATATCATTAATCCGCAAAACTATTTCCTGGAAGTTTAATTCGTGTGCCCATATCTCTAGATTTAGACATCTGTAAGTACTGCAAAGCACATTAGCAAATATTCGCCAGTAACATTAAAAGAAACGAGTTGGGTAGGGTCTTTTGTTTTATGTTTGATTTTAACATTTTAATATATAATTGACAATAATGATTCAAACTTCTCAGGAACATTTATCACAACCACACACACAAAGAGAAAGAGAGCCCGAGAGAGTTGCACTGGTTTATGGCCCTCAATAATGCATACAGTGATAAACATGCCATATTTACATCGAAACTTTAAAACAATAGCTGCATTGTAATAATAAAACATAATCGCATTCATCATTCAATAATTTAAAAATGAACATATACTCTTAGTTTCCATCATTTTTATTATTATTATTGTTATTATTATTATTATTATTATTATTATTATTATTATTATTATTAATTGTAGTAGTAGCAGTAGTATCTTTTATATAAAAAGCGAAGGTTTACTTTGCTAGCTCTACGCTGAAATTTGTCAAGTTTTCTTCCTCTCCTTCTATTGTAATTTGCAAATACCATTTGTGAAAGTCCAGGCATATGGAAATAATTGGCACGTGTTATACGAATTTTAGTACATATCATAGAAAGTTCACATTGCAGACATCAACAGGCTATCACAGACAACATGAAGACTTGATAGAGAGAAGACATTACATGTGCTTACGGCGGCCTTCAGTCTATCTGTCCCGCTTGTCCAAATATTATAACCAAAAAAAAGGTCAAATAAAATATTGGTTCAGAGAGTATAGATATAATAATCTATTTTCAAATTTAATCACTATTTCAATTTAATTTTGTACTCACTATCCTGCTTAAATGCCTGTATACGCCATAGTAAATTAAGTTTTTATACTACGTTTCTCCTTCAAAATCTTTCCAGGGTTTTGTTTACAACTATATGTTTGTATTATTTTAATGCTTATATTTGTTTGCCACAATTAAAAAAATTGTATCAAATAACCTCCAAATTTAATTGCGAAAATATTACAGTATTTGTTTTAAAATTTCCAAACAATTTTCACTAATGGGTCGCGTTTTATATTACAGGTAAAACAAACTCAGAACAAGAACTCGAATCCACAAAGCCCTGTCAACCTTGATAATTTGTTAAAAGGTACAATTCACGTGAATGCTGCATATGATGACGTCGATGAAGAATTTCCAGATGCAGATAAACACGTATCGATGTAAACTCAAAACTTGGAAAAAGAGTCCATAATATATGCCATCCCTAATAAAGTTGAATGATATTTTACGAGCATACGAGACAATTGTAGTGCCATTACAGCCAATGAGGAACAGTCGAGGACTGCTGTGTATAGTGTGGTACAAAAAAGACCAAAAACAGGACAGAAGTTAAATAACATGAAATAAAATACGACTGGAAATGAAAAATATGACAAAACCAACTTCGACAAATCTTATCTAGTTGAACACAGCATAGACGTTTATGATAGACTAATTTTCACCGTGATCCCCAAGACGAACATTTCAAAAATGTATATAGCAAAGCTAACTTCTACCTCGAAACCCGAGACACAGATGCTGGGAATGTCTATGATAAAGCAAACTTCCACCGTGGGCCGCGCGACAAGCGTAGCGAAAATGTGCATGCCGCAGCGAATTTCCACCATGAGTCTCAAGACGAGCGTAACGGATATGTGTATGCCAAAGCTAACTTCCATCGTGGGCCCCAAGATGAGCGTAGCGGAAATGGGTATTCCAAATCAAACTTCAACCATGATCCTCGAGCTGAGCGTATTGGAAATTAGCATGGCAAAGCCAGAGAATATGAATCAACCTAGGGCATAAATGATTCTGCCACCGCCACCTTCTAGGCCGATGAATTGATGCTTTCTTTATTTTGTTGCAAAGGAACATTCACAATTGATAATCACCAACTGTATGGATAACGATCATTAAATTGATAATAATAATAAAAATCACTGAATTCTTCAGTCATGCATTCTCTCCATCTATCATATTCTCTTTATTATCTGAGTGTAAAAGACACGTATTTACAAACACACACACACACTCACACACATGTTTGTATATATATATATATATATATATATATATATATATACATATATGTGTATTTTTCCTTCAAGTTCGAAAATAAGTAAAGGCTTCTGTTCATCTTAGTAATTGCTATTCAGCTCATTTTCAAGAACGGCTTACTTTTCACGCATTTATTAATAAAACGTTTGGTATGCGACGCGAAAGTGATTTCTGTGTATTTTACTTATGTACAGGGATTAAATCTTACAGTTCGTGGGTACAGATTATACTCCAGACACTGTTGCCTACATACAACTTCCTCATATATAATACCAAACATTTGTAAACAAATGTATGAAACTGTGAGAAAAGCTGCTGTTTGGGTTTACAAATTAAATAGATTCTTCTGTGCCGCATAGTTTCAACCGTTCAACCTCAAAAAATCAACGATTCTTTTTAAATATGTGTTGATTTATTTGTTTTAATTAGATAGAAAACATTGCTACGAAAAAGCGGTATTGCATAATAGCGTTATTTGATCCAAAAGACACAGTTCTAAGTAAACTGGATGTGCGACATAAGAAATCAAACCGTTGCAACAACTTGACGTTCAGACCATAGAGTCTCAATGGCTCAGCGTAAACTTATGCATAATCTCTAGGAAATCGCCGATTGCAACAAAATAGATGCTACAGATGATTACTCAAAGGATTATATTTCAGGATGGCTATATGTCACATAAAGATTTTGATTACTAGTGCTCTTTTTCGTGACTAAATATAGCGTTGTTTGGATGGGATGATTGATTACTAACAGGAGCAATGTTGAAATACTACGGTGGTGCATACTTCTTCGTTTTGCTCGCTTTATGTCGTTCATCTGACTGATAAATTAACGGTCAGAAGAAAAGGTTGAACATAAAATAGATTCACCTCAGAAAAGAAAAGCAATGTTCATATAGAATATAATCCAGGACCAGCTAATCTTGAAATATGTGTTATTTCTCAGTTACCTTAGCCTTCATTGTTTTATACTTAGAAAATTAGATACATTGTTACCACATTCATATATAGTTTAAATGTATAATCTACAATAAGACCAGAAACATCTATAAATGACTTAGAAGGTCTAGTGAAGCTAAATGGATCAAAACAGTAATGGTATGCTAGTTTGATGCACACAGAGAGAGAGAGAGAGAGAGAGAGAGAGAGAGAGAGAGAGAGAGAGAGAGAGAGAGAGATTGTTTACTTGTATTCTAACTCAAGCAATGTCAATGGCATTATACAACTGTTTCTGGGTATATAGATAACGTGAACACAATGAATGGACATAATCTTGAGAATTAATGAAAAGAGACTCTCCAATTACTTTTCACATTCATATGCATTCACGATATCATCTATCATGTAGAACGCGTATTTATTTATCCATTATTACTGCTTGTAAAAATGACATTGCAATTTACATTTGCTACAAATATCGGTATTATATCATGTTATGAAATGATTAAATAGATCCTTAACGACCCATTGTTCGTAATTCGTTGTTTTGAGATATATCCATCTCTCATATAAACTTTCTTGTAGCCATTATCCACAGGTTGAAAGTGTCTAGTTTCAATGTATATGTTGTATTTCCTACTTTCTGCCTCTTTCTCCGTTTTCGAAATCAATCGAAGTTCTTCTGTACAGTTGGTTTTTAACATGATGCATTTATTCTTCTGGGATTTCATCCTTTGCCATGTTTGTCGTTCATGCTACATGCCGTTATCAGCTTCTAGAACACAAGTTCAAGCTCTTCAATTACGTGTACAGGTACTGTGCGCGCTGTTTGTTAAAAAAAGAAAAGCGAATGTATCGCTTAACCAAATCTGAAACTTTGAATTTGATTACCCATGTAAGCCCATATGTGTCAAATGCAATTTGCCAATCAGAAAGTTTTACTTTTGCAATGACAGCAATGTTCTGGAGTTGTGTTCCATACCGTAGACCATTGCTTCTTTAAGGTGAGAATGTTAGAAAATGGCACATACTGCAAATTCTGAAAGAGAAGATTTGGCAGTGAAATTAACAAATATTTCATGAAACAAAAGGATTGTAATATAATTTAGGAAGCGTTTAAAATAACTGAAATGTCAGAAGATTTTGTGAATTGGACATAAACTTTTCAACACGAGACACAGATTGCGTGAAACCTCTTGTTGTCTCTAATATGCCAAAAGAACAATTGCTACTCAACTAGAATATTTTACATGAAGAAACAAAAATGGTATTGCGCATTTTAAAAATAAGTATCGCATATGTTACATTTTGTCTGGAATACATACAGACATATATCTGGAATAAATAATTATATACTAAGGGATAAGTTCATTAATATATTGACTTTGATAGCGTCAAGTATAATTTCAACTCCTTGCAAAATTGAACTCTTTTTTGTCTGGATCTGGAACAAAGCAATCTATTCTAAAGGATGACTTCACTAAGAAATTTGATTTTCATAGTGCTATGTATTAATATGTTAATTACATTAGTTCCAAAAATAATTCCTCAGAAGCAGGAAAATATACCACAAGGAATTAACACCTCACTCCAAAATATCGTTGTGCAACATACACACCAAGCAGAATTCAAACTGAAACAAACTTTACAGATAACACCGCCAAAACGTAGCCCTGTTTGTACCAGGTAGTATATTAGTGTCGTTTTCATACATGCGTACAACAATGCTGCATCCTTGCCCCTTTCCTTTTCACACTTGCCATGGACTTGGTGATGAAAGATGCAACTATGGACTGCAAAAGAGCAATCAGGTGGACACTCACTTGATTCCTGGAAAACCGCGACTTCAGCGATGACATTGGACTGTTTTCAAGTCGGCATATAGATAAGTAAGAAAAAACAGATACACTCAGTGAGACAGCCTTAAAGATAAGACTGAAAGTGAACAGCAAGAGAACCAAATTAATAAGGATAAAACATACAACCATCGATCCTATCACTGTGAATAACAAACCAATAGAGGAGGTAGAGAAATTCACATAGCTTGGAAGCAATGTGTCCGCAGACGGAAACTCAGAGAGAAGCAGCAACCAGAAATAGCAAAGCAAATCAAACCTTCCGTATGCTGAAACAGATATGGAAATCGAAACAACTTGGACTCAAGACCAAGTTGAGAATTTACCGAAGCAATGTCATTGGAGCGCTACTGTACGGCTCTAAATGCTGGAAGCTAGCATAAAGAATAACACAAAAGTTTGAAAGAAGTGTCTGAGGAAGCTTCTTCTGGCCAAACAGGATAAAAAATCAGGCTCTCTATCAATGGACAGAATCAACATCTCTTGTCCGGATTGTGAAGAAAAGAAGATGGCGATGGCTGTGGCATGTATGCCGAATGTCACTGAATGTACCATCTAGAACAGCCATCTGCAATCTGAAGCTGGTATTGCGTCATACATGATATGAATTGCATCATGTTATTCCTAGAAGTCATGGATGAAGCAATCATAACTAAGCTTGCATCACTCTGCTGAAGAAATTTCCCTATATCAGCTCTACATATCATAGATGTGTTGTGCTCTCTTATTTGTCAGTGTTTGATTTTGCAAAGGGACACATTTCTGTTTAGCCAAAGTGAAGTGAGATGTCTCGTACTTGTGTGAACAATGCAGATAACTTCTGCTATGTTTGTGGTGGAGTGACTGTTACATCACAAAAGCGCAGTACAACCACTATGGTTAAGAAAGAATATCGCCTTTATTTTGGCTGCCAAATTGGAGATCAGGACAAGATGTTGGTCCCACACATATGCTGCAACACTTGTGCAACAAATCTTCGCCAGTGGTTGAACAGGAAAAGGAAATCTATGTCTTGTGCAGTTCCAATGATTTGGAGACAGCCGACAGATCATATCAGCAATTGTTACTTCTGCATGGTGCCTCCAGTTGGGAAAGGTGTGCCAAAGAAGAAAAAGTGGACTGTGCATTATCCAAACATTCCGTCAGCTATTCGGCCAGTACCTCACGGAGAAGGACTGCCGGTTCTTGATGCACCGGAATCATTTTCACTTGAGTCAGACGAGGAAGAAGAAGAAGATGAAACTTCTAGTCCTGAACCATCAATGTCACATGACCCATATTTTATCCCATCCTCCTCCTCTGAACCATACCTCATAACACAAGGTGAACTGAATGACCTTGTCAGGGATTTGGAACTACCCAAGAGTAAGGTAGAGCTGTTGGGCTCCAGACTACAGCTGTGGAATCTCCTGGCAGGTGATGTTAGGGTTTCCATGTCCCATGAACGTCAAAAGGATCTTGTCCCATTCTTCTTCATGGAAGGTGATCTTGTAGCCTGCAACAACATCGATGGTGTGATGGCAGCCCTCAACATCGTTCATGATCCAGATGAGTGGAGACTGTTCATTGATTCATCGGGACGAGTCTTAAAGCTGTTTTGATGCATAATGGCAGTGTTTTGGCATCAATTCCAGTTGGTCACGCAGTCCATATGAAGGAAACCTATGAAAACATAAAACAACATTTGATGTGCATAAACTATGACCAACATCAGTGGCAGCCTTGTGGCCATTTCAAGGTTCTTGCTCTCTTGCTTGGTCTGCAGACTGGATACACAAAGTACTGCTGTTGTCTCTCTTAAGAGAGATTGGCCACTCCGACAGTCATTGGAGCCTGGGATGAAAAGTGTTCAGCATCCACCACTTGTTGAATCAAGGAAGATTTTGTTACCACCATTGCACATCAAGCTGGGTCTGATGAAGAACTTTGTCATGGCCATGGACAAAATACAAGCAGCTTTCAAGTACCTCCGTGGAAAATTTCCAAGTTTAAGTGAAGCTAAGATAAAGAAAGGTGTCTTTGTTGGTCCTCAGATTCGTGAACTTCTTCGAGATGATGCATTTCACAGTGCACTGCGTTGCAAAGAAAAGACGGCATGGAAAGCCTTCCAGTTAGTGGCAACAAAATTTCTCGGAAACAACAAGATAGACAACTACAGGAATTTGGTGGAAAACCTCCTCAAGGCATACAAACGCCTTTGCTGCAACATGTCACTAAAGATGCATTTTTTGCACTCTCATCTAGATTTTTTCCACCGAACTGCGGAGGAGTGAGCGACGAGCACGGCGAGCGATTTCACCAGGACATTGCAACAATGGAGAAACGCTATCAGGGCAAACGGAGCCCATCAATCCTTGCAGACTATTGCTGGACAGTGACAAAATATGCTCCATTTAATGAATACAAGAGACAAGCCAAGAAGCGTCGAATAGACACCGCATAAGGACTAAACTATGTACTTATATATACATAATAGTTTTTGACTTTTGTTTCAATATATTTTTTATTTATATAACCCTTTTGCTGTTTTTTCAAGTGTTACATAAACAGGACAGGTGAAATATTATCATGTAAAGCAACCATAAACACACGAAAAGACCTAGGTTTACAATTTATTATTAAAACTCTACTATGTACACAATACACATAGACGTAAAATGTAAAAACTAAAATATCTTGGAAACAGCAGCCAATCAGTTGTTTTAATTGTCATATTTGAATTCAGCACATCAAAATCCCTGATAAATAGCACATTTTTATCTCTGAAGCATACGACTTCGACAAAATTGTAGACCAGTGTAATTAGCTTGATATATTTCGACAACGTGGAGATCGTGATCCAGGAACATTTTGCAACTCTGTAATATACAAATCTCAGTTACTATCGACGGGTTTTCAACTCATGCAACAGCTTATAAGAGTCACTAAGTATTTAAGTATTTCTAAGATGAGGAACAAAAACAAACATAAATCAGTAACGCAAGTGTTAAAACTCGTTGACACTGATAATCATTGTGTATCGCTTGAGTTGAGAAGTACACATGATAATAAATTCCTTTGTAGTGGTCTAACATTAGCTAACATTCTCAAAGGTATCCACCTGCAGATCAATAGGAAAGAAAATGTAGGTGCTCACGAAATGTATATTTATTTTGTTTAAGATTCTGTGCTAAGCGTTGAAAAGAATAAACTAAAGAAAATAATTTTTTAGGCATGTATAAATGTATCTGAAAGAGCTCCGCAACAAGATACTCTGTGGGGTGACCAATTAATGGAAGTGGTTGTACCGAATCTAATAGAGACTGATCTTTGTTTGACTCCATCATTATTTTCTCTCCAGCTTTCCTGTACAAGACTTGCAATCAAAAGTGGTTACCCAATGATGAAAATTGTATGCTGATGGATACTGGGGATAATTTGGGTAAAAGGTTAGATTTAAAGATTGATGTCTATAAATGAACCACCTTTTTATGACTGATGACTGTGTCAAACTTTACGATGCAAAAAAAGCAAATATACCTAACTAATTTAGCTTTCACTGATATAAATTTTGAAATATCAGTACTGATGATTGTACAAATGTACAACTCTACAATCATAAATTTTCGAATGAATATACCTTTTTTGGTTGTACTTTACAGCAAAGAAAAACAAGCGATTGAAAGTATTTTCACTGAAAATCATATTATACCAGATGATATACTAAGAGAGATTTTGTTTATTAAAAAAGGAACAAAAGATACAAACTTTAAAATGAGACTTGACTGGTCTTTTCGATACAATTTACTTACATGTCAGAAATATAATACTTCTGTTTGCAAAACAATTTTTTTGAAAAAATCCAAAATCCTTGTCATCATTCACAGATAATGCTACTTGTTTTTAATCTTATATTCATCTCATTGTATCATCTGGATAAATTTGCTTCCTAGTAATATTTCTTGTGATTAAATATTTAATCGTTGATTATCTCCAATTTTAAATTATATCTAATCACATAATTTGTATTCCTCTATCCACGATCTTTCCGTCTTTCCCCGTCTTGAATGAAATACGTTTTTACTTTGACCCACATAACTCTCTAATTCCAACGCCATTCATATCATTCTTGAAAAGACCATTGTTCATTTGTGGGATGCCATATATGTTATCCTTGGGATAGTCACCAGTGTTATAGAACTTAATCTTATATTTTATTTGGTTGACAAATAATTTGTTGCAGCAAAGATACATCATGAACTATATCAGTCATTAACGCACTCATTCTATCACAGTTATTGTTTGTTCAACTTGAAATAACACACCGCGTAATTTAGCTATTTAAATAAATAATGCGCTGTAAATGTATCGTACATTATTTGAGTTAATTTGATTTTCTGTTTATTTTCGTTTTTGTTCAAGTTCCCAAGCATTGATACATCGTCAATAATTGTTCTCCGTGAAAACGGAATGCACTGTTATTCATCCATATATATATATATATATATATATATATATATATATATATATATATATATTAATTTACATAAACATACATTGTTTGTTACCTACCTTCTTTTGCAAAGGCAGTCATTCATTTTCATATGATTTAGTTTATGTTGCGCTATTGGATAGACATTAAAATAGTCATGCAATTGTAATGGCATTTGCAAATCCACTTGTATACTATTCACTATTGCCGTGACTAGGTCAATGCAGTTAACGTTTCTTTATAATTTTAATTTGTATTTCGGCTTTCCATGAAAAATATTTTATAGGCATGCACTGGTTAAAAGCTGACAAATATAGATTGCTGGCATTAGTATATATGTCGTATCATGACCATGCCACTTCTTATTTCGCTTTCACTGACCAGGAACATGTCATAGTGTATTAACCATTCACACCATATATTCTGTATTGAGACACAACGAGCTAGTTATGTTGCAGTATATTTGTGAACGTCGTCTTGTGTGTTTGTTTGCTTGTCTTAGTGTTCGAATTATTTTGTAATTTTGTTATACCTACATTTTAAAAATCCTCCCAGCTGTCAAATGACATCAGTGTGTCGTCTTTACGCAATAGTCATATCGATCTCCAAGTATTTTTAGGGTGAAATTGTCTATGACATCCCGAACAAGCTCCTAATAGTCATTTTGATATGTTTGAATCGTGAGGTGTAAATAAGTAAGTGATCTGTGTATTGGTATGTGTAAATGTCTTTCCTCGAGTATTTTTACTACATATCTATAAATTTTGTTTCAGAGTTTCGATGTATAACAGAATGAAACCAGATGGGATTGGATCAAGCAAAACCTCGTAGCACAATCACGTGAATGAGATGTTTATTTTGAATGCAAAGTAATGATGATTGAATCTCAGACAACCTAGCTCACACCCTTACTTCCGTCTCTCATAAAATTAAAGACAACAACTGTAAACTCTACCATACTCTTGATCACAGAATTTAACAACGATAATAGCAAAATGGTATCGTTCCTTTATGTATATGATCAACGCATGGATTTTCACAAATAATCACAAATTACATCATTCTCCAACGGATATGATCAATGCATGGATTGTATTAACATATGTGATTCATATATTGATTTATCAACAAATACGAACAATGTATGAATGTATCAAAAATATGATCAATGTGTTATTTATCAACAAGTATGACGATGCATTAGATTGTCACAAATATAATGACACTGACTTTTAGCCCGTGGTATTCAGTCGTTGAACACTAGATATTTCCCATCCACAGCTTCAGACAAAAAGGCCAAGGGACGACTTCGGGTGGTCCTCTCCTCCCAGCCTGCCGAAGGATCCATCAAGAACCTCCCTATCCAGCAGACCTGGTTATCCGGGTTACCCAACACCACAGAGTTCGACGACTCCCCGTAACAGGTAAAAATGCAATAGCTGAGCAGTGTACTGTTTGAGATACGTCTGAGTGCGAATACAGTTATATACATTACGCATACGTGCACACGAACTGATTTCGTGGCACATTAAATTCCTTTATAAGAACGAATGTATGAGATTATTATTATAATAATACGTTCATGCATGAATCCCTCTCCGACAAGAATAATCATACTGGATTTTAAAACTGGAACGTTTCTCGTCATTTAATGCCTACAACATATCATTAAATTCAGCTTGAATGTTCAGCTGTACAATATCTAACTTGGAACAGACTATATTATATTCCATAAGATACCGGTATGTGATACAAGTCTGACTTGATAGGTAGATTGATTGATTGACTGACTGATTGTGGCTTTACGGCGCACCAGCATTGTGAGGATATTTAGCGCCATATAAAAGGTTGTATGATGAAGTATTTACAGATATTAAAAGGTTCATTATCGACAAGCGATAATGGAATCAAACAATTAAAAGTCAAACGATGAAGTGGTGAGGGTAATATATGAAGATTCCCGATAAACAGGGAATGTAAATGGTATGTCGATGAATAGGAATAAAGGTACTTAGGATGAACGATTGTACATATATTCTAAAAATACTCAAACAGATAGCTCTAAAGTTAGATTTTAGAATAGATGTTAACTTCTTTCAAGTAATTTAAAATGCGAGACACGTTTACTGTGTCAAAAAATTCCTTCATGTGTTGAACATTGTAGCAACGATCGCGTGTAGGTTTGAGATCGAAACAATATATCATAAAATGTTTCACAGTGAAAGGTTCACTGTAAGAAACACACTCAGGTGGGTCTTCGCCCTTTTAGTATGTAGGAGTGGGTTATATAAGTATGACCAATTCTAATTCTTGCAGTGACTAACTCGTCCCTACGGATGGTTCTGTGGGAAGGAGTCCAGTCGCCGTGGGTTGGTTTTATTATATGTAGTTTGTTATTCATTGCATCATTCCATGATACCTGCCACTTATTAAATAGACACTTGTTGATGCTAGGTTTAAAATCAGTGTATGGTACTTTAAAATCAGACGGTTCTAGGTATAGGGCCATTTTAGCAGCGCGATCAGCTTTTTTTATTACCTTTAATACCGGCTGGGTAACCAACAGTATACTATATTGTGGGAGGTACACAGCTCGATATGTTTCATGAGAATGTAGGTCAGTAGTGGATTTTCCAATTTCCTATTGTGAAGTGACTGAAGTACTGATAGTGAATCTGAGAAGATGATGGAGTTTAAAATATTTTTGATTTCGATATATTTCAGAGCAAAGTCTATTGCCCTGATTTCGGCTGAAAAAATCGAGGCACCCTCTGGCAAACGAACTTTTGTAGTGAGATTTCCACTAACGTAGGCTGCAGCAGCCTTTCCTTATCCTTTGACCCATCAGTGTGAAGTCTTGTGTAGTTATCAAATTCGGTAAGGAGTTCGTGATAAGTGTTATGAAAGATGGAAGGGTTTGTCTCCGATTTTTTGCCGTCGTGTAGTGTAACAAGTACTGTTGGTTGTTTAAGTAACCAGAGAGGTGTTTCAGAAACGGACGTCTTCTGGATTTTGGAAAGGTCAACTTTTGTATTGTCAAATCTTGATGATATTCTAATGCCAAAAGTAGATATGGCATTTGGTTTGTTTTCGTATAATGTTTTGTATTTTGGTTGAAATACACCCGAAAAAGCAGGGTTCGACTTGATAGAAATTTAGAATAAATTCCCAAATATTCAATACATTAAACAATTTCAGTATATGTAACGGATAGCATGAAATACTAAAATATTGCTTTTCACATACCTCTATAGATGAAGATTGCTTTCGTAAATAGGACAGCTTCCTGACAAGACGCATCTGCATTGTGACAATACAGAGAGAATTATCACTATAAGTACTATGTTTGTTGTAAAATCCATGCCCAGAAAACTCGAGATAAACGGGACCCCACTGCCAGCGGTTTGTGCGATCTGTAGCGAGTAAACATACGTTAGTATTTCGAACTCGCGAAGGCTAAAGACCATACACCATACGTTGCTTTACGCGGCAACTAAACCAATCTAATTTTATTTTAATATATGATAAAAATGTAGTTTCGTGCCCACATTTTCGTGACACAATGAACTTTTCATTATTTAGATTTGTTCTACTGTTCTATATATTGTTACTTGAAACTAAAGGAATATCAAACCTAATTGTCGTAGAAACGGTTATTTCGTGTCTTTCATTCGTCCCTAAACCTATTAACTATGAAATCCTCGGTAACTGAAATATAGCTCTCGTGGTCTGTGGTATGGCTTTTCACCTCTTCTACTAAATCCCTTTTAACCAACATCTTGACGAACAGAGCCTCTCATAACCAGATAATTTATGAATGAGCAATGGTATGTATATTGAACACTTGTAATTTAAATTGCATTCATTATGTGCTGGACTTCTATACTTGCCGGTTCATTTATCGTAGTAGCAATCTTTTGCTTGAATTATTTTTTTCCTCAGAGATGAGATAAGTATATGTTGAGTTTAAAGGTTCTTCGTTTTCCCCTGAAAACCCTTGGTTTTTGCATGTTTGGATCTTAATTTTCTATACACTATACTTCATTCTAACCCAGCACATCCTACAAAACAACTTAAAATAATGTATTCCTTTGTAATTTATTGTTTTGTATCTTTTGTGTATAGAGTTAAGGTACACAAAAACCCTGACAGAATGTATTTAGCTCTTTTACTTGTTCTTGATTTATATAACTAAAAATTGGTACGATTTTTATTTGGCTATTTTAACTTTTTGTCTATAATGAATTCAATATATGTTTTACCCTTTTGGGTGCCAATTTAAATATTCCACCTTGGATCTTTATCACATACATCTTTTCTGGTTTTTTTTTTCTTTCTCTGTTTCTTTTAAATGATTATCTTACGCAATACACAGATTTTACCCTTAGAGTCGTTTTACCGGAACTGCCCCCCTTACCACCGCCCTTTGGGAGGAAGGGTGGGAGGGGGTGAAGGATCACATTTTTTATAACTTAAATATATCTACTTTTTATTGTAAATTGTGTTCAGCGTTTTGCGTACACATAGGGACTGTGTCGGTACATGTTTGAATATAAGACAGAATGAATATAACGCAATGCACAAGTTTATTTGCGTGTTGAACTACATTAGAATCTAAAACCATTTTTCAGTCATGCTAATGGTTCATGCTGTAACAAGATGAAGCCCGGTTGGGATTGGATTTAGCGAAGACACAGAAAGCAATTGCGTTAATGAGATGTTTGTTTATAAATGCAATTAAACGATGAATGAATCTGACACCATTGTAACAAAAAGATGTAAGGAAAATGATATAGTTCCTAACCTGGAACTAATCAACAACAGGTAACTCAACGAGAAAAAAAATATGAATAAACAAATGGAACTTGAGCAAACGTGAATAATGTTCTATCACCAATCAACGAATAGAAGTATATGATTTACACATTAATACAAACAATGCCTTATTCAGCAACAAGGGTGACCAAAGCATGAGATTTATATACAATTACGAATAATGTATCATTAATCATTTATCCACAAGTAGGATGCATGTATTACGAATTTATCAATATATCACTCATTCAGCGATATTTGAAATATGAATTTATCACTCTTTCAGCAATATTGAAATATACCAATTACAACATGGAACATATATATATATATATATATATATATATATATATATATATCGTGGCGTCCAGTTGACGACCAAGATGTATTTCCGGTTCCACCCGCTCTAGTCGATGGTCAAGGAGCCACCAATCATGGTCCGCCCCTCCCAGTCTGTTGAAGGATCCCTCGAGAGCCTTCTCATTCAACACAGATCCGCTGGTCGCGAAGCCTTGCTCCCTCACATCGAGAACACCAGTACTCTCTTCTGAGCCAAAGTCACCAAACAGCAGCGTACACGTAACAAGGAACCCCACAGAGTTATGCGACTCCACATCACCAAACCATACAAAAACAGCTAAAAGTATAATAACTGAGCCGTGTAGTACATATGGCACGGTTAAGTGCGAATGCATTTACATATGTTGCGCATGCGCGCACATGAATTCGTTTCGTTGCACGTTACATTATTTCATCATTCACTGCATGCAGCGTATAATTAAATTCAATCCGTCTGTTCAGTTATAACAAATGGCTAACTTGAACCAGACTATAGTCTTTCTAATAGCATGGCGTTATATGACCTAGGTTTTGACTCTCTGAAATTTAGAATAAATTCCAAAAAGTCTAATATATAATTGCGTGGCACAGGTCATAGTCTATATTAAAGTATTTATTTCACAAAAATAAATATTATGTATCTGTAATCTATACTAAAATATTTATTTAGTCTGGCTGGTATAATAAATGTTTAATTTTTATATTTGAAATGGTCTCATATCCATGTACGGGATTTCAAAACAAAAACCACGATTGGTCCATCACTGTCTATTCTTCACTAACTACCAAAAATGTGCATGCATTGACATTGTGTGAAAATTAGATTGAATTAATTAGTCCCTATTGAACCGTATACAATGTACCCCATGCGAAACATTTTGCAGAGTCAAATAGAGTCTTTTGAAATAAATAGCTGAGTCTTTTTTACCTATTGTAAAAGGAATCTAGACGATAACCCTGAATCTTGATATTATAACTTCATAACTTGTATTTGTAACGGTTTTTTTAATCATTCTGTGTAAATTAACCTTCTCTGTCTCAGTCATTTCAGAGTTTTGTTTGCTATTGCTATAATATATTAGAAGTAATTCGTGTTGAACATATTTTATTGTGGATAATTTAACAATAATAAAACTTAAGAGTTCCTTTTTATTATAGTGGCTACATGATACATAATTAATTAAGTCTTCACTTTCCCAATAGTAATTCTTCTATCTAATATTTAAAGGTTTTCTGTTGGGTGTCTTTTTGACAGTTTTAAATGTGGACATTGCTCCTTTATACTGCTGTAGTGTAACCAGTCTCAGTTAACTTAGTCAATATATCTTCGTAAAACAAAAGTTCAAAGAGTCTTCTCCTTACATACAATATGCAATAAACTTGTATTAACAAATATTAAATATGACTTACGCAACGCATTAATTACCAATTTTCAGTAGGGCAGTTTAATAGTGCTATCTTTCTTTACCTATAGTGCACGACGGTTGGCTACATGCGTCTTTATTACTGAAACAACATTATTTGCACGATAAGATGACATATTATCCTTTCAGCTATTCAATGAGCGCTTTCATCATTCACTCTGTCTTGGTAAGTATATGGTGCATTTAGTTTCATTTTTAAATCCTAAAATTCATTTTTTTATATAAAATAATATTTCCTTCCATACATCTATCTGGTCGATTACTCGAGTCCGGTAAACTCGTTGGACCCCTATTTTGACAAAGATTTTAACTAGAAGGAAGTAAATTGTCTTCGCCACCTGGTAAAGTAAATATCGTTATCGTGGTGTACACGATGTGATTACCTGTCAATATTTGTTATCTCGAATAAATCTTCCTTTTTGTTACTAACTGCTATTCTGCTATTCTGAACGCATTTGTATTAATCCTGACTGATAATCATGAATACAAAATAAAGCGAAATGGGTTTGTAGTTTATAATACGTCAACGATTCTAATTTTGAGAAACAAAGTGATCACCTCTGTTTTGTAGGATACAAGTGACGTGAAACAGCGGATATAAGTGTATTCAAATAGATATTTTATACAACGTTAAACATAAAAATGCGAATATATGCATATTTTTTCTTCATATTTTGTTATGCTAGGCCATGAAAAATACGTCAGAATAGATCTTGATTGTCTGTCATTCAATTACTCAATACATTCGGTACATTTGGTACAAAACACAGATAAATACCTCATATATATTTTACATTGCATATCATATGTTTCCTTCAGGACATAAATTAAAAGGCAAACTCGTGTCGAATATACTGTCAAAAGATACCCCCTCTATACTAGAACTTAGATTGCAAAAATAATGTAAGTTGACAAATATCAGGAAATGTTATCTTATTCCGCAGAAACCTTGTCAGTAACTATAAAATATTTAGACTTAGCGCAACAATTCTAGAGGACACGTAGACAGTGTGCTCGATTTAAAGTGCTGTTGTAATTGGTTAGATTATGTTTCTCTAGAGAATGATTATATCATGATCTTCTACGGTTGGTTTCCACCACATAAAGGATGCATGTATGTAGTTTCTTTCTTAGTTTGATGTGAACGCAATTTCAAGGAGAAGAAATAAATGATGATGAATTAGAAAAGGAATAGTTAGTCTGGACAAACATGCGTGACCGTATGGAAAATAGCTGGAAATGTAAACTGGTGCTAAACTCTAAAGTCCCGTTATACCCTTCAGATTATCAAAACGACAATAAACATTCTAACTTTTTAGTTGCTGAGCTGGGTGTTGAAAATGAATCAAAAATGTGAATTTGTCAATTTTTATTTACGAATCTCTGAGTATTTGTATTGAACAAAATTTTTAAAGAGGGAAACATTTTACTTGAATATTTATGCATGTGGGATAAATGGAAAATTATCCCGATCTTCTACAACCGAAACAAAATGTGCTTTAAATAGCGCATTATGTAAAAAATAATTAATAACCCACAATCTTTTTAAGAGGATACTATATTTTATTTCTCTTTTGTGCAATCGTTTTTCATAATATTTACTACAGAATGTATTCATTTTTCCCAGAGCATAAGACGTTTGTATGATGAAGAACTGACCGTTTTGAACTCCTTTTTTGTTATTGATCCCAAAATAAACAATCAAGTATTTCCTATAATGTCTTCTAAAAATGCAAATATGTGGATGAATCCCGATTTGTTCGGATATTTAATTTATTTGATTTTAATATGTATAGCATATCCGTAGCATACCAGTATAGACATTTTGTCGGGGATCTATCCCAGGTTGGTCTGATAAGAAGTGATCAGTCACGGGTCAGCCTGAACATGTTTTCGGAATACGAAGTTCAATTGAGACACAAATTTGGGGATCGATCCCAAGTCTTCTAATAAACTATTTTTGGAAAACAACCGAAGTAACCCTGTGGAGTGATGTTGGGGATAGTCAAGTAAGCGATGCTTGGGACTGGTGCCAAACTTGCTTGAAAAGCGATTTCCTAGATTGATACTGTTTCTGCCTGGTAAGCAATATTCTTTCTGTTCCATACCACGTCTGCCTTTTAAGTGAATATTGGCATCGACAGTTTGCTTCCTTATATATTTTGTGGATATATTCCAAGTCTTAAGAGTAAAAAATGAGATCGATAAAATGTCTGCTTGCTAATAGATTTGTTGGGTATCAATTCCCAGTTAGCACGGTAAGTGTGTTTTGGGGATCAGTCACAAGGGTACTTTGCAATACTATTTTTGGGGCAAAATTCAAGTCTGCCTGGCAACTGATTATTTTAATCGATCCCACTTCATCATAACTGCTTGCAAATCTACTGTGGTATTTGCTGAATCTTGCAAACACGGTTCTTAGAAAAGTAGTAGTTCAACATTGTAAGCAAAAGAAAAATGTCCAGAAAATCTACTTGGGCCGTTTGCATATAATTATATATATGCCTATCCAATACAAATTGTTTATATGGACTGCTTTTTTGCATAATCATATAAATATAAGTCCAACAGAGTTACAAAATGTGAAAAAGAAACAATCTCTGTAATTGCCTAAATATCTACTCATGTGATCAATATATGAATACAAATATGCTAACCAAGTTTCATGTGTCTACGTTGAGTAGTTTTTTGCGTTATGTTGCTTACCAGTTTCTTAAGACAGACGGACGAACATGACCAAATCAAGATACAAACGCTGCAAGCAGTGATCCCATAATATGTGTAAATTTAATCGTATGCAAACTAACATTAGGACATCCACTATTCTGTATTGGGGATTGCAATTTGCTTTGGCTTAGAATAATCTTTATATATCGATTGAAATTGGAAAGTGGTTTCACGAAGGGTAAAGCTATGCAAAAGTGCAACGTTTACCAAGCTAAAAGAGACGGAATATCCGGGTCAATCGATAGTACAACAACTAAGTTGCTGAATAAATGGCACCTTTATAATAATATATTCTACAACGATATCTTGGTTATTGGAATTCTCGCCGCACGGTCTCTTTTACACTCGTAATTTGAAACGAATATTTCATAGTTTACCTCCAAAATAACATTATAAGCGGAGCCTTCTGTACTACGTAACCTATATTAGTTATATATGGGTCATACATGTATAAAGAGACTTCTGTTTTCAAGTAATCTTTCTTGTCTGAAATGTCAAGAGGCTTAAAAATATTGAATGATATTCTTTTCTTTTAATATAGAATTAAAAGCATGTTTGCATATTTATGCAATAAGAAGACAATATATTAAAAGAAGGAAGATATTAAAATCTGATTTGAGGGACATCTACTATGAGCGATGATTTCTCTGTCATTTACGGCAAAATTGTCGTGTACAGAATGATTTTATTACATAAATGCACTGTACTCTGAGCGACCACCTGCTGAATACGACCAGCGGCCACGATTATTAGGCAAAATATGTTTTGTTTATGCTATGAACGACAGCATCGTGTTACGACTCTATGGTCTAAGACAAAACGTAACAGAAAGAAAGTGAAACCAACAAATCAAGTAAAAATCAACAAGCAATTTATTACTAGATAATTAAAATGAAAAATCAAAAAGTCACTTACAGTAATGTGTTTTGAAATCCTAATAATCCAATAAGAATGATTGTTCTAATCACAAGTCCTAAATATAGAATGTTCCGAATTCACGGCTGTGTCCTTGAATGTTATGATGTGCTAATGGTCTCCAAAGTCCTGATGTACTAGAAATCTTGATGTGCTGATGTCAAAATGAAGTATTCCAAAATCTCTGAATAAGTTCACTTAAATTCCAAAATTTTCAATTAAAAATCCAAAATCCAAAAGTTTATGAGCACTGTTATAATCCAATGAATATTTAAAATAATTCCTCTCTTAGAATTTGGAATGAATTTTCACAACTGTAATAGCTCTTTACAAGACTGATGGTAATGTCAAAACTGAATAAATGTCCACCAAACATGATATATATAAAGATTGGTCACATGACAGAATGTTCTAGATTGGTCACATGACAGAATGTTCTAGAATGTGTGTCATCTTAATGGAATTCTAACTGTAAACAAAATTCAACCTTGACCTTCCAATTCAGAAAACATATTGATCAAAACAACCTAATTCAAGAACACTAGTTAAACATGTTTTTCCTGATAACATTAAGATTTAAGCAAATATTAAAGTGAAGAAACATTTATAATTTCCTAAAATATTTATAATATTATATAAACATCATACATAACAATATAAACATCATACATAACAATCACAAAACCATATGTAAACACTACTGACCTTTACTTAATCCTTTGTAACCAGGATTGCTGAGTAAAGTCTGCAGGCAGAATGCATATTGTTCTGAACCCTCGAAATAGAAAAGGAGTTGAGTCTGGCTCCTGTGTTACATAAATGTACACGTAGCTACTGACCATAGATCAAACAAACGTACATGCTACTACAGTATTTGCCTACCCACCCCCACCCCCGGCAGAATCAATGATATAAAAATGCACAAAACTTAGTCATTTCGTTCATAAATGTAACCTGATTATTGCCAGAGGGTCCCTAACACTGTCATCTGGTTCGAGCTTCAAACCAAACTAGAGTTTTCAGTGTAAGCAACGAGCCTGCTTACTGTCCTCCTGTTCCGGGAAAAATCCATTATCAGTAAAGAGGTGACATCCTTGGACCATTCATACATAGAGGGCAAAAACTGTGCCGTCTGCATCCAATATTTGCAATGTCTAGTTTTCATATTTCTCAACAACGAAAATTGAACAAAATAAACAGATCAAGCATTGTAACTCTTATGTATATGGGTTCAAAGGGATGTAACTCACAAAGGTTAGTAAATTTACGGAATTATTCGGAATGTATCAAAGGGAATGAACTACATCACTTCTGTTGTCTGAAAAAAATAAACTCGCTCACGCAAGTACGGGCGCCTTGTTGGTTAATAAACAGCCGTTTGGTTTTAAAGGCAAACAATATAACAGCGTTATGGATACGCTGGCAACAATCGTGTTAGAAATTGTAAATTAACAAAATAAATGGCTAAGTTTTGAACATTTGTATCTCCTTGAATGTGTTCATGTTTACAATCGTTAGGCTGGAGTAGGGATGGGGTACCTGAGGGTTTTCATATTTAAAATCGGTCGGGGGGTACTATGTTAGCCACTGTCATATAAATACTACTACCATCCTTCTTTCAAGGAAGCAAGTCATGGACGTTCATTGTGTATTGTTTCTTAATATGCTACAAAACCCCAGCACAATGTCGATAATGAGAGGTCTTCTCACCCGGCTTTCACCGTAGCTCGTCTATGGAGTTAATACTTAATGTCTGGTCTTTGTCTCTAATACGTTACCATCTTTCTTCCGGATGGGTTCATTCTGTAGTCAATGCAAAGGTTCCGATTGTTAAGGATGCGTATAACTTCTTTATTTGATTGGTTTTGTACATACTGGTATTTTGGGGCTGTTTTGGTTTCTCTAAGTAGAAGAGTACTTTCTTGTTGGACTATTTGTCTCTCTCAGTGATGTAAATAGAACAGTGTACCCGACAGTATATTTGTATTGTTATATACGCCCTGATGTGACGTAATTACATGGTGGCAGTAGGTTCTGACTTTCAGTTTCCAGTCCTATTTTCTGTATTTGTGTTGGTCATGTGCCGTGGTACAAATGGATACATACGTCCAGTGTTAGAGTGGATAAACTTCCTGTCATATATCTCCATTCAAAATGACGGATGCGAAAAGACTCTGAGAGATCCAATGCCGTTGTGAGACGAAACAGAACTGACCAAACCCGGCACGCTACATATGTACAGTTACCTGTTCGTCAACAACACGAGCGTAAACGAACATCAACAAGTGCTAAAGGCCCTACAGGTGAGATAATGTTCTCCAAATATAAGAATGAATGTATTATTTCTATTGAGAAATATAAATTTCTAAGTATTGATAACAAATTGGAATCGATGTTTATTTGTTTCAAGAAGCAAAAACCGCCAATGACAGGCTTTCGAAAGTGAAGCACGTTGTCCGTGCAGACTATGCAACAGTTGATACTAATACGGAGCGAATCAATGTACTTGCTCACAAGTCGACTGACGTGGAATCCCGCCAAAGACGGAACAATCTTATGTTATTTGCTGTACCCGAAATAGTATACACGGATTCAACGACAGTCCTTACTTAATTCCTGCAAGACAAACTATATCTAGACCCAGATGCGATATATTCACAGAACTCACAGAATCGGAAGTGGCCTGCATTAGAATCGTTCTAGAATCAGTTCAGTCAGTAAAGATTTTGCACAAGCCTCTCATTGCTGCATTCCGTGATTATCAGGATGTTGAACGTATCCGTTCCAATACAACAAAGTCCCAAAGGACGAAATTTGGCATCTTCTGTGATTATACTGAAGAAATAGTTGCTGCCCTAAAACTTTACTGGCCGAGAAGAAAATCCTGAAGAGAAAATAGTCTACATTAAAGATTATGATCAAATTTCCCCCCACCCGCCCCCAGGTAATGATTGATAGGCATGTGCATATGGATATGTGCACAAAGATATGTTCCTGGCTCGCAAATGATTATGTGACTCAGTTGACTTGACCCAGCTCAGCCCGGGCAAATGCAATAAATAAATCCCGATGCTAACAGTAATATCACCGTTCATGTTAAACATGACAACCCTGCTACGAGCGTGCTGTTCGACACCAATAGTGTTCTGAATCCTGACAATTCAGATATGGATATGTATGACGCGGTGAACGACTCAACCGATGGTGGCAGTTCCAGTGAAACCAAAACAGAAAATAGCATAGAATCCAGAGCATGAGCCGATCGTCCGTCATCAGCTACAAGTCTGAATGTAACCACTTTCCCTCTCGAAAACGTGGCAATCACCACGTATAGCCAATTCTTCAGGCGATACTACAGGTCAAACTAGTATACCCTATACTGAAGACGTAGATTTACTGTGTAAACCTCCCGGCCCGACCAACGCAAATAGGTATTTGGCAAACACATCTGATGTAAATTCCTATGTGACTGTACACAATAACAATAATAATAAGAGCAATAACAATAGCTGCACTGAAAATAATAGGTCACACCCATATAATAACAGGTAAATTAATCCACACAAAATCAAATGTGGGTCAATACCTTTGTGTAGCCTTAAACGTACATTATTATACCCAAAATTTTGTGATCTTGTATAAAATTATAATATTTTCTGTGTCAATGAAGCAAATATGGATAATTGTAATCTTATTAATCTAGCAGAATATGACCTTTTATCAAAATAGGAAACAAAATATAACCTAAGAAGTAGGGTATTGGTGCATTTATCAGACTTTCTCTCTCGCCTTATGTAAATGTAGTCGATACCAACTAGGATTATGTTCTTTTTTGGTTCAAAATTGAATACGTCTATATTTAGTAGTCATTAAGTTCTTATTTTGTATGCGGATTATGTGCCCCAAGCTAATGCTTTGTTTTATAACCTAGATGAAGCTAATATGTGTGAAACATAAATAACTGATATGAGCATCCCACAAAAATATGTATTTGTATGCGAAACTTCGTTGCGAGAACCCGCACTAAATATAATGTAATAGAGCCAGAAAAATCCTCCTCACGACAGTTTGACTTTGATTGTACTATGCGTGACTATTTTGAGATTTCATCGGTACCTGATCAATATAATCTTGCCAGTCATAGCATTTCACAAGCTGCTGCGATCAATAATGAGGGCAACACATTACTTGAAATTTACAAAAGTAATAATACTTTATTTTAAATGGGAGTGGTAGGATGGGATTGAAATTTGGTGCGCCAACATTTCGGAATATCTTTGTTAAAGATGTTTCATTAGTTTTTGCACCTGTTTTAAAATATATTCATAGTTTTAGTATTTTGGAATTAGAACCACTCTACACAGACAGACATGCGTTGTTAACAGCAATTCTTAAATGTAAAAAAGTGCAAATTGCCAACCAAATATACTTCCAAGTAAACCTGTATATACTAGACACAATTAGAGAGAAATACAAAGTCTTCGTTCATAGAAAATATAGATAAACACAAAATAAATGAGACAAACGCAATTTTAAGCTACGTTCAGCAAAACATATATGCGTTAAATAGTTCAGCTATCAATAATATATGTGACATAATATCTAGATTTTCAGTGAGTCAGCAGCAAAAAACGAAACATTTGCATGTACCTGAGGGGTGAGCAAAACATTTAGACTAAGACTGATAAGAAATATTGGTTTGACTTTAAATGCGACGCACAAAACATTATCATATAACTAGAAAAAACACAGCATGAAACCTTCACAAAAGACAAAAGATAATCTTAAGGAAACTAGTAATAATTATAAGCGGATTGTGAATCGCTACATTACTAATAAAACCACATAACTCAAGAAAACTTTAGAACACTTGCGAGCAAAACCCCGAAATATTTTCGGAAAATTATAAGCAGTATGGAGCAAAATTAAGACAATACAAACATTGACTTGGACACGCTGGACAACTATTTTAATAATCTTAACGAATATACTAAATATAATGAAGAAAACTTTGTTGATGCATTGATAGTCAACATAAGCAAAGATCGTGAAATTCTTAACTCGCCCATTATCGAAGAGGAGATATACAGGTGCAGAAATGTATTTCAAAGTAGAAAAAGCCCATATAATGACAGAATCATTAAAGAGTATATTACATTCACTTCAGACATATTCTTGCAAACGTATGTCTCTTTCTTCAACCTCATACTTGATATAAGTATTATTCCGGACTCTTGACTTATGGGTAGTATACGATCAATTTTCAAATACACTGGGGATCCCAATCAACCCGAGAATTACCGGCCAACAACAATTTTAAGTTATTTCAGCAAACTATTCACTGCTCTCTTGAATCTTGGACTTAATGCTTTTTTTAAGTGAACATAACATTTGAGAAAAACCTCAAGCAGGATTTAGAGCAGGGTGCTCAACAAAGGAACACATATTTGCATTATATATACGGGCAGACATCTTGAAATTCAAAAATAAATACAGATTTTTAAAAATTGCTGTTTTATAGATTTAAGTACAGCTTTTGACTTAGTTTGGCTTTGGATGAAAATACTAAGTAATGATATGAATATGATTCAGGATAATTAACGACTTATAACAAGAGATAAAGTTCAGTGTAACGTATGCAGGGTAAGACAAGGTAAAAATCTGTTACAAGTTATATTCTTCTTGTTTTCCAATGACCTTGAAAACGTTTTGTGCAGTAATATCAATATAATGGGATAAACATTGAATTTACTAGTCATGATACTGTTATATATCTTAAATTGTTAGTCTTTTTGTATGCAGATGATACTGTTATCCTTGGTACTAATGGAGACTCTTGCCATCAGCATTTAAACACTTTTTGCGAACATTCTTTATCATGGAAGTTGAACACAGACTATACAAATGCCATAGTAATGATTTTCGGTGAACGAAACAATCATTGATATACTTCCAAACGTGATGAATATATCTTATATGTTTGTAATTAATTCAAATACCACGGGATCTTTTGTTTCCAGAATTAGCAAACGTTTTAAAGCTTTTGGACATAATGTTGAACATGCCAGAAAAGCAATGTATCTTTTATACAAAAAGATACGTAACTTCCATATTCCAATTTACTTAAAACTGCAACTCTTCAATCATCTATTTTTGCCAATTCGGCTTTACGGGTGAGAAATCTGGTTTTTTGGAATTCCAAGATTATTGAGAATTTGCATCATGAATTTCTACGATATATCACAACTCATGAAACGCACTCAACTTTATATGATGTATGGTGAGCTGGGAAGAAAACCATGTGCCATTTATATTAAGCTGAGAATGATTTGATTTGGGATTTTAATAATAAATGCAAAAAGCTCCAAAATTTGAACACTTTATATAAAATTATGTGTAATGATTCTAATGAATGTTCTAATTATGAACGGGTTTCTCCGATTAAAAGCATTTTGATTTGTGTTGGTTGATACGATATTTTTTACCAAGATTAAAAAAGCAACCATAAAGCCACCAAAACCAGTATTGTAAAAACATTGAGTGATTAGTATCTAGAAGAATTAAATGTGAAAGTATGTGACTCGCCCAAGGGAAGAAACTATTATACTTTCAAACAAGACCTTGATATTGAAGATTATCTAATATCACTACCGAAAACGATATACAATCCAATACTTAAATTTAGGACCTGTAACCACAAGATACATCTTGAAAATTGGCGCTGGGAAATTATATCATGCGAGGATAGAATATGTAGCCTATGTGGAAGGGCAGAAGTGGGGATGAGTCTTGCTATTTACTTATCTATACGCCTGTGTTTTAGCATTAGATCAAATTTGATGACGCTTCGGGAACTACTGTCCACAATAAATAAATCAAAATTTATAAAGTTACCTAAATTTTCAAAAGCATTATGAGTGTATCTGCATGACTAATGAAAACAAAATCTTTATTTTTAAGGAGGATAGATCAAGTTTGTTTAATTCTTTATAACGATGTTCATTATTTGTACCTGTCTATATACTGTGTTAATTTTTAATGACATTTCGTTTGATCTAAATGTGTTAAAAAGAATGATAAAACCTAAAGCATTCGCCTGTTATTTTCATTTCGTATAACCGTTTATATGTATGTTGCTTATTATATATCTGGATTTTACGCATATCTACAATATAATTGTGTACGATTTTATCTCAACCTTTCATTAATAAGAACAGTAGAATTTTCATCAGATGCCATGGGACTCTCTGTAAGGCTGTTGTTCTCTACAGGACTCATAGTACTTATTCAGCTCCCATAGTAAACCTATGGAAACATAATGATATTAAAAATTCAATAACTTTAAATATCTGAATGCTCATGATCAAACATATATGTATCAGTATTTTTATATCCTTGATGCAAGCTTCTCCGTAGAGAAAATCATATGAGCCGCAGCATTTTCTGGATTTACGTGTTTTTGAAACGTGTTTTCCATTCCGCATCAAAGAGTCAGATGCTAATTTCAGTAATGAGTTCTCCAAACTCAAATTTGTAAAACGACTGAAATTCCATTAATAAAACATTGTCTCTATTTTTTTTTCAGTTACAACAAGGATAAACTCTCAAAGGATTCTTTCCATTAAACTCGTACTTTCATTATCAATCAATCCTGACCAGCCAAAACCATTTATATTCTTCTCTATGTTCACCCATTTATAGACTGGTTACGATTATCCCATATCATTAGCATCGTGAGTCCTAACATATCTATCTGACATTGTTTGGCACATTAGTTCTGGAGTTTTAAAACTGCTAATTTATGCATTGAACATACTGTGCATTGGCATGGCTAGTTTATTTTTTATTTGTATGAATACAAGACACTCCAGAGAAACAGAAAAATACGTTCTCTCTCTATATATCTGTCTCTTTCTATCTTTCTCTCTCTCTCTCTCTCACACACACACACACACACGCGCACACACATGCTCTCTCTCTCTCTCTGGCATTGATCAAGACTATCTTCAAACTAACTAACCCTGACTTCTCTAAAACGAATAAGTTACACCACCTTAAATATAATTTGTGTCTTCTCATAGCGAGTGACCTGAGGAATATTAAATGAACAAAGATGTGTTGTGTTCTGTTATATTCTGTTCAGTGTGTCAATACACTATTGGACTTTCCAGCATATAAGCAAAAGAAAGTGAGGCTATTGTAGAAGAATGGTGTTCTCAGCACCTACGATGTAAAGCCGACAGTGCACACGACAGGAATCTTATTTTATCGATGATCTCAAGTAGCTTTTCTGCTTTCTGTGCTTGCACAGTGGGAGAAGGGAGGAAGGGGAAAGGGAGCTGCGGAATCGTGAAAAAATGTAGTTTGAAAGCAAAATAGATAATATTATAAGGGTAGGGTGGACCGCCTGATCATGGGGCAGGTCCAAATGTTTGGGCAAGTAAGACACTGCATGTTTTTCTCCCATAAGTAAAATGTCTAGTTTATATGCATTGTACCGGCAAATTTGGCTAGACATGTTATTCTCACAATGTTATGCTGGTTCATTTTACCACAAACCTTCAAATGTGTATCCAATTATAAGCTTAAAAGAAGAAAACAGTCTTTAATTTGAATTGATTTCATCAATTGGTTGATAAGTAAAAACGTGTTTTTATGCAATATTTATCTCACTTCCCTTCTTGGTACGTTTCTAAAATACTAGCTTTAAGCTTGCGTCTTGCTCTGTTGATGCTACGGCTGTTAAAATCCAAACACCAAGCCGACAATGCCACTCTTGGAGATCATGTCATCTGTTCTTTGTAGCGATTTGATAACCTCCTCTGTTGATTGACCTAATGCATTTATATCGTGAATGAATTAAACCTTTGTTTTTTGTCACGGATATGCTAACATCGTCAGAAATATAAATGTGAATGCTTTATAATAGTTGTATATACTGTATGCTCTACAAAACTATTTTGAAATGAATGCATGTAATACGTAACTATGAATAAAGAATAAAATGCATGTGCAGTCATTGTGGAGAATTGTTCCTGTTTAAACGCAGTTATATCTTGACCTTGAAACAAAAACTGACCTTCCAGCATACACCTGTTATGAGAGACCACCTATCTTGAGAGATTGCTTTTTTTGGCAGAAGAGGTGGTCTCGCAAAACAGCTTTTACTGCACAAAGAACGTCATTAAAAATTATTTACAAATAGCACCATGTACTATTATTGATTGGTTTTGTTCAGCAAAAAAGCTTGCATTTTACAAAGAAACACCTGAAAGCGCCCATATATATCCCATACGCCTGCAAAATGCGTGTGTTGTGTTCCATTCAGTAATTATGCTCTCGGGTTGCTTTTATTTTGTTTCTTATAATAAAGCGTAATGCGACGTGTTTCTTCGTAGTTCAATACATGTTGCAATGTCTTTTGTGTGCTTTGTTTCATTGTGTATATTTATAACTAAGCTATATTAATTAATCTTTGCCACATTTACCACTTATCAGTTTTACAATATATTTTATTTTAAATTTACGTTGAATTATTGCATATAGTTCGTTGATAGTAAGATGGATGGTTTCAAAAGTGTTTATACTTTCCTTGAAAATAACTTTGCTTGAAGACCTCTCTATCCAATAATCAATTGTATGTACTTTTTCTACTGGTTGAACATTGCGGCAGTGTCATTGATATGTACATTAATGTATTCTTGTTGTTATTCTTTACTTGGTTATTCTTATTTTTTCTGATATTGCAATACTAAATGTAAAATGATAAACTCTCGTGTCAATTATATTCAGCTGTAAATAACGTGAACAGACCTTTCAGTTAAATATGTTTTGAAACAGAAGGTAATAAGACTCAAACAAAAAGAACAAAAGTAAAATAGTGGAACATTTGAGCATATGACTGGCATCCATGTTAAACAGTGTCAAATATTTACGGGTGTCTACGTGGATTTAACATTAGGCCAACATTTTGAAAGGTATAGCGTCAACAAATAATAGGAGATCACGATACTTCAAAGATGGGCAGCACACTTCAACAACATCCTCAATCAACAGTCCTCTATTAGCGAGGAGGTAACTGATCGACTGCTCAAAGTGGAAATCAACATAGAACTTGCTGATCCTCCAGAGCTGACTGAAACTGTGAAAGCAATCGACCTACTGTCAAACGGCAACGCGCCTGGATCAGATGCTATACCCCAGCAGACGTCTACAAAGCCTGATGCTCGCATATGGCACATAATCTGACTGAACTCTTCCAGTTAATGTGGACTCAGGGAACTATACCCCAATAGTACAAGGATGCATCCATCATCCACTTGCACAAGCGGAAAGGCAACATACAATCCTGCGACAACCATAAGGGCATCTCCTTGCTGTCAATAGCCGGCAAAATCATTGCCAGAATTATGCTGAACCGTCTTGTGCTACACATTGATCAAGGGCTCCTGCCATATAGTCCGTGTGGCTTCAGGAAAGGTCTAAGGACCACATACATGGTGTTTAAAGCACGTCAACTAAAGGAGAAATGCCAGGAAGAAAAATCCAACCTGTACACGACATTCATCGACCTGACAAATCCCTTTGACACAGGCAATCGTAAAGGTCTTTGGAAGATCATGTCACAATTTTGTTGCCCAGATAAATTCATCGTGATAGTTCGGAAATTCCATGATGGCATACTCGTTTGTGTTGTGGATGACGGCGAGTAGTCTGAGCCATTCCTGTTCACCAATGAATTCAAGAAAGGCTGAGTGTTGGCCCCAACTCTCTTCAGTATGATGTTCTCTGCCATGTTTACTGAAGCCTTCCGTGACTGTGACACTGGGATCGACATCAGATGCTAGACTGGCGGCAGGCTGTTCAATCTGTGAAGACTACAGGTGAAGATGAAGTTAGAGGAAGTGACTGTTCTTGATCTCCTATTATTTGCTGACGACTGTTTCCTGAATGCCAAATCTGAGTCTGACATGCAACACATTATGGACCATTTCTCTTCAGCTTGTGACAATTTTGGTCTCACAATCAGTATCAAGAAGACAGAGGTGATGCATCAGCCTGCACCAGGAATGCATTACTTAGAGTCTACCATCACAGTAAAAAGCCATACCCTCATGGCAGTGGAAAAGTTTACCTATCTTGTTCACCTATCACACTGTCACGTGCAGTCCACATTGATGATCAAACCAACGCCAGAATTGCTAAAGCAAGTGTGGCCTTTGACAGACTACGTGTAAATATGTGGGAGCGCAGATACATCAGTTTACAAACACAGCTTAAGGTCTACAATGCCATTGTGTTGCCGACCATGTTGTATGCTTGCGAAACATGGACGGTGTACAGCCGCCATTTCAAGAAGCTCAACCATTTTAACATGGGGTGACTGAACAAACTGATGAGGATAAGATGACAGAACAGGGTCCCAGACACTAAGGTTCTCACACGGTCAGACATTCCAAGCATCCACTCTCTGCTGATGAAATCACAGTTGAGATGGGCAGGACAAGTCATCAGGATGTCAGAATAGAACTACCAAGGAAGATATTCTACGGTGGGCTAAAGGTGGGAAAGCGATCTCAGGTTGGTCTGAAGAAACGCTTCAAAGATTCCTTCAAGTCATCCTAGAAACACTTCAACATTGACCCTGAGTCTTGGGAAGATCTCACACACAATCGCTCCACCTGGAGAAGTCTCATTCATAGTGGAGCTACAGACTTTGAACGGAGGCAAACTGCAGAGGCAGTGCAGAAGCGTGAACAACGTAAATATCAGAACTGCAGCACGTCCTATATTGATCAGGCAAACCCAAGCGGCATACCCTGTTAAATGTGCCACATACAGTTCAGAGCATAAATCGGTCTGATCAGCTACTCACGTAATCACATAAACCAAATCAGTTAGTGATGTCATGGCCATCGTCGAATTCGAAGGACGAACAACATAATCAATATAAAGTGACGTAGCCATATATCATATATCGGATAATTAATTGTCTCTTTATTAGCAACAACAACAATAATAATAATAATAATAATAATAATAATAATAATAATAATAATAATAATAATAATAATACGAACAAGAACTACAAAGAATAGTAATTATAGGTGAGTGAATGACTAATGAACAGAATGAACCAAATATTGATTTGATAATATAGGCTTTAAAAGATATTTATTTTGTTTTATTTGCGTGTGGGTGCCCGTTTGGGGTTTTTTGATTTAAGCTGCCTGGTTTCAATGTTAATCGGCGGCGGGAGCGATATCCACAATTTTGAAATAATACTTCTATTAGATCGATGATCATGTACAGGTTTGTAAATACAACGTTTCCTTTTGTGCTTACTGTTTGTTTCTATTTTGTGATTCTGCCTTTGACAAAGATCCAATGAGAAATGTAGGCGCCTATACTAGTTAAAACACTAGTCTTTAATTGTTCGTTGCCAGTTTTAACAGATATTTTAGCCAATCCCTGACACACACGATCCCTTGCTGGATCAATTCTACTTGAAACGACTGATATTTGCCTGTTTGCGTATGTTTGCCTATTTCTCATATGATTTGTCATATATATATATATATATATATATATATATATATATATATATATATATATATATATATATATATTGTACAAATTCAGAGCGAGGGAATATGTCATCTTAACGTATCAGGAATGTTTTCACATTTTATCACTTTCAACAATCTTCATTAAAAACAATATCAATTTAACGTTGTTTTATCATGTGCAATTTTAAATATCCTTTAATGAAAGGTTTAAATAAGCTTATAATAAGCTCAATTCCAATATTATAGGTATAATACTATATTTTCAAATGTGATCACTTACTTCATCTTACTTTTGTACTTAATATCTGACTGGAATATGTATGTGCGTCTGCTATCTTTTTCAAGGCATAGTATATTAAATTTCTCATGCTTCGCTTTCTTCTCCAGACCTTTGTATGGTTTTGTAATTATATGCTTGCATTCTTTTATTACTGTATTGTTTCTTCACTTCTAAAAAGGAACAGAAGGAACAAAATCATGAAATATCTTTCAAATTTAATAGCAAAAATTTTACTGTACATTATTTACTTTTTGCGAAATCAATGTCACTGAAAGGGTCGGGCTTCATATTACAGGTCCAAGAGAAGTGAGAGCAAGAACTCGAATTAAAAAAGCCCAGACAATCCCAATAATTTATCAAAAGGTAAAATTCATGTGAATGCTGCATATGATGACGTTGATGGAGACTTTCTAGGTACAGAAACACGCGTCGATTCCAATACAAAACGTGCAAAAAGAGTCTGAAATATATGCAGTCCCTAATAAAGGTAATGGATCTTCTGAGATCAAATATGACAAATATAGTGTTATTACAACAAGTGAGAAAGAATCAAGGACTGTTTTGTATAGTGTCGTACAAAAGGGAGCAAGAATAAGGAAGATGTTAAATAATATGAAACAAGATACTGTCGAAAATAAACAATATGCCAAAATCATATTCGGCAAATCTGATCAAGTTGATGATAAGGCTGATGTTTATGATAAGGCTAATGTCAACAGTGAACATCGATACGAGCATTTCGGAAATGTGTATAACAAAGCTAACTTCTGTCTGGAGCCACGAGACAAGGATACTGGTAAAGTTAACTTACTCCGTGGGCCCCCAAGACGAGCGTAGTGGAAATGTGTATGCCAAAGCTAACTTCCACCACGGACCTCGAGATGAGCATGATGGAAATGTGTACGACCACGCTGAATCTAATTAAGAACAGCAAGATGAGTATACTGGAAATGAGTATGACAAATCCAGAAAGCATTATTCAAGTTAGGGCGTTCAGGTTTCTAGCAATACCATTCTTGAAGCTAAAGTTCTATTATGTCCATGGGTTGATACTTTCTTAATTTATTTAGCAAAGGAACATGTAACATTGTTAATATTGAACTGTATTGATGACCATTGTTACATTGATAATGATAATAGTAACTGTGAATTTTCCAGTCATGCATTATATCCATCTGTCACATTCTCTTTAGCATTTGACTGAATATACAAAGGCGTTCAAACACACGCACACACACACACACACACACACACACACACACACACACACACACACACACACATATATATATATATATATATATATATATATATATATATATATATATATATATATATATATTAGAACAAAAAATCCCTGCTTTTGTCAATCTGCATTTTTCGAGAACGGCTTACTTTTGATGTAGGTGATGTAGGCGTAATTTCGAGTAAAATCTTTAATGTGTGATGAGAAAGTGATTTATTTGCATCCAAAATGACCTATTTACAATTATTAATTTTACAGATTCTTGAGTCGTTGTGATTTTTTACTGAACTGGTATAGCAACAGCAAGATGTAGGGATCACTTGACTCAAGTACCATAGCAAAGGCAGTACATAGGCTCTCTTTTCAACAGCGACAAAGGCATTGGTTAGACATTTGATTAACATATTTTGTATGATCGTATGCCCCAAACTTGTTTCATAAACATTGAATTTCCAAATGGCTGCATTTGTTCTGTACTTCTTGCTAAAAGGTTGGCAATTTTAAAATGACAAAATCATGAGAGTTTGTCTACAACTAATGTTTAATTAAAACGAGGGTAACTGAGCAAAGCTTTATCTTCTACGCTTTTTTTGTCATCTACGGTTTAATTTTATCTTATTTTTTGTGTTCTATATTCTTTCTAGCCACTGCTGTGTCCGTCTTAAATGCTTCTTTGATAAGTCTTTGATAAGTCTTTGATCTTTTAATTCTGCATTATCTTGTTTCTTAAAACAATTACGAATTGATACATTTTGTATTTGTCACAATTTTATTCTCAGATAACCAATCTCATTGTAGTATTAACTTGTAATGCATACACATGAACTTTTACACATTTATTCCCAAATATCTGTTTAAATATTTTTACATAAGAAGAGATTTACTGGAGAAAATATTTATTGGAAAAATTTTTAATGCATACATACGTACAAATAGTTCCCTGTTAATTTACCATGGTAAGAAATGAATGTTTTCTGCCTACATTTGATAATAAATACTATATATTTCTAAGATTGTGTTCAATTGTGCAGTTGTCTTTCGGTATATATCACACTATTTTATTACAATGCAAGTGTTGCCATATGCCGGAGTAACATTGTTAATATTTCGTGGATTTCATACATCCAAAATCCCATGAAGAATTATGTAAAAACTAGAGAATTCATTCCCAAAATTCACGAATTTATGTACCGATGAAAAGTACAATTTTCAAAAACACAATGAAAATTGATTCCAAAGAAAATACAAGAATTTAGAGTAATATCATATCATGCATGCGACATCCACTGATGCTGTAATAAAACTGAATTTTGTCCGCTTTGGTATTGATAACTCAAGTATAGTTCCTTGTAATTCCCATATAGACTCAAGCGATATTGTAATAAACGTATCAATATGTATTGAAGCCATATTTTTGACAATTAATTTTCATTGATAATAAAGATTTGTTACATTACCAGCCAGACAAAATTCGATAGTTTCTAAGCTGCAGGGTGTTTTTATCATGGTTATATGCGTGTCGTTTATTTATAACATATATGTGAACAGATGTACTCTCGATGCATTGTAGCAGCAAACACTATATGAAAATATCAATAGATAGAAAATATCGCATTACTTGTAGTAAAATATTATTAGATAAAACATTATGCCAAATGTGATTTCAACATAAAAAAGTATATTTCACACTTGGAATAAAATTACAAACTTTGCCAAGAACGAGTTAAAATACTTATCGCTTAGCTTTGTCAGTTTTGTACCCTTACGATAAAATAACACTATGTAACACAAGTTTTGTTCCTGGGTAGTAAGTGTTATTTCCTAATTGCTTAGACCTCAGAAGTATAGAAAATGGCTATTATTACTCATAAACTTTGCTTTTGTGACCAGGACAGTGATATTTTGAAATTTACCTATTTCCAATGAGAAAACGGGTTTAATTTGTGTCTTTTTGTTCTCATAAAGTCAGAAAAAAAACAACATATGAATCCAAATTAACATGTATTTATACTAAAGTAATACAAAAATGACTACAAAAGATTTAGAAGTGAGTAGTTTTTCGAGATTTACGATTATATTGTAAATCACTTTCACGAATCAGCCCCCAAATGTAGTCTCCCATCATGTTCTCGTTATACTGTCCTTGGTAGCGGCGTTCAAAGTCCAGTATATCCTGATGGAAGCGCTCGCCTTGCTCCTCCGAGTACGCTCCCATGTTCTCCTTGAATTTATCAAGATGAGCATCAAGGATATGGACTTTGAGGGACATCCTACAGCCCATTGTGCCATAGTTCTTCACCAGAGTCTCAACCAGCTCCACATAGTTTTCGGCCTTGTGATTGCCCAGGAAGCACCGAACCACTGCGACAAAGCTGTTCCAAGCCGCTTTCTCCTTACTAGTGAGCTTCTTGGGGAATTCATTGCACTCCAGGATCTTCTTTATATGTGGTCCGACGAAGACACGGGCTTTGACCTTTGCCTCAGACAGCTTAGGGAAGAAGTCTTGAAGGTACTTGAAGGCTGCCGACTCCTTATCTAGAGCTCTGACAAATTGTTTCATAAGGCCCAATTTGATGTGCAGTGGAGGCATCAGCACCTTCCGGGGGTCCACAAGTGACTCCCACTAGACGTTGTTCCTCCCCACAATAACTCGGTCCACTGTGGCCAGTCCCGCCTGTGGTAGTGCGCCTTGGTGTCCCTGCTGTCCCAAAGGCAAATATAGCAGGGGAACTTGGTAAAACCGCCTTGGAGACCCATCAGGAATGCCACCATTTTGAAGTCTCCAATGACCTCCCAGCCGTACTCAGCATACTTCAAGGCGTCCAGCAAGGTCTTGATGTTGTTGCAATCCTCTTTGAGGTGCACCAAGTAAGCCAGGGGAAGAGACGTGTACTTGTTAGCATTATGGAGCAGCACGGCTTTGAGGCTCCTGAATGAGCTGTCAATGAAGAGGCGCCACTCATTCTGGTTACAGGCGATTCCGATTGTCTCGAACAGACTGGTCACATTGTGGCAGAAGCAGAGCCCATCTTGACGGGTGAAGAAGCTGGAAAAAGGTTGGTGACGCTTCCTCTGATCTGCGACTTGCACACTATTATCCAATAAGTTCCACTGCTTGAGCCTAGACGTCAAAAGCTCGGCATTGGTCTTGGTGAGACCAAGATCTCTAATCAAGTCGTTGAGGTCTTTTCGGTTGGGGTCAAGATCTCTAATCAAGTCGTTGAGTACTTTTTGGTTGGGGTAGTATGGGTTTCTCTCCTCAGCTCCACCTCTGAAATTGTCATCTGGATCTACAACTTCTTCCTTGCTCTCTGACTTGCTGCTCTCTTCTAAAGATGACTTTCTCTCTCCGGAGGAGTGGGTACGGGGAGCTCATGGCAGCGTGGCACCGGGGGGATGGATGAAAGAAGGTCCGAATACGTGATAGCAGGTGCATTCTTGCCAGTCCGACGTTTGGAAGGGTCCACCATGCAGAAATAGCAGTTGCTTGAGTGGTCAGTGGGTTCCAGCCAAATTCTTGGGATAGCGAACTTCATGGCTATCTTTTTCCCTCTGTACCATTTTACAAAAATACATTTATTTCACCCATGACTAATGTGTAAGAGAATCTCGCAACAT
Organism: Margaritifera margaritifera; assembly: GCA_029931535.1. Lineage (NCBI taxonomy): Eukaryota > Metazoa > Mollusca > Bivalvia > Unionida > Margaritiferidae > Margaritifera > Margaritifera margaritifera. The sequence continues at coordinate 984,797 of JAQPZY010001205.1, forward strand.
TTTTCATATATGATATATATTTTCAATAACATTGAAAAGTGTAAAACATTTTAAAATTAAAAACCTTTACAATTTTAAAAATTTTAACAAATTTCATAACATAAAATTCCGAGCAACAATTGTCTATCTTACCTTCCAGATTTTTTTTTTTTGCAGTGCTCGCAGGTTAAATGAGGTGCCAAGGGTTTGTCTTGATCCCCTACAGGCATGGCGAAATATGCCTTGTAGGCCTCACACATCTTAGCAGATGCTTCCACGGAGTACTTTTTCGCTCTTGTCTTAATAAATTGGCCGCAGACATAGCAAAATGCGTCTGCCGGATGCTTGCAGCCTCTTGATGCCATCTCAGAAAAATGCAGATATGTATCCACTTATGCAGCTGGTACTAAGCTGAACTGGTGGGCTTAAGGCCCCTATGTTTATATTACTATTTATATTACTGGAAAGTTCTAGAAGTTACTCCAAGTTTACTCAGCACTGAATCTATCTGGAATGTTCTGGAAAATAGGTAAATTTCAAAATATCACTGTCCTGGTCACAAAAGCAAAGTTTGTGGGGAATAATAGCCATTTTCTATACTTTTGAGGCATAAGCAATTAGGAAATAACACTTACTACCCAGGAAAATTTTTTGTTTGTTTTTTTGTTACACGGATTAATGATTGTCTTCACGCTTGTTAGCAGCTGTACTTCTATCAACACCACCTCCGACTTGTGACTCCTCCAATCTCGACCCTCAGTTATTCCCTTTGCTCGCCAAAGTTATATAAATTTTGCCATCATGTCTAGTACTAGTACGTACACCCCCTCCCGTGCCTGCCTCGTTCTCAACACACTTGACACCACTGAACTTGTTAGGTACTTGTAATTACAAATTGTCAATATAGAACACGTGGTTTGACCATTTGTATATATCTTAGACATTTTTGAGACTATTTTTATGTTCTCCCATGAAAATGGAGAAGGGAAGAGAAGGAGGCAAGTGTGAACGTATGCTTCATTTTTAGAATAGTACAGACATACATTGTACCGTTTTTATGTATAATATAGACGAAGTTAACATGTCTGTTCGTCGGCATCGTTGCAAAGCGTCACAATTAATCACAATGCAGTTTAATTGCATTAAGCGTGACAGGCCGACAAGCATATCAACTAAACTGTAGCTCTGTTTGCGTCTGAATTAGATTCCCGACATAGACAAACTCCTTTATAAATGCTCAATACTCCATTTCTCCTAACCCAATATGAAATCCAGCAGGAAGTCCAGTAAATTAGGCATGCATTCATCAAATGAGTACAGTTGATTTGGCTCGTCTTTGTGGTTTTCAGAATATAGTCTCGAAACGCTTTTCTACTTTCCTAGACAGAGACATGTACTGGATGCCATCTTGATACCAAAAATGGGTTAAAATCATGAAAATATTATATCTACAGTAAATACATCTGGTTTGTGATCCTTCTATGAAATGTCCCTTAGGATAAAGACATAATACAAAACCAGGTACTTAACTCCATAATTGCAGTGTTCCATTTAGTTCTCTGTTTCTTATCGGTATTTGAGTTAACATTGACACTTGAGAATAATCTAGCTATCATTTCAATGTGGAGAAATGTTTCTTATTAACCATCAATTACACACTAATTACACCTAGGAAAAGTAAAGAGCCATATAATGTCAAGAGTGTATGACTTTTTTATGTCTGATAGAACAACGGTTACGCGTTCCCCAGATCACTGGTATTCACATAGACTGTGCAGCTTTATTAAAACATTGTCAAGCCTAACGGAAGATTTCAACATTCATTTATATATCTCTTCAATACAAAAGAACGTTTGACTACAATATGAGAATGGAATCCCTGGAACTTGTTGTATAAATGGTGATAAAACTTGACGTGTGATGTGTAAATACGTATATCACTTGCGGTAGCAAAAGTAAAAAGTAGACTGTAGTTGTAATGAACAACTTTCTTGCTCAAATGGCTATGTTAGGTTTCCGGATTACGTAGCGGTGCAACAGACGCGACATAGCATTCAACTGAATTTCAGACGGGTTCATTCTTAACACTGGATTTTAAATTTATGTCAATAAGAAGCGTGCACGAAGAGAACAATCTTTAATTAGGATTACTTTCTTGAATGGGAAAAACAGTAACAACTTTGTTTCATGCAATTCCACTAGCATTCTTTCTTGGTATTTTTATATACTAACAATGCTTTTATTGTATCTCCGATATAGCTTAGAGGTTCTGTGCCACGACCAATAATTCGTATCTACCTGTATTAGGTCTCATATACTTGTGAAAAGACCTTTTGCATAAAAGCACACTTATTATTTGTACACACATTGAAATCGACATTTTTAGGATGTTTCCTCAATTTAAGGAGTTAAACTGGTTCAATGTGTCCAACGTGTGCTATTAACTCTCTTTCATAGTTTTCTGTCAACGTTTCAGAAGTCGTGTCATGCTAATGTTTTTGAGATAATGTAATTTTTCTAGTATGTGGTGCTTTTAAACGGTTTATTTTTCTAGTTCAAATGGACTGCTCTTTACCTTGATGAAAAGAAGGCGATCCAAGAAAAGAATTGGAATATTCGTGTTTGCAAACAATCGATGTCACACAGTCACCCCGATGGGCCATTAGACTAGTATGTAATAAAAAAAGCAAAAAAATAAAAGCAAACAAATCAAGTATAGTTTGTAATAGGTGCGATACAACCAACGCTGTTTTCTTATTAGAATTTAAGAAAACTGTCGATTTCAATCACTGACGTTATTAAAACAAGCCCAATATTTAATCAAGATCTCCATCAGGTAAAGTACCACAGCTACTTCTGACAAAAAAGGACTGTCTCTGGGAATCATATAATGCGAGATTGATATTTTTTTACAAATGATTTTTTTTGAAAATGAAATGACTCAATAGATCAAGTGTACCGGCGAAATTTACAATAGTGGGATCTAAGCATTAGGACCATATATGCTTTCAGTATACCTTTACTTACGTTCGGCATAGAATTTGTTGCTGTAGGTTTATCAGTCATGGTGACCTATGGATTGAGTTCATTTCTCAAAAACGGATCATACTTAAGGTATATCTGCATAATGTTTTTAAAATTTTTCTGCAAGAAATGGATATAATGTTGGTAACACCTCATCTGGGACAAAATCAGTTTGAATGATATGTACAATCTAATAGAGATAGTCACAGTACAGTGATCCATATAGTGATAACAAGTTTGGTGACACCCCCACCCACCCTGTTTACGCATCCAGTTATTTACTATAAGTTAGTCTTTAATTTATATTTATTTTAAACAAATCATGATGTAAATTATGTGAGAACATTTATGTATTATTGAGTGCATATTTGCAAATAAAACCCGTTCAGTTATAAACCGCCAGAAACGCAGAGTCAAGTTGTGACTGCATGAGTGGATTGTTACCTCTGTTGAAAGCATTATTGTCTACCGTGTGAAAATAGGTTGTCATATTAAAATGATGTGTTTGGATTTCTGTCACGTGTGAAAACGAGATTTACCGTGCGGTGTGGATTGCCCTAATACTGGTATAGTGTGATCTGCTGCCGGATTTGATGCATATGCTTAAGCTGAACAACACATCACAAGGTTTATTTGCTTTAAATTTCAGGTACACGTCTGGGTCCTTGTCCTTTAATTTATTTGGTGTACCACATCATTTTGTAATCCTATCAGCACTCAGTTCGATCTAAAAATTACATTGGATATACACAATGAGAGAAATGTCCTAATGTAAGTTAAGTATGTCAGTATCTAGTTTCTTGACAAGAAGATGAATGGGTGTATGGAGTTAAATTTACTGTTGTGCATAATTGGGTACATTTTACTATAGCATTCCACCACCCATCACCCAATTCCACCACCGGGAATATCAAACTCTTTTCCCAGTCAAGTGATTTGAAATAACTAATATGAAACAGTTACACGTGTGTGCGATACTACTATAGACTAGTAACAGTAATATTATGAATATAGTTCGTTTCTTCTTCCTCTTCTTCTTCTTATTATTATTATTATAATTATTACTATTATTATTATTTACCATTATTGACCTTTGCTGATGTAACTATGAATTTTATGCACAAGTAAACCTTTTACTGACCAACGCGAAGCGCACGTAAAAATACCTGTAGTTTCAAGGGGGGGGGCTGGAGATAAATGGGCTATTCCAGGGTCAATAGGAATATTCGGTTTCACATTAAAGGCCTGTCTGGGGACAAGGATAAAGTAATGTTAAAAATATCAGTAGATTTAACATTATGAGCTGGACAGAGGACAGTGGAAAAGGTAATATTAAAAATGTCCTTGGGTTTAACATACACTTTATTGACAGCACCATCATATACTGACCAGCCTCCACCTCTACTGACCTGTACACATACCTACTTATCAACACCAATATACCATAACCCACACCTAATGAGCAACACGCAGTCTTACTAACAGCACACACATCAACTGAGCAGCACCCATACCTAATGACCAACAACTGCAGCTACGAACCAATGTACACTCTTTCTGACAAGTACCAACAACAACTGACTAGCACCCACGCTTACTAATACACACTATTACTGACCAACATCCACATCTAGTGACCAGCACAAACTGATCAGTAATACTGATCAGCACCCACAGCTACTGAACATTACACCGTCTTGCTGACTAGCACCCACATCTTCTGACCAACATCCACCCCTACTAACCAATACACAGTATGGTTGACCAACAATCACGAACTCTAACCAATTATTAATGACCACAAATTCAAATCAACACGCAGTCTCACTAACCAATACCCACACCTATTGACCAACGTTTACACCTACCAATAGATGTGTGAGTGTATGTTGTTATTTAAGGCGTAAAGTAACGACGAGTAACACCCAATTTTAGATTCCGCTAAATTCTGTACCAGTTTCCTCTAAATTCTGTATCAATTTCGAATATTAGTATTACCTTTAGTCATAGAAATATTTTAAAACGATCCTTTTTATTAGTCTTGACTAAATTCTGTATCAGTTTCGATTTATAGTGCTACATTTAGTTACGACCATATTGTTTCCAGATATTTGTTCAGTTTCCACTAAGGTGCGTGACAGTTAGGAAAGTTTAGTAGTACTATAAGTCTTTGTCATATATTTTAAGATAATATTCAGGACGTTTTCCTCCGCTGAAGCCCGCATTAGTTTCGGAATTGTAGTAGTATGTTTAGTTTAGCTATTTTAACCTAATATTTCATTCATTTCTGTAGTGGCTGCTAAATTCCGTGACAGTTTCGTAATTTGAGCATTCGTTTTAGTCATGTCCATTCAAGTGCCATTATGAGTTGGCTCCCTCATTACAGTTTTTTTAACATTATTACAATATATACAACTTTATCGACGTCACCAACATAATATGAAGTATAGGTAGTCCTTTCTATGTAAATCTCGGATATATGCACGTAACCACTATGCAGAATTGTGTCATTGGGACTTGTTTTCCTCCGTGTGGTTTGTACTCGGGTGGGTGTTGAATGGCTATAAGAAATACTTTTCGACAAAATCATCACAAGTGGAGACTGTTTCCTTTTGTGTTAGAGTATATTATATTTGAGATTTATTGCGGGGTAGATATATATATATGTATATATATATTATATATATATATATATATATATATATATATATATATATATAATATATTCTGACGCAAAAGGAAACAGTCTTCGCTTTGGATGTGCCTGTCGACCAGTATTTATTTGAAATTATGTGCACGTTACTAGTTTTAAGCTGATGTACACTTATTTCTGACAGTCAGTAGAAGTGTTTGGTCAGTGTCAATTACTAAAGCGTGAATTTACAACACCAGATGAGACCAAGAGTGCCAAACAACATCCTAGAAGGTTCAGAGGTTGTTTCAGATCAGATTACGTCTCAAATATTTATACGTGTCTCGTGATCATAATTGACCTCAACCGTACATCGTCAGATTTGACTTTCATATTTTGTTTGCAATCAACCTGAGGTCAGCGTTTCCTCAATTATAAAGAAAATGTCATTATCCGCGAGTATGATTCGAACCTGGAATGTCTCAATCAGAACGCAAGATGCTAACCGATTAGGCGGCGAAAGAACTCTTAATATACAAAAGGAAAAATTCGTATATAAACTTAACAGCGCTGTCGAGAAACAATATGATACACCCCTCCCACATTAGTCAATATAAATAACAAAGTCCATTTGGAATTACTATGTCATCGACTGTTATTTTGGATAGTGTGCATATCGCATATATAGTCGCACACGTTTATGATAGCCGGTATCTCATTTTATCAATGTTACCTAGTCATACACATTTTATCGCATGCGTTGTCACTTATGTTTGGCTGCTGATGTAATTCATATGTCGCAAATTATTAGTTAGCACTTCCACCAACAATCATTGTATTTGTTTTTTATATCGACAGTGGCTAAGACAGCTTAAGTCAAGAAATGGTAGGTTTCCTCTTTAAGAATTAAAGGCGAAGTTGAACACTTCATTTCTTGACTTAAGTTGTCTTATGCAATGACAGAATACTGCAGGATTACTTCTGCTAGCTGCACCAGCAGCGGCTGTATTGATCTGACGTGTGCGCCTCATCGTAACTTCACTTTGGGGGCTCGCGCGGGTTACAATCGCCCACTTGCGCGTGCAAAATTCGTCAGTTTAAAACATCGAGGTATATTGCATATGCTGTTTGGCCTTTCCATTTAAAGAAATATTTGAATTAGGTATAATCTATATTATTGCACGAGTTGTATTCGAAAAGTATTTGAACTAGAACTAATCACAATGCAACGGATGGCAACAAGGCAATAGATGCACTTGGCAACCGGTTCCAGAGAAGACTTCTTAGTCGTGAAGTATATGATGCGGCGTTGGCTGCCTTTGACAAACAACGTACTCACATACATGAGCAGCAACAATCTCGGCAATACGCGCAGTCAGAACGAGGGCAAAAGCAAACAAAAAAGTCAGCAAACTGCGTGGAGCGCAGACGCATGTCTGATGCATCAGGAACTTCAGTTCAAGAACGACGGCAAAAGCAAACAGAGCGCAAGCTCATGGAGCCGTCTGGTCCCATACTAACAGATGTATATACCACAGACAGGTTCTCTTAGAGACTAAAAGAAAAAATGAACGGATTTGGAAACCGATTATCAGAACAAGAGAGTGATTTTAGCACGGAAGTAACTGAAGCACTTTCGTAAAATCCCTGAAGAACAGGATACCAAGTGACGAAAAAATACGTACAGACCTCTTCGTTACAATGGGTAGAAAATAGTGACTTCATCGAGCCTAAGGCTCGGATTGTCTTTCCCAATAAGACAGGCTAAAAGGAGCCGCCTCTCGACTGACGCAAAAAAGGAGCTTCGCGATGTTGGTAAGGACCAATCTTCTGTTTTCTCCCATTGGGTGGATCGTTCGCAGCCTCTCTGGTATAGTGTGGACTTTCGACCCAATCGTTGTTTATTCTAGGCATTTGTAAGTCAGCACAAGCAGGTACTTACGAAATCCTGCCTAAGGTCAAAATGACCTCACATACGAGGGATTGTGGAAACTTGCCTGTCCTGGTGACCCTCTTCCAACTAGCGGCGAATCTAGGAAAATGTGCTGGTCTGAAGCGAAGTTTTGGCTGCGTAAGTAATTTTAGCTGGTGGTGCTAACATTGTCTGCCGGTTCGAGCACACACGTAAAAATTATATTTACGCTGGTCTTGCAAAACAACCGTTATATGCCTCCACCACCAAAAAACCAGCGACCAGATTAGAGACAAGTGGCATAGCCCCAGCAATTCCAAAGAAGTTGTTATCCAGGTAGACTCTCAAACGACAGCGTGGAAGCCCTATGCTTACGACACAAGAGTTGTCTGCATTAAAGGCGAAGAACCCTATGATCTTATACGCGAGTTGTATCGTGCTCCGCAAAACATTCAGCCTGATAATTTGGTATGCCACAATGGCGTATCGGATGGATTATCCGTACAGGTACTCAAAATTCGTGCCAGAGTTTACCGTGCTTTACCTGGGGAAAGTGTGGATGACCAAGCAGATGATCGTATGATCTGAACCAAAAAATGCTAGCAGCCAGGTTATGAGGTGGAGTCAAGATGCACTTGCTCTCTTTGATCACTATCTCCGGGCGCCGCCTTTTGGGATGCTTTGTTTAATCGCACAGGACGCCATCATAATTGACATTGACGATGTACCTGCATACACTTATATAAATGCCAATCTAACATGTCTACATGTTTGACTGTCTACAGAAACCCAATGATGGTTTACCTGGCCAATCAGTTTTTACCTTGTGTCTGACACAGCACTCTTGTACGCACAGGATAGAAAAATAGACTTTACTGTTGTGCTGCACATTGTAGTATCCCACGACTGAAGTAAAGTTTAAGCTCAACTATATGACTGTGCTGATATCAGAGATCACGACGAAATGTTTGTAGCTAATCTTGTTTATGGGCTTGCCGGTAGACGCTACAAAAACAGCCTACTGGCTGCCCGACCAAGACAAAAATAAAAAATGAATCATTGGTATACCCCAATGGTCATCTACGTACAGAGCTTAATACAGTCCTTTACATAGCAGCTGGCCATGTGCAAAGAGAGCCACTAGACGCTACCAGCCGTTTCAAATCTCATTTTTGACGGCGTGAACATACTACTTCCCAAGTTTGCTAAAACACTGGTCGACGCTGCGGTTGCAATGCGCACAGACTGCGTGTATTCGACTCCATCGGAAAAGGATGCTCGCCAGAAGTTACAAGAGGTCGGTTTTCAGTTTGTTGGACAGGGTCCATACATATGGCATTAGGAATGACACATTCGCATTGACGCAAACTCCCGTTTACCATAACGTTTGTTAGAACAAGAGGACATTGGTATGACTTTATATCCACGCACATCTGCTTACGAGATCAGGATGCAAATAACAAGGGATGACGAATTGGACAACACGGAGGATGTGAGACTCATAGAAGCAGACTCACATATAAAATGGACAACAAAGGTAACAAACAAAGTACTGGTAGAGCAACTGGGCGAAACAGATTAAATAGAGGTTCTAGCGGACGACGTTTCAAAATCTAAGGAACACAAAGAACACCCCCGCCCACCGAGAGATAGTTCACTTATAAATACTGTGCCCATTCCTAGAACAGGTAAAAGAAGCTTTGCTTTCCGCTGAGTCAGAAACAATGGTAAAGAGTTACTAGTGGACACTCCGTGCAATGCACTTTGTGCCTCTCTAGACAGACAAGGGTTTGATGGAATTATGCAATATATTCTGTTAGGAAAGCGCCCAAAGCGAGCAGAAGATGGAACTACATTTACTTCGTATAATGCCAGTGGCTACGACGCTATTCTTTTGACGAGATCAACATCTACACCGTATTCCAGCTCGAGTGGTAGGCTGACCTTGTCTGCAAATACAAGGGTACACATATCATCCTTCAAGTGGGGACCCTGCCCATAACGAAACCGTTAAACATGTGTTTTAGGTTTGCATTGACCCTTGTTCAGATATATCCAAGTGCCATCTTTCTTCGAGAATCGAAGCGCTATGCCAAGAAAGACCGGCATCGAATTACAGAGCTTTCCAATGACCTACTGACTTGTTATGATGTCCAGGCGTTTCTGACAGTTGTGAAACACGGTCTTTGACAGAGGTCATGGGACGAGATACAAAGAGACACCACCAGTGCTTACGCACCTTATGTAGCATTTACCAAAGACAGTTTGGACCGAGTAAATGCTTGGGTGAAGGCTTGCCGGTTTGGGTAACACAAAGGCGATAGGAGCTAAGATAAGAGCAGCGACAAGAACGAACGCGGTATCGCAAGACCAATGGTATGTAGGTGATCTAGTGGCTGACCATAACCATGCCCGAGTAGCAGGTGAAAGAAACATTATCTCAAATACCGAGTGTCCTATACAGGAAGTAACAGAGACCCACCTCACTATCCGGGGGCCGCGAATGGTATAGACATCACTCTGACGCGAAACAGTGTACTAAATCTCCTTCGTAGGTCACGGTGTTCACAAGTCATGCAGTACAGGGACAGACTGTGGATGACAAGCTCTACATTCATGATGCTGGTCACGACTCGATGGTTTCGCACCGCAGTAACTCGGTGTTGTACCGTGGATATCATCCTAGTTACATACGACGACTGCATGCGCCTTCCCCGTCGGATCATTGATAAACGCGTACAAGTGCAAACAAATGCCGACTATGCAGCCGGCTGTCTAGCTACTGCTCATGGGCATCGGGAAGTAGAGGAGCACGCTGTGACAGTTGACTTGACTTGTCAAAACATTTTTGCTTAGGACTACAAATGCGCTAGCTGCCAAACCCCTCCAGATAAATACACACGATATTGCTCAAGAGCAAGAGCAACAATACGATATAAATGACATATATGACTAGCACATGCTACCATATACACACATACATGCCTACACAAACATACCCTCTCTCCCTCTCTCTCCCTCTCTCTCTCTCTCGCTCTCTCTCTCTCTCACACACACACTCGCACACATGCACACTTTGTGTCCCACATGCGCGAGGTTCTGTACGGATGTCACATGGTAATCAAGCAAAAGTATATTTTTTCTAATTGTGTATAATTGAGACTATATGTTCATGTACACAATTGTACCAGGACCGAGGAAACGATTTGGTAGCGCGTATACGTCCTCTGTGCACAAGACAGGAATTTGTTCCTCAGCAAGAAATACAAGATAAATATAGTCAATTCTTTGAGGCCAGGATTTTGGTGTGGTAGAATCTTTGGTTCAACATAGCCAACTATGCCATCATGATCCATATGTTTGTAATTGCATATCTGTACACGCAATACGTCGGATGTATGTGTGCACACATTGGAAGCTGCAGCAGAGGGTTTTGCAATATTAATGCACTTCGCCAGATTGCTCGAGGAATGCGAGGAGACAAAAGGCTAGTATACTAGTTCGAGATTTGACATTCTTGTTATATAGTGCTTTACCAACTTAACCTTAATGCATGTGGGTAATTAAATGTAAAAGTTATATTACGATAATTCATTAGCTATTGAATTTAGCTTTTTAATATGTCACTGTGAATCTGCTTTCAGAATGTCAAGTTCATAATAAATTTGCAAAACACCAAAAGTCTCAATCGGCGTTGTATTGTTGCTGCAACTAACTCATGCCTTTGATTGCCTGATCCATTATTATAACTTTGCATTTGGGTAGAACGTTCTCTTTATTATGTTTTATTTCCATTGCAGATATATTTCCGCGAAGACTTAATTTTGCCGTATTTGGTGTTCTAGTAAAACGTGTATCAGTGAGATTATTACTATTTTGTACTTTATTGTATTTAACTGAAGAAAAAACAAGGGTTTGACCTATTCCATACGAAATACATCACGGTTTTGTTCTGACTGTGTTCAAGTCTTTCCGGGGATTCTCGCAGGCCCAAACTTTTGAACGGCTCATGATATTGCCAACATAAACTGAATGCGATATATATGTCCGTTGTAAAGCCTCTTCAGCAGTTTCTCGCGTGTTTTGTAGGTGGGTCTGTTCCCGCTCGTTCTTGCTCTTGAACTGCAAAATGTCTTTGATTTCATATATGTTTTAGCGCTCATCACAACGATCAATGTCACTATATTCTAGGGTTTCATTTACACTAGACGCTCCAAGTTTGTTTATGATATGATTGAGCATTCTTGTTTGGTTTATTGCATAGTCAAGCATTTCCCTTTGCCTCTTGTAAACTCGACTACATCGAGAATAATAGCTTGTTTTTGCGCATAGGTGTCAGAATGACGTGAGGAAATAATTGCAAGCTCATTAGGTAGCACCTGCTTGTGTTCCAAGCATGATAAATTATACAGTCTGGTGGAGCTGATGCCAAATGTCTTTTTTACCTCCTCAGCAGAAATCTTACAGCTGAGATGTTGAGTTTTCTGTTCTTTTGGTGCATTATGTCACAGGTATATCCTGGCGTAAGGATCTTGCATATTCCTCGTGGCATAAACACAAATTGGCATGGTCAATGGGTTCGCTAGGGCCCTGCACAAGTTTAAGGAACATAAAGGAAATAGGGTCGTTCCATGACCTCAGATTTTTTCTCGCAAGTATGACATGAAGAGTGTTTGTAGTTGGTGCTGAAATTTTGGGGATATACTATAACCTTATTTATTCCAGGAAAACCTCTGTTTTAGACAAATATATTTTGAAATATAGCATTGGATCCAACGTCGAAGGCATAAGATATAGGTTTCCTTTTCTGTCCAAGCTAGATTTCATTTGCTGCACAACCAGAGACATAGCATTTGTTGCCGCGATTTTGCACTTTGTAGGTATTCGAAAAAGTCCAATTAGAGATTTGTATCGCAATAAGTATATAGACAACTTGCGTAGTGTAAAAAGTTTTCTATTACCATACTTGCACATTTATACATATTTAACAACCATGGACTCCATACACTAATTGGCGAGCAAATCAGGAGACTAAGTGTTGTTCTTGCTCTACGTATCGTGACATCATTACTGTTTCTCATCTATATCCATGGGTTTGTGTTCCATCTTCTTTAATACTCTCTGATCACTTCTCCCAAACTGTTGATTTCAAGGGTATTATTCAATTCTGCATACAGATTCACGTTCACTGTGTTCACAAGGGTTACCCTAAACTGAATTTCCACACAAAGTTGGCCTGATTTTAAAGGATGAAACTTACTCTCGTTGCTGCCTTGATCTGGAATGAAAACAAGTAGCCACAAACCATATCCCTATGCATAATTATGGTACGAAATGCCGTTGGTATTGTTGGTTCCTAAATGTCCGTGGCATCAAACAAAGTAAAGTAAGATCTCAAGTAATTCTTCCGGGTAAAGTTGGATTCAAAAGGTCTGGGGCAGAACGTCAGGCCGTCTCGGGTCACTTCTATCTCTGACACGTTGAAGTGTTGAAACATGAAAGTACGTTGATCTGTAGTTCCGCTGAGGGTAGCATTGCTAACGATGCCAAAGAACAAACGTTTAAGCAGTTTACCCTGGAAAGCATGATCTTTGATCTTGGATCGGAGTCAAGAGGCAAATGGTAGAGTTTTCACTTTCACTTGTCGCAGGGGATATTTGACTAAGTTTCTGGTCAGAGCTTGACTGATGTCGTTGCCCACATTAGAGAAGATTTCCACATTGTAAGGATCGTCCGCCTTTGTCATGTCTGCGCCGTTAAAGATATTTAAAGGGTCTGACATCCACACAACAGATGCATTGAGGTGTGTGCTGCTGTTAAAAGTACAAATCCACTTTTCTGAACAGTGAGTGCATACAATCGCTGATGGTAAATACTTGAGTATCCACGCCTTGATTGCTGGTGTTTAGTTTGAGAACTTTCACTTTCAGGTACAAGTAAGTGTTGTTCTGATCAATGTAATATTCGGTTTGTCCTTTGATTTCAAACTCAAAAAGAGCTGATTTGGCTAAAGATGACACGGGATGAAATTCTACTCACTAGGATTCTTGCATCATGACCATCATCATAGGCATGGCATGCAGATTGACTTATGTCTTGAACATTAGTAAAATCAAATGCCCACATGTGGTCTTTGTCACAGGGTAATTGAGTACACTCTGTAGCAGCTTGTTCCTTCACAAACTATTGATCCTGTGCATTGCGGAAAACGACCGTTCACAGTCCGAAAAAAATGCAAGAAAAAGAAAAAGGATATGAATAGATGTGCACACATTTAGAAACCTGAATTTTAATTAAGTGAATATCCAAGGACAAATTCAGCAAAAGTCTAGACAGTTATTTTTTTTCCTTCTTCGAAATAATCATGACATAATAATTAATATAATTAGTATTCCTTTTCAATAGGAACAATATTTCAATGTGTTTATCATGCTTTAAATCCTTCACTGAATCAATGTCAGAGAGCTAAAATGATTTTTAATCTGCTGTCAGCATTTGGTACAAGGGCAACTTGGACATCATAACAACAACAACAACAATAACAACTACTACTACTGCTACTACTACTACTATTACTACTACTACTAATATAACAATAATAATGAACTGTAATGGTGTCCTAGGAATTGTACGCATCCTCTCCACATCTTGTCAGTATAGAAGATTTACCATCCGACTCAGCAATTTCCACCCAAGGATATGAAATCTTCCGTTCGGTGTTGAAAAGTGTCTTTCGTTTCTTATGATCTTCCTTTGGGTAAATCGCGCTATCTGGAAATGGAATCACCAATCTATAATCCTCGTACCCAGGCCAACACGGGGTTAGCCCGACGCTGGATAATTTTACCCTTATTTTTTTCTTTTCTAAGGATGTCTGCAAATTTTACACAATTAGCATAGCGTCAATATGTCACCGAAAAGATAAAACCTGCACTAAAGGTAACGCTGCCGCAGTCGAGCTAAAGCAGATATAAAAGAAGACAAATCCTGCTTTTGCCAAAGATCTTGGAGTGGGTTCTTCCAAATAGGAATGTTTTGAACGTCTTGGTCAACTGGTAAAATTAAATAGTCAGCCAAAGCCACGGGAAGTGTGGATTCTTCTTTGATTCATGATTCTCGACGAACTTGTGGTGTCCAGAGTGTCTTCTAAGTACTTGATGACACCCATAGATAGACACACGGGGGGCATCCATTTCCATAATGGAGCGAGATCGTGTTGCATTACTCTTGCCTCAAGCCACATCATCACTCGGTTCGCAGGGCACATCATCGCACTCGACTTTAATTAAACTTGATAAAGTGGATCCATCGCTTGGTTTCGATGTGGAATTCATCTTTCTCGGTGAACGTCTTTCCTCAAAATGATCTTTCCTTGTTTTTTTTAAAACTCTTTTATACTGAAGAACGGTGCCTATATGATACCTTGTTGTGTAGTAGAAATATAACTGGTTTCTCGTAGTGACATGAAAGTCTTGATCTTGACCTGAATTTAAAGCTTCTTCAATACGTCAAAGTTTGCCACTTGACTCGAACGACAGTTTAGTGTTCATCCTTTTACACTACATTTGGTATGAAGTTGTCCTTTCTTGTCTCGATAAGGGTAGGCATAAATGTTAGCTCAACCACTGGCAAAACTCAAAATACTCTCTACAGGATGTTCGTCTGTCCACGCTCCTAAGTGTTATCCTTCGATGTGAGGGTGATCTCCAGACAATTGATGTACATGCAAACATCGGTGTCAACATGAAGGATGCGATTTCCTAAAGGTGCCAACACCGAATACATTTTTAAACGGGCATTTCTGTCATCGTCGATGAGTTGAAAGTTGGACCTAGCAAGTAATCGGTCTTAGACAATATCGAACGTTGAGCCAGTTTTCCCTAGAAACAATTTACCGTGACTTTAGCAAACGATCGTCTTCCTTTCTTTCTGTTCCACGTGTTTCAAGACAATGCCTTTAGGAATCCGTGCCATTATTTGAATTGATATATTTTTTAAAATCATTCACGTAACCTGAGTAATTCTTTGAACTCAAGGCGTCGTCCTGTTGGTATTTTTGTGTGATCGGAATCAACGATCGAGAGTATGACATAATTCTATATTCACCCACGTTCCTGTCAAAGCACGTTTTTGGTCATCATGACGACAAGGCTGTTGTTGGTGGCACATCTCAATACACGTACGACATAAAGAAACTCAAATTTTCCATGACAATGATGAGGCAGCACTGGATGATACAAGTTCGACGGTAGAAGAACTTTGCATTTGATCAAACCTTTGTACTGGCGAATGTGCTCGACGTCGATATGTTAGGTCAATACTAAAACTTTAGGATGATCGGTACAAAATTGAGCACAGTTACACACTCAGGAGTATAGGAACACACATTTGTATATACGATTTGTTCTCCTTGAGATTCGTCGACTTCTCTAACATACCTGCTTCTCTATGGCCATTCAACATATGTCTGTCGCATACACATATCCAATACACACGCATGAGTAGTATGGACCAACAGTATTGGTAAAAAACGGCAATTGGGGCATAAGGAAAATTAGCATTAGGTGCCCCACAGAGCTGGTTTTCAAAACAATAAAAAGGCCACGGAAATTAAGATAAAGCTGCACTTGGGGGTATATGGAAAAATTAACATGAGACTGCCATGTTGAAAAATGTATTGGGCATAAGGGGAAATGTAATGTTACAAATGTCCATAGGATTAACATACACCTAACGACCATGGGCTTACAGGCACCCCATATCATAACAGACCGACACAGTCTCTCATCTGAATGGTTCACTGGACAACATCAGTAAGGATGGGCACTCACATACTGATGACGATCACGACGACTGGTACTCAGCCAATAAACTCTTGAAATCCAATTGGTTCTTTGATTCCGATGGATTCACGCCATAGTGGCACCCAACATAAAATATTACTCCAGTATTATAATAGAAGCATTTCACAGAGCTCGCGCGCAATCAAGCAAAGGACACAAATGTACAGGTATAATATTTCATATTTTAGCGGTTAATGAAATTCTGCAGGTTTTCCTTCGTATATGAGAGATAACTCAAAGTCATATTCTCCATTCCGTCATCTATCCTTGCCCTCTTTTCCTAATTCTCTTACTTTGCTCGAGCAAACAGCTTACACTCTTTCTATTTTCCTTCGGTTTGCGTGGATTGTATATTTGGGCCGCTCACTACTTCTCTTGAGACTGAATCCATGGACTGCAGCAGATGAGTAAAGGCTGAACTATGAAGTTATCTTCCAATCTCTCTCAGCTGTGTATTGTTCAGCCGATACGTGTATTCAAACTTTACAAATCAGGCCTCCATAGAATGTTTCAGTTTAACATACTAAATATTGTCATGAAGGCGTTATTTGCAACCTTAGAAATGGTAGTGTTTTTCATTTAGATGCAATATGTATTGCAATCCACGTGCAATTCAACGCATCTCTCTCACTAATTCGTAAATTAGAGCCAGAAGGCGTTTTCCGGTCTACAGCTTTGTCAAAACGGGCTATTCTGTCTATAACTTGTTAAATAGAGAAACACATGTTTGGTCTGGCGATAACAGGAGATGTTGCTACGTTAACTTCTGACATAAATATTCTTACTCGGCAGAATAATAACATACATGGTGCGATCGCTTGACACGGAGGTGATTTCTAGTCCTATATATCTAAGATTGAACATAAATGTCATAGTATTGTATATGCTATTGTCCAAAATTCAGAAGCACAACTTCTAGCGACAAATACTGAAATTAATTTAAGTCGCAGCTCTTTTTTTCTCCTACGAAAACTATGTTAAGTGGTGATGTAGATGTGAACGACGATTCTTGGTTAGATCTATCGCATGTTTTGATTATTGTTCGTCTTATCCATTCTAAATATTTTAGCCGTTCTTTGCCTCATTTGGCGATTGTGGAGCCTTATTATAGCACTGCTACTTTCCCACTCAACAAAACCTGCCTCTACAGTACAACTTCAATAAACGATCTCAATCATAACACTTTCTCCTCACTGGTTCGATGTTATGTTAACGGCGATATCACATGGGATCAATTAATCTTTTGGGTTTATATCACGACCTTTCTGGTTGCTCCTGTTCTGGTCCACATATGGTCCCCTTAATCATGTGCACGCACAGCCCCTTGTCTTAAAATTACCACTGAAGTTCAATGCGCAATGGTTGATGTGCCTAACCCAAGCTTATGTCGCTTGTATTGGAATATTATTGGACCATCCATGATTGATAATATTTTCATCTCTGGCTACTTTATAATACGATTACATGTCACGTAGACTGGTTTTAAGATCACTAAGGTAAATAGCAGTACAGAACTTGCAATGTTGACTTATTTTCCTATTATTCTAATTTATGCACACAAACTGCGTCATATTTTAGGCCATCTCTTTTGTGCTCATGTTCCATTTACACGTCACAATATGGCATCGTTCGCAAATGTTCCGCTCAATCGGCCCCTTCCTTACCATCATATTATATATCACCATAAATATGCATATTTTCCCTTTTTGATATTAGGTTCGAGAATCGACATCTTGTCAAAGATGCCTCTATAGTATGTGATATCTATCTTACATCTCCCAGTTCCCAGTTTATTTATTCCTTTCCTTTTATAACGATAGTGTTGGTAATTCATATATATATATATATATATATATATATATATATTCAGAGTCGTTCTTCAATCGTTGATCCCTGCATTCACGGATGCCGTCTATCCTCAGTCGTTGATCCCTGCATTCACGGATGCCGTCTAGCGGAATTTGCGTGTCTTTTGTTTACTCAATCGTCTAACAAAACTATGGCGTTAGAACAACACCAATTGATATAATAAAAAATATGTAAGGATAGTGTGTATGTTATATATGTTGTTAGATTGTATACTGTATTTTGATTTGGTGTTTTGTTTTAAGCTGTCCTTTAACTTTCTTTTTTCTTATAGAGCCTCGAGGACTCGAATCAACATACCAGAATGGTGTTGTTACGACTAAATTTGCAATAACCTTTCAGAAATTAAATTGTACATATTGGCTGAATAGTTTAACGTATTGTAGCCTTCGTAGCAAGAATGTGGGATAATCCAGTCAGTCTCTCTCTCTCTCTCTCTCTCTCTCTCTCTCTCTCTCTCTCTCTCTCTCTCACACACACACATACACACACATACTTTACATCAGTTAGGTATATATAACACTTGCTAGAATGAAGATTATTAAATCGACTCTCTCTCTCTTCCTCTCTCTCTCTCTCGTTTTGTCACTTACCAAACCTCAACAAATGTTAGCGTAAATAAAATCAGTCGGCTTACTTTCTAATGTTGTCCTGTAAACCGATCAAATACAGATATTACCTGATATATAACGTAAAGAGAAGTATATGCTCTGTCACAGAGTATGTACCTCCTTCCTACTTAGACTTAGGAACATGGTGAGTAACGGCATAGTGTCAGTTATCAAGCCTTACGTTAGTCACCCCTTCTCTATATCCATTTTCGGCACAGTTTGGCATATTCCGACAAGGGAACAATATATAAGTGGCTATCTAGAGGCAGACCCAATCATAACTGAGTCTGCAATCCTGAGAGTTCTGTTCTCTTCGTTACAGATAGCATCTAACCCGGACACTTCTAGCATCCCATCAAAAATGTAACAACCTATTTGGAAATCCCATGATGGAGTGGCACGTCTCAAGTCACTGTGACGAAGAGGAATTCAATATACTCTAAATAACTCACACCTATTCGTTTCTTTGGAATCGTGATGAGAACATAACTTTTTATGGTAGATCAATTCAAAATCCTTTGATGATATCTATATGACTGAGATGCCTTTGTCTTCTCAGCATACTTGTAGTAACATTGAAAACTGCAGAAGTACATTGAGTCTTTTAAACTTCTGGAACAAGAAGGACACAGCGGCCTTACTCTTAGCCCAAGAGATTTTAGTCTTGTATGTTTACTCATAACATTTAAGAACTCTGTGACACAGCGGCCTTAGTCTGGTAGGTCTCAGCATTATTGGAATAATATGTATCTTGATTGTATTTAAATATTGCATATGATACAGCTCCCTTAATCAGTATGTATCAAACATTGTATAAGTTAGTTGTTGGACAAAGCTGTCTCGGTCTGGTATACATTTCGATTATATTGAAATAATATGTAGGACACAGCAGGCTTAACATGATTTGTTATTTAAATATTATGATGTAAACAGCTGTCATAGTCTCGAAGGCATCTTCATTATATCAAATATTAGGTACGTTAGAGTTAGGGCACATCAGCCTTAGTCTAGCTTATCTCTATTTGTAACATTTAATAAATATATAGGGCACAGCGGTCTTAGTCTTGTGTGTCTATTTGTAATATTTAATAAAAAGTTGGGCACATTGGCCTTAGTATTGTATGTCTATTTATAACCGTTAATAAATATGTATGAAACAGCGGCTTTAGTCTTGTATGCCTATTCATAACATTTCATAAATAAATTTGGTACAGTGGTCTTAGTTGCGTCTAATACGGAATTAGTGTAGTATGTATATAGATTATATTTAACTAGTAAGACGGATACGGCGGCCATAGTCTGATATGTCTCTTGATTATATCAAGCATTATTCAAGTAAGTGTTTTTGACAAAGCGGTATTATTATATGTGTCTCTCATGTTTTTTCCTCGATACATTAGTACTTATTGGGCATAGTATGGTGTGTTTTTTAATCTTGTTTATGTAAGGTTTATAACACAGCGACCGTAGTTTTTTTATGTCTATTGATTTTGTTCATTACATTGCACGAACTATTTATCTTTGCTTCATGTGTCTTTCGCTTATATCCGAGTTATGTTTAGGACAAAGCCTTTGCCTCTTGGATATGGAAATAAGATGTAGGACACAGTGATCTTTGTATGGTATGTGTCTTAATTGTTTCATATAATATGTAGGGCACATTGGTTTTGATCTAGTATGTCCGTTCACCAAATTATTCTACTCGTCTTTACCCCATATCCTTTAACAGATCGCGCTTATTCGACTAAATTTAGATAAAGGTTTCGTTTCTAGTTTAAACTTTGTGTTTGACCTACACTCTCATGTTCCGATTATTCTGGATTGGATACAAAATACTATAAATGCAATTAATTTATGTTTCATTTATTGTCGCATTATTCTGATGTCAGGTGAGTTGCTTTGATGTGTTTCGACGTCACGATAATAAGTAGCTGCAACATGCATTCGACGCAGTATTCAAGGAGTGTGATGCTAACCTTTCACCTAATTACGCCTGATTGCCAATATGCGAACAAAGGACAAGTGTCGTACAATGAATCCTATTTTAGGTAACACGTGTCCGACAGTCTCGTTTATCTCACAATTGCTTGTGCAACCGATTTAGTCGGATAAACGGGAGTAGAATGCAATAGGTGTGGTACATTTACCTTATACTGGTACATCTGTCTATACTTTTTAAGAAATCCGTATAAGATACAGGCCTTACTCTGATATGTCACTTTATAACATTAAGAAGCATATAGGACACATCTAGGGCCGGATTAAGACCTTTAGCTTTAGAGGCCCTAAGGACTGAAACAATTATGGTGTCCCCCCTCCCTCCCCCGATGTAATAACAACAAAAAAAAGGACGTAATTTCTTATTTCTTTTTGGTGCCCCTGCTTTGCTGGTGCCCTAAGCACGTGCTTAGTCTGCCTATTGGGTAATCCAGCACTGGACACATCAGTCTTAGTATATTCTGTCTCTTGGTTATATTTACGTACTACGTAGGACATAACACCCTTATGTTGTCTCTTAACTATGGTTGTATCTTAATAATTTCTAGAAAATATGAAATATGTAGTATACAGCGACTTAAACTGTTTAAGTTTCATAATTATAATTATAGTTCTAGCACAGCGACCTCAGTCTGGTATGTCTCTTGATAGTACTAACACAAGTCTTAAGGCACTGGAACCGTGGAACCGTAGTGTCTTCATTACATGCAAATAATATGAAGAACACAGCGGGTTTAGTTCTACACGTCTTTTAATATATATATATATATATATATATATATATATATATATATGGTTTGGATACAGAGGCCTCTATCTTCGACGCCACTTGATGACTTCAAAACAATATATAGAGCACAACGACGTTAGACTGTAGTGTCTCTTGCCTTGATTAAAAGTAATAATATGTAGTTCATTGCATTCTTAGTATGGTCTTTCTCTAGCTTATGTTTAATTTTTTTAAAAATTTAAATTATGTATAGGACATAGCGTCCCATGTAATGTGTATGTTTTAAAAAGCTGCGACTTCTCCGAAACAAAACGATAATCGCAAAATGACATAAATGTGTGGTATGATTTTGGAGATCTCCTAATACAGAAATATGAGAAATATTTAGAGAAATGTGCACCAGTGTACAAAACAAGAAAGAAAAACGATATGGTGGGAGCTAACGTTTATAACACAAGCTACCTTATATATGTTTCTTAAATGTATTTCAACACTATTTATGAAACAATTGCCTTTTTGTTTGTTCTATTGACATAAAGATAGATGACACATACATTTAATACATATCTATTGTGACATTATTTCAACCATTTTTCTATAAGACAAAAATGTATACAGTTCTAGACAATTATTTTGTGTCTACGTAAGATGAACGGAAAGAACAAATATCAGAACATGCATATATAGGCATACACATTGAAAAAATATCACGTCACATCCACATGTAATTCTTAATTAAGTAACATCTTTACAACATGTGTGAAACCGCTTGTACTAAATTATGCCAGAGAATGTGCGATGTGGTTTTATATTTAGCCACCCGGCAATATAATATTGAGATGTTTTGATAATAATATTCATACCTTATTTACACTTCGCAAGAAACTAAACTTGGTTCATATGATGACCTAAGCCTGGAAAAATTACCAATTTCTCCTAGATAACCAGTTTTTTGTCATCTTCACACACACACTCACACACACACATACATTAATATATATATATATATATATATATGTATACATATATATATATATATATATATATATATATATATATATATATATATATAGAGAGAGAGAGAGAGAGAGAGAGAGAGAGAATTCATATTTCTCTAATCCTTTTCTCAACCATCTATCCATCTATCTTTCTCCATCTTTACATTTGTCCGTGTCATTGCATGTATATATATCTTACCGTTATATAACTTGAATACACATTTGGGGATTATTGAGGCATATGCAATTTTATATCACAAATCTGTTTATAAGGCAACTAAAAATCGGGAACCGACATATTTTTATCTACCTCGAAAGTGAAAAGCATGCGCAGCACAAACGGTAGTATTTATGAAACTTGTTGTTATACACAACCGTATTCCCTTTGTTAGTTAAAAGCTATTTCCCACATTTGCCTTGTTTTATATGTACTGAAACACGCACGGGGTGTAACAGCATCTCACTACCGAGTGGAACAGGCAATGTCGAACACTTGCATGAGCCTGGCTTGAGGTCTATATTTCCTTTATTTCCAAAGGCATCAGAACAACAGTACTTGCTAACTGAAGGGTTGTTGAATGTGCTAATAACATAAATAACTTTCCTTTAATCAACTAACGACCACACATTCACATGACTAATTTAATTTGTTCACATTTTGTTCTTGCTTCACATTTGTATGATTTATCAGTACGCTTTTCTAAGCCGTATATTGGTGTTCTATGCAACGTGCAACGAAACAATATATATAATTACTCCTATCTCAAATGTCCAAATGAGGATATCTCGATAATTCTGTATGTTAAAACAATTGCGGAGGGTCTATTTTACAACACTGATCCCTGCTACCATAAAGTCTCCTACATACTATACAGTATGATAGCTGCTCCTATTAATTCGCTAATTACTTGCTTTGAGAAGTATCTTATCAACACCGACTCCCATACAAAAGAAACACAAAATAAAAACAAATAATCACAAAAACCAAACAAAGCTATAAACAGAGACGTAAATACAGACAGCACATACCCGAGGTTTGTTAAATTATAATCGCTTGCGTGTACACCTGTACGTGCTTTTTGTATCAGTTTTTGCTCAGCATTTCTTCGTGTCTTTCACATATAAGGTATTGATACACTGTGGTTTGCGTCAGTTGCAAATTATAGGGCTGCAGGACAACTCGCCAAATGTCAGATTCATGAATGGACAACTCATCGATGCAACACTTTATCGGACGGCACATTACATAGTAAAAACGATATATTTCCGAAAAGTAGTCATGCTTAAAGCTATTTTTTGAACATCAGTCAAATTCACTTTGATACTATGTTCATGATGATTCGTTATGCAATATTTGCTTCTGCTTAAGAAACTCGGATAAATTGGATATATTTATGAATATGTCACACAATTGATTTCAGTAGGAATAAACTAGTAGTTGAAACTTCAACATTTAAAACTGTGGATTAGATTGAGTGCAATCATTTAGTATTTACCTGCTGGATGTCGCATTGTTGATATGTTTAACTTCTCTATTTATATGTCAATCTTTGTTTGATGACGATCGTTAATTCAATATATATATATATATATATATATATATATATATATATATATATATATATATATATTGTTTTAAATCTTACCGTATCTTATCTTTTATCGGTGAATTTTTTGTCCAGATGACTTTGGAACGTACCTATACTAAAATATTGGATAAATTGGAAGGATTGTACATATTCTAAGCTTTTTTTTCTTCGCATAGGATTCAAGTGTATAGAGAGTTCTGAGACACATCATCACAATTCTGGCTATATTGTAATACTTCTTGCGTAACTCATTCTGTTTGTATTTCTAATCATGGATTATTATCAATAGGATTGATTACAAGTTGTGTGAGAATGGAGAATTTATTACAATAACTGTGTTTTCTTTTAGTATTATTTATTACACGTGTCATAATTTATACATGGCTGGCATAATTTCGTCGAGTTCAGTCGGCAAGTATATTAAGTCAATCAACCAGTCAGTCAGTGTAACATTTCTTTTGCAACTACTCTATTTTATTTCAAAACTTTAAATTTCATGGAAAAATCTATTTTTGAACTCATTCATTCAATTGTTTCGAGAAAGAGGAGTTATAGCTATTATGAAGAAAACCTGTATCTGTCCATGTTACATATGTTTCCTCTGGTTTGTTCTTATTGATATGTATTACATCTGAAAATGATCCTCCTCATCCTCCTCATTATCGTCATTGTCATGATCATCCTCATAGTTGTCACCTAGCTATCAAGTTGTTACTTCGCAACTTAGAATTTAGTCACATTGGCGCTCTAGTTTACAAAGGAAAGCTGGAGATGATGATGACGATGATGTTGATGATGATGCCTTCCATTTACAAACCAATAAAGGTTCATACAAAAGTAACACGAGATAAATCTTAAAATATGTATCTTCCGGATGTTTGGTTGTAGTTATGCTACTACTAACAACACTCGGACTGAAGTTGCTGAACATGCATATACATACTTGCTTATATACATACATACATACATACATACACCATTTCATCTAATTTCACTGACACCAACAACAGTGTTAGCCAGTAAAACCGCTGTTAAGAATTTCATATTTCCATGATATTAATATAAATAACAGTAATGTTTTATAAGCCTTCCCTTTTCCATTGAGTGTTTGTTTGTTTATATTATACATGTTTTTGATGTACAAACACTTAAAGGGAAAATCCGACCTTTCCGCTTTAATTATAAGCTATTATATCACTTTTCAGAGTAATAACCAAGATATAGACACCAGTTTAATTAGCACATGACCAAGCCTTGTTAGCTCTATTCATGTACCCCGAGACGAACGGAATTAACTTAATTTCTTTTCAGGTGACGTCTCATCAGTACATATCGATGGCGATAATGGATGAGATGCCTGTGTTTTTATTCGAGATTCATTCATTACATTGTTTCCATACTTTCGTATTTATAAAATGTTGCATATTAAATAATACATTTTTAAAGGTAGTAATCTTAACTCCGTCACGACATATAATTTATACAAAATCCACTATTCTCAATCCAAATATTGAAAATCTCGGCGTGTGACTTAAATAAAATATAAAAAGCAAAACCCCCACCACCACCCCGCAAAAAACACAACAACCCCCCCCCCACCTTCCCACCCCCAATAAATAGTAATATATATGTTTAATACAAATATTTGTATTTCTATGTTTCTTTTTTTATTAGTGTAAGTTAAATTTAGCCTGGTCAGTGAATAGGAAATAACGTTTTTCTCACCTTTGGACACGCTATCAGTGAACTTGTGACACGCTATATGTCATGATAGTGGTGGGTGGTGGGGTGGGGAATGGGGGTGTTGGAGGCAAGTCTGTAGAATAGAAAACACTTATTGTAAAAAAAAACTAAATAAGAAATATTGGATCGATGGCATTGGCAAATACTATTACTACTACAACTAATCTTATTATTATTATTATTATTATTATTATTAAAAAAGGATGGCCATTCCGAAAAACGCAAATTCCAATCAATTGATAGAGCATGGGTTATAATATGTTTCAAGAACTATCATCATTGCTATTTCTGATATACCACCTATAGAATATTGAAGAGCTGCTTGCATACATACATACCTACATACCTACCTACCTACCTACCTACCTACATACATACATACATACATACCTACATACCTACATACATACATACATACATACATACATATGCCCAACGAACACGAAACACCTACATGTAGGTAAATAGATTTGCGCGAGACCTGGTTTCACTATTATAGGCCAGTCCAACCGGCTTAATCCATTGATGGTGCGGGAGACAAAACCTCAGAACGTAACGTTGTCTCTTCCAGCACCCACCTAAAAATCGCTTGAATTTGAAGAATTTGCTCGCGATGGTTTATATGTTCCCCTTAGAAATATCCAATACGATTGTAATCAATGTTGAGAGATGAAACGTTAATATAAGTTATATTTTTGGAAGTTCATAATTTAAGTTGTTGGTGTGCCCATGTGTCCTTTCGTGTGTGCAAGGAATTTATGTTTGATTTGCTTGTTAAGTAAATATACAGGGTGATGATGAAAATTTTACGACAAAGCCAGTTTGTTTTAATACAAACAATTGTCCAAATGGCAAGTGGAACATGCGTTTACCTCTTACAAAAACATATTTTTACATATTTTTTTGAAATATACGAACGCCAGTAAGTGACATAAACAGTCGAACACCCCTCACAAAAGTCTGAATCAGCTTGGCTGGTTAGTTGGTTATCAGTAATAACCTTCAACTGCATATCAACAAGATAGTTACGAATATAAGCTGGTGAACATTGATTGGTGGGATGATTCATAACAAGGTGCATGACAAGGAGTTAAATAGGGAAATACTTTCAATGTACTAGTTCATATCAGCCCTAATCGAGGTAAACAAAATGTATTTAGATTTTGACCTACATACTAAACTGTGTATTAAGGAGAATATTGCCTCTATATATAGGGATATATTTAAACCGTATTTTCTCCAACAGCCAATATTAAATGAATTATGACAGTGTTCTACATCGATTCTAGGGAAGATGATCTGATCTTTCATGAAATTAATATTATTACTATTGTAATCATTATTATTATTATTATTATTATTATTATTATTATCGTTTTTTCTTATATTATTTTTATTTATTTATCTTATTATTATTTTGGGGGTGGGTGGGTGGTTGTTTTTGTTGTCCAGTTAAGAAATATGAAAGGTTGTTTGCATGCATTTTGCGTACTTGGAATGAAAACCGTATGTCGCTTATGGCAAGCTTATAATACATAATTTTCACCAGACGTATTTACCATCTGGACCATGCCATTTGAAATATTCAACCAAAAGCATTAGGTCATTATGTTCTTACTATACATTTTGTTGTGGTTCAGTAAATAGAGTAATGTAAACATCTGGCATTATAATATCTATCTAAAGCATAATCTAACTGCGATGGGAATCACAAAAATATTTTATTGGCAAATTTCTCCAGAATGTTTGCAAAGGTATTTCAGGAGTATTATTTATTATTTATTTCGTACCGTTTTTTTCTCAGTATTGTCTGAATTGTGTTCACTTTGAGGAAATTTATATTGTTAAAGATTCTGATTTAACAAATCAAGAAAAAAAAAAAAAAACAGAAAAGATTACAACCCCCCCCCCCAAAAAAAAAAGAAAACCAAAAAGGGAAAAAAAATCGAATAGCATAGCTTGATATGCGTTATGTTAAACAAAAAGCTCTGTATGAAAACAGGACTTGGAAACATAAAACAGTCTGCAGTATTTCTGCACCTTTGACCATCAATTATTGCTATATTAGGCCGAGAGTCCTGCTTGATTTTCATATACTTGGTCCTTTGACTCTGACTTCAACGCATTGTACAAATTCTCTTGTTGATTGCTTTTGCAGTCAAGTGTCTGGTACGAGGATGAAAGCTCACATTGTGCAAATTCATCGTGTGCTTTACCCTGCTGCACAACAAATCTAAGAGCTTTCCTGAAATATGAAAATATCACAAAATTTATTTTCTGAATTGCAACACTTTGGCAGTGCTTTTATCATTGTACTTTATTTTCTAGATGACTAATACAATACACATATTTCTTCAATGATATTGCACAGGCGTAAAAGAAAAGGGCGTGGTTGAAAATTAAATTATCTCCAGAAAAAAAAAATCCATTTATAAAACTCTGTATCAATTATCTAACAGAGAAAATAACAAAATGTATTTCTAACAGTTTGCAAATGTTATGCACAACCATAACGCATGTGATGAGAGACATGCACCATGGCATATATTATTTCATGTTGATGATGTTAAAAGTATGAAAATAACTGAAAGAGGAACCTTCCTATACGGTAGTTTAATTCTTCTGGTTTATGGCATTGACATTAACTACCCGTTAAAACATTCCATCGACAATTTCACAGAATAAAGATCCAACTTTTGAAAATACATTATTTCCAAATTGATATTGAAAGTTATTTAAAACAAATGTCCAATAAAAGATGTATTTGAAATTTTATGTCAACATCCGTTATTCAAAATTTGATTATGTGAAGCTACTTGCTCTGCTTTCATGCATAATGTTTGGTATGACCATTTCATATAAACATATTACTTACTTGCAGTAATCGATACCCATCACGCTAAAAATAAAATGGGTTTTTATAGCATAAAAAATGATAATGTATTACCAGTTCCTGCACCTTTTTGAGAACAAAGAAGAGTTCAGATATAGTGATAATGATCTGAGTGTAATTACCTGAATCGAATAAATAAGTGAATAAAACCAATAGATTTTATTTGCAAATATGAACTCACCTTAATTTCAGTGAAATTACAATTACACTAATTACTGCAATAAGTAAAAGCGACGACAAAATCCCGACAATGGTTCCAAAGAGAGTCCAGTTTCCTGAGAGAATAGAAAGAAATATTTTACAAAGACAAAATTATACAGATATGGTGACAGTTTTGCATAGCGAGTATCACGAGGATAAAAGTCTTTGTTGATGAAAGCAGCAAATGTTGTTTTTTGTATCTTTATTAAGATTTATTAAGGTTTGTGCTATGTTAACAATTTCAATGTTATTTTCTTTCATTCCTTGCTTTCATAATTTTAATTTTCTGAAAACTTTAAATTATAATTAAATTCATGACGTCACATGTTATGTCATTATTTGGTTCATTACGTCCCCAGTCTGATGTTACCTTTATGCATGGGACGGCTCATTTTACATATCTCAGAAAATTCAGAAGCGTTTAAAAGACAGTTACAAGTTTTGAAAACAAGAATCAATCTTGAATTGCAGCGACACATCCTCTCTGTCTGTCTCTCTCTCTCTCTCATCTGACAGGCCAGTTATATTTTGTCGAAAGGAATCAAGTCCGTGTGCAAGAAATGAAACCAGAACGTTGGCAAACTCAGCTGTGTTGTCATAGACATTCCTGTTAAGGTTAGTGATATTGATTAGTTTGAGCTTTGCAATAAAACCATCTCAGTTAGTCTTTTTTTCTGGAAAGAAATGGTCAATACCCGCTAAGCATCAGCGAGGAAAACGCAAGACAGCATTCGATAGACCTGTTATTGTTTACTTACAAAACGCAGGGCGAAAGGAATCACTATATCTTGATAAAGTACATAAGCCGTATAGTAAGGCATCACAGCAAGCACAGTAAAAGGAAGGACTTCATACGCCGATTTTTTACGTCTTTAGCCGGGCCGACCTATTGGACGGTCACACGAAATACTGTCGCGATATGGACGAAAACTCACAGTGTGTGTCATTACTTGAGCCAGGAAATAGCATCATACCCTTCCGGAACCACCGCCGCCAGATACTCGTACCGTACATCATCTACGCGGAGTTCAAGGAACTAAACGTTCCAAAGGAACGTCCTGCAAGATATCCGGAAAAAGCTACACGCAGATGATCGCATACAAGATCCCTCGTAGCTTTTGCTACGTACTTCGCTGCGGAATGGGAGCATTTGCCACTTTCATCAAGTGCCTTGAGCGTAGAAAGATGAAATTCGAGAGGTGCTCAGTTATCCGGCTGAGATTTTAACCGATGGAGACGATCGTAAGGCTTTACAGAAAGCAACAGATTGCTACATCTGTGACAAGGCATCACGCTAATGGAGCGGTTGGAGCCATGTATAAAGTGCAAAACCACTGCCATATTACCGGTAAGTACCGCGGTGAAGGCCAGCAATGATGCAAACTTAAGCCGCGGATCTACCTATAGAAAATAAAAGTACTAGTTTAATAATTTGCGCGGCTACGACGGACACCTTATCATTCAGGCGATCGGAACAGCCTTATCAGACAAAAAGTAATCAACGCCATTCCAAGCAACATGGAAAAGTGGGAAAAGTGCATTATGTCTCCACTAGGGCAGCAACAGTTTTTGACAGTCACCAGCATTCCTGTATCACACCAAGGCACGCCGTGCCTGGAGCGGACAATGAACTCTTTATAAAAAATGGGGTATACACGAATAAACACATAAACAGCTAGAGACGCTTCTAAAAAATATAACTTCCGCCAATAGAGGCCTTCTGTAGCCAACAAAGCTGCACCTGAATATTTGAAGAAGAAGAAAAAAAGACTATGAGCATGCGCAGAGCGTTTAGAAGACGTGTGGCTGCCAAAATATGGGAAGCTACCACGAGCTATAGATTAAGACCGATGTAATTCTACTGGCGGACGTATTTAAGACATTCCGTTAAACACTTCGTTAAATAAGTACGGCCTCCACCAAGCCCATCACTACAGAACACTCGGAATGAGCTGGGACGGCCTACTAAATCTCACAGGTGCTAAGCTAGAGCTGCTGACAGACATCGACATGCACCTACTCATTTTGAAGGGTGGCCATGGAGTCATTTCAATGGTTACCAAGCGTCATGAAAAGGCAAACAACTTAGTGTGTTTCGACTACGACAACACACAGCCAAACAGCTGAATAAGCCATCTTCAGCCTCTATAGAAGTACCATGATTCCGAGTCTGCCAAGTAAAGGTATTAGGTGGATGGACCTCCTGAACTCAAATCAATTGCGGCAGACGTACCCAATGGCTACATCCTAGAAGTATCGAGTCGAGTATCGAGTACATCGAGTATCTGGATGCTCTTCCTAACGTGAACAGCAACTATCCGTAATCTCCTGATACAATAAACGTTTTAGAGGATTGGCTTATTGATTATCATCATAACAGCAGGGGTTGGTAGTGGGTAAGTTCACTGAACACACATAGCTAGTCCCCAGGCTACGAAAAGAAGAGCATTATGTAGTTTAAACCTATAGCTATGCCTCAGACTGTGATGGCATTTGGCAAAAGCGCATGGATGATGCAGTACATGCCGCTAAACACAGACCTGCAAACTAAGGCGGTGTCGGAGTTCGAGAAAGACTTCTCCAAGTTTTCAGGAAGACTATGGAGAACATAAGGAGGCGCATTACAGTAAATCGTGTGAGGGCGAGGACGACAACCTGTGCCGCTTGATTGCCGACCAAGAATTTCAGTCGAGAAAAATCTTGTGGACATACATTCCACAAAGGCCAGTCTGAGGCTCAACCTTAAACCACATTTAGAGATATTAGCATTTGAAATATTTTCATTGTGCTCGACATACTCTCGGAATGGTTCCATAAAAACCATGCAGTGGCTTTTGACTTACCCGCTGAGGAAACTTTTGTTAGAGACACCTAAACTATACCCCTCCCAAGTCCTCCTTTTTTGTGTTTAAAGCATTTGTTCTGCAATTATCATTGTAATCAGTCTAAATTCAGGTCCTTGGTATTATTCTTCTGACTTAAAATAAAACATACCATGGAAATATTGCGGACAAAGATTATTCTTTACGTTGGACATTAATGACATGTGGTTGATTAATATGTAGTAATATAACAAAATATGAGTATACATGTTGAAAGTTAATAGAATGTCATTAGCTAACACACACGCACACAAAAAGCAAGCAAGACAAATACATTATTTGTCATTTTAGCCACAAAAAGCGTGGAAAGAAATATATAGCCGCTTCGCGCTTCCATATGGGCAATATTTAACCTAAGATATATACGTATTTTCGTATAGTGTTTATTCATAGCTCTCTTCTATATTAAGCGATTCATTGCAAAGAGACTGGTTTCAACAGGTTGAAACCTAGTGCTCAAATGTATTATATTTGTTCACTCATACGTAACCGAGTTGTAAGTAAAAGTTGAATGTAAACTATTTGATATAATTATTACCCGAATAGGACTGTTATTCTGGCTCATTTG
The DNA here is from genome assembly GCA_029931535.1 of Margaritifera margaritifera. Classification (NCBI taxonomy): domain Eukaryota; kingdom Metazoa; phylum Mollusca; class Bivalvia; order Unionida; family Margaritiferidae; genus Margaritifera; species Margaritifera margaritifera. Next base: position 1,017,266 of record JAQPZY010001205.1, read on the forward strand.
GTTCTCTGAAGATTCAGAAGTAGGAACTATTAATTGTAGTATAAGAAGAAGCTACTTTTTCGTTGTTCTTGGGATAAATACATGAATAATTAAACACATTTGTAACTATCTTGATCTTGATTAGATAATAAGTTATACGGGTCATGTATGCGTTCAGTACCGACTTTTTAAGCAATGGGTTTTATTTTTTAGAGTTTGATTACACATAACATTTAAATGACGATTACTCACTTTATTTCTATTTTCATACATCCATATTCCTTGAAAGGACATTATATGCATGACCTGAGCAATAAGTACGGCAAAATCAATATTAAAGTACGTAGACATTTTTTGGGAGAGGTCAACATAAAGGTATGATTCAGAACTAATCGGATTGAATGTCACGCGTTGTGATGTCAAAATTAAAGCTGATCTCGTTGAAAATAAAATAAATCGTGCTACCCTTTTTTCAGTTATGATTAGACCCGACGTCCCCTGTTCTTGTCTCAGTTTAGTATCTGACCATAATGGTAAAAGTACATAGCGATCAATAATTTTCTTTTGAAAGTTTTTTCATGGTTAAACTAGTATTAAATTTTAGAAGAATTTATATTTAATTTAAGATAAGTGAGTTTGCCTACACGACCGCGTTAACAAACACTGTAGTTTGGTGCTTCATCATAGGATATTGATGTACTGCACAGAGCAGCCTCAACATTTACAAAAGTGAGACTTATTTCACTAACAATGTGACCATAATAATTTGAGAAGGTGTGGACATGTTTTATGGGTGTTCTTTAGTGGTGGACGATGTCAGCAGAAGGATTATTTTGAATTGCAAAATATAAAAATTAATAATAAAGAAAACACAAAATTGCTGCAACAATTTAGGAATAATATCCAGTATACAATATCCAATGTATGCAATAGAACTGTCTCAAGTTTTCTAACTTTATAGATCGTCATCATGCTCGTTGTTAGATTTGTGTAGTAATATAGCTCCAAATAGATGAGAAAGAGACTTGTGTCTATTGGTTTATCATGTGATTGTTATTATTTGGAAAAGTTATTCATAGATAATTATTGGTGCTGTTGTTGACTTTGTAATATGCCTTTCAATCCTTTTGTTTAGTGCCTAAACTAACTCATATGCAAGTTTCACATCATTGAAAATCCATTTTATTGGCCACAGCCCAATGTGTAACCGGTACTGTCGCCAATGTAATGGGTAGCATCATTTTAGTACATACTATGCAATCATTCATGGCTATATGTATATATTCCATACAATATTGTTTTTAAATTACTTTACATTTTTCCCAATGCATTTTATTGTGGAGAGGGTAGGATATTCATTTACTATACAGCTGTGTTTCAGATTATCAGAAATGACTAATACATATGGATGAGCAATACTTAAAGCATATAAATAATTGATATATGATATAGCAATAAATAAATTGATGCAATAAAGGGTTTTGCCATTATTGAAATATGCGATAAATATGATATCATAATACAATATGCACAATGCAAATGCCTTTAGTTTAACACCTGTGATATATTCCAGATGTATATGTGCATGTATATTCGTTACCGCAGGAATTAATATGTAATAATCATTGCTATTTAAAAAGTTTCTAGGTATAAGCTTCATATTGGTTTGTTCAGTACATTGATATTGTACAAATAAGAGTTCAAGCTCAACCCCATCACGCATAAGCTGAAGGGTGTAAACACACTAGATAGGTTTGATCCAGGAAGACGACTATGGATCTTGGAACTCAACTGGCTAGTGCCTGCATACAACCCTACTTAGTGTTCATTAGAAGAGAAGATCAGGTGTGGAAGAAACGGGGCTTCTTTAGTTACCAGAGGGGTACATTCTACCAGAGGGATGTTTGCCTACCAAAGTCATTTTCAAGAAAGAGTAACCGAGGAAGCAGGTGTTAGGGTGGTCATGAGAAATCAGTTGCAGAACCCATATCTGATCCTGTCGACCTGTGAGGCATAGGCGAACTGTTAACACTGGCATGCCATTTTACCTCTCACATTTGTCACCAAAGGGATACTGGCATGCCTTGTTACATTGGTGTAGGCGTGTCAGTTTGTCTACCGGGATCTACGGTATTACGCGATTGGGTTTCCTCGAGTTGTGGCCAGTTTAACCCACTATTTAAATAGTAATACTGGTAGTGCGCTTGCCAAGGTCTGCCGTTAAACAACAAGGAGTAATTTTGCAGATTATTGACATGTTTATTTCTCCACATAGTATGTACGTGTTTAAATCATAACTGAGAGTGAATTTTCTTACATAAATTAATGTTTGCCATGTTGCCCGTTTTCTGGTGCAAATTACGGATTTTGATTACTATTTTGAGTGTAATCATGTACAGCTTACAAACAGCGGCCAGAATGGATATATTTAACAAAATGTTATTAGTAAATCCTTTGTTCCCTCATTCATAGATGTAACATTTAATTATAAGGATTGACCAGTGAACAAACGCTGTGCGGACCTAGGTATGATCCGCTAAGAAGAAAATACCGTTTGCACATTATGTTATAGGTTGAAACGTCACTAAATTTAAAAACGGAATAAGTAGTAAAATCTGAACTGACTATGTTAACAAACACAGTTCAAAAGTAACGAGATGACAAAGGAAACACTTCGTCATCTATGCCCGAACGAACATTTAACATAATCCGATATAAATAAGAAAAGTTAAAATATCAAAATTTTGAAAGATCTTGTGACTGTACACTGGGTTGAGATCAATATATATTGTACCAACCTGATTCTTTCTCTTTTTCATCTGACATCTGCAAAGTTGCTTTCGTAAACCAGCTGATTGAAGCTGGCCCTTTTGTGTCTTCCACACTATTTCTTCCATTCACTTTGTATGCAAGAATAATAATAATAATTAATAATAATAATAATAATAATAATAATATCGTCATGATCATGATCAGTTTATTCCACAAGAGAAACATTCCAAATATAAAGCTAATCAATCATAAGCTTCTTAGATGCTCTTGTTCTTTCCGTATCGATTAATTTGGGGGGAAAAAACTGACAAAACAAAAAGCAAATAAAATCTCAAAACAAACAGAGAAGCAAAGAAAAAAGAAAGAAAAAAACCCCAACCCCCCGCCCAGGAACTATGCTAATTATCGCCTAAACAAATTACATAAATATTTGGGAAATAAACCTCCATTACCTTAGTAGTAATACAACACAAAATCTAATGTGCAAAAACAGTATCCAGCTCAAATTAATATAACAGGATGTACAAGTATACATGCATACAGACGTAAATATACATGCACACACATACATACATACATACATAAAGAGATACACTGAGACACACATACGGTATAATAGTATCTTTATTAGTCATTCACAGCAATAATATCGTTGGCATTTGCATCTTATCCGAGATAAACCAGGTTACCTGTGTTTGTGTATAGGAAGTTTGGTAAGCAGTATTTCATTCATATGCTAACTATCAGTCTTTGAGGAATTTGGTAAAATAATCATATGTTTATAGTTGTATTGTGAAAATCAGAGCAAATTCAGAGAGAAAAATTATTTATTTAAAATATTCACCGTAGATACTAAAGTGCTGATAGACTTTAGGACTTTTGGGGATTAATACATGACTTTAGAATTTTTTGTTAAATCATTAAAAACAAGTTTGGATTACATCATTGAGGTATATCAGGACATTCAAGACTCCTCATGCAACAAGACGTTCAAGACTACTGGCATATCAATACCTTCAAGGCTGCTGGAATTTATTCGAAACATTCTATTCTTTGGACTTGTTATTAGTACACTTAGTAGTATTCGATTATTGGGACTTTAATTCACATTATTGTAAGTGTCTTTTTAATTTTCACTTTAATTGTCTAGATATAAATTGCTTGTTTATTTTTCTTGATTTTGTTGGATTCACTTTCTTTCTGTTGCTTATTTTTAGGCCTTAGAGTCTTAACAATAGACATATATATATATATATATATATATATATATATATATATATATATATATATATATATATATATATATATATATATATATATATATATATATATATATATATAAGCTAAAGTGAAAACGATTCTGTACAGCGCGTTTATTTCCGTCGGTTATGTTTCACTATGTCCTCACCTAAAATAATCGCGTACTACAATGTGAGTGAAAAAACTTTTTTTTTATAAAATCACATAATATAGTGTGATATATAGCTGGGAGAAATTAGAGCACCGCATAAACGTCAAAAGCTCAGAAGCGACAAATTTCGCACCTTTATTGAGAACCGCTGCAGAGTACTGAACACACCAAGAATAATTTTCGTCTCGGTTTCATTTAAATTATAATTTAGCTGAATAACCCCCCCCCCCCCACACACACACACATTGTGTTGCTAGAAAGTATACAACACGTTTTGAAAACTTAATGATGTTGAAACACTCAACACATTTGAACAGACCAGACGAGAAACTGAACAAAGAGTTTAACTGAGACTACATGTTTCTTTGATTTTCTTATTTAAAAATAGTTTTTTTTTGTTCGTTTGGATGACTACCTATTCACATAGTCCTCCCTCTCTGTTGATTTAGTACAGCCTTAAATCTTTAGAAGCTCTAAGCGCTTTACAATATTAGTTTACACAAAATGACATATATATGGATACGATTACAATAAACAAACACCATGAAATTAGAAACAACATTCGTGCTGAAAATAATTAAGCTAAGCAAACATTGCTAAGTCTTAAGTCTGTTCTTGCAGTCTTGAATGAGATCACAGTGGCATTGTGTCCAAGTTCAATAGGCAATTTATTCCAGGTAACTGGGCCCTGGTACGCAAAAGAACGTTGTCCGTAGGACTTCGCTTTGATAGTGGGAATAATGAGTGTCGGAAGAGAAGCGTAAGTATCTAGAAGGGGTATACACGTGAGTGAGGTCCGATTGGTATTTTGTACTGGAGGCAGTCAACGAAATGTAGCACAGAGAGCAGATTTTGTGTTTGATTCCGAAGTGAACAGGTAACCAGTGGAGGGTACGTATCAGGGGGGAGGAGTGCTCGGTTCTTGGTACTCTAAGCACGATCCAAGCAGCTGTGTTTTGAACGTTTGACGTTTCTGTAGGATATAATGAGACGAACTAGGTAAAAGTGAATTACAATAGTCCATTCTAGAGAGTACTAAGGAACACTCGAGTGTTTTGTGGCATCAAAAGAACGAAAATTGCGAATGGAGGTGATACATCTCAGCTCCAGATATACAACCTTGCATATGTTCATGACATGTTGGTGTAATGAGAGAGTACAGTCGAGAGTGTCACCTAGGTTTCGTACTGATTGTGTGAATTTAATGTTGGTGTTGCTGGTGTTTATTGTTTGAGGTGAATGATGGGAATGAGAAAGTCTTTGTTTGGTGATTGGAATGGCTTCAGTTTTATCATCCTTTATCTGCAGCTTGTTACATCTCATCCATGACTTCACATTGGAAATGCACCTCTACGACTTGGATGGTAGCATCAACTTCAGTTGGGTGCCTAGATTTGTATAATTGGATGTCATCAACGTACAATTGGTGAGTCACCGGACGATATTCTATGGCACTTGAGAGGGGCTAAGCGTATACAATGAAGGGAATGGGTCCAAGAACAGACCATTGTGGAACACCAAAACATAGACCAACTGTGCTGGAATGTTTTCCATTTACGGACACAATATGTGTCCTGTCGAATAAGCATGACTTGAACCATAGTAAGGCTGTATCGCGAATGCCAAAGACATGCTGGAGGCGGTGAAGTAATATATCATGGTCTATAGTGTCAAATGCTGTAGACAAATCAAGGAGGGTGAGGACTGAAATCTTTTTACTATCCAAAGCAGAGAGAAGGTCTTTAACTACTTTCAGCAGGGCAGTTTCGGTACTGTGGCGAGGGAGATATGCAGCCTGTAAATTGCAAAAAAGACAATTTAAATTCAGATGAGATACCAGTTGGGACAGAAAACCTTTATCTAGCATTTGTGACATGAGTGGGAGGATAGAAACAGGGCGGTAGTTAATAAATCGTTAGGGTCAAGCGTGTTTCTTCAATAGAGGCTTTACAATGGCAGTTTTAAAAAAGATGGAAATTCCCCAGATGAAAGAGAAGTATTAATAACATCGGTAAGTGAAGGCAATATTCAATCTAAGCACTCAAGCTGATGTCAAAATCGGATCAAGTTCACATGACTTTGGGGCACTCTTCATCAGGACTATACTTAAGAAGGCCAAGAACAAATGTTGTTAAAGGTTGCCTTTGACATTCTGTATCACAACTGTGTGTTGACGATGAGTCGATTGAAATTGTGCTGTCAATCTGATCACTAATGGTTTCCATTTGTCACGGAAGGGAAGACATTTGCAAACAGGTCCGGAAGTTCGACCGGGGAGACGGTTGTTGTAAGTGGAGTGCATTTGTTTTTGGAACACACAGAAACACACACACACACACACACACACACACACACACACACACACACACACACACACACATATATATATATATATATATATATATATATATATATATATATATATATATATATATATATATATATATATACATATCTTCCACGACACCACTTCCAAGAACAATTTTGTCTTTATTACAATCAAATTAAGACTTTAAGACCTAAAGTAAGATCAGATAAGCTTTTATAAGATATGTGTGTTCAATATCATGACACTATCATCGATCTATATAAATCCTAATATTTAAACTTGGTGTTAGTTACCAATGAAAGATCTGTCATAAATGACAAATATGTCTACAATCTAACGCCCCAATTATTCAAAAGCCAGTCTGAACACTCCTAGGGAGTACGGCAGAAATAAAAGACACAATAACTTTCTCAACTGTAAATGACATAGATGAAATACTGTATCATAAACATCTTAACATCTGACCAGATATCATTATATTCGTGCATTTCTCTGCCAATCCTAATGCATGTACAAACCAATGGTATGTCTCTTTTCAATAGGGTGCAATTTAAATGATTTATAAACTTAATACAGGTTTCGAACATCTCATTGGCAGAACCAAAACTGCCCCTAGCCCGACACTGCAAAAGCAATAATATCTCTGACGAATCATCATGTAATGTGAGCCTGAATCAAACTGGCCTTAACTGCTGCTAAAAAGTCGCAAAAATTCATACTTTATTTTGGGTCAGAAGGACTTATCTTGCTCCGCCTGTCTATTGCGCTCCGCCTTCACTCTGTTGTTCAATAACCCAACGAACCTACCCCACCCCCTACTTTTGATTGTATATAGGAAGGCCAGTGCTGAGAAACACGAACATAAAAACACAGTACATAAGTATATTCCATAAAATTTATAACTTTGAAAAATAAAAACACGCAAATATAGTCTGACAGGCATCCGGGCGAGATTAAAATGCCGAGTGAACATCATCGGCTCTGATGCGCAAAAATTTACACCACGAAATTACCCCCTGCAGAGTACTAAACAAACCCAGAAGCAGTTTAGTTCACTTTTATTTTGAGCGACTTTACTTCAAAGCTCTCTAATTACCCCTAGTTAATTGAAGGTTTCCACTGGAAATTGTTGGCACATTTGAAAAAGCTGACGAAGTTGTACATGATAAGGATGGCCCAGATCTAACTGTATTAATTGATTCTAAGAAAAAAGTAGGAAATATTAGTTTCGTAGTAAGATAAATATCGGTTCAGATAGATACGAAAACTCTATGAGAAATATTTGTAGCGTCATGTGAAAAAAGTATCCAGTAAGATCGTCTTTATTGATTTAGTCGTCACAAGCATACATTTTCACGTTGAGGGAATCCTTTTAAACAAAAGCAAAAGCAACAATATTTAAAATATAATTTAAAATTACCGTGCAGATACGCAAACATGTGCATGCATAGGTATAATGTATCGGAGTTAGGGAATAACCGTCACAATGTTAAATGGAATGCTTTGTACCGAATCGATCATTTCAGCCCTTTTTACTCCTGCTTTCTACGACTGTCCTCTCGGACAGATCCTTTTGTTTCTGAACAAGCATTATCTATTTCCGATCCTTATGAAAGGTCAGGTAAATGCAGCAATATGTAAACTAATATCCCAGAGGAGAACAGCAGCATGTATATACATATACAGAATGTATCGATAGTTACAGAAAAACAATCACAACGTAAAATGTAATGCTTTTTAATACACTACTCCATGTTCACCATTTTTACACTTGCTTTCTATGATTGTCCTTTCAGGCAGATCCTTTTATTCCTGAACAAGCACCACCTATTTCTAATCCTTATGAAATTTGAGATTTTGAAGTAAATTTACAATAATAACAACATCTTCACAAATCATATCACTCTCAAGGTGAACGTGTTGTGCATCATTATCACATATTCTACAATCAACTTCACTCTCTCCTCGTTTGCAATTCCCATGTCACTGCGGCAAATCTAGCCCAGTCAGTCTTTACTACAGTCGTTGCAATCATCCTCAGTGGCAACATCATTGTCAAAGATACTTAGACCGTACACGTCAATGTCAATTCCTGTTAATGTTTGGCAAGTGGAGTGTTACCCTCCTCCTCATGGTCACTATTCTCAGCCGTTACATTCGCTGTACGGCAGCCTGAAGTAGCAAAACATCGGGTAATTGTACATCGCCTTTTGTCTCGCCTATGTTGCAGAAGATACTGATGGATGGTTTAGATCTGATCTTACCTCTTCATAAATCATCCAATCGACACGGACAAATCTGTCCGTAACACATCAGTGATACATTTTAGACACTTGCCAGTATTTCTTGCGGCTCCTGATTTACGGTTGGTTGAAGGGGGTTTCATTTGAACATCCACGTGGAATTAGACAACCCTACCTCCGTTCGTAATTTCATATTTCATGGGTACATGTCACGACCTTTCAAGGATGATAATTACATTTAATAAACACCTTAAATTAGTTCCAGAATATAACATGTATCAGCTGCGGCGAAACTGAGATTCTGTACCATTTCTTCAAGAAAGAATATACATCAACCAGTGTGGAATGAAAAGGATATGGAAATCAAATTATGTGAAAGGAAAAATCATTGCTTCAAGAAATCACTAGGATAAGAGAGCGATCATTTACTGTGTGACTGACAATATTTGTTATGGATCTCGGTTACAAAGTAATCATATGCAAAGTAATAAAAAAGTGCAATAAAGTAATATAAATTAGCTGCGTATCTTTAATAAAAATAAAAGCTGCTTACCTGAACAAATAAATAAAGAGAGTAGAAAATACTATAAAACATCAATATCTGAAAAGCAGGAACGATGGGTAAAATGCTCCGTATATGTACATATATAAGATGTTTGTCGACAATCACATTTGCTAAGAAAGGAAACGTAAAGATGCGCGCCAATTCATGTGAAATGTATTATATATATATATATATATATATATATATATATATATATATATATATATATATAGAGAGAGAGAGAGAGAGAGAGAGAGAGAGAGAGTTGGCATTACGTCAGAAGTAATTTGAGCTAACAATGGATTTAGCATTTTCACATGCATACAATTAATTTCATACATTCATGTGTGTATTCATTCAGATATATGCGTACACATATATGCATATGACAATACATACATAGAGATATACGTACATACATGCATACACACATACATACCTACATAGATACATAAATACATACATACATACATACATACATATATGCTTCCACACATTCACACATAAATATAAGTATGTTACCAGTTATTATAAACCTTGTTTCTATGCTAAAAAGTTTTAAGAATTAAATTTCCAGTTTAAAAATTGTATGCAGAGAAAGCAAATCCATAAGCCACTTATACCTGTAGAAATATACGTTGGTACTAGACCAGTTTCTTTTCGTATCGGCAACGTGACGCTCGGATGATCAGCGGGTTTAAGAGATGATTTTGAAACATCAATAGCTGTTGCATATGGGAAAGAGGTTCGATTAGAGTTTGTTTATGCAGTGGAAACCAATGGGAATATTATAAACTATTTTTCCTTATACACAACGGACCTATGAATGTGTGGTATTATTACTAGTTATAGTAGTACCATCAGTAGTATTAGTAGTAAGATTAGAAGCAGCGGCAGTTGAAGTAGAAGCAGCAGAAGTAGTACAAGTAGCAGTAATAATATTAACAGTGTTATTATTATTGGTATAAAAATAATCATAGAAAGACTATGTCATAATTCAGACATGTATATTATTTGCATTGTTATTATCTAAGTACAAACCTTTATTGAAATAAGAAAGTTCCATGAATAAATGTGTCGGTTATTAAAGAAAAGTGATCACAGTGTACTTACTTGGAAGACAGAATGTCCTTAAATGAGTATGACAATCTTGGTGATAAATTTGTCCGTTAGTATAAAACAAACAGTATCCTTCGTCGCCCGCTGATACAAAAATAAAACATGGTTATTGATAGTATGTTTACAAGAGATTTATTCACAAATGTTGCTCAATATATATATATATATATATATATATATATATATATATATATATATATATATATATATAAGTAGTAAGGTGTAATGGGGTATGAAACCACTTTGTTTGCTAAATTAGGTTCACTTTGAGCGTCGACCTCGCACTTGGAGATAGCTTACAAGAGATACGTTTTGAAGACCTTTTCCAATTGTCGATCAAGTTTATGATGACTAGATCGAGTCTTCTTAAAATGGATCAACATGCTTTTGCTAATAACTAAGGCTCGGTCGACGCCCAGAATGAAACCCAATCTAGCAAACAAAAAAGTGTTGTTTTTTTTCCACCTATTCTACATACCACAGTTATATTTAGCATTTTATTTGACCAGCTTGTTGAAAATATGTCGCACATTAGTTACCTCCCTTGACAGCTGAAATATATGGCGCAAACGAATTACTTCCCTTGATTGCAAATCTATTCTTAGTAACACAAAATATGCAAATTTTCCCAAACATAAACTTATCAGCGCAGTATAGTACATATTTATATATAAAGTGACGTCTATAGATTTGACTTACATGGCCAAATGGCCGCACAAGTCGTTAATTCAACAAATCAATCAATCAACGTCTATAGATAGCTGTGGAAGGTCTGCTTTCTTACAGGATTGGCCACTCTGTCTCGATATTCAGATCTGGATGAAGTAGTCAGGAGGCATACTACAATATTCAGCAGGACTACACAGAGGTCCGGGACAGGGCGCATTTGTTCCACGCGCATATGGCCAGTGTTTTTGAGAATGGCCTATCTATATTTCTTTTATAGTGAATGTTTATGAATTGAAGATATCTTATTGTATAATGGATCTGAAAACAATCTTGGAGTCGTTTGTGAAGTCTCATCAGGTAAAACAGAAGTTGCTAGAATGGTATTCATTATTATCTACAGCCGTTGCGGCTCAGAATTGGCTACAGACATTGGCATCTGCCCGTTTGCAACTGCACATAATATTGCTAGAATAAAGCTTAGTACGCCGCCACCATATATAACTTTGCCATGTATATGGGGTACATTATTTGAGCCAGTCATTAGGACATACGCTGAGATTACAACGAATGAAAAAGTACTTGAGGGCAACATTTGAATCCAAACAATAGACGGCTTCAGATACAGCCAAGATGGTTATCAAAATGTTGTTGCTAGAATTCAAGCGTTTCTTTATCAGAGGCGTTAGCAAGTTGCAAATTATTATCTGCCTTAACTGCTTTCTGGTCTAGAGTCTGCTAGTTGACACAATATTTCGCAAATGATCTTTGACGTAGCTTGGATTTTATCATGAGAATGACACAAAATGTCATACCAGAGATTAATGCAGATATGAGAAGAATCCTAACGCTATAGGCATCATAGGATTTTTTGGTACGTACAACAAAGATGTCTGCCGTGATTTTGTTGATCTTGGCGAATCATCTGAGGCTGAATTTGTATCATGTCTGAAGAACAATCTGCACAGAGAGCATGAGTATGTTATTGTTGACGTTCAGGACCCGCCAGATTGCATTGCCACAGCGATTGATTACATCACAAAAAGTGCACAGATAAAAAGTTGGTTGCGGATTATTTTTAAGATCACGTACAATGACTTTGCTTGGTACCCTGACTATGGAAAAACGATCACGCTAGCCATATAAAAATTTCATCTAATTATCCTTATATTAGAGACAAGAAAATAATAGTAATATAATATAAAATTTGACTCTGAACGAATAATGGCTGCATATGAGCGTGCATACGGCGCTAGAGTAAAGTTTCATGTTGACTAAAACACACAAGATGTCAATTAGATGGTTCTATTAATCTATCAACTAAACGCAGCTTACAAATTTGTCAAGGATGCTCTCAAGATGATATACCTGGCATCTAAGGAACATTGGATCATTTTTATTTTTATACTGACATCGCCAGATGTGATAAGTAGAAATGAGTTTAAAAAGCACCCGTACTGGCAACACCGGCAGCAATTATCGCTAGTGGAATGTCAGACGGAAAAAAAAACGCGTTTGTAATATCTGTAGGATTTCGTGAAGCAGTCGGCTCTTTTGTGATAGTTGAGATAGTACGCAATAAGTTCGTCACGCTGTTCTTTTTCAAGATTGTTCATAATGTGGTTGAAATGAAGGATACACTTCATCTTATATGATAACGCTAGACATCTTCTCCGAGTTCGTATTGTGTGGACCCCGCATCAAACCTTTTTGGTATTTGTTGCTTAAACCGCGGAAGGTTCCAAAACACAGAACAATTAAGAGTGTCCACTTGCAGTACAGGATTTGGTCCAAGTTCCTTTTCCTGTTCTTTTGAAAAGCTCATTCTGAAAGTAGCCGCTATGTATGTTTGAAAGGAAAAAGAAGCCAAGTCACACTGTTTTATAAATCTTACTCACAAGTTAGTAGATCTGTTTCAAAGGAATCGGATCATTTTTCTTCTGATGTGAATACTTAAAAAACGATGTAGAATGCTTCTGCTATCTTTTTTTATCGTGATCAGGTTGTGTCTTATCTAATATTGTTGCGGCGGGCCGCTGCTTCATGCTGTTGCTTTTGAACTTTTTGTTGGTCCACTTCAGGCTGCGGCTTTTCTGCTTCAGGTTGTGGCTGCTCTAGCTCTGGTTACAGTTGTAGTTGCAGCTTTTCTGATCCTGGTTCTGGCTGCGGCTTCTTTGCTTCAGGCTCACTCTCATAATCGTTCTTAATCCAAACCAAACTCTCTGTAAAAATACCGCTTGTCGGCTTGTTCTTGAAGTCTTTCTTGGTTTTAAAGTTTTTTGCCAGACTTGATTGTACATGCATGGGTAGTCAGCATCTAGATCTTTCCTTTCTTTTGCGTTAAATTATTTTTTTTTATATTTTGTTAGGTTAACTAATTGTAACTTACCAACACTCAACTCGTTTAGTATGGGTTTAAAGGGTACTCCAAATATTTCTAACAGCGCTGGCTGTGTCCTTGTCATATAAAAACGTTTTTTTAACTTATCATACTTGTTTAGCTCGTGCAACAACTGTGGCACTGTCATATGGGTTACGAAAAAAATTGAGGATGATATAATCAATTTTTACGCTTTCTGGATCGATCAACACTTTTTATATAGTTGTTTATTTTCACTAATTTTATCATAATACGTCTTAAATATTACATCAACAACATCAACATCATCATGCTTTTCTTCAACCAACAGCCTTTTAAATTCACGTGCAATTCTCACGGATTCTGACATGTTATATATGTATTTACATAAGATTATCAAGCGTATAAATCTGAACATAAGTCAGTCCCGGATTGATTGGCATCGCATAAATGCAGTACAATTTGTAGAGACGATAATTTTTGTGCCAGGGCTTGCAATATCAAACGTATCCAGAGGTGATCCTAATGTATCCGCACTGGTGTAAAGCGTGGTCCAGGTAGCACTGTCATTGGACGCTTCTAGACGGAAACTGTTGCTGTATCCAGTTGCAACTGATCTGCCTCTAAGTTGAAAACGCAACCGCAACAGCTACAGGACAATCCATTCTGATCCAGAACTTATTGCAAACGCGTGCTGTATCCCATTCTCTGGCAGATATGTGGTCATCAAGAGGCAGATGTGCTCCAAATGCTGCTGAATATTCCAACGATGCAGAGGCAACCAATCCCAAAATAGCCAAAATGTCGCCATCTGCACTAAGTTTTGTATCTTGATATGACTTTGTGGCTGCATCTTTTTCAGTTTCTGGCCCTGCTAAGTTTTAATTTTTTTAGAAATCGTATTGATGTCGTCAGTCATAGTTATTCCTGCTAGCGGCAAAACATATGGCGTTGACACTAACATTTCATTGCCAATAATTACCGATGCCACGTTTTATCCTACTGAAAGTATGCGTCCTCGCGGAAAGTTTGTACTGACATCTGATAACAACACTTTGGCATTTACATAGTTATCTGCATAATGTTTATTAGCTGCATCTGCGTTATCTTCTGGTGTAGCTACATTTGTAATATTTTGCAAAGACATGTTTAGCAGACCGATCATCGTGTCGCCAGTTTTTAGCAAGCGCTTTTTAAGTTCTGCATTATAAATAGTTGCTGTTGTGCTTGATTCAGCACCACCATTTACTGTGCCAAAACCTGTATCATGACTAATTATATATGCTCTGTTTATACTAACTGAGCATCATCAAATTTGATTCAGAAGACATCAAGAAATCAAGCCATCACTTTTAGTTTCCAGATCGTCATTACATGATTTTCGGTCCAACTGGTCGCGGCACGACAAATTTGATTTTGAATATGCTGCTTAACAATGAGCTCCATTATGACAAAGTAGTTTTTTTCACACTCAATCCAAGTCAAGATAAATATAGACACTTTGCAATTTTGACAAAGCCTTTAGCAGTCCTGCTCTTGCTGATCACAACAAGACCGCTAAGTTACAATTACATATTTAGAGCCATACGAAATAACCACGTAGATGAACTCGATGACGACAACGACTCTGTCATTGTATTAAATGACATCAAAAGTGACCTCGACAACATGAATACAACCAAAGAATAAGTCTCGTTGTCACGAAATAAGCGCTGCAATTCTATTTTCCTGGCGCAATCTTAATATGACGTGCAAAAATACAGTCGGCGTAATACAGGCTGCTTTTTATTGTTTTCATGCTTTGACAACCACCGCATAGATTCAATTGCGCGCGATCATTATCGTGGCATAAAATGTCAGCGTGATGTAGCACAAAACTTGTTTAAGCCAGCAACAGAAAAAAAAACAGCACAGACTGCGACAACCCACGGTGCTAGGTAAGTTTTGCTTATCAAAGTTCTGAAGGGACAACAAGAAGCAATGATTAAAAGTCAAGCAGCGCAGATAACGCATTAATTCAACTTTTGGAGCTTTTGGATCCAGAGGTTTCTGCGTTAGAAACGATGTCTGATAATATAATGGACATTCTTAGACTTGCTCTCTGAGTATGAGTACCTATTAGGCCAACTGCCAACTGAGAATACGCAATAAAAGAGATAACCGAGTTTAATAGAAAGTGAGAAGAAAGCAATATATACTTAGACTTCACCTTATATATAAATATGATCATTGATAAGTTTATGGTTAACCACATTTTCATATTTTGTCTTACTAAATAGATTTGCAATCAAGGGAAGTAATTTATGTGCGAAGATTATTTCCGCAATCAAGGGAGGTAACTCGTGTAATAGATATTTCAGCAATCAAGGGAGGTAGCTAAAGTGCGTCATATTTTCACCAAGCTGGTCAAATGAAAATCCAGTTATAATGTAGTATGTAGAATGGGCGGGATAAAATACTTTTTGTTTAATAGATCAGGTTTCATTCTGGGTGTCGACCGAGCACTTGCTATCAGCAAAGCATGTAGATCCATTTTAAGAAGATTCGATCCAGTCATCATCATCATGGCTGACAATTGCAAAAGGTCCCCAATATATATTCGACACTCATTCGTTGCTTTCAGGAGTTTTGCAGATAATTATACTTAATATATTCGAATAAGAATGTAGCTATACTAATCTTTTATAATAAACATTTTTATATTATTTTATACATGACATGAGTTTTTTCCAACTTTATTAATCGATCTGAAAGGATTTGATCTCAAGTTAAACATTTGTTAAGGCTACTGAATCTACCATTCGAAGTCTTCTGCTTAAAAACTTAAAATAATTAAATAAATGATTTATAATGTTCTTTATTTAAACTGCTTGACTCTTTCAAAAACACATTTGTTCAATCGGGCAAAACATACAGGTATTTGGAGCAAGATTGAGTCTTCGAACACCATCAATCCAAAATGGCATGCCAGGTATTGAGCCCGCTATGTCTAAAAGGCCAGTATTCGTTTTGTTTGGGAGTTTATAGTTCTTATTCGTACAATCTTTAGAAGCAGCAGTCCATGTCTCATATCGTTCTGTTTGGATTTCATACGACAGAGAGTGTTGATCTAAAAAAAAAAAAAAAAAAAAAAAAAAAAAAAAAAAAAAAAAAAAAAACTTTAGGAAAGAAAAAAAAACTCTATCTCTCATACTTTTGCACACACGCCTGCACAATGCTATCCAATATACCAAGCAGAAAGGAAAATCGTTTGTCCGTTGAGCCCACATATTATTTGAGGATACTTCAATACCTGAATATATGAAACATTATATGTATAACGGCACATATATAATTAAGCAGGTTAGAGAATTAGCATTGATTTCAAGCAGGAATCAAACCTTCGCAGCGACTAAAGGCACATTCTCCAAGCTGTCACCGGCGCTTTGATCCGATGGGAGATGCTTAATCACGAAATGATGGAGCAAGATCAATGTAACGGGCTCTACGTTCTCGGGAACCAGTTTATCAGCCAAGCAAAATTAGCACTCATCTAAACCCATTCAATATATCTTTAGAAATGCAAGGTATATTCCTGGAATTATAATTACAAATTGACACACATATACCAAACAAAGACGAAATCGCTTATCTTTGGATCACACATTCATGATACATGATAATATGAAATACATTTATATAAAATTACACAAATATGATGAAATAGGATACTGATTTGGTCCAAGCAGAAACGGAAATCGCATTACGAGCAACTAGATTCATCGTCTAGCTCTCATGTACCAGAGCTCTAATCATCTAATGATTATGCTCTTGTCAATGAGCTTTATATGACTCAATCGGACAGTAACATTGTCAATATCATACCTAAGTCTTACCTATGCATAACGGTACTAAAGTCTTACCTATGCTTAGTGGAACTAATGCCAAGACCTCTGTGCAATACAACCGATACTGAATTATTCTGTAGAATCGGCGTTATGACATATCTTCTTTTAAACTTAAATAATGTAGGGGAGAATTGCAAATCCGTTCTTGCTTATACGCAACATTTAATACAAATCTCTACACATATATACGACATATATCCAACAAAAGATCATAACACAGAACCAAAACAATGTTTACAAACAGCACCCTACCTCACCCAAAACAATTACCAAAAGTACACTACCACCCAACATCTAGCAAAAAGAAATTGCAAGCATTCCCGGCCGCAGAACGAACCTTATGATAGTGCATTCATCAAAATAACTTTTACAAAGCATTTCCTTTCATAACATCAATCAAATAATTATCGACGAAAGTATAGACCCTATATTTCCTAGATTAGGCTACAATATGCCATATTATCATTTTTCAAAAATCATTTCCCCACTGGACAAAAATATTTTTTTTTCAAAAAGAAGCACATTGGCACCCATGATACAAATGTGTTTAAATTGTATTCTTCCCAGATCAGCCACAAGAAATTTTATGCTTTGTTTCATTTTTTTGAAATATGAATAGTCATCCAACAACGAACTCAGCTCTGATGTTATAACCCTTACTGCGTACGTTATTTGGTCCTACCTACCGCTGTTGAGCACAATGCTGCGAATCAGATTTGGCAAGATATTGGCCGTCACTGTCTAATTAAAATACTCCCAAAGTTTAAAACCCCTATCTAATACTATAGATTAATATCTGCCATCTATTATTTTATATTTTCAACTTTATTCTACTAAAGAACGCACATAAAATAAAAATGATATGTCAATACAACCTGACCAATGTACCATGTGTATAGAACTATATTTCAGGTAAATGGCCTACATAGAATATCTCTATGTATTTTGAGTAGATGAAAGCAAATATCTCCTTATAGTATTATTAAGACAGAAACATTTAACTTGCACAGATATTGTGTTCTCCATACTGTACCATTTCAATTACCGGCATCATCACTACATCTACATTGATAATAAGAAGTTCCATAATTTTACAGTAATTTTAGGACAACACACTTTTACAAATTTAGCTCGTACATATAGTGCTTTAAATTGTGCATTTTGTCTAATTAATTAATGTTTCTATAAAAATATGAAGACATTTTTTCATTAACGCATTTCTTGTACGGATTGAATATTGTTTGGATGGCGTACTGTAGGAACATTACAAAGCTGTCGTTTCCGATAGATTTCAGAGCATAACATTATTAAACAAAATATTTTAATGATCGGGAGTTTAGCTAGAAGAATTTTGGTTCTTTATTTTGTTTATTTCTACATTCAAAAGTGAATTGTGTGTCCTTAGCAAAATTACAGTCTAGTTCGGTAACAGATGCTACACCCAAATTCCGATTTTCATTTGATTTCCGTTTGCAATCAAGACTCTTCTATTCCCGATGTTTTCATAGTTTCAAACATGATTATGAATGTGATGAAAGTTACCATTGCTACTAAAACAATTGTATTATTTTAAACATATTTTTGATTTTGTTCATCTTGAGAGAGAGAGAGATGAGTAAAAGGGAGGAGGAATTAAATAGGCCGAAGTATGGAAATACAAGTTTGAATACCAAGGGCAGAGATATTTAATAAATGGGGGAAAAAAGAAGTTCAAAAGTGATAACGCCCCTGTGGCGATAAACTTGGTGTCGCCACTGTGGCGATATAAATTCTCTGCCACTGATACATTTCAATATCATTATGAAATCTATAATAAACAGAAAATAGAACTTTCTACTAAGCTCATATACATTGCAAAGAACAAGTTCCGCCGTCAGTATTTAGTTCCTTATTTTAATTACTTCATAACGACGGCATTGATACAACTTGATACGGAAAACCAGGATCATTTGACACAGAAAAGTCTTATCGAATACTGTCATTTGCCGAGCACTTCGTAAAATGGATCACATATATAGTGGATTTGATAATGTTTTTCAGATGATGAATGAATATGGATTACAATGCAGCCTTTCACAAGATCCAATCTGGGATAAAATAGAAGAGGATTTATTTTCTGAAATTCAAAGAAATAATTTTAAATACTGTAATGAGCCTTCGAGAAACCACGGCAAAACAACAGTCACGAACCAGATGAACTAAATGAGGAAGTAGAAACTCCAGGGATAACATCAAAACACATCAAAGACCAATTGCCGGTTTTTTATCCCCAAACACAGAAACTGAGTTTGTAGTAGATTGCCACAATTTCGGTAGTTGTATATCGAGTCTTTTGAAGCTTTTTCAATTAGTAAATCTTGCCTACCAAAAGGTCGTATACAATTCAGATCGATCATTTTTGCTATCATGGTGCATTGTATGACTTTCTACAATAAGCAGGTATAACTCAGAGTTATGCATCCATCGCATAAAGGTTTGGTACTATTTTATGAAATATCATTGAAGTTTATTACTATTATATAATCCGATCTTCCATTTTCGTTTTTTATCATTTTTTTTAAAACTTGAGTTGAGACTCATTCCTAAAATATATGAAACATGAATTGGAATTTGCACTGCAAACAACCGAGTTAATGCGTACAGTGTATGTAACCGCATATCAACCACAACATAACAACGTGGGCAATTATTTTAACCTTGTATAGTTCCATATGTGACTGTGCTTGTAACCATATGGCAAAAATACTATAACAACATGGATAATGCATTCAACGTGGATCATATCTGTGTGATCAGTCATGCGTAGGATTTTGCTAAAATGTATACGCTCTGCTAAGTATTAAAATTGATTTATTACGCATAGCAGTCTTGACAATATTATATGCCTGTTACATACATGTTCAGCAATGTTCTTAAGAACAGAGCACAACACAACGTTATTCATATAATATGTTTCAGGCCCTTTTCAGTTGGCATACTAGATGAGATTGTAAAAGCTAATATGTATAAGTGTTGATATCTAAAATAAAAATATTTTTTTGTTGTTAATCTTGGTTATGGAAATTTCAAATACATATATGCATTTCTATCCATATGTGAATGTGAGAATTAGTCATATGGTATAAATACATTAAATGAATATGTAACACGTAACAATATATCTTATGGTTAATATATGTCCTTTCTGTTGGTTTTAAGGGCATTTTTAACACATTGTTGACTGTATCATGCCGAGGAAATGGGGGTTAATTGCTTCTCCCATTGACACACCGAGACAGCCGAATTTGTTTCCATTCCCGTCGTAAAGGAGATATCATACTTACGAAATAAAGCCTTGCGAACTTGTAGTTTTATTCCTTTTACATTTACTTGCTTTCGACGCAAATCAGACATTCCTCCCAAATTAACTGGTTTGGTTTATTTTATCATACATTAAAAATATCTTGTATAAAGGAATGGGTTGCTTATATTTTATTCAAAGATACCTGATATGGACAAAATTAGCAAATAACTTAAATCCATAACCAGGCTTGGATTTTAAAATATGTATTATATTTTCCTTTTAACTTGTTCAGTATATCAAGCAACAGTTATTATGTTATCTTTATCTTTTGAAATTTAATATATGTAGTTGAAGTTCAGTTCTACGATAATATCCCTTTCGAGTGCATCTGCAAAGTAATTAATTCTTTTCATAACGGCTATAATTGGTTTCTAATCTACTAGCTCCATTTTGAAAGTGAAATAATTTGTTGTTGATACTTTGTATTTTGTTTTTCGTTTTTCTCTATTTCCAAACCAAATGCAACATAACCTTCTTGCTCAACTATACCATCCCCATTACATCTCGTACATATTCTACGCATCATGTATGAAACCCATTTCGAAACACGTAAGGATGTTTTGTCCGCCATCCATTTATTCAAATTTTTAGTTACTTTGAAGCAATATATATATATATATATATATATATATATATATATATATATATATATATATACATCTGGTTATTTAACTGAGCATCATATATAAAAGAGACATACACGTGTTTTATTTGCAAGTGTATTCTTTGTTCAGCATTTCAGCATTATGTAATTTATGTCTTAGCTAATGTAATCAATTATCACGTGTGTTTCTTAAACCCAATATTAAAGAACGGCGATCCGTTCAAAAGGTTCTTAACACTAATATTGCTATTATCCATGTGTTTTTGTTCCTGATTAAAGACATATTTCGTTGCTCCGGTAAACTGTTGACTAATTTTATATCTCTGGGAATTAAATGGTATTTGATAATCTGTTCACAGTAATCATTGCTTTTGTACTGCTGAATCTAAAAACTTTTCGGGATTGTATTCTCTGTCTTTTCTGCACAGTATCAAGACTCCTTTTAACTCATTGGTAGTGAATGAATCATGACGTCTGTTAAAGTCGTATTAGCTGCCACATAAATTAAAAAACAAATTACGATATAATCATACAATAAAGAAGTTCCATTCATATACCTTTCGTTAATAGACTTAGACATTGTATTAAAATCAGTGGCATCGCACTGGAGACACATATTCTCCTTCTTTTGCTTCAGATGCTTTTTCTCGCATATTATAAATCTTAAACCTTGCAGAAAAACAAACGAACGATGATCTTTTCTATCTAGAAATTAAGTGGTAAAAGTGATTTATTTCGGTATACAATATATTGAACAGCTTCTGTACCGGTGTGTTGTGCATGAGCCGCTCCTGAAATTAACTTTCCAAGTTTTTCTGTACTTTTTTATCAATACTGGTACGAATTGTCTGATGTTTCATGTTAAGATCTGTTTTGAAAGCATTGTTTTTAATTGTAAATCTTTTGTTTATATCATTTAAATATATTCTTAATCGTTTCATCTTTTATTTAAAATAGCAATACTTGTACCACAGGAATATTATTAACTATCTCTCAATCAATATATGTTAGAAGTTTTTAGCTCCACTCTCTCGATTCTTCGAATTTAGCAGTGGATTCAATTTTTCAGACTTAGCAAGGTTAGTCCTTTTAATGGTTTAATTTTGCCACATAAGTCAAACATAGGTAAATCGTAGGTCTATCTGATAGACCTAATCAAAATATAACTCATGCTCATTTAGCTTTTGTTTTCATTTATCACTTTGGTTATGTGTGCAACTGCGACAAAGTATTTGAGCCCACAGTCAGTTTTTCCTCTAACTTTATCACACCGGCTTTAAAGTCATCAACTAACTTTTAATCTCTCTATCGCTCTATTCCTTCTCAGCTTTCCTTCTGTAATTGCTAAAAGTTAGGATTGCAAAGTATTGTAATTTTTCAAACACTGTGTAATTTACTCCGTGCCACTTTCTAAGGCAGGTATCTTGCAGTTCAGTCTGTGTTCACAGGTTTGTAAGTATTATTATATGTTTGGTATTTCTTCAGGTCTCTCTGTATCAGTTTGTGAAACTGGTAAAGCATTTGATGTTGTATTTAATCTCCTGTTTTATATATCTTGAGCATCTGAAATTTTAACCTTGCTGTCGTCTATTTCTTTCTGCAGTTCTTAAGATGTTTCTATTTTGTGCTTGTTTTTTCTTTCATTTGTTCCTTGTTCATTAGTTGTTAATTTAGTATCAATTTGTTCTCTCCTTGTTTTTATAGCTTTCTTTTTTGTATCCTTCAAATTCCTACATGTATATGCATACATTCGTTTTGTACACAAATGACACTAGCTGCATCAGGTTTTTGTAGCATATGTCCTAGATTTATAGTGCGGTGGTTATTTATATATCAGCATTATATATTCATTGATCTAGTGCATCATCATTCTCATATGTTTTCTCCAGAGATTTGAAACTAAAATCACTTAGAACTCTTAAAGATGTTTCTCCCATCCAGTTAGTAAATACTTAACTTGAAACGGCAAATTTATTTGCCCATGCTATGCGAAAACAAGGCGTTCCATCATACCGTGGAATTAAATATCTGTTCCTTATTCATCGTTTATGTATCTATGGCTTCCTCTTTAGAATTATTTATATGGATTAGTTACAAGACATGAAATGAAATCATCATGAAAAACAGTTTTGACAGGTAATGATTCTAGTAAATATGAATAGCTGCTGTTAAAATAGGCTTGGGTGTTATATTGATATGGTCTAAGGAAATGGAAAGAAAAAGTTGGTTTCAAAAAACCACAATGTGTGTCACAGTCAGGTGTTGCCTGTATCTATGTCTGGTTAGTTTATCCAAAAATTTGTAGTTATAGTTGGTTATATAGATATTGTATAAATATCGATAAACACAAAACCTCAATACTTTCTTCTTTGTGATTATTAACAGTCCTTCCCGCTTTGACTTTGCTCATAACATTTCAAGCTTATTAAACCTCTCTGGAATTAAAACAGTTTTTGTTTCATTCTTGTCGTTGATGCAATATAATATATTATTTGTTATATCATTTGAAATATTATAATAGCCAACTATTTGTTTCCATCTCGGTTATCAGCTGGATTTGAACGATATATTTTCATTTCAGTTTGTTCTTCTATGGTGATAAAACTTTCCATTGCAGTAGTGGAAATTAAAATAATTAACATTCAAGCAACCAATATATACACTTGTTTTGAGTATAACTTAGCTTTTTCCTTGGTGTCCCTTGCTATCTATGTTATTATAATATGTTATCTGCTTGATGTAGGCTTCTCTAAAACCACTTTCTCTTTTATTTATATTTCCTTCTAAAAATGTTTTTCTTAGCTCTTCAATAGTTTGACATCCTATATTACTAACGTTTTTCCTGATGTTAATTGTATCTCCTTGTATCTGCTGTATTCTGTAACAATCAAATTAAATTATTCGTGATTTTTTTCCATATCGCATATTGCCGAACTCACCATATAACTTACTTATATCAGAGTTATAATAGCATTGTGTTTTCAAGCTGTACTGTATACGTATTTTTCTTTGAAAATGTTGACAGAAAACACTAGGAAAATTGAGACAAACGCGTAAAAAGCTAGAGGGATAATAATCATGTTGCTATACCTGCGATTCCTAGCAGTTGCTATAGCCATGCAATATAAGGCTGTTGCCGTGCTAACCTCGACCTAGTTAAAACACTTGTATGGATATTTATACTTTCTTATAACACTTCTGTAATAATCAATGCATTTCTTATATTTTGTGTAATTTCCTTGATCTTTTCTAACATAAAATTAGTTACGTTGTTTGTTTCTTATAATGCATACGACGGTGGAGCACTTGGTATTGTCTGCGTCAGATGTAGGAAATGGATAGGTCACACTTAGGAATAGAGTTTGTATAAACATAATTATAGTTAGCAATGACATCAGTTGCATTAGATTCATCAGGCCTTTTTACTTATGCCATTAATCGTTTGCATTCTTTGGTTAATATATTATAATCAAATATATTTATCCTCTTTAAGTTGTTGCTACTCTGTTGTTTTTTTTACCTCATAGTAAATAATCAATTGTAAAACTGTGATACTGTAATCGGAATAACAATTATAACTTCTTCAATATCCATGTTTGATGGTGAATTTATGAATATTTTAAACATCTACTTTAAAACCTTTTTAGTAACCAACGGAAATAATTAAAAGTAATGCTGTGTTTAAATATTGTTAAATAGGGCATTGTTCTCACTTGCTATTTATTACTGTGGACGTTAGATAATTTTTTTGAAATTTATTTCTCTTTCATTTTGGCATATCTATTTTAACTTGTGTGTTCTTAACTCTCATGTTGTTCATCGAGTATATATATATTCTGAAACAGAGCTCATTATGGATGCTTTGAATATACAAATCTAAAACTTAAGACAGCAACTACAACACCTGTCAAGTAATATATTTTGCTTCAGGTTCATGTTTTATAGTGACTTCTTTTAGTTATAAAATGTTCTTGTCCTTATTTTAATTCTCTGCTTTCGATGCTTAAATTCTAGCGAACATTTATTCATGTTGCTTTGAAGTTCAATCCTAGGTGGCTCTTCATTTTTTCTATGAAGTTATCTTGTCTGGTTGCAATATAATCTTAGAAACTTGTTCACTTTTATTCGCATTACCTTACATTGATATTGCAAAGACTCCCAGTGCGTAAAGCGAGCAAAGTTGTGCTTAAATTAAGTATTATTTTGCGATTAGTCTTAAGTTATTCAACATACTATTTTAACTATATTTCGCATAAACTCAGGCTTATTTTAAGAAAATGTTGTAAAGTAAAAGCAGTGCAATTTCAGTATCACAAAATCATAGAAACAAAATAGTCTAAAGTAAATGAAGTGCTAGTCGTCTTCAAAACGCAACACAAAAACCTTGCTGTAGATTACGTCTAATATAATACGAATTTATTTGCAACTTAGAGGCATCACAAACCAAAACCCGAAAATAAGTGCATGAATGAAAGGTATCGCAACGACAAAAAACACAACATATTACACTTGGCTAGAGATATAATTTTAAATGCAGTGAAAAAACTACATTAAATATGATACAACATTGAAGATTCTTAGTGTTATCAAAACCCGAAGGCGTTGATATTAAATGTATAGACTTTCATATTGTTATTACTTGTGTCTCGTTTGAATTTTCTGACTTTGAACAACAAAAAAGAAAGTTGTATTGGTCAAACGATAGATACGTGAAGGATAATGACAACAGGGTCACAAAATGATAAAATTCAATCACATAAATAGAAGAAAGAAAGAAAAAAAAACACAACAGAAACGGACATGCTTTTAACGCTTCTAACTGTATGATTAATTAATTACGCACTTGCTGTGGTCGCTTCGCTTGGCTTATCTAAGTTATTCTCTTTTATAATATATGTTAGGTACATGTTTTAATGTTTAACTATGTGGTAAACATGTATAATAGTCATAGTAAAAGTTATTACACCAACTGTTGAGCAAACAATTTCTTCGCTTACAAACTATCTAATACACATTTATAAGGAATTATTTCAGTGTTTTTAATGTCTGCTTGTAATCTTAATTGTCTTGGCCATGTATTGAAGATCTAACGTTATTGATAGATTTGCTTCTATCAAGAACTTGTTCGCGTCTCTCATGGCTATTGTAATATTCAATAGAGCTCAATGCTTTTTCAAGTTGATTTTGTCCATTTTGAATAGTGTAAAATGGCAGAAGCTTACGAAGTGGAAGCTGAGAATCCTGGTTATGATGAATATAGCTATGCTAATGATGCAATAGATGAAAGTCCTTTTCAAGTGAATTCTTCTAATGAGGGATTTAAAACTCTTTAACAAACCCCTGCCATGATGTTGATCAGTACAAAGAAGGTATAAAACACATTTAAGCATAGATGAAACACATATAAATCAGTTGGTCTTTAACTAAAGACTAAGAAAGGAACATTATATTAACAAAAGGTATGGAACGCTCCTGTACAGATTTCTAAAACGAATCAACCAAATACAATATGATCTAATATTATAGCTATGCAAAAAAGTGTGACTTTCCTTAGGCTTTACAAAACAAGGAAATACATGGAAAGTAATGATAACCCTGCATGTATACCTCTATAATAACGTTCAGAACCTACTGTTCAATAATGGCAGATAATACAAATCAAGATGAAAAAGAAATGCAAGTAGGTACACAATGAGATTTTCTAGAAATAGATCCTTTAGTAGTATACTGTGGTAGATGTGAGCCAGTTAGATGTAGATCTTATACTGAACTAAAAGAATGGGTTAAGTGATACAAGCTTGTCTTCAGGTTCCAAATAAAGATAAAACATGTTTTTTATGAAATGGGATATATTATGAAACTACTAAAGGATCATCTATATAGACCTTCAAAATGTAATCTTTACAAAATTTAACAATAATTTCACAGACGCCCGATATCAATAAAATAAGTTCATCACTTGTAACATGGATTTATCATATATTTTAGTGTATACGAGAGTAAAGACAAAATTATGTGAGTGATAAAGAGAGACAGAGACAGTCACGTATATATTCTAATCTTATTTGATGGCAAAAGTGTATCATGTTATAATGTTTGTGGCATAAAGGACTTGTCAAAAATGGTGTTATCTAAAATAAGCTAAAGACACAACAAAACTAGATTTGCAAAATAAATTACTAAAATACAAAGGCAATATAATGATATGGATTGCACAACATACATAATGCCAGAAAAGGGTTGTGTTGTAAAATTTAAAAATTACCTCCGGCATCTAAAAGTTCCTTTATTTCATGTTATGATTTCGAAAGCATCAAGGAGGCAGTAAGCAAATGGACACAACACAATATTAAATCACAGGCAATAACAAACAGCAAAACATATTCCAACAAATGTATCTGTATTACCGTTATCACGAGCTCTACAAGGTCTTGTACTTCTGCATCCTCCTGGTAATCAATTTTCAAAATCTGCTTTGATTATACCAACACTTGCTGCCGCCATAACACTAGATGTAAAACCGAAACATTCTTACACCTTTTCATTAAAACAATGTATTTATCCTTTATCCGTATGGTAAATTTCCTGTAAATTTTAAACCAATGTAATCTTTTTCCTCTAAGTTTTATTTGTACATTTGTTATATTACATTACCCATATTAAATCATTAGCCCAACATTAACGATACCCATTTATACCAGCAAATAAAATCAGCATGTCAACATTGTTATCTCTTTCCGTTCTGTAATTCCTACTGGTGTACTTTCTTTCATCACGTTGCTTGCAATTACCATGTCATAAACATTTTGGGATATATTAAATACTTATTAATAAATATCAATATATTACACCTTTTGGGGGTATTTGTGAAACTAATATTTATATTTATCAACGTTATATTTTATTGTTCTGTGTTTTGCATCTGGAGATGGGGATACAGCTGATTATATTACAGGAGAAATGCATTTGTTGTCAATATTTTTCACGTTAATACAGTCTTGTTACGCCTATACTCATTCTTGTATTTTTATATATGGCCTTTATCTAATAGCTTAACATATGTCGACATAAAATGTTAAATAATCCATTTTTATCACATTTTGCTTGTATCTGCACCTGTTTCCTATTCCAAATTTGTACACAGAATTTTAAATAGACCAACAACAAATTTCCTTTTTATTTTATTTATATGTATGATGTTTACAATTTTTGCTTAGGTACGCCAGTTTCTAGAGAGTGCTATTTGTGCTCCTGTTTTGATGGTATTCATTGCTGAAGTGTTAAAGACAAGTCTAATCGAACTTGTGCAGAACAAAGTTGTCTAACCTTTCTACTTATTATCTTTTTAAGTGAGGTTCTACTTCATTAAGAAATTTGTATAAATTTTTTTTAATCCCTCCGTACAATCTAAGCCCATTTAATATCATATTAAACGAATCCTGAAGTATTTTTGGAATTGTTTGTCTTTAATTTTCTCTCATCTTTACTTCAATTTCTGTTCTAATTTGCATCCATATTAAAGGTTGAACGATCTGCTTTCTTTCATATTTGGTATTGGTATATTACCTGGCATTACAATATTGTTACAAAATACATTTTTAGATTGATCCAAGAAAATCATTTCATCGTACACAATATCAAAACTCCCATCGTTTGCAATGACTGCTTCTACTTTATTTTTATCTGATTGTTTAAACTTTGGAGTCACCAATTGTGCATATTCGATTTATTTTAACAATAAAATATTTCCAGATTTTTCCCAATTGTTAAGATAATTATTATATCCATTTCATCTCAGAAGTACATTTTCACTGTACATATGTTAGTCATTAAAATTTCGACTTTATATAAATGATTTGTTTTTATCGTAAAGGAACATCTCATTCTCGTAAAATGTCTTATCAATATTTTCTCCATTCGAGCCTTCCAATTTGTATACAAAACGATCACCTGTTATAACACTTCTTACATTTCATCTGATCAATTAGATCGGTACCCCTTTGAAAAAAGCAGGTTTAAATTGTTCATTCTTAGTTTCACCTATTTGACTTTTAAGCACTCGAAATGTACGAGTCCTGAGGTAATTACAAAATTAATCCAGGCTTGACATATTTTTATTTTCCTTGTTGGAGTTTCCATTGACAGAAGCCATGTATATGGATCTGTGGTAAGTGTTATTATATCCCTCTATCAATTAAAACAATACATCTACCCACTTTTATGGTCTTAAGATGAATTGAATACTTCCATATTTTGGTTTCTAAAATTCTATCAAGCCTTTCTATTTCAGATGATATTTGGTCAGAGTATGAAGACAAATATTCAGTGTTCTCTCTTTCAAGCAACTCCTTAGCCGTTTGTTATAAAATTCTTCCCCTTCAGCAAATTGGATCTTTGATGCTCTTTTATCTTTGAAGATATTTTAAATACATCACATACATTATAATCTCTTTTTGACTTAACCTTTTCAGACATTGCATATTTGGGGAAAATATTCCCTACCCTTGAATTGTATTTACATCCGTTATTATCTTTCTTGGATACTTGCGAATCGACTCTATCAGCCAGCGACTGAGAATCTGTGTCATTGACACATAATCTTTTGGAACGAAATCTTGTAATTGTCTGTAGATTGTTTTGTTGACCATTTATTTCAATTCACTGTATTTTGTTTTCATTTTGCTTAGTTTATATTGTTCCCACATTTGACTGACGTTTACGTACCCAAGTGAAAGTGCAAGCTCAAGCTATAAATACGTAAGTCACTGTATTTTTTATATTATGTAATGGATTCAGTTGTGATAAATTGTGCAAATTCTACGGAAGTAATATATCATTTTTAATTTTAATTGTAAAGCAACAATGTCTATGTCTAAATGAAATCTGTTTCTAGTTGCTAATTTTTCTGGAATAAGGATGTGGTCTAACATAGTCCTCTTCAAATATATCTTACTAAGCAATATAGACATCAGTTTACCCATTTTTAACATCAAAAAAGGATATGATTGTGTATTTTTAAAAGGATAATGAAAATTACTTATAACTTTCAATGACATTGATTTTGAAATAAGATGCTCCTTTATTTGTCCATTTATACCTCCATCACAACCATAGAGTGTATGACCGATATATATATATATATATATATATATATATATATATATATATATATATATATATATTATATTTGACACATATATATTCCTCTAATCTTAACAAGCTTCATTGTTTTGCTAGACTTGAATAATCTATTCGTTTTTGAAACTTTATACACAATTAGTCGACAGAGATGGAGCTGGAATTTTAAAAAAGTAAGGTTATAGGTAAAACTATTTCAAAAATTTATATATATTACATGTTTGTAATAAAGTTATATTAAAAATGGTAAATTTTTGATTTATTATGAAATCATGTATTTACTTGTGATTTATTACTGAGCATAAGTTTGTACATACATGGATTATGTCACAAGATATTGATTGCTATCTACAAAATGCATTTTTATTGCATAACCTTGGTGGTTTATTGGCATGAATTATATTGTATGCACACTTTTGTGTCTCTTTCCTACATATATTTGATAATAGAATATATTTTTAATCTGGTTTTTTTTATGTAGACGCCTTGCAGACATCGACGTGGAATAGCAAGCGGAATCCCTGTTTTTGATAAGTTCAATCAGAGTCATGCGAATCTACGGTTGTGAGGTTAATGGTCGTGCATTTTTTTTCTTCAAAATACGTTCTGTAATTTCCGTAGTAGGTTTATCTTTATTTATCTACACATTGCACACATCCTGTACTCTTTGTAGCATAAATAAAAATGTATTCAACTTATACCCTTGACAGCAAATGCAACACATGCATATCACATGCAATACAGATGCTTACTGCAACCTTGTTGGAATCAGAAATAAACACGATATATGAAAACAAAATCCATATCACAGTGTATCAAAACATTCGATGTTTCTATAGAAACTCAAACGAAAAACGTTACCATAGCCTCGAGAAAAATGAATCCATGTATTGATGCTGATAAGCAACATTCATATCAAGATTGATCTAAAATTGTCTTCGTCATTTCGGGGTAGATATACAAAAAGACATTTTAAGCATGTATGAAGCACACATTTAACACAAAAAAGGTACAAACATATATTATGCACAGTTGATTTTTATTCAGGCGAACATAAACACAAGAAAATTTGTGAATTTCTTCCATGGCTTTTGTGACATTTACCTATAGCAAATAGTATTGTGTATAATAACAGACAAACATTTTTGTGATAAAACAAAGCATGAACACCTTCAAATCTAGCAAAACTAAATTGATGTCTAATTTACGATGAGGAGTTGCTGAGTGGCTTTATCTGTGTTTTAAACTATGATACTAGAACTCCAGTAAGAGACATTCTGAACATGAGCCATTTACGTCACACACATTTTTTTTGACGATCAACACTTCCATTATGTTTTACTGTACAGAGAAAACATTTGAGAAATAAACGGTCATACTAGTGGTGTATTAGGAGCCGGGAAAGATAAATGGAAAATATTACAACGAATGATATTCTCCCCGTTGTTTAATTCAAAAGCCTTCGCTAAAAGAAGGACGATCACTCGGAGGAAATTCAAGGACTCTGTTATATAATATAACAGCAAGAACCTATACCATATATGCTAAGTCTCAAAATATCAATTACTACCCATTTGCTTTATGTATTTTGTTTCAAGGGGTATTATTTTGAAAGAGAATGCACTTTACGATTATTATTAGATCTTTGTTCTTTTTTTTTTTTCTTTTTTTCTTTTGTCCGTACATACCTATTGCGCAGATATGTTGATAATGATTTGCACAATTCACGCAATCAGTTGATGCTGTGTCATGGAAGAATGTCAAAATCTCACAACAAATAATTGGGTATAATTCACCTAAAATAAAAATAAAAACATTATATCTGTTGTATTTTGCATATTGCTTTTTTTTAAGTGCACTAACTGCTTATCAAATAAATGTTGAACAAACTAAATATATATATATATATATATATACATATATATATATATATATATATATATATATATATATATATAGATAGATAGATAGATAGATAGATAGATAGATAGATAGATAGATAGATAGATATATTTGGTCAGCTTGGGTTTATGATGGAACGCAATCGACTGTCATTTTTAATTATAAACAGGCAATTCGGGTTGTAAATCTCAGGATTATGAGATTCAATAATTGGTATTACACCGTGTTTTTACTATGAGAATTTTTTTTTTTAAATCAGTAGTCCGAATAATGTTTTCGAGGAGTTTCGTGTAAAGAATTCACTTCCACTGAGTGCCTCTGAAGTCGACCCGTTTGCACATTGATTCGAGTGCTGTAGAAATCTTGATTGTCAGACAATGTTATAATTCCCAAATAATTCGTATTTTATTATTTAGGAATGTATTCAAGGCAGTACACTTTACAGAGACATGATACGCTTGATTATACCTAGCGAAATATAATCCTTTCTTATATGTTGGGGCCCTGGGTGGCCGAGTGGTCTAAGGCGTTTTCCTTTACAAATCACTCACACATCTTAGCTCCAGTAGGTTCGAGTCTCGGATCGACTTTCTTGGGTATGTGGGAAAGCTTGCCGGTAGCTTCACGTGGGTCACTGGATCTTTCCGATGTGTTACCGGGTTCTTCCTCCACCATATATACTGGCCGCCATGTATAGTCTATATTGCTCTAAAAATGGCGTTAAAGCTAACAAAACAAAACTAAACTTTGTATATGTCATGACATTTTCATTTGATATGAAGCAATGCTAACTTACAGCAACAAATACACATTCACATCTTGCATTTTTACACTTCTCTGTCTACATAATTTTGCATTACCCTCTCGATTTGATGGTCATGCGACCCGTTTTCGCTTCTTTGCCACGATTCTTATAGCAGAGTTCCATGTCCAGTTAAATTTCCATGTAGACCGTACTGTGTATATCTTTGGACACAAGGTTTCCGTCGGTAATTGATGCGTCCGGAACTAAACTTATTTTGATATATAGGAAAATTATTTGTGTAGCAAACGCCTAATAGCAAGTATACAACATAAAGTACAAAAAAGGGCTCATATATAACAAAACGTATTCCAGTTCATATAGCAAGCATGTATATATGCCTCACAAAAGTGTAAATTATTAGTCAACATTTATTCCATTCCGCTAATTATTTCTTAAAGAATCAATTACAATATAAGAACAGTCTAAGTAAGACACTGAAAACATAAACAAAAATAAGCGGAAATACACAGAAGGGACGATTTAATGCACATTATGTTGGCAGGATGTAATTAAATCAATTGTCCTTCCTCATATGCAGAATATATATTATTGTATAAAAGACAGTGGAAGCTTTTATAATCTGTAATCAATCACTCTGCTGCACGGACCTCAGTCTTTTTATGTATGCGTATTTGATTTCTCTTATATATACAAACACTGTGTTTTATTAGAGTTAATATCTTTTATCAAGTTTGAAAAAGGGAAAACCAAAATAGATCCTGTGTTACTTAATGTCCATTTATCAATAATCCACTTGTCCATCACAATACTTTCATCGCAGATGTATATTTTATATTAAAAACATGAATGCTAGCCGTTGCGGTCACCTCTGTTTTATCCTTCTATGAGTTGTGAGGGTCGGTCAGAGATTATTGCTTTTGCGAAAATATAATTAAAGGTCTTGCTTGACTTCGACGTTTTTTTTACAGTGATTGAACAAAGAGGTGGTAGTTAAACTAATTGTATGGAAAACGGAGTTTGTAGCTAATACTATGTTCCCTAAGTGATGCTGTAAACATATAGTATACATATCAAAAAAGGTATCAGAACTCCTTTTAATGATCAATGGCCATTCAACTTCAC
Organism: Margaritifera margaritifera; assembly: GCA_029931535.1. Lineage (NCBI taxonomy): Eukaryota > Metazoa > Mollusca > Bivalvia > Unionida > Margaritiferidae > Margaritifera > Margaritifera margaritifera. The sequence goes on from JAQPZY010001205.1 coordinate 1,051,450, forward strand.
AATTATTGAATAAATGCCGTTATTTGATTGATATCTTTCTTTATTTATTTATTTTTTTTCTTCAAACTATAATGAGACAATTTTCTAACTCTTTTCATGACTATATAATAACAAGATGGTTAATCCATATGTATGACTTGGTTGATTCCATAAGACCGGGATAGTTTAGATGAATAGTGATATTGCTAATTTTCGTTAAGAAATGGGGATAAGATATAAATTGCCCTGCGCATCCAACAGATCGTGCATCAATTGTTTGTTTTATATACAATATTTTAAAGAATACAGTGTGAAAACGTACCCATTAGTAAGCAAAAACATTGCAGCATTCATATAATATTTTTGAAGTCTATGTTATGTAGTCTTACAAAATCTTGCCGCAGGGTTTCAGAATATATTTAAGTAAGGACTACTGATTACATTTGTCAAGACAGTGACAAATATTTGACCCCATCCATGTGTACAAATTGATAATTTGTAGATTTTCTACTAGGCATTATTAGTAAAACCATAATGTCTTATTTGATTCATGTTGACTTCACAGCCTCTGAAATCTCCGCTTACATTCAGCATTTTAATTGCATATTCCGAAAAATACCGAGTGACTTTTTCTTCTTATTTCCTCTGATAACTTAAGTTTACTATTTTATCCAGATTAACACAAAAGGTAATCCATAAAAAAAATAAAAGGTACAATTCAACATCAGGGCCGGATTAAAACATTTAAAAGCCCTAAGCACTGAAAAGATTATGGTGCCCCCCTCCTATGTAATTAAAAACTCCCGTAATTTCTCATTTTATTTTGTTGCCCCTGTTTTGCTGATGCCCTAAGCACGTGTTTAGTCTGCCTATTGTGTAATCCAGCACTGTTCAACATCATGGCTGCATAATATGTCTTTACTACCCCTTTTGACCCAATGACCCTGTCATTGCCACCTATTGTCTGAAACTTTTATTAAAGTTCCGATGCTTCTCTAAATGTATGTTATAGTGTTGAATGTTTCTGCAAAGAAATGTATCATTGCAATCTGATGCTAGTTACTTGTCATATGCAGATTTAGTGCAATAATTACCATCATTCTGAATTTTAAACCAGATGTATTTTTCGTTTAATTTATCGCTAAAGAAAGTATTGCGGCACACAAATTACAAACAGAAGAATTCAGAGAATCGCTATGTCTGCTCTACTTTAAGGACATTAGTCTCAAGGTCAATCTACAATGATCTCCATATACCGTCTTGGGACAGCTACACACACAAGGTCCATAATTAAATAATGTGAAGAGTTTTGAAGATTTTCAAACATAATATTAAAACAAACTGAAATTGTATTAAAACCTTTTCAAGACTCTGTTAACACTTTACAACCAGGTACGTTTTTTCTTTGTATATGTTGCAGAAAGTAATAAATGGGTCAGATATATTCCACTATGCGTCTGCTTGTGATTACACTGGTCTACAATTGTTTTAGAAGTCGTCTGCTTCAGAGATAAAATGTGCTATTTATTAGAGATATTGATGTACTGAATTCAAATATGACAATTAAAACAACTGATTGGCTACTGTTTCCAAGAAATTTAAGTTTTTACATTTTACGTCTTTGTATATTGTGTACATAGTAGACTTTTAATCATAAATTGTAAACCTAGGTCTTTTCATGTGTTTATGGTTGCTTTACATGGTAATATTTCACCTATTCTGTTTATGTAACACTTTAAAAAACAGCAAAAGGGTTATATATATATATAAAATATATTGAAACAAAAGTAAAAAAACTATTATGTATATATAAGTACATAGTTTAGTCCTTATCCAGTGTCTACTCGGCGCTTCTTGGCTTGTCTCTTGTATTCATTAAATGGAGCATCTCTTGTCAATGGCCAGCAATAGTATGCAAGGATTGATGGGCTCCATTTGCCCTGATAGCGTTTCTCCATTGTTGCGATGTCCTAGTGAAATCGCTCGCCATGCTCGTCGCTCACTGCTACGCAGTTCGGTGGAAAAACATCTAGATGAGAGTGCAAAAAATGTATCTTTAGTGACATGTTGCAACCAAAGCTTTTGTATGCCTTGTGGAGGTTTTCACCAACTCCCAGTAGTTGTTTGCCTTGTTGTTTTTGAGAAAATTTGATGCCACTAACTGGAAGGCTTTTCATGTAGTCTTTTCCTTGCCACGCATTGCACGGTGAAATGCATCATCTTGAAGAAGTTCACGAATCTGAGGACCAACAAAGACACCTTCCTTTATCTTAGCTTCACTTAACCTTGGACATTTTTCACGGAGGTACTTGAAAGCTGCTTGTGTTTTGTCCATAGCCTTGACAAAGTTCTTCGTCAGACCCAGCTTGATGTTCAAGGGTGGTTAAAAAAATCTTCCTTGATTCAACAAGTGGTGGATGCTGAAGACTTTTCATCCCAGGCTCAAATGACTGTCGGAATGGCCAATCTCTCTTGATGCAGTGGGAATCTCTCGAACGACTATACCATTCGCAGAGAAAACAGCAGTACTTTGTGTATCTAGTCTGCAGACTAAGCAAGCGAGCAAGAATCTTTAAATCGCTACAATGCTGCCACTGTTTCAAGTTTTCATAGGTTTCCTTCGTATGGACTGCATGACCAACTGGAATTGATGGCAAAACACTGCCATTATGCAGCAAAACAGCTTTAAGACTCGACTTCGATGACTCAATAACAGTCTCCACTCATCTGGATCATGAACGATGTTGAGGGCTGCCATCACACCATCGATGTTGTTGCAGGCTACAAGATCACCTTTCATGAAGAAGAATGGGACAAGATCCTTTTGACGGTCACGGAACATGGAAACCCTAACATCACCTGCCAGGAGATTCCACTGCTGTAGTCTGGAGCCCAACAGCTCTGCCTTACTCTTGGGTAGTTCCAAATCCCTGACAAAGTCATTCAGTTCACCTTGTGTTATGAGATGTGGTTCAGAGGAGGAGGATGGGAGAAAATACGGGTCATGTGACATTGATGGTTCAGGAGTAGAAGTTTCATCCTCTTCCTCTTCTTCGTTTGACTCAAGTGAGAATGATAGTGGTGCATCAGGAACCGGCAGTCCTTCTCCGTGGGGTACTGGGCGTATAGCTGATGGAATGTTTGTATAATGCACAGTCCACTTTTTCTTCTTTGACACACCTTTCCCAACTGGAGGAACCATCCAGAAGTAACAATTGCTGATATGATCTGCTGGCTCTCTCCAAATCATTGGCACTGCAAAAGGTATAGATTTCCTTTTCCTGTTCAACCACTGGCGAAGATTTGTTGCACAAGTGTTGCAGCATATGTGTGGCGCCCACCTCTTGTCCTGATCTCTAATTTTGCAGCCAAAATAAAGGTGATAGGCTTTCTTAACCATAGTGGTTATACTGCGCTTTTGTGATGCAAAAGTCACTTCACCACAAACATAGCAGAAGTTATCTGCATTGTTCAAACAAGTACGAGGCATCTCTGCTCACTTTGGCTAAACAGAAATGTGTCCCTGTGCAAAATCAAACACTGACAAATAAGAGAGCACGACACTGTATGATTTGTAGAGCTGATATAGGGCAATTCCTTCAGCAGAGTGATGTAAGCTTAGTTATGATTGCATCATCCATGACTTATAGGAATAACATGATGCAATTCACATCATGTATGACGCAATACCAGCTTAAGATTGAATCATTCATTGTTTTGCCTAAAAAGCAAGTACTGTCCAAACCCAGTCATATATTTATTCATAGATCCAGTCAAAGATGTATTGTAGTCATGGTTTAAATTGAGATCCCATCCCTTTATAACTCACTTATCGTCCGCCATTCCCAATTCAAGGGTCGTATATACTGACCCAGTATCATATCTTTAAAACTAGAGCCAATCAACAATTTTAAGCATCATTTTCGTTCTCAGTGACCCAGAATTAATAAAGTTGACAACAGTTATTGCGGAAGCATTTTGGCTGTAGACCAGTGTTATCTGCAATAAGAACATCTCATGTTTGTATAAAGTTGTATTGGCAATGCAGCCTGAAGCTGTTGTATAAGGTATTGAAAGTCATGTTATGGATATCTAATTCGTTAAATATTATTCGCGTTATTTTCTTTGCTACTGCTTGAAGTTAAACTTTGCTTCAAAGTAACTGTCATCTTATCCGATGCATATACTTGATCTAAACAATTCCAGAGAAACAAATAAAGATCTCGCCAGAGAAGTTTACATTTACATCCACACATTTCATGTGCTCTTTCATTCGTTGTTGATTTTAGCAATCATGACATTTCATTTGTCAAGAGTTTGCCTTATATTTGCACGGAAAGTGGCTCGGACAGACATAGATGCGTTCAAAAGAACAAATCTTTAAAATAGTTTCCCCTTTCTCAAACGTTAAAGTTTCCTTACAAAACGTTTATGATTTAACCAGAATATATTTAGACTTTTGTTTCCTTAAAGCTTTGTTATCGACTTTTAAAAATGTATTAAATCAAAACATTGAGATAGATTTTCATTTTTTTTCCCTAGGCTACAAAATTAGTTAGCGTGCTTTTATACATTCTAAACCGAATTTGATTTGGGTATTATTAGAATCGTGCCATTTCTCTTATTTTCAGATCATTTGTAAATCTTCTTCTTTATTATCACGTTCCGTAAATACATTATGACCTGCTGCCTCAAATAGTTCATATAGTTCCTGATTTGTAACAAGCAAATTAAGCTCTTCTTTATTAATGATCGTCTTTCGAATTGCTGAATATTCATATTTTCTCCTTTGTGCATGAAAACTGATGTTACAAAAAGTAATCGAATATATATGTTACATATAGAACTTTCCAAGTTTAAGTCTTGAGCATCTACGATTGTAATGTCACAGCAAAGCTAAGCAGAATCTCTTATACGTTTCTTCACAACATTGACATAATCGTTATATTTAAAGAGCGAATTGTTGCATCTACACATCCCCCTTCCGCCCTCCCCGTATAATTGAGTTTCTTAATACAACGTTCTAACGGTCAGTAAAGAGTGATCTGATCTTGACCATATTATATTGTACCTTTTTCGACATGGATTAAAAAGTCCTTACAAAGCAAGATTACTTAAAGAGCCGGGATATTTTTAAAGGAATCCGCCCTCTATATGTAACTATTTAGTTATTTGCACGGCAATCAAGCCACAATTATTGACTGCAATTTGATTCCAAGCTTTATCGTGCTCTTGGGGTATAATAAGCTAAAAGTAATTGCTAGTATCTATTAGTGGATCTTGCACAAGATTTCAAAAACCCAAATTAATAAATATGTATTCTCAAATTCATTAAAGATGGTCATGCTATGATTGTATAAAAATGTGTATATGGACCGAGCATGTTTGCTAAAGTTGTATTTTCATCCTAGATCAATATGTATATCAGTACGAAGTCGCCACTGGCTTCATTTTCCATTACTCTACAAAATACAAACTTAAAATTAGGTTTAAATACTCTATCTACTCATCTAGAACGTAAAATTTAAAAACTGTATCTACATTCATAGCCTAATTATAGTCGAATAATATTGGATATTGAAAAGCAGCATTTGTAAGGTTATACTTTGTTACTAAATATCCTACATAATACATGCTTGTTTGCACCTGTATCAAATTATTAATTTGTATGGAATTTGGGAAAATAAAATCATGTTAGCGTACACATGGAAGCTAATAATGATAACAATTATCGAGGTTTAAATTTTTCACGTTTTATTGTTCATGGACACGATCAGACACTATGTTTATTTTATGTTAGTGTCCTGATAAAATCTAGCCGGCCTTACTGAGGTCAGAAAAGTGACGAAACAGTAAAGCATATTTCTGAGAATTCTTCCTGATGCAGCCCATGTATATGCGATATGTAAATATATCCACGTGTGTGAAAGAAAAAAGTCACACAATTGTGGACATATATGTTTCATGTTTGCTTTGTTTAATTAGGAACCTCGCAGTGAATATTATTCTTTTTTTTCTTTTGGACATACCTACTTAAAAGGAAATCAGTGGTCTACAGCTAACTCTTGTTATAGCGACAAAGTTCGTTTATATGCATTTTGTCTTAGTAACAAATTAGCTGTTGAGGATGCATTTAATTTAGATGGTTATTGTTGTTATTATCATCATAAATCCATAAATGATATAATGAATAAGAAATGTAAATTATAATTACTACAAAATATTATAGTAATTATTGTTTTTGTAAATCTGATACATATATTTTCCCATATGCAAACCTTATTTCGGTACAAAAATAAAATGTTTGCATATTATCATCCGACATACAACTGATAAAAATAAAATTCCCCGGCATTGACATGTCGTCGCAATGAACTATATATATATATATATATATATATATATATATATATATATATATATATATATATATATATATATATATATATATGAAATATGAATGCCTGTTGCCGGGAAATTACTGTCTGACTTGCACACTGAAATTGTATTACAAAGATTAAATTCATTGTTGAACATACTGTTTCCCAAATATACCGGTATTTTGCTAGAACAGGATTATTTCGGTGTAATAAATGTCACTATACGGAAGTTATCTATATTTATATTTCGTTATCTGCTGAGTTGCTTGAAGGACCAGCCATGTTTTACCGAATTTAGGACATGCACATCCAGAGTTTTCCCAGGTTAGAAAACTATGTTCTTACCCTATGGGAAGATATGCATTTGCGCCACTTTAGTAACGTGATTCACTTGAAATCACCAGTGCACGTTGTAATGTAGAAACTCTATATCAACTTGTCATAGTCTGCTCTATATTTTCATACGGCGGACGAGGTAAATAATCATACGGTGGACGAGAAAAACTAACCATCGGGAAGTAAAGTTCGTACAAGGTTCTCGTAGCAAACCACGGTCGACAATGCGCTACTCCTGTATCACCCGTGGCTGCATCTGCAGAGATTTCATCGTTTGTCATGATTTCGCATAAACGAAAATACTTCATTAAAAAAAAAAAACAAAGAATGTTACAATCTTCCACACATAATGAAAGTACAAGTCTTATCGATTGTGTTTGAAAGATAAACTTTGATTAGCTCATTCAAAAAAAAAAAAATAAAAAATAAAAAACAGCGTTAAAGGTCATGTTACGTCACAATTGCGGAATTATTTTACTCGCCCTCGTAGTGACTGGTTAAGCAGGTTTATGCATATTGATGAAAAACGACGAAGCCTCCGCATAGTCAGTATTGTCTCCTGTGGCTTGCAATACTAACAAGGGTCTGGGCCTGGACGCAAATCTTGTCTCCCTATGTTAATATGTCATATCTTGTCAACATTGATTGGGAATATTACATTTAATCTAAAATGGGACGGTACTGGGTTTTGTTTCTAACGGTAATAATTTGCTTTACCTTGTCCTAATAATGATTAAAGATATCACCAAATAACATGAGACACATGAACGGACAGGGACAAATTTCCCTGAAAACATTCAAGGCATATGATTTATTAAAAAGAAAATAAACAAAAAACAAAAAAAAAAAACAAAAAAACAGGCGCCATGTTAACAATTAGGACTCCATTGAAATATCTGTGAACTATGCTATGACGAAATCAAACCGTCATTTACATGTTAAGAAATTGCAGATACGAGGTAACTCGAGGCAACGAGACCATAAGAAGAAGAGCAAGGATCTCAAATACGTCAGATTTCTAAATGAGACTGCATTAGAAATTAAATTGGATATGTTGATTATGATTTACCTGACATTAATAACGGTAACTTACCCGTAACATTTTGGATCCGTTCATATTTTGCTCCACTCCAAAAGGGCTTATCTGAAGTCGAGATATTTTGATTTGCAAGCCTAATACCATTTTCAGAAATCACGACTCTTGGAAGTCTAAGTCCAAGATCGTTGCATGAACTGAAGGCCTCATACCAGGTTTGATTATCAAAATATAAAATATCTGTACCTGCAATAATAAATATTTTCATTATATTAGAATACAGTTAGATTGTAATCTGAGTGCCAAAGAAATTTGACAGTAAAATAATGTATTTACGTGACATTAGCAATGCAATGCTGTCCAATAAAGCAATGTTAGACAAACGAGTAATGCGACAACTTCTTAAGTTTAGTTTAATATAACAACCTTTTACATAATGTTAGCTGCATTCATACAACGTTTCAAGTTTCACACAAAATTGGTTTTATAAAATCAGAAATAATGATTCTACTTTAGATTAAAAGTCCCAGTATGTATTATGAGTGGGATATATAATTTAAATGTATGTATACAAAACAAAGCTCTTCACTACTATACTCCATATGTATTGCGTCGTTGTTTAGTCCGATAAATCAGGCCACAAACTTTTACTGGTATGCTGTGTCGTTTGGGTTTCTGATATCATCTATTTTTAACTTCCAACAATTGTTTCAAACAGATCATTCCGCAACACATGACTGTACACTTTATACACTTTCCGGTAATTCTCGCGGCTCTTGAGTTACGGTCGGTCGAAGGTGCCTTTTGGCGCTCAAAAGAGCATATGTCTGTATGATCCAATGTTTGATAACTTTTAAATCCATGCGGAATAACACAAAACTGCCTTCATTTCGAATAACCTTGCTACTTTCGCAGAAAATCAGCTGTTCCATTGAAGTCGAGGAACCAATTAGATTCGGCTTCGCTCGATTAAAAAGCCACAAACACTCAAGCTACATGACCAAAACAATAATTTTTGACTGAGAGAAATCGCATCTGATATGTTCGTAGAGTTTGATCTGTATGCAACGACTTGGCGTATGATTATTGAATGTTTTAAAGAATACAGATGATGATGGGTTTTAAGGTTTTCCCTGACAGTGACGGATTGATATGAATAAGTGAGGCCAAAGTTTAATTTTCATCCGCATAAGTCATAGTGCGTTTGTAATCTACATTGTGATCTACATTCTGCTTAAACATTTCATGGCCTTATGTTAATTGTGATAAGTGTACGCTGTACTCCATCTAATTTGAACAAAATCAATTTTGTGGCCACATCAAACATAAGCAGTCACAGGCTTTCATTTTAGAGCATGTTACTTTAAATGAATTATATGGCCAGAAATAGGATAATTATGATTTGGGCAAGAGTTATTGCAACTCGTTAATTTAATTTACCTAGAAGTACAATACATGTTGGATGAAGTACAAATGCAAAAGCAAGCTGAAGCGACAAACTCATGTCCAAGCTGAATAATTAAACAGATTAGAAAATAATCAGGAAAAACAGAAATAACGAAAACTTAATTTTACAGATATGTTCAGTTAAAGTTGTACCATAGAAATAATAACTATCATAGTATTTAAAATAGGATAGAAAGAAAGTGTTGAACTACATAACTATATAATCATCAGTTAATAAAAATACAGGAAGAAACCCCAATTGTAATATAAATTGGTATTTTAGCACAAGAACTGGACTACGGGAACCGTAATTCGTCTATTACAAGCCAATTGTTTTGTAACAACAAAGGGTAAGGAGAAGTAAGTATTCTTAACTTGTTTACCTTTTTCCAAAATTGTTAACTGATTTTAAAAAAATGAATAAAACCCACAGTATAAAGCATTGTCATGTAAAGTTTTAAATTGTATTGTTTAAATACTAATTATGTTACTAAAAGTTTGAGTTAATGGGTCAGTGTTTTGTTATGAAAGTGTTACTGATAACCAGAGGCAACTGAAGCTGTCAACTACACGTTCCCCAAAGGTCACTCAAATGTTACTGAAAATGGCAAGACGCAGCCGCGCAAAAGGTCACTGGTCATCATAACATTTTTTCTTCTCAAGTACGTCCACTGGTTGCTCAAATTCTACTGAAAATCCCAGGTCACTAATCCCTAAATATTATGATAACCCTTATATATGCCATAACAAGCCAGGTCGCCTCGCAGCATAAGCCGTCCCATTCCCAATCCCTCCCAATCCCCACCCTGCGAGTGACTGAATGGAGGATCTTTATATCCTGTAATTTTCTTGCTTTTGAAATTCTGTATGCAGTGAATACATAGAAAAAGACGGGTCATATAATTCCATTCAGCAAAGTATCTTACTTTTATACAGAATACAGTTTAAGTTACAAACTTCTTTTCTGTGATGGAAACAGTCTCAGAAAAAGTTGTCATCCATGACCTATTTGACTTATCTTTCCCACAAAACCTCCTGAAGGTAGTCTTTATCAACAATATAGTATTTTAAAATTCGGTAAATATAAAAAATTATTAGTCAGCAAACTATATAACTATGTTGTTTTAGATAGCCACACCTGTCTAATGACCTTGATTTGTTTGTTCAACGATACTTAACTCATCTAGCCTTAAGTAACCTTGACCTTTGGTTTTATTTATCAGATCCATAGTTAATACATTTTCTGGAGATAAATACATGGGATATAAGAGCAGATATTTAAAGGTCTATAACATTAAATGGTATGAATTTACAATGACAGTACATGCTTACCTATATGTTATTTATAAATATCCTTATACAAATCATTCTATTTGCCTGGCATAAAACTTAATCAATTAACTACCAAGTTAATATGCTATAGTTTGGCCTGTTCTGTCTTGAGGTACAGTGTATACATTTATTTCCATAGATAATTAAGTGAAATCAGTCCTCATATAAATTAGCAATGATAATATTAGCAACTGACTAAAATGCCACAATCGGCGTAATAGATCAGATTGTAAATCGAAGATTGGCTGATCGAAACTCGCTTTGCATGTACAATATCTTACACACACATCCACACACACACTCATACACACATACACACATATACATACACGCACACACATATACATACATACACACACAGATATATATATATATGTATATATATATATATATATATATATATATATATATATATATATATATATATATATATATATACTGACACAACAAGACACAACAATTCAAAACAGTTTCCCAACGTTTCTCGCTAAACGAGCTCTTTGTCGGGGAATCAAGAGCTTACATATACAAAACAAACACTTAGCACAAAATATAAGATTAACTCTGGACTTCAACATATTAGAATCACTAGGGGGAATGTACAACAAGAAGAGATATAATAATAATAATAATAATATATATATAGCGTACCACGTAATACCTAAAGGTAGCTGCATAAAAGCAGATCAAAATACCTCCGCAAAAATAAAAGGGTCAAAATTAAATAAACCTATGCGAAAAATAAAATCAAACAATACAGCGAAGGTATTATATATCATGACAAAGAATTTCGTGTATGTAAAACATATCAAATACATACTGATGAAGTATGATAAAATATGATACATGCCTTCGTGTATGCAAAGAAAAAAATACATAAATGCATACTGCTGAAGTATGATATTGCACGTATCTCATGTTTACAACAACGGGGCACACTTTATATCCCGGAGAGTAGAACAATATATCTCCAAAGGAGATGCGGCCTTCCCTTAAGGGTGATAAGTGATTTCTTTGCTCACAGAGAAGAGGTTTTATTTACTAAGGTGGTTATTTTGCCAAAACAAGTTTTGTAAAATTGGTTTATCTAATATCATCATAATTAAAACGACGTTTTATCCTACGACCGCTAATTGTTTAACAATGTTATAAACTTATATAATTAAAACTAATTAAATGACTACAAAGACTATTTATACTAATCAAGAAGAGTATTTAAGGGATCTATTTCAAAAGTAAACTGGGCACACTGTTTTACTACAACATGACTAGATTACAAGCCTACTTTGAGAAAAGTAAGTTGGAATTAGAATCGCTAACCTATTATAATATGGTTTTAATGATTGGATTTGGAAGCAGAGGGGGAATAATCATGATACCTAATATATATGCTAAATCAAATCATGATTACTATAACCATGAAAGATGTTATCACTATCATAATCTGAATTTGTATCTTCAGTTAGGAATGCAACCAAAAAGGTGCATAGAGCAGTTATATTCGATGAAGAGCCGTGTTTAAATCATACATATAACTGAATACATATTTCAGTAAAACCGAAAGCAGTTAGCTTGAAAGAGAGCTTATTTTTTAGTTAACGAATAATGCTGTCTTCGGAACAAATATGGAAGTTTTAAGTTAAAAAACTAATGTAAAAATCTGTATCAGTTAGCTTAAAGACCAATATTTGTTTTGTTTTTTGCAATGCTCCAGACATATTACGATAGCAAGGTTAGGGCTCCTGGTATTCACTATGCAAAATTAAAGTGAGTAACACATATGCATAAGTAAGATGTATGTATTTAACATAGTTTGAAAGTTTTAGAATGAGTAAGCATTGGAAATATATATTTCAACTCAATATGTCTGAATCTTGCAGTAAAGAGAGAGAGATAGAGAGAGCGAGAGGATGGTATTGCATATGTATTTATTAGTTGTTAATTTTGTAAATTAATGTAAAATATAAAATACAAACTTTGTTACAATTATCATGTTCAGATCACTATATGCGTGAAAGAGTGTACGCATCTATGTACTAAATAGTTGGAAAACTTTACAAACATCTAACCCTGACACAATTGTAAAACTATAAATACAAACTAATTTTGTGTACAGATACTTGCAAACAATAGTATATTTCAAACATATCTCGTTAGCATGAGAACTTATTTTAAATAATGTGTTTTATTCAGTTAATCTATTTGTTCTCGAAGCCTGTTAGTGCCATTTTGGAATAAATGTGTTTATCTCGTTACTACGATTTAGCTATCTCGTTATTACGACTTGCTATCTCGTAATTACAAGATAGCTATTTCGTAATAACGAGATAGCTATCTTGTAATTACGAGTTAGTTATCTCATAATTACGAGATAGTTAAGTCGTAATTACGAGATACTAACTCGCGATTACGAGATAGTAAGTTGTATATCACCATATGAAGTGTATCTTTAAATCAGTTGGCTAATGTATGTATATATATGTATATATGTATATATATATATGTATATCTATATATATATATATATATATATATATATATATACATATATATATATATATATATATATATATGCAAACCATCTTACACCACAAGAAAACTAAGGCTGGCTGGGACAGTCTCTGTCTGGGGCTGGGGGGTGTTCCTCTGGTTTGTGCATATTTTGTCTTGCAATTGTAGCGGAGAAAATATGTGGGAAAGGTTCAAAGCAATATAGCCCCCCCCCCTTCTCGTATCGTATTCCCCACGTGTATCAGATTGTCTGAGATCTATTCGAACAGTGTCTTCAAATAGTCAGATGTCAAGTTAATCAAGTGTATTTTGTAGGTCCACACAGAGTCCCAATCCAGCAGTCTGGACCAATGCCCAGCACAGTGCTTTGTTTGATGAGAGAGAGAGAGAGAGTGTGCTTCCTAGTGCACCAAATCTGGCTTGCACAAGCAAAAGGATTGATACTAACCTACTCCTACAGATGAAAAATGAACGGAGAAGATTAGCAAAACCTGTATATGAATTTAGATAAAATGCCAAGCCAAAGAATGTGGCAATATACACAAGGATTGTTGAAACAGAATTACAGTTTGGGTAAAAGACTAGGAGGCAGAGAAACAAAAACTCTAAATACAATGTGCTTTGGTTTGGTTTGGTTTGCGTTGGTGCTTTACGGCACAGCAACACAAGGAGGTTACTTAGTGCCGAGGCAATTAGAGTAAAGTGCCTTGCCCAAGGACACACCACGGTAACTGACTCAGGCTGTTCCGATGGTAGGATTCGAACCCGGACCCTTTAGGTCGTGAGTCCGGTACGCTCACCACTTAAATACAATGTGCATCTATGTATTTAAATAAGTAGACAAATCTTACAAACATACGAAGACAATTTGTATGCATCACTTTTGTATAAATACTTGAAAAATATTATATTTTAAACATGTTATAGCATGTATATATTGTATATATACATATACACACACGCGTAGTCATATATGTATATATATATATATATATATATATATATATACTCTATACACACAGACGTGCACACATACATTTACATTTACATGCACATAATCGCACACGAATGCATATATATGAGTGTATACACATACATATATAAATACCCACATGCCTGTACATTTACATGTATAGGCACACACAAACATATATATATATATATATATATATTTATATCATTTATATATATATATATATATATATATATATATATATATATATATATAGACTCACATATGCATACATGTACACATATGCTCCCTGATATGTACAGATATTCATATATTGCACTTATACATAATTCATATATTGCACTTATACATATATACATTCCCACATACATACATTACAAATATACACAAATGCTAATATAATCTATGTAAGTTTTACAGCGAGACAAGGTAATTCGAGGCGTGGGGTTATATTATTTCCATCAATTGGGATTTCCTTCTCTCGGTGAAACCCCACTTTCTTCCAGAGTAAAATAATCGTTCATATTCGCAATATAGATTAGCTCATTCAACACATACGGTATTCATCAGGTACTATTATTTCCTCGCCTGTTTCTGCCCTTAAAATAATATAAATATAACAATGTAACAGTTCTAACTTTGACGTGTTATCTTTACTACACCAAATGCAACGCGCGTCGCTTTCCTTTGTGTTGTAAACATAGCGCATTAATACGAATATGTTAATAAACGCAGTGGCGTGACTGATCTATCCAAAGTACATAAGTTCTACGCGTGAGACAAAATGTGTTTGTATAGCGATATTATCGCATTTAAGCAATCTATGGCGTATGCAAATAGCAATAAATAATTAAATTTCTTTACAAGGATAACTTTAACCTTTTGAAAATGTAGTTTGTAAGGATAACTTTGAAAATTGAAAAAGTATTACCTACAAGTTCTGTGAAACCTGCGTGCACACCATGGGTGAGACAACCGGGCTGAGACAGCCGGATCGAGACAGAAAAGTAAGGTTAGCAAAGCATCTAGATTTCTCTGTCGCATGGGTGAGAAATTCTAACACCTGTTTATACATGTGTGCATGCATCCCAAAACTATCATATGCAGTCAACAGTAAGAACCTAGAAAAGAGGCCTTTCAAAGCAAATGATTACCCCCAAAAAGAAACTTCTATAATAATTTAGTTCAGGGAATGTGCAAAAACTGAATTTGCAAGACGGGTGGTTGCTTAACAAAGGTGGTGTTTTAAGGCAGGTTATACCATACATTCTTACTAGCATAAGTAAATATATTCTTACTAACATTTAGAAAAGTCTTCTGTAGAAATGCCGTTTAGTGTCAACACAGTCTCATTTACTACTTACATACATAGAATACTTTTCAGACAAAACGTTTAACTTCATTTATTTCTGAATGTGAACCATATTTGACGATTTACAAGTAAAGCTACAGCTGTAAGTGTATCGTTTCAGTTTTAAAGTAAATAATTTGATGATATGATGAACTTGTCTTCTATTTACTATACCAAGAAAAGATTTTCTTTTACTCCAACAACAGAAGAATTCCTGTTGTGCTTCATAACCTGCGCGAGTATGATGATCATTTGAACGGCATCGAATGAACCAATAAGTGTCATTCCCAACACCATGGAAATATACATGACGTTTCGGTTGGGTCAGCTGTCGTTCATTTACTCGCTTGAGTTTCACAACTCCAGCCTGGAAATATTCGTGAGCAACCCTGCGGCAGGAAGCGCTTTAGATTACTCCTCGACACGGTGCAGCCGCTGATGAACCTGAATAGTGTGGCTTGCTTACCCGGAAAGGAATTTTAACCGTACGAATACCTGAGCGACTGGGACTAGTTTTCTTACACTCAGTTGAAATCGATTGAGGCCCTTTATCCATCGTTTTCTAGCGAAGGTAGCTGGAAGTTCTGAATCCAGCAAAATCATAAACAAAACCAAAGGAGTCCCACGCATGGTTGTGCAAAAGGATCTCCGGCACAATATGTATGTGTAGTGCTTACGCGAACGAAACGAATTTGCACACGGTGCAAACCTTATCCGTCGCGGAAGCATCGTGTGGGTGTGTATCATTGCACCAAGATACGTTTGTCGCAGTTGGATTCCAAGCGATGGAGTTTCCCTGATGGAATCACCACCACCTACCGGTACTGGCACGCGCGGATCCCCAAAAAACCTTGGCGGTAATTGTGTATTCGTGTGAATGACTTGTAATTCCTCTATCACAAATATTCTGCTTGGTGGCTTTGTCCCAGCGGCAACCAAAGGATCCAACGCCAGATGGTAGCGCGCTGGCTGCCCTGGAATATAGATTCTGTCTGATATTGCAAATGCATTGACGGACCATACCAGATCAGTAGCACGACGTTGTCCGCCTTCCAGTTCCCCAGTGCATACAGACACTGTACCAGATTGCTATTGACACAATCTTACGCATTTGGCTGTGAAACCGCTTTATGGGTAACGGTGACAATCATCAGACGAATTGCATTAGCGGGTTTTAACCCGATCTTATGTGTGGTTTCATTATTCAGCTCTGCTATGAGCGACCAAATCAGTGTCACCCACTCACGGGATCGTTCGCGAGTCATGAATAAGTTGTACGCGTACTGGTGCCCTAATAAATGTTCCGCAGGTGTGTGGTTGAATCGATCCATCATGGCTTGATCGCGATGTCTACGACGCACCAGCACATAATGTTTCGTCAACAAAGCAACAACGGCTCAGAAAAATTCTTTTCCTGGATCGACCTGCAGAAGCCGTGGCCATGTTAGCGGCCCATGTGCATAGATAAGTTGGTCGATAAAGTACCTGATCCCAAAATATTAAAAAGACTATATGTAGGAGTCTGATGTACCAGGGAATGCACGTCCGGGTCACATCAAAAGGGAATGGGACGGATGGGTATTCCAGGAGTGGACTGGATTTAAATGACTATACAGTAGTAATCTTATGTTGAATGATTTGCATAAGATTGTTGAGCACTATAGAACCATAGGTGAAGGAAAGGATAAATCATACTGGGATAATTTTCTCCATACACACAAAATATTATTGAAAACAATCTATGGGGTTCGTTTTCTGGAGGAGCCTCTAAAAGAGGATCTACCTTCCAAGGAAGAAGAATATTACTCCCCACCGGAGGAGAATCTTGCCAGAAACCATCCCCACGTGGAAAAGGTCTCGGTTATCGTGAACGCAAACGTGGGACAACAAAGCTATCCACTACAACCAAAGGTTCCACTGTAGAGTTAAAAATGCGTGTCTGTATCGTCTGGAAACACTTATTAGATCTATTCGTGTTGGCAACAACGCGCCAAAGGTCATCAATGAGGGCACGTATATTTGTCAGAGGTTGATTTCCAACGACATCATGAACCCAGGGACGTTTCTCACGTTAATGCACGAACTCACTGAAGACATCGATGAGGTATATGACGAACTTTGTTCGTACAACATTGATGATGAGTTCTGAGGCGCTTCCCATTCTTTGCAAAATCAATGTCGCGATGCAGCATGTCGCAGCAAATACAACCCCGAGCGTTACCTCGATGATCACGATCTCGTCAACCAAACCATAATTATACGTGATTTTATCTACACCAATCGCTGCGGGGCAATCCGGCACACTCGAGATCCCTCTAGCCTCGCTGCGCGTATATTAGAGTTGGCCTAATATATGATGGCAGCCGTTCGGGGGTCTAGACGCAAATAACTCGTCGAGAAGGTACCTCTAACGTTATTTGGCTTTCCACTGGTGCGTACAAAAGATTCTTGAAAACAATCTATGGGGTACGTTTTCTGGAGGAACCTCAATCAATGAAGAGATCTGATGGAGGATTTCGTTGGTGACCAAGAAAGTCTCTAAAATCTACATACGGGAAGACGTACCCACACTCAGCTCTGCCATCTCGATCGAATCCCCACGAGAAGTCGTTGATTATTTAACCCGGGGCGCTAGCATCGCTCGACGACGACCACTGTTTTATTAAAATCTGCCGTTGCAAACTATGATAGACGGCCCGATATGAGGACATCTTGATGTTGAAGCACTGCATGCACTCGCAGGAAGCAAAGCTCGTTCATCGACACCACAAGCGCTTATTGATTTCGCATTGTCACTTAGAAGCTATACTTGAAACAAATAAGACATACCTGTTGATATTTACAGACGCGAAAACCCAACGACTCGACGCAACGTCGAGGATTTAACCGTGTTTGCTACCAAAGCCAATTTAACCCAGTTTACAAGCCGGATTGTTATCGACGTCGACCCGGGCGAGCTTATGAGTTTTATAAATCAAACTGGTAAACGTAGAACATCCATCGTGGACACCAGTAAAGTTGTTTTAAAGCCGTACGGCGCCTTCGCGAAAAGCTGTCCGAAGTCACTGAGAACTAGAGAATCAGAGATTCTGGTGTATCGGTTGCCTTTATCTAAGACAACGTCGATGTTGCCAATACAGAGGAAACACAATATGTGGGTGTAAAGGCTGCCCAGGTACTATTAACCATACCCTCACCAATACGCGTAAGAACTTTATGGAGCCAAATTCAAGGACTATTGGCCAAATATGCAGAGGAAAAATCTGACGTCTTAATCTTATTCAAATAGTTTTGATAGGCTTAAACCTCACATCTTAAAGGTGCGCGAGTCCGGATCATATATCTTTATCTTAACCGGAAGTAAAGGTGGGTGGGGTAGAATGTCAATGTTGATAAATGATCAGCGGCATCTTAGTTTTTTGTCACCAATAATACATATCGATAAACCCGGCAATGTTGTTGTAGGGTGTTTCACATATACAGTGGCAACATCATTAGTCGCCGGAGATGAAACTCAATTTGAAGTATTCCATGTCTATCCAAAAGGGTACTAAACCGTCTTTGGTGTTTGTGTTTCAGATTTAGTATTACATATACGTGATGGATTTCGAGCAGCCACGCGATGACGATTTTGAGGAATTTGCAGATGAGTTGGTGAACAGGCAAAATAATTTCGCTAAGTTTACATAACTGAATACCTGTCTGTTCAGAAATTCTCATGGCGGCACAATGTAGTCACAGCACAATTGCCAAGCTGTACTCGGTTGCTATCGAAAAACGATTAGAATGACTGAGTTCGAAATGGTGCTGGTCGAAATGGAAAACCACCGACGACTTCGTGGGCAGATACGGAACCGGTGTGCTAGCGACGCCAAACAGGTAACTGATTTACATTCAGTACAAATCGAGTAAACAGTTGCCAGCGTACATCGATCTATTTGTGCGCTGGCAACAATGTAGTGATCTGACGGTGGCTACCCGTGGAAACTTCGCTTTGGGGTCTACGCGGGTTACAGTCACAGATGTACGCGTGTGAAGAAATCCCCAGTGAGTAAATGTCACGAGGAATCTAGAAGGCCTTTAGGGATTGGGAACCGTGATCTGTCGGCTACTTCTCATATCGCTATAATGCTACTACTTAGGTAACAAAAAGTCCACAGCCGCACCTACTCCTAATACAGCTGGGGACAGCTTGGCTGGGAAACGTGCGGGCTAGTGTAGAACTTACGTTGTTTCTTCAACTAGATTAGACATCTCTCTCTCTCTCTCTCCCTCCCTCCCTCCTTCCCTCTCTCTCTGTCTCTCTCTGTCTCTCTCTCTAATATATATATATATATATATATATATATATATATATATATATATATATAAATTGTGATTTGATCATCATCATGTCAGAGTTGCTACGCAAAATCGCACCTAACACACAAGGGAATATATTTTCAAAAAGCAGCTATGGACTCATGCGAAGAGCAACTTGCACATTCGTTGCAATGACAATCGTATAGCAGTCAAGTGGGACAGTTTACAACATATGCGTATCAAAACTCAATATATCATCGTGGACAATAAAAAACTGCCACACCCATTACATCAGGGTTGGTGTGTACCTCAAATCTTTCCACGAGAGATATAAAACATTGGATTACACAGGCAAATATTGTATTGAAGCATTGTACGGTGCGTTGGATAAGATTGCAAAACGGGTGTATGAAGAATTAAGGCCAACAAATTCAAAATCTATGGTATTCATAGATGAAGATAGAACAAATATTGTTATTAATTTTACAAATATTCTATACAAGAGCGAGGCAAAATAATGTAAGATAAAGTTCGCGACCACACTCATTTACCAGACAAGTATAGAGGTCCAGTACGCAACAAATGCGATTCCAATTACAAACGTTCAAAATATTACCATTGTTCATTCTTAAAGTAGCCAGTAAGGTCACTCATCTGCTTATCAGGACATAATATAAAGACAATCCTATATAAGAGCTACAAATCATACTGAACAGCCAGGAGAAATATATTTCATTCAGCATTCCTGATTGGTAGGGTCTTGAAGGAAGCAGAATAAATACCAGTTACTAGCCCATTTAGGTCCCTAGATATATTTAAATTCATGGGGGAGTCCATAGAACATATACGTACAAACCTAATGTGATAAAACAGTATAGAAACATAGAGACTAAATATTTGAGGTAAGATATTTACACATACAAAATAATTCATACATATGATTGATTAATGACATAGCTTTACCACGTAACGATTTAAAACACATGAAATGACGATTATCAGCATGTTCGGCATGCCATGGAACATCGCAACATGGAATTACTTGGAGATATGTTACTATTACCTCCCTGTTAGTTAACGAAAGATGCACTGATGATATTTGACATTTGTGAGGAGTTTTAAAAATGTGCGCATGAGAAAATGCAAACTCGACCCTTCTCACTGTTAAGTGAACCATGCCTAGCTCTTGGCGACTCATGATAAATTATGGAGTGAACAACTTTTAACCTACAAAGACATGACCTTGATGATGGAGAATATAATAAGAAGAGGAATTATCTTGATACCACATAGATTCGCTGAAGACAAGTGCGAATACTACCTGGACAAAGATTGTCAGCTAAAAATGATGGTGAGTAATTATGGTCAAGGTCAATGCTATTTTTATACATCAAGATACTTATAATATATGTGGATAGGCAAAGATCAAATACGCGCCAGAACATACAAAAATAAAACACATACATTAGTTAGGCAGCAGAAGGACACTTTAAAGTGATAGAGAATCGTGCACTCGGTACCACCACAATATGCTGGACTATTGAGTTTTGCCCTTTAAGATGGCTTTGGAAAGATGATCCAAAAAGTACTTATCAACAGCTTTACTTTATATTGCGCTTTCGTTTAGGAGAAAGGTTCAACCATTATTTGCTATCCTCAAATATTCCTTCTCTCCTTCTCCTTGTTTCGACCAAATTTATGTTGCTCCATTCGTCCTTCATCAGATAAAAATTGTATTGTTAATTTATCTACATCTGACCTAAGAGATTCATGCGAAAAAATTCAGAATCTGATGAATCAACATCTTTAGACTTTACAATCATTTCAAACTCTTGTCATGGTCTGCCTCCATCAACGATTGTATGCTTTTAAAATGGACATGAAATTGGAAGAGGAATTGGGATTTGTATGATTAGCAGAAAATATCCCTTGTGACGAGTACAAATACGAGTTGAAAATTAGCATTTCCAATGGAACTTACAAAAATATAACTATTAAGATACTAACTGAGAAAAGAAAGAGCTAGATAAAATGGAAGACGCAGTTGGAAAGAATATATATGAATTATTTTTATCTTCTATATCAGCCAAAATATTCGAAGCTTTATCTAATGTTATCACAATGGCTACAACAAATGTCGTGTATAAATGAATACCAGTTGGCAACCGAGACTCTTTGCAAACATGTATCAAGGATGATTATTTGGCATTTAATGATACTCCGTATTTCACAGGCGTTATGTCATTCAAGCTAGGCTTACCCTTGTGCTAGTTTGATAACTCTCAAATGCATAGGAAAGGAAAATTTAGTAGGGGCAGAGGTCACAGAGGGGGTAAAATAAATGAAGACTGTTAAAACTAATACCCTACTTCGGTACTTCCGTTGTGATTATTCGTAATAATAAATGTGAAGCAAATGATATGCTGTCGCTGCCTTTGTGCTTTAAATTGTATTGATGTTTATATATCAGCCTACTGCTTTGTTAAATCTTTCAAACAACTATTTCGAAAACCTAAATGTAAAACCTAACTCAAAACCTCTTTTGTGATAAAATTAGCTACTTTGAAATCTTTATCTATAATACGATGCACTCTGATTTCTTGCATGAATTGCATCTGTCCATTTTTTACTTCTGTTTTCGCTTACTCTCAAATATCCAGTGACGACATCTTCTTTGATGATCTATTTATATATCTCCACAGTGTATTGTCTACTGGTTTTGCAAAACGCATTAATACTTGTTCAATTTGACATTTTTACCATGTCTTAGTATTCATGTTTTCAACCTGTTGAATTTCAGTCCAATTAAAATGATGGTGTTAAATTACTTTATATGCACCGACGATTATTTTGTAAAATTACTTGGAATACCAATAGGATGAAATTAAAGATGAAATGAAGACTGTAAAAGTAACCTAATCCAGAAAGAAATATCAAGGTATAGGGGAGTCTGACAAAGACATTGGTACGTGATTATTTTGAAAAATTACGTGGAAGACGAATAGGATGAAATTAAAGATGAAATTAAGGTTGTAAACGTAACCTCACCCAGAAAGAAATATCCACGTAGAGTTGAGCCTGACAAGCAAATTGTTAAGTGTTCACAAGAATACAAGCGAGCTAAAGCTGATAAAGTATGAAGCGAAAGGTTGTTTAAGCATATATTACTATCTGAGTTGTGGAGCGATTATATTTGTCATTACGGAATATATTAAGATCAGAGGTTTTGGCTTTGTGAAATTAGTGCAATGTATACCACCAACTATACAACTTGTGGGAAATGAAAGTCCATTACCATATATGTTGTGAGGTATCCGAGTATAAAATTATTAGACTATCAATATATCAGGGTATCAGAATATAACATTCTCTAAAATTCAAAATATTTGTTGGTTAACTCTCTATACCTATGGAGGTATTCTTGAGATATTTGAACATTATTAAAACGATATTCACTTAAATGAGCAAAACAAAGAGCATAATTAACACAGTCTATCATGAAAGATTTAGTTCGGTAGTTGTGGTTTGGTTACAGTATACTTCTGAACAATATACTAACATTACATATTGGTCCAACATCCAAGATGTCTATTGACGAAGTTACTAAGCTAGTAATACATGCATATTTGAGTGAGTTTACATTTGATTACTTAATGAGATTTAGTATATTATTACAGGTGATTATTAAAGTTATTAATTTAAAAATACTTATTGACTACTTCTTAATATATGAGGAGGTAGGGAGATAAAAAAGGAACTATATACAAGTTTTCAAAATTATTCCCATATCTGGGCCAGAGTAATAACATACTCTGTTGGTTATGCTTTAACTGTTTTCTCCTTAAGTAAATGGAAACCTAAAGTATCATATAGATCACATGTTGGCTTTGCTTACATTTCTTGAACAGGAAACCCCACTTTGGGAATTTATACAACGGCAAAGCCAATGTAAATATTTGGTTTTAATCATGTGGGGTTCTTATACAACGTACGAAAAATTTACACTGCAACTGTATATTCACTATGGACTTTTTCGTTTCAATATTGGTTCATTTGAAAGAGAAATATTTAAAATAAATTATATTTTGTTTTATTTTTAAAAAAAACACGGAGACGCTATAAACTAATAATATCCATACCTTGTCCTAACTGGCACATTTCGGTCATATGCCACATGACTTTTTAGTCAGCGGCACGAACCATGGATGATCTTACAGAAATAAGTAAACATACACACGGTAATTCTGAACTAATGTATATGAATAACAAAAGTTTTTACAGATGATTAAATTAAGTAGATTTAATTGAACACTTTCTATGGTTATTTGAATAGATTATCACAATATTATAAGGAACGCGTTAAAATTCACGTTAAGGGCACGACATATGGCGTATCGAGTATATATATTTCTCAAACGCTATATAGGACAGGTATGGTTATCTACATATAACCTTACAAGGGACATATTTTGTCGTAGTTCACTTAAACATTTAAAATGATTTAATGTAAAGTCATATCATAATACATCAGCGATAATAATGAAACTAAGACCATAGCATTATCTCATGATTTCTGTACTTTAAAATGTAAATGAGCAAAGGCAAAGAAGAAATTACTTATAATAAGAAACAATGAAGATGGCATAGATATTGATTATCAGAAACACAACTCTAAAGTGTGGTTTCTAATAGCAACAATTATACGGTCTGCATAACCAACTATTACACTAAGTTGTTAGATTTGAATAATCACAGATCTTTGCA
This sequence comes from Margaritifera margaritifera, assembly GCA_029931535.1. Taxonomy (NCBI): domain Eukaryota; kingdom Metazoa; phylum Mollusca; class Bivalvia; order Unionida; family Margaritiferidae; genus Margaritifera; species Margaritifera margaritifera. Next base: position 1,075,860 of record JAQPZY010001205.1, read on the forward strand.
GATACGATCTGCTGAATTGGATACAGCATGTTGGTTTTAGAAGCAAAGAAAAAGGATAAACAGAGTTAATATCACCCTTAGATACAAAGAAGGGAAAGTGATACATTTCCAATGCATGCCAATTACATATATCTTTCACGCTGAGTAAATGCGAGAAATATCACTAATGAGTTTAATGTCTAAAAAGTGAAAGCAGATAATGAAGCTGCACTAAATCAATATATAGGCAATACGTTTATCTTAAGCATCGACCGTATTTTTGATATTTTGTTGATCTTAAAGAAGTAACTTATGCGGCTAATTGTTTGTTTGTACAAATACGTGTCACAACTCAAATAAATGAACTGATTGATAAAGATAGTTCGAGAGCTATCAAAACGTGTTTAGAACAAGTTAATAGTAAGCTGCCAACCATGGTGCAAAGTTCAAATGATATATTAATGAAAATCACAGAGCTGCAGAAGCAAAAAGACGATAACAGGAATATTGAATACAGTTTCTACCGCTTTACAATCTTTGAAGGGTGTTATAAATGGACCAGGAGAAATACTAGATTTTCAACAGTACCCACAATCAGTTGAACAGAGGATAAATGATGAAATATCTTCCTTAGAGATTGACATGTTGAAAATCAGACATTCTGTGTACAATTTCAATACTCTCCAATTACAACTTCAGCAATTGAATACACAATAAATAATGAGAAGTTAGAGCATGAAGATGATATAAAAACGTGTGTTGGTAGTTTGAAAAGAAAACATATACTTTTAGAAATTAGGCTGATTGTTATAAACAAACGTCTTACGCAGTTACAGAACAAACAATGCCTTTGAAGAAGTTAATAGAAAGATAGTAAACCTGATGAATACGTTTCATTTGGAAGAAGCGCTATTACATAGATGAGAACAAACTATGAGATAGCCACACTATATATTAACAAGAGAATTGAAGTTGTAAATGATCATACATTAATAGCTGTCAAAATTTAACTAAATTCAAACATACAGGATACTAATAAATATGCAGGAAAGAAAATAGCTATTATTGTAGGTATTGCACTAGGTGGTATAAACAAATTGGATAACAATATACAAGTGCTGAGAAACGATTTCAGTGATACATATCAAAATGTAGCCTCTTAAACATGAAATATTAAAACTTAAATAGATAATAAGAAAGAAGTGGAAGGAACTAACTGATTCAGTTAAATCGGCAATAGAAGGAAACCTAGAGACATTCAAAACTCAATGAAACACATACATTGGTACACAATAATATTGCCTCTGTTGCTCAAATTTATGAGTTAAAACAAGAAATCAAGAACTACAAAAAAGAGTTTGGCGGGAAATTAATGTCTGGTTATGTGTTGCTCTATGATTACATAATTGTTAAGAGTGAGGAGCAAGAAACTAAACTAGGTAAAGGATTGCTGAAAATTTTATATTATGAGCTTTCACCACTTACGTTAGTTAAAACGTACTGGCTGAATTATGCACCATCGCGTTATATTGAAAATACATTTCACACGATCAACACTTTATATATATATATGCAAATTCAATGGGATCAATCAGGTATGTATACAAATTCCACTGTCTTAAATATTGAGCCTATACCTATCACAAATGTGTTACTGTTTCTGATATAAATTATTTTGACTTTATACAGAATTTTCCTTAGATAACCAGAATGCTATTTGTTCCTTAGATGTAATGCAAATAGAATATAACCTCTACATAATAAAATAAGCACGCACATATTATATGGAAAAGAACAACACAGGAGTATAAAATAAAAAGTATCTCTCATATTAAGAGGCAGCAATTTAAAAACTATAAACATAACAAATTACTATCATTAAAGAGCGTAAGTAAAGATGGTTGTTGCAAATAGGATCGTTGGTACAATAGCTAATGGTCTAGCACTTGAAAGAGCTAATACATTATTGTGAGTTATTTGATTTTAATAACGCAATAGCATAAATGGTAAGACACAATAGATCACTGCAATAATTGCAGAGTTCAATGAGAATACAGCAAAGAGTTTTGTCAACTTTACTAAAAGACTAATAAAATACGGTTTGGTAACCCAGTACTCAAACACCTTGGATGATGATTAAAACTGTATACTTCTACATGTCCAGATAATAATGCCATTTTGGAGAAACCTAAAGAACCACAACTTAGTGATATGTATCATCCTTACAAAGAGATGGTTAAGTATGAAGATATATTTATAGCTGCTGTGATGGAACTTAGTGTATTGATCGGTTACAAATATATGTGATATTGTTTTTGAAAATATTTGTGAGTTCCTCTATTTACCCCGAGAAGTAGAACGGTATGTAGAAGATAAGTATAAGAATGTTAGATACTTAAATGGCAACGTATGGAACGTTCATAACACCAAATAGAGTGGCGAAATACCGCAATGAATTAAAGGTTTAAAACCCACACATAATTGTATCATGCATACTCCGAGTATTGTTCAATCCGAATAACACTTACAAGTAGTCGTTTCTTGATTGAGACCTAATGTGTTAATTGTTCAGTGTAGTTTTTACCTTTTTTTATTCGAAAATCAAAGAAGAAGCATTGGAAAACTGATAGTGAAATACATAACCATCTCACATGACAGAGATGATATCTTTAAGCGGAATGACTACAATGTTTTCATGATATATAACAAATTATGGCTATCAACTAGTGTGAGAACCGACAAAATATAAAACAGTATAATGAATAGGAAATTAGGAGGGTTAAGAAGTGGAGTGGTTATTGTGCAGAATACTGATAAGGGAACTGGTCAATATGTAGTAGATATAAGACTATGCAGTATACTACTTGACACGCATAGACGTACAGATTATGCTCCTCTTTATCCTTTCTTTGTCACAAGATTTGATATTTACCACAACATTTTCAAAAGAATCAGAAAAACGTAAAGGTGCAAAGAGGCTTATGAGTTATTTTGTCTAAAATGTGATACCATCACATCTGAAATGATGGCCATACTAAGTACTGAAATGGGATTTACTTTTTGTAAGACTACATCAAAAGAGAGAGAGAGAGAGAGAGAGAGAGAGAAAAATCATTGATTTGGGTGCTAAACAACTCTGATTAATGTGATATTACATTCTCCACGTATTAATCTTACAAGGTATACTCATAGTGTGTACGACAAATCAGGTAGAAACAGAGACATATTGTAACTCGCCCATATATAAGATAATGGTCACTATTGATGGTTATGTTCTCAGACAACAATTCATAGGAGCTAATACATACTTTCTCAACAAACAACATAAGGTTACAAAACTACGAAACCTATGTGTAAATAACTTTGTTACAGGACATCATCATATATGGATTAATCTTAGTAGTACACACGATAACGCATTACAATGAGCTGGATATACATTGACAAAATGGACAACATGGTATTCATCTGCATATCAGAAGGAAGGAAAATGTGGAAGGTCACACAATGTATGTATACTTCATTGCCGATGGTCAGCTAAACATCCAGAATAATCATATAAAAAACAGTATATTCTACATCTTCTTAATCATATAAAATAGAATAGTTTGAGAGCTTTAGCATTAATTTCCATGATGGTCATCTCTTTCTTGAGCGTTATTCATGCCGATAAAACTTCCTTTTAGAAGAAGAACGTTATGCTTATCATTTTTTTAAGACGATACATGCAAAGAATGTTTTACAAGTCAGCAACAAATTAATGCACATGAAAATGTAATGAAGCGAGAACAAGTCAACATATGTCCTAGCCACACAATAAGAGAGGTTTGGAAAAGCGTAACCATTTTAACTTGTGATGATATCTCTAAAATGTTGGAGGATAAATATAGCATCAGGAATTACAAACTGACCTTGAAAATTCTTAACATCATGCAAGGTAATGAGGTGAGGAATGTCAGTAGGGTTATTGAACTATTTAAATCAATCATTACAATTTTGCATATCAAATATGGGGACAAAGCTATTAAGTATCCATTCGTCCTGGACAAGATTTTCGCCATATATGATATTGAAACAGATATCAGGCCTATTATGAACAAACACAAAGTAAACTTTAAGCAACTGGTGTAGGAAATATTTCTTCAATGAAAGGGCGATACTAGTTAATATTGTTTGCATCACAGGAGATAAAGAGATGGAAGGATTCAACTATTGTATGATCTCTGACATCTAAATAAACTACCTGAGAAAATCTCGAAAGAAGATCATTTCTAGCGTCACGAACTGTGAAAAACATAGCTTGCACTAGTTTTGCTTCAGACTGTATATATGAACTTCAAGAATTACATCACCATCATTTGTCCCACATTCATCTACAATGGAATATATACTTGAAGGCTGACCTCATGAAACAACAATGTCATCACCTTAAACCCAAACGTCAAATTGGATAACTGGCTATAACTGTTCATAGATCTCATTTCAAGGCACTAAAAATAAATCATTCTCAGCGATGACGGTGCGGACCTCGAAGACTCAAAGAAGAAAGCTACAAATCTAACCAAGTTAGTGTTTGGTGGCAGGCACTGTGGAATATGAGTTTTGGTTATCATAAGAAGTATAATTAAGTAGTCAAGGATATAACTGATTACAAAAGATTCATCGCAGTTTTAAACAGTAAGGATAAGAAAGCGATGGAAAGTGTTTTCTATGAAAATAATGTGATTCCGTCTGAGATGAAAGAAAGAATAATGCTTACTTTAAAACAGAACAAAAGAAATATATTATTAATGAGACTACAATATACATTTGATTACAAAGTGGTACGATGATTGTGTTAAAGTTGGTCCTAGTCCGACAAATCTGACTACCCACCCACCCCCGCAAGATTGTGTTGATACTGATTGTCTAGTCTGATTTCACCAGTTGATAAAATCGAGAAATTATTTGCACACAGTTCTGTCCACAACACATCGGTGTACATTTTAGACATTTACCATTATTTTTGACGTCGCTTGAGCAACCGTCGGTTGACGGATCCTTGGCGATATGTACAGGTTATTTTCGTCTCAAATGTCTGACGACTTGTAAATCCACGTAGAATAACACAACCCTATGTCCTGTGGCCATTTTGAATTTCGTTGCTACATACGGTTGTTACCAAATACTGGTATGTGTCTAAACTACGCTGATGTATTCCGGACAGATTTATATGCAGCAATATTGCACATTTTAATGAACATGTGACATCAAACCCACAAATCGTCCATCGGGGGTTGGAGGTAGGTGGGGGTGGAGGATGTGTTTCGGTATTTAACCGTTCCTTGCCAAGATCGTGTAGCGTTCCAGTCTATATATTCCACCTAATTCTAATTCTGATTTAAATATAAAACTAATCGGGCTTGTAAATTACTAATTGACATTATGAAAGTTATTATGTTAGGTAAACCTCTCATTTAAGAAAATAGCAGCAAAAATGTCTATTGAATAATATTTAATACCGTTTGAACGTTTTTATGCATTTTAGTAAAACTACGTGCATACCCACCCCTATTTTGGTTGCGGTGACCGTCAAGAAAAATAGCAACATCATTTTCTACCTCAACAGCAGAAAACATGACCCAATATTTGTAACTATAAACACTTTAAGGTCAAACACAATAAGTATATGTGTTAAACTGTCATTACGCTGGTAAACAAGCGCTGAAAAGGCTGGGAATATGACACATGTGTGGTGCAGGTAATAACGGAATGAAAACGTATTCCGTAGGATATTTAATTTAAATACAGACTGATTATTGTTCCAGATAAATGACTTTTGCTATCGATGACAGTTCTATATTTTATGAAACTATCTTCATAATGTAATCTAAATTCTTTTACCATGATTTTAGTACCGAAATTCACACTAATATGTGTCCATATATCGTATACTTAACATGACCGGTTGGACAGTCCGAAAAAGCATTTTTAATGATATTATATACCATCACGAGAGGAATGTAGTGTTCAATTTAAGTAATTAAGCTAAATTCTTACTTACCCTCGATAGATGCAGTATATACGGAGAAGCATAAGAAGATAACACTTGTAAATGTTGTTTGAAATGTCATTTTTATACCGTCCATTGCTGGATAGAATGTAGAAGTATAACCAAAAGTTATATCTGAAATGATTAGAGTCTATGCTTACTGAAATATAAAGGTAACGTTTGGCTAACGACATTGAATCCACTATATCAAGGTACGAATATAAAGTACTATCTTAAAATCCTCGATCAATAAATGTATATGCAGATTGGTGTACGGTGAACCAACTAATGTATAACAACAACATACTAGTAATCTCGACAGCCTGATCTTCATATTTTATTTATCAAAACTCAAGCCATGCAAAGTCAAAAATGATATTACCTATTCGGCTTAGTGAACGGAGAAAATGTCAGCATATCACAAAATAGCACAGCTAATTATTCTTTGTAAATTGTCTAATGTGCTTGATGTATGACTTCATGAAACACTCTTGTGGTTTTCATAGGTTAGGTTGCAGCCTATCAGGTCAAAACTAAACTTTTACAAAGTTCCATATTAAATAATATATATAGATATATATATATATATATATATATATATATATATATATATATATATATATATATATATATCTTTACATTTAGAAATTAAATCATTTTGTTTTCCCATAATTTAACATTTTACTCATGACGTTCATTCCCTACTTTCAGTATATAAAAAAAAACATGTGCTATGCCAGCCCAGAACGCTGTTTTTATGTTCTAAAGGCTAAAACATTACCTCTTTTAGGTTTAGAGACCTATGAATAATGTTTTAGCTTCTTAGTACACCTTTCTAGACAATGTTTTAACGTTTACAATGGCTCAAAATATACTTATTATACCGTGTAAAGGCTTAAGAGTTTTTTAGCTGAACACAACTCTCCAATGATATGTTTATAGTTCTTTTAAAGGATTTAAATTATATGCTTAAACAGCCTCTCCAATAATATGTTTACATTGTTTTAATATTTAATAATAATATGATTAAATAGCCTGTCCACTGGTATTAGGTGGGTTTGAAATATGTACTTCAACAGCCTCTCCAATGATATTTCTATACTATTTTTAATGGATTTTAATGATCTGCTTAAACAACCTCTCCGATGATATGTGTATAGTGTTTCTAATAGATTTTAATGCTACGCTCTAATAGCCCCTGAAATAATATGGTTTTACAAATAGATTTAAAATATAGCTAATATAAATAGATTCAAAATAGAGTTTATACAATAGATCCCAGATATAGTTAAGTTATATAGTAGTAACAAACAGCATCTGAATATTTTCAGAAAGAGTAGATGTGAATCATGCCACTATATATTTCATTTGTCTAATTATGTATTATTAAAGAAAAAAAAATACAGAGATTATTCGTACCCATATTCTAGGTAAAAATAATCTGAGATGATAAATTTAAATAAACTTTTCCTTGTGTTGCCATAAGCACAGGTTTTGATGCTATCTTTTCCGAAATACTATTTGTGTCCGTTGGTAGCAGATCATTTTAACCAATATATAACCCCATACAACGGCTTTTGGTTTTATGAAATACATATTATGCCGAATCTCTAATGTTTCAAACATTATAACTTGTATAGCCCATTATTTAACTCCTTTTTAACAATCGAATTTGATACATCCTTATTGGCCTGCCATTACATTCACCCTTAAATTGTCCTGCAGGTTTTGTGTTAGATGTATTAATTAAAGGGTGATATCACGAGTAATCGATTGCATCATACATTACATGGTTACTTTTTCATATCATCATACATATGTTCTGTTTAAAATCAAAATAAGAAACTATCAGTTCCCGTAGATAATAATTCAACAATTTCACCATATTTATCTTTGAATTCATTATAATAAAAGTCACATATAAGCAATTTACTCAAACATAATAGCGCTGGCCTATTATACACGTGCCTTGATTTTGATTTAAGCCTATGGACGGCCAGTATGCGTTTACTGTATATTTGTCTTGTTACAAATCCAGGGTTGGCAATCAAGCGTTTTATTTTATCGATTTTATTAGGGCCTTATTAACTAAAAATTAAACCGTTTAAGTAAATTTTGTATTGTTTTAACGAAAACAAAATTATCCATAAGCTTAAAAAAAAAAAAAAAAAATTCAAAATCAGTTTAGCCTGCGATCTAACAGCCATCTACTTATCCTGGTCAAATTCTAATTTAATGTGGACTTTAGTGACCCTCATACCAAGATTTAAGTATAATTTTAAATTTTTATAATGTGCTATCTATATTTGTATTCATTTAACTTAATACTAATTGTTCACAACTAATTTCTTTTCTATTTTTGATAATTTAATTTGATAGTTGCTTAATCATTCTTATCTAGCCATTGTTCTTTGACCTGTAATGTTTCGGGTGCTATTGGGTAACAACTATGAGAATCGTCTAGCTCTTTGCGATAATCTAAATCAACCTCGAATATATATCCCTTTTTAGAATCATCCGTGGTATTACTAATAATATTATTAGACACGTTGTCATGGGGAAATCCATTTTTATCAGAATCACTAGGAAATGGATTATTAGATTTAGACTATCTTTTTGAAACCATTGAAATACCGCCTTTCAAACTTCTTTCTATGAATAAATACATATCAATATCAGTTAATAATTAAAATCTAGCTTTTGTTATTTTTAATAAAGCGTACCGTGACATACCTGGTCTAGTAAAATAATGAGCAGTATCCAATGTATAACGTTTGAGTGCATTATCTCTAAAATGTTTTAAAAAACCCCCATGTTTTTAGATATAGATCATGCTATCAAACGTGAATTATTAGCCTATTAGCCCTGGCAAGCATGCAGTGTATGTCAGTAGCAGAGTCTGCACCCAAATTTCGATTGTCACTTAATTTCGGATTTGCAATCAACACTCATCAATGCCCGATTTATCCATCGTTCTCAAAAAAATTATTATGATTTTGTTAAGAGTTAGAATCGCTACTTAAACAATTTTATTACCATATTTAATTGAAGCATTTTTGCTTTATACAAATGTGTCGGTCTGTCGTAGGGTGTAAAAGGCATACAATACTGTATTCGTGTCAGGATATCGAATAGCATCAGTTCATGTAAGTTAGATCACTAACAGTTTTACACGATTCATGTGGTAAAATAATTAAAACAGTTAATACTTGAAGCCTACGTTTTGCTCTTTTGGTTAGGTTTTAGGCATTTTTATGACGCCTCCTTATTGATTAAGTAAATGTATTCTAGCGAGTTTACAGTCTTGACACATTTTAAAAGAGAGAGAGAGAGAGAGAGAATATTTACAGTCTTGACACATTTTAAGATCTGTTCATCTAAGAGTGAGAAAGAGAGAAAAAAGAAGACGAAAAAGAAATAGGCCCAAATATGGAAATACTAATTTGAATGACATATATAAGGGCAGATATATATATCAAATGGAAGAAGATGGTAGTTCCAAAAGTGATACTGCCACTGTGGCGATAAAAATGGTATCGCCACTGTGGCTATGTCGTCTTTCTCCCACAGATATATTTCAATATCTGAATATGAAATATAAATAAAACGTCGGATGCACCATTTTTAATTGATATCAGCAGTATCTACATAATTCCTTTAATTTTAAGCGTATAAAGATTGGCTGATGCTTCAATTTCAAAATGTATCAATGACTCGAGTAGCAAACTGCTTGATTAACAGTACAATATTACTATATTCAGGATCCAGATGGACGCACTCTTTTGCATAGGCAACTATTAATTATTGGTTGAAATTCTAACTCGAAACATGATTCTACGTAATTTATAATAAATTGGTAATGCAGAACTATTCCTGATTATAACTAAAATAGAACAAATACTCCTAAAATGTTTGCAAATTCAGTTGAACGTATCACCTCTCGAAAACTGCCTCAAAGAAAATTAAAAGTTTAAATATGTTTGGAGATTTATAGTCTTCGTAGGATGCTGATGAGATCTTTAATGAGTTTAATTTGACTCATTTCACGTTTTAATGTACATAAGTTATGGTCTCGGTATGCCCGTCGTCCTCTATATGTGGCCTCCCACCACATGGTCCTCTCTTTAAGCCACTGTTAAGCTAATTATTGTGGGCAGCACCCTATGCGATGCACACCTCTCTAGTAGCTTTAGTGCTTATTTTAACTGACCATTTGTTCCTTTGTAATCTCCATTACGTTACATAAAGGGTTTATCCTCTTAACAATAGACACTCGATGCTGAGAGAGAGAGAGAGAGAGACGAACGGACCGGTAGACGGTCAGATACAGAGTTATTAGATTTAAAAAAGGATCTAGTTAGATTTCCCCGCCCCCCCCCCCACACACACGCACAAACACACACACATTAAATGTACACTATTTTTAATATAATTTAGAACTTTATTCATCACAAATCTCTTGCTAGAAAAGTGTCTCGAGCCACATTTTCGCCTGTTCGAATTAGAGTGCAAACATGATAGCAAAAAATGTTGGAAATAGCTTACAATTTTTTTTTAAATATGAAAATCTTCCTATAAATAAATTATAATCTATGCTACAATACTACTTTAGAGGAATGTAAGATTAAAAACACATCGAAAATATGAAACCATTATTAGCTAGATAATATATAACTGATGCCAGGCATTTCTTTCTCCAGTTTTTGTAAGGGTTAAGGGTTACTGGTCACATATGACTCCAGACTCTTACAAACATTGGTGCGGTCAAAACTCACACCAATAGGTAATTCTGTTTGTAGCCTTTACTAGGTTCCACATTCTAATTCACGTTTTCTTTATGTTTTTTATGCAGATCCATGTAATAGTAATAAATAAACGAGTAAAATAACCATGCCGAATCGATTTCCCCATTGCTTGCTGCGGGCACCGGGACATTTTGATATTGTCCTTGCCATCCTTTCTTTTGCCCATATGTCCATCCCTGGAAGCTTATTCGCATGATTACGCAAAACCTACCTGATATGTAATAAGCATATTACATATACATTACTGATCTGATCTAATGTAGTAGGTATGTTATTTATACTTTACTGATCTGATATGATTGAGTAGGGATATTACCTATACGTCATTGATCTGATCTGATTTTGTAGACACATTACCTATATGTTACTGATCTGATTAGATTTAATAAACATAGTACATATACGCTACTGATCTGATCTGATTTAGTAGGCATATTATCTATATGTTAATAATTTGATTAGCTTTTCACCCTAATATTATTTATACGTTGTTTTGTACTTTTCTATATAAGTTTTTTAACTTAATAAATGTGTTTAATTTTGTTTTCTTCTTGTTTAATAACTTTTTGGACATCGACATAGAACGATTATGCAAACACCACCTGACCTACACAAACAAAATTAAAAGTCATGCTGATATCTCAATTAGATTTGAACGCTATTTGAATGATATATTGATCTATTATGTAAGTTTCTCTCTTTAGTAGGCATCTTTCTATCAATCTACATATAATCTGTTTAGATTGTCACCTCTTTGACTGTGGTGTTTATTTTCTATTTTTTTAACCTTTGGACGTGGATATTTTTTTAATAAAATCTGTTTATTATGATAACCAGAACTGCTAAATCGAGGAAAAATAACGTTTATAACGCATACGTATGTGCATAGGTTGACGACCTAATTTAATGATCTGATTTAAATGTTTTTCTGGAGCTTTATTGGATTTTCGGACTTTCTTGACTTATATAGTTTTGGTCTGGCGTACATCTTTTACAAGCATACACCTGGATACGTGCTCATGAATTTCACGCGTCATTGCAAGGTTGCGGAAAACATGTGAATAAATTGGTTCTCATGGTAGACCTATCCACTTAACTTTTAAAATGTTTCAATTTGTACTCCATTTATTTTACAGCGTGTGTACAAGTCCTCAATGCGGTACTTATATTATACATTCCCGAAGGCTAAGATGTTGACTCACTGTTTTCTTTTATGGTGCCGAATACCGGATAACCTGCAGTAAACAAAAGACCACTTTACCCTAGCATATGTATAAGCCGGAGATAGCACCTGCAATGACAGAGGTGCAAAGCGAACGCGTTACCATAGTACTATATAGGCCCCTTAATATTTGACACAGCTGGAAGTTTGTAGTCGAATAATAATTAGTAATGTAAGAGAATATATCCAAATGTATGCCGAAGCCTCTATACAAAACAAAGATAATTATCAGGGGCTCGTTTCACTTAACAATCTGAGGTTATGTTCCTCAAATTGATATTTTTACACACTTGTCTCATTTTTGGTTCGAAACACTTGAGATGCGTCTAAGATTAGAATAAAATCATATAATCTTGAATTCTCTCTGGAAGAGCCTTGTTTTATGGGTCTTTTTCATTCTACTCCCAGTTTAGAACAAACAATAATTGTAGGCATACAATTTGTAGACGTTATTTATTTATTTATTTATTTATCTATGTATTTATTTATGTATTTATTTATTTATTTTATCCTTGCTACTATATTTAGAACATGCAGAACATCCAGTATTGTCAAATGTATTACAAGCAAGATACTGTGCAATGTAAATAGGACGTGAGAGTTTGAGAAACTGAATGACACCGCCGCCAGGATAACAATTCTAGCCCTCGATATTGAATGAATAACAAATATTTTCGTAAATATGATTCAATACATCTAGCCAATAGATATTACAATATCTTAGAATGTGAAATCATAAATTCCGTTGTGAGACGTAATCCGTTTATATTCAGAGAAAACAGCATTATGAATGTGTAAAATGTATTTATTGTATAATTTGAATAACCCAAGCATTTCATTCAAATTTAGCTCCACTAAAAAACAGTATTATAAACTGCATACCTACGATCTGTGTGTTAACCAATTCTAACCCCCAAACTAAAGAATCGCAAAATGCAGTTGTACCTTTTACAAAATTATATATATCAAAATAGCAGACACAAAATTTCTTTGGTATAATCAATGTCAACATATTTAAAATAAAATAATGTTTTACACTTCTTCTTCTGCTTCAAAATCTCCATATCGCTGAGTTGTTAATTCAATATATAATGTATTTACTTATAATAAATAAAAACCTGAGGTCCTATGACAACAGTCCATTATTAAACGCGAAATGAGGATACATAATAGAATCAAAAGCATGCACTCAGAACATTTGAAAAGTGGAAAACATCCGCTTTGTTATTTACATTTACGCGAATGTTCCATTTTGATTTATTTTCCATTTCATAATTCTCCACTTAACTTACCTCATTTAGGCAATTTAAGTTTTCGCGATAAATGACATTGCTACAAAATTATGGACAATTAAACCACTGGAAAAGTTTTCAATAAATTACATATATTATCTAAATTAAATTTTTGTAAGTTATTTAAGTTTTCTAGACCTGGGGGTATTGTTTCCATTTTATTACATGATAAATTATGTTTTTGAAAACTACTTACCGTTGATATTTTAGGCGATATTTCATATAAATATTCATCTCTTAAATTTAGTTTGGATAGATCTACATCCAAAACTAAAAATATAAAAAGCCCAAAAATGAAAATTTTAAAATAAAACAATATAAACATCTAAAAATGAAAATTTCCCAAATCAAAAACTGAAAATGATCAAAATCCAAAAGTAACAATTATAATTTTAAAAAGATCCAAACCTAAAACTTGTAAAATATACAGTATATATATATATATATATATATATATATATATATATATATATATATAATATACATATATATAAGATATATATATATATAATATATAATATACTTTTTTCCCAAACGATAATTAATGAAGAAAAAATTTATTAAATAAAAAATTTGAACAACACCAACAATAAAAAATATGCATACGAAATTGTAATCTAAAATACACAATTAATTTTTCAAAGATTGAAAAAATATATGGAAAAAATCTAAATCCAAATTTGAAAAAAATAAAACTTCCAAAAGCGGAAACAAATTTTCGAAAATTAATTAAAAGCAGTTGGGATTTTAGCGATTTTCTAGAACGTTTTGTGATAAGATATGTAGAAGAACTATTAACCCAACTACTCGTGCATTGCAATATTAGGACACCAGCCATTATGAACTGGCTTGGAATAGCTCCTGACGTAGAATAAACCTTATTCATAAAACACACACACACACACACATATATATATATATATATATATATATATATATATACAGAATGTGGCTTTGAGACGGACAAGGGCATATGTACGGAGATGCAACAGCACGATTAAATAATTTAATGTTGACAATAGTTCAGAGGTTCGTCTCTGCAGATTACTGAGAAAGACAAAATTATAAATGAAACTTCTTATTACCCATGTCCTTACATAGCAGCTGAGTTAGGTACAGGATGTGATAATTTACATATACTTCTTGAATACTAATTTCGATAAGTCTGACGAGTACCAACATTACACCAAGAAAAGTAGAAGTAACTGGCAAAACTTCAATACAGCTATGTAAAATGACAACGCTTAAAAAGGTGAACGAGAGATCTTATCCAGGTCCAATAATAGCATTACACGCTAAGCTGCTAAATAAATAATACCTGTATGTACCGTATACAACTGTGTCTTGGTTATATAGATTCACGCAGCACGGTCTCTTTTATAATCGTAATTTGATATGAAGATTAAATATTGTGGTGTCATTCTATTAACGTAAAGAGTAATTGTTTTGCATCCGTTTATTAGTATTATAAGCGGAAATATTCCTTCATAGGCAATATGATTTGCTGATGTATCTATTGTCTCATTTGTCCTAATGTATGTAATACCAACAATTAAGTAGACAGATCTGCATGTAAAGTGAAACTTTATAAAACTGGACATTTCCTTCTGTCTCGTAAGTATCCAGTTTTCAGACATTTCTCTGTATTTATACATGAACGTATATATGTATCACAGCACGTTTCTATGTATGTATGCATGTATGTATGATGTATGCATGTATGTATGTTTGTATGTATGTATGTATGTATGTATGTATGTATGTATGTATGTATGTATGTATGTATGTATGTATGTATGTATGTACGTACGTACGTACGTACGCATGCATGCATGCATGCATGAGGCTTCATCCGATCATTACTTGCAAATGTGAAGCCCCATTTGTTTCCCCACTCTTTTGTGAGGTAGGGTATGCATACAATTACACAGGTCTTGTAAGAGTATGGAATGTCCCTTTCCTTTTTTTGAAATATTATGGGTACACAATACTCATATACATGAACAGATTTGTTTGACATCGCTACTTCATAAATGTACGATAGAGGATACTCCTCTGCCTTTGTCATTTATTTGACTTGTTGATATTATTTTAGCTGAATGTCCTTCTGATCCCATACAACCACGAAATACAGTTTTCACCACAGTGTCTCTGCTGCAATATTATTCTCTGTGTGTCTGTGTATGTGTGTGCGTGTGCATGAGTGTGTGAGTGTCTCTAAATAATAATAATACCACCACTACAACGAAGGAAGAGAAGAATAAGAAGACGAAGAAGACGAAATGCTTGATAGTATTTGTTTCAAGCAATTCGATATACCAATGTTGTGGGAATACAAATTGAGACTCGCCTAACGTTTATGTTCACCGATATAATTATGATTTCAATAGTAACCGTTTTACGAAATACAACTAACATTACTCATTTTCATTATAGCAATTGGAAAATGCCTAACACAAATGTCCATATTCACCGTTTTAATCTACATTACAGAACGTTTAAAGCACATACTAAAAATTCATCTGAATTTATTCTGCTTTCCCTTTTTTTATTTCTTGCTGATAGCAATACGTGGAAATATGTTGAGAGCAAGAGAAGGAAATAATCTGAAGTGGAAGGAAAACCATGAAATGGAACTTACACCAACTTACCTACAAGCACGTTTGCCGTTATAATGGTAATGTGTAGGCTTTCATTGGATTTTTCTAAATCATTACACGATACCACTGAATCTAAGCTTGAAAATCATGGCGAGGAAAGGGTTATTTTTTTAAATATATTGACTAGATGGCTAACACAGTCTATTTAATGTTGTTTTATATTTTAAAGGTCCCAAAACAAAGAATGTGCACCTGTCCTCATATTTCTCTGTTGGTCACTTGGTCAATGAGTTTACCTCCATGGATCCATATTTATGGATCTACAAAGTCAAAATGAATGGACAGAACGACACTCAGAGAAAAAGAAAGAGCGATAGAAATGGCATTGTACAAAAACGCATCGTACGGTCAGTAGTAATACTTAAGTCATTATTATGACACGGATGAACTGTAAATAATTTGAAATAGTTTCTTTGCTTCCTGTGGCTACAATATTTCGCTTGGCATATTACACCTTTTGCTCGACATACTCAGCACGTTAGATCGCGCTGTCGCTGTTCGGAATTATTCCCGTGCAATATTTTTACTTTAATTATTTAAGCAAACATTTATGTTTGTGTCACTGCTACTCACCTTTAGTGCCCATAAGCTAGATTGAAATAAGTCTCAGCCGGAATTATATTGGAAATAAAGTCAGGAGCTTTTATTGTCTTTTATATTTTTAGTTTTCAGACCATTTTTTCATAGTATACACTTTTATACTGAATGGGAACTGTCCTTTAACAAGACTTAGGAAACTTTGCAGATATTCAGAGTGATTTAATTTCATTACTTTTCTGGTGTTATTAAGCGACATCCAGTATGGTGACATCCATTGGGGAAGACGGTACATGCATATATCATTAATACTGTATTAGCCACTAATTTCGCGCATGACAATTCTTTCGGATATTGTGTACCTTTTCCAGAACAAAAGTGTGTACAGTGAGAATTTCTATGAACTGAAGGTAGTGAATAAACTTCGTGACAAAATACATGTTAAATTATGGTTAGTAAGCAAAGGTGTTAACATCTCACCGTAATGATAGAAAGTTGTAATTAAAATGGTTTTTTAAAAGAAATTCAGTTTGAAAGGGTAGGTTTCAGTTTGCCCTATTAAAACTACGAGAGTGTGTAACATGTAGCTATATATGAAGTACCATTAGACAATTTGCAAAGAAGAATTCAGTAAGATGATTCAATCTTATTTCCAGTCACTATCGCACATACATGATATTATGTTTAACATTGCATGACTTCACTTTTGATCAATAAAAAATAACCGTCAAGCTTTTGAGAGTACTATCACGTTGTTTTCATACATTGGTTTGTTCAGTCTCATAAACCCATCTTATATATATTTCTCGATTTAAGATTTGTTTTGAAGTCAGTAATTTATCTTCGTCGTTTGATAAAGTAAATCACAATGTAGTTTGGCAAACGTGGCGTTTATCTCTCAACGAAACTCAACCCTTATCACTCCGATTGTAATTTAAATAGCTGAATTGAACGTGAGTTTCTTCTTGTGATGCTAAATGGCATCATTACAAATACTCTCTGTATATGTTAAACCAGTTATGACTACGAATCGATGTGTGTACACATATCAATGTAAAATTAAAGTAATACAATCATTGCAAAGTAATTCTGATTACATAATGAGGATAGATTCATCAGCGATGGAACCAAGATTGGGTAGCGATAGTCATAGTACACGTGTCTGCTTATGCATTTATTGATCACATATTTAATTTGAAATCAGTAATTTATCTTCGTCGTTTGATAAAGTAAATACCAATGTCGTTTGGCAAACGTGGGTTTTATCTCTCAGTTGAACGAGACATTAATCACCCAAATAAAACTTCCTGTGGTGTGATTACTTCTAAATTCTATCCTGGATTGGACTGTAACGAAATGACATTTCAACAAATATTCACAATTATTTGTTTCCTATTCGTATCCGTGTATGCAGCATCGATCGAGAGTAAGTAAGATTTGAATGTAATTATCTGAACTAAACGTGTTTTTCTTCTTGTTATGCTTAATGGTATCATAAGAAATACTATTTCCATTGGATAAACCAAGTATGACTTTGATATAAAGTATGTACACATATCAATGGGTATTTCAGTAATAAAACCGTTGTAAAAAAAACAAGCAAAAAAAACCCAACTATCATTACATTAAGAAGATAGTTTCAAAACCAAGGGCGATATTCATTTATTTACAACATAAACATTCTGTATTTATACTACTTTATGTACAAAGCACGTTTGTTGTGCTGTCATTGCAAACACACACACACACACAATGCACACACACACACACACACACACACACACACACACACACACACACACACACACACACACACTGTGCACAAGACTTTCGTATCACGTGTTCGCCGGTGTAATATAAATTTAAGATACACAATACTTGTGTTTTGTTTTCAAATACTTATATTTAGAAAGTTTGTTTTTTGTTATGTAGCTTAAGAGAAAACAAAGTTTCTTGTTGTCATTTTCCCGATGGGCATCAGGTCATTAATATCATTGCACTTGCGTAAATAGCGGGTGTCCACCATATTGTATTAACAATGCACAAAACTATGAAACATAGGGAGTTAATTCTCCATATACAAATGTATTCCAATTTTTTTCAAATGGGCAGTTTGCTGAAAAAGGGTATCATTGAGACAGTCAATTTGCTAATCCAATTAGTTGTGCATTTAAATAAGAAATAGGAGGAATATATAAACTGTAATGATATTTTATCTAAGATAAGAACTGTTGAAATATCTCACCCCTTTACAACAAAAGATATACATTAATTTCAGAAGTAAAAGATAGCCAAACAAAACTTTATATAACAGGTTCAAGTTTCATTGGATTTTTTTTATTTAATCAACTCAGGCATCTGTAATGTGCTAATTTTATAGTTCACAACTTACGACAAAATTTGGCTATGCCTTCAAAGTCCAGAATTTTGGCCTAAATATTCTGGAACTTGATAGCCAAGAACTTTAGCCAAACTTTGCTTAGCCTTGATAGTACAAAACATTAGGTAACATTTGCCTAAACCTTTATTGTCCATACATGAACCAAGATTTGGCGAAGTCTTGATAGCCCAAAACTTTAAACAAATTTTGGCTAACAGTTGACGGTCCAAAAATATTTATTGTTCTCCATTTTTGATTATGATACATGACTGATTCACTCTTATTGCGGTTTTGAGGTGTTTAATATAATATTGTCTTATGTGTTAAATACCAGTGCTTTGATCTGATTAAGCATATCTGCTAACTTTTTTTCTGAATAACCTATTCGTGACACAGGTATACTGTTCTAAGTGTCACCCTTTTTGGCACTTTGGCCAGGCATTACACATATACATCCGCAACATCTTTCTTGTATTTCGATTATGTTCAGCATTATTATAAATAATAGAGAGAAACATTATCACCCAAGGCACAAGTGTTTTCGTATCTAGCAAATGGTACCCAAATCTATTGTAAAATATAATTTCACAAAAATAAATATTACGTATCTGCAAATAAATTATAATCTAAATCAAGTGTTGCTTAATGGTTCTGACCATAATCTATAGCAAATATTTATTTAGTCAATCTGGTCTAGTAAATATTTACCCTTGATTTTAAACAATAGCAATCATCTATTTTTTCTCGCCTACCTCTAAAACGTTTCCTTTATTGCATATAATTTTCATTTGGTCATTTCTAACCAGTGGATTTTCAAATGACCCCAACTCTTAAACATTCCAAGAGTACCCTGAACATGATGCTTGTTTATATTATCGAATCGGAATCAACTGTTTCGGTAGTCATCTAAATTGTTTAAAATTAATAGCAAATTACTGCAAAGCAATGATTCAAATGCCACTAAACCGATTCAATGTACTGTAATACAATTTAATCTCAAGTCACTGGGGGAAAAAAAAACATAGAGAGAATTGTATAATGGATTTAAATGCTAAATATACAAGCGATCATTTATTTCATTTTCATATAGATTTAAAAAATCGATACAACATAAGACAATTGTCTGGACAAGTGGTCTATTTTTGTATTTTTTTAAAAATTCTTTCTTTTTAATATTAGGCAGAAGAACAATACGAATCAATTCTGAATAGTAATGATACTTATTCAAACGAGGATCTAAATGATGACGCTGTATCATGAAATTCCTAATTCGTCACCTATATTACCATTTGTCCTTGTCAACTGTTTCTTTATAATGTTGCGAAAAGGAATATTTTTGTCCCAGTCAATTAGGACGTTTTCGTTGATAATACTACAGTATCTCTGAATCACTGGTTTTGAACGTATTTAATTGCGCCAATTGAAATATGATAGAACTATATTGGAAACAAGTTGGTAACCCTTACGAGTGGATACTCATTAGAATAGCTACATGATACATGTAACGGCATTATGCATTCACTTTCTCGATAGTCTTCTTCCTAATTAATACAAAAACACTTGGTTTTTTTGCGTGTCTTCATTTACAACTTTAACTGAGCACTTTCTCCTTTATACTGCTCTAGTCGAGCTAAGCTCACTTAATGTAGTTATAATACATTAGTACAACAAAAAAGTGAAAGTTGATTGTGCTTACATATGCGGTTCATTTGCATTCAAATGCAGATTGAAATCTCCTAAGCTATGCAAGACTAGCAGTAGAGCACGCGACTATAGCCTGTAACGGGACCCTCTGTTAAATGGGGTCAAATTATTCGGGGAACAAAAGGGGATTTTAAGATAGGCGCCATCTTAAAAGATATGTTTTGTAACAGTGTAGCATGAGTTGGCGTTCTGCACTTGAACTAAAATATTGAATGACGTCAGGTGAGTCTGTCTGTCATATTACAGTGTTGCGTGTGTTTGGAAGAGAATTGAGAGTTTGGTTTGCCCTCTAAATGTTGTCGAGGAGTTCTGTGTTAAACAGGGTCAAACGTTTAAAGGGACAAACCGGAAATTGACATTGGACAATTAATGGTCGAAAGTTTATTGGAACAAAGGTCAAAAGTTTAAATTAACAAATTAACATAAGACAACCATACATTTAATTTGTGTATCTTAACCGAGGTTCTGAATTGATGTCATAAGCTCCAACGGCTTCAGGTTTATTATGTGTAGGGTTCTTTTTTGGTTGTTGTCCATAACAAGAACAGGCTAGAATGTAAAAAAGAAGGGGCATAAAATAGAACTTAAATTCCTTCTAAATAAAACTAACAACCCAGCCATAATTTCTATATAAAAGTTAACATCTCTACTCATTATATAGTGTCCTCATCCCAACCTACACTCTTCTCTTTAAAAAAGACAAAACTATCATCCTCATAATCCTTACGTATCAAAACCCAGTTATCTACTTTTCACAATCTAGTTGTCTAACATCCAACATCCAGTTATATACTATCCACAAACCAGAGATATATTATCAAGTACCCAGGTACCCCTACTATCCAGCAACTGTTTTAGATTACAATCCAAACACGCACACACACACCTACTGTCCAGTGACCGCTTTTTGATTACAGTCTAACACCCACCCATTCTATTCAACAAAAATTATAATCCAAACACACATCCCTACTATTTAGCGAAAAGTGAAGGATTGTTTCTACACACGCTTATACTTACATACATACAAACATAATATCACATAAGAGGAAGTTAGGATGTAAAAGATGGGGATGAAATATACACACACTCTCAGCTAATTACTATAAAATCCCAGTAATCTTCTATCCACCAACCAATTATCTACAATCAGTACAAAGTTATATACTATCCAGCTACCCAGTGACCTACTATCCACAATTCAGTTATCTATTATCCAACAGCCAGTGATCTACTATCCATCAACCCGTGATCTACTATCAAACAACCAGTTATATACTATACACAAACCAAATATCTGCTATCCCCCAATCAGTTATCTATCCCTTCTAAATAAAACTAACATCCCTTTCTCTCATATCACTCTATGATCACTCTTATAAATGAAGTATAAAAAATCTAGTTCCTTCTATAAGGCCCCTTAATTACCTCCTTTATAATATACCTATTTCTACCCTCCTAAGTTTTAAATTTAGAGTCTATGGTATAGGGAATTTTGTAACATTTTTGGGTGTTGACAGACTGCATTCTCTGTAATATCAAGACATGTGCCAGAATTTGACCTTTCTTAGATTTGTAGCATTCTGCAACTGTTACTGCTTTCATTAGACAATACATATAGATCCAACACCCTTTTTTTTTTTTTTTTTTCAAAACATTACTGAATGAAACAATTTTGCAATGTACATTTCTAACATAGGATTTAATCTTGTCCTCAGAAACGCCTAAAAAGGGTAACCTAATGGTAATATCTCCTTGTCCTATATTGCCACACAATAAGACAAAAATAGTGCTCTACTTTTCTGTCATCTAACATCCCCTAATTGCCCCTCTGTCTCTCTCTATCTCTCTCTCTCTCATTTTGACAGACACAACTGTCAGGAGTCAGATTGTTCACGCACCTTGCACACATCATGAAAAATTAATAATAATAATAATAATAATAATAATATTGACTCTCTCTCTCTGCTTCTCTCTCTCTCTCTCTCTTTCTCTCTCTCTCTCTCTCTCTCTCTCTCTCTCTCTCTCATTGGTTTTGGAAGTGATTTATCTAGAAAAGATAATAAAAAAGGAAAGTGGTTTTAGTGACCGTTATGGTTATCTATTCTCTTTAGCCCAGAAACGTAATGTACCTCAATGGCAAAATTATACTATACTTCATGATCATTAGAAATCTAGTTTGACTCCACAACGTTGTCAACGCTGTAAATATGTTTATGTTTAATCTTTTATACATGAAATAGAAAGGGACAAAGCCCTAATTCTTCCTCTTCATTTTAAGTGAGGGGGCTTATTAAAAAATGTTGATTCTGAAATCTAGTGTTGATTTGTTTGTTTTGTGTCTATATTTATCTCTCTTTATCTTTCACTTTGTGTTTCACACACACATATACAAGCACACAGACAGACAGACACATTCATCATGTTGAAACGCATGACGTCATATGGTATTTATATTTGAGTGCAGACCGTCACCTCATGCGAAACTGTTATAAAACATTCCTTTCAAGATGTTGATCGTCCTTTTTGATCCTATTTGACATGGATGTCCAGTACAGCTCTCGATCACCATTCTCTACTGATAAGAATGACCAATATGCAGTTGGGCAGTTTCATGCCTGATAACCGACTTTTGTTTCTATCCTACGTCTTGTTGATGTAAGGTCATGTGGTTTATACTGATACATGTTCATTATGTATCTGAGAATCACCATTCTAAAAGTCCATAGCAATCAATAATTTTCTCTGCAAGTGTTTTGATGACATTTAAGGTGCAAATCATTCAACAGTCAGGATTGAATGGACTTTAGTTAAACTATATTAGTATTACATTTTAGAACAACAATTAGTATTTAATTTAAGACAATCAAATGCGCCTATATGACCACGTTGACATGCACTTTAGTATGCTATAGTAAGAGTTTCTATTAGGATTGCTCTGGGGTCTTCTTTTGTTGTTGTTCTTTGTGTTTGTTTTTGTAAATAATGAAACAAATCTGCTTGGTAAGAGACATTTTAAAACGATATCATGAATCGACAGTGAAGTACTGAAACGTCATTTATTTATCGACACCTGCTGTTTAATGTCTTCTTATGCCTTTTTTATGTGTATGCATGTTTGTAATCAAGGCACGTTCCTGAATATTTGTCACGTTTAAAAAATATCTGTTCTAAAATATGCTGTTCTTTAAATTTGCATTGAGATATTGCATATAGTTCTTGGTTTGTACGATGAACGGTTACAAAGTGTTTACAATTTCCTTAGTAAACATTTTTTGTTTGAAGAATACATTATACAATAAGTCCAATTTATTTAAATATTATATTTCTTCAAACATTGATGCAACGTCCTTTACACGGAATGTGATGTGTTATAGTAGGTTTATTTTCTTCATATGTGTCATCATGCATGTAATACTAAGTCTTAAATATTAACTTTTCGTGTCACAATTCATTCTCCCTATAAATAACGAGGACAATTCATTTAGTTCAATATATTGTCCATCACACGTTAGTTAGATCTAAAATACAAACAAGTATTCTCTAGTCTCTATTGTTAATATTAGTCCCATAATCCATTTATCTCATCATGAACCTATATGCAAGTATCTCTCTATGTCTGATTGTCTTCACTCTTTTTGACATGTATTTATTTTTAGTAGAATATCCTTCTGATCCCTATAAAACCCTTTTCGCGCCGCAATGTATCTGCTGTAACATTTGAAGTTTTACCATTCTTTGTGTTTGTGTGTGTATGTATATATATATATATATATATATATATATATATATATATATATATATATATGTATGTAACATCTTTGGAAGTATTAGTGTAAAGCAATTTGATACACTAATGCTGTGGAAATGTCAGATTGTGATTCGCTATTGCGCATGAATACGGGTATATTTATGGCTTCAAGAATCAACTAGCTGCCATATCTTCTATTAAGCTAATCATGAATGTCCAGTCATTTGTCATTATTGCAATGCGAAAATAGCTAAAACAAATATTAATATTTACAATTGTAATATACATTCCTAAATTGTATATTGCACATGCTACAAATTGCATCTAAATCCATTCTGCTTTGCCTGTTATTTATCCTTATTGCTTGTAAAAATACGTGGACATATGTGGAGAGGGAACAAAGAAATGAATTTTAGATGGATGAAGACAATGAATGTACACCAAGTACTTGTGTCGTTATGACGGTTATGTGTTACACGATAACATTGAAGTGTTGTATTGTAAATATCGTCACTAGTGGCACACCAAGTCCAAACACAGACAGTATAAATGTGTAAATACTTGGAGATATAATTCGCTTATTCTCTCTCTGTCTTCTTCTCTGTATGTCTGTCTGACTGTCACTCTTTGATGGAGAGTCGATAAATCAGTTTACCAACATGATCCATATATATGGATCTTTAAAGTTAAAACTAACCGACAGAACGACAAGTGAGAGAGAGAGAGAGAGAGAGAGAGAGAGAGATGTAAATGTTACAAAAACGACTCGGACGACCAGTACTACTAAGAAAGGCATTTAAATAGAAATGTTGATACCCATACTGACAGACAGATTGAAACAAAAAGTAAAGTCAATGAATATCATATATATATATATATTTACACAGCTTTCCTAACTACAATATACATATTCATAATATTTATAAAATGTATGCAGCGAAAATGTGTTACGAACTTATTAACCTTTTTGCTAATAGTTGTATTTCAAAACGTACTGGCTCCGTCTAAAATGTCATGCTGCGTGAGAAGTAAGGAAAAAAAATGTTTTTTTTTTCTTTTTTTTTTTAACATTCTTCAGATTAAGAGAAATGCATATAAATTCTGACTAAATGAATTCCATTCATTGTACGTGTTATTAAGTGACCTACATTGTGAAGTTACGATAGGTCTAATATGTATCAAGAGTAGTTTAATATCCAATACTTTCACGCATATGAAATCGTTTATAGATAATGTACCTGTTTTAGTGAGTAAATAATGAAAATGTACTATAAGAATTATGACTACCAAAAAGGAGGGAATTAGATTCATGAGAAAAAAAATGTTCAATTATTCAAAACAAGCAATTGTATATAACATCTTACTGCACATAATATTCATCAAAAAATTATTTTTTTAATAAAAACATTTCTCTTTTGAAGCCGTAGGATCCATCTTAACCGTTTAAACTAACGATGGTGTGCAACATAAAGATAGACATGTAACACCATTAAACAATTGCGAAGAATAATATGCTATGCAATTCAGTGATACGATGACGTTTATTTCGTTCACCAAGATGCATAGATAATATTATGCTTGACTTTGCCTAACTTAAGTTTGAATAAAATAAAAATAAGCATCAAGCTTTCCAGATTACTAGTATGTTCTTTCCACACGTTGGTTCGTTCATTATATACCCATCCGTCTTTGCATTATTAATCGACGATTTATTTTGCTGTAACTACTTTATCTCCCTATTTGATAAAGTAGAAATCAATGTCAATAAGCAAACGTGGACGCTGTCCCTCAGCAAACCTCAACGTTATTTACTTTGAAGCAAACTTCCTACATTGGTATTACATCCAAAATCGATTCCGGATTGGACGATACCGAAATGGCATTTCAAACAATATTTACACTTATTAACATCCAATGCCTCTCTGTATGTGCTGCGTCTATCGATGGTAAGTACGATTGTATTTGTATGACTTAAATTAAACAAGAGTTTCCGCTCGAGGTCCTAAATGCTATCGTTAAACATTCTCTTTCGATACGTTAAACCTGTTATGACTAGCATTCGAGGTATGTACACATATCAATGATAATTTTAGCAATACAATCATTGCAAAACAACTTTGATTACATTACAAAGATAGTTTTATACATGATAGAACAAAGGTCGAGTAGCGATAGTCATTCATCATAATAATAATAATCAATCTGTGTTTACACTACTTAATATAGATAGTACGTTTGTCGTGCTGTCATTGTGTACAACGCACACACATTGTCCTCAGTTTTTGCATCAAGTTTTCGACAGAGTATTGAAAGTTTAACATACAAAATAATTGTATTTTACCTTCAAGTAGTTGTATTTTGAATTGATTTATTAATGTATGCGATTTAAGAAATAAAATATTGTTCTTGTCATTATCCCGATTGCCCAAATACCGATAACATAATGAAATATTCTTGTATATAAAATTTAGCTATTTTCAATAATGAATCACGAGCACGGTTTAGTGAGATAATGCATTGATATTGCGGTCAGGCAATACGAGTACGATTAATTTTATATTTAGAAAAGGAATAGAATAATACATAAATTGTAATGATATATGATACTGGATAAGAAATATTAAAATATCTATTTCTAACAAGAGATATAAAATAACGCGATAAGTTAAAGACAGTGAATCAAAACAGTACATTCATATTGTACAATTATTGTTGACATGAATATGAAGTTTTATTAATAGTGAAGCTCATATTGATGTGTTCATAAAACTTCACATTCACCAAGACAGCGGACTATTATAGTTTTCTTCACATGACATAGTGAAAACGTGTGATATTTTATGTGTTTCAACATTGTCAACATACAATTTTATCTGAAAAAGCAAGCTTTTATTTGAAGACAGTGTCAAACGATAACATATTGCAAATATCATATCTTGCAGAAATCATGTACTAAACACAGATAATTGTAACAAAGCAGGTTATGAGATAGTAAATAAGTTTGTGAAAAGTGAAGAAACAAAAAGTATTAGGTTTACTACAATAAATAAATCCAAAATGTAAGCTTGTATCTTATATTTCAGAGTGACATAAACACAATTATTGGTAGATTGTTACTAATATTCCTTCATTCATAGTAGTGGGTGCACACCTAGTTTTATGAAAAAGGCACAAAACCTTCGAACAATGTGAAATATTGTTCCAAATACATGTTTTCTCTATTCTACCTCTTTTGCAATTCCTATCTTGAATCAAAAATGCAGTGTAAGAGTACAATAGTACAATGCTGCAATGGATATGGTGAAATAATTCGAAAGAATTCTACCCAAGTTATTTATCACGCCATTGATAACATCTCCTTTTGTCTATACATCAAAGGAGTATATCAAATTGTCTGGTACAATCAATATATATATATATATATATATATATATATATATATATATATATATATATATATATATATATATGGACTCAGCTTTGTAAATGCTGTTTGTAACGTTTGTCCTGTTAAGTGTTTCTCGAAGTGCATGTAATACAAAGTATGTGTTGAATTGAAGTATTTAACTCCTTATGGCATCTTTCCTGCTTGGAAGGATTTGTGTATTTACGGTACATTGGCATTGTATTATTTTTCAAGCAAAAACTAAAAGGTCATCCGTTTTTCCGAACTCCATGTGTCCATGTTCTGGATGTACACTCGACACATCCGCATAGCACGCGGCATACATTATGCCTACAAGCCCACTTAGCTACAAAAACGTCAGAGACTTTTGCCGCCTTAGGCTAAGCCGTGTGGAGCATGATCAAAGGTACTTACAAAAACAATACAAACACTGACACCTATCACAAGTGCAGTGACGATATATTCATATTTTATTCATATATTACTTAACATTAAGAGAATGGTATAAATCATTATGTTGAGGTTGTCATTACTTCATAAAAAAATAACATATTTTGAGGGTTCCTTGATGCCTAGGGCAGTGTAAGTAGGTTCATATGGAGCAAACGCGTAATCCAGTTTGTATAAAATCTTAGTAAGCAAGCCATGTTTTATCAATCTTGCATAAAGGTAATCAATTGCGTTTGCTATGCTTTTACTGAGCTCTGGGATTTATCTCTGTAATTTTTCTGTGGTATGAGTATTGCCTCGTTCTCTTTTAGTCAAGATCAAATAATTTTAGAAGACAGTTGATTTGCAGCGCAGTTTACATTGAAATAGTTTTGTTTTTGTCTTTATTGTTTCTTAAAGGTAAATGCACTTTTATATTTTTGGTGGTGGGGAGTTAAAACAACAACAACAGCAACCCAACACATAAATCTGATATATGGATCTGTAGTTCTTGAATGCTAGGAAATTGGTATCGTTGTTTGCTATGTACATTCCAAATTAATTTCCATTTTTGAAATGGGTTTTATATATTCAGCATCTGCACTTTCTTCGTTGTCGTTACTAGCAGTCGTTTCCTAATTGAACATATTCATGTACTCTTCAAGCCTGCAAAATAAAATATATAAATACAAATTTAAAAAATAAAAATAAAATATTAGGAACTGAAACGGTCCTTGTTTCATTACTGTCGATGATACAGTAAAATCTATTGTTTTTTATTTATTCGGAAATATTGTGATTATAAAAAACACCTAAAAAATAAATTAGTTGCAGCGAAATCGATACATTAACATATTGTGTGTGACCTGGATGTTGAGATAAGTGGAGATCCTTTCTATGTTTCAGTGAGTATAATACAAATTTACATATTAAGTTCAATGTACGTTTAAATAACTAATATATCTTTTTAAACCCAGCGTGGATCTAATCTATCATTAGATGCAACCCATCAAGTAGAACTTTGGCTTCCGGTACTTAAACATCAAAGTGTACATTGTCTGCATGCTTTGAGTATTTTGACGCATAAAAAGCTTGTGCTGCCTTTAGTGTACAACATAGGAGAACATTTAAAAATTCAGCGGACACTTAGCCAGTTACATATAGAACTTTTATCAAGGTGAGCATTGTGTGAAAGACATCGTCTAGACCATCATCTCAAAATGTATTTTTCATATTAGATATGGTCTAAATATAGCGACTACAAATGGAACTATATGAAGATTTAAGTCTTAAATGTCAAAATAATGAGTAAATGAAATTTGAAAATGCTGGTTCATAAGAGGAGTGTCCCGTTCTCTAGGATACTTAGCACCATGGAAGCTGAAAAGATGAAATAACTGGAGGAATAACAGCCACAGCATGTCCTTTTAACATTAGCTGATCGATGTTGTTGCGTTTGCACAAATATGTTCATGTTTGTGAAATGTATAATCAAGCTTTTATCCAATAATGTCAACAATACCAAACAAAAAGAAAAAAAGGATGTTAACGCCTTGTAGAATACAACAACATCCGCAACAATAATAATGTACAATATTGAAATTCCTAGCACGGCAGTAGCTACAGAAATACGTATAAATATACTGTCAATGGTGTTAATCGCCTTGCATTAATTTTAGCAAAGGCCGCAGGGACTTTACAAACTTGATAACAAACAAGGTAACACTTTACTTCAACTGTTCATTGCAACGGCTGACTGGTTGTATGTGTATGGGCTAGGTTATACTCTCTTCCAGAACTGCCAGCAGTCACTCTTTGGTTTTCCGTAATGTAGTAAAATTCCTGAATTTATATATATATATATATATATATATATATATATATATATATATATATATATATATATATATATATATATATATATATATATATATATATATATGCATATAATGACACAAAAATTTATAATCAAAAGGCCGCAGAGGAAATAGGTTAGACTTTAGTGGCTTTCAGTGTCAAATGCGCTGGCAGGGTATTATTTACGCAGAATTTGAGGCGCTTAGCGTTGTAGCCGTTGTAAGAATATCGCCAGTCCAGACAGCTGTGCAAAGAATGACTGAACAATAGACATGCAGCTTTTTGTATATTGGTGGTAGATGCTACGGCCTTTATGAAACGCCTGTGGCTTACCGTTGATCATTAGCTGTTACGAGATTCATACAACAACTGGAATGTGAGATGGTTGAGATAAGAATCAAAGATTGTATTACAAATCCAGAAGAAATGGACTACTTTCATATTACTGAAAGTTATCACACACAGTTCACACACCCTTAAGCTGCGTATCAAACCAGAAGGACGAAAACACGTTTCAAGTAAAAAGTTATACACATAAACAAGACTTACCAGTTGCTCGCGGAACTTTCCCTGGTTTTGTTAGCATTTAAATTTATAAATGTTTAACCTATAAATTAATGTTATAAAATCAATCAAGGGATTTTATGAAATGTCTGCATAGTGAAGGTTTGTTATAATTGATGATACTAGCGATAACGAATGACGTCTAATAAAGCCGCTGAACCCTCATTTAAATCTACCTACTGACAGGCAGATAACAGTAGACTCCGGTGCAATGTGGTGAACATAGTACAATGTTTCTGCAGACCAAAACCATTGTCTTCGTCGTTTCAAAACAACAAAGAAATTGTTCTGTCACTGCTATAACAATTAAGCCAAATTACACAATTTCTAGGTTTGAAGCTACACATAAATTGGGTTATTATGTTCATTTTATAAGGCCAGGTAGCTCTGACAATCGATACTATTTTAGGAGTTCTGACAAATAATATATAACAATTACGACAAGAAACACCTTAAGAGTTTTGGAATGAAATTGTTGCCAAAATTGATCACGTTGACATGACTTTATGATGTGCGTCATAAGTTAAAAAAAAGGCACAAATGACATTTCTCGTTGTGATTCACCTTGATCTCAAAATCAGATTCTACCACCCATGACTTTGTCTTCACCCGTCGAACATGGATTTTATAGCAGATTGGAGTTACAAGTCACCGACCAGATAGGTCAGTGGTAAGTATAAGGATTGGGAGTTTCGGAATCCAAGTATTGCTGCACATCTGTCAGGCAGTGTTGCTGCGGCAAACGCTGATGCTGCTGCACTAAACACTGGAGCCGCTGCGGCAATATACACGTAATCCTGATACTCATTTAACAGACATGTGAAAGTGATCTTTTGCACTTTAATATGGGAAACAATCAAAGAATGAACCGAAATGCGGTAGTTCTTCCTATCTACCGAAAGGTCTGTCCGAACTCTTATTTTTATGCAAACAAAGGCTGAAGTACTTCATCAACAAGTTGAGCCAAGTGACACTGGAGTTGGCCGAACATTGCTTTACATGGCGAAAAACAAAACTTCTGATTACTTACCCATTATTACTGAGCCAAGTTCCCTGGGAAGTGCTGACATGACACTGAATCGCGTCATGAAATAGTTTAGCCCACAAAAAAGGACCTAGTACAAACATGAAAACAGTTCTACGTTAAGAACAACTTCACTGGATTTCACGATAAGCAAGTTCTTAAGTCAATCTATCCCCAACAAGATTGTATTGCACAGTATTATCTTACGTTTGAATTATTTATATTAGTTACTATATACAAGGTCCATAATTCCGATCAGCTTGTCAATTTAGATATATCTACGACCGCAAACTGAAAGCAATCATTATTAAACTACGCCAAGCAAATATAATGTTAGAAACATGGCCACCAGGAACGCTCGTGTGACTGGTTGCGTCACCTGACGGACGTTGTTCCTGCTATTAACAATAAGGTTACTTGTGAAATTCAATCTTAGTAAACAAGCGCGCAATTATTTTCAACAGTTAAAACTACGACTGGAACAATCATAATTCGCAACACACGACCCTGTGACAGGTTGTTTCATGATACCTGTATCAACCAGGTGAGCTAAAGAGAGGTCTTGTTTGATTACTTGACGTGTTTGTCACTGCAGACAGAGATGACTCTCCAGGTCAACAATATTATTACCAACACTCCAGCCTCATTAGTACTGCCCCACCACTCAGAGGCTCTGTTTCGTGAAGATCTGCAAGTTGTACCTTCCAATAGCCTGATGGCATTGTCTATGGAAAGGAAAATGTGTCAAATGTAAATGGTATGCTTCTAAAACTCGTTTGTAAATTTACATTTTGTGTATGCAAAATATATGTTTTAATTTCATATTCATGCCAAAATGTTGGAATGCACTATTTGTCTAGTTGTTACTGTGTGTTTAAACTCGGTTGGTTTGTAAGGCACTCAAGGCAAGGTAGGTGCCTCAGCTCATGTTTAACCAATTACTTCAATCCAGCGGCTTTTCGCTGCGTCATCTTTCAAAGTGGACATCTTTGGTCTTAAACCTATATAGTTTTCTATTGTCAAGCCAAACAATGCATCCTGAAACATTCTTGTAGCTTTCGTGTTTGCTGTGCTATAGAGAGAATAGTCCCTTGGATAGTCACTTCTATCATAAATGTGAGCAACCTCGAGCATGTACTCAATGACTGAGATGTATATTGAGGAAATGACCTTTACTTTATTTATCTTATAAAGCAGCAAAAAACAAACTGATGAATAAAGAATAACTTGCATATTGCTAATCGTTATGTTTATTAAAATGGACTTTATGAATGATAATTTTAGCCCAAGGACAATATCATATAAAGCAGCAGGGGAGACTGGATAATGCAACTGAGAACTCATGGGGAATGTGGTTTAAAGATTTAATACTCAGGCATCAGATTATTACCCGTGTTCAAGTATTCCGGCAATATTTACCCAAGTAAATACGCTTTAACCCTTTAATAAATTATCATTATTATTATTATTATTATTATTACTACTACTTATAATACTACTACTACTTTCAAACAATACTTGCTTAGTCTACAATTTCACTCTGTGTGAAGCTTTAAGTACAATTTTGTGTCATATTTATTCAAGATTTAAGAGACTCTGCAGATGTTTTGCGATTGATGCAATTTCGTTAGATTTCTGGGTTGTTGAATGATAACAATTGTCCAAATGATACTAATAAACAAATATGCCAAAAGGATTTATATGTATTCGAGTGCATTTGTGTGTGTGTGTGTGTGTGTGTGTGTGTGTGTGTGTGTGTGTGTGTGTGTGTGTGTGTGTGTACAGTGAGGATTATAACTTGCAAAACCAAACAGTATGGAATGAATTTCATCAGGAAAGAAATCAATTATGGAAAATATTAAAAATGTTTAATACCCTTCTGCGAAGATACATATTTTACAGATTGGAATTGGTAAGCTGCGACCTAACGTATTAAAGTAAAAGGATGTGTAACGTGAAGGTATACACGACGCACCATTATACAATGTGTAAAGAATAATGTACTGTGCTATTCAGTGATACGATAACATTCTTTCTTTTTATTAAGACGGTTACATAATACTATGTTTGGCTTTGGGTTCAGAATTAATATACAAAATACAACTGCTTTCGAGTTATACTGGTATGTTGTTTTCCTTCACCATAGTAAACCCATATGCACATGTACTTATTAATCGAGGATCTTTCTCGTTTGATAAAGGGTAAGACAATTTTGTTACGCAAACGTGGAATTTATCTCTCATCGAAACTCTTCCTGTATTGTGTTTACTTCTAAAATTAATCCTGGTTCGGACTGTAATAAAATGGCCATTCAAGCAGTATTTATAATTATTATCCTCCTATGTATCTCCCTATATGCTTCATTTATTGACAGTAAGTCAGATTATAATTTGTGAACTTAAATTGAGCATGAGTTTCGTAATACTAAAATCATATCATTAGAAAACAGATATTTATAAAAATCGAAAATTTGTAGCAGTTGTGACTAGAACTTGATCTATGTAAAAATATCAATGTGAATTTCGGTAGTAAAATTATTGATAGATTCATAAACGATAACTCTAAGATCGGGTAGAGATAGCAATTTCCAACTATCAACAGAACATGTAACATTCAGGTTTTTTTCTCGCTTTGTGTTTGTTTTGTGAATGTAAGTTAGATCTTTCCCTGAAGAGCAGCTTCACGCGTACTTTTCTGTAACAGAGCTGAAACCAATTTGTGTTACAATGTCTCTGTTAACCACAATATACACATTCACACAATTTGGAATTGAAATTTAATTGCTAAATTATTGATGTTTGTATAATTGAATAAGTAATGTTTACTTTCTTTAGTTTTTGTTTTGGTACTTGAACATGATCAGATGATATTACTGTCAGCCACATTTATTGCGCACAAGTTAGCTTAAGATGAGTCCCAACCTGAATTTTATTGTACTAATACATAATGTGAATAGCAGTTATATTTTTAAATCATACTATCTTATTCTACAAATCAATGTCGTTGGAGAAGTAAAAGAAACTTTTGTGTAATGCTCTTTCAAGATTTAAGAGAATGTGCAGATGTTTAATGTATGATTCGATTTTGTTATACTTCTGTGTTATGTAGTGACCGCTAATGTGGATTTTATACTAATAGGGATATAAATCAGGAGTATATTTACTATTAAACAATTTTGCACATAATAATCCGTTTTGAGATGAGGTACTAAATTAATCAGAAGAAATATATGTACAGTGTGAACTATAACTTGCAGTTACCAGAAAGTAAGAAGCGGGCTTCATGAGGATAGAAAGAAAAGAAAAAATAAATTAATTAAACAAACAAACAAACAATGGAAAACAATCAAACATATTTAATAGTCTTTTGAAAAGATACATATTATATATCAAAATTCAAATGTTGCTACATCTTGGATTTGAAGTGGGAAATTCCGAACTCAGTTATTGCAATTACGAAGGTATGCAACATAAGATAATTTGCAAAGGATTATGTACTATGCTATTCGGTGATACGATGATATGTTTTCATTAATTAAGAAGGTTACATAATGATATGTTTGAGTTTGGTATGAGTTCAAATTTAGTGTATTCAATATAAACTGCTTTCGAGATTACTCGTATGTTGTATTCATCAAGCAGAGTTCACATATCTTTACTTGCATGTATCGATCGATTATCTTAACTGTTTTCATACCAATATTGTTAGGCAAAAGTTGCTTTTATCTCCCATCGAAGCTCTACTTGTTTCACTTCCCATAAAACTTCCTGTATTGTTATTACTTCTAAATTCTATCCTGCGTTTGACTGTAAGGAGATGGACTTTCAAACAATATTTATTAGCATTATCCTGTACCTCGCTGTATATACTGCATCCACTGGGGGTAAGTCGGGTTTTATTTTTAATTACTTTAATTGAACAGCAGTTTCAACTCGCTTTAATAACTGATATAATCTATCAAAGAGTAAAAACCAAAACAAATACAAATTCTATTTGTTGAATCAGTCTTGTCCCGTATTCAATCTATATACAAATATCAATGGAATTTCAGTAATTAAATCATTGTAAAACTAATTTGAGTATATTATGAAAATAGATTCATGAAAGATAAAATAAGCACGGTAATCATTTATCTACAACAATACTCAGAATGTATGCTACTTCATTTACAGAGTACATGTTTGTATCGTGCTGTTATTACGTGGAAAACAAAGGCCGTGTCCTTAACTTTGTCATACATCTTTGTTTTCATGGATCTACAAATGCTTATATTTACAGTTTAGGTGTCTGTGTCCGCAATATAAGTTAAAATAAATATTGATGATATCTGTTTCACGACGGTTAACGGAGCACCGCTATCCTTGCACCACGAAGAGTAGTGGGTGTACACCTATGTTCTCAAACAGGCATAACGCTTTCGTTCAATGTGAAATAGGATTTCTCTTATCTTCTATCACATTTTGCAAGTTTTGCAAGTGTTGTGTAAAATTTGAAATCCCATGGAAGAGGACAAGGATACAATGGACAGTAATCTGTTAGGATGTGAATTCGAAACTTGTTTCCACAGAATACAAACTGTGCCAGTATTATGTGCATTACGTGCCCGGCTTTCACTTTTCTGTGCTCGTATTTAAACAAAAATAAGACAACAGCTTGATTGGCGTTAAGAAGAGCTTATCCATTCAAGAAACGATTACAGCACTTGTGTTTTCCATACTTCTGCCGCTGTTGCAGGAAAGGTCAGATACACCGCAGTGGACATATGGCTTCCAGAGCTTAAGTCAACGGAACGCGTGCAAGCTGGACATTCTTGACGTAATTAAAACTAGCATAGACTTCAAACTGTTTTTTTTAAAGAGCGACATACCTGTTTGCCCGTTTTAGCATTCCAAAATCAAATTCTACGCGACACCATACAATATCCCTTGCTGTATTTTCCAAGACGAGTGTTATGTTGTTGAAGGTGAGCCTTAAGGGTGTTGAAATTTCAGACACAGACTTCACAAGCAACGCAACTCACCTCTACTTTTATGTTATACAGGAGTATTGTTACCTCTCCGAAATGGACGATGTACCGCAAATATAATACATCGAAATTAGTTGGCTATACTGCATGCGTTTCATTCTCAACCTCGTTG
Organism: Margaritifera margaritifera; assembly: GCA_029931535.1. Classification (NCBI taxonomy): domain Eukaryota; kingdom Metazoa; phylum Mollusca; class Bivalvia; order Unionida; family Margaritiferidae; genus Margaritifera; species Margaritifera margaritifera. The sequence continues at coordinate 1,112,639 of JAQPZY010001205.1, forward strand.
AAAATACATGTTTCTTTCCCCGGGCGACATCAAGGTTAGTTACCAGTTACGAGAAGATCCTATTGACACGGAAAGGTTACGTTAATTGCACCAGAGGGTGAAGCAGCCTTGCACCCAAGCGGAATATTAATCATCATGGACTTATTTTGAATTAAGTGAAAATTATTTAAACATTAGTTAGATTTATAAAGAAAAAAAGAATGCTAAACAAGGAACTATAAAACTTACCGATGCACACGAACAAAAGCATTTCGTTTTTTAGAAGAAAGAAAATAATGATGCACTTTAAATGTCAATCACCGGAACGGTTTTTACCGCTACCATACCGACCGGAAATTTTCCTAGGGACACAATCATTTCGGAACCCAAGTATTGCTACACATCTGTCAGGCACTAAACACTGGAGCCGCTGAGGCAATATACACGTAATCCCGATATTCTGATACTCATTTAACAGACATGTAAAAGTGATCTTTTGCACTTTAATATGGGAAACAATCAAAGAATGAACCGAAATGCGGTAGTTCTTCCTATCTACCGAAATGTCTGTCCAAACTCTTATTGTCATGCAGACAAAGGCTGGAGTACTTCATCAACAAGTTGAGCCAAGTGACACTGGAGTTGGCCGAACATTGCTTTACATGGCGAAAAACAAAACTACTGATTACTTACCCATTATTACTGAGCCAAGTTCCCTGGGAAGTGCTGACATGACACTGAATCGCGTCATGAAATAGTTTAGCCCACAAAAAAGGACCTCGTACAAACATGAAAAACAGTTCTACGTTAAGAACAACTTCACTGGATTTCACGATAAGCACGTTCTTAAGTCAATCTATCCCCAACAAGATTGTATTGCACAATATTATCTTACGTTTGAATTATTTATATTAGTTACTATATACAAGGTCCATAATTCCGATCAGCTTGTCAATTTAGATATATCTACGACCGCAAACTGAAAGCAATCATTATTAAACTACGCCAAGCAAATATAATGTTAGAAACATGGCCGCCAGGAACGCTCGTGTGACTGGTTGCGTCACCTGACGGACGTTGTTCCTGCTATTAACAATAAGGTTACTTCTGAAATTCAATCTTAGTAAACAAGCGCGCAATTATTTTCAACAGTAGAAACTACGACTGGAACAATCATAATTCGCAACACACGACCATGTGACATGTTGTTTCATGATACCTGTATCAACCAGGTGAGCTAAAGAGTGTTGTCTCCCCGTGAGAGGTCTTGTTTGATTACTTGACGTGTTTGTCACTGCAGACAGAGATGACTCTCCAGGTCAACAATATTATTACCAACACTCCAGCCTCATTAGTACTGCCCCACCACTCAGAGGCTCTGTTTCGTGAAGATCTGCAAGTTGTACCTTCCAATAGCCTGATGGCATTGTCTATGGAAAGGAAAATGTGTCAAATGTAAATGGTATGCTTCTAAAACACGTTTGTAAATTTACATTTTGTATATGCAAAATATATGTTTTAATTTCATATTCATGCCAAAATGTTGGAATGCACTATTTGTCTAGTTGTTACTGTGTGTTAAAACTCGGTTGGTTTGTAAGGCACTCAAGGCAAGGTAGGTGCCTCAGCTCATGTTTAACCAATTACTTCAATCCAGCGGCTTTTCGCTGCGTCATCTTTCAAAGTGGACATCTTTGGTCTTAAACCTATATAGTTTTCTATTGTCAAGCCAAACAATGCATCCTGAAACATTCTTGCAGCTTTCGTGTTTGCTGTGCTATAGAGAGAATAGTCCCTTGGATAGTCACTTCTATCATAAATGTGAGCAACCTCGAGCATGTACTCAATGACTGAGATGTATATTGAGGAAATGACCTTTACTTTATTTATCTTATAAAGCAGCAAAAAACAAACTGATGAATAAAGAATAACTTGCATATTGCTAATCGTTATGTTTATTAAAATGGACTTTATGAATGATAATTTTAGCCCAAGGACAATATCATATAAAGCATCAGGGGAGACTGGATAATGCAACTGAGAACTCATGGGGAATGTGGTTTAAAGATTTAATACTCAGGCATCAGATTATTACCCGTGTTCAAGTATTCCGGCAATATTTACCCAAGTAAATACGCTTTAACCCTTTAATAAATTATCATTATTATTATTATTATTATTATTATTATTATTATTATTACTACTACTTCTAATACTACTACTACTTTCAAACAATACTTGCTTAGTCTACAATTTCACTCTTTGTGAAGCTTTAAGTACAATTTTGTGTCATATTTATTCAAGATTTAAGAGACTCTGCAGATGTTTTGCGATTGATGCAATTTCGTTAGATTTCTGGGTTGTTGAATGATAACAATTGTCGAAATGATACTAATAAACAAATATGCCAAAAGGATTTATATGTATTCGAGTGCATTTGTGTGTGTGTGTGTGTGTGTGTGTGTGTGTGTGTGTGTGTGTGTGTGTGTGTGTGTACAGTGAGGATTATAACTTGCAAAACCAAACAGTATGGAATGAGTTTCATCAGGAAAGAAATCAATTATGGAAAATATTAAAAATGTTTAATACCCTTCTGCGAAGATACATATTTAACAGATTGGAATTGGTAAGCTGCGACCTAACGTATTAAAGTAAAAGGATGTGTAACGTGAAGGTATACACGACGCACCATTATACAATGTGTAAAGAATAATGTACTGTGCTATTCAGTGATACGATAACATTCTTTCTATTTATTAAGACGGTTACATAATACTATGTTTGGCTTTGGGTTCAGAATTAATATACAAAATACAACTGCTTTCGAGTTATACTGGTATGTTGTTTTCCTTCACCATAGTAAACCCATATGCACATGTACTTATTAATCGAGGATCTTTCTCGTTTGATAAAGGGTAAGACAATTTTGTTACGCAAACGTGGAATTTATCTCTCATCGAAACTCTTCCTGTATTGTGTTTACTTCTAAAATTAATCCTGGTTCGGACTGTAATAAAATGGCCATTCAAGCAGTATTTATAATTATTATCCTCCTATGTATCTCCCTATATGCTTCATTTATTGACAGTAAGTCAGATTATAATTTGTGAACTTAAATTGAGCATGAGTTTCGTAATACTAAAATCATATCATTAGAAAACAGATATTTATAAAAATCGAAAATTTGTAGCAGTTGTGACTAGAACTTGATCTATGTAAAAATATCAATGTGAATTTCGGTAGTAAAATTATTGATAGATTCATAAACGATAACTCTAAGATCGGGTAGAGATAGCAATTTCCAACTATCAACAGAACATGTAACATTCAGGTTTTTTTTTCGCTTTGTGTTTGTTTTGTGAATGTAAGTTAGATCTTTCCCTGAAGAGCAGCTTCACGCGTACTTTTCTGTAACAGAGCTGAAACCAATTTGTGTTACAATATCTCTGTTAACCACAATATACACATTCACACAATTTGGAATTGAAATTTAATTGCTAAATTATTGATGTTTGTATAATTGAATAAGTAATGTTTACTTTCTTTAGTTTTTGTTTTGGTACTTGAACATGATCAGATGATATTACTGTCAGCCACATTTATTGCGCACAAGTTAGCTTAAGATGAGTCCCAACCTGAATTTTATTGTACTAATACATAATGTGAATAGCAGTTATATTTTTAAATCATACTATCTTATTCTACAAATCAATGTCGTTGGAGAAGTAAAAGAAACTTTTGTGTAATGCTCTTTCAAGATCTAAGAGAATGTGCAGATGTTTAATGTATGATTCGATTTTGTTATACTTCTGTGTTATGTAGTGACCGCTAATGTGGATTTTATACTAATAGGGATATAAATCAGGAGTATATTTACTATTAAACAATTTTGCACATAATAATCCGTTTTGAGATGAGGTACTAAATTAATCAGAAGAAATATATGTACAGTGTGAACTATAACTTGCAGTTACCAGAAAGTAAGAAGCGGGCTTCATGAGGATAGAAAGAAAAGAAAAAATAAATTAATTAAACAAACAAACAAACAATGGAAAACAATCAAACATATTTAATAGTCTTTTGAAAAGATACATATTATATATCAAAATTCAAATGTTGCTACATCTTGGATTTGAAGTGGGAAATTCCGAACTCAGTTATTGCAATTACGAAGGTATGCAACATAAGATAATTTGCAAAGGATTATGTACTATGCTATTCGGTGATACGATGATATGTTTTCATTAATTAAGAAGGTTACATAATGATATGTTTGAGTTTGGTATGAGTTCAAATTTAGTGTATTCAATATAAACTGCTTTCGAGATTACTCGTATGTTGTATTCATCAAGCAGAGTTCACATATCTTTACTTGCATGTATCGATCGATTATCTTAACTGTTTTCATACCAATATTGTTAGGCAAAAGTTGCTTTTATCTCCCATCGAAGCTCTACTTGTTTCACTTTCCATAAAACTTCCTGTATTGTTATTACTTCTAAATTCTATCCTGCGTTTGACTGTAAGGAGATGGACTTTCAAACAATATTTATTAGCATTATCCTGTACCTCGCTGTATATACTGCATCCACTGGGGGTAAGTCGGGTTTTATTTTTAATTACTTTAATTGAACAGCAGTTTCAACTCGCTTTAATAACTGATATAATCTATCAAAGAGTAAAAACCAAAACAAATACAAATTCTATTTGTTGAATCAGTCTTGTCCCGTATTCAATCTATATACAAATATCAATGGAATTTCAGTAATTAAATCATTGTAAAACTAATTTGAGTATATTATGAAAATAGATTCATGAAAGATAAAATAAGCACGGTAATCATTTATCTACAACAATACTCAGAATGTATGCTACTTCATTTACAGAGTACATGTTTGTATCGTGCTGTTATTACGTGGAAAACAAAGGCCGTGTCCTTAACTTTGTCATACATCTTTGTTTTCATGGATCTACAAATGCTTATATTTACAGTTTAGGTGTCTGTGTCCGCAATATAAGTTAAAATAAATATTGATGATATCTGTTTCACGACGGTTAACGGAGCACCGCTATCCTTGCACCACGAAGAGTAGTGGGTGTACACCTATGTTCTCAAACAGGCATAACGCTTTCGTTCAATGTGAAATAGGATTTCTCTTATCTTCTATCACATTTTGCAAGTTTTGCAAGTGTTGTGTAAAATTTGAAATCCCATGGAAGAGGACAAGGATACAATGGACAGTAATCTGTTAGGATGTGAATTCGAAACTTGTTTCCACAGAATACAAACTGTGCCAGTATTATGTGCATTACGTGCCCGGCTTTCACTTTTCTGTGCTCGTATTTAAACAAAAATAAGACAACAGCTTGACTGGCGTTAAGAAGAGCTTATCCATTCAAGAAACGATTACAGCACTTGTGTTTTCCATACTTCTGCCGCTGTTGCAGGAAAGGTCAGATACACCGCGGTGGACATATTTCTTCCAGAGCTTAAGTCAACGGAACGCGTGCAAGCTGGACATTCTTGACGTAATTAAAACTAGCATAGACTTCAAACAGTTTTTTTTAAAGAGCGACATGCCTGTTTGCCCGTTTTAGCATTCCAAAATCAAATTCTACGCGACACCATACAATATCCCTTGCTGTATTTTCCAAGACGAGTGTTATGTTGTTGAAGGTGAGCCTTAAGGGTGTTGAAATTTCAGACACAGACTTCACAAGCAACGCAACTCACCTCTACTTTTATGTTATACAGGAGTATTGTTACCTCTCCGAAATGGACGATGTACCGCAAATATAATACATCGAAATTAGTTGGCTATACTGCATGCGTTTCATTCTCAACCTCGTTGAAAATACATGTTTCTTTCCCCGGGCGACATCAAGGTTAGTTACCAGTTACGAGAAGATCCTATTGACACGGAAAGGTTACGTTAATTGCACCAGAGGGTGAAGCAGCCTTGCACCCAAGCGGAATATTAATCATCATGGACTTATTTTGAATTAAGTGAAAATTATTTAAACATTAGTTAGATTTATAAAGAAAAAAAGAATGCTAAACAAGGAACTATAAAACTTACCGATGCACAAGAACAAAAGCATTTCGTTTTTTAGAAGAAAGAAAATAATGATGCACTTTAAATGTCAATCACCGGAACGGTTTTTACCGCTACCATACCGACCGGAAATTTTCCTAGGGACACAATCATTTCGGAACCCAAGTATTGCTACACATCTGTCAGGCACTAAACACTGGAGCCGCTGAGGCAATATACACGTAATCCCGATATTCTGATACTCATTTAACAGACATGTAAAAGTGATCTTTTGCACTTTAATATGGGAAACAATCAAAGAATGAACCGAAATGCGGTAGTTCTTCCTATCTACCGAAATGTCTGTCCAAACTCTTATTGTCATGCAGACAAAGGCTGGAGTACTTCATCAACAAGTTGAGCCAAGTGACACTGGAGTTGGCCGAACATTGCTTTACATGGCGAAAAACAAAACTTCTGATTACTTACCCATTATTACTGAGCCAAGTTCCCTGGGAAGTGCTGACATGACACTGAATCGCGTCATGAAATAGTTTAGCCCACAAAAAAGGACCTAGTACAAACATGAAAAACAGTTCTACGTTAAGAACAACTTCACTGGATTTCACGATAACCAAGTTCTTAAGTCAATCTATCCCCAACAAGATTGTATTGCACACTATTATCTTACGTTTGAATTATTTATATTAGTTACTATATACAAGGTCCATAATTCCGATCAGCTTGTCAATTTAGATATATCTACGACAGCAAACTGAAAGCAATCATTATTAAACTACGCCAAGCAAATATAATGTTAGAAACATGGCCACCAGGAACGCTCGTGTGACTGGTTGCGTCACCTGACGGACGTTGTTCCTCCTATTAACAATAAGGTTACTTCTGAAATTAAATCTTAGTAAACAAGCGCGCAATTATTTTCAACAGTAGAAACTACGACTGGAACAATCATAATTCGCAACACACGACCATGTGACAGGTTGTTTCATGATACCTGTATCAACCAGGTGAGCTAAAGAGTGTTGTCTCCCCGTGAGAGGTCTTGTTTGATTACTTGACGTGTTTGTCACTGCAGACAGAGATGACTCTCCAGGTCAACAATATTATTACCAACACTCCAGCCTCATTAGTACTGCCCCACCACTCAGAGGCTCTGTTTCGTGAAGATCTGCAAGTTGTACCTTCCAATAGCCTGATGGCATTGTCTATGGAAAGGAAAATGTGTCAAATGTAAATGGTATGCTTCTAAAACACGTTTGTAAATTTACATTTTGTATATGCAAAATATATGTTTTAATTTCATATTCATGCCAAAATGTTGGAATGCACTATTTGTCTAGTTGTTACTGTGTGTTTAAACTCGGTTGGTTTGTAAGGCACTCAAGGCAAGGTAGGTGCCTCAGCTCATGTTTAACCAATTACTTCAATCCAGCGGCTTTTCGCTGCGTCATCTTTCAAAGTGGACATCTTTGGTCTTAAATCTATATAGTTTTCTATTGTCAAGCCAAACAATGCATCCTGAAACATTCTTGCAGCTTTCGTGTTTGCTGTGCTATAGAGAGAATAGTCCCTTGGATAGTCACTTCTATCATAAATGTGAGCAACCTCGAGCATGTACTCAATGACTGAGATGTATATTGAGGAAATGACCTTTACTTTATTTATCTTATAAAGCAGCAAAAAACAAACTGATGAATAAAGAATAACTTGCATATTGCTAATCGTTATGTTTATTAAAATGGACTTTATGAATGATAATTTTATCCCAAGGACAATATCATATTAAGCAGCAGGGGAGACTGGATAATGCAACTGAGAACTCATGGGGAATGTGGTTTAAAGATTTAATACTCAGGCATCAGATTATTACCCGTGTTCAAGTATTCCGGCAATATTTACCCAAGTAAATACGCTTTAACCCTTTAATAAATTATCATTATTATTATTATTATTATTATTATTATTATTATTATTACTACTACTTCTAATACTACTACTACTTTCAAACAATACTTGCTTAGTCTACAATTTCACTCTGTGTGAAGCTTTAAGTACAATTTTGTGTCATATTTATTCAAGATTTAAGAGACTCTGCAGATGTTTTGCGATTGATGCAATTTCGTTAGATTTCTGGGTTGTTGAATGATAACAATTGTCGAAATGATACTAATAAACAAATATGCCAAAAGGATTTATATGTATTCGAGTGCATTTGTGTGTGTGTGTGTGTGTGTGTGTGTGTGTGTGTGTGTACAGTGAGGATTATAACTTGCAAAACCAAACAGTATGGAATGAATTTCATCAGGAAAGAAATCAATTATGGAAAATATTAAAAATGTTTAATACCCTTCTGCGAAGATACATATTTTACAGATTGGAATTGGTAAGCTGCGACCTAACGTATTAAAGTAAAAGGATGTGTAACTTGAAGGTATACACGACGCACCATTATACAATGTGTAAAGAATAATGTACTGTGCTATTCAGTGATACGATAACATTCTTTCTATTTATTAAGACGGTTACATAATACTATGTTTGGCTTTGGGTTCAGAATTAATATACAAAAAACAACTGCTTTCGAGTTATACTGGTATGTTGTTTTCCTTCACCATAGTAAACCCATATGCACATTTACTTATTAATCGAGGATCTTTCTCGTTTGATAAAGGGTAAGACAATTTTGTTACGCAAACGTGGAATTTATCTCTCATCGAAACTCTTCCTGTATTGTGTTTACTTCTAAAATTAATCCTGGTTCGGACTGTAATAAAATGGCCATTCAAGCAGTATTTATAATTATTATCCTCCTATGTATCTCCCTATATGCTTCATTTATTGACAGTAAGTCAGATTATAATTTGTGAACTTAAATTGAGCATGAGTTTCGTAATACTAAAATCATATCATTAGAAAACAGATATTTATAAAAATCGAAAATTTGTAGCAGTTGTGACTAGAACTTGATCTATGTAAAAATATCAATGTGAATTTCGGTAGTAAAATTATTGATAGATTCATAAACGATAACTCTAAGATCGGGTAGAGATAGCAATTTCCAACTATCAACAGAACATGTAACATTCAGGTTTTTTTCTCGCTTTGTGTTTGTTTTGTGAATGTAAGTTAGATCTTTCCCTGAAGAGCAGCTTCACGCGTACTTTTCTGTAACAGAGCTGAAACCAATTTGTGTTACAATATCTCTGTTAACCACAATATACACATTCACACAATTTGGAATTGAAATTTAATTGCTAAATTATTGATGTTTGTATAATTGAATAAGTAATGTTTACTTTCTTTAGTTTTTGTTTTGGTACTTGAACATGATCAGATGATATTACTGTCAGCCACATTTATTGCGCACAAGTTAGCTTAAGATGAGTCCCAACCTGAATTTTATTGTACTAATACATAATGTGAATAACAGTTATATTTTTAAATCATACTATCTTATTCTACAAATCAATGTCGTTGGAGAAGTAAAAGAAACTTTTGTGTAATGCTCTTTCAAGATCTAAGAGAATGTGCAGATGTTTAATGTATGATTCGATTTTGTTATACTTCTGTGTTATGTAGTGACCGCTAATGTGGATTTTATACTAATAGGGATATAAATCAGGAGTATATTTACTATTAAACAATTTTGCACATAATAATCCGTTTTGAGATGAGGTACTAAATTAATCAGAAGAAATATATGTACAGTGTGAACTATAACTTGCAGTTACCAGAAAGTAAGAAGCGGGCTTCATGAGGATAGAAAGAAAAGAAAAAATAAATTAATTAAACAAACAAACAAACAATGGAAAACAATCAAACATATTTAATAGTCTTTTGAAAAGATACATATTATATATCAAAATTCAAATGTTGCTACATCTTGGATTTGAAGTGGGAAATTCCGAACTCAGTTATTGCAATTACGAAGGTATGCAACATAAGATAATTTGCAAAGGATTATGTACTATGCTATTCGGTGATACGATGATATGTTTTCATTAATTAAGAAGGTTACATAATGATATGTTTGAGTTTGGTATGAGTTCAAATTTAGTGTATTCAATATAAACTGCTTTCGAGATTACTCGTATGTTGTATTCATCAAGCAGAGTTCACATATCTTTACTTGCATGTATCGATCGATTATCTTAACTGTTTTCATACCAATATTGTTAGGCAAAAGTTGCTTTTATCTCCCATCGAAGCTCTACTTGTTTCACTTTCCATAAAACTTCCTGTATTGTTATTACTTCTAAATTCTATCCTGCGTTTGACTGTAAGGAGATGGACTTTCAAACAGTATTTATTAGCATTATCCTGTACCTCGCTGTATATACTGCATCCACTGGGGGTAAGTCGGGTTTTATTTTAATTACTTTAATTGAACAGCAGTTTCAACTCGCTTTAATAACTGATATAATCTATCAAAGAGTAAAAACCAACACAAATACAAATTATATTTGTTGAATCAGTCTTGTCCCGTATTCAATCTATATACAAATATCAATGGAATTTCAGTAATTAAATCATTGTAAAACTAATTTGAGTATATTATGAAAATAGATTCATGAAAGATAAAATAAGCACGGCAATCATTTATCTACAACAATACTCAGAATGTATGCTACTTCATTTACAGAGTACATGTTTGTATCGTGCTGTTATTACGTGGAAAACAAAGGCCGTGTCCTTAACTTTGTCATACATCTTTGTTTTCATGGATCTACAAATGCTTATATTTACAGTTTAGGTGTCTGTGTCCGCAATATAAGTTAAAATAAATATTGATGATATTTGTTTCACGACGGTTAACGGAGCACCGCTATCCTTGCACCACGAAGAGTAATGGGTGTACACCAATGTTCTCAAACAGGCATAACGCTTTCGTTCAATGTGAAATAGGATTTCTCGTATCTTCTATCACATTTTGCAAGTTTTGCAAGTGTTGTGTAAAATTTGAAATCCCATGGAAGAGGACAAGGATACAATGGACAGTAATCTGTTAGGATGTGAATTCGAAACTTGTTTCCACAGAATACAAACTGTGCCAGTATTATGTGCATTACGTGCCCGGCTTTCACTTTTCTGTGCTCGTATTTAAACAAAAATAAGACAACAGCTTGATTGGCGTTAAGAAGAGCTTATCCATTCAAGAAACGATTACAGCACTTGTGTTTTCCATACTTCTGCCGCTGTTGCAGGAAAGGTCAGATACACCGCGGTGGACATATGGCTTCCAGAGCTTAAGTCAACGGAACGCGTGCAAGCTGGACATTCTTGACGTAATTAAAACTAGCATAGACTTCAAACTGTTTTTTTTAAAGAGCGACATACCTGTTTGCCCGTTTTAGCATTCCAAAATCAAATTCTACGCGACACCATACAATATCCCTTGCTGTATTTTCCAAGACGAGTGTTATGTTGTTGAAGGTGAGCCTTAAGGGTGTTGAAATTTCAGACACAGACTTCACAAGCAACGCAACTCACCTCTACTTTTATGTTATACAGGATTATTGTTACCTCTCCGAAATGGACGATGTACCGCAAATATAATACATCGAAATTAGTTGGCTATACTGCATGCGTTTCATTCTCAACCTCGTTGAAAATACATGTTTCTTTCCCCGGGCGACATCAAGGTTAGTTACCAGTTACGAGAAGATCCTATTGACACGGAAAGGTTACGTTAATTGCACCAGAGGGTGAAGCAGCCTTGCACCCAAGCGGAATATTAATCATCATGGACTTATTTTGAATTAAGTGAAAATTATTTAAACATTAGTTAGATTTATAAAGAAAAAAAGAATGCTAAACAAGGAACTATAAAACTTACCGATGCACAAGAACAAAAGCATTTCGTTTTTTAGAAGAAAGAAAATAATGATGCACTTTAAATGTCAATCACCGGAACGGTTTTTACCGCTACCATACCGACCGGAAATTTTCCTAGGGACACAATCATTTCGGAACCCAAGTATTGCTACACATCTGTCAGGCACTAAACACTGGAGCCGCTGCGGCAATATACACGTAATCCCGATATTCTGATACTCATTTAACAGACATGTAAAAGTGATCTTTTGCACTTTAATATGGGAAACAATCAAAGAATGAACCGAAATGCGGTAGTTCTTCCTATCTACCGAAATGTCTGTCCAAACTCTTATTGTCATGCAGACAAAGGCTGGAGTACTTCATCAACAAGTTGAGCCAAGTGACACTGGAGTTGGCCGAACATTGCTTTACATGGCGAAAAACAAAACTACTGATTACTTACCCATTATTACTGAGCCAAGTTCCCTGGGAAGTGCTGACATGACACTGAATCGCGTCATGAAATAGTTTAGCCCACAAAAAAGGACCTCGTACAAACATGAAAAACAGTTCTACGTTAAGAACAACTTCACTGGATTTCACGATAAGCACGTTCTTAAGTCAATCTATCCCCAACAAGATTGTATTGCACAATATTATCTTACGTTTGAATTATTTATATTAGTTACTATATACAAGGTCCATAATTCCGATCAGCTTGTCAATTTAGATATATCTACGACCGCAAACTGAAAGCAATCATTATTAAACTACGCCAAGCAAATATAATGTTAGAAACATGGCCGCCAGGAACGCTCGTGTGACTGGTTGCGTCACCTGACGGACGTTGTTCCTGCTATTAACAATAAGGTTACTTCTGAAATTCAATCTTAGTAAACAAGCGCGCAATTATTTTCAACAGTAGAAACTACGACTGGAACAATCATAATTCGCAACACACGACCATGTGACAGGTTGTTTCATGATACCTGTATCAACCAGGTGAGCTAAAGAGTGTTGTCTCCCCGTGAGAGGTCTTGTTTGATTACTTGACGTGTTTGTCACTGCAGACAGAGATGACTCTCCAGGTCAACAATATTATTACCAACACTCCAGCCTCATTAGTACTGCCCCACCACTCAGAGGCTCTGTTTCGTGAAGATCTGCAAGTTGTACCTTCCAATAGCCTGATGGCATTGTCTATGGAAAGGAAAATGTGTCAAATGTAAATGGTATGCTTCTAAAACACGTTTGTAAATTTACATTTTGTATATGCAAAATATATGTTTTAATTTCATATTCATGCCAAAATGTTGGAATGCACTATTTGTCTAGTTGTTACTGTGTGTTTAAACTCGGTTGGTTTGTAAGGCACTCAAGGCAAGGTAGGTGCCTCAGCTCATGTTTAACCAATTACTTCAATCCAGCGGCTTTTCGCTGCGTCATCTTTCAAAGTGGACATCTTTGGTCTTAAACCTATATAGTTTTCTATTGTCAAGCCAAACAATGCATCCTGAAACATTCTTGCAGCTTTCGTGTTTGCTGTGCTATAGAGAGAATAGTCCCTTGGATAGTCACTTCTATCATAAATGTGAGCAACCTCGAGCATGTACTCACTGACTGAGATGTATATTGAGGAAATGACCTTTACTTTATTTATCTTATAAAGCAGCAAAAAACAAACTGATGAATAAAGAATAACTTGCATATTGCTAATCGTTATGTTTATTAAAATGGACTTTATGAATGATAATTTTAGCCCAAGGACAATATCATATAAAGCAGCAGGGGAGACTGGATAATGCAACTGAGAACTCATGGGGAATGTGGTTTAAAGATTTAATACTCAGGCATCAGATTATTACCCGTGTTCAAGTATTCCGGCAATATTTACCCAAGTAAATACGCTTTAACCCTTTAATAAATTATCATTATTATTATTATTATTATTATTATTATTATTATTATTATTATTATTACTACTTCTAATACTACTACTACTTTCAAACAATACTTGCTTAGTCTACAATTTCACTCTTTGTGAAGCTTTAAGTACAATTTTGTGTCATATTTATTCAAGATTTAAGAGACTCTGCAGATGTTTTGCGATTGATGCAATTTCGTTAGATTTCTGGGTTGTTGAATGATAACAATTGTCGAAATGATACTAATAAACAAATATGCCAAAAGGATTTATATGTATTCGAGTGCATTTGTGTGTGTGTGTGTGTGTGTGTGTGTGTGTGTGTGTGTGTGTGTGTGTGTGTGTGTACAGTGAGGATTATAACTTGCAAAACCAAACAGTATGGAATGAGTTTCATCAGGAAAGAAATCAATTATGGAAAATATTAAAAATGTTTAATACCCTTCTGCGAAGATACATATTTAACAGATTGGAATTGGTAAGCTGCGACCTAACGTATTAAAGTAAAAGGATGTGTAACGTGAAGGTATACACGACGCACCATTATACAATGTGTAAAGAATAATGTACTGTGCTATTCAGTGATACGATAACATTCTTTCTATTTATTAAGACGGTTACATAATACTATGTTTGGCTTTGGGTTCAGAATTAATATACAAAATACAACTGCTTTCGAGTTATACTGGTATGTTGTTTTCCTTCACCATAGTAAACCCATATGCACATTTACTTATTAATCGAGGATCTTTCTCGTTTGATAAAGGGTAAGACAATTTTGTTACGCAAACGTGGAATTTATCTCTCATCGAAACTCTTCCTGTATTGTGTTTACTTCTAAAATTAATCCTGGTTCGGACTGTAATAAAATGGCCATTCAAGCAGTATTTATAATTATTATCCTCCTATGTATCTCCCTATATGCTTCATTTATTGACAGTAAGTCAGATTATAATTTGTGAACTTAAATTGAGCATGAGTTTCGTAATACTAAAATCATATCATTAGAAAACAGATATTTATAAAAATCGAAAATTTGTAGCAGTTGTGACTAGAACTTGATCTATGTAAAAATATCAATGTGAATTTCGGTAGTAAAATTATTGATAGATTCATAAACGATAACTCTAAGATCGGGTAGAGATAGCAATTTCCAACTATCAACAGAACATGTAACATTCAGGTTTTTTTTTCGCTTTGTGTTTGTTTTGTGAATGTAAGTTAGATCTTTCCCTGAAGAGCAGCTTCACGCGTACTTTTCTGTAACAGAGCTGAAACCAATTTGTGTTACAATATCTCTGTTAACCACAATATACACATTCACACAATTTGGAATTGAAATTTAATTGCTAAATTATTGATGTTTGTATAACTGAATAAGTAATGTTTACTTTCTTTAGTTTTTGTTTTGGTACTTGAACATGATCAGATGATATTACTGTCAGCCACATTTATTGCGCACAAGTTAGCTTAAGATGAGTCCCAACCTGAATTTTATTGTACTAATACATAATGTGAATAGCAGTTATATTTTTAAATCATACTATCTTATTCTACAAATCAATGTCGTTGGAGAAGTAAAAGAAACTTTTGTGTAATGCTCTTTCAAGATCTAAGAGAATGTGCAGATGTTTAATGTATGATTCGATTTTGTTATACTTCTGTGTTATGTAGTGACCGCTAATGTGGATTTTATACTAATAGGGATATAAATCAGGAGTATATTTACTATTAAACAATTTTGCACATAACAATCCGTTTTGAGATGAGGTACTAAATTAATCAGAAGAAATATATGTACAGTGTGAACTATAACTTGCAGTTACCAGAAAGTAAGAAGCGGGCTTCATGAGGATAGAAAGAAAAGAAAAAATAAATTAATTAAACAAACAAACAAACAATGGAAAACAATCAAACATATTTAATAATCTTTTGAAAAGATACATATTATATATCAAAATTCAAATGTTGCTACATCTTGGATTTGAAGTGGGAAATTCCGAACTCAGTTAATGCAATTACGAAGGTATGCAACATAAGATAATTTGCAAAGGATTATGTACTATGCTATTCGGTGATACGATGATATGTTTTCATTAATTAAGAAGGTTACATAATGATATGTTTGAGTTTGGTATGAGTTCAAATTTAGTGTATTCAATATAAACTGCTTTCGAGATTACTCGTATGTTGTATTCATCAAGCAGAGTTCACATATCTTTACTTTGCATGTATCGATCGATTATCTTAACTGTTTTCATACCAATATTGTTAGGCAAAAGTTGCTTTTATCTCCCATCGAAGCTCTACTTGTTTCACTTCCCATAAAACTTCCTGTATTGTTATTACTTCTAAATTCTATCCTGCGTTTGACTGTAAGGAGATGGACTTTCAAACAATATTTATTAGCATTATCCTGTACCTCGCTGTATATACTGAATCCACTGGGGGTAATTCGGGTTTTATTTTAATTAATTTAATTGAACAGCAGTTTCAACTCGCTTTAATAACTGATATAATCTATCAAAGAGTAAAAACCAACACAAATACAAATTCTATTTGTTGAATCAGTCTTGTCCCGTATTCAATCTATATACAAATATCAATGGAATTTCAGTAATTAAATCATTGTAAAACTAATTTGAGTATATTATGAAAATAGATTCATGAAAGATAAAATAAGCACGGCAATCATTTATCTACAACAATACTCAGAATGTATGCTACTTCATTTACAGAGTACATGTTTGTATCGTGCTGTTATTACGTGGAAAACAAAGGCCGTGTCCTTAACTTTGTCATACATCTTTGTTTTCATGGATCTACAAATGCTTATATTTACAGTTTAGGTGTCTGTGTCCGCAATATAAGTTAAAATAAATATTGATGATATTTGTTTCACGACGGTTAACGGAGCACCGCTATCCTTGCACCACGAAGAGTAGTGGGTGTACACCTATGTTCTCAAACAGGCATAACGCTTTCGTTCAATGTGAAATAGGATTTCTCTTATCTTCTATCACATTTTGCAAGTTTTGCAAGTGTTGTGTAAAATTTGAAATCCCATGGAAGAGGACAAGGATACAATGGACAGTAATCTGTTAGGATGTGAATTCGAAACTTGTTTCCACAGAATACAAACTGTGCCAGTATTATGTGCATTACGTGCCCGGCTTTCACTTTTCTGTGCTCGTATTTAAACAAAAATAAGACAACAGCTTGATTGGCGTTAAGAAGAGCTTATCCATTCAAGAAACGATTACAGCACTTGTGTTTTCCATACTTCTGCCGCTGTTGCAGGAAAGGTCAGATACACCGCGGTGGACATATTTCTTCCAGAGCTTAAGTCAACGGAACGCGTGCAAGCTGGACATTCTTGACGTAATTAAAACTAGCATAGACTTCAAACAGTTTTTTTTAAAGAGCGACATGCCTGTTTGCCCGTTTTAGCATTCCAAAATCAAATTCTACGCGACACCATACAATATCCCCTGCTGTATTTTCCAAGACGAGTGTTATGTTGTTGAAGGTGAGCCTTAAGGGTGTTGAAATTTCAGACACAGACTTCACAAGCAACGCAACTCACCTCTACTTTTATGTTATACAGGAGTATTGTTACCTCTCCGAAATGGACGATGTACCGCAAATATAATACATCGAAATTAGTGGGCTATACTGCATGCGTTTCATTCTCAACCTCGTTGAAAATACATGTTTCTTTCCCCGGGCGACATCAAGGTTAGTTACCAGTTACGAGAAGATCCTATTGACACGGAAAGGTTACGTTAATTGCACCAGAGGGTGAAGCAGCCTTGCACCCAAGCGGAATATTAATCATCATGGACTTATTTTGAATTAAGTGAAAATTATTTAAACATTAGTTAGATTTATAAAGAAAAAAAGAATGCTAAACAAGGAACTATAAAACTTACCGATGCACAAGAACAAAAGCATTTCGTTTTTTAGAAGAAAGAAAATAATGATGCACTTTAAATGTCAATCACCGGAACGGTTTTTACCGCTACCATACCGACCGGAAATTTTCCTAGGGACACAATCATTTCGGAACCCAAGTATTGCTACACATCTGTCAGACACTAAACACTGGAGCCGCTGCGGCAATATACACGTAATCCCGATATTCTGATACTCATTTAACAGACATGTAAAAGTGATCTTTTGCACTTTAATATGGGAAACAATCAAAGAATGAACCGAAATGCGGTAGTTCTTCCTATCTACCGAAATGTCTGTCCAAACTCTTATTGTCATGCATACAAAGGCTGGAGTACTTCATCAACAAGTTGAGCCAAGTGACACTGGAGTTGGCCGAACATTGCTTTACATGGCGAAAAACAAAACTACTGATTACTTACCCATTATTACTGAGCCAAGTTCCCTGGGAAGTGCTGACATGACACTGAATCGCGTCATGAAATAGTTTAGCCCACAAAAAAGGACCTCGTACAAACATGAAAAACAGTTCTACGTTAAGAACAACTTCACTGGATTTCACGATAAGCACGTTCTTAAGTCAATCTATCCCCAACAAGATTGTATTGCACAATATTATCTTACGTTTGAATTCTTTATATTAGTTACTATATACAAGGTCCATAATTCCGATCAGCTTGTCAATTTAGATATATCTACGACCGCAAACTGAAAGCAATCATTATTAAACTACGCCAAGCAAATATAATGTTAGAAACATGGCCGCCAGGAACGCTCGTGTGACTGGTTGCGTCACCTGACGGACGTTGTTCCTGCTATTAACAATAAGGTTACTTCTGAAATTAAATCTTAGTAAACAAGCGCGCAATTATTTTCAACAGTAGAAACTACGACTGGAACAATCATAATTCGCAACACACGACCATGTGACATGTTGTTTCATGATACCTGTATCAACCAGGTGAGCTAAAGAGTGTTGTCTCCCCGTGAGAGGTCTTGTTTGATTACTTGACGTGTTTGTCACTGCAGACAGAGATGACTCTCCAGGTCAACAATATTATTACCAACACTCCAGCCTCATTAGTACTGCCCCACCACTCAGAGGCTCTGTTTCGTGAAGATCTGCAAGTTGTACCTTCCAATAGCCTGATGGCATTGTCTATGGAAAGGAAAATGTGTCAAATGTAAATGGTATGCTTCTAAAACACGTTTGTAAATTTACATTTTGTATATGCAAAATACATGTTTTAATTTCATATTCATGCCAAAATGTTGGAATGCACTATTTGTCTAGTTGTTACTGTGTGTTAAAACTCGGTTGGTTTGTAAGGCACTCAAGGCAAGGTAGGTGCCTCAGCTCATGTTTAACCAATTACTTCAATCCAGCGGCTTTTCGCTGCGTCATCTTTCAAAGTGGACATCTTTGGTCTTAAATCTATATAGTTTTCTATTGTCAAGCCAAACAATGCATCCTGAAACATTCTTGCAGCTTTTGTGTTTGCTGTGCTATAGAGAGAATAGTCCCTTGGATAGTCACTTCTATCATAAATGTGAGCAACCTCGAGCATGTACTCAATGACTGAGATGTATATTGAGGAAATGACCTTTACTTTATTTATCTTATAAAGCAGCAAAAAACAAACTGATGAATAAAGAATAACTTGCATATTGCTAATCGTTATGTTTATTAAAATGGACTTTATGAATGATAATTTTAGCCCAAGGACAATATCATATTAAGCAGCAGGGGAGACTGGATAATGCAACTGAGAACTCATGGGGAATGTGGTTTAAAGATTTAATACTCAGGCATCAGATTATTACCCGTGTTCAAGTATTCCGGCAATATTTACCCAAGTAAATACGCTTTAACCCTTTAATAAATTATCATTATTATTATTATTATTATTATTATTGTTATTATTATTATTATTACTACTACTACTACTACTTCTAATACTACTACTACTTTCAAACAATACTTGCTTAGTCTACAATTTCACTCTTTGTGAAGCTTTAAGTACAATTTTGTGTCATATTTATTCAAGATTTAAGAGACTCTGCAGATTTTTTTGCGATTGATGCAATTTCGTTAGATTTCTGGGTTGTTGAATGATAACAATTGTCGAAATGAAACTAATAAACAAATATGCCAAAAGGATTTATATGTATTCGAGTGCATTTGTGTGTGTGTGTGTGTGTGTGTGTGTGTGTGTGTGTGTGTGTGTGTGTGTGTGTTTGTGTGTGTGTACAGTGAGGATTATAACTTGCAAAACCAAACAGTATGGAATGAGTTTCATCAGGAAAGAAATCAATTATGGAAAATATTAAAAATGTTTAATACCCTTCTGCGAAGATACATATTTTACAGATTGGAATTGGTAAGCTGCGACCTAACGTATTAAAGTAAAAGGATGTGTAACTTGAAGGTATACACGACGCACCATTATACAATGTGTAAAGAATAATGTACTGTGCTATTCAGTGATACGATAACATTCTTTCTATTTATTAAGACGGTTACATAATACTATGTTTGGCTTTGGGTTCAGAATTAATATACAAAATACAACTGCTTTCGAGTTATACTGGTATGTTGTTTTCCTTCACCATAGTAAACCCATATGCACATGTACTTATTAATCGAGGATCTTTCTCGTTTGATAAAGGGTAAAATAATTTTGTTACGCAAACGTGGAATTTATCTCTCATCGAAACTCTTCCTGTTTTGGGTCCGATAAGACTTCCTGCATTGTGTTTACTTCTAAATTTAATCCTTGTTCGGACTGTAATAAAATGGCCATTCAAGCACTATTTATAATTATTATCCTCCTATGTATCTCTCTATATGCTGCATTTATTGACAGTAAGTCAGATTATAATTTGTGAACTTAAATTGAGCATGAGTTTCGTAATACTAAAATCATATCATTAGAAAACAGATATTTATTAAAATCGAAAATTTGTAGCAGTTGTGACTAGAACTTGATCTATGTAAAAATATCAATGTGAATTTCGGTAGTAAAATTATTGATAGATTCATACACGATAAATCTAAGATCGGGTAGAGATAGCAATTTCCAACTATCAACAGAACATGTAACATTCAGGTTTTTTTCTCGCTTTGTGTTTGTTTTGTGAATGTAAGTTAGATCTTTCCCTGAAGAGCAGCTTCACGCGTACTTTTCTGTAACAGGGCTGAAACCAATTTGTGTTTCAAAATCTCTGTTAACCACAATATACACATTCACACAATTTGGAATTGAAGTTTAATTGCTAATTTATTGATGTTTGTATAATTGAATAAGTAATGTTTACTTTCTTTAGTTTTTGTTTTGGTACTTGAACATGATCAGATGATATTACTGTCAGCCACATTTATTGCGCACAAGTTAGCTTAAGATGAGTCCTAACCTGAATTTTATTGTACTAATACATAATGTGGATAGCAGTTGTAGTTTCAAACCATACTGTCTTATTCTACAAGTCAATGCTGGCTGAGAAGTGAAAGAAACTTTTGTGTAATGCTCTTTCAAGATTTAAGAGAATGTGCAGATGTTTAACGGATGATTCGATTTCGTTATATTTCTGTGGTATGCAGTGACCACTAATGTGGATTTTAAACTAATAGGGATATAAATCAGGAGTTTATTACTATTAAACAATTTTGCACATAACAATTCGTTTTGAGATGAAGTACTAAATTAATCAGAAGAAATATATGTACAGTGTGAACTGTAACTTGTAGTTACCTGAAAATATGAAGCGGGTTTCATACGGAAACAAAAAAAAGAGAAAAACTAAATAAATTAAAGAAACAAAAACACAATGGAACACAATCAAGCATATTTAATAGTCGTTTGAAAAGATACATATTATATATATCAAAATTCGAATTGTGCTAAATTTTGGATTTGAAGTGGAAAATTCCGATCTCAATTATTGCAATTACGAAGGTATGCAACATGAAACATCATGAGATAATTTGCAAAGACTTATGTACTGTTCTATTGAGTGATACAATTATATTTTTCCATTAATTAAGAAGGTTACATAATGATATGTTTGACTTTGGTATGAGTTCAAATTTAGTGTATTAAATATAAACTGCTTTCGAGATTACTGGTATATTGTTTTCATTCACCATAGTTCACATATCTTTCCATGCATGTATCAATCGATTATCTTAACCGTTTGATAATGTACATACCATTATTGTTAGGCAAACGTTCATTTTATCTCCCATCGAAGCTCTACTTGTTTCACTTGTACAATCTGAAATCCCATGGAAGAGGACAAAGATACAATGGGCAGTAATCTGTTAGTATGTGAATTCGAAACTTGTTTCCACAGAATACAAACTGTGCCAGTATTATGTGCATTACGTGTCCCCGCTTTCAATTTTCTTATGAATTATTCATAAAACCGTATCGGAACCTATTTGCGTATTGCTTTTCTTTAAATCTTGTAACTACAGTTTATAAAATGAAGATGCTATAACCATTCAGCTTGAAACGATAATCGCTTCTGTATAATATGATTAAGTCTTTCAAAAGCAGTGTATCCTAAATCTTTACCAAGGCATTAAGATCAGCTCTTGTTACCGTCATATCAAACGACGCTCCGAAATTACCCTGTACAATTATGTGTGGGATCAGCTTGGGCATTGCTATCTGTAAAGTTTGTTCAGGGTTATTGCTGCTTGTTGTGTTTATCAAGCAATGATGTGTTAGATGGAGGTATTTACACCCTTGCGGTATTTCTTACTGCTTGAAAATAGTTATGTAGTGTCCAGGAAGTTGGAATCGTATTATTCTCTGGAGAAAAAAAAATTAAGAGCTGTGACGTTCCGGATACTATGTGTCTCTACCGGACGTACACTCATCACGTAAGCAAAGCTCATTTACTCACATGCCGAATAGCACGATTAGCAACAAAATCGTCAGACACTTTCAAAAAAAGGTCGCTCTAAGCACGTGCAACGAAACTTGTAAAACTTATAAATACACTCGCACCTATCACAAATGCAATTAATATGCACTTTTATTTTGCTTCATCCTTCTTTACCTTCTTTTATAGACAGTCTAATAATTCAAGTATGATGAATAACCTAATTACAATCAGAAACTATTCTTATGTGAAAGCAGAGCAAAACACTAGCATCTATAAATGATGAAAGATGTAGGCAAAATATCAAATGTGTGCGTATATATATATATATATATATATATATATATATATATATATATATATATATATATATATATTGCATCACGAGGAATGTGTCATACTCAATAATCATGGCATGAGTATAATTTGGTGATATATACTTCTGTGATCATAGTACTTTAGATGCAAATATTGTTATTGCAGTAGAATAAAATGATTGCTTAATTGCACATCAATCACGGCGCATGAGTTTCAGACTATCAAAGTCAAATATACATGTTTTACCAGAGTTAAACTATATGCAAGTCCCCTATAACATGCAGAGATTTGCAGTTATTTTACGCTTTTACCGACGTATAAATATGTTACTCAGATACCATTTTATGATGAGGAATCTTTTCTACCCCTTGGCAAAAGCTACAGCTTGACCTCATGAATAAACAGTAAAGATATGCGGAAAAACAAAACAAAAAGTATTTAGTACGTACAATCATTTTTTCTACGCCATAAAATATATTATCAGTCTGTTAGCCATTTCCCATATATCCAATATTAAATTTGGCTTAATCTGCAGAATTTCATAAGTTAGAAATACAATCCTTCACAAAATATGCAGCTTATCGCATGAATAACTTTTACATTTCATCGTCAGTTACACACGCTGGTAATAGTTTACTGTGAATACAATGCAGTTGCAGCACATCTTTTTCATTAAATCAAGTAAGATTTTAGAAATAAGTTGGGAAATCTAAATAAGACTTTACTAAGGTTGACATATAAGAGATGTTGCATTAGTTTTTGACGTTACAAGTCTGCATACACATTTCCACATCCAATACACATGTCGAGATGTAATTGAGGGACAAGAACTCATAAGGTTCTATATAAGTAACGATCTTATTTTCTTGTGTTATTTTAGCTGATTGGTCTTAAGGTTTCTTGTCTCGGAGATATTCTGTACAAATTAGTCATTCAATCCCTTCAAAGTCTCTTTCCCATATCAGCAATTTTCTACCCGTGAGTTTCTTTCCAAGTTTATTTAACGGGAATGCCAGAATGCTCTAAATAATTTTGCAAGATACTGCAGCAAATCAAACTTCTTTATCGTGAATATATATATATATATATATATATATATATATATATATATATATATAAATAAATTTACTATGTAGCTTTGGGTGCATCCGCTGACAATAAAGTTGAGTAACACGAATGATATGTACATTATTACGTATTGCACATAATCTTGGAAGAAAAATGAAATAATCGTTCGTTTTCTCCAATCAATCTGGACCTGCGCTAATGTCCAACCCAGCATTCTTAGTGTAATAGCTGATTTTGCAAGCGTTAGAATAGCTATGGGTATATTCAACAGCATAAACAAAAATGTATACAGTGAAGATAATAATTTACTACCATAACATATATAGGGAACAACTGCCCTTTTGGTCACATTTGCAGTAATGTAAAGATTTAAACATTCCGGTAGTATTTCAATACTACTAGACAAACCACGGAAATAAGGTTTCCTTGTATGCATGCCTCGATTACTACGTCATGTGGCTAGTTAATCCAATGTCCCCTTTGTGTTGCAAATTTAGCAGCCTGCTAACATGGCAAGCTCATATACCTTTTGAACCGAATACGCCAACATAGGACTTTCTATCACTAATCTCTAATCCCCAGTTACTGCTGTAGGCGCATGCAATATCATTCACCGGAACTCCATAAGTTTTGCTTCTATTAAAACGTCCTGTATTTTTTGCTTTCTTATTTAAATTAAACATAAGTTGGAATTGTTATCTTTAAATTTTTGTGCAGGTTTGATGTTGCTCGATGTGCAAGCAATGCAATGATGTGTCAGACTGAGGTATTTAACTATTTATGTTATATTTTCTGTAATTACGGGGTTGCGTATTTTACCGTATGAAAAACGTATGCCTTGCCGGACACTAAGAGTCTCCACAAAGTTGACACATGTGCAAAGCACAGCTATTCAAAGGCTACTTGTTGCGCTAAAAAGCACAATTAACGACACGAATAGAGACATTAGTAAGTTTACAGGCGGTGTTTTCCGTAGATTTCAACATTACTATACTTTCTGTTTAAAATGTTGCGGCAATTAAAATGATTCAATAAGAAATCATATTTAGATTATTTATTAATTTTAATTATTGATCATATACAAAACGAACCAAATAGGTGATTGAGCATAATCAACAAAAACAATAAATTATATATATATATATATATATATATATATATATATATATATATATATATATATAAAGATATGTAAACGTAATTAATTCCAATGATCTATCAAATAGTTATCTATTATATGACTTCCTCAGCTTGTACTTGTTATTTGGCTTGCTTGTATCGACAGTTGTTGCTATTTTGTTTCTTTATACAATAACTTGAGAATCATAAGATTATGCAGCAATTTTTGGGGGTCAGAAAATCCAAACTGTAATATAATTCATGTTGCAAATAAAGTGTTTCTCTCCTTTAAATAACGGCTAGTTAAATTATGATTTTGTTTTGTATATCCACGTCTGTATATGAAATTGAGAAATCAGGTAGCCTGACCCGCTTCTGAGGCGGGAAGTCGGCACTCTTTGTAAAGAAATATAATGTATGCATCACATTCGGAATCCATTTTAGCGTTCGCTTTTTCATAAGACTTAAGTTCTCTTATTCCATATAATTTTCATTTGAATACGCTGTATTCAAGCAATGATAAAGGACATAAATTACTTGAAATCTGAGGCATTAAGAAGAATAAATGTTCACATAAAAACACACGAAATTATTATGTTCATTGTGTTGTTCAACAGACACTCAGCCTGCCTCTGCATTACAATATGCTATACAACATTTTAGTGATCTGCAATAATAATGTCCTGAAGATTTTCGAACATGCAAGTTAGTTACAGCTTATAAGCTCAATTATAACACAGCGCAGGCTACAAACTACCGAGTATCGACACATACGTTTGCTTCACTCGCGAACTTATTGGTTGTATCCCATGTGAGTTTCTAATTAATTCAGACATAGTAACAATCATAAAAAACAGGCAGAAATATAAACATTAAAGCACATATTTCATGTTATACACACAATTAAATCTGCATAGTGTATTGTTTAAGATGCACGAAACAGTTATGCATGTGAAATCTGACGAAATGTACGCTTTAGAATGGAGGGCCATTTTTTAACATTCAACTGCAAGGGAACAGAAAGATAAAAACAACAACGCCAACAAACAGACAGATGGATAAGCGCTTAAACATTTTAGTACAAATTGTAGTAAAGATTAGTTGAGAAAGGTTGACATTAAGGAAAATATCCGCTGGTTTAAGGAAGGTAGAAATTCAATGTTAAAAATGTATGGATTCATCTTTAAAGAGCTGAAATTAATTTTGGAACTATTTAATGAACTATTTAAATGGGCGTACAAAATCATGAATATATATTTAATGATTTATAACGCACATTTAAATAGTTCACCTTTTATCTTTATCGCAGATTTTGCATAATGCCCACAGTCACACAGGTTCGGGGAGGGGAGGGTAGAGGTACATTTTCCATAGCTGAAATGTATCTACGCTCCATAATTTATTGTAATGAGCGGGCCGCGTATTTCGTACACATAGTGACCGTATCAGGAGGCCCTGCAAGCTACCCGAAGAACGACGTGGATGTTGTTTTGTCTTTTCGATTGCCAATTGTTACATTTAGATGTGACATCTTATTGAGTGCATTGCGTACACATAATGCCTGTGGGATGCGGCTCTTTTGTGTCACCGGTGTTTGAAAGTTTTGTTTTAAATTCTCTCGTAAATGCTAGAGCTTATTTCAATCGCGGAATACATTGCATCTTATTTCTAAAGTAGAGAGACACTCACTTAATTCTCAGTTTGCATACAAAAACAAATTTATAATGTAATACTATAAATGCTGACCTGTCATATTGAAATTTAACGCATATACCACATAGTTACTTGCCAGCAAATTACCTATATACTAGCAACTTCATGACTTGTGCAGAATGACATTTATATATCGGGCTCATCTGCACATTAGATTAATCGATACTATCTCTGTTGAGTCAAGTGTTCTGGCTTTAAAAGCAAGAGTTTTATCATTTATTTGATGTCATTTCAAATCAGTAGATACAAACACGTTCCTCAATTTTCACTCTGTGCAGTATATGTTTGAATAGTAGAACGATATATTAACGCGCAACCCACACGTTTTTTCAACTATTTAACAATCTAAATCAATTTGGCAGTATTGCTAATGGTATAGACCAAAACATGCTGTAAAATATTTGCAAATGAATAGTATGTATCTGCAACTAAATCAGAAAGTAAAACAAGTGTTGCATAATGTTTCTGACCAGTATTTATAGAACATATGCATTTCGTCTATCAGGTATTTTATCCCTGTACAGAATTGCAAACACAAAACATGATTGGTCCAGAGCTGTCCATTTTTAACTAATTGCAAAAATAGGCAATACTTTATTTCGTGTAAAAATATGACTAAATTTGGAATTAGATAATTTATAATTAGATTTATTTGATTCCCCTTTGCAAACGATATACAGTACGATGTATGCGAAATATTTTGCAGACACAAAGAACATATTTTAAACAAAGTCAATAATCTATTTTTCTTGCCGTATCTCTCAAACTTTAGTAACTTTGCACATATTTTTCAGCTGGTCATTTCTAACTGGTAAGTTGCTCAATGTTCCAAGCACTTAAAGAGTCTAAGAATACCCCGAATATAGTACTTGGTTATGTCATCGAATCGGACTTTTAAACTTTTTCATGTTCACGCAACTTCAAAATATCGGTGCAACATAATGCAACTCTTTAGGTAAGTGTTCTCTTTCTTGTGATTGTATATATCGCTTTATTTTATTATTTTTATTTGTAATACTTGTAATACTTGGCATACTCATAACAGATCAGTTTTGAGTAGTAATAATAAGTATTCAAAAATAGAGTCTAGATGATGAAACTGGATCTTGAAATTCGTAACTCGTAGCCTATTTTCCTAGAGGTCCGTGTTAACTGTTTCTTACTCATTTCTTAAAAGGAATATTTTGCTGTCCCTGTCGCTTCGGATGTTTTCCTTTGTCAATGCCACATAATCTCAGAAGCATTAATTTTCAGCATATGTTATAGCGGTAAATTGAAAGATACTAAATCGAAATAGGAAAAGGTTGCAAAACCTTAAGAGTTCCTATTCATTAAAGTATCTATAGGATACATACAGGGTCATCATGCATACACTTTTCTTTATTTTAAAAAATCAAATGGTTTTGTTGCGTGTCTTCTATTTTCCAATTTTAAATGTTGCACGTTCTCCTTTATACTCCTTTCAGCTCATCTAGTCGAACCAAGCTCATTTAATTTAGTTTATAATATATTGGTAAAACAAAAAAGTCAAGCATTATTGTCCTTACGTATGCAGTACACTTACATCAAAATTATGACTGAAATTTCGTAAGCTATGCAGGAATGATGAATATGCAGATGTGCAGTTTCATAATAAGTGCTATCTTTCTTTACCTATACAGAACTTCGGTTAGATGTATGCACATTTACTGCAGCAACACTATTTGAACGATAGGATGACATGATATCCCTTAAACGATTCAGTGAGAGCAATCACCGACCACCCTATCGTGTTAATTATCCGATGTTCGTAGTTTAATTTTAGAATCCCACAAGTCTTTGTTGCTATAGAATATTTTCCTTTCGAATATTCTTTCTATTGCATGAGGCCGCTTAAACTCTTCTGACAATTATTTGCATAAAGATTTCTACTAGAAGGAAGTAATTTATCTTAGCCCCCTGATAAATTTAGTACCCTTATCGTTACGTACACTAGATCATTATCCGAATTTTAACCTTGTCTCAAATAAATCTTCCTTTGTGCTACTACCTGCTGTAGTAGGTCTGATTTTAAATGATACACATGGGAATTTACATTCACATGCTATATCCGAGGTAGTTAAATACAACTCTCATTGTGTTTACCTATGCCAACTTTCAGATTCAGGTAACTGTAAATACATTCTAGCGAACGTACTTGCCAATATGAAGTCCTGACTGATAATAATTAAATATATGGTAGATAAAAAAGTATCATTATTCGTGACACATCAAGGTTTTCAGATTTTTAGCAACGTTGTCTCTTGTATTTCCTATGATGTAAAATTTATGATTCGAGCAGTGTCATAGATGCACCATACATGCGTTATATTTTGCTCAGGAAACGGCTACACTCAAGACGCAGGCACAGCAGCAGAATGTTTATAGTTTAATAATTACATCTTTAAGTCTTTCTTTGCAAAATAAACAAACATTTTCACCTGACAAAATCTCTTATATAATCTTCTGGTTCCACGACTGAAATGAAATATGGCTAATAAAAAAAATGGTACGTATACAATTATTTAATAACCCACACTATTTTTAAGCTGACAAAACAGTCAACTCATAGTTTATGCAATCGCTTTTTTATACAAAATTTAGTATAGAACATAGTAAATGTTTTCAAATCATAAGCAGTTTGCATGTTCACAAAAAAAAAAATTTTGTTCATATATTTTGTAACACAAATGCATATTTTTAGTTGCATGCAGATTCCAGTATATATATTTTGGGAATCAATACTAAGTTTCCCTGAGAGGAAGTCATCAGTTACAAGTCTGTTTGAAGATATGTTTCCGGAATCAGACCAAACTGTTTTTGATAAACGAATTTTTATAAAGTATTTTTGGGATCGATCCCAAGTCTATGGGGATTTAGGTGTAATGCCAAGTCTTTTTGAAAGACGATGCTTTGGATTTATCCCGAGTCTGCCTGATATGTAATTTTTTGTAAATCCCCAGTCTGCCTTGTAAGTGAATTTTTAGATCGAACTCAAATCTGCTTTTTGGGTGATTGTGAAAATCGATCCCAAGTCATACTGATAAAGCAAAAATCTTCAGATTGATTCCAAATGTGCTTGGTAATACAGTTTCAGTGTATCAATTCCCAGTCAGCGAGGTAAGCGTTTATGTTTTTGGATTAGTCCCGAAATTCCTCTGTTATATGTTTTGTTTATTTATCTTTGAAAGGGGAGGGGGTTAGGATGGGATAGATCCCATGTCTGTGTTTTAATCAACTTTTGTTTCGATCAAACCTATTATTATTACATTGTCCATTTGAGAGACAATTCCAAGTTTGGAATGCTGGATATGGGGGAGGGGGGCATTTTACGTGTGCTTTATATACAAGTTCACGAGTTATTTCGTATATGCATATAAAGGCATTGTTCGTAAAACATTGTTCGATAAATCACTTGTCTCCTACAATAGGAATTTCTTTTAGGACTGTTCTCAGGTCTATATGTTTCTGATCTTCGCTTTTGTTTTTGTTAATCATGAAACAAATCTGTTTGGTAAGATATATCCTAAAATGACATCATGAAACGACAATGATGTATTAACTAATCTATTTGTATGTAAGTTTTCATTCAAAATATTAACTAGACTTTTATATAAATCACGATTGCCCCCATTGCTGTGCAGTCCAAAATGTCCAAGTCCCCAAACATTCAAAAGTTTAGTTAAACATTACAAACATGAAGAACAAAACTTGTTGTAATGTTAGGTCATCAGCACATAAATATAAATAGGCATACCAAATTTAATTAGTGTACATGGGGTATTTTGTGCTTAATCATACTTCAGACGTTTGTGAAAGAACAAGTACAAGTCCAAAACAGTAAAAATTGTGCTAAACGAAAAAATCGAAAACATGAAATATTAGGATAATTCCATAAATATCTTCTCATGCCATCTATATCTCAATACATATACGCAAGCCTTGTTTCATTTGTATACGTTGATGAGGTTTGCACAATCTTGCTAACAAGGCTCTCATAACTATCGGACCGTCTGGACATGATGTACAGACAGACATGATCCAATCAAGTAACTGCAAAGTATGAATACACCTATATTAAATTGCAACGTTTAGGACGGCACGAGAGAGGTCTTATCCGTGGCGAATTGATACCAGTACACACCAAGTTGCAAAATAAATACATACTTTATAGCAATATCGTATAAAGTTATCTCTTAATAATGTGTATTCTCGTTGCAAGGTCCTTTTATATTCGTAATTTGACATGAAGATTTCATATTTCGCCTCCTTTAATTAACGTATTAACCGGAGTCTTCTCTATGCTGTAACGACTATCTGTCAAAAATGTATCAATATATACTGTTGACATGTAAACGTTTCTGTGTAATATCAAGCAGGTTAAAATAATAAATGAGTCTGGGAACGGCTTATATTTTAACAATGAACCGGTATATATATATATATATATATATATATATATATATATATATATATAGATATATATATATAATATGCAATAAGCTGACAACGAACAGTGCAAAACTAGTTTTTTACTAGCCTTTTCAAAGACACACAGAACATTGACAAGACAACAATAAACACATGTTAACAACTAGTTTTGAACTGTTTGTTGTCAGTTTATTGCATTTATCTTAATCAATTGCTGACACACGATATCCCTTGTTTGATCCTATGCACTTGAACGGACTCTTATTCGCCATATGATTTGTAATATATATATATATATATATATATATATATATATATATATATATATATATAAACCAACACGCGTGTCCACTTCGTGTTAAATGTCCACCCCGATGCAATAGACCTTCAACAGATCATTTGGAAGTATTGGCACCATACTGAATCGTCAGAACGTCTGAAGGGTATATTTCAGGAAGTTCCTATGGTTGCAGAGAGAGAGAGAGAAGATATCTGATATACAAATAAAAAGCCAACTAAACTATAGATTTTATATGATCCATACAATTTAGCCTATGAATTAAAACGGTTCTACAATTTTTACGGGTGCAATTGTTTTGAAAAAGTACAAAACTAAAGCCACAGAGCCTTCTATTTCACGTAATCAATTTGACGAACGCAAAACTTTTTGAGAGATATCTTAAAGTGGGTAAAGATACAATTATGATTTAAATCTAAATCATACTATAGGAAGATCAAGTGTGTCTGTCTGTCTATTTGTCTGTCTGTCTGTCAATATCACAAAGCATGCCCTACATTCTGTCAGCCAAGGATAGTGTTCTTTTTTACATCGTACGCGGCGTGAAAATGATAAATATAGCCTCGTAAAAGTACATCCAAGAGGGTTCATGATTTATGAGAGAGAGAAAGAAATATATAGAGATAGTCATTATTAATACTATTATTATGTATTGTTCAGGATATGCGAGAGGTATTTGGGTAATCGGACATCAGACAGTATTTTAAAGCGCGACAATGGAACAGATGGGCAACTCTGTGTGTGTGTCAGAAAGAGAGGCTAGACGTTGTAGGCTAACACTATAAACGTGAGCAATCGGACTCGGACAGATTTTATCAGTCTTTTGTTACAAACAATTACATTTCATTACATTTAAAAATATGTTCGTGAATAGAAAGAAGGAGGGATATATTATTGTTTACATAAAAGTACATGGGGAATCTTATGTAAGCAGAACGCCATATATAATAACAAATTTATATTACCTTCGTTTTTTTGTTTTCTTCTTAGCACTTGTGTACCATTGTAAAAGTATGTGAAAAAAGAATAATTTTGTGTCTGGAAGTTTTGTGTCTTACGATGGCATAGTCTACATTTATTCAGAAACATGTAATAATGTAAAGAGAAATTGGCTGTTAAAGCATTGCAGGTAACTATCGTTCGTTTATTACTTGACTATTTATTGTTTATTTTCAAGACAGAGCAAGTTAGATATATTGGCAGCCTGGTTAGGGGTCAGAGTATTGAGGGACTGTAGGTGGAGAACAAATATAAAGAAGAAGGGATATGAGAAAAGTCTAGTCAACGGAAAATGATATGGAAAATTCATAATTCTAGACAGTAGGTAGTGTTTGAGAATTCTGGACCCCTAGTTAATTTAAAATTACTTTTTTCACTCAAGGAATTTACTTTTCTTTACTTCACCATCAATCAAATAAATGCGATTTGTGTTCAATCACGCGTTTGACATAGTCAGGTTTTCCTGAACCACTAGGTCCAGCAATAAACATATTAAAGGGATGGCAAAAATATAGGATAGCCTAACTTTGACGATCTAACTTGTCGTCAATTACGTTAAGATCGGAGGATGCCGCCATGACAATTGTGTTTGGAAATATGTGATTTCATAAATGACACAAGACCTTGTATACATTTGATGCAGTTAATGAGGTTTTTTTTCATTGTGTAACAGCAACCAAAGTATATTACACATTTCAAAAACACAAGGGTCATGTTTTTCTTTTGTTTCATGAGTCATCTCAGCACTTTAAACACAATGAGGTTTTCGTGCACACAGAAAGTTTAGGTGGTCATATCTTTGCTGCATGTACTGTTCATAAATTATCCACAACGAATCTGCAAGGATACGAAAGTCAAGAAATGTAGTCATAAACAAACACACCTCCCGTCGTCTAAAATTCAAAGAAAGCGCATCATCTTGTGGAATAAGTTCTTCTAAAAGTATTTGTTAATCCACTAAGCTTTGAACACTGTCATTCACTTCTTTACACGGAATCTGCTGTAACAGGGACGACATAAGTCGTAGAATGGTGAGCTTTATATCCAGGTAGAGTTTTGTGGCATGTCATAGTTTGTGACCAGAAACAGTCTTATACTGTGGAAATAGCAATGGTTTAAAACTCGAGAAATATTTTTGAGTTTGCGTTTCATTTGAATCTTCAGAAACTCTATTTAATTGCTCTCAGGCAGCAAAAGGTAGATTCTAAATGTGCTCTTCTAAACTAGTCATTCACAGGAATGCCCTTTTTTAACGAAATAGTCACACGTTTGCCAAACGGAATCTGGTGGTAAATGATATCTAAGAAATTCAGTCATTAGTTCACTGCACATCACGCGTCTTGAAGGAGTTTCGTTTACAGGCGATACTTCTTGTAACAGTTTTGTATTCCTGTAAGTTTTTAACCTTTTCCTGGAGTTCTCTCCGTTGAATTCTAAGTATCTCTGCAACATTGTAGGTAGAAGCCGTGACGTCCATACTCTTACAGGAGTCAGGTAGTTGATCAGTATCTGACCATTGGAAGATCTTCAAAGTAATCAGCTTTGTTATTGTATTCAGATACCAATTGTAAAAAACATATATGTTCGTAGAGGATGCAATTATTGTTTGCGTTTCACTTGAATATGTACAAAGTCTCTGTAAATACGTTCTCGCAGCTCTGTTATAGTATAGGAAATAAGTTCTCGCAGCTCTGTTCTGGTATTGTAAACTACGAATTCTCTCATTAAAGTATGCATGTGGATAAACAAATTCTGCTCTAGCTAAAGATTTAGGACTCAATTTTTCCAGATATTTCGGCCAATGTTAATTTGTAGTCTGGCAACGTCACGGTGTAGTCTATCTTGATTTATAATTCTCTTTGAATGAGTGGTATTTATAGAGTTTATGAGTGTGTGGATGAGATTCGTACAGTGGCACACGAATGGCATCGCTTTCGATAGTCGAGAGGCAAAGTTGTGCATCGTCGCTTATGTCACAAACTACAGCATCACTCTAGTCGCAATGTATTGCATCAGTCGACTTCGTTTAACTTTGTGGCAGGATCCATCATATCTTTTTGTGGCTACTGTTTTTACTAATTAAAATGGTGTTACTGCAACAGTAAGAGTTAATTTTCTTCACTAAATTGTAGACCACGGCAACAGAAAAAAAAATAAGTTGGTACACTATGAAAGAAACAAATGAAAGGTAAATGTATTGTACCCATGAAAGAAAAAAAGTTGTTTGTTTTTAAAATATGAATTTGCTGCACCGTGATACAAAACACTAACTTTGTATTTATTTTTTACAAATGGAAATTCTTTTCGAAAGGTTAGGGCTCTATGATTCTGCTTCCCAATTCTAAGTCTATTCATACTCCCGCCATGAAATACGCGCCGTCCTGGAAATTAAAAGTAACATAAAAACAAACAAAAACTATTTAGAAGTCGTAGCGTATTTCGTGGCTGCAGTATTGTATGGGTCCTTATAAAGCATCACAGACGGGCCAGCCGACCTTCCGTATTCATCGCAGTATCTGGTGAGTCCAATAATCGTCATGGCAATGTAAAATTTGTCAAGAATTTCTTTAATATCCCTTCCATAGATGGAATAACGTGCGCTGTCAAACAACGCCATTGTTAACAAATCCAAAATTGACATCGGGTAATCGTTATTGTTGGCACGTATAAGTTTTTCCTCGACATCTAAGAAGGCCTCATATGGAAAAAATCCAGAGACTTGTAATTCTTTTTTATGGGCCTGAATTCCTTAGCCGGAAACGAATAATGCTCAAAATCTTTGGTGCTGTGCTCTACCATCACAGGCGCGCTCATGTCCCACGCGGTATCGGGTGGACCTTTGAATTTTGGCATCGGTTTTACTTATACATTAATTGGTTTCGTCTAATACCTTTTGCGAGACAACCGTAATCCAGTTCTTATTGCCAAATTTGCAAGCGCCAAATCGGCTATACGTTGTTGAACGGCTTCATTGATAATTTTACTAACCGGAGCTGCATTGTTGCTGCTAATGGAAGGGTAACTGCTTTTGTTGGTGCCTGAGTTACTAATTGTCGTAGTTAATCTCGAATCGATTTACCCGCCTGGAATCCTAGATTTTTCAACCGATCTGCAGCGACGCTTTTGATGCTATGAACGATTTGCATTGTAACTTGTTTAGCGATTGGTGCAGCGCGCGAGGTCAGTGTAGCGAGCACCTTTGGACAACATCACCAATTTCTGGACAACATCACCAAGGCCATTTCAGTGATATGTTATGGAAACGGGTTTGTTTGCGTTGACAACACGCACTTGTATCACACGTCCATGTACAACTGTCATTGTATTAATGTATAGTTGTACTGTCAAGGTCTCCCAGCGGAGATCTACCATGTGCCCGTCTTGGTCCACAAGGATGTGTCAACTGGTTATCATGGCATGGGAAATATACAAGCCCCCGGGAGTAATCGACAATAGATCACCCGGTACCACAATTGGGGAAAACTCAAGCAGTATGTAACCATTGGAGGCTCCGCTTTCGTAACTGCCACTAATAGCGTCACAAGTTAAATCGATCTGAATCGTTGAGGTAATCCTGACGATGTCTGGCGCAATATGTTTGTAACAAGATGAAGCCGGTTTGGGATTGGATTTAGTGAAGACACCGAAAGCAGTGATATATATGTTGCTCATGCGCGCACATGAATTCGTTTCGTTAGACATTACATTATTTCATCATTTAATGCATGCAGCTTATAATTAAATTCAATCTCTCTGTTCAGTTATAACAAATGGCTAACTTGAACCAGACTATAGTCTTTCTGATAGCATGGCGTTATATGACCTAGGTCTTGACTCTCTGTAGAATTTAGAATAAATTCTAAAACATTCATTATATAAAACAATTATGTCGTATAAAACGGATAGTAAGTAAGAATACAATTTTAAATTTCACATACCTCTACAGCTGAAGATGCTCCCGTAATATGGTTAGTTTCCTGACAAGACTCGTCGTAATGTAAATGTACATAGAGAATTCGCTCTATAAGTACCCTAGCTGTGATGAATATGCGCAGCTAGAGAACTCGGGGTACTTAGATTTTCACATGTTGCATGTGATGAATCGGATTCAGTATTTCGAAATAACTAGAGCCGAAAAATACACCAGCCTCGGGTAACGCTGTACGCGGCAACGATACCCGAGTATATTTTCGTTCACCTATATACATTGATATTTAGTACACACAATTCCGTGACAATGTTATCCAGACCCTCCAGGTCCTACACGCATAATTTGTTGGTTTGGGGAAATCTCTGCAACATCTTCGGGCAAACCGAGAATTGTTCTTATCGATGACCGTGTGATGTCAATCGCGGTGCAGATTTAATCGAGATGACAGAGCTGTGTGGGCTTGTGTTCGCGTATGAAAATTGTAGAGTATTTGCCAGCCATCAATGAAATCGTCCTTCGAATCTGATCATTGATTGATTCCATGTCATACGCGCCCGATGAGGTTGAATGCGATCGCTGGGCCATGTGTCGGAGAAAGAATCGCCAGATGGATCTTCAAAGGAGGTATGAAAGCTAAGATTGCACATCGTGGTCGCAGCGCGCCACTCATTGGAAGTAAAACTGTAATATAACTAACACATACTCATGAAACTATATGCGATATACTACAGTCCGCGCGGTTATTGGAAGGGCGAATCTGCCATTGAAAAGTCACCCACTGCGTTGTTAACAAAACATAAGGTGC
This sequence comes from Margaritifera margaritifera, assembly GCA_029931535.1. Taxonomy (NCBI): domain Eukaryota; kingdom Metazoa; phylum Mollusca; class Bivalvia; order Unionida; family Margaritiferidae; genus Margaritifera; species Margaritifera margaritifera. The sequence continues at coordinate 1,149,959 of JAQPZY010001205.1, forward strand.
GGGTTCGTGTTGGACGGATATGACGTTCCACAAACAGATGCTGATCAATGTCTGTTAAAATTCAAGCTGTTTGCGGGTTTTATACAACAATACGTCCACAACCATTCCCAGTGATGAAAAGTAGTGTGCGGATATCATTGTCTAATTGCTTATTCCGTCAATAAATAGTTTTAATACTTTTGTTCTACCAGGATTAGAAACTGCAGTCGCTTCAATCCTGGATTTCATTGACTGGCGTATCGTTGACATCGTCAGGTTTTTCTACAACTTAAGGTTCTATATATGATGCGTTGGCGAGTCTTTGCCTGTGCGCAATAATACTAGCAAACAAATCCACATAATCGGCAAAGCTGACTTCGCGACTTTACTCCGATTAAATATTTAAGGGATGGACGAGCACCGAGGCTAACACGTAACGCAAGCAAATATGATGTATATTATTCATAATGGCATGTTCTTCTGCAGAGTTCACGTTTTCCAAAACAGACGCCTTTGCATTTATTGTGTCCAATGCCATTGAACTTTATATATATATATATATATGCGGAGACTTTTTTAATTGGGTAAGAACACAGTACCATGTAAAGTAAGCTCTTTATTTATGGTAATCTGAAATAGAGTGTTGTAAATAAACAGTCTTGCAATCAGAATAATCAGTAATAAATAGATTTGCAGACTTATGTAAAATGTGTCCTAAGTCGATGTCGGCCCACATTAGCTCAAATGACTCATCATTGAGTACTGCGCCAACCCGCATACTCCCGTTCACAGCGTCAAATCCAATAATTCTAAACGTTTTAGAGTGTTTGTATATCTCAGCCATGATTTTTGCTCCTCTGGGCATAGAAAGGGTTTCACAAAATCTCCTCCATTTGTAAGTGAGTGCGGATGCCATCTGCATATAATTAATGAAAGTATTTCTTTAATTATGGTGACCCTCGCTGCATTTGCTGTCACTGTTTTTACTACGACTCTTCTAACGTCAGCGATTTGAAGGTTTGTTGCACAATATCATACAAAGATTTTTAACGCTTTTTGTCATAAGCTTGAAAGAGTTTACGTCGTTAATCTTCCAATACCGTCCGATTAATTTATCAAGATGTTTCGGATACGTATTTGAAAAATCATATAACATTTTTTTAGCCTCTTTGGCAATTATGTATGTGATTTTACAGACACTCCATTGTTAAGGTTATATGATTCCCGCGTTATATACGCTCATATATCCTTTCAAAATACTATACGCATCAATATGTGAAGTTATTATTTATTCCGCGGTAATTGTTTTGCTTGTGAATCAGTATTAACTCGATATCATAAGCACGCTGCTTTTTTTAAGCTGTTACACGTGAATTTTATTACAGTCAACACACGTGTTTGGTCAGCACCAGTTTCGGCGGTTTGAATTTGCAACCACAGATGAGTCTCTAGCGTGCTAAATGACATACTAGAAAGCTCAGAGGTTGTTTTCAACCAAAATTACGTCTCAAAAATGTATGGTATATCTTAATTATAATTGACAGCTACCGAACATCATCAGATTCAATTTTATTTTCATGTACAACCAACCTAAGTTTGACGTTTCCCCAACTGTTAAAGAAAAACGTTATTTTCTGCGAGTGTGATTAGATCCTGCAATGTCTCAATCAGGAGTATGACATGGTAACTGATTATTCCACCGAGAACTGTTAACGAATAAGTGAAAAGAACTCATACTTGAACTTAACAGTGCTGGTAAAAAACATTCGTCCGCACCCGTCCTATATCAAGCCAATGTGATAAACTATGCAATTTTGAATTACCATTCCATGGCTTTTTCGATTCATATCCATACAAGGTCTCGTGTAATGCTAAATATGCATAGTCCTGGAATACTAATTCCAGGTCTCAAATATTGATTAGCTCTTCCACCAACAATAATCTGAGTCTTTGTTTCACACTGATGGTTGTCAATGTAACGTCTCTTGTATAAAGATAATTCCGTTTTGAAAATGATAGGCTGATAGGCACGCCAGAATACTTGTTAAAGAAAATTGCCATTTCTTCCATGTGAATAAAAGACACACAGAAATAGGCCATGTTCTTGATTGTGAGTCTTTATACAAGAGATGGTTCTGCTTCTCTGATACAGAACTACACTTTAGTGTGTGTGTCTATATATATATATATATATATATATATATATATATATATATATATATATATATGTGTGTGTGTGTGTATGTGTGTGCGTGTGGATCAGTCTGGTACCTGTCTGCCAGTGCCTAGCAACGACTGCATTGCAGCGCCTTATGAGGCTCACGTTGGTTACACTCGTGTGTGTAATACAGTTCCAATAATAGTGGTCGGTTTGTTGAACACGCGAGCAAATCATGACAGTGGTCAGTGGATACTAGGAAGTAGATGTAAAAATGTATGTGGACATGGATGTGATCGTGTATGTATTTGTGCATGTGATTGTGTCTGTACTTGCGCATGAACTTGTGTCTCTACTTGCGCATGTACTTGTGTCTGTACTTGTGCATTCACTTGGGTCTGTACTTGTCACGTCGCTGGAGTTTATGTCACAATTTCAGAGGTGTAAGTATTATGATAATAGCGGCTTGTTTGGTTACTGATTTAGGTTAAAGTCTTCTACCCACATGACTTTCCTTTTGGTAACTTTGCTTGGTGGCTTCGCGAGCACTCGCATGTAATGTGAGGTCAAAGTCATGCGGGGGTAGAAGGCTTTGACCTAGATTAGTAAGAAATATCAAAAACTGGTATTATCATACTACCCAAGGCTATGTCTGAATTTTGATCGAACCATAATGAGGCAAAAGGTGGTGAGGGTGACGAAAACGTAAGAGATAAAATGGGAATATTTGCTTAGCTGTTTTTTATTATCAAATGATAGGTTCTTATTCTCTGTGTATATGTGTATTTCACAAAGTTAAATAAAATAGTGTGTGCTTAATCCGACATATTTTAGGATATAAATGTATTTAGCGGTTAAAGCAGCTTAATATTTTTTTCTTAACACTGTTTAATGGTATGTGCAAATTATTTCTCGATGATTTTATACTTAATTTCGCATCATCACGTTGAAACTTATCAACACAGAATCAAACTAGATCAGTTTTTTGTGGCTGAAGTAAATAAAAGTGCCAACTCAAACAATCAGATTTTATTTTTTCAGTATTAAGAGCGACATAATTAAAGGTTACATTTGTAGACTAATCAGTAACTATATAAATGAAAGTGCCGTCTATTCAGTCATTTTGAATTATTCATGCACTTATTGGGACTAAGGAGGTACTTGTTTTTATTTTATCTTTCATACAAAATATTTAAAGGAGATGGTATGCTCATTTCGCAATGATTTCTTACAAACATTTTTAAATTAATATTGATTTTATAGAATTGTATGGTGTACAATACAAAGACTTTAAGGAAAAATACTTTTGAATATACCTTAGCCTGTCATCTCCTGTGCAATATATGACACTATATGCAACATAACAGAATTCCAAAGTCGTTGTATAATATATATCTGATTAATATTATCTGACACATATAAACTACGTGTTAAATTTGCATACAGTTAACATGCATATGCAACATGGTACAACATAGCTACCTTATCTAACTAACACAAAGATAACTTGATGGCTCTTATTCAAATAATAATAATAATAATAATGAGGACTTTGTATAGCGCCTAATCTTTAGAAGCTCTAAGCGCTTTACAACATTAGATAACACCTAAAAACATATATAATGATATAAATTTACGAAAAACAAACACCATGAAATTAGAAAACAAAAACATGCTGAAAATAGTTAAGGTAAGGAAACATTATTAAGTCTGTAGTTCTATTCTTGCAGTCGAAAGAGGTGAGTTTTAAGAGCACTCTTGAATGAGATCACTGTGTTTTTGTGTCTAAGTTCAGTCGGCAATTCGTTCCACGTTGCTGGGCCCGGGTATGCAGAGGAACGTTGTCCGTATGACTTCATTTTGATAGTGGAAATAATGAGAATACGAGTGTCGGAAGAGGAGCGTAAGTATCTTGCTGGCGTGTACACATGGGTGAGGTGAGATAGGTATGTTGGACTGGAGCCAGTCAATGAAACGTAGCATAGAGAACAAATTTTGTGTTTGATTCTGGATCGAATGGGTAGCCAGTGTAGGGTACAGAGCAGGGGGAGGTGTGCTCTGTTCGTGGTACTCTAAGAATGATCCGAGCAGCTGTGTTTTGAACTGTTTGAAGTTTCTGGAGTAGATACTGAGACGAACCAGATAGAACTGAGTTACAATAGTCCAGTCTTGAAAGTACTAAGGAACACATAAGTGTTTTAGTGGCATCAACTGAAAGATAATTGCGAATGGAGCTGATGCGTCTCAGCTCATGATATGCAGCCTTGCATATGTTCATGGCATGTTGGTGTAATGAGAGAGTACTGTCTAGAGTAACACCTAGGTTTCGTACTGACTGTGTGAATTTAATGTTTGTGTTGCTGATATTTATTGTTTGAGGTAAAGGATGTGAATGAGAAAGTCTTATGTTGTAATCAGAATGGCTTCAGTTTTATCATCATTCATCGGCAGCTTGTTACATGTCATTCATGATTTCACATTGGAAATGCACCTCTCTACACCTTGGATGGTAGCATCAACTTCAGTTGGGTGGCTCGATTTGTATATTTGGGTGTCGTCAGCGTACAATTGGTGAGACACTGGATGACGATATATGACACATGAGAGCGGCTGAGTGTATAGCATGAAGAGAACAGGTCCAAGAACAGAACCCTGTGGAACACCAAAACATTGATCAACTGGGCTGGAGTGTTTTCCATTTGCGGACACAATTTGTGTCCTGTTGACCAAGTAGGACTTGAACCATAGTAAGGCTGTATCGTGAATGCCAAATATATGATGGAGACGGTGAAGTAATATATCATGGTCTATTGTGTCAAATGCTGCAGACAAGTCAAGGAGGGTGAGGACTGTAATCTTTCCACTATCCAAAGCAGAGAGAAGGTCGTTAACTACTTTCATAAGGGTAGTTTTGGTACTGTGGCAAGGGCGATATGCAGACTGTACATTGCTAAAAAGACTGTTTGAATTCAGATGAGATACAAGTTGGGATAGAACAACTTTTTCTAAGATTTTTGACATGAATGGGAGGTTAGAAACTGGGTGGTAGTTCTTTAAATCGTTATGGTCAAGTCTTGGTTTCTTCAGCAGAGGCTTTAAAATGGCAGTTTTGAAAAATGATGGGAATTCCAGGGATGAGAGAGAAGAATTAATAACATCAGTTAGTGAAGGCAATATTGGATCGAAGCACTGAAGCAGCAGTGATGTCGGAATTGGATCAATTTCACGTGACTTTGGGGCATTCTTCATCACTATTGTGCCCCAAATTGAAATTGTGTTGTCAAGCTTATCTCTAATGGTTTGTACTTTGTCAAGGAAGAAATTTGCAAACTGGTCCGGAAGGTCGACTGAAGAGAAGGTAGTTGTAAGTGGTGTACATTTGTTCCTTGACATTAGCTTGTTAGTAATCTCGAAGAGCTCTTTGCAGCTGGAACTTTCAGTAATCTTAGTACTGTAGTGAGCTGATTTCGCTGCATGGACAATGTTTGTAACATTCTTCTTAGCGGCTTCGTAGATTTGCTTATGAATAGTGAGTCTGGTGGAAAGCCAAAGCCTCTCAGCCTTACAGCGGTCTCTTTTAGCAGTGCGAAGCTGGTCCCTAACACTGCTATACCACTGAGAACACTTTTGAATTGACACTCTGCACTTGGTTGCTGTGGCATGTTTGTAAAGCAATGAACGCAGGCAGTTATCAAGTTGTTCTGCTGTAGGAGGTAACAAAGTTGTTAGGATTGCTTGGATGTCATGCATTAGTTGGGTTCTATTTATAATACGGAGGTTTCTCTTAGTAGCAAATAAAGGTGGAGGGTTAGGAACTGATACGTCAAGATGGCATATAATGCAAAAGTGATCTGATGCAAGTTCGTGGGTCACCAGGGAGGACTGTAGAATATTATCATCAAGTCTGTGAAGAATCCAGTCTAAAATGTGACCCTGTTTATGGGTGGGTTGACTAACTGACTGTTTGAGGTTGAAAACGTGAATGGAATCTTGGAGTTTTGATATGTATGTCTTTCCAGGACAGTCAAAGTGAAAGTTGAAATCTCCAAGAATTATCCGGTTGCCACCTATCGAATTTCCATACTCTAAGAGATTCGGAAGCTGCTCCAAAAAGAGATTCAGTCAGCTTGTTTTTTTCTACTAGGAAGAGAGGCAGAAAAAATGGACTGACCTTTGTTTCAGTGTGAGTGTGGTTTGGACTAGTTCAAACGATGTGTGGTAGAAATTGAAGGTTGTAGTGTGATTAAGACGGTTGATCATGGAGTTCTTTGTGATGACAGAAATTCCACCTCCTCGGGAGTGGCGCGGGAACGACTTGATGGAGTAACCGGGGGGTGTTAGATCCGCGCACTTGGGCTCATCGCCTGATGTTTTTATCTATGTTTCTGTCAGGAAAAAGATGTCGATATTCTGATCGTTGATAAAATTAACTATTTCTGTGCGCTTTTCCGGTGGTCCTACTGAGTGGGCATTGAATAATGCGATGCGCAGTGGTATCTCTTGGATAGTTGACACAAAGGTTGATGATTTCAGAGGAATATGAATTAAGTTATCTAAATTAACGGCCGAGTTTTCAAATTGCTGTGTCGGAAATGGCGAAATGGAGATAACTAAAATTCTTCCTGTTCTACGCCGGCCAGCTTTGAAACAACGTTTCTTATTTCGCTTCCGTTTGCATTTAAGTAATGATGAATGTAGTCCCAGGTCGTTTAGTCTAGTGCACAATGATGTGTGAAGAGCAAAGGAGTGGTCATTTAAAGCAATTAATGAGGGTCCATCATAGCATAAACGGGTGGACTGGCGAGTATCACGTGATGGCATATATTCAAAAACAAAGGTAGTTGTAGCAGTGGAGCAAGACGGCTGAGAAAAAGTCTAATAGTTCTCGTTTCCAAAACAAAAAGATGATGAAATACATTCCAACAGAACAGCCAATGCATGATGAACACAATAACGTAGACGAAGACAGACAACAAGCACATAAATCATGAAAAACGGCACAAAAATCCGGAGCAGCTGCCTCAAGCCTGTTAAGCGATAGCGGCCATCTTGGATATCCAACAATGGATCAAATCACAAGCACTGCTCAGATTCAGTTATTGATTACCAACAAGGAATGTTTCAAATATGCAAGTCACATTCGTCATCGTTTTAGGACTTGTATTCCCTGAGCAGGGTTTCTACAATCTTTACATGTTCTGACCTTAAGGAATATTACACAAAAGAAAATGCATAGGAGTCTGTGAGAGTATCTTCATTTACGCTTATATTTGATGCATTTTTTGGGGACCTGGAAAAATATCAATATGTGTTAATTTATTATATTCCATGGACATGATTCTGTCATTTGCTCAGCTGAATAGGTCTATAATTAATGATAATGCGTTTAGCATTTTGAATGTGTAATCCCCAATGTGCATGTGCCCAGGTTTATTAAGTATTGTTATCAACATATATCAAAATCATTAATAAATAACAAGGTAAAAGTATATAGTACATAACTGCCTTCCTTTGTGTGATACTGGGTGGCACATACGTGTCCAATGTTATATGATGCAACACCCATACAAGTACGCAAACCCACTCACATTTTGTAGAAAGGTAAAGATCATACGATTTTCTTCTTTCAACCAAACTATTATCAGCGATAGGTAAGGTTAAAGCCACTGAATTACATTAGTCATTCAATAATCCCTAAACTACCTCTCATTTTATTAAAATATAATAAATGCACCTATACCCATGTGACAAAGAATTGAACGAGATACACTAATAAGGTAAAAATTGAAATGATAGCACAAAGACATAAAAATGCCCTAAAATAAATGCAAAACTTGCAAACTCGTCAAACCTTCAAATTATCATTTTTGGATCATACTGTAATACTTTTTCGTTGTTCAAGGTTGTCATAATATATTATGATCTCTTCATGCATCCACACATCTTTGCACACAAGCACACAAATATAAATATATGCCTATATCCATATATGCAACAAAACAAACCTAAGATTATACATACATTTATATATACTTACTTACCTAACTAATTTTACTTCCTTTTGGCTGTCATGCTTATTTACTTATTTACTTACTTACTTGCTTGTTTACATAGCTGAATACATACATCCAGGCAAAGAAGGCTTTCAGTTTTCATAGTTACAAAGAGTAATGGGGAGAAATACACTGAAGTGGCGGTACTAGAGGATCTTGACAACAGAACCAAATTTTACATTTTAGTAGCATTTAAATAGTGTGTTCCCGATGAGCATTGTTCATAATAAGGTTATGTTTTTCCTGTCCCTGCCCATTAGAACTTTGTTCTGTTAATTGTTTGTTTAGAGCACCCCTTCAAAAGTTACATATTACTATAAAAAACATTGTCAACTCCATAAGTAGTTGTATAATGTTAAAATGAAACCTCGTTTTTATTTAAATAAAACTATCCCTCGGGGTATCTGCTGCATATAATATCAACTAACAGCAATATAAGAAGAAACATACATTATTTGTTCTCATAATTGATATTTAAGATTCTTGTTGTCTTTAATATTTCAAATTGATTTCCTCCAGAAAGGTATATTGTAAAATGTTATGGAAACTATGTTATGATTCTTTGTACAACTTACTGGTAAATAAGATAAAAAATACTCCTTAAAAAGTTTATAAAAATGCAACTTTGAGATAAAACAATATTTATCAAAGATGTGAAGGTCAACATCGGAAATCTTTGGATATTTGATTGCTGTAAAATGATGAACATAAACAAATATTTTCATAACGATTCTTTCATATGTATTTTTAGGATACATAGAAAGGTATCTTGGATCATTTTAAAATATATTTAAAAATCATGGCATTCTATGTTTGCATTACTATCTCCAGGTGTGCAAATTTTGGAAACTATCCATGGACTTAATTGGGAAATGGCATTTAGCACCTGCAGTGGTGAAGAATCCAGGCTTCCAAGAGTGAGAGTGAACAACAATAAACTGGAACTGGAAGACCATATTCTTTCCAATATATCCAATGTATTCTGGCTTGGCGCTGTATACGAACCTATAAAGCTCATCTCTTTTAATGGTATAAATGTCTAAAATATAGGATTTGATAAAGAAAACAACTATTTTGTGGATACAAGTATTGGTGAAATTAATGCAAGCGTCCATATTAAGTATGTGTTCATCAAAAAGGAACACCATTAACATTATTAAAAAGTCTTGTTTATGGCTTTTGTAAAAGCAAAGTTCAGAATACCTATAGGTGTACTTGATTAGATTTATATTTTCATCATGATGCTTACGACACTATTTGTAATAGTTTTGATTCAGATAATGTCACAATAGTTTGTATTTATTTAACGTTGTATATGAAACATAGACCAGGCTTTTTTATACAATGAAATCTCATTATATAGGTATTGTGTACTAGAAATATAATAATCAAATTTATCTTATTTTGTCATCATATATATTATTAGTTTCGTCTATATTTCAAAGTGCATATTTGCATTGAAGTCTGAGTGCATTTTGTTTCATTTGACTTGCCGCAAAAAGTTTTAAAAATCTCGTTTAAAATATATTTGCAAGATAATGTATATTTTGTAATAGAGGACACAATAATTGAACAAATTCTAAAATATGCACTCCAACTGCGTCCGAAACGAATAACAGCTAAGCAGAAGCTTACAGTGAGAATCTATTGATCGCATATTTGGTATATACTATATCACTCACTGTATTAAAAATACACTATCTTGGCACGCAACTATTTTTTTTTTTATTTTTTTTTTTTTACATTTTATTTTTTTTCTTGTTGTATCAGACTTATAAACTAAGAAACGTTTTAAATCTTTTAATTATTGTGTTTAGTTTCAGACGATGTCTTAGTCTTTCCACGTGTATGTTGCGGTGTTTTTAGTTCATCAACGGACAAGTGTAAACAAAGCTGCGTTTCCTGTCGTGAAAGAATTTCATTCGACTGCAGCACTGGTAAGGCAGCAACAGGTTTAATATTAAGTTTGAAAGATATTGCTTTCAATTTATATTTCAATGTACACTGGCTGTTTCAAAGAAGGAACTCACTGACATCATATTTGGTATGTTGCCCATATGGACATACAGACTCCAACTGCAAGTATCACCAATTTTCTGAATCCGTTTGTCTGATTTTGCTTCCGTTTAGTCGTAAATTACAATTTTGTATCAATAATTACAATAATTTTGAAAAAAAAAACAAATTGAAGCTATTTGATACACTGTATTACAAAGCCTTAGGAAGTAGCAGAAAAGAAAATATACGTAGCACACTATACAACAACCAACTGTTGCCCATTTGTGAAGCATCCGCTTTCACCTGTTACGACTCTATGGTCTAAGAAAAATGTAACAGAAAGAAAGTGAAACCAACAAATCAAGTAAAAATCAACAAGCAATTTATTACTAGATAATTAAAATGAAAAATCAAAAAGTCACTCACAGTAATGTGTTTTGAAATCCTAATAATCCAGTAAGAATGATTGTTCTAATCACAAGTCCTAAATATAGAATGTTCCGAATTCACGGCTGTGTCCTTGAATGTTATGATGTGCTAATGGTCTCCAAAGTCCTGATGTACTAGTAATCTTGATGTGCTGATGTCAAAATGAAGTATTCCAAAATCTCTGAATAAGTTCACTTAAATTCCAAAATCATTAATTAAAAATCCAAAATCCAAAAGTTTATGAGCACTGTTATAATCCAATGAATATTTAAAATAATTCCTCTCTTAGAATTTGGAATGAATTTTCACAACTGTAATAGCTCTTTACAAGACTGATGGTAATGTCAAAACTGAATACATGTCCACCAAACATGGCAGATATAAAGATTGGTCACATGACAGAATGTTCTAGAACATGAGTCATCTTAATGGAATTCTACTTGTAAACAACAATCAACCTTGACCTTCAAATTGAGAAAACATATTGATCAAAACAACCTAATTCAAAGACACTAGTTAAACATGTTTTTCCTGATAACATTAAGATTTAAGCAAATATTAAAGTGAAGAAACATTTATAATTTCCTAAAATATTTATAATATTATATAAACATCATACATAACACACCGAAGTTGTGAGAAATAATATATATGTTTTTATTACGGTTAGAAGAAACGCGTATTTCTTCATATTAAGCAATATGTGTACATTATTTTTAATATAATAAAGATGATTCTGAGAAACCAACAAGGAAACAAATGGCAGAAAAGTGCACCAAAAATAATTGTAAATTGTTTCTGTTTTAGCTGACCACGCTGATTCAAAAGGAATTGGTGTATGGATTACGGCTGCGAGATTTTGTTTACATTCTACCATGATCCGATCGTACAAAACTGATCAATCTTGGACTTCTGACATTCTGAAACTTCATCTTGATAAGCGTACATGTAGGTAACTTAATGTGGCATGAAACACGATGCCTTACTGTATTTATTTATGTTTGTGTTCCAAATTAGCAATATTGACTTGTTTCTTTAACACAATGTACATAATCCTTGTCGCCGATAACGAAAATCCATTTCCAAATCAACTACGGTTGAAAAATAATGAATGTATGCAAATTTACATATATGAAACTATTTGTCAAGAGGTTTTATATATTTAATTGAAACAATGTGTTAAACGGTAAAACAGAAGTTCTTTAATGCAGTTTTTGATAAAATAATTAATTGTTGTAAACAGAATAATGGCCAGCAACGATTTTGTATCTCAAGATGATATCGTTGAAATATTTGATTTCAGATGGAAAAGATATTGAAGTGGGATGGAAATGTGTAAAGACACATTTTACTACGTTTCATCTCGACTGTTGAGTCATTTCAAGTGAGATAGATCGATATGTCTTCTTCTCTAGATTTTTATCTAATATAGCACATACCAAGGTGTTTTTAATGACAAAAGCCATTAACAAAAGATTTTAATTTCATTTTATTTCAACGTTTGGCTAGCTGGAAAAGTGAGGTATGCTTGTACCTACTACTGTAATGGCTCAGTGGTTATCGGTGACTGTTCAAATTCCTCCGCTGTCGACACTATTTGTGTGTCTGTTAAGTTCTATCTAAAAATGGTTACACAATATGCAATGCACATAGAACTACAGAGATACAAAATTAAGAGAAATAAATAAAGAGAGATTTGTGGAAAACAAAATAAATTATTACTTTAAAAGTATGGTGATTACCTACCGTACTCATTGGAAAAGACAAGAGAACAATAACTTTAGAGTTTATCAACATGCATAATTATGGGTACAGAACAAAAAAGAAAATACAACAATTATTATAATATCGATTTGATTAAAATATGAAAATTCTTACAAATGTTACAAGTCAATATATTCTCTGGCGATTGAAATTACGTTTAAGAAAGTCTAAATTTAAAATGAATAACTGAAAATGAAATGTTTTATATTGTCTTACACAATATTACGTCACCTAAAGGTTTTTCTTGGATACACGCTCCGTATGACGTTTTAAAAGTATTTATTTCTAAAGTTGCATGACAAACAATGTTAAAATAACTCAAAAGTGTGTCAAAAGTTAAGTAAAGAAATTAAAATTCTTAATATATATATATATATATATAAATATATATAAATAAATATATAATATATATATAAATAAATATATATATATATATAAATATATATAAATAAATATAATATATATATATATATAAATATATATATATATATATATATATATATATATATATATCTATATATATATATATATTTCAGCTCGTGATTATCCCTATTTCAAATTATTAGTTTTGTCATTCTCAGACAAAGAAAACAATTCTCGGCCCAGCAGCACCAGCAAGATTTCAACAGAAGTTATTACACTTGCAGGTAATTGCAGCTTAGAAGATAGTAGCAGATGTGTAGTAGAACATAGGTTTAAATTACAATATGTTTATTTTATAACGGCCCTCTTTTGTTTAAATTTTAGTACTTCTTGCTATTTAATGGGTAATATTACGAAATATTTTAGGGATTGTACATATATGGAAGATTGCTAAGTTGCAAGTAGTTTTATTAACCGTATTCGAGACCAAGCTTCATACGTATAATTATTGCTGCAAAATGCGCATAAAATAAAATTAGTCTAACTCTAGTTAAACAAACTGTGAGAAACAAGCAAACAACAATAAAAAAGGAACATAACCGTAGCTTTCAGCATATTTGCTTAGATCTGGTTAACTAAACAATGTTACATACATTTTGTTTTACAAAAAAAATAATCGGGCTGGTTAGGTGAAAGAATGTATTGAGCGGTTATTTTGAATTAGTGCGATAGGGATCGTTAGTAACAGTATTTCCAATGACATAAATGCAAACTCTTTTTGCAAACGCACTAATACCAAAAATAGTTTTCCTTCATTCAAAATAAGGATTACACATTCACGACATTAATTTCACACTTATGCGCTTTTTTTGTGCTTCATATTCGTATAATTTATCAGTACGCATTTCTAAAATGCACATTGGTTTTTCATGCCGGTTACTGCAAAACATTGCCCAAATACATAATATATATACTTATTCTTATCTCAAATGACAAAACACGTGAGAACATCCCACTAATTCCTTATGCACAAGAATTAAGTGACACGGGTTCAATTCCTGCTTCGGATGATGTGTAAGTTCCTAGCCTATTTGATTATATTGGTGCCATTTACATCAATTTATTACATATGATCGTGTATTCATACATACACCTTAGGATTCGGGGAAAAGACATTACATAATTAAATTGTTGTTTCTTCTTACTGGACCGTATAAGCCTTCAGAGTATATCTAATTCAGCAGTGAATGCCTACTTTAGACAAAGCACATTCAGAGCTTTAGATAAGAGGGATATCAATCGAGGAGCAAAGTCATATTTCAACATGCAGCATCACTTAACAAAAGTAATGATAATGATGCGTTACGATCTGAAAACTAACCTGCAATTTGTTTTCAATATCTGGAAACAAGGAAAGCTCAAGTTGTTTCCTAGATACTAGGAACATTTTAACGATATTTTCAAATACAGTAATAATTCCTACTACTGCTGACACGACCGTAATACTGTAATATTGGTAATGCAGCGAAGCATCGATCAAATATGCCAGGTTTGAGAAAATATGGAAACGAGCAACATTGTTATGCAAACTTTATTAAAACAAAACTGTGTTTTTCATCCCTAGACTTTATTAATTGCATTTATCTCGTTCCAATTTTAAACGAGGAGAATTGTTAATTATATATTTACGTCCTGGAATTTACTGCAGAGCGGTTTTAGGGGACACGTTATTATTGATAGCATGTCTGCATTGCATATGATTTTCTTAAGTTTGGCCAATGAAATGGACGAGAAATTGCTTTAAATAGCTTTTCCGGGTCCTTTCCCACTGGGTCTATCTGTTCCTATAGGTCACAGACATCTAGTTCAATTCCAATTGACCATAAAATGCTTCATCACCAAAAGAGGACGTGCTACAATATCTATTTTTTATCGCAGGTTATAGTGTCTTCGTGAAAATTCATACATCTAGATAATTCTGGTTATTTTTTTTAGAGGCAGGTTAAAACGTAAAAGAAAATATATAAATATATTACTTTTGGGAATTCTTGTTTCTTATTACTAGATTGTAGAAGCTTTCAGAATATATCCAGATCAGCACTAGATGCCTACAATTGATAAGAAACATTTAGAGCTTTAGCTAAATGGGGTCTCAATCGAGGAGCAAAGTCATAGTGCTATATATGCTTCGTATCATAAGATACACACACACACACACACACACATATATATATATATATATATATATATATATATATATATATATATATATATATATATATATATATATATATATAATATTACTCTAAAAACTTAGAGAATAAGATAATATACCATCAGCAAACGAGCTTGCATGTTTTTGCAAAACTCGAAACAAGCAAATATCAAGTTTTTCTACTAATACTATGAACACGTTAACGACATGTTCAAATACACTAATAATTCCTACTAGTACAGAAACGAACGGGAAACATTCATCAAATGGTTCTTCGTTAAAAAAGGTCTGCTACGATTGTGTTATACAGTTGAATTTAGTCCCATTTTTCCTTCCGCCTTCAAAACTATTGACTTGTTCAACACTCAACCTCTGATTCAGTAATGATATGTACCTGCCAGTCTATGGTCTTGCCTCATAGCAATTATAAGTGACATGTTTTTATATTGTGCTATTTTTCCCATTATAATGCTAAAAGAGCTTCTTTGCTGTCTAAGCTATAATAGTTTCCCAATAACACCTAATACACTATCGATATTTAACTTGAAAGAAGAACACAACATTAGAATCCAGATAGATAGATTCCAGAAAACTTATCGAAATCCGACCTTGCTATTTGAAGGAGAACATTTGAAACACCACATTATACCAATTGTGTATTAAGTGATGAAGGTAAGAGATAGAGAGATAAAGAGAGATAGAGAGAGGGGGGGAGACAGAGAGATAGGGGGGAGAGAGAGAGTAGTGTGTAATGAAGGAAACTGAATAAAATGTGTGTCTTTCAATTTTCAGAGACATCGTATGATACACCTTCACTGGTGACAGAGTCAGTTTATTTTGTGCTGAATATTTCAGTTTCATCGACGGTTCAGGCAGCAGCTACCTCTACGCATGAAGCTGAAACAAGTGTGTCAAGCGTTGGGAATGGTGAAAGAGGTCGGTACTGTAATATAAGTAATGCAGCGAAGATGGTGTTAATATTCTGATACATTATAGCAACATTTAGGTTCGAGCCATTTATATTCCAGCATCGATTAAATATGCCCGCTTTGAGAAAATATGGAAAAGAACAACATTGTTATGTAAACTTTATTAAAACAAAACTGTGTTTTTCATCCGTAGCCTTTATTAATTGCATTTATCTAGTTCCAATTTTAAACGAGGAGAATTGTTAATTATGTATTTACGTCCTAGAATTTACGGCAGAGCGGTTTTATGGGACACGTATTATTGATAGCATGTCTACATTGCATATGATTTTCTTAAGCAATTCCTGGATACATTATTTGAAATCCAGCGTGAATAAAAATTGGTGTTGTTAATAAAAGCATCACAACATTTACACAAGAGCCAACTTAGTTCTAATATAACGAATAAATATAACCAAACTGGCCGATTTAATGGACGAGAAAGGGCTTTTACATAGCTTATCCGGGTCCTTTCCCACTGGGTCTATCTGTTGCAATAGGTCACAGACATCTAGTTCAATTCCCATACACCGTGAAATCCTTCATCACCAAAAGAGGACGTGCTACCATATCTATTTTGTATCGCAGGTTATAGTCACTTTGTGAAGATGCATACATCTAGATAATTCTGAATTCTGATTACGGGTTTTAGGGATAGGTTAAAACGTAAAAGAAGAAAATATATTACTTTTGGAAATTATTGTTTCTCCTGTCTATATTGTAGAAGCCTTAAGAATATGTAAACGTCAGGACTATATGCCTCCAATAGACAATAAACATTTAGAGCTTTAGATAAGTTGGGTGTTAATCGAGGAGGAAAGTCGATATTTAATTTGAATGAAGAACACAACATTATAATCCTGATATATAGTTTAAAGAAAAATTATAGAAATTCGACATTGGTATTTTAAGGAGAACATTTGAACTCTCATTACACTTATTGTGTTTTAAGTGATGAAGGAGAGAGAGACAGAGACAGAGACAGAGAGAGTTGTGTGTAATGAAGGAAACTGAATAAAATGTGTGTGTCTTTCAATTTGTCAGAGACATCGTATGATACACCTTCACTGGTGACAGAGTCAGTTTTTCTTGAGCTGAATATTTCAGTTTCATCGACGGTTCACGCAGCAGCTACCTCTATGCATGAAGCTGAAACAAGTGTTTCAAGCGTTGGGAATGGTGAAAGTGGTCGGTACTGTAATATAAGTAATGCAGCGAAGATGGTGTTAATATTCTGATACATTATAGCAACACATAGGTTCGAGCCATTTATATTCCAGCATCGATTAAATATGCCCGGTTTGAAAAAATGTAGAAAAGAGCAACATTTTTGTGCAAACTCAATTAAAAAAAATCTTTATTTTTCATCCCTAGCCTTAATTAATTGCATTTATCTCGTTCCAATTTTAAAATAGGAGAATTGTTAATTATATATTTACGTCCTGGAATTTACGGCAGAGCAGTTTAGGGGGACACGTATTATTGATAGCAAGCTTGCATTGAATATGATTTTCTTAAGCAATTCCTGGATATATTATTGAAATCCAGCGTGAATAAAAATTGGTGTTGTTAATAAAAGCATCACAACATTTACACAAGGGACAACATAGTCCTAACATAACGAAGAAATATAACCAAACTGGCCGATTTAATGGACGAGAAAGGGCTTTTACATAGCTTATCCGGGTTCTTTCCCATTGGGAATATCTGTTCCTATAGGTCTCAGACATCTAATTCAATTCCCATAGACCGTTAAATGCTTTATCATCAAAAGAGGACGTGCTACCATATCTATTTTGTATCGCAGGTTACAGTCACTTCGTGAAAATGCGTACATCTAAATAATTCTGAACTCTTGTTACGTGTTTTTGAGGTAGGTTAAAACGTAAAAGAAGAAAATATATTACTTTTGGGAATTATTGTTTCTTCTTACTATATTGTAGAAGCCTTCAGAATATGTAAACGTCAGGACTAAATGCCTCCATTGGACAATAAACATTTGAAGCTTTAGATAAGTTGGGTCTCAATCGAGGAGCAAAGTCGATATTTAATTTGAATGAAGAACACAACATTAGCATTCTGATAGATAGTTTAAAGAAAAATTATCGAAATTCGACATTGCTATTGCAAGGAGAACATTTGAAAGACTACATTATACTCATTGTGTGTTAAGTGATGAAGGAGAGATAGAGAGAGAGACAGAGAAAGTAGCGTGTAATGAAGAAAAATGAATTAAATGTGTGTGTCTTTCAATTTGTCAGAGACATCGTATGATACACCTTCACTGGTGACAGAGTCAGTTTATTTTGTTCCTGAATATTTCAGTTTCATCGACGGTTCAGGCAGCAGCTTCCTCCACGCATGAAGCTGAAACAAGTGTGTCAAGCGTTGGGAATAGTGAAAGAGGTCAGTACTGTAATATAAGTAATGCAGCGAAGATAGTGTTAAGATTCTGATACACAATAGCAACACTTAGGTTCGAGCCATTTATATTCCAGCATCGATTAAATATGCCCGCTTTGAGAAAATATGGAAAAGAGCTACATTATTATGCAAACTTTATTAAAACAAAACTGTGTTTTTCATCCCTAGCCTTTATTAATTGCATTTATCTCGTTCCAATTTTAAACGAGGAGAATTGTTAATTATATATTTACGTCCTGGAATTTACGGCAGAGCGATTTTGGGGGACACGTAATATTGATAGCATGTCTGCATTGAATATGATTTTCTTAAGCAATTCCTGGATATATTATTTGAAATCCAGTGTGAATACAAATTGGCATTGCTAATAAAAGCATCACACCATTTACGCAAGAGCCTACTTAGTCCTAACATAACGAAGAAATATAACCAACCTTGCCGATTTAATGGACGAGAAAGAGCTTTTACATAGCTTATCTTGGTCCTTTCCCACTGGGTCTATCTGTTCCTATAGGTCACAGACATCTAGTTCAATTCCCATACACCGTGCAATGCTTCATCACCAAAAGAGGACGTGCTACCATATCTATTTTGTATCGCAGGTTATAGTCACTTCGTGAAAATGCATACATCTAGATAATTCTGAATTCTGGTTACGGTTTTTAAAGGTAGGTTAAAACGTAAAAGAAGAAAATATATTACTTTTGGGAATTATTGTTTCTTCTTACTATATTGTAGAAGTCTTCAGTATATGTAAACGTCAGGACTACATGCCTCCATTGGACAATAAACATTTGGAGCTTTAGATAAGTTGGGTCTTAATCGAGGAGCAAAGTCGATATTTAATTTGAATGAAAAACACAACATTAGCATCCTGAGAGATAGTTTGAAGAAACATTATCGAAATTCGACATTGCTATTTGAAGGAGAACATTTGAAAGACTACATTATACTTATTGTGTGTTAAGTGATGAAGGAGAGAGAGAGAGAAAGAGAGAGAGAGAGAGAGAGAGAGAGAGAGCGAGTGACAGAGAGAGAGACAGAGACAGAGAGAGTTGTGTGTAATGATGGTAACTTAATAAAATGTGTGTGTCTTTCAATTTGTCAGAGACATCGTATGATACACCTTCACTGGTGACAGAGTCAGTTTATTTTGTGCTGAATATTTCAGTTTCATCGACGGTTCAGGCAGCAGCTACTTCTACGCTTGAATCTGAAACAAGTGTGTCAAGCGTTGGGAATAGTGAAAGAGGTCGGTACTGTAATATAAGTAATGCAGCGAAGATAGTGTTAATATTCTGATACATTATAGCAAAACTTAGGTTCGAGAAATTGATATTCCAGCATCGATCAAATATGCCCGGTTTGAGAAAATATAGAAAAGAACAACATTGTTATGTAAACTTTATTAAAAAATAACTGTGTTTTTCATCCCTAGCCTTTATTAATTGCATTTATCTCGTTCCAATTTTAAACGAGGAGAATTGCTAATTATATATTTACGTCCTGGAATTTACGGTAGAGCGGTTTTGGGGTACACGTATTATTGATAGCATGTCTGCATTGAATATTATTTTCTTAAGCAATTCCTAGATACATTATTTGAAATCCAGTGTGAATAAAAATTGGTGTTGTTAATAAAAGCATCATAAGATTTACACAAAAGCCAACTTAGTGCTAATATAACGAATAAATATAACCAAACTGGCCGATTTAATGGACGAGAAAGGGCTTTTACATAGCTTATCCGGGTCTTGCCCACTGGGTATATCTGTTCCTATAGGTCACATACATCTAGTTCAATGCCGATACACCGTGAAATGCTTCATCACCAAAAGAGGACGTGCTACCATATATATTTTGTATCGCAGGTTATAGTCACTTTGTGAAGATGCATACATCTAGATAATTCTGAATTCTGGTTACGGTTTTTAGAGATAGGTTAAAACGTAAAAGAAGAAAATATATTACTTTTGGGAATTATTGTTTCTCCTTACTATATTGTAGAAGCCTTAAGAATATATAAACGTCAGGACTAAATGCCTCCGTTGGACAATAAACATTTAGAGCTTTAGATAAGTTGGGTGTTAATCGAGGAGGAAAGTCGATATTTAATTTGAATGAATAACACAACATTATAATCCTGATAGATAGTTTAAAGAAAAATTTTCGAAATTCGACATTGGTATTTTAAGGAGAACATTTGAAATCTCATTATACTTATTGTGTGTTAAGTGATGAAGGAGAGAGAGAGAGACAGAGACAGAGAGAGTTGTGTGTAATGAAGGAAACTGAATACATTGTGTGTGTCTTTCAATTTGTCAGAGACATCGTATGATACACCTTCACTGGTGACAGAGTCAGTTTATTTTGTGCTGAATATTTCAGTTTCATCGACGGTTCAGGCAGCAGCTTCCTCCACGCATGAAGCTGAAACAAGTGTGTCAAGCGTTGGGAATAGTGAAAGAGGTCGGTACTGTAATATAAGTAATGCAGCGAAGATAGTGTTAATATTCTGATACATTATAGCAACACTTAGGTTCGAGCCATTTATATTCCAGCATCGATTAAATATGCCCGGTTTGAGAAAATATGGAATATAGCAACATTGTTTTGCAAACGCTATTACAACAAATCTTTATTTTTCATCCCTAGCCTTTATTAATTGCATTTATCTCGTTCCAATTTTAAACGAGGAGAATTGTTAATTATATATTTACGTCCTGGAATTTACGGCAGAGCGGTTTTGGGGGACACATATTATTGATAGCAAGCTTGCATTGAATATGATTTTCTTAAGCAATTCCTGGATATATTATTTGAAATCCAGTGTGAATAAAAATTGGTGTTGTTAATAAAAGCATCACAACATTTACACAAGAGACAACATAGTCCTAACATAACGAAGAAATATAACCAAACTGGCCGATTTAATGGACGAGAAAGGGCTTTTACATAGCTTATCCGGGTTCTTTCCCATTGGGAATATCTGTTCCTATAGGTCTCAGACATCTAATTCAATTCCCATAGACCGTTAAATGCTTTATCATCAAAAGAGGACGTGCTACCATATCTATTTTGTATTGCAGGTTACAGTCACTTCGTGAAAATGCGTACATCTAAATAATTCTGAATTCTTGTTACGTGTTTTTGAGGTAGGTTAAAACGTAAAAGAAGAAAATATATTACTTTTGGGAATTATTGTTTCTTCTTACTATATTGTAGAAGCCTTCAGAATATGTAAACGTCAGGACTACATGCCTCCATTGGACAATAAACATTTGAAGCTTTAGATAAGTTGGGTCTCAATCGAGGAGCAAAGTCGATATTTAATTTAAATGAAGAACACAATATTAGCATCCTGATAGACAGTTTAAAGAAAAATATCGAAATACGACATTGCTATGACAAGGAGAACATTTTAAAGACTACATTATACTTATTGTGTGTTAAGTGATGAAGGAGAGAGAGAGAGAGAGAGAGAGAGAGAGAGAGAGAGAGAGAGAGAGAGAGAGAGAGAGAGACGGACAGAGAGACAGAGAGAGTTGTGTGTAATGATGGAAACTGAATAAAATGTGTGCATCTTTCAATTTGTCAGAGACATCGTATGATACACCTTCACTGGTGACAGAGTCAGTTTATTTTGTGATGAATATTTCAGTTTCATCGACGGTTCGGGCAGCAGCTACCTCTACGCATGAAGCTGAAACAAGTGTGACAAGCGTTGTTAATAGTGAAAGAGGTCGGTACTGTAATATAATTAATGCAGCGAAGATAGTGTTAATATTCTGATACATTTTAGCAAAACTTACGTTCGAGAAATGTATATTTCAGCATCGATTAAATATGCCCGGTTTGAGAAAATATGGACAAGAACAACATTGTTATGTAAACTTTATTAAAACAAAACTGTGTTTTTCATCCCTAGCCTTTATTAATTGCATTTATCTCGTTCCAATTTTAAAAGAGGAGAATTGTTAATTATATATTTACGTTCTGGAATTCACGGCAGAGCAGATTTATGGGACACATATTGTTGATAGCATGTCTCCATTGAATATGATTTTCTTAAGCAATTCCTGGATACATTATTTGAAATCCAGTGTGAATAAAAATTGGTGTTGTTAATAAAAGCATGCGAAGCTTTACACAAGAGCCAACATGGTCTAAACATAACGAGAAATATAACCAAACTGGCCGATTTAATGGACGAGAAAGGGCATTTATATAGCTTCTCTGGGTCCTTTTCCACTGGGTCTATCTGTTCCTATAGGTCACAGGCATCTAGTTCAATTCCGATACATCGAGAAATGCTTCATCACCAAAAGAGGACGTGCTACCATATCTATTTTGTATCGCAGGTTATAGTCACTTCGTGAAAATGCGTACATCTAGATAATTCTGAATTCTTGTTACGTGTTTTAGAGGTAGGTTAAAACGTAAAAGAAGAAAATATATTACTTTTGGGAATTATTGTTTCTTCTTACTATATTGTAGAAGCCTTCAGAATACGTAAACGTCAGGACTAAATGCCTCCATTGGACAATAAACATTTGGAGCTTTAGATAAGTTGGGTCTTAATCGAGGAGCAAAGTCGATATATAATTTGAATGAAGAACACAACATTAGCATTCTGATAGATAGTTTAAAGAAAAATTATCAAAATTCGACATTGCTATTTGAAGGAGAACATTTGAAAGACTACATTATACTTATTGTGTGTTAAGTGATGAAGGGGAGAGAGAGCGAGAGAGACAGAGAAAGTAGCGTGTAATGAAGAAAAATGAATTAAATGTGTATGTCTTTCAATTTGTCATAGACATCGTATGATACACCTTCACTGGTGACAGAGTCAGTTTATTTTGTGCTGAATATTTCAGTGTCATCGACGGTTCAGGCAGCAGCTTACTCCATCCATGAAGCTGAAACAAGTGTGTCAAGCGTTGGGAATAGTAAAAGAGGTCAGTAATGTAATATAAGTAATGCAGCGAAGATAGTGTTAAGATTCCTGATACACAATAGCAACACTTAGGTTCGACCCATTTATATTCCAGCATCGATCAAATATGCTCGGTTTGAGAAAATATGGAAAAGAGCTACATTATTATGCAAACTTTATTAAAACAAAACTGTGTTTTTCATCCCTAGCCTTTATTAATTGCATTTATCTAGTTCCAATTTTAAACGAAGAGAATTGTTAATTATATATTTACGTCCTGGAATTTACGGCAGAGCGATTTTGGGGGACACGAATTATTGATAGCATGTCTGCATTGAATATGATTTTCTTAAGCAATTGATGGATACATTATTTGAAATCCAGTGTGAATACAAATTGGCATTGCTAATAAAAACTGGACACCATTTACGCAAGAGCCTACTTGGTCCTAACATAACGAAGAAATATAACCAAACTGGCCGATTTAATTGACGAGTAAGAGCTTTTACATAGCTTATCTTGGTCCTTTTCCACTGGGTATATCTGTTCCTATAGGTCACAGACATCTAGTTCAATTCCCATACACCGTGCAATGCTTCATCACCAAAAGAGGACGTGCTACCATATCTATTTTGTATCGCAGGTTATAGTCACTTCGTGAAAATGCATACATCTAGATAATTCTGAATTCTGGTTACGGTTTTTAAAGGTAGGTTAAAACGTAAAAGAAGAAAATATATTACTTTTGGGAATTATTGTTTCTTCTTACTATATTGTAGAAGTCTTCAGTATATGTAAACGTCAGGACTACATGCCTCCATTGGACAATAAACATTTGAAGCTTTAGATAAGTTGGGTCTTAATCGAGGAGCAAAGTCGATATTTAATTTGAATGAAAAACACAACATTAGCATCCTGATAGATAGTTTAAAGAAACATTATCGAAATTCGACATTGCTATTTGAAGGAGAACATTTGAAAGACTACATTATACTTATTGTGTGTTAAGTGATGAAGGAGAGAGAGAGAGCGAGAGAGACAGAGAGAGAGTTGTGTGTAATGAAGGAAACTGAATAAAATGTGTGTGTCTTTCAATTTGTCATAGACATCGTATGATACACCTTCACTGGTGACAGAGTCAGTTTATTATATGCCGAATATTTCAGTTTTATCGACGGTTCAGGCAGCAGCTACCTCTACGCATGAAGCTGAAACAAGCTTGTCAAGCGTTGGGAATAGTGAAAGAGGTCGGTACTGTAATATAAGTAATGCAGCGAAGATAGTGTTAATATTCTGATACATTTTAGCAAAACTTACGTTCGAGCCATTTATATTCCAGACTCGATTAAATATGCCCGGTTTGAGAAAATATGGAAAAGAACAACATTGTTATGTAAACTTTATTAAAACAAAACTGTGTTTTTCATCCCTAGCCTTTATTAATTGCATTTATCTCGTTCCAATTTTAAACGAGGAGAATTGTTAATTATATATTTACGTCCTGGAATTTACGGCAGTGCGTTTTTATGGGACACGTCTTATTGATAGCATGTCTGCATTGAATATGATTTTCTTAAGCAATTCCTAGATACATTATTTGAAATCCAGTGTGAATAAAAATTGGTGTTGTTAATAAAAGCATGAGAAGATTTACGCAGGACATAACTCAGTCCTAACAATACGAGGAAATATAACCAAACTGGCCGATTTAATAGACGAGAAAGGGCTTTTACATAGCTTCTCCGGGTCCTTTCCCACTGGTTCTATCTGTTCCTATAGGTCACAGACATCTAGTTCAATTCCCATACACCGTGAAATGCCTCATCACCAAAAGAGGACGTGCTACCATATATATTTTGTATCGCAGGTTATACTCACTTCTTGAAAATGCGTACATCTAGATAATTCTGAATTATTGTTACATGTTTTAGAGGTAGGTTAAAACGTAAAAGAAGAAAATATATTACTTTTGGGAATTATTGTTTCTTCTTACTATATTGTAGAAGCCTTCAGAATATGTAAACGTCAGGACTACATGCCTCCATTGGACAATAAACATTTGAAGCTTTAGATAAGTTGGGTCTCAATCGAGGAGCAAAGTCGATATTTAATTTGAATGAAGAACACAACATTAGCATTCTGATAGATAGTTTAAAGAAAAATTATCGAAATTCGACATTGCTATTGCAAGGAGAACATTTGAAAGACTACATTATACTCATTGTGTGTTAAGTGATGAAGGAGAGATAGAGAGAGAGACAGAGAAAGTAGAGTGTAATGAAGAAAAATGAATTAAATGTGTATGTCTTTCAATTTGTCATAGACATCGTATGATACACCTTCACTGGTGACAGAGTCAGTTTATTTTGTGCTGAATATTTCAGTGTCATCGACGGTTCAGGCAGCAGCTTACTCCATCCATGAAGCTGAAACAAGTGTGTCAAGCGTTGGGAATAGTAAAAGAGGTCAGTAATGTAATATAAGTAATGCAGCGAAGATAGTGTTAAGATTCCTGATACACAATAGCAACACTTAGGTTCGACCCATTTATATTCCAGCATCGATCAAATATGCTCGGTTTGAGAAAATATGGAAAAGAGCTACATTATTATGCAAACTTTATTAAAACAAAACTGTGTTTTTCATCCCTAGCCTTTATTAATTGCATTTATCTAGTTCCAATTTTAAACGAAGAGAATTGTTAATTATATATTTACGTCCTGGAATTTACGGCAGAGCGATTTTGGGGGACACGAATTATTGATAGCATGTCTGCATTGAATATGATTTTCTTAAGCAATTGATGGATACATTATTTGAAATCCAGTGTGAATACAAATTGGCATTGCTAATAAAAACATGACACCATTTACGCAAGAGCCTACTTGGTCCTAACATAACGAAGAAATATAACCAAACTGGCCGATTTAATGGACGAGTAAGAGCTTTTACATAGCTTATCTTGGTCCTTTTCCACTGGGTATATCTGTTCCTATAGGTCACAGACATCTAGTTCAATTCCCATACACCGTGCAATGCTTCATCACCAAAAGAGGACGTGCTACCATATCTATTTTGTATCGCAGGTTATAGTCACTTCGTGAAAATGCATACATCTAGATAATTCTGAATTCTGGTTACGGTTTTTAAAGGTAGGTTAAAACGTAAAAGAAGAAAATATATTACTTTTGGGAATTATTGTTTCTTCTTACTATATTGTAGAAGTCTTCAGTATATGTAAACGTCAGGACTACATGCCTCCATTGGACAATAAACATTTGGAGCTTTAGATAAGTTGGGTCTTAATCGAGGAGCAAAGTCGATATTTAATTTGAATGAAAAACACAACATTAGCATCCTGATAGATAGTTTAAAGAAACATTATCGAAATTCGACATTGCTATTTGAAGGAGAACATTTGAAAGACTACATTATACTTATTGTGTGTTAAGTGATGAAGGAGAGAGAGAGAGCGAGAGAGACAGAGAGAGAGTTGTGTGTAATGAAGGAAACTGAATAAAATGTGTGTGTCTTTCAATTTGTCATAGACATCGTATGATACACCTTCACTGGTGAC
The DNA here is from genome assembly GCA_029931535.1 of Margaritifera margaritifera. NCBI lineage: Eukaryota > Metazoa > Mollusca > Bivalvia > Unionida > Margaritiferidae > Margaritifera > Margaritifera margaritifera. The sequence continues at coordinate 1,176,826 of JAQPZY010001205.1, forward strand.
AGAGTCAGTTTATTATATGCCGAATATTTCAGTTTTATCGACGGTTCAGGCAGCAGCTACCTCTACGCATGAAGCTGAAACAAGTTTGTCAAGCGTTGGGAATAGTGAAAGAGGTCGGTACTGTAATATAAGTAATGCAGCGAAGATAGTGTTAATATTCTGATACATTTTAGCAAAACTTACGTTCGAGCCATTTATATTTCAGACTCGATTAAATATGCCCGGTTTGAGAAAATATGGAAAAGAACAACATTGTTATGTAAACTTTATTAAAACAAAACTGTGTTTTTCATCCCTAGCCTTTATTAATTGCATTTATCTCGTTCCAATTTTAAACGAGGAGAATTGTTAATTATATATTTACGTCCTGGAATTTACGGCAGTGCGTTTTTATGGGACACGTCTTATTGATAGCATGTCTGCATTGAATATGATTTTCTTAAGCAATTCCTAGATACATTATTTGAAATCCAGTGTGAATAAAAATTGGTGTTGTTAATAAAAGCATGAGAAGATTTACGCAGGACATAACTCAGTCCTAACAATACGAGGAAATATAACCAAACTGGCCGATTTAATAGACGAGAAAGGGCTTTTACATAGCTTCTCCGGGTCCTTTCCCACTGGTTCTATCTGTTCCTATAGGTCACAGACATCTAGTTCAATTCCCATACACCGTGAAATGCCTCATCACCAAAAGAGGACGTGCTACCATATATATTTTGTATCGCAGGTTATACTCACTTCTTGAAAATGCGTACATCTAGATAATTCTGAATTATTGTTACATGTTTTAGAGGTAGGTTAAAACGTAAAAGAAGAAAATATATTACTTTTGGGAATTATTGTTTCTTCTTACTATATTGTAGAAGCCTTCAGAATATGTAAACGTCAGGACTACATGCCTCCATTGGACAATAAACATTTGAAGCTTTAGATAAGTTGGGTCTCAATCGAGGAGCAAAGTCGATATTTAATTTGAATGAAGAACACAACATTAGCATTCTGATAGATAGTTTAAAGAAAAATTATCGAAATTCGACATTGCTATTGCAAGGAGAACATTTGAAAGACTACATTATACTCATTGTGTGTTAAGTGATGAAGGAGAGATAGAGAGAGAGACAGAGAAAGTAGAGTGTAATGAAGAAAAATGAATTAAATGTGTGTGTCTCTCAATTTGTTAGAGACATCGTATGATACACCTTCACTGGTGACAGAGTCAGTTTATTATGTGCTGAATATTTCAGTTTCATCGACGGTTCAGGCAGCAGCTACCTCTACGCATGAAGCTGAAACAAGTGTGTCAAGCGTTGGGAATAGTAAAAGAGGTCGGTACTGTAACATAAGTAATGCAGTGAAGATAGTGTTAATATTCTGATACATTATAGCAACACTTAGGTTCGAGCCATTTATATTCCAGCATCGATTAAATATGCCCGGTTTGAAAAAATATGGAAAAGAGCAACATTGTTATGCAAACTTTATTAAAACAAAACTGTGTTTTTCATCCCTAGCCTTTATTAATTGGATTTATCTCGTTCCAATTTTATCTCGTTCCAATTTTAAACGAGGAGAATTGTTAATTATATATTTACGTCCTGGAATTTACGGCAGAGCGGTTTTGGGGGACACGTATTATTGATAGCATGTCTGCATTGAATATGATTTTCTTAAGCAATTCCTGGATACATTATTTGAAATCCAGTGTGAATAAAAATTGGTGTTGTTAATAATAGCATCACAACATTTACACAAGAGCCAACTTAGTCCTAGCATAACGAAGAAATATAACCAAACTGGCCGATTTAATGGACAGAAAGGGCTTTTACATAGCTTATCCGGGTCCTTTCCCACTGGGTCTATCTGTTCCGATAGGTCACAGACATCTAGTTCAATTCCCATACACCGTGAAATGCTTCATCATCAAAAGAGGACGTGCTACCATATCTATTTTGTATCGCAGGTTATAGTCACTTCGTGAAAATGCATACATCTAGATAATTCTGAATTCTGGTTACGGTTTTTAAAGGTAGGTTAAAACGTAAAAGAAGAAAATATATTACTTTTGGGAATTATTGTTTCTTCTTACTATTTTGTTGAAGTCTTCAAAATATGTAAACGTCAGGACTAAATGCCTCCATTGGACAATAAACATTTAGAGCTTAAGATAAGTTGGGTCTTAATCGAGGAGCAAAGTCGATATTTAATTTGAATGAAGAACGCAACATTGGCATCCTGATAGATAGTTTAAAGAAAAATTATCGAAATTTGACATTTCTATTTCATGGACAACATTTGAAAGACTACATTATTCTTATTGTGTATGAAGGAGAGAGAGAGAGAGAGAGAGAGAGAGAGAGAGAGAGAGAGAGAGAGAGAGAGAGAGAGAGAGAGAGAGAGACAGACAGACAGATAGAGTAGTGTGTATTGAATCAAACTGAATAAAATGTGTGTCTTTCACTTTTTCAGAGTCGTCGTATGATACACCTTCGTTGGTGACAGTGTCAGTTTATTTTGTGCTGAATATTTCAGTTTCATCGACGGTTCAGGCAGCAGCTTCCTCCACGCACGAAGCTGAAACAAGTGTATCAAGCGTTGGGAATAGTAAAAGAGGTCGGTACTGTAATATAAGTAATGCTGCGAAGATAGTGTTAATATTCTGATACATTATAGCAAAATTTAGGTTCGAGCCATTTATATTCCAGCAGCGTTGAAATATACAGTGTTTAAAAATAAAGAGACAAATGCATTTTTTATGCAATCTTTTAGTGAAACAATTGTGTATTGCTCATCCCTAGCCTTTATTCAGCTGCATTTATCTCGTTCCAGTTTTTAACGAGAAATATTGTTAATGATATATTTTGTGCTGTTATTTACGGCAGAGCGGTTTTATGGGACACACATTATTGAAAGCGATGCTGTGAAAATGCATTGCATTGCATTTTATTAAGCAATTCGAGGATAACTGATTAGAAATCCTGTGTGAATAGAAGTTATTGTTGTTGGTAAAAAAATCTAACATTTCCACAAGAGCCAGCTTAGTCCTAAACGTACAAAGAAATATGGCCAAATTGGCCGATAAAATGGGTGAAAAACGGCTTGTACGGATCGTATGATTGTCCTTTCAACTTTGTGTATCTGTTGCAATAGAGCACATACATCTTGGCAAATTCCCACAGATCGTAAATTGTTTCATCACCAATAGAAGACGTACTATAACAGCGATTCTTTTATCGCAGGTAAGGGTCACATCGTATAAATGAATACATCTATATAATTTTGGTTACTTTTTGTAGAGGCTGGTTACAATGCAAAAAATATAAGATATTACATATTGAAATTAATGTTTCTTCTTACTGGACCGTATAAGCCCTTAGAGTATATCTAATTCAGCAGTAAATGCCTACTTTGGACAAAGAACATTCACAGCTTTCGATAAGAGGGATATCAATCGAGGAGCAAAGTCATATTTCAATATGCTGCATCGCTTAACAAAAGTAATGATAATGATGCGTTACGATCTGAAAACTAACCTGCAATTTGTTTTCAATACCTGGAAACAAGGAAAGCTCATAATGGTTCTACGTGAAATGAAGGTCTGCAAGGTTAGAACTATACAGTTGAATTTAGTCCCACTTCCGCTTTCAAAAAGTATTAATATTCTGATACATTTGAGCGAACTTTATGTTCGAGCATTTTATATTCCATTATCGATAAAATATGCCCGGTTTCAGAAAATATGGAAAAGAGCACAATTTGAATGCAAACTTTAGTAAAACAATTGAGCATTTTTCATCCCTAACTTGTATTAATTGCATATATTTTATTCCAATGTTAAACGAGGAGAATTGTTAATGACATATTTACGTCCTAGAATTTACGCAGACCGGTTTTAGGGGACGCGTATTATTGATAGCATTGCTGCATTGCATATGATTTTCTTAAGCAATTCGTGGATACAATTTACACAAGAGCCAACTTGGTCCTTTAATTACAACGCATTGTGGCCAAACTGGCCTATGAAATGCGTGAGAAATGCCTTCTGCATGTCTTATCATGGTCCTTTCCACTGGGTGTGTATGTTGGAATAGGGCACATATATCTATTTAAATTACTATAGAATTTATCTTGCTTCATCACCAAACGAGGATGTACCGTAAGAGCCAATTTTTTTATTTTTTTTTTGCAGGTAATAGTCACTTCGTAAAAATAATACATATAGATCATGATGGTTACGTGTTGCATAGGTTGGATAAAACGGACAAACAAGAAAATAAAACTTTTGGGAATTGTTCTTTCTTCTTGCTTGACTCTAGTATCCTTCAGGGTATGTCCTGGTCAGGATGTAATATCACTTTACAAAATGAAGGAATAAGCTGATATACGACCAGAAAACTAGCTTGCATTTTTTGCAACAACTCAAATAAGGAAAGCTCAAGATGTTAAACATATGTTAACGACATTTTCAAATACAGTGATAATTTCTACTAGTACTTAAACTAACTGGAAACATCCAACAAATGGCTCTACGTTAAAAGAAGGTCTGCAAAATTTTGCATTCCACGGTTGATTTTAGTCCCAGTCCCCCTGCAGCCTTGAAACTAGATACAATGATGTTCTCAACGCTATACTTCTGGTTCAGTAATGACATATCAGGTTTTATCTTCTCTTGTTTTTAATACAACTACACCATTTTTCCCAAAAAATGAATAATATACTATAAATATTTAACTTAAATGAAGAAAAAAATGATAGAATCCAGATAGAAAGATTCCAGAAAAATGTATCAAAATTTGACATTAATATTTCAAGGGGAATATTTGAAAGACTACACTGTACTAATTGCATCATAAAGTGATGAACGTGAGATAAAGTAGTGTGCAACGAACAAAATTGACTAAATGAGTTTGTCTTTTAATTTGTCAGAAACAACTTATGACACACACTCGCAGGTGACAGAGTCAGTGTATTTTCCGCTGAATATTTCAGTCACATCGGCGATTCAGGCAGCCGCTACTTCTATGCATGAAGTTGAAACAAGGGTGTCAAGGGTTGGGAATAGTGAAAAAGGTCGGTACAGCAACATTAGTAATGCTGCAAAGATTGTGTTAACATTCTAATACATATTGGCAAACCTTATGTTTGAGCAATTTATTTTCTGGAATCGCTTATATATACCCGCTTTGAGAAAATAGAGACAAATACATTTGTATGCAATCTTTAATGAAACAATTGTACATTTTTCATCCCTAGCCTTTATTAAATTTTATTTATCTCGCTCCAATTTTGTCCTGGGAGAATTGTTTATATATTTATGTCCTGGAATTTATGACAGACCGGCTTTATGGGACATGTGCTATTGACAGCGCTGCCAGGAGAATTCATATCATTTTATTAAGTAATGTTTATTTCAAGGAGAACGTTTGAGAGACTACATTATTCTGATTGTGTCATCAAGTGAAAAACGTAAGTGAAAGTAGTGTGTAATGAACGAAACTGACTAAAATATGTTTTTCTTTCAATTTGTCAGAGACCACTTATGATACACTTTCACAGGTGAAAGACTGATTATATTTTCCGTTAAATATTTCAGTTTCATCGACGGTTCAGGCAGCAGCTACCTCTAAGAATGAGGCTCAAACAAGCGTGTCAAGCGTTGTGAATAGTGAAACAGGTCGGTACAGTAATAATAGTAATGCAGCAAGATAGTGTTAATATTCAAATATAGTTCAGCAACCCTTAATTTCGACTAATTTATAATATTAAATATAAATTTTTTGGGAATGTAGGCGAAAATGGAACATTTTTATGCAAACTTTTAGTAAAACAATTGTACATTTTTCATCCCTAGCATTTATTAATTGCATTTATCTCGTTGCAATTTTGAACTAGGAGAATTGTTAATGATATATTTATGTCCTGGAATTTACAGCATATCGGTTTTAAGGGACACAACTTTGCATAACATTTTCTTAAGCAATCCCTGGATACCTGATTTGAAATCAATTGTAAATAGAAATTAGTGTTGTTAGTAAAAAACAACAAAATTTACACAACAGCCAACTAAGTCCTAAAATTACAAGGACATATGGCAGTAATGGCCGAGAACGGGCTTGTATCTATCTTATCTAAGTCCTTTCCTGCTGGGTGTATCTGTGGCTAAAGTGCACTTAACATACAGTTAAATTCCCATAGACCGTAATTGCTCTATCAACAAATGAGGACGTACTATAACGGCCATTTTTATCGCAGGGAATAGTGACTTCGTAAAATCATACATCTTGATAAATCTGATTACTTTTTTTGAGGTAGGTTACAAAGGTGAAAAAAAGACAACATATAGTATATCTAGGTCCGAATGAAATGCGTAGTTTGGATAAAGAACATTCAGAGCTTTCGATAACATAGGTCTCAATCGAGGAGCATTCATATGTATGTTGTATATATATATATATATATATATATATATATATATATATATATATATATATATCACTTTACAAATTTAAAAAAGAGATGATTTACGATGAGCAAACTAGTTCTAATAATATTTATATTTTATAATTGTGCCTATTTTGCTGAACGTAACAGGAATTGTTGTCACCGAATGTTTAGTATAAACAGGTCATATTAGTTTAGTCAATGACTAGTTAGACGAACCGTGTGAGAAACTACTTTAAGTAAGCTAATACTTGAAGGTAACTGGATGCTGTTTTGGAGATTATTGGCGCCATATTTGTTTATGGTACCTCCTCATTGCTTAAGTGAACTGTTCAATGCTAGCATTTTTTTTAAGATATGTCATCGCGATGGAGAGTAGAAGAAGAAGAAGAAGAAGAAGAAGATATAAGAAGAGAAGTGAATTAGGCCCAAGTCTAAAAATATACCATAAGTAAAGGCAGATTTATTTCTTATGGTCACTGTGACGATATCAAATATTCTCACATTGATTCATTGCAATATCGCATCAGGATATGCACTATAATATACAATTATTCATCTTATTTTAAGATTGACTGATACTTTTTACCATGGTCAAGTCGTTATATAAAGTCAAGACGAGGAAAGGCTGGCAATACGACGTGACCTTGAACGTAATATATTGACATATGGAGAAGTGGACATTTTTAGCGTGATATAACATACTGTTAAAAATCACCTGTTTCAATTTCAACCAGGGACAATTTGACAAACTTTATTATAAAAGAAAGGTTTAATAAAATTGTTATCAAGGACTGCTTCTGGCTATTTAACCACTCAAAATATGGCATAGTCAGAAAGTCTTTTATTAAATGTATTTACCAGTCGCATATAAAATGACATTCACTGAGGTCGATGCCCCTAGAGAAATATCATTTGTTTTTCTTGTTTTGAGAAATCCTTGAATAGACCAATGTATAATTCTTTAATTATTGTAGTATATGTGTCACAAATTTCATTTCGCCTTGTAAGAATTAAACGGTTAAACAGTAATGAAATAATACTTAATTAAATTTGAACTGTTCATTAAGAAAATAGAACTTGTTGCGTAAAGTGAACACAACTATATAGTAGGGTTTAATTAGAATTAACTGGTGGTATTATTGGTAATAATTAGAGCCATAAAGCATACAGTTTTAACATCCAGGCCATTGCATGTGTCCACTTGACGGATGGCAATCAGCACAGGATATGAAAAACAAGAACAACATCGATAGATGCAGCAGCGGAAAAGCAGCATCAGCTCTTAATAATAGTCTGTTGGAAGTAATATATCTTTTACCACAGTACTAACAAGCAAAATAAGCTGATTTGGAATTAAACAACTGATTCACCTTACTTTCAGAAACTGGAAACAAAGGAAGCTCGAGACTACCTATTTACACAGTGAATATGTCTTCGACATTTTCAATTCTCGTAGCAATTACTACTACTACAGTGACACAGGAGAGATATTCAACAAATAATCCTACGTTGAAAGAAAGTATGCAAGGTTGGTATTGTACAATATAATTTAGTCCCCTCCAACTACAAAAAGTAAATATTGACTTGTTCCACGTTCAACATCTGAATCAATACAGATATGAATATTTGCTTGCGTTTCAGTGTATGTTTTTTGGTATATATCTATTTTAAGTGTTATGTATCTTTAATGTACCTTTTTGCAGTGTATTTTGTCTTTCACGGTAATTTTTATTTGACGCTCTGCCTCTGCAGTACACATTAACTGCAATACCCGATCGTACTGCTCTCGTTTTCGTTGTAAACATATATTGCCTCATTATTGCAATATTTTTACATTCATGACTGTCTGCGAACGTCCAAATATATTGCCTTTGGGCGGTCCTACATGATATTTGCGTAGTTCATACAGGTAGTAACCAGATTATTTCAACAGATTGATAGAAATAATAAAGAAGAATAAGACAAAGCAATTGTTAATAGGTTAGTCATAATTTTCCTTATTTTGGCCCACAATTTCTTGTTTCGCAAAGTAAACCCGATTCTGCTAGGACTGAGTTCACGACATAACATAATATAATTCCTTTTGCATACGCAAGTTTAAATTACAAGTTCGGTTGATCAAGGGACACAAAGACACGTTGTATCTATCTGTCTAAATCTGAAAAAATGACTTACACAGTTTAATAGTCCAAGATAAATGATAAACAAATAAGTTCATATATATGAATGATTAAAAAAAATTATTTTAGCAAATATTGCAAAACAAGGGAGTGATGAAATTTTTTTCAATAAAAAAATTGGTCTGGTTGTGAGTAGAAGAGAGGTTTTAGAATCGTGTGATAGTTAGTCTATTTGGTTTCAGTTAAACCCTATGCGGGCAAAGCCACATCTTGCTAGTTTCGTGTAAAGAAATCCTGCATCCAAAGCAAACTGGAACGAAGACTTGAAATTAAATATGATACAGTATTATATGCAGGACTGGGGGTATCTTTTAAGTGCTTCTAACTAAGGCTTTCTCAATGGACAAATCAGAAGTCACTGTATGGATTGAAATGCACCGAGCGGACTTTTAAGACATGATAATGTACCAACTAGAATGACATCTACTTCACTAACTCCCAATGATCACATCTTAACAGGCTTGACTGAAATGTTTCAAAAAGTTAATATCCACAACTTTAGTGTACACAAGTTTTGTTCAGCCATGTTTTGAGTATCTATATATTTTGTAGTGTACTTCTACTAGTAAAAACCTACACAAGTTTTAAAAATTACAAACAAAGAGCTTGTAAAAGTGTACTTCATACACCATTCAATAACACTTTTGAAGCGATGGATCAGGTGAAAATTATATGTATATCGGAATGTATTATGTTTATCGGCAAAACAATAATAATGCAAACAATATACAACAAATTAACCCCTGAATATCTATACTCTCTTTTAATTTCATTGAGGGGAGATTTCCAAGACATGTGCACCTAATTTGAGGCCATCTGTCTCAAATAACTACAAACCTTAAAAGCATACAATATATTTCAAAGAATCTTCCAGTATCCATGTGCCCTAAGTTGGAATAATATTCAATTGGAAATAATACGATTCAAATCCTTTCATCAAGGGATGATTGCCTGGATGAAATCTACAACTTAAGTGTTCATATTTCGACACATTCTGTTTGCATGTACATGTAAAGGTCTACATACACTTTCTTAATATAAAATGAATTCGTATGTTATTATGTTATCATTTCTAAAAGAGTAAATACAGAGTTGTTGTGTCTCAGTGCCAGTGTAAGTCCATCGCACACTTGACTCTTTTACCTATCGCTTTACTTTTGCAGATGTGTGTGCAAAAATATTTTGTTTCACGTAACTATCTACGTATATAGTTATAATATCAGTTGACGACTGCAGACGGAAGCCGCGATGGCTCATTTGGTAGAGCGTCGGACTCGTAATCTAAGGGTCGTGGGTCTTCACTTGCCAAGGCCAACCCAAGTCGGTTGCCTCTGCATGTCCTATGTAGCGGCACTTAGCTCCCATTTCCTCGGTATGATATATCCAACAATTTATTTAAAGTAGAATTAGAAATAAACAAATAAATCAATGGTGAGACACATGTGAAAATGTGTACGTGTGTGTATTGTGATGTTTAGATGTGAATGTTATGTGTGTTTTTGCAATGCTATAACCAATAGTGGGTCTCAAGGTGGATTTGTTTTTGTTTAGCTAAGTTAATTGCTCTTGTAAACTAAAGACGTTATTATCAGTATTAGTATTCTTGATGTTATTGTTGTTGTCGTAAAATGTGGACGTGAATGCTGGTCTTCCAGTAGTTTTATATTAAAAATAAGTGTATATTTATGTTTAACAAAATTTAACTCTAACGATAAAGTTGGCACTTTCTACGCTTATTTTGTTCCGGATTGCCTTATTTCGTGATGAACACGACTACTTGTTTATTGCAGTATCTTGATATGTTACTGTTGTTTCCTCCCTGCCATCGGTTCGTTCCTTGATAAATCATGAAGATGTAATATGCTTTGACATCTGGTTGATATCTTGTGTCGTCGATATTTTAGACATAGTTGCGTTTTAGTAATAAACTACTATTGCATACATACTTTAAGTTGGAACTTGTACGTTTACGATTATTATTATTATTATTATTATTATTATTATTATTATTATTATTATTATTATTATTATATTACTCTTTTGCTAAGTGTTATAAATTTGATCCGAGTTCACAGCGTTAACCTAGGGATATCAAGTTGCTAGATGGAGAGAGCTCTTCTTAATATATGTTGTGCCAAGCATCAGTGTCGTTTGAATTTCCTCAGTATTGACTTTTCCAGAGATTTTTTTAATGTTGGTCTCCATCCCTTTCCTTATCAGTTTGTGATCACCGATGACTACTGGGATGCTGATTGTTTCTTTATTGTCCCACATGCTCTTGATTTATATTTCAAGATCGTTGTATTTTGATATTTTCTCCATTTCTTTTTTGACACATTTCTGTCTGCAGGTACTGATATATCAATAATGTTGCAATTTCTTTCCATTTTGTCTTTTACTATTTGGTCAGGTCTGTTTGGTGTATTTTGGTGGCCTGTGTGGATTGGTATGTCCCAGAATATGGTTGACTTTTTATGTTCGGCTAAGGTTTCTGGTTTATGGTGGTACTGGTAGGTCGAAGTAACTGTAGATCATCCAACAGATGTAGACTGATGATTTAATGTGCCTTTATATGTATTCCTTGTTTGGATGTATAGGTCAACCTGAGGTTTTATGTTTAATGGTTTCTTTAAATTGGTTGCACAGTCGACACTATGGAGTTGTACCATCCTTGAGTATTCTGTTTTAAAAAGAGCTGGTGGTAAGTCTTTGAGCTTAGGCTGATATTATAAAGCCCTCTGTTGAATCCTTTAGCCTACAGTTGTTTAGCCATTGGTTTGGTTTGTATGTATCTGTATCTGCTTTTTTGTAGTTTCCCAGGATAAAAATCGTGCCTCGGTTTTTCTTCCCATTCGTTCACCGGTTGTTGTTGTAATGTTTCTTTCACTTTTCGTTGTATTTTCTTGCTTTTTTACAGATAGGGCATATACTTGTCTGGCTTTGCGATGAGATTGTTCCTGAATTTTTCTGCTTCTTTTATGACTGAAAACGTCTTTTTGCTCTGTTCGTGTTCAATGACAGCTTGGAAAGTTCATCATATTTCCTATGAAGGTACAGGTGGAGAGCCATTGTTGTTGCCCTGTAAGTGTTTTCAACTTTTATCAGGCTCCTTCCTCCTTCTCTCCATGTGATGTACAGTCTACTACGTCAGATTTGTGATGATGCACGCGGTACATCGTTAAGAGTTTTCTCTTTTGTTTTTCGGTCCAATTTATGTAGTTCTGACATTGTCCCGTTTATGACGCTGAAACGAGATGTCACTACAGGAACAGCGAGTGTATTATAATTATACTTATTGTTATTGTTATTATTATTATTTTATAATTTACCAGATCCTGAAAAGGTCATGGCGTGTTTTATAACATCTCCACTGATGTTTGTCACATTGTTTTTTCTTTCCTTCACGTATACGTTGCAACCGCGATTTCTTAAAGTCCTGGGATATTTAAATATTTGGTATATGCCATACAATTTACAGTACATATTACAGAAAGTTCATATTGCGGAAATCCGCTGCCACGCAAGACAGCATATAGATTTGATAGAGAGGTGCCATTACATGTGCCTACAGCCTCCTCCCTCTCTGTCTCTCTCTCTTTATCTCTTTCTCTCTCGCTCTATCTGTCTGTCTGTCTATATGTCTGTCTCTCTTAGGCTTTAATGCACACAAAGCTGGAATGGGCGGTGTCATACATTTCTCACTGTTTTATCAGACAGTTTGGGTCAATAATATGTTTTATTTCTTTAATAAGATTAGACATGTATATGTTTCTTTAATAAGCCTAGGCATGTATTTTTGTGCATACAAGGATGTTTTAACTCAAATGAGTGATAACTTATATCTTGCAGACCATGGGGCGCTTATTGGAGGCGCTGCTGGTGCAGGTGTTCTGTTGATCATCATCGTCGTCGTTGTGATATTCCTTTGTAGAAGGTTGTATGAATCACATATATTTCCTAAACTTTGATACAGAAAATTATATTAAGAACAGATAGTAAATCTGAAATAATTTTCAATTAATTGTCATCGGTTGAGGTTGTCTAGTCACGGATGCTTTCTTTACCAATTTGCTTCCCCAACTTCAATTGTATGAGATCATATCAGTAGCAACAGTTAAATTCTTAAATAATCGTACAAATCGAACTAAATATGTTATGTGAACTAACATCGATATATGATATGATATAATGTTTAAGGGGAAGCCGAGGAACATAACATAACGCACACAAAGTCACAAAGCTGAAACGGAAGGTAACACACATTTCTCACTTTTCCTCAGACTTGTGCGTGTTTGAATTTATATATATATATATATATATATATATATATATATATATATATATATATATATATATATATATATATGCTTTCTTTATTGCTTGAAAAAAGATGGTAAAATGGATTTTTGTTTGAAAGATCTTAGAAATAATAATATATTTTCAAAATTGATCACTTACTTCAACTTAATTTGGTAATTATTATCTTGAATATCAGCTTACGTTAAGCTTTTGTGTCGATTGTCAATTTAGTATTTTACTTTTCTATCGGAATTTTCTAGGGTTTTGTTTACAATTAGGTGCTTTTTATTCTATTGAAACTTATTTTTGGCCACTTTTTTGTATCATATTTCAAATAACTTTCAAATTTGACTGAAAAAATATTACAGCATTTCTAAAAATGTTTTATTACGAATAATTCTCACTTAAAGGTCGTATGTTTCATATAACAGGTCAAAGAAAACCGACAGCAAGAACTCGAATTCAAAAAGTGTCAATTCTGATAGTTTGTTCAGAAGTAAAATCCATGTGAATGCTGCATATCATGTCGTTACTGAAGATGTTCCAGATAAACACGCATCGATTCAAATGCAAAACTTTGACACAGATTCCGAACCACACGCAATTCGAAATAAAGGTGAGGGATCTTCAGAGATCACAGGAGATAGTTACAGTGGCATTGCAACCAGTGAGGAAGAGTCCAGGACTGCTGTGTATAGTGTGGTAAAAAAAGTACCAAAGATGGGACAGAGGTTCAATTGTGTGAAACATAGTACGGCTGGAAATGAAGAATATGACAAAATCAGCTTCGGCAAATCTAACCAAGTTGAACATAGTGGAGACATTGATGATACGATTAATTTTCACCGTGAGCTTCGAGACGAGAATTTGGAAACTGTGCACGAGAAACTTAGTTTCTACCTTGAGCCCCGAGACATGGATGCTGGGAATGTCTATGACAAAGTTAACTTCTACAGTGGGACCCAAGAAGAGCGTAGCGGAAATGTATATGCCAAAGCTAACTTTCATCGTGAGCCCCGAGACGAGAGTACCGGAAATGTGTATGCCAAAACTGATCCTCGAGATGGGCGTACTAAAAATGAGTATGACAAAGCCAGAGAATATGAGTTAACCTAGAGCTTAACGTTTTCTACCACTGTCAAATCTTAGGTCGATGGATTGATGCTGTCTTTATTGTGATTATTGCATTGATTATTAAATTGATAATAATAATAATAATAATAATAATAATAATAATAATAATAATAATAATGGCTGAATGTTACAATATTCCTGCTTTATCTTCATCTGTCACATTCTCCCTAGTATATAACTTAGTGTACAAACATGCACTTACAAGCACATACTTGCATACTTACACACATATAAAGACGCACACACACACACACACATATATATATATATATATGTATATATATATCCCACAAATTCGAAAATAATTCGCGGCTTGTGTCAATCTTCAGTATTTGTTGTTCATCCTACTTTCGAAAACGGCTTACTTTTAACGTAGTCTAATTTTTGAGTAAAATGTCTGGCAGGCGATGGGAACGTGATTTCTATGGAACTTAATTTACTGATATACAAGGTTTAATTTTACAGTTCGTGAGCACAGTGTATAAAACAGACCTAGCTATCTAAGTGAAACTTCATCATGTGTAATATCAACCGTTTCTAAAGAAATGTGTGACGTTATGTGAAAATATTTTATTTCGGTTTACAAATGTAACAGATTATTTTAGGGCAGACAGGTTGAATAGTCGCACCTCAAAATCAACGCTTTCATTTTTATATTGTTCATTTATAAATTTAAGTTAGGTAGTACAAATTCCTACGCAATTCCGGTATTGCATAACAATGCGACCTTATGATGCGTGTTTGATCGCACGGATGCCATTCTAAGTAAACGGTACATATGTAAATCAAACCTGCACAGAGAGCGACATTGATTTATCGTAAAATTATGTTCAAACATTAGACAATAATCCACTGAAACAAAATAAATGTTACTGATGTTGATGCAAAGGCTTTCTTTTTAGATTGTCTTTATCTCGCGTATATATATATATATATATATATATATATATATATATATATATATATATATGTGTGTGTGTGTGTGTGTATGACAATTTCGGTTGTTGGTGCTTCTTTTTTGGACTACATATATGGCTGGTTGGATAAGGGAATTGGGTAGTTTGTTGCTGAGAGCAGCACAATGCAACGCCATGGTGCTGCAGACCTTCTCGTCTTGTTCGCTTTCTGTTATTCATCTGACTGAATCAATAATGGCCAAAGAAAAATTGAATATTGATCCATCTCAGAAACGTTCCAGATAACATGGAGAACATCAGTGTGCATATATGATAATATCAATGACCGTCTACTCTTGAAATGTATTTTTTTTTCAAGCACGTTTATTTTAATTATCTTTGACTTGTTTTTCCTTAGACACAATTGTATCCATAATTATCACACTGATATATTTTATATCTTTATAGTATAGTGACAAAATCGGAAAAGGGGTTTCAAAATAGGTCTGGGACACTCTTATCAGAGACAATTAATCCCCACGATCAACTTTTATTAATAATAAGAATACAGATAATTGGTTTATTTTTGGCATGAGTTTTATCCACTTTGCATTGTATCGCAGTTACCCCCTTGAAAATTTATACTATCACTACATAGCAAGGGCGCTGCAAACAAAAAACAAAAAACAAAATTGTAACTCTGCCTCCTCTTTATGTCTTTGCTTTCTTCTACACAACCTGGATCAAAAGATTTAACAAGATGGCAAAAAAACACACACACACTTTGCTGCAGAGAATAGTTTTTACGTCAGGTGTCTACTTCTGTCCAACCCCCGCTCCCCCGTTCCCTCGCTCCTAAATATAGGTTCTGTGAAGAATTGTCCCCTTTTCACTTAGGTGAAAGTGAAATGCTATGAAAATTGTATTTTACAAAATCACTGACGGCGTCCCTTCGGCTGGCGCCCTTGGATAATTGCCTTCTCCGCTCACGCCACTGCAAGATCGTCATGAATGTGACGTGTGGGAGGGATAGAGTCGTTATTTGTTTGTACACAACTGCTATAGCAACGGCAAGAACTAGAGGCCAGTTGACTGAAGTGCAATATCAAAGGCTATTTTCAAGTTTGTGAATAAAACCTTCTGTATGGTCATATTCCCAATGCTTTGTTTTCATAAACAGTGTCAAAAGTGTTAAATTTGTGTTTACGTCGTGCTATAAGGGTATTTAAATTTGAAATGAGACACTTAGACTAGTTAACCTATAATTACCTTTAATTAAAAGACTTGCTTTTATGTGTTCATAATAATTCTTTGTGTTTGAATCTTTTCAGGTTGCATTGTATCTTTCGACATCTGATTTATGATTTCTTTCTGTCTTGGTTTGATTCAAGATGTAACATCATAATTCCACAAGTTTTGCATAACTACACAAGCTCGTTCAAGGATTTTCTGGTATGATTAGACCCATTGTTTGCTTTTCTCAGCCTGAGAACTCCCCTGTGAGATCTTTGATTATGCCGGCTCTTGCCAGCCATAAATGGTTACCAATGAAAGCTTCATATTCCACCTTATATTTCATACATATAGTATTCATCACGCATTGTTCCTTATGTTTGGGTTCTATATTCGTTCCTGCTACCATTGTATGAGTCTTAAACCCTTATTTGATAAACATTTTATCTTTTATTCTCTGTTAGCTTGATTCTTAAAAAAGATATATTGTATAGCTTTTGTTCTTATCACAAGTTTAGTCTACAATCAACACTATACGTGTCTTATTATATCGGTATGTATACGCATGCTCTTTTGATAAAATTCTTCGCAAATATCCGGTTAACTGTGTGTACATATGCCAAGGTGCTTTGGGTTACAATTTGATGCATAATACATATTTACAAAGATATCTCTATTAACATTTCATTGTAAGAAATATATCCCTTGGACTTATATTCAGTAATAAACATAATAGATGTTTCATAATGATTTTTGTTCAGTTGTGCTTTTGTTTATCGCTTTGTATCAGACTATTTTATCATAATGCTAGTGTCACCCTGTGGCGCAGACAAAAATAGGGATTAACCTATCGTTCTCACGTTTGTAATTTGTAAAAGTATTTGAATGTTTAAAATTATCAAGCTGCAACGTTGCGATTTTATACAACTGAACTTTGGTGGAAAAACATTTACCCCTCAGACACACCTCTGTGCATTTTACGAAAAGTATTTAGTGCTACTTAATGCACGGAAGTCATGTTTTCTAGATTAACATAGTCATTTAATACAAATTTTTAAAACACTCACTGACAATCAAATACTTATCAATATTCTTACGTGAACATTGTCTAAAATATCATAAATTCGTTGTTTTCGTGGCTACAACGTTTCGAAGACTGTATGATTGTTTCCGAATAAGAATAAAAAAATCAACGAGTCCTCTGAAGAAACAACCGGACTGACTCCCAAATCCACGAATGTAGGCAGCAAGGAAAATTATTTTTTGTCATTCAACCATAAAGATTGATTCCAATAAAAATGAACAAATTTAAAGCAGTATCATATTATTCAATTCGTGATTTATTTCAATTGTAAACTAGCCTTGAGGTACTTTGTGCAATAAACTGAGTTTAATAAAATTGAAACAAGTCCATTGGTACTTAGCACTTAAGTACATTCCCTTGTAATCCCATGCATACTCAAAATCAATATGGGTTCATGTCATATTTCTGAAAATGAAATTTCATTGAGTACAGACAACTCTTACAGTCCTAGATACAAGAAAATCAAAAGTTTCTTAGCTACACTGAATTAATCATGGTTCAATGCATGTTGTTTATCTATACCAATATATGTGAATTGATGTATGTTTGGTGTGTTTTACAAGCAAACAGCAAACACCATGCGAAAATATAACTATCTAAAAAAATCTCGTATCAATTGTAGTAAAATATGATCATTTATAAAACGTTACACAATATGCAATTTTCAAATAAATAACATCGTTCAAACGTGCGACAAAATTACCAACGTTTGGCAAGAACGAGTTAAAATAAATATTTTTTCTGTTTTTTTTTTTTTACTTTTGCGATAAGATACCACATCTCATCCCGAATATTACCAAACAAAACTGTGCTACATATCGATACCGCAACCGATGTGTGCCTCCCACATTCTCATTCCTCAGTTATCCTCTTTGTTCCACACATTTATGGAAAACTATTAAGTTATATGCCATGCATATGGATGGCATGCATCTCCCCTTCCCGCGTCTTACTTATTCCCAGCACTTCAGACACCGGCCCTTTCAAATAACATTAATTCCACAAAACATTAATCTACAACAGCTAATGAGGCCATCTATATATTTCCTTGTAATTTCTTAGCATATCTCTTTGCTCTCCTACAAAAAAGGAGAAGGGAAGCGATGAATAAATTGTTATAGTAAGCTACATTTTCAGAATAAAACAGACATACTTTATAACGTACTGTATGTACAATATAGAAGAAAGTTAACATGTTTGAAATTATGCATAGTAGTAAAACTTCACAAGTAATTCACAATCTATTTCAGCTGTATGTGACGTGGCGACAAACAAACCTATTTCTTGGTGTTTCGGACTTCGATGACCGTCATTGGCTTATCTTTGTTGTACAGAAAATGTACTCAGAAAGCTTTTCTAGTTATCCTAACAGACACAGGTTCATGGGTAAAAATCTTGACTATGTTACGTTTACAGTTAATACGTCGGTTATAAGATAATCTATTAAAGGACTATATTGAATAAGGGCCGTTTTTTGCCCCCTCTCCAATTTTCTTCATTTGATATATATTACAAGTATGAAGTAGTTTGTTTTTGTTTCTGACGTAAGTTTTTTGTTCTCATGCTGGTTGCCATGGAAACCGTGTGTTAAACAATATTAAAGAAGATAGGCAAATTTGTAATCTTTTCCATGTATTTCTCATTGATACTCTCCATAAACTACTCACTAAATTTAAAATAGCATTATGTATTTGAATTATTTTTCTGGTATAAAGTTGCATAAAATAAAGTTATAATTTGTAAAAAAAATAACCGAAATAAACGCTAGTAACCCATGGCGAATAAATCTAACTTACAAGTCAACATTAAACTATTCTAAGCTCCGTTACAAAAATAAGACAGTCACTGATCAAATCAAAAACTGTGCCTGTTTGAAATATTGTTTACTATTGTTGGCTGATATGACTGATAATGAGACCTTCTAGAATCTTCTGGGTTCTCTTGTTCACCGAAAATATTGGTGTTTTTCCCCTTGTTCCTGGAAACTAAAGATGTTCTGTTTATAATATCTTCCTTAATTTCATGGCAATGTACTCACACACACACATGCACGCACACAGATATTTTCAAAAAAAAAATCATCGTTGCTCTATCTCCTCAATCTTGAAAATGAATGCCAATATTCATTACCTTGTTTCAAAGAAATCGCTGGGCTGGTCTCTCCAGTATTGAAAAGTTGTTCAAAAACTCTTTCAAAAAAGTAGTTTTGTCTGAACACGAATCTGATACCAAAACAGATGTAATATTTGTTGTTACTACACATTAGTATTTGTTGCTTAAATTAGTTTCAAAAAAACATAAAAGAAAATGTAAAGTTTAAAGATTTAAATTATCCATTCCATAACTTGGATTGTCTTTCTTATTACACAATCGCAGTAAACTAAATAAGTGGCCACTATTCATTGAAATAGCCTGTCACTGCTATAATCGCCTTCAAAACCTAGACATTTGATTATAACAATTGCTTTCACAAGTTATCCACTTAGTCCATACATCACAAGTTAATGTTTTGATTTTTTCTTCTTCCGTGTTCAGTTTCACTTTTATTCTATTGTTTTTCTTGTTGTAAATATCGCTTTGTCAGGTGTGATCTCACCGCATTTAATCATTTTGATTTTTTCTTCTGTGTTCAGTTTCACTTTTATTCTATTATTTTTCTTTGTTGTAAATATTGCTTTGTCAAGTGTGATCTTACCACATTTACTCAATTGTTATCAGTGGTATGTATGACAGTAACTGATATTGAATTGAACTTTGGCCACGCATGCAAAATAATAATAATAATAATAATAAAACAATGCAATAAATGTCCAGGGGGTATGATATACAGAAGAAAAATATATATTTACGTCATAAATGATATGTATTATGTATCTCTCTCTCATGATTACACATGCACATACAAAATACACACAGATGCACATACTCCATGCTGTTACCTGTCAACAACTTCAAATCCACATCTGACAAATATATGCGTGGTACTTTAAAATTTGCATGTATACTCATCATTTTATTCATTATGTAGGTGAGATTCATATTGAATTTGAATAATACTCTCTCTCTCTCTCTCTCTCTCTCTCTATTTGGTGATACATAATAGCACAGTGAAACATTCAATAACACATCCAAAATTTACGTTATATATTCAGATTTACACAGGCGCACACACATTTCTCTGTCTGTCTGTCTCTCTCTGTCTGTATATATATATATATATATAAATATATATATATATATATATATATATATATAGAGAGAGAGAGAGAGAGAGAGAGAGAGATATAGATTTCCTCTGAAACACTTTTTTAAAATAAAATTTCAACCCTGGTTAACATTGACTGAATTAGCATCTGATTTCTTCCTCGCAGATAGTTAGTGGAAATGTTATAGGAAAGAAAATATCTTTTACGTTTAATAAAATTGTGAAGTATCTAAAAGAGGTGTCAGTATTATTAAATTTGGACAGTTTTGTGCATGCATCTGCCATGCGTAATATAATATTAAAAAGAAACACAAATTACCCAAAAATCATTACTTTCCCTCTCGTGTATGCATACACAGAGCATTAAATACAAATATAGTGAAAAGGAAGTTCGCAGAAAAATTGCATGGGTGTCCGCATAAATTTTTCATTGAAGGGGGGAGCAATTTCAAACTTTTTGCACCCCCGCCCCAAAAAATAAAAAACAGAAAATTCACTTTCATAACCTGCTGAACTTCGGTCAAATAACTATTGAAACAACGTACACAATTTTTCAAGAATGACAACAACAACAAAAAACGAAAAAAACAAACATTTTGTAACTATGTGAAAGTAGACGGTGTCAAGTTGCTGGGCAGGCAGCAATTTCGAATGCTGAATAGGACCTGAACCCACGCACCATCCACCACCCCAATCCGTCATAAGACTACCCCCCTCATATTCACTACTCATCAACTGTGAAAATATAATCATTTGCAAGCAAATTTTAAATTTGCACTTGCATACATTAATTCGCATTATTTTAGATGGTGAATCTCTACGTGGTTTTTTTTTCGAAATATTTATTTGCTTGAAGAAAATTCAGCAATTATTTAAACTTAGGTTCTAATCTGTACATTTGGAGGTATTTGCCACATTCAAAAGGTTAGTAAAAAAAAGAGAAAAAAACAAATATATTCCCTTTCGTGAATCGAACCTGGTTTTTTTCTGCTAATTGTGCAAGTACCATAAGCTAAATAATTATATTGGATTACATGGTCAGTCTAGAGTTTGACGTCTACTTCTGTTCAACAATTACTATTTTAACTGACCGTTGTAATATTTTTCCTATATCTTTTAATTTTGTGCATAGTTTCGGAGACAATGAAGTACCGTATACACATTTGCTTTGCGGCAGATTTAGTGCATATGATATAGTACATTTTAAAACATCCTTTTCTTGTGTACTCCATGGAAGTACGGTACAGTATAAACCCATCACCACCACCGCGAACACTATCTTTTTTTTTAAAGCTAATGCTGTTAAAACAATAAGAAAGATTGACTGAATTAAATCTTCTTAAATGTATTTTGGCACTGACCTGTATAGCAAGTTGTATGTTAGGATATGTGTGTATGTGTGAAGAAATGCACCAGAAATATTCTCTACTGTATGCTTAATTTCTGCCACATGATGGGTTGTCTCAAAATATAATTGAATATAAAACAATAAATTCTGTTGTTATACTTTATTTTTAACAATATACCTCCTTATATTCATTTTTGTTATGGCATCCTTTGTGTGATAAATTCGCAATGTTCAGGCACGTTAAACAATAAAATGCTACTTAATATAGACACCTCTAAGTTTCTGTTTATTTTGTTCCGAATCCCCTCTGGCGAATGTAAAACAAAAAACACCTATAAGCGCAAGGTAAGTTTAAATTTAGAAAGGATAAATAATGTAAGAAAGAGATGAATGAGATTGTTTAAAATATTGTTTTGTTGTTTCTTCTGAATATTTGAAATACAATACAGTGTTACAGAATTATGTATTATTTCGTTTTTAAATAATGCTATAAGTTTATGATCTCTGCATAATAGTCTAACAGCTGTCGTCTTGCAGAAAGTACATATACGGTATTTCAATGTGACTCAGTACATTAGGTCGTGGGAAGAATTGCCGATTGTAACAGTATTATATTACGTGATTTAGCGCGTGAGGGTTGAACTTCTGACCTAGATTCTAAGAGTCAATACTTTATTGACTGGTAAAAATGTTACAGTAAAAGTACTTTAGAGATGTCACACATAACCTAATTTCTGATTGGTTCGTAGAAGGTCGTTTTCTAGAAGAATTAAATTGTTTTTAAGTCGCAATACAGTTAAATTGGTTTTTCCTTATTCTGTTCTGCGCAGTAAGAAGCTATATAATAGGGGTATTGCTGTATTTGGCATTCCTAGCATAGTTTGACAGCCTGAGAGGTCATAAACAAAATTGGTTCATTTTGTGTGCAGATATTCTATTTCAGAACCTTCAGATATATATATCATCATATAACACATTTTGGATTAAGTACTATTTCTTAAACTTTAGTAATTATACAGCTCCGTGGAATTATCGGAAACATTTCTAGAACTTGTGTTATTCCATATTCACAAGGACTATTTGGAATTGATAAAACTTGGATATAACTGATTCTTATTAACACATCAGTAGAGTGAAGGTTTCATTCGGAATCTACTTCATTCGGAATATTTGGATTATCTTCCGGATCAGTGATCTTTAGAACAATTTAGGACTTTTAAGGATATTCTATACTGTAAGTTATTTTAATTCTTTCACTTTGATTGTTTGTTGAAATATTTTAATATTTTAGGAAATTAAATATTTGTATTTTAAATCTTGAAAGCTTGTTTGAGTCTTTTCTTTTGTTACATTACCCCTAGTCGTAACAAAAGGTAGAATAGAATAAAATGCTGTAGAAAATGCAGTTTTATTTTTTTACACGTAGTGGAGATCGAGGTACCAACAGTGCAAGAGGAACAAAATGCTAACGCTACGTAGACAGTAAAACTCATGAATATTTGGGGTTTTTTTTGTATCAGCGCAACTTTGTTCCATGATGATATTATGAAGGCAAGTTTGTTTATAAGAAATACACAGTCTGCTGAAATGTCTTCGTGGAACAAGACTTCGCTTGTATCTAATTTGGAGTATGAAGATGCTAAACGCTGCATTTCTTTCGCAATTTTCAACATCAGCCCATTTTCAAGGGTCGTTTTTTGCAATGAATTGGAGAGCTATAAACATAATGAATGTACATGAGTTTTGTTTTTATCTTAAATAACACAATTAGACAAGGAGTTATGAAATTAAACAATATTTCTTTTTTCACAAAACAAGGGGGCAATAAACTGCCTTTATTCAATATAGTCCTTTACCCTTTGATAAAGACATACAAATAGATAAGGTCATTAACTCAATAAATTGAAGTTTTACATCTAGAATCTATACCTCTGTTTCTTATTTGTATTAGAATTTACAGTGATTCTTCTCAAAAATTATTTTAATTTTGATACATTTATATATCAAATATAAATTTCATGGTATTATGCATTACACCTAGGAGAAGCTAAGAACCGGAGAATGTTAAGGTGTTACGATTGTTCGTCTGATTGGACAGCGTTATGCTCCCCATGCGTTAACGGTATTTACAATACTGAGCAGCTTTATCGGAACATTATCACGCCAACTTTCACACGAACCTGCAATTTCTTGAGTTACAACTACCTCGTGTCTTCTTATATCTTTGGACCCATTTTCTAAACCAAGCTGGATTTTGGTACCTCAAGAAAAGACAACGCTAACATATCGCTTTTAATCCGTTGGATCTGTGGTTGATAGATTCGTGCGTCGTTAGAGGAAGCCAGAGCATCCGCTTTATTGGATTCGTTTTTCTATATAAAGGTATTTTTGGACTGTTTTTATTTTTTGAAGTAAAAGAGTAAATCCGTATTAGATTGCCTTCGCAGGTTTGTGACTAGAATAGGAGAATGGTGTGTTCAACTCAAATCCAGTGGGCTTGACAATTTTGGACAGACTTTCTGATCCTAACGCAAACTAAACATCAACTGCAATAGGATAATGGTGTACCCGGAACAAACAAGGTAAAGAGATAAGTTTTCTCAACAAAAATATCATGTCACCTGTGCATGTGTACTAAAAGGTGGGGTTGGAGATGGCGGTATTGACAAATCTAGAAAGCAGGGGTTTTAAAACAAACTGTGCGGTCTAACAAATATTAAAACAACTTGCTTCAAATAATTGGTCGTATCTCCTCCTTGAGAGCCCTTCTTAATTCAGGCATATATTTTATATTACGCTAGACTGCCAGATACATACAACTGAATTGTATCGTATAGTGAAATTCGAAGTGATCTCTGACCAGTGATATTGCGTTATTGTTGAATTGTAGTGTATCCTTAGTAGGTATCAGCAAAAAGTAGGTCATAGTGATAACAGACTCTTTCTGTATATACAGTGGTGAAATTTGATGGGTGTGTTCATATTTGAAATCATCACAGGTTGAAGGAATATGGGTAGAAATAAAAGAGATATTTTTTTTCAAGCATGATTGAACACTACTTTTCATTTGCATGTATCACAGTTTCATAGACACTCTTACATGTCTGGTCATCAAACTTGACTAGTGCTTTCACCTCCGTGACGTATCTTAGAGCTCATGAAAAGGACATTGTAGTTGTAATAACCCACTTTCTTTACTAAAGTGGTTTTGCTAAGTTTATGGATTACGCAAGAACGAAACAAGCGAGATATAACATTAAATATCCTTTTGATTCATTCTTTGCACGGACCTTTACGTTTCTATCAGTTATCAGAGTAAAAGAAAATAAAACAAATTTAGAAACTATTTAATCTGGATTGTTTTTCATTGATAAGAAACACAATAACAAATCTTATTTATCTGTTTCGGGTCTCACACACTTGCAAACATACCTTACAAATGAAAGTACTTGTTATGTACACAAACGTAACATTCGATATTCTTATGACCTTTCCTCAGTTCAAGGAATTAAATTGGTTCATTATGTCCAACTACTGTTATTAGCAATCTGCCATAATTTTCCGCCTGCGTTTCAGAAGTCATATTATGTTAATGTGCTTCAGTGAACCGTAAGTTCTCTATTCTGAAACGTTTATTTCAGACAAACTCTTTGTCTAGTGTAAAACGGCCTGCTCTTTACGTAAATGACACAAAAGGTGATTACAAAGATGAAAGAATATTACTACATGACTACTTGTGTTTGCAAACAAGTGATGTCATAGTACCGAATGGACTGATATTAAAGACAAATATTGTTTATCATAGCTGTGATAAAAATTAGCTTTGAAATATTATCATTTGTGAATATCCCATTGGATCATGTGTATCTGGCGAAATTTTGATTGACTTCCACTCATCACATGGGGTACTTGGACGTGTTTCTGATCAAAGCCTGACTGGCGTCGTTTCCAAGTCGAGGCAAAATGCTTACGAGTCACACGTACAGTCTCTCTTCATCAATAATATTTTCAAATTGTCAGCGTTGACCATTAGATGGAAGATTGTGCTACTTCGAATCAGTGTAAGACGCACACCCTCACCGTTCAATAGATACTTGTCTTGCAGCCAAATGCAAAACAAACCATCATTCCCAACTACGACATTGTTTGATTTTCTTTTGTCGGTCGTTAAGTACTATATTTTGATTGTCGTCATTCTCCGTCAAGAACGTGTCCGTGAGGGCATTGAACGTGTCGGGTTTCCACACCACACGAGCATCTTGGTGTATCTTTTTGACTTACTCTCCATAGGTGGTTACATTCTCTAGGTAGGCTCAGTAATGGTAAGTGTCCATGCGGATGCTGACTAGTTTGTTGCTCATGTACAACTCCACTTCACTGAACAAAGATTACATGGAATTGTTGGCAGGAGCTGTTGTTTTGGATCCCTATTATCGTTTCTCGCCATCTTCACCTTGAGTTATAGGTAACTGTTATTCAGATATATGTAGCTTTCGGCTTCAGCTTTTGATTTCAAACTCGGCGGCAGCTAACGTATGGAGGACAGTGGATGGAATTCTACAAATTTCGCATCGTCATTATCGTTGATGGCACGGCAACGATATCGTGTTATGTCTTAAACATTCGCAAGAATATCGGTGCATAATCTTTGCTTCTGAATAATGTATTAATCACAAATGTCCAAGTCTCTGACGAGTTTGTGTCTCTTTTCATACTTGTAGTTCCTGTGTTGACTTACTCTTTTCGAGGCTTATCTTTGCCTTGTTCTTGCTGCTGTGTGAGTAATGAAGCAGTTGTTTCTCGCGGTCCAAAGAGCTCGTCCGCTGTCTGGATAGGCACATTTTTCCCCGCAAGCAGATATACCTGTTTCAGATTATGTCGATCGATCAGCGCGTTTTTGATGAATTGATTTCGTTGAGACAGGACGTGACTTCTCTACGCATGCAGTCCTTGAGGGAGGAGGGGTTGCAAGACTGTACGAAAGAACGATTTGAACATACCGTCCGACCCTGTTTTCGTTGACTAGCTAGTCGGTACAAGGGTACATGAGTTCCAATACAAGGAGAATCGTTCTCTAAAGTATAGTTCAACGGTGCTTTTCTTTTATACCAATATTCACACCCAAAATATGATTTACTAACAAAGGATAATGCGGATGAACAAATTCCTGATGTGATAGTTGATGCCTTCTTCTTGGTACTAACCGTAAAATCCACTTTGAAGGGAATCACTCTCAATAACGAAGTGGCTGTGTACACAAAACGTTGTACAAGACGACATATGAATACACATAGATTAAGTTGAATCCTTCGTTTATTTCGAAAAAATACTTGAAAAATATGTTGTCGTTGTTAATGTCTTGCGACAGGAGCTGTGTTCGTGTTCCACCCATAAGACCAAATATGCTTGGGGATAATTTAACGGATAGCATTTTGCTGTCGAGAAAATTCAAGGATAGACAACGAGAGGTTGCATAGTAATCATTATTCAGACTTTTTTTGGTTCTTGCAAGTGCACGGTAAATTGATATTTGAATGCATTCGAACTCGTATCTGCCGTATGTCGAACATTAAAATAATACACCTAATGAATTCTCATGTAGTACACATTTAGTTCGGTGTTGGTTATTGATGTCGTTTTATTTCCGTAAAAAGCCAGGATCTTTTTCTGTCCAATACCTCTTGCACTTGTTCATCTAGTATTTCTACGACGAAATGCGTTTGATCCCTGTTGATATTCGATACTTTAGTAGGATGAATGATTTCTATCAATGGGCTTCATGGTCTAGTTGTATGGACTGAGGTAATTTAGTCGCGAAACAACACAATATGTTGGTGCGAGACACATCCATGGAAGTGTCACTGAGTGAATTCAAATAAAACTGATTATTCATGGTTTGATCCTTCTCGTCTCTGAGGAGTCGCCCAATTTCAAAGAACTATTTTTCAAATGGTGCAAAGGATTTATGTGACTTTGTTGTTGTTTTTATGTCGTAAGTGGCATTTTTTATTGTTGCTGCTACTGCTAGAATATTTCGAAGATGGATTTGAAAGAGGTTAACCAATACAGCTGCTGAGTAAGTGCTCTACAGTTGCCTATCGCTTTGTTGCCAACTCAAGTTTCCAACAGCAGCTCTAATCACACAATACACTACGGCGATATGACATAAAAAGACGATTTGATTTTTCTGGGACACGTTCTCCACACCTCATTCATTGTTGCTGTGTTTTGTGTAATAATTGTCTGATCATATATAAATTAGACAAAGAGCAAAGCGCCATTAATTGTGAATGCATCTTAATTTTGCTTAAGTTTATACTGATTACACAGAGGGATTAGTTTCGTGGGTCTTTTGATTTTACTTAACATCATTTAGGTTATATTCGCCGCTACGGAATGGTGTGTTCAAAAATGTCTATGGGTTATATATGAATGAAAATTTAGATGGGGTTATCCTGGGGTGTATTAGTTTCAACCTTGGCGATTTACAAATACTGATTTCTGCTCACTCACTGATGCGAGCACAAAGCGCTGGCAGTGGGGAACCCGTCTATAGTACTTATAGCCCAAAATATCTTTTCTGTTTTTGTTTCTTGCTATCCTTTGTTTTGATTTGCTTTTCTGCTTTTATTTTTCATTATCAATATACCACTATATATTCTTCCCTAGAAAGGATGTCAGTGTCATAATAAATGCCTTTGACGTCTAAAGTTATAAGAACAAGGTCACTCGTTTGTTTTCCTTTTACGCTGTAACTCCTTCTCATAGAATGTTGATATTTTTGAAGCGATATTTATCTTTTTAAGAAACTAATAGTGCCTGTTTCTTCTTAGAATCAACGAACAATAGAAGATCTGGGACACCTTTATAATTGACAACTTCTTCATCAGCTTCTTCTAATGTACCAAAATTATTCAAGCTGTCAAAAGATTTGGATAGTACCTCAACAACGAGAGGTAATGAGTGATGTTCGAAATGATGCTCTTTGAAATGCAAGTGAAAATGCTTCTAGGTGTTTTGAGCACTGTGCAGCGGTATAATTTTGCTGTGCCACATTTTGCACTTTCAAGCCTATACTATTCATGCGGTATTTTAATCTCGCCCAGCTGTCTGGCACGCTATTTTTGGTTGTAAATTTATAGCTATAAAATTATAAAATTTAGGAAAGATACTAATATACCGTGTTTCTGTCTCCATGACACTCAGTACTGACATCACTATATACAGTCGAGTGTTAGAAGTAAAGTATATAGGCGGAGAGCCTTAGAATGGCGGAGCAAGATACACGTTTTTGACATAACTTAAAATAAAGAGCCTTGCGACATTCTAGAGTATAGCAAACTAATTCAATTCCCATAGACCGTAACGTTGATATGTGACTACATTCCGATACGTTTGTGGAAAGATCGGTAAATCACGCTTACATCCAATGAATTGCGTATCCATGGAAACTTGTAAAATGATAAAAATGGTACGCTCCGAACCTCTTTTTAGAACAAAATCTCTTGTAGGTGCCCACTAAAAAAATGCAGCCCTGTCACATCTCCCCCTTTACATCTTGTAATATCTGTATGGCGACTGCAATAAAATTAAAATGGTTTGAAGTACAAGCCTACTAATGGGTACATTTTGCCCACACGTAACATCTTCTGAAAAATGACGTTATTTTGGGGGGTAATTCTTTTTTAGCCAATCAGTGACCTTCATTCTTTTAAATACGGTATTTAATATACAATCACACACAGCTTGGTTCCGTAACTCATGAAATAATTAATTGCCTGTGATAACTTTAGCAGCAGTTGAGGCCATTTTGATTCAAGCTCACAACATTTGATGATTCGTCAGAGACAGTATTGCTTGAGCAGTGTTTCCCTTGAGGCACTTCGATTCGACTAATGTGATGTTTGCAATCCTGATTAAGCTGCCAAACCGCTTAAATTACATTTTATTTAATCTGGGCATACTTATGCGTTCTACATATATCCGGATTAGTATAGAAATTCACAAATGTAAGGATTTATGATCAGAAGTTAAGCTTGTTCAGATACAGCAGCGGGGGGTGTGGGTGCCTAGCATGCCACTATATGAGACCCGCCGCGGCCCCCAAGAGGATGGGTTACGCCTACAATGCTAGTCGTATTTTAGGAGGAGCTTCGATTTTACTATCAAGCGTAGTCGTTTAAAGTTTCCAGAAAGGACGAGCGGGCCCGCGAAAAAAGCTTGTCCCCATACAAATTTTTTTTTATGATAACGAAATTGCAAGAGGGCTGGGGGAGCATGCAAAGCGTTTGGCTGTGCCGAGCGTTCGAGGATAAATATTAATAAAAGAAGGGTTATTCGTCTCAGGAGCCACTCGGCGACGAGGACTGGGGGATTACTCGTAGCAGGTGCCTCTCGGGGACGAATATTAATGTGGTGGGTTACTCGTTGCGGAAGCCCATTTTAATATCATACAGCAATATATAAATGAATTTTATGAGATTTTTGTGCTATAAAATATTTGCAAAAAGGTGTATGCTAGCCCCTATATGTCGGTCCTAAGAGAATCCTCCTGTGCCTAGTGCTGTTAGACGATCTTGGACAGAATTAATTCTTTGTCTCGCGGTTAAATGTGCGGGTTGTTGCCTCCAGTAATCACATACATGCATTTGAATTCAAACGCAATCGAGTTCCTAGCACAAAACGAAACGCTTAAAATTCCAGAGGTAATTCAAGCTATACATAACATTTAACTCCATAGGATAAAGTCCACGGCAACTGCTTGTATGTATATATAATAAGTTTCGACTCACGATCTGAGCACAATCAACTTTCATACTAGGAAATGAATCAACAGAAGCCAACAGTCACCTCTGACTAAAAGGAAAACAAATCTGTCTGAAAGTGGGCTCGATCCAACATAGATTGAATACCTCAGATCTGTTCAGGTTTACCAGGGCTTAAGCTACCACACAGTTAACAAAACACGTGATAATAACCTATAGCAACATGTTACACGATCTGGCTGGCTGTGTCATCCAGAGCGTGCGGAACACGCTAATTTGAAACCGTATGTTCTCCACGCACCGTAGAAGGACTATGTTTTACGGGGAATTGCTGAGTGCATATAACTAAATCCCTCTGAGATATGCAACTTTACCTATAATTTACCCAAAAACCATGGCTTGTAGGCAATAATGACACTGACATCACTAAGGTCATTTGACCTTTGCTCCCTTTATAAGTGATGTATCGTGTGCAGTTGTGTGCATATGGTGTCAGCAGATTTGTGTGCACCCGTGATGTTAAACAAAATCGTGTTAATGCCTGCATGTTAGTTTTAAGTTTTAGTACATACATTAAAAACATCGAATGTTTGTATTACTTAAGAGTTGTCTAACAGATGGCCGACATAATATAACTCTGTCACAGAGTGTTACAAGAGCAAACATCAATATAAGAAATGTTCTAATGATTACATCGGT
This sequence comes from Margaritifera margaritifera, assembly GCA_029931535.1. Lineage (NCBI taxonomy): Eukaryota > Metazoa > Mollusca > Bivalvia > Unionida > Margaritiferidae > Margaritifera > Margaritifera margaritifera. The sequence goes on from JAQPZY010001205.1 coordinate 1,208,116, forward strand.
CGAAAGTTTTCTCCCTTAAATGCACACACACACACACACACACACATATATATATATATATATATATATATATATATATATATATATATATATATATATATATAAATTTATACATATATATATATATGTTGTTTGTATTAATGATATTGGTTGTATTAATGTCAGACGAAGTAGAAGTAAAGAGGTTTTTTGTGGGAAAGATGTTGTCCATTTGGCTCCAACAAGCCCGCCGGCCGGCGATGCACCACGCAGTTTATCATGATCTCCCAGCCACAGTAAGGTTTTCATTTTTTTCTTCCAAGAGCGACGAGCATGCCTCGTCCTTTGTGAAGCAGATTAGTTCGTTTCTTGCATTTTCGCCAATGTCAACGAAAGATTGCGCCTTCTACTTTATATTACAGATTTTTGTGTACTAGAACAAACTTGCTTTTACGTAAATTTAGAAATTCTTTCTTGAATATCAAGATTAGATTATTTAAATCTTATTGTTGCATAATGTACTGTGCTCCTCTGTGGACAAACTTTAGTGAATGCATGAAAAAAAAATTAGTTTTTGGCTACAATAATAGTCTTCGTTTACTATTAAGCCTTCCGAGATGAAATAGTGCCACTGCTATGTTTGTAAACTATAATGTATTTAGTTTTGAAGAATTAATGAGAAAGTATGTGCTTTCAATGATGACACGAATATCTAATAGTAATAATTGTTCTTAAAATCTTTACGGAACTATGATATTCATTTAAGTTCTCAGATTACTGATAGATGGAACAAATTACTATTTAAATGTCTTATATAATTTTGTTCTTAACAATGACAGACACATTCTGTAGTTGTGGATGGGTCTGTATATTTGTGCATAAGACACCTATGAACTTGTATGTTTTAAAATACTTCTATATTTTATATTTTAATTTAGATGTATGGACCATGCAGTCTGAAATAAAGAATTCTTATCTTATCTTATATCGTTTTTGGCAGCCGCATACTTGTTATACTCGTCGCGGATGAGCTTGAATTCTTCCTCGAATATAGCGTTGTCGTGCAATTCTCGTTCCATCCCAGTTTGAACCAGTACGTGTCAAGCACATGCTGGCTCAGATACTTTTAACTGTCTATGTCAAGTACTGGTTTGTTACTCCTTGGTCGATTTTAGGATTAGCAGGCGGCACCAATGATTCGCGTTCCGTGTCGATGCCTGATTGCTCCCACATAACCTTGTTTTAAGCTACGTGAGTTCCGACTGGAAAATCCGAGGACGGTTAGAGTGGCTGAGAATTCAGTCGATTAAGCGTTGACGTTGAGACCTTCTCACCTAATGATATATATGGCGGCAAACATAGACTCAAAGTTAGTGGTTAGGCCGTCGTGTGGGGCGTCAGGCGGAACGGGTGTACTGCCATTATGAACCAGCACACGGATTGAAACCGTTGCCAATATTCAGTCACCGTTTTGGAAGTATTGGGTAGACTTCTAGCGATAGAAGCCCTATGCATTCATTGACGTAACCACACCAATTAACGTGCTTCTATCAGTCATAAAGTACACAACCTTTAAGGTGGCACCATTGTGCCCTCGCCCGCTCAGCGATCACGAGTTCTGCAGGGGGGGGGGGGAGTGGGGGCAAAGGTACCCGAAGCACTTGACCCTGATGTCACTGCAGCACCGCCAAAGGAGCAAGGACAACGTATACTCATTGTGTGCGAACGCTAGTGCTTAATCTCCAGGGTGATGTTGCACTCCAGCATTTTAACTTGAGTTTGTGTTTCATATACAATACGTATCGAGAGCACATGGATGTGCCAATGTGATTTTCCATGCGAGACAGTACTCGTATCCCCGTATGACTCATCACCCAATGAAATACCTTGTAGAAGGGTACTTTATTTCTCTCTTATTTTTTGTCCTGAATACTTCGAGTTCTATTTATCAAATCGAGATGAACACAGAGCCGTGGAATGTTGATGAACGCAGGTGGATTAGGTGCTACGTAGCAGTCACGATCATGTATTGCCAGCACAGCAGCAATGGTATGGCCACAAACACTTCTCTGAAATAGTGATGCGAAATATGGCATCGGCGACATCTTTAACAACTGCAAAACAGGGATAGCGGAGATCCATGAACTAATCTTTAACCTTGACGTGTATGGGTGGGATGGCATTTCGTTTTAAGCCAGATTTGTCGTCATAGCCGATAAGTACGTGGTACCCTTCGTCGAGTTGAAAAATAGTGTGGGTAATTTGTTCTCCGAAAGGGTCAGATGAAGTTTTGGCAGGATCAGCTGAACTTTGCCATCTGGTTGTAGTTGCGGAAAAGTCATGCCCGACGACCTGTTGCCTGCAAGAACGGCAGGGCTGACAGAGCGTACGTGAAGCTTCTACCAGTTCCACGTCTACCACAGCGCCCAAAAGATACTAACGCACTTGAGGTGACCCATGTTAGGCCAGAACCAGCGGAACGCGCTGGAAAACCCCAACAACATGGTCGCTTACGAAGGCTTTTTCAACGAGTTTAATGTGGGGACAATCTCCGACTGGCGGCAGAAATAAGGCCTTGGCACAATGTATAACCACAACGTAAACAATGCCTTCCATTCAAACGAGGTGGCGCGGCTCAAGGCGAGCGTTGAAATATATTTCATATCTATCATGGGCTCACAAGTTGGTATGCGTAGTTCCATTGTGGGTATAGACAACACCGATGTGCAAAAACAAATTTCTTGCAGAGGACCCCACCAAGATGTTGGCAGACTTCCATAATTTGCTTGTGCACATCAGCAGTATCGTTACATGAAACCGTCTGACATGGAAATCAGATCTGCCACCTATGAGGGGTACATAAACGAGTTCAGCGTTGCGGACGACGTCATGGTGCCAGGCACTAAGATAGACGTTGATTTTGAAAGGGTTGCAGCACATATGACCGGGCAAGAGTCCGCAGTGCTATCACAATAGCCGCAGCCAAAGATGCATGAAAAGGTGGACTTCGACCTAGCGTGAGACGCAACAACAGGTCAAACCGGCACCACGCAAAAAGTACAGGAGTCGCAAAAAGCCATAGATCGCGAAGCGAAAAAACGGTCCTTGTGGTGGGTGATATAGTTGTGATGCTCATGACCATCTGCTTTATGCGCTCATGAATCAAGCAGTGCCGCGCCTACGACCCGTGTGTAATTGGCGTATCCGGTGTATACCCGGATTAACCGTGATATAAGCAAATTAACGGAATAATACCGACGGTGGGATGCATACTTTGTTTCTATGAGTACAAATAAAATGGGGCCTGGGCAGAATGTTCAATAGGGGTAACGTGGCTGGTGTATAATCGGGTAGGGGTGGGGTTGGGATTATCTATAACAGCCAATTAAACCAAGCGCAAGGATGTATATAGCAGAAGAATATGGGCGTATAAGCGTAGTCGCAGCGAAGTAGCGCAATGTCGGGTGAGTACCGGTGTGGACGGTATGCGCCATTCAATCAGACAGGTAAACCGTTCGAGGGTCGGTATTGTGGCCGATCTTTTATGCTGCAACTGGCTCTTTTGAGGCACTCAAGTCACTGGTGTAAGTTTGCGAAGGACATTTCGAGCACGGAAAACCTTCCGGAACGCACACTCAAGCGCAGTACCCGCAGCAGGTGGCGACGGTTGACGCGCTCCATGCGCAGAACCCGCGAATGGAAGTACAGATGACAGAGCTGACACTCTGGAAGAGCCACCTGCTTTTTGGCGGAGCCAGCACTAGTGGCGGAGCCGCTAGGACAGAAGCGTGCAACGCCGGCAGATAAGCGGAAAATAGCTAAAGAGTCGGCAACACCTCCCGAGGCTAACAGGCCGCACATCCTGATGGAGGTGGGAGCGACGTACATAAAACGACTCGCCAAGAAAGACAGGATGGGGGCGTGCCAGCTAGCGGAACGTTGAGGGCTGCATTCTATTAGAATATGATGATGTAACGGCGCCTGCAATAATCTGTTTATACGACAAAGATCCACAAGTGTACAGCTAGGGGTGCGCTTGTTGATGTGATAGCGCAGAACGGTAAGGAACGCAAGCGCTATCTAGAAGACAAGCAGCACAAAGTTCCCCGCCAGTAAGCCAATGGAATTCCGGGTGGTTATATGAGGAATGTCACAAACGTGCTTGTAATTCCGGTCAGCGCTGCCACCACGTTTTCCGTTAGCATTTTCAGCATGCCGGCCAGCTTCTCTGGGTTCTTTTCTACCCATTATTTTGCCAATGTCATGCTTTGCCGAGAGTTAGGGTGAGGGGTGGCGTTATGTCAGGTCCAGTGCATGTGATCGCGAGCACAATTGTGTTTTTAATAAACCCTATCGCCGTCAGGATTGAGACTATAGCAGCACCCTATTGAAGAGAGTGACCGTGGGATCCAACATCGCCGCGAGCATGTCTCAATACGGCAACAAAGTCGATGAAGTTCGCTCCCTGTGCCGCGCGTTTGGTGCAAAGGGTTCCAGGAGTACCGTCGTCGTAACTACCAACACAAGCAACAAAGACCCAAGCTAACTGATTAGTGTTAGATATCCCAACCTCTGCAGCAACGATGTCATTGTGCCCGGTACTGCCATGCTGCCGTTCATAATTGCTTAAAGCAGAGGCACAACAACGCCGGTTGACGCCAACCCAAATCAGCATGAAGATGGAAGGCAACGAATTGGCATGCATCGGCCATGCCGATATATGGGGTGTTTACCTGTATTTCTGTATTTCTGGCTAACGGTGAAAAGAGGACCAACGCCGTCTAACATGGCATACAGAACGCCAACACCGTATCTAATCGTGCTGACGCTGGCCACGCTGATGCCACAGCCCAGCACGATGCATCAATCGCCGCCGCGTTTGGAAGTCGCTTCATTGTGCCGCTCGAGTACGAGCTGCTAAACGATCATATGACATACAACCAGTCTGGCCTCTCTGACCGCCTCACCTTTGAGCTTACGTTCAACAACTACGGCAGTGTGAGCCTAAGAGCCAAGAAAGAGGCAAGCTGTACTGTCAGCGGTCTCTCACTGGAATTCGACGTCGTGACGGACGCAGAGTTCGCATGCATGGTCTGGGCAGTATTACATGGGAAAAGTGGCAATATTGTACGCCTGAGTGCTAATCAATCCAGCAAAGAGCATGAGGCGATAATCATGCTCTGCGAGGACATGGCAGTGCCGATTTCGACTGCGACACTAAGTGTGCAACAACCCCCTGATGAACAAGGTGTCGATGACTGGCGTATCCAACCGGATCATTTTGAACTTTCGCTTATTCTGGGTTCTGATTTGGTATGCAAAGTGTCAACAATAATTTCAATAACTTTCCACATTTTACCTCTGTTCAATATACGTATAAACCTTGTCTTGTGTTACGAGTGTATGTATTGTACTTGCTCTACCCCCTAGATGGGTTGCGCCCGAAGACTCATCATTAGTGTAACAAGATAACCGGGTTGGATTTCGGATTTATAACAGGACACTTTTGAAGGTGATACAAATGCAGTGTTTATTGATGAATGACTTGAATAGGAAAAGAATTGTGATTTATACGTGCGTGTATAAGATCCAAATATTGGACAAATTAACACAATTCGCACGAACCTAATAATGTAACCCAAATGTGAATACAAATAAATAACCTTACACACTACAAGGACAAAGATTAATGATTCATAGTAATTTCAGACGACGAAAAGAATGATGGGTTTTACTCAAATAGTAAAAATGATGTACTTTACTCATAGAGTAAAAATGTATCCGCTCAAATAATGAAAAATGAGGTACTTTATTCAAATCATAAATTGATGAAAACAATGGGATAGATATCACACAAAATATCTTTACAACCCCAAACCACTGGGTATCACAAACCCCAAAATTAGCCCACGGCTGAAAGATTACATGTATGGAGTAACACAAAACACTCCGTCACTGGCACACTTGGCTACCAGTCACACTGGTCAATCAAGCAGTCAGCATTAACGGTAGTCACCGACATCCATTCAATTCCTTGGTCAATCAAGCAATCAGCGCCCACCAATCGGTCAGCAACGCCCGATCACCTGCTACTCAACCAGCAACATACTGTTAATTCAGCTCTACGGCTGCTATGGACAGCTTTACAGCTGCTATGGTCAACTTCTATGGTCAGCTCTACAGCTGGGGCCTCGTCGACTCTGACCAGCTGAAAAAAAATCTAACACCGTGTATTATGATTGACACGGGCATATACGACAACACGTAATGACGTTATATACGGTAAGTTATACAAATTGCATTATCGGCACAACATTACAAAGCAATAAACAAGTTCAGAAGTGAACCTACCCGTGTCCGATAAACGTTTCCTAAAAATGCCACTTTATATTGCTAATATAAAGCTCTTGTTAAATCACAAACAAGAATAGAAAATATTTGCATTGTGCTACGCAAGCCGAAGCTACATAGAAAATATACATCAGAACTTACTAAATAACTTACATACCTCTACAGCTGAAGATGTGCAAATATTTAAGTAGACTGCTCATTGACAAGACGTTCCGTAATGTAAAGATTTAGTCTTACGGTGAGGCATTTATGCACAGACGATGCAGCCCTACATCGTCCGTACGCTTGATGTATTCGGTTTTTCCCATCGAAAGCACTTCGCACGTGCGGCATAGGGCTAACCGAACTCACTGTTTCGAAATATTGTACAATATACATAAATCACCCTCGGGTATCGTTGTAGACGAAAAACGAAACCCGAGTACATGTATTTAGTAAATAAAGGGATTTATACAATTCCGTGACAGTTAGGTGTTATTGTACCAATTGTATAATTGACTACTTATGAGCTTCTTTAAAATATGGTTAAGTGTCATTTAAAAAACCGCAACGAGTCTTAGATGTAACCGCCGTAAAATCTATACTCGTTTACATTTCTCTTAACTTTTAGTGACAGTTCGGTTAAAATTTTGCTTAATCAATTATATTGCAGTTGGAATATTCCCTAAGGGGGGCGGTGACATTTTTATGCTTCTTGTGGAATTAGTTCATCGATTATGGCAGTCTTCATCCTTTTTTATTTAGCTAAATATATTACGTGGGTATTACGCAATTCTCATTTCTTTACCTGTAACTAATTTAAAACATATATTTCACATTCTTGCATGTGCATTTAAATATTATACCTTTTACATTTATCAAAGATTTGCGCATAATGCTCGTATTACTTTAAATACGTTTTCCTTGGTTGGAGTAATATCGGAATTGTACCTATTGGTAATGGTATGGACCAAATTATACTGTAAAATAGTATTTCACAAAAATATATGTTCTGTCTGTATTTAAATTAGAATCTAAAACAACTGTTGCTTAATGTTTCTGATATATAGCACATATGCATTTCGTCTATCTGGTTTAGTAAATATTTGCTATTTATGTTAAATTGTCGCGTCTATCCTTGTACTGAATTACAAAAGCAAAACATGACTGGTCCAAAACTGTCCTGTCTTCACTAATTGCAGAATAATATTTATCTCTTGTGCAAATATAATATATATTCAAACTTCGTACTTCAGAAATATTAAACAATCTGAACCAGAAATTGTCACACCTTCAACCAAAAAAGGAGTGAACTAAAACATATATTGCATTAGTATTAGGATTAGTTTTCTGAGATTCCTACACGAACAAATAAAATCTATCATGACGTTGACATTGTAGGTTCTACACCTGTGAAACAGCATCCTTACAGGAAGAATCGTCTCTAGCAGGAATATTTGAAAAAAAGAAATTCAATATTACTGGAGAATGATTGTATATAACCAAGTAAAAGTAACTGGAGATCACCATATATTATTGTACCTAAGCCAAATAATACATTCCGCATGTGTACTGACTATATAAACGTTAACAGTGTCACCGAAACTGATTCGTTTCCAATACCAAGAATGGATTATTGATTTGATAAAATTTGGAAATGCGAAATATGTCGCCAAGTTTGATCTTTTGAAAGGATTCTGGCAATTTCCACTCACGGAAAGAGCAAAATAAATATCAGCATTTGTAATTCCAGATGGGCTTTATATAAAGTGAGGTCTTGTGGTATGAAAATTCTAAGGCAACATTCTAACGTCTTATAAACATGATAACATCTGGTCTAGAAAATTGTGACCCATACATCAATGATGTCATCATCTACCGCGACACTTGGGAAAATCACTTGGAAACCATTCGAATTTTTTTTTATCGACTCATTGATGCAACTCCGTCGATTAATTTGAGCAAAAGTGAATTTTGCTATGCTTGTGTCTCATTTATAGGACATATTGTGGGACAAGATCAAGTTAAACCTGTAGAACCTAAGGTCAGGGCTATATCTGAATTCCCTCTATTTGTTTACAAAAAGCAAATTATGAGATTTTAGCTATTGCAGGATATCATCGGAAATGTTGTTCAAATTTTTCCATTATTGCCGAACCTTTGATAAATTTGTTGAGTAAGAAATCTAAGAAATTAAAGTTTCATTGATCTGACCAGTGTCAGGAATCCTTTGATAAATTAAAGGATATGCTTAAGAATGCACCAGTTCTTTCTGCACCAAATTTAAGCCAATTGTTTACAATGACTGTTGGTGCAGGTGATGTCGGGGTGGTGGAGTATTCATTCAAAAAGACAAAAATGATGTGGATCATCCTGTATGATATTGTTCTAAAACATAAACAAGCATCAGACAAATTATTCCACAATTGAGAAGGAATGTTTGGCTTCGATATTGGCTTTACAACATTTTGAAGTGTATGTTACCTCGGCTCTTTCTTCGGTTATTGTATTCAGTGATCACAATCCTCTTACTTTCATTAACACAATGAAAAATAAATATCGGAGATTACTGAGATGGAGTTTAATGCTGCAAGAATACAACATTGACATTAGACACATCATGGAAAAAGATAATGTGATCGCAGATGCACTCTCACGTGTTTAGAAGTACTATATTGCCTTATTTTGTGTAATTAGGCTGAGTGTCATTTATAAGACATCTTCCTATGTAATACTGATGCATATTATAAGAAAGCTTTATTGCATAAATGTTTCTTTTTCTTTATCACGTGAGGTGTTTTGTATGATGTTTGTATACTTAACTTTTGTCCATAATTGTAAGTTGTATGTTTATTTGAAAATACATACTTAACTTTTGTCCATGCTTATAAGTTGTGACATGTGTCAGGTAGGCCAGTGTTTTCATAGGCATTTCGCAATTAAACTTTGTGATATATGTCAGGTAGACCAGTATTTTTCATTAGAATTACTCATAATCTGATGTAGGCATGTGCATTTAGATGCAGAATTTGGTAAACAAATTCATTCTTGTTCTAGAATTCCGGTTTTAAAGATCAGTGTACAATGAATATATTTTAGTAATTATAGTTGTGTGGCCGAAATCGGATATCATTTGAGAGGAATTATTTGTTTACAATATTCTTTGGAAATACTCAAGTGGTCATTGACTTTTGGATTAATACATGATTTTGGGATTTATGTGAACACATTAAACTACATTCTAGATTACATTTTTGTGGTACATCAGGACATTCAATGCTATTATAATTCATTCGTAACATTGTATTAGTTTGGACTTGTGATTAGGACATTTAGGAATGTTTGGAATTTAACTTACAAATTGTTAGTGTCTTTTGAATTTTCACTTTAATTGTCTGGAAATAAATTGCTTGTTGATTTTACTTGATTTATTGATTTCATTTTAATTCTGTGAGTTTGTTATGTATGATGTTTACATACTTAACTTTCGTTCATGATTGTAAGTTGTATGTTTATTTGATAATACATACTTAACTTTTGTCCATGCTTGTAATTTGTGACATGTGTCAGGTAGGCCGGTATTTTCATAGGCATTTCGTTGCTATTTTTGTGATTAGGACATTTAGGAATCTATTTTAGTAATTACAGTTGTGTTGTCGAAATCAGATATCATTTGAGAGGAATTATTTGTTTACAATATTCTTTGGAAATACTAAATTGGTCATTGACTTTTGGATTAATACATGATTTTGGAATGTATGTGAACTCATTCAAATATATTCTAGACAACAGATTTGTGGTATATCAGGACATTCAAGGCTATTTTAATTCATTCGGAACATTCTATTATTTTGGACTTGTGATTAAGACATTTTGGAGTATTTGGAATTTAACTCATAAATTGTAAGTGCCTTTTGAATTTTCACTTTAATTGTCTACAAATAACTTGCTTGTGAATTTTACTTACATTGTTGGTTTCATTTTCTCTCTGTTAAATATTTTTAAGACCTAGAGTCGCAACAACATATTTTAAAACCTAGAGTCGTAACAATATCCGCTCTCCAAATTTAATTTGTCTTCTTTAATGAGGTTTGCGCGATCTTGCTAACAAGCTCCTAAGAACGGACATGACAGACGTCTTGACATGGCGGACGGACGAACATGACCAAATTAAGATATCCAAAAAGTAACTGGCAACACATGAAAACAGCTATATAAATTTGCAACGTTTATCACGCTACAAGAGAGGCCTTATCTATATCAAATTGTTAGCATAACACACAAAGTTTCAAAATAAATAAATTTTGTATAACTATATCGTATAAAAAATCTCTTGGTTATTAAGCTTCTCGCTGCAGTGGTTTCTTTAATGTTTTTCTTGGGGTTTTTTTGTTGTTTTTTTGTGTTTTTTTAAAATATTAATTTGATATGAAGATTTCATATTTTGCATCCATTAATTAACATTATGACAGGAGTCTTCTGTGTTTGCTGTAACGAACAACAGTTACATATAGGTCACAAATGTATAAGGAGACAAATTTAACATGTAAACTTTTCTTGTTGCGTACTATCAAGCGGGTTAAAAATACTAAATGAGGCTGGGGACATTTTAGATTTTAACAATGAACCATTATGTAATGATGTTTCCAGCTACACAAGCTGAAGTGTTATTCCATTTTCATTTCAACGTACTCACCTGTATATTTCAAACTGTCGCTGTTCGCAATTTTACCCTTGCAAAGTTTGCACTGTCATTATTTAAACCAACTTTTGAATTTGTATTTTGTGTCTTGTCTGTATTAAATTAATATGAATGAACCTATAACATCATAACAAAGCAGCTAATTCAATATACATATTGATACCCATAGACACAGAAAGACCGACAGACATAAAGTCACTAAAAATATCTTACTCATAAAATGTATAAACACTATACAGCGAAACTGTTTTCGAATCTATTGATCTTTTTTATTATTGAATATGTAATTTTAAGTTATTGGACTTTTGAGATCATAATGTAACATGATCAGATGATATTACTGGCGATCACATTTAGTGCGCATAAGTTGGCTTAAGATAACTCCAAACCTTACTTATATTGCAAAAGTCCCTAATAGAGATAGCAGTTGTGTTTCAAACCATAATGACTTAGTCTAGAAGTTGATGCTGCGTGAGGAGTAAGACAGTGTTCTTTGACACTTATACATGATTTAAGAGACTTGCAGATTATTCTTAGTGATTGGATTTCATTCATGTTCTGTGTTTCTAAGTGACCTCCATTTTCGAAGTTACGATGGAGCAAATATGCATCGTGAGTATTTGACAATTCCAATTATTTCACGCAAGAGAATTTGGTTGCAGATTATATACCTGTTTCAGATACAAAATAATACATATTTATAATAAGGATTATGACTACCAAAAGGTAGGGAATTACCTTCACGAGGAAAAATAATGTTAATTTATGCTAAACAGACAAAGTTAGTTGACATCATACTGTACTGGCAGATGTTCCTGACATGGGAACGTTTGTAAAATTTCAGCTTTTAAGTGGTATGTTCCGTCCTACCTATTACATTTACGAGGGTGTAACATGACGATAGACATGAAGTACTATCAGACAATTTGCAATGAATAGTAGGCTGTACTACTCAGTGATTCGATGACGTGTATTTCGTTCAATAAGGCGCATATATAATATTATGCTTGACTTTGCATAACTTAAGTTTTGATAAATTAAATATTAACATCAAGCTTTCGAGAATACTAGTATGTTGTTTCCACACATTGGTTCGTTCGATATAAATTCATCCGCATATACATTTATCGATCGAGGATTTAATTCGAAGATACTACTTTATTTTCCAGTTTTGATGAAGCAGATATCATTGTCGTTAAGCAAAAGTGAACTTTATCCCTCAGTACAACTCAACTTCAATCGCTTCGAATAAAACGTCCTGTATTGTTGTTATTTCCAAATTCTATCCTGCATTGGACGGTAACGAAATGGCATTTCAAACAATATTTACAATTATTATCATTCTATGCTTCTCCGCATGTACTGCATATATCGATGGTAAGTAAGATTTTATATTTATCACTTAAATTGAGCAAGAGTTTCAGCTCGTGATAATACATGATATCGTTAAAAATACTCTTTCTATATGTTAAGCTTTTGGTATCACTAACATACGAGGAATTTTCAAATATCAATGTGAATTTCAGTAATGCAATCATTGTAAAACAACTTTATTATATTATAAAGATAGTTTATATATGATACACAAACGGCCAGTAGCGATAGTCATTTATCTACAGCAGTAATCAGTCTGGGCATATATTACTTAATATATAGACTAAGTTTGTAGCGCTGTAATTGCGTGTAAATGCTCGCAAGTATTATCCTTGGATTTTACGCCTCGTGTTCGACATAGTACTGAAAGTTTAACATACATAATAATCTTAGTTTACCTTCAAGTAGTTGTATTTAGAACTGGGTTATTTGTTTTGTGCTTTAAAACAAAATAGTGTTCTTGTCATTTTCCTGATTTCCAGGGCACCGATTTCGTTGCACCCACTTTATAAGCGGATGTCCACCTACTGGTATTGTGAACAACACATTTTATATTTCAATAAGAAAAGGAACAATATATAAATGTAGTGACGTATAATATTGTATACGAACTATAACATTAACGAGCCACTTTTATAACAAGAGATATACAATAATGCAATAAGTTAAAGACAGTGAAACAAAATAGTAGATACATATTATACAATTTAGATCTTTTTTGAGATGTATATGAAGATAGATTTATGAATCAGTAAAACTCGTATATACTGTCGTAAAGTTAATACGATACGTTCATAAAACTTTCTACTTGCCAATACACCGGACTATTATTGTTTTCTTTTGAATAGATATAGTGCAAACGAGTGATATTTTATTTGATTTAACATAGTCTAAACATAATTTCATCTGCAAAGGCCCGTTTTGACTTGAGGAATGAGTTTCAAATGATAACATATCGCAAATATGACGTTGTATCAGCCAATGAATAAAGATCTATCTCAGGAATCATATACTTAACACAGATAACTGTATAATTTTTTTTTTAAAACACCTCCAACAAATTCAGGTTATTTTAAATAAATCTTTTTTTAAAATTTTTTTTTTTGTTTTTTTTTTTTTGCGACTATACCTAATACCTAACAGTACTGTACTACCAACATAAACAGCCAATATAACATCCATATATGAAGCTACTCCCGCTAAATTCAACAAGTTTCAGAAACAACTGCACCGACTGAACATATTTCCATCCATGTCTCTGTGCAATTGAAAAACGTTTTATGCTGTTATGTATTTCTTTCTAGCACCTCTTTATTTATCTGACCAAATCATGCAGATATTTTGTAACCTGAATGATGACCAATAATGGACACCATTCACACTGCGCTTTATACCTGCAGTGTGAGATTTAACTGTTGAGCACTTGGTACTTTTTCACCATTTTTATATTAGAAAGACTTTGACGAGACTCTAAGCCTTCTGAATGTATAGCAATTCATATGTTACATATGTAAACTGTTTCAATGTATGCACATACAGTTGATTGTTTGAACGTTGGTGCTGAAAAATATGTGCAATTCTTCTGATTCAAACATATATCGTCTCCATTGTAATCATACCAACTTTAGAAGAAAACTAATAATAATCAAGTTTTTGACTGTCCAATAAGCGCCATTTTGTACGTATTATTACGTATTTACTCCTTCCTCATACTGCACTTTTTATCCTTTTTTCTTTCACGCTTAGTGCTGCTTATTGCAATGCTATCGTCATCAAATGTAATCTACCAAATGAGCGTCTTTCTAAAGTATTGTAAGATATCTGTTTTGATGCTTCAAATCATCAAATCAACATTTTAATTCTCTGATATTTTCTTGTATGTTATTTTGTTGCACAAGTAGCGTTGGCTTCAACTTTGTACCGTCTAAACCTGTAAGTAAACAGGCATTTTCTCTAGATATTGACACTGTTGTTTTCATGTTAAATTCCTGAAATATTGATATCAACTCTCTGAAAAGCTTTGAATTCATTGCAATGTAGCTTTGTAACATTTTAAAGAAACATATTATTTCGTGTTCGCTAATTGTCTTCATTATCTGAATGTTCTGCAGGGATATTACTTAGTAATCCCGATATTCTTACTAATATTGCTCATTGTCATTTCTAGTAAACTCCTTCATACTGACAAATTTGTCCTTTTCTACTGGCTGTGATTTTTCTACTATACAGCATCTACGGAGTGTAAAAGTCGTGTTTGTATTATAGAACATCAATATAGGCAATGTCTGTGTTTCCTTTATTCTTGTTATTCACCTGGTTCAGTCTCGACATAACCCAACATATTTTACAATATGCAATAAAGGTTGGAGTAAGGTATATCAGGGTTATTCCTGACATTACCTATGCGTATACTGAAAATGTTTGCGAAATCGGAACTGCCCCTGCTGCAATACATATTATTGAAGCGATATGCCCATGGTCTTTAAGAGCAATGCAATCCTTCCTTTCCTATCCTTTGACAGCATAAATACAATAAAATAATATTTGTGTTTATTTCTGGTAGAACATAAAATTCCCTATCAGTTGTATCAATCCTAATTTCAGTGGCAGATTTTTGGTTTGTCGTTAAGGGGTTGTTGATAAGCCTTTTTCTTTAATGCTTTTGGGGATCTTTTAAAGATTCGTGTACATGTCTGTGCACAAGGGACACTTCAGCATCAGAATCCACAAGGTGAATGAATTTGTGTTTCCTTATATTGATCAAACATGAGTTTTGGACTTCCTGCTAAATCAAGTTTAAAAGCTGGTATGCTTTGTATGTCTCTGATATAAGGTATCCGTTATTCTTTAAATCGTTGTCATAATGAAAAACGACATAGTTATCCTGTTTAGACTTGCTTTCTTTTGGAGCATTTTGTTGTAAACATCGCCAATGGAAATGACCTCTTTAGCCATTTCATGCTTCGTGCATTTGCCCTACAATCGAAACACCCTCGGTTCTATCGGTCAATGAGATAATGTACATCAAAAATACTACAAAAGCCGCCTTTTCTAAACAAATGACGTCATGTGTATGTTACGAGTAGTCATACAATTTAGTACGGCGATTATCAGTTTAGATGAATAATTATTAGCCTAAGCATTCCAAAGCTTCCATTTTCAAGTATGAACTTACGGGAAAATATTGTTTTACTGAAATTATGCTAATTATTCCAGGTATCATGATGCTTTCGATATGGTTCTAACTTGCCTAGCGTACTTTAGCGTGTAATGAGTACTCTGGTGCTTTTTAGATGGTGTCCCCTATTTACGCTGTATCCCTCCATTGAAGTATTTTCGATGTGGATTTTGAAAGAAAAACCACGAGGTGGTCCAATTGATTTGTGTGTTTGATACCTTATCGATAACGTTGACTTGCTTTGGTGGGATCAAAAACTTTTACTAAAAATGACCCCCTCTGTTATATTTAGAGCATTTTTACGAGCACGATTGTGACCAGTTTTCAAACGTTTAAAGCTTTTGCGCAGAATTTCTTCTTTTATAGCGGCTGTCATTGCGGCATAAAAAGCATTTCGTTAAGTGTTAGGTAATCATGAGCACGATTCCTTGAGAAAATCCAAATTTACGGACAATCGATATATTCTAACCCAGCCTACAGACCTACGAAAGCTTAAATTCAAACGTCTCTCAGAATAAACTTGAACATTAAAATTGTAGTTATGTTTAAGCTTTCTCAGCAATGTCAAAACATCTGCGAAACCTACAGCTAACACTGCCCTAAGCTGTCCTCATTAAGTATTAGGACTGTCATTTAAATATATGTGAATATATGAACTCACTGTACTATTACGGCAATAATACGCTAAAAGCGCGATTTTGTCACCACACAAATTACTCAATAGATCATAATTTTCAAATGTTTGAATTGCTTTGGTTCCCCTTCAGATGGAGCAATGATTTCGCAATTCTTCATACCCCTTAAGTTTTATGTAAAGTAGATATTTATGCGGCCATAGTTTGATTGTGGCTCTCTTATCAGGGTCAGGCATTTTTTGGAGTAATGCGAAAGGCTTTAGAGTACCGAAAACCACTTACTCAGCGAGTTCGGCACATATTGTTCTCTCTGACACCCAGTATGCACGGGCCCTTTGAGTCCTGGAGATTGCAGAGATCTTATAATGGACAAGAACGACAACAATTTAGGAGCAGGAGAAGTTAACAAGTTCTCAAAAAAACATAAGATATACATCATTAATGGTGAAGCAAACATGAATGCGACTTCGAGTAGTAAATGATTCTCGAAAATTCTAGTCACGGCACCAAATGGACGACGGCGACATGTGTTATAAGAACGTTAAGTCAGTTCCTTTATTGATGAAGTTTCACAAATCACCTGTGGGTTGTTTGTGATTACTGTGTTCTGTACTATATATGGCTTGCTTAAGAGAGAGAGAGAGAGAGAGAGAGAGACTTTACTGCTTGTTCCTTCACTGTGTATTTGTGTCGGCTTTATCTCCTCTTTCCATATATCTTTCAATACCCACCTTTATTTATTCATGTATACGCAAGGTATCTCACTATCAAATATGTCATGCCTAAAATTGGCAACCGAACACTGAAAGCAACAACTAATTAGGTAAGAACGCACAGGCATTTGCAACAAATACTGAATTCATGCCCCATGTCGATCCGCTCTAATTATATTTGGGAATCATGCATTGAAGATACAATCTATTGGACACGAAGTCATTCCAAATTACATCTTTTGATAACTATAAGGGTAACATTGTTAATTACGTGTACTAAATTCCGGTCGGGATTCTCTGGAACGAATGCTCAATTATGCATTACTTATTGACATGCTAAGTACACAACAATGAGAAATTGCATACTACCTGCGTACAGGTTGATCCCATGAGGTAAAGTTGTTTGCTTCTAAGATAATAGATTATATCACACTTGTTTTACTGGGTTATACTAGTTAAAGAGCTGAACAATATATGCTTACTTTAGCGGTAATAATATTTTGCTGTGAAAATCAGAGTTCTATAAAACTAATACAAGCTCAATTATCAATGTGTTCCATAGATGCCAAAAATGTTTGAATCATGCAAAGGGAGTATAGTATCATTTGACAACGTTTTGAAGAACAGAAAATGGAATCAGAGAGATAAAAACAAGAGAGTCAGAGGCACACGGAAATGAGTTTAGAAGCATGACTTACTTATACTTTGACACAATTAGTAAAACCCTATGTTCGTATATTTTTAAGCTTTGATTACTTATGTCATTGAGAATCTAATCTCGGCTTGGGAACAAGACATCCTATTAGTGGTATAATTAAGCTTAGGATGCTACTGTGTCTGGTATAAAAACAAAACAAAAAACAACAACAAAAATCCAAAAACCAATGTATATATATGGTCATGCAATGTTTTAGAACAATGCAAATCACAAACTAACTATGACTTAAGATGAATAAACTTCAAACTTGTTTTTTGTATTATTCCAGTAACAGTCAAAACAAATATTCAAACCCATTATCATGTGAATATCTATTTTTGTATTGTTCACTTGTAAGTGATTAAATCTGAGGCCCGTCTAAATCCCTAAACAATTTAATGAACCTATCAGACAATGTATTGACAAATGTGTGAGCATCTTCAAATGTCCCTAATTTACTTCGAGTATCTCTACGTCAATAGTGGCAATTCATATATTCAATAATTCAATAAGACCCCACAAACAATTGCTCTTTTTTGTTATGTTTGTATTAGGAATGAAAAACAAATCAGGATAATGCACACGCTATTTTACTTATTACGAGCATAGATTAAATGATATTGTATATGCACATACATAGTATGTCTATCCCAGATTCTTTCAGGGTCTAAGGGTTATTTTAGATGTTAGAGAAACTGCTTGAATTATGAGTATTGAACATTTTATTTTTAGATATTACATACAATATATATATGCAGAAGACTGTGGTCTACAAAGGACTGTTTCTATCATAAAGTATACAGCGGGAAGGACAATATAGTTATCATCCGGTTAGGTTTCTACCGAATTCGGAAATACATTTCAACCGCTGAACAATAGTGCACTTACTTTCTTGAAGTCATATAACATGCTATATGCATGGAACATAGAGTCGGAATTGAGTCAAAACTACTTTGAAAACACACTCTTGATTCTTCATTTAACATTAAGGAAAAATCTGACCTCTTTTGTTTGAATTAATTCTCGTCATTATTCTTATTGTCAATAGCTTTAGAGTTATTAAGATAAATGACGCCAATAAGAGCAGCAATAACAACTTATACTTCTACTTCAATTACTGCGACTAATTTTATTATTGACTGCAAAGTTAACAGGCAAAAGGATCAGGACCCATAATTACATCCAGAATACAATAGCTGCTACCATAATGAAACTACTATCTACAGATTCAGTCATCCTTGTTAAAGCATTTTCGACCATGCCCACATTACAGAAAGTAACTGTCAAAGCAAAGGCACTACAATAATTTGCGCTGTCAAACACGTTAACTTTGTTATATGCTACAATCAACATATGATTGAGTGCCGTCTTAAACATTACTAAAATAACGAAGATTTTTCATACTACTAATAATAAGCTGTTTCATATATATATATATATATATATATATATATATATATATATATATATATATATATATATATATATATATATTGTTACGACTCTAGGTCTTAAAGACATGTAACAGAAAGATAGTGAAACCAACAATGAAAGTAAAATCAACAAGCAATTTATTTCCAGACAATTAAAGTAAAAATTCAAAAGACACTTACAATTTGTGAGTTAAATTCCAAATAATCCTATATGTCCTAATCACAAGTCCAAAATAATGCAATGTTCCGAATGAATTCCAATAGCAATGAATGTACTGATGTACCACAAAGATGTAATTGAGAATGTATTTGAATGAGTTCACATAAATCCCCAAATCGTGTATTAATCCAAAAGTCAGTGAGGACTTTTATATTTCCGATGAATATTGTAAATAAATAATTCCTCTCAAATTATATCTGATTTCAACAACACAACTAAAATAGATTCCGTATAGACTTATCTTTTTTAACCATTATACATAACACCACCCCTCATAAAGAAAATGAAAGATTTATGCAATCAAGTTTTTTTCAAATATGCATCTGCTATTATAATAATCAAACTTACATAAGAAACTGTCTTATGAATGACAATCAGTTGAATAACACAAAATATACAAAAAAGAAAGCAATATGATACTTCTGTACACGGGATAGTGCATCTGCAATCACATAATCGTTTCCCCTGATGTGTCTAATGGCAATGTTGTATTCTTGCAGCATTAACCTCCATCTCAACAATCTACGACTTTTATCTTTCATTTTGTTCATGAAAGTAAGGTGATTGTGACCACTGAATACAATAACCGGAGAAAGAGTCGAGATAACATATACGTCAAAATCTTGTAAAGCCAATATCAAAACCACATTCCTTCCTAATTGTTGAATAATTGTTCTGGTGTTTTTTTGTTTTTTTTTTAGAAAAATATCCCACAGGATGATTCACACCATTTGTGTCTTCTTGTACTCAACCAACCCCTATATCACTTGCATCAGCGGTCATTTTAAATAATTAGATACATATTGGTGCAGAAAGAACTGGTGCATTCTTAAGCATGGCCTTTAATTTATCAAAGGATTCCTGACACTGGTCAGACCAATGAAACTTGGATTTTTAATCAACAAATTTGTCTAAGGTTGGGCCATTATAGTAAAATGTGAACAAAATTTCCGGTAATATCCAGCTATACCGAAAAATCGTATCAGTTGCTTTTTACAAAGAGGCACAGGGAATTCAGAGATAGCCTTGATCTTAGCTTTTACAGGTTTAACTTGACCTTGTCCCACAATATGTCCTAAAAATGTGACACAAGCATGGTAAAACTCAAGTTTGCTTAAATTAATCGTCAGATTTGCATCACTGAGTTGATCAAACAATTTTGGAATGGTTTCCAAATGATTTTCCCAAGTGTAGCTATAGTTGATGACGTCATCGATGCACACGTTACAGTTATCTGGACCAGATTTTATCATGTAAATTAGACGCTGGAATGTTGCCGGAGAATTTTTCATACCAAAAAGCATTACTTTATATTGATAAAGCCCATTTGGAGTTACAAATGCTGATATTTATTTTGCTTTTTCTGTGAGAGGAATTTTCCAGAATCCTTTTAAAATGTCAAACTTGGTGACATATTTCGAATTTCAAATTTTATCAATGCAATCATCCATTCTTGGTCTTGGAAATGAATCCGTTTTGGTGACACTGTTGACTTTTCTATAGTCAGTATACAGGCGAAATGTAGTATCTGGCTTGGACACAAGAATACATGGTGAACTCCAGTTAGTTTTACTTGGTGCTATAAAATCATTCTCCAGTAAATATCGAATTTCTTTTTTTCAAATATTCGTGTTTGACAGGATTCATACTGCAAGGATGCTGTTTGAGAGTTGTAGAATCTTCAATGTCAACGTCATGATAGATTTTACTCTTTTCCTTTTGTGACAATTTCATGTCCAGATTGTTTAATATTTCTGAATTCCGAAGTTTGGATAAACCAGATTCACTACAGTCAGATTGTATTCCATCGTTTACATCCTCACTGTGTAGGATAGGTTGAACCAAATTGATTGAACAATTATTTGGGCTATCTCTGTCAAAATACTCCTTTGACATATGTATGTGACAAACTTGTTTCTGTTTCCAACTCCCGGGAGTATTAATGACATAAATTTAGTCATTTATTTTCTTTACAACTGTATAAGGACCATGAAATTTAGCCCAAAGAGGATTTTGAGGTATGGGAAAGAGAGCCAGAACTTATCACCAGGCTAAAAACACCTTTCATGTGTATTTCTGTTATACCTTAATTTCATTTTGGACTGAGTAGTGTGGAGATTAGTTCTTGTTACCTCACAAGCCTTTGACAACTTATATTTGAAATCAATGACATAGTCAGGAAGATTAATCTTTGAATCTTCATTTGAAAGAAGTTTCTCTTTTAATAACTTCAGTGGTCCACGTAAGTATGTCCAAACACCAGTTCAAACGGACTGAAACCCAATGTCTCTTGAACTGATTCCCTAACAGCAAACAACAACAAATGACCAATCCTTTCCTGTAACAAAGCAATATGACCGAATCATATTCTTCAAAGTGTGATATAATCTTTCCAAAGCCCTTTGATTTTCACGGTGATAGGCAGCAGATTTAAACTGTTGGATGCCTAATTCATGCATAACTTATTGGAAAATTCTAGACATAAAATGTGACCCTTGACCAGACTGGACAGATTTGGGAAGGCGAACAATTCTAAAAAAAAAAAACTTCACCAAAGCTTTTACAATGGTTTTAGTTTTAATATTTCTCAATGGAATTGATTCCAGAACTCTTGTAGACGCTTACATTATGGTCAGCTAGTATTGGTTGCCTGACTTGGTCCTAAGTAAGGGACCGACACAGTATACCATGATTCTGCTAAATGGTTCGTCAAATGCAGGAATGGGTTGCAGATGGGACTCAGTATCTTCTGATTGGATTTTCCTACCATTTGACAAGTGTGACAAGATCTACACTATTTAGAAACAACAGTTTTAAGTTTCGGGCAATCAAAGTTATTCAAGATCTTGTGATAAGCCTTATTGACTGCTACATGACCAGCCAGTGGAGTTTCATGGACTGTGCTAAGAATTTCCTGTTGATATGTCCTCGGAGCGACAATTTAATAGTTTATTGACCACTCGTCGCCAGCGGGTCTCCATTATCTCACAAGGACCCCATTTTTCACAAAATAATAATCTGGGACTTGTGTGGCTTAAGTTTCACTAATAGCACTCTGAAACAAACATGATATTGTTCCTGTTTAACAACGAGTGATTGTCTTTTGTCACCCTGATTCGAATAGAGAGAATGAGTGGTAAAAAGAGTATCACTGTGATCAATACCTTTTGATTGATCAATGTCAGGAGAGAAATTGACCTCATCAAAAGACTGACCAATAAATGTCTCAGCTACTGGGGGACCCCGCATGCGTGCGGCAGATCTTAACGCATGTAAATCAGCTAGGTTGACTTTTAGTACATTGTTTGTCACGCACTATTAAACAAACAGGGAACAAGATCAGAGTTACGTATTCAACTGTACACGGCACACCCACAATTAATATGTGGTTTTGGCATACCAAGTGTCGAGCAAGTGCTTTCCCTATTCCAGTCAGTGTGACTAACATGAGATCTGCGCGGGACCTAAATCCTATTCTACCTCAATCATGTACACAATCCGCGAGTCTCAAAAGGTCAGCGATTCGAACGTTCGACCAGAAGGGTGCCGGTTCAAATGTTAGTGTCCCTGGGTAAGCCATTTTAGTCAAATTGCCTGAAAGCCATACAATCTTTAGTATGTTGATGTGTCGTTAAACACCGTTAAACACCAAAATCAGTTAAAAACAATCAAACAGTGTATTACGTATGCAAGTTCAAGCGAAATCAAAACAATCACCTAGGTCAAACAAGTTTCGTTTTCGGAAGCTCAATGCCACCAGGTGTACCAGTACTATTTTGTTCTGCAACAAAGGCGGTTCGCCAAAATAATAAATCTGTACTGGACGATCTAGATAGATGGATGTTGGTGCTAAGTCAATTGTTATGTCTAGGTGCTAGCTGCAAACAACATATTCGTCATATTAGTGAAATATTGGGTTAGGGAGAGAAAGGACCTTTAACTACGCATAAGTAATAATTAGGCCACTTTTGTCTTAGTCTGGACAGTCTTGTGAATATATTTAAACATTATGTAGAACACAGCATCCCTAGCTTGGCATGCCTCATTACTATGTACAATAATCTATATGTTTATCTTTTGGACAATATGTCCATTTTATGTGATGTCTCTCGATTTGATCATACTAATATATTTTAATAAAGCTTCCTTAGGCCGATATGTTTTTTACATATATTCAAATATATATATATATATATATATATATATATATATATATATATATATATATATATATATATATATATTCTTGGCTTTTGATTGGTGTTAGCTTCGCTCTGACTAGGATGTTGTGGTTATTTTTGGTCTGCGGTAGTCTACTACTGGTTTGTTCGGGAGGATTAACTTTAGCATGTCACAAGATTCCACGATGGGCCAGTGTTTCTGGATGATTTTGCCTACTTTGGGGTCGTCTGGATGGTAGGACAGCATAAATTGTATCCGATCAGCCTTTTCCTTTCTCTATATTTTAGTAGGTCATTGCGGTTTGTTTGTTTAGCCTCCGCTATCAGGTCTTTGTAGTAGCCTCGGATCATCAAATGTTTAGATAACTCTTCAGATCTTTTTTGGAAGTTATCATCGTCGGAGCAAATTCTGCGTATCCTCAGTGCCTGGCTATACGGGATGTTCCGAATGCAATGTTTTGGGTGACAACTGGATGGGATAAAATACTGGTGTTTATCAGTTGGTTTTGAGTAGATGTCTGTAGTTGACGGGAGAACTCGTCTTTAAAAATGATGTTATAAACTTATGTTCCAGAGCTTACAAAATTCATACAAAGATGCTGTGTCCTGTACAATAGTTATATGTAATCAAAATACATACAGACTAAGGCCATCGTATCCTCGATTTTTTTAAAATATCATCAAGAGTTAGGATATACTAAGTTAGCTGTATTACACAATTTATTGGAATATACATAGGAGACATAACAGATGTAGGCCACTATATCCTACATACATATATTTCTGAATTCTGTTCAAGAAACATATCAGGTTAAGGCGCTGTGTTCCACATATTATTTGAGTATAGTCTAGGGACATACTGGACTAACGCATAATTAATAGTAAAATATATTCAAAGGAAATACAAAGCAATGTTTGTTTCTGTTACCCTAACTGTCACTGAGATGTAAATAAAAAACACATTAGACCATGGCCGCTGTGTGCGACATGTTTTTCTAATGAAACAAAGTACTTTAAATACAATTTTTAAAACCAAAAATATTATTTTTTTAATTAAATTCCATTCGATAAGTTCTGTGTTTATCATTCTTGTAAGATATGAAGGTCTTTCTCAAAGTATAATTGAAAGGCAACCCGGAGATTAACTTTAAAATATCGGCGATATGATCCACTTAAAGCAACTAGAGAAAATTTCAGAGGCAACAATCTTGTTTCCTTCGTTCATCTATATTTAGCATTAACACAAAACTGATGGGTTCTTTTAACTCTATACTTTTACTCAGCCAATTAGTATTAATAATGAACCAAACGAAATACAGTCGGCATTTAATGCGATCAAATCAGGAAGCAAAATGAGTAAACTGTTCAGGTTTGGATCCAATACAAATCATTAGCAAATATTTCATTCTTCTAAGGTGCTTGAAGTATTAGCAAATTAAAATTATGGTAATATTGTCTATTTACATGTCATGTTATCGACATATTCATATCTTGCCCTGAGCCAGAAATGATTTTCATGCCGCAGGTCTCCATGTACCAGTCCAAAAGCCTTTAAACTACTTCCTATGATTATTACTTCAGGTAAGCTGGCACCCTTGTTTTCACATGCTTTCATCGCTTGAGTCCAGCTGTAACCTTCGTCTAGAATTTGAATTTCATACGCTGTAATTACAAATGTTAAACTGCACTCCAAAATCTTACGCTTCTTTATCCAGTTATATTTCATAACATTTGTCGCAATACATATTACACATTGTAAATGAAACCAAGATCCAAATTCAGTATATCAAATGAACTGTTTAGAAAGGTGAGTGACTGTCCGTCAATGTTGAGTGGTTTCCTTAGGAGTCTTTTGATTCCCTTGCTCAATATACCACTGTAAGCACAACTTTCATCTTTAAACGTATTCCGTATACGGTAAAGTTTACGACAGAATCAACGTAAAAGAATCAAAGTCTACCAAATATTCCCAAAGAAACAGCAGTTGAAATGTATGTTTATGTTTACGACTGCGCCCTATTGAAAAGTTCACAATATACAATGTAACAAATAAAATCTTTAAAAAATGCAAATGTTTAACTCTGTTCAGAAACTGACAAATTCATACTAAGTATTCTAATTCAGCCTACGTATGCTGCGTAGATACTTCATTACAGTGTGACTTGTACCTGTTTTAAATGTAGTAGTGTCTGACGGATTTTATTCGAAATGACTAAAATGGATAATTACAGCAAGTAATGTTTCTAGTTATGATTTGTCACTGGTTTTGTCATTTCATATGCGTTTTGCCCATCGTTTGTACCTATGTCCATAGTTCTACAACGTAACGGAATAAAAACAGTCGGATGTGAAATAAATTTGCAACAGATTTATACCAAACCTAATAGAGAAAGTGCATATTAGAGATCACGAAAAAACATAAGGATAATAAATGTAAAACGTGCGACTGGTACAATACTCAAAGTGATGGACATGATTGATCTTGTGTACACACTGATAAGAGTACATCGCATAATGATATAAGATGAGCCATTACCGATTAAGAAGTTACATGTCTTACAATAATAAATTACTTGCTATATTAAAGCTTTTGCTTTTTACGTTTCTTTTGCACCAAAAAATGTGAGACTTGAGCCTTGATTCTTTAATATCCGACAACACAGTTTACAATTATTTTCAAAGGTGTTGTATGGGTATGTCAAATAATGCATAAAAAGCATTATCGTATTGATTATATTAAGCTTGTTCCAAATATAACGTCATCGAGTGTTCGTGTATCATCTAAGAGGTAAAACTACGTAAGGTCGGATGACTAATAACGAAATAAACGTATACAGAAACCAAGAATACAGCTCCATTTTGGGTTGTTAATAAAACGAAGGTAAAATCGACTCGGACATAGCTCTATTTATTATTGCTAGCTGAAAGGGCATATAACGTACCCAGGTGCTGGTGAGGGTGATAACAAAAAGATATGTCTGACCCACGTCTGACACCAACCTGGTATCTGCACAATTGGAATATATATGTTTGGAGATTCTACGGGTCTTATATAGATGATCATGCAATTGATAAACTTAAGATTGTGTTCAATTTTAATCTCATTTCTCTCTTTCTCTCTCTCTCTCACACACACACACAAAAGCACGTACGCACAATCACAAAAACATCCCTTGCTGGTAATATAGTTTCCTTTGTCGACACCATACTTAAGGTTATGATGTCATTTAAGATATGTATACACTGCGTTCATCCGTATTCTAGTGTTACCTAAATAAGCGTATAATGCGGTGTCATTTCTTGAAAGCATTCCTGCTTGTTACTATACTAGGAAATTTAGACAACCTGTAATTTTCTTAAATTGCATTATATTTTAAATAGTGATAAGTTGAAATACTGCAATCTCCGAAATCTGTTCATTTAATGGACTTGCTTCGATACAGATCCAGATGAATCACAAAGCACGTATCTTTCCAATAAATCTTTCTATAGTCTTTCTATAGTGCGTTTGTTATTTTAAGAAATAATATATTGTAAAATATATAACTGACCTGCAGTTAACTATCCATTTACCTTTACAATGATCATCAAAAAAGACCAAAGAAAAATGTGAAACTCACTCGAACTGTAGTAGTATGATATTTGCAATTACTAGCAAAAATTAAAATAACTACGACTGCACATACATTATTGGAGATGCCGAAGGCCAGGCACAATAAATTATTAATTGATCACATCGACAACGCTAAAATTTCACAATCAAAAATACCATACATTTCTACAACAAATATATGAATTAGCCTGAACCGATAGTAAAAATTTAAATGCAAACAACCACATAATATTGCCAATTTTGCCACAACTGACACTATGCGCGGGAATACATAATTAATATTTAACTAGTTGACAATAATAAATATGTACTAAACATGTGAGATATTATATGAACATGGCAAAGTACCAGACACATTGTTTTTCAGAAATACATAATACACACTAAACAAGTACACAATTTACTAAATTTACCAATAGCAACTACTTGTGAAATGTAGCATTTGGAACATTGGGAAATAATTAACAGATGGATAAAGGAAATAAGACATTCAAGACATGTACGAAGTGTGCTAACAAACACAATGTATACTATTTAGTACCAGTATTCTTCTATTAAGCTTTTAAGACCGTTGGTATACAAGATTCAAGTGTTTATATGGTAGAGTAATCAAATACATTTTTGTATACCCACACATGAACATTAAAACATGAAGACGTTCATCAAAGTAATAAGGTGTATGTTTATAAATGGGTAAAACTATTGATTATACAAAAGGAAGTTTTGGGAACAGGAATAAAGAGAAAGAGAATAAAAAGAGGTAACATACACTGCAAGAAATAATCAAGAATGCTAATGGCTTGCCAACAAGTATGACCTTTCTGAGTTGAATTCAAGCTGGGAAGAATATTATCTAATCACAGTTTCATACTTTGCATGTTTGTTTTAAAAGTGAAATCAAAGACAAATTTTTGAAGAAAATAACTTGTACCAGTTTCATTCTGTCATGGAACTGTGTGCGTGAAGTTGCCATTGCATTGAAGTTTAATGTAAATATAGTTTAGATCATGTTGCCCACTATGTAATTGCGCGTATATCATTACCTACCAAGCAGCTTCGGGTCTATCGAACTACCACAACGTACATTAATTTTACTTACTCATTTAACCAACTTACAGTATCAATGGCAATTTTAGCAGCATTGTCCCTTCGTACCACAATGTATTTGTTTGTGGTACGTGCATGTAAGAATTTTGTTTAGTATTGACACATAGCGTGATGCTATGTTTTCCTTGAGGCGTTTGAGCCAGCAATAATGGTAATGGTGTGTTGGCTGTATGAAAGCAGTTGATGTTGGACCCAGTCAAGCTTTGTGTAGGCTGATAGTTTTGACAACACCCGATAATCTTTAATGAGACCCGAGCTAGTGCTCAACAATGGTGAACAAGGTCTAGTTTGCATTGTATCTTGCATGCATTTTATAAACTCCTCAATAATGTCAAACAGCATCAGTGTATCTTTCTTTGCATAATAGTAAAGTGATAGTAATAGATCTCCAAGTTTTTTCATGTTGAAATACTCATGACATGCTGAATATGCTGATAATCGTCATTTGATATATTTGAATCGTGAACTAATGGGTACAACTTTTTTGTTAGTGGGATAGCTGTGTCATTAACATTAAATAGACATGCATATATTGTCATATGTAAAT
Source organism: Margaritifera margaritifera (assembly GCA_029931535.1). Lineage (NCBI taxonomy): Eukaryota > Metazoa > Mollusca > Bivalvia > Unionida > Margaritiferidae > Margaritifera > Margaritifera margaritifera. The sequence continues at coordinate 1,236,825 of JAQPZY010001205.1, forward strand.
GGTTTTCCTCAAATATTTAAACTCTATATTTGTAAACTGCTTCTGGGTTTATGAGAACTTGTCATTACTTACATTGTTAGGCAGCTTCTCTATAGAGTGTGTAATTTGATACATTCAAAACTATCAAAACTATATACAAACCTAAATGTTATAGTATATGATAATTCTTCTCCATCATTCATAAACCAATCAAGTACGAAAACTTCGCTGAATGAAACATATTTCTCATCATTGTTCTGAATTACTTTTAGCTCTTCAACTGGATGATCTTTAAACCATGTCTTAATGAACAGATGCCTGCCCTAAAAGGATAAATTTTTAATAACCAATGATGTGCATTTGGGACATTTGTAATTCAAATTGCATTTGTTAGGTGCTTGACTTATACACCAGCCTGCTATGTGATCATGGTCGCGAACTATATCTTTAATAATTTGTTCTCACAGATGTAACACATATTTGTTAAATTACAATGTTTCTCATCTTTCTCTGTGTACACCATAGGTTTTGCATTGTGTTGGTCTTAATTTTTCCATTCACTAGTTTTGCAATCTTCCTCCAACGCGTTCTAAATTATATCACAGGTCAAAGAAAAAAGAGAACAAGAATTCGGATGCAAAGAACACAATCAATGCCATTAATGTGTTAAAGGGTAAAAAAGTTACGTGAATGCTGCATATGACGACGTTGATGGAGAATGTCAAGATACAAATAACCACGCATCGGTTCAAATAGGAAACGTTGAAGAAGAGTTCGTAACATATGCAATCCCGAATAAAGGTGAGGAGTCTTACGAGATAAGACGAGGCAATTATAGTGTCATTTCAACCAATGAGAAGGAGACGACCGACAAAGTCAACTTCAGTAAATCTAATCAAGTCGAAGAGAGTGGAGACGTTGATGATGACGCTAAGTTCAACCATGAGCGCAACGACGAGCATTTCGAAAATATATATATAACAGAGCTAGCTTCCATCGTAAACCCCAAGACAAGGATAATGAGAATATTTATGACAAAGCTAACTTCAGCCCTAAGCCCCAAGACGAGCGTAGTGTAAATGTGTGTGACAAAGCTAACTTCTACCGTGATCCTCGAGCTGAGCATACTGGAAATGAGTATGACAATCCCAGAGAATACGAATCAACCTAGAGCGTAAATGTTTCTACCATCGCCCCCTTTAATATTAAGTTCTCTTATGTCTATGGATTAATGCACTTTTTTGTAGCAAAGAAACAAAACCAACTGTTTTGATGACGATTAGCTTTACATTGATACTGATAATAATAACTATGCAAGCAGTATCGCAATATGTAACATAATCCCTAGCCTAGTATGTGACTAAGTGCAAAAACAGTAAGCACGCACTCACGCAGTAACACACACACAAACACACACACACACATACACACACACATATATATATATATATATATATATATATATATATATATATCTTTATATATATCTTTAACATTCGAAAAATCGCGGCTTTTTCAATCTTTAGTTTTTTTGTGCAGCTTATATTTGACAAAGGTATATTTTTGACGTAGCCATCTTTTCAAGTGAAAGGTTTGGTATTGGTATGCGATTGGAAAGTGATTTATGTATATTTAAATTGACTTCTGTACAAGAATTCATTTTGAACTTCGAGGATACAGTCTATACAACAGATTGAGCTACCGAAATCAAACTTCCTGATATGTAAAATCTACCATTTCTGCACAAACATGTGCAATTTTGTGAAATAAACGTTTTTTTCTCAGTCGAACATGATGAGCCGTTACATCTCAAAATCAAAGATTCGATTTTAATATATGTTCATTTGTAAACATCATTTAGATAAGAACAAATCGTTGCCCCTTCTGGTATTTCATAACAGCGAAACCCAATGGACTACTGGATATACTCTGGTAGATAATAACGTTGTTTAATGCAGGGAATATTGTTCTAACTAAATTTTGAGTGTGAGATATCAGATCAAAACTGTGCAGAACGTAATGTTGATAACGTAAAGCCTTAATGGTTCATTGTAACATTATTCTCAAAATTTAGGACATCGACCATTGAAACAAAATAGGTGATGTGCTTTAGATGTTTAAGTAAAAGCTGAGCTTGAGGCTGGCTTCATGTCGCATTCATATGATATATACCATCATGAAAAAATCTAACCTTCCCGTTGCAGTCTTATCAAAATTACAGCCATCAGTTTTTCACCCATACGCAATTCTTGTGATAATATTTATTCAAGTAATTACATTTATTATTTTCATTGTTTTATTGTTATTATTATTATTATTATTATTTTATTATAGATTTTGTCCATTATCCCGCTACACAATTCTCTTGACATTTTTCCTTTAGAACTTCCATGCATAACTCTACTAGGATATAATTTCTTTAGCAAATCGTGTAGATGGCGTTGATTTCTCGTCACTCTGTGTTTACGTCCTTTGTTCACAACATGGAATTAGGTCCAAACATGTTGGTTCTCTATGTGATAGGCATAAGAACCCGCTCCTTCATTATTGTTACACAACTTTTCATTTTATTTCTCTTATTGTAATATTGTAAATTCCCTCTAGTGATTCGAGCATGTAGGAGTTCAGAATGTTTCGTAGATTTTGTGTTTAGTGCTTGTTTTGTATATGTAAGCTGTTTATTCACCTGACGAAGAGCTTGTTTATATATATCAGCGTTTCTTTTTTGGTTTAAATATTGAGGTTATTGGATGAAGGCATGGGTGGTTGATTACTGGAGTAAGGGTGCAACACTAAAACGCTGTTCACCTCTTCGTTTTGTTCTCATGATGGCATGCATCTGAATGAATCATTAACGGTCAGAAGGAAGATCGAACATCAAATTGATCCACTTTAGAAAATTGCCTAAAATATGAAAAAAACAGCAGTCTACATATAGGATATTATCCAGGACCAGCTACATGTAAAATGTATATTATTTCTCATGCCCAGTTACCTTAGCCTTGACTTGTTATTCTTAGAAAATCATGTGCATTTGTATTATACATTTATAGGCTTGTGGCAAAATCTAAAGAGAAGTTTCTACATAGGTCTAGGGGCACTCTTGCAAGACACAATTATTCATCTTTTTAGATTATATATGTAACAAGTCTTTTTGTGAGATTCTCCATCTTGTATTGTATCGTATGTATTCGATTGAAAGTTCATGCGATCTCTAATTAGCAAAGACGATGACAAAAAAAGGAAGTCTACTTCCTCTCTCAGTCTCTGTTTTTTTTTTCTACACAGTTTGGATCAAAACTTTAACGAGCATGTAATACGTGCTTGAGTCGTTGTGATTTTGCTCTCAAATGATATAGCAAAGACACAAGCACTCATTTCAAAAGGGGCAAAGGCTATGGTATGACTTTTGATTAATATCGTTCTATTTGATCAAATGCCCAAAACTTTTTTTATAAACATTGAGTGTCAAAATGGTTATATTTGTTGTGTACTTCTTGCTATGTGGGACAATCATTCTTCTTAATTTGTAAATGCCCTTCAAAATCTAGTTTGTATGTATTAATAGCAATAATTTATTTTGGGATCATTTCTTGTTGCACATGTAGCATTTTACATCTGATCCAACAATTCTTTCTTTCGTTATTTGACACAATAGATAATATCATAATACGTCATCGGTCCGAAACTACATAAGCTCATTCAAGGTTTTCATATTATAGTAAGACAAATTGGTTGCTTTGCCAAGCCTCAGGGTTTGTCCTTTAAAATCTCTAATAATGTCGACGTTTGAAATCCTAAATAGAGTGACCAAACAAATTTACATATGCCCCGTTTTTGTTTCTCTTGTGTTTGCATTGTGTATTCTTTTCTGCGTCTTTAATAATTCGTGTATATTGTATTCTCCGTTATGCTGCTTCTTAAAAATTTGATTTTACAGCTTTAGTTCTTATCACAAGTTTTATACACTTGAACTTTAACACATTTATTCACAAACATGTGGTTATGTGTATGTATGCAAATACTAGTATGTATTGAAATATTTGCTATCTATATATATGTACAAATATATCCCACCTAACTTGCCAAGTAATGCATATTTGCTATGTAGTTACATTAAAAAATAAACACAATCGATGTTTTTGAATGGTTTTGTTCTATTGTGAATCTGTCTATAGCATTGTATCAGAATTTGTTATCATAATGCATTTGTTTCCCAGTAACAGTGTATCATTCAAAACAGCACAACCAAAAATAGCTATGAACCAAATTGTTGCCGAACAAGAATCTTAATCCCAATGAGCCTTCTGTAAATAAACAATAGGCCTCGCTCACAAATATACAAATGTAGGTGCTGATGAAAATTTTTATTTTTTAATAAAACCATAAAAATTGATTCCAATAAAAGTAAAGAATTCAAAATAATATATATTTTATGCGAAATTAATTATGTGTGTTAATTGTAAACTAGCCTTGATTTTTTGTTCACAACAAAGTCAGGTTAATAGATTTGAATCATATCCAGTTTAGTAGTTATGACTTAATTACAGTTAATTGTAAATCCCATAGAGACTTGAGTAACACTGGAATAAACATATAAATATCTGAAACCCTAGTTCTCTCCCTTACGTCCGTCTCTCACTAATGTGGTGATTTACCAACAAATATGATCAATGTATTGTTAATCAACCAGTATGATGGTGCGTTATACATATAATGACACTGAATCCTTAGGTGGAAAACTTAATATATCACCAACATTGCAACTCGAATCAACGTCACCATAGCCACCACTGACTAATATATGCATGTTTAAATGCGAATACAGTTATATATATATATATATATATATATATATATATATATATATATATATTACGCATGTGTGCACATGAATTGACTTCGTTACACAGTAAACTCTTTTTCATAAGAACAGCTCTACAACATGAATAATAACGGTTGATTATAAAACTCGAACGTTCTCAAAGTTAAATGCGTACAAAATATAACTGAATTCAACTTGTTTGTTCAGCTAGAAAATGTCTAACCTGAAACAGACTATATTCTATGCGATAGCATGGCCATATGTGACATAAAACTGACTTTCCAGAAATTTAGAATAAATTCAGAATTTTTCAGTATAATAAACAAGTTCATCGCACGGAGGAACGGACAGCAAGAAAGAATACTGTTTTACATTTTCATGCACTTCTACAGCTGAAATTGTCCTCCGTAAAGTGTACAGCTTATTGACACGGCTCGTGTGCATTGTAACAATATAGAGAGAAATAGAACTATACATACTATAAACTTGGCCCAATCTACGGCCTCAGAAGTCGGGGTAACACTGCAGCCGATTTATCTGTGCTGCTGTGAGCTACCAGAAAGCATTAGTTAAAACTATACACCCTGAGCAACACTGTACGCGGCAACATTTATGTTCATATATAATACAAAAGGTATCTTCGTGCACAGAATTATGTTACAAATATATCGGCCAGGTGTTAACATGTAATTATTGCCTTTCTAAGATGCATCCCTTTAGAATTAGCTTACAAAAAGAGGGATTGATCAAAGTGGGATTTTAATGTGATGATATATATACCTTACTGAGTTACAATATTTTGATGCTTTTTTTCTCAAGAAGGCAATAATCGTTTCATTAGACAGAAATCTAACAATAATGCAAATCAAGATTGCCCTAATAAGTTTGTAATCATTCGATGCAGAATCAGGTGGTTTTAATGAAGAAGTATACACAAAATTTGACAGCCAGTTTACGGCAGAGTTTAGAAAATCACTCAAACTCAACAAAATCTTAAGCTTTAATTATTGAGATGAAATCTAAAACCCAAAACGAATTCACGTTTTACCTTTAATAAACATAGTATTTACTTGAGAAAGCCATTTTACTACACGCAGAGTTGTGAGTGACTTGTACACTAACATGTAGCTTTAACAATAAGAATTGACTCTAGGAATCATATTCATGCGAGTCCATGCAAAATTGCCCAGTTTCAAATTTAAATGACTCGTCGGATTGCATGCGTCTGTTCATATTTAGAGAATATTACGATCTGAGTATTTGTAAATACTTTACTTTCAGTTTATTTTATTCAAGTTCTGCATAACAAATGTTGCTGTAGGTTAATCAACCACTATCACCTATGTAGTGTACTACCTTTTATTCAAATACTTATATCATTTAAGATATCTCTGGAAAGTTTTTGCAAAATTTTGGATGTCAACAGTAAAATCTAATATCGGGCAAAATTTATTTCCATCTTATATAAAACCTAATTGAGAGGGTAATATTATAATGATGTTGACAGTGAGAACTAGTTTGGTGACACCTCACCCTTTTCACTTCAATTGAATTACTATAGTCCCATCTTTAAACTATGTGAATTCAAACAAGTCCAAGATGTAATTGATTTGAGTACTCTTATGTCTTTTCTTGTGAACATTTGCACATAAACCGCGCTTAATTATAAGCCATCAGAATCGTGAAGTCACATTATGATTTCTTGAGTAGGTTGTTACCTATGTTGAAAGTATCATTTGTCTACCGTGTGACAATAGGTTCTATTCGATATACAAAATGTCGAAACATTAAGAAATATTTCTTAATGTAAGTTATCTATATCGGTATTTTTTCCGACAAGTACATGCATTTGAGTATGAATTTAAATTTACTGTGGTCCATAATTGGGTACTTTTGAGGGACCTCGGGCTGCATATCCCTGTCAGAGATACGGCGACGTTCCAGTATAAGGCCCCTAGTTCCTAATTCATATTTTAATGTTATCTTAAAATACACTCCATCCTAATTCCGCTGTGACTTTACTATATAGTTTGATATAGTGAAGAGACATCAGAGTCTAAAGCCATTGTGCCCCACATAAGATTGTAATAAAATCCAAAGACAAATGACGTCGAAAGAGACAGATCTAATATGATCGTTACTTGTATGAGCCAAGGGGATTTATATGGACAATACAACATATTAAATATAAGAATAGGCTATTTTGCTAACTTTTCATTCTATAAAAGAAAGAGCGACTTACATGTATCATTTGATCTTGAGTGTTCCAATATATCAGTGCAGTTTTTCATCTAGTTAACCCGCGTAATGCGGCTGTTAACATATTTAAACATAATTGTGACATGTTCAGTTCGAAGAAAAATGTGTTATTTTTTAAATAGACTCGGTAAAGTTATAAACTCTCTCTTAGTTGCACAATGGTAATATGCCTCATACGCAAAGATCAAGCATTAAGCAGACAAAATAATTTACTCATTTAGACAGAAGAGTACTACATTTGTCTCCACTAACGGCGAATGAGTATTAGTATTGGTAAAAATGAACGAAGCTATTATATGATGTGTACAGTCTTAAGAAGAATTCGGGTGCGCATATACCTGTAAAATGCACACGGTCTGTTTATTATTTTCAATACCGATAACAAGAATCGTACTAATGTTTATATTGTGTGCACCTGCGGTTTATTATCGAAATTATTATCATCCAGATACTACAGTCAGGCAACATTCTTTTGATAACACCATGTACGCAATGCTATTGACATTTGTATCAAGTGTAAACAAGTTAATATGGGTAAAGTTTATCGTGTCTTCCATACCTTAGAACTTTGCAGCAGTGCACTGCACAGAATTGTAATTAGCACAAATCGCATAGCGTTAATTGATGTATTAAAAGAATATACATTTTCCATCAATTTTCTATGTCAAAATTTAACAAACGTACGTACATAGTCCTTTTAAATTGTATTGAAATAGTCATATATTGTCCTCTTTTATATGACCAATATACGTACATGATACATACATACATGCATGAATATATGTATACATATATGCATGGTTGCATACATGCATAAATACATACATACATACGTACATACATGTATACATATGTGCATGGTTGCATACATGCATGCATGCATACATACATACATACATACATACATACATACATACATACATACATACATACATACATACATACATACATACATACATACATACATACATACATATATACATACATACATACATGCATACATACATATATACATCTAAGAGACAAAATGGTGGACACGGTGTGTACAAGCTCTGCTGAAATATGGCAAAAGGCATGAGTATTGTTGTTTTGTATATATTGATTTTGAAGGAAAATACAATATCCCTTTGCACCTTGTTTGCGCCATTTAGACCCATAACATTATGTAAACTTTTTTGTCTCGTGAATCCACGAAGAGTTCGTTGGATCCAATATGCTGCTAAAGCGATGCTGAGAGGCTGGACGAAAACACGTCTGGTGCCAACTGTGTTCGTGTCTATTACTATGTTATTTTTTGTTGTTGTTTTTTACAGTTTCATTATTTTATGTTATTTGACATTACATAAACATTGAATAAACAGGATTTCATGTAGATTCCTCTATTCGTAAGTTGAATGTACTCATTTATCTTATCCAGTGTGCCAGTAGTATATTCCATGAATAGTACACGCCAAAAACAGCTCGTTAGATCATACAACGCACTGTTATCCACAACTGTTAGTTGTGTCGAGTACCGCATGATGGCCTAATTTGCAGGTAATGGTTTATACCCTGCGTATCTTACGCTGTCACCATAGTATCGTATTTGCTGTGATCAGTACCCTACAAATTAGATGTCATTGGTTTCAGTAAGACAATAGTGACAGGCGTTGACACCCAGGATTCAGATAGCGACTAACCGTGCGCTTCTGAACGTAGCATTCTTGCAGAAAAGAAGAGAACAATAAGGCAAATTAGACAGATGATATATGCAATATTTAATTTTCTAGACGGTGATGGTAAGCTAGGTATGGTACAAACAAGCAGAATATAACCGGCAGTCTCAGCTTTATAAAGAATCTGCAAACGTTCGTACAATCGAGTGATATGGATCAGGCGAAGGTCAATGCATCTACAGACGATTTCGGGAATAATTGTCAAGACGAACAAACTGAAACAAAAATTCCCTTACTGCAATAGATAAAATGTATTAATCTAAAACAGTTTGCAAAAGGTGAACTAAACAGCAATTGTGCAAATATTATGGAAGAATTGAAGATAATGAGAAGAGATATCGTCTATTTGAATGAGATGCTCCAAAATAAAGAGGAGAAAATAAAACGACTCGAATATGGAATGGACAAGGCAAGGGAGTCGGGACTGCGAATGAAAGTGGACCTACATGCAACGACAGAAGTAACAGAGTTAGGCCATGGTAATTGAAAAGCTGCAAATCTTAAATGAAAAGTAAATTGAAACCGTGGAATTCAGTTTGAATTTATAAACTTTATACAGTTGTCTTGCTCGCATGAAAAGATGACCAGTTCTTCGTGCATACCTACGAATACAACAAGTGCTCTGAAAAAAAACTGTAATCGATAACCAACATCAAGATTCTCGTAGCAGAATTTTGTCAGACCAACAAGATTATAGAAATACAGGCATAACCAACGTCAAGCATCCCATAGTAGAGAATCGTTTTTAATAAGTGTGGTAATCTTCAACAGCACAGACAAGAAAAATGCAGCAAATACTGGCAAGCTATAGGCTACTAGAAATATCCCAGTTACAACATATGGCATGAATCTTACGAATAATGCATCAAAACCAATCCAGGTGCAAATCAGCAATATGGCATTCAGTGGAGAAAAGACGGTCTCGAAAACAAAATGGTTGTTGTTATCTCGAATTAAAGCGGACTATATTTCAGAGGAGCTAAATCAAGCAATATTCAGATATGCATACAATCGAGGAGTGAAAGTAACAAATAGTCAAATACTAAAAAGTTGTGAAAGACAGCGGAGTAACGTATACCGTTCGAGTTAACGTTTCGGAAAGGCTACTCGGCAGAACTTTGCAAGAGGGATTTTGGCTCACGTTTGTATTAACAAGGTAATGGTATGCTAGATCAATAATCCCGTGTAAGCAACCTACCCACGATGGAGTGTTTGGTTTTAATTGTGTGCATACTAGAGCATTGGCTACCCGCAGATCAACTGCACTTTCTACAGAGCATACACGGATAATTTATTTTAGCGCCACCGGATAACATAATTCGGAAGTGTCTGTGGGAAAGAAAACGTCCCTTCGGCTTTGGATGAATTGCGATTTTCTATTATTAGGTTTTTAGTTGCATTCCTTTCCTGAAACTAGGCATCTAATCTTTACAAATAGTAAACCCACGTCTAGCATACCAGGATATAAATTTTGCTGACCTAATGGCAAGCACTCGTCCTTGATCGATTATATTCTTGTATCTTCTTCAAAATTAGATTTAGTCAGTAGCGCCAACATTCAGGATGATCATCATATCAATCGCTCTGATCATTTACCTGTAACATCACAGTTGAAAGTTCCAGACGGATTCCATAAATCGACTTCTTCGCAGTATCATGTTATAATCAACTGGACAAAAACTTCTGCAGACCTGTTGGAGAAGTACAAAAACTAAATCAATGAAAAATTAGAATCATTAAAACTAATTACACACGACATTGGAGATATATAATACGCCCTTGATACTGTTGCAACTGTTTTACGCTATGCAGCTGATAAAATCTCTCAAATAAATCATTACAACCGCATCTTAAACCCTATTTTAAATTTCTTTATGTGGCTGAGCTGCATACAGAGATGAGAAGAAAACAAACTTTATGGATGAAAGATAAGCGTCCCCGTAGTATACAATATCAGTAATATGAATAATGCAAGTTGAGAAACCAAGTAAACAAGGCAAAAGAACAGTAGGAACAGTAGGAACAGGAACAATTCGATGAGTTAGAAAAAGCTGCAGAGTTGGATGGAGGGAAGTTCTATAGAATAGTAAGACTGCATAACAATGGTCATAGACAAGATATCTTTCTAAAAGTAGAGAGAGACATCATTCGCGACCCTCACTTGATTAGTGGCGCGTGACGTCAGCATTTCAAAAAACTAGGAACGGAAGCACTAGCCGATCATTTCAAAAAAACAATTCCTAACGAAATTAGAAATACTGCGAAGAATATTGGGGATTCAAAATATTGAAGAGGGAAATCACAACCAATTATGTGGTAACATACTACAAAATGACACTGAAGAGACTGTGAGAGAGCTAAAGAAATAAGTCATGTCGATTAGTTCCGTTTTGTGCCAAATATACAATCACATCGTCTCCTTCGAAACTTATTCCGACTATTTTAAATGTGTACTCTCTGTTCCTAGTTTCAGAGGTGGAAAGAAAAATAGGAGCTACCTGAATAACTATAACGACATATCAGTCTTTCCTGTTTTTCAAAACGTATTTTTTTTTTAAAATACCGTTGACGAGACTTACTCAATTTAGTGAAAGGAAGAATTTTCCTCACCCGTTACAGCAGAAGTTTAGAGCCCACAGTGGTGGCATTAATGCGGCCTTTACTATAAACAAGGGAATAGCCCACTATTTTGAAGGACACTAAAAGGTATATGCTGCATTCCTGGATAATTTGAAGCCCTTGAATACAGTATGGCTTGATGTTCTTTTCTATAAATTTTACTCTCTTGGAGTAAAAGGAAAATGTAAAGTTTGTTTCGTAATTCTTTCTGAGATGTCAGTGCCCTCGTTTTGCTCAACGGCTAACTTTCGAGATCATCCTCAGTAAACCAAGTGGTAGGTCAAAGAAGAACTCTTTCATCATGGCTATTCTTAGTCATGATAGATTACTTAAAATCGTTATAATTTAATGGCATGCGTATTCTGCTTTGAAACGTTCGAGACTTTGCAACAAAGTGTCATATTTTCAAAGAAACGAATCCTGTAAGAAACCTCGTTCAAACTCGGCGATAAGCAGATTCCTACAGTTTTGTGAACAACATATGTTGGGGTTACTTTTACTTAAAACATTTCTAATACTGTCACAGTGAAAAATGATGATTAAAAGTAAGGTCAGCATTTTATTCCCTTGTTGGAATCGGCATAGGAAAGGATGGTATGAATCCAGTTAACAGTGCTAATACTGGATATAAATAGTTTTACCTGCTTTGATATATAGATGCGAATTGTGGTCAAATTTGACTCAGTCACAGATATATGGACCTAGAACTTTGTCAAAGAAAAGCTGCAATAAACATTAAAGGCCTCGATCAGTTCTCATCTAAAGAGAAAGCAGTAAGTGGTCTCGGAGTGTGGTCAGTTTATGGATATGTAGATAAAATCAAATTAGGTTTATTCAATAAAATCTGCAAAGCGAAAGGTTCATTAGCATGGAAAATTGTGTTCAATGGAAGAATTCTTGATTTTCTGATACATGGGGGTCAGAGCATTGGTTTTGTTAAAGATATATACCGTGTTTTGAGGAAATACGAACTTGGAGACTTTTTCCAGTTTAACGTGAATACCCTATAAGTTGCGTCGAAACATATTTGGAAGAGGAATATTGAAACAACAGTTCATTGTTTCTAAGAGAGTCTGTGGAGATCAAAACTGGAATCTAGGCCTGAACTTTTATGCTTTGCAAATCTCCATACTGATCTTCAAGCACTCGCTGTCTGGAAGCTTGGGAAATGTTTGCATGGGAAGACTTTGTCTTTTGCCAACATTGCATATTTGATAATTTGTTCAATTTCCTCTGAAGTATAATTGAAAACTTTGTCAAAGATTAGTTGCAGACAGAGTCAAGCATATGTTTCTTTTCTGCTAAAGCCTAAACGATGAACGCGATGTTTGAGCAACTAATAGACCCAATAGCATAGTAGACTCACACTGGCTTTTCTGTCAGGACGATGACATTCTACTTCTCATACTATTGGGTAAGAGAGTGAAAACATTTGCCTTTATGGGTGACCTGACATGGCAAAACCTCATGTGTTTCGCTGCAAAAGGATTATAACTGATGTACAGAAGAACAAATGAACGTGAACATTATACCTGACAATATGATTGGTGATTAGATTAAGCCAAAGGATCCAATTTATGTTTTACTACCATGCATATCATTTACAACTGTTATATTCCGAGTGCATACGGGGATAGATATATAATTGTAACATACGACTTTTACTTTTATCACTGGCTACATAATCTTGATATCGCGCCAATGTATTCTGAACAGAACTGTTCAAGTTAAACCATCGGAACCTCCATGGATCACAATGGCAATCAAAAGGCCAATACACAAACGTAAGAAAGCCTTTCGAAAAGCCAATCACTCTAACCTAACATCTCATTGGACTAACTTTCGTTCCTTGCGGAACAAAACAATCTCTATGATTAGAGAAGACAAACAGCTACATACTGGCAAATTAGCACAAAAGCTGAAATAGTGCACTACATCATCCAAGGACTGGTGGTCAGTCCTTAAGATATTCATCAGCCCTCAACGTACACATGCTATTCCATACCTTCAACATAACGGTTCGATTATTTACCGATGACATTTACAAAGCTGAAATATTTAACGATTTTTTTATAGAACAAACTGTACTAGTTGAAATAAATGTTAACCTTCTGTATATACCTTTACATACGGATGTAAGCTTGAATTCTATCGAACTAAGGCCTGACGAAATACAACATGTTCTCAAAGCCCTACTCTTGGTAAGGCTTCTTGTCCCGATGGCCTAATTAACTGTATTCTGCGTGAGCTGTGTAATGAACTCCCACATCCTCTTTGTTCGCTTTGCAACCAGTCTCTTTGAGAATCAACCTTTCCAGACACTTGGAAAGAAGCAAACGTTTGTCCAATTTAAAAGAAGGGCGACCATTCCATCGTATTTAATTACAGACCAATATCGCTTCGCAATACTGTTCGCAAAGTTTTTGAAAGACTGGTTTGTTAAACACATATTTAATGATTTCCATGACAATAACATTCTTATACCTTTCCAATCTGGTTTTATTCCGGGTGATTCTACAGGCAATCAATCAACATACCTCTATGATACGCTCTGCAAAGCAATAGATTCCGGTAAGAAATTAGAGTTGTGCTTTGCGATACAAGTAAAGCTTTTGACCGAGTGTGGCATAAAGGACTCGTTCACAAATTGAAAGCTACTGGTATCACAAGAAGCCTTATAAAATGATTCTCTAGCTATCTCGAAAGGAGAAGACAACATTAATGCTTTCGGGCGTGTTTTCAGAGTGGAGGTGTGTTAGAGTTGGTGTGCCCAAGGATCCGCTTTAGGTCCTTTACTTTTCTTGATATACATAAATGATGCTGAATACGATATAAACTCCAATATAAGTTTATTGGCAGATGATGCAAGAATCTTTCTAATCGTAGATAATCCAGTCTTAACTGCTCATAACCTCAACTCTGACTTGGAACAAATTATCAGTGGCAAATACCTGTCACTTGTCTTGTAGATTTCAACCCTTCTAACACTGATAATCTCTTGCAAAACTAATAAACCCATCTATCCACCACTATATATGCTTAACCGAAGAATTAACGAAGTTGACGCGTAATACATATTAGAGTCTTTCTCGGGAGACGAGGGTCCAAAGACTAGCAATACTACTTGGACCCCTAGTCCTGAAATGTAACACGTCGACCCTAATAGTTAAATTATGGGAGTGGGATGTATGCTCACCCCCCCCCCCATCATAACTATCAGAGTCGATATCCCACTTTGTAAGATATTGGATCGATAATCCTGTCACCATTTACCGATAGTCTTAATTTCATTTGTAGGAAGCCCATGTGGCTAGACAAGCCTGTTTATGAACACGGAAAAAGGCTTAATGAAATAAAATCTGGTTACTCACGAGTCTGGAAAAGGATCAGGCGGAAAAATCAAGTTGAACCTGTCCATCAAAGCATCAAATCTTTCAGTCATTTTTATGTCCAACAGAACAACATATCATTTGCTTTGAATATTAAGGTTCCACTCAGAATACATGTGCCCGCACAATAAGTAAAGCAACCATCTCATTTCCAATACATCTCTTCAATGACCTTTTTAAAATGTAACTGTCAATTTCATTCTTAAAATAATTTAATTTATTTTCAATCGTTCGATTTGTATTCTGACAATAGTTGATAAGACGTTTTAACAGTGTATGCCCAAAAGGATTGAACTCGGAGTGATGAAATTTTGTCTTTCATTTATTTAGACATTTTCCGTCTTTCACTGTTTTGTCATTGGAATGGAAGTTTGCAAATAGACTATTGCTTCCCAAGATAATTTGATTTTTCTGTCTGCCCTCTCACTGTAAGCATGAGACGTCTCTTTACTTGAAGGAGTATTTGTATTTTTTTTATTACTTAATACAAAAAATAAAATATTTCGATATACGTACTTCCAAAGCGTTACTATTGATAAAAATGTACTGTGATTTTTAATAAAAATATTGATCTTTTTTCAGGAAAACTCTAATAGCTGTTGATCATCACAATAAAGCTGTGGATGAATTTGTACGACTTAAACTTTCATCGCCAATCCAGACGTTTGATTGTAGAAACAATTAACCAGATGGTTTGTAAATAGCTGAAGCCAGAATGTAAGGACCGTGAATATGAAAATTAAGCAGAACTCTAAGATAAATATAGCAAACAATCAATGTGAGAACACTCATAAAAATAAGAAAATAAGTTATTTCCTTAATGATCCGCCTTTATAGTCTTTCTTAACATAACAGATTTACTGGTTTGTTTAAACTTAGGTCATTGGCCAATTATATCTAACCTATATTTAGTTTAATTTACAATTCATCGAAGTTTTACTTAATTGTGACAAAACGCGAAATAGGAAGGCACAAAATAAATCAAATGTGGCCTCAGTTACTACAAACAGAATATTCTGTAACGAATTGTTCTCGAAAAGCCCTGAACAAAATTAGACCAAATTTAATAGAAAAGCATCCTGATATAAAGTCATTTCAAGATTTTACAATGACGCCAATGTGCCATCAAATATGGCCGCCGCTGGTACTAAAATGAACAAACGTTTACACGACTTTTCAAAGACCCCTAAACATAATTAAGTCAAATTTAAAAGAAAACATCATGGCAAAAAATTATTTCACGGTTATGTTCTGGTACGAGTGGCTTCTATGTTATTTCCCTCTTGGGGCTGGCGCGACTTTCAAGCGCAGTAGTGTCAATCTTTTTAAAAGGCCGGGTGTGAAACATATGGGTCATTAGAATTAAAGCTCGCCCAGCTTTTAGCGGTTAAACTCATGGTACAAGTTGGCTGATAAATGGAAGCCGTATTAATAAGACAGCTTGACTAAACTATTCAATAAATAAGACAAAACTTGCTTTCATGAAAAAGGGCAAAGCTGTCATTCAAGTGCACAACATATTTTCTTTATTAATGGAGATAGTTGTGCATTTTATAGAGACCACGGATTTTTGTTCCTAGTGCCAGCTTAAACGTGCGACGTAATTATATCACGCGGATTAGTCATTGCATTGTCAAAAATATATTTAATTGGTGTATGAATATGCGACTTAAAAACACATCCATGATTGCAAGAAGTATCCATGTAGGATCATCTGCATGAGGATGAGACGACAAATTGTCTAATGCTAAAACGAACATCACTATTCACTATTAGGTAATTTTCAGCTACTACGAGTGAAACAAATTACTTGGATCCATATATATATATATATATATATATATATATATATATATATATATATATATATATATATATATACAAGTTACAAACCACACGGCAAATAACAGTCTTTCCAAAAGCACCGGTTCATAGAAGATCGTGATGGTCAGGGAAATAATAGATATGATAGAGAAACTGACAAAGAACAATGCAAAGTGATGTTGAACCAGCCCAAACGTGAAACGAATACATTGAGTATTGTCTAGTGAGCGTTTCGAAAGTGAGTCAAAATGTTGATTTAAAGTCGACAGTGCTAACATATGCATGCTGTCATTCATGGTGTGTAAATACAACAATCTTCTTCCAAATGGAATGAAAACAAATTGTATTTTGAACATACAAAGATACATATATTGTCCATAAGTCTGTCATAGATGACATTCTAGGATGAAGAGAGATTGCAGGTCGAAAAAAAACTGAAGAAGATCTTGTGTGATAATGAGTTCCAAAGTCTATGCGAATTCTCGATCTCGAGAGTCGGTCAGGCTTACTAAAATACGCTAGTAACAATCAGATAGATTGCACTTGTTGACGGTTGACGTATTTGTTCAATGCCACTCGACTATTTTTCAACTATCTGTGTGCAGTGATTGCAGAATTGCTAAGTCATTGAGCGCACGATAGCATACATGGGCCGGTAATAAAGCTTCCACCTGTAATGTACATATACTTTAACATCCATGTTGCGACTACATGGAGTCTAAGGAATTACTACTAGCGCCGGATTCTCGAAAATGTGTTAAAGATTCTCCAATTCAAGCTCAAAATAAAATATGGAAATCAACTATTTTGTGCTTTAAAGATTCTATAAATACAAGGAATAAAATGCCAGTAGTGTGGTATTTTCAATTCGTGGCACCTAGTAAATGTGCTACAGCTGTATAATGAATGAATAATTGATCACATCCAGAAAGTACTATTGCCAATACCGTAAACACTAATACTATAATATATATTAGATTTAAACAACTATTCTGCATACTCGACAGCTAGATCAAATCATACACATGTAACTACAATTCACGATAATAAGTATGTAATAAACATATACGAGATTATATAAAACTCGTACACAAAATGTACCTGGCAAAGTTCCATGTAGCAGTTAAAGAAATGTATACATAGTACCTACTAAATAGGCATGTTATATAGTATGCAGCATTGAGAAAGAATTAACTGTGGTGATGAAAGGAAACACAAAATTCTAAAGTTGTAAGGAGTGTGTAAAAAACAGGCGGTACACTATTGTGTAACGTAAAAATCTAATATTGTTGAGAGCGTAGATCCTGATTCAAGTACTTATTATAGTAGTATCATCAAATATGGCCACAAGCGAACATTGATATATCAAAGCACTGAACAAAGGAAAATGGACTACATTACACGATTTTGAAATTGGAAGGAAGGAAGGAAGAAGATAAGTAGGAGATCAAAAAACACTGCAATAATTGATCATACTGATAGCAAGTCAACACTTTTTTATAACTTTGCTGTGTTACTGTATTGAACTGAATTTGGAAAGGTGTAATGTACGAGATAGATATTTTATATGTTTTGAAAATTCAAAAATACAATCAGGGAGCTGCGGTGGCTCAGTGGTTAGCGTCCTGGACTCATGGCCAGAAAGTTGCAGATTTGAATCGGACCAGCCTGGATCAGCTATCCTGGTGTGTCCTTGTGCACGGCACTTTAAATCAGATTGCCTCAGCTCTAAATAACCTACTTGTGCTGCTGTACCGTAAAGCAACAAACCAAACCAAAAATACAAATATGGGATAAATATATAGTAAGAGTTTTATACCATCTCATACATGGTTCGTATGTATGTTGTATGTTTGCAACATGTATTGTATTACATTTGGTTAAAAAAGATACCCAATACCAGATTCATATCCAATATGTCTCGTATGCTCTTATTTCGAAAAATATACCAGGTGCTTTACTAAGTCAATTTTGTGCTCTGGCGGAAGCCACTGACGGAAAGCATAAGATAAGTGGAAACCTACATCTGGCATTTTGTACACGCTGCAGTAAGTCTGTAGCCCAAATAAGTAAATCTATCCATGTCGCAATAGTTTAACAGAACTGAAACATATACCATGTGTAATGTTATACGCGCCAACGGATTTCATGCTATATTTACCTTAAAATATAATCGAATGACAACTTTGTGCACACAATTCTGTAAATGGTGTGTACTTTGCATCTTTGAAAAATGAATAAATCTTTGCATATACATTTGAAAAATCTGCCAGGTCAGTTTTGAGTATTGGATCCATACCCTCTCAAACATGCATCGCACATACTTCATTGAACACAATACAAAAAGAGTTCTAAATTTATATGAAAAAGTACTAAGGTAGTTCGATCCAATTATAACAAAATGTAAAAGTCTGAGCACACCATTCTCTCTCCAGCCAGATACAATGTAATTAGAAAGAAAGCAAGGCCTATACAAAACATACAACGTCAACATAGAGACGAAAAAGGACTACTGGTGAAATAATATAGGCTGTGGATGGAATCCAACATCTCATCAAAGGGACTAAATCAAACACATCACGAGAAAACAGATAAGCTGATGTTACTAATTAAGCTAATTCAACAATACACACACATATACTACGAGTGCATAGCCTAGAATATCAAGGCGAATAGCTGATTAGGAGTATATGCACAGTATAAACAACTACCCTACAAGAGAAATAGGTGGCGGGCGAAAGAATGTAAATAAAATCAATAATGAATTTCGAAAAATTATAATGTCAGCCATTGGCAAAGATTACGCAACACCGCTAATATTGTCTGTTAGAAAAACTTTAACAAACTATGTGTAATGCCGCGAGAGGGCACTCGACATTTTAAGCATCTTTCTCAATGAAACCATTTTATGGCGCTTATGTTTTGCTCCAAATATTTTGAGTCGGTAACATTCATTTATGTTGTCAAGAATATATCAGAGCATTTCCGGAGGGTAGGCGTATTCCTATCGATGCGACTGAACCTCTGTTTTAAAATATCTTACAATGCAATGCTTTCCTTTGTCGAGTATGTTTTTAGCAACTGCCTTATTAGCAAATGTTTGCAATGTAAGCTATGGAGGTACGAATACCTTGAGTAACATCGATACTACCAAAAGTACAGTTTATCTATAATCCATGATATTGAAATAACTTTTTCCTCTATTTCATTCTAAACATAGTCTTTTTATTTTCCAAGACCTCTCTCTCTCCCTCTTCTTCATTACATATTGTACTTGATGTATCCAACGATGTAGTCATTGATATTTTTTTTAGATCATCTAATGTTGAATCGACACTATTCTCATTTGCAGTAATATCAACTCATTTGACAATAATTTACACAACTCTTCATTTGCTATGTTACCATCTATCTTGGCAAAGTCTTCATTTATACGAGCATTCAATGCCAACTGAGTTTCCTCTTCATCCACTATATGTACAACATCTGGCATATGTGGTATAGGTTTTTCTAACTTTGCTAGATGCTTGCGTTCCATGTGTTTTTGGTGTTATTGTTGCCACAGCCGTTGCTATCACAATAATTGTAATCCTTTGGCATGATTTAGAAAAAAAGCAATAAAAATGCAACTACAAAGGGAGAGGTAAGTCAGATTAAAATACATCCTAACAAGTTAACTATACAGTATATTTTCAAGCTAATTAAATCTAACGGTCGTCGTGGTTGTGATTTCGAAAAAAATATTATAGCATTCTTTCATGGATGATGATAAAGACGATATAGTGAACGCACACGATCAGATACAAGTTGGTGATATTACAAATCTTGCGAATGAACGAATCTAGAGAAAAGACTGTTACAAAACATGGTACCTTATTAATAAACTTTTGATGGTAAGACTCTAGAGATATTAAGGAACGGTGACATCAAGAAAAAGTTACCACTTATGAGTATAGCATGCAAAACTGGAAGGGAATTGTTGATTTCTCTTAATTGGATTACAAAATGCGATCAAAAGGGTGCATTATATTGAAGAGGGGATAGAAACTAAACATACTATGGAACGTACTCTTGTGCCAAGACAAAGAATTCAAATCTCAGAGGATGTCAAAATGCAAGCTTACAGAGGTAGGGACTATCTTTCGTAAAGGTAATGATAAGGATTGTTTTATTTTGAAAAAGAGAAAAAAAACAAATTAGAGAGATATTATAATCCGTTTTGATGATATACAAAATATAAAATCATTGAGAGTAGACAAAGAAACATACGACCAAAACTAGATGACATCCAAAATGACATACTATAAAAATAAACGGCTTAGCAATGAATGTAATTTACAAGACAATATATATTTTGCTCTGTCTATAACACGTTTGGTTGATGCTGCTCTGGGAGGTGAAGGTTGAGGATGAAGGTCTTTTCTTGATAACAGAATAGAAAGGTTTGATACAAATTTTCAATCGACTAGGCAGAGAAAGCAACATCAACAATACCTGCCATTATTATTTTATTATTATTATTATAATTATTATTATTTTAACTTACTTGTTTTAGCATTGCTTGGTTTAATGTTTGCCTATTTATCCAATTGAATCGAGAGAATATAATAGAAATTAATAGAAGTAAAACTATATGACGCATTTTTAATGTTTTGAATACCTCAGTTGGCTGTAAATATTTATAACAACACTATGTTACGCATCCTGAAGGAGAAAGCTAGAGCTGAATCAACTTAATACATCTTGCCCAATGCCAGTGCACAGTTGAAAACATATATGCACTAATGACCTCTCAGTCGTTATTTCACAAGAGTGGCGGTCAGATGTGAAATAAGGGTTTAAAAAGTCATTATATGATCAACAGCTTAGTATGACATAAAATGCTACATTTAAAGCAAAAAACAGAGATGTCAAAAATCCGAAAAATAATAAAGATTATAAAATGGCTACTAAAGTACAGGCAAGAATAAAAAGAAGTAACTCAATACAAACCAACTTAGCAGTTTTCTTCTTCAAAGAATGTCTTTGCTTGGAAAGTATTCACTACTTTAGTAACGGAAATTATGTATTAGCAGACTAGTTTGCTAAACGGGTCTATTGGGAATTCTTGTGAAAGTATTCATAGTCAGTCTTTCCGTTGGTGTTTTGCATTGGTAGTGTGTTTTAGTTTAGTCAATAATTACTTTTAACAGCTTTTTGTTTCTATTTATGCCATGTTTGCTTTTGTAAGTTGATATCGCATGTGATGCTTTAAGAAGCAAACACATCAACTGCATTGTTTTAAATTCTCTATGTTAGGACTCTATTTTGGTCTGTGTTATGATCTGTGATCACATATTTAATGCTATAGTGTTTGCCTTTCCACTTCGAGTAATCTTTATGCAAGAAACTGTGCATGAACTCCTTGCCCTATATATTGAACTTTTTATAGACAGAGTGATAGCCACTAATAAATCTATATCGTCATATTCTTGATTTGTATCCAAAAAAGTAATATATTATAATATTAAAGAATGAAATCACGTACCATGGATATTGTAATGGATACAACAATTCATCAGAACAGAGTACGTTTTGTTTAAACATTGTTTTCAAGATTTTTTTTTCTCAATAAAGTACGTGCAATATAGTCATGAGGTTATATGAAGTATAAGACGATTTGTCAGAAATACACACAAAGTATCAAAGTCCTACAAATAATTTGTTCTCCAAATTTATTCACCATTTTTTTTTTTTAAATTCTTTTTTCTTCTTTTTTTAGATTGTATAAATTAACTACACACAAATGACCTAGTAACAAAATCTGGTAGACTGTTCGAAAAAAAGCAATAAGCTGGTTTGAAACTCGTGGGATATATTTTTCCAAATTGAATCAAATTAATTTTTCAAAACATGCGAAGTATGAAACTCGTACAAAATATTTTTGATACATGATACAACATGGTTTACGGACTGTTTGTTTGAATATTCCTTATATAGTTTAAATGTTGTGTTTCCCTTTTCTATCGATGTTAATCTTTCTTAATGTCGCATATGTTCCATATGTTGAATTTGACAAGTGTTTTGGTTAATGATATTTATGTTCTGAAAAATACAGCAGTACATGTACTTCATATCATACCTGTTTAGTAGGTACTATGTGTGTATTTCTGAAAATAAATTGTCAGGTACTTTGTCAGGATAGTTTTGTACGACTTACATATCATCTCAAGCTTGGTTAGTACGTACCTATTCTTATAAATGTACTGAAATAGTTCCTATTTTGTCTAGCGCATATTGCATGCTGTAGTAAAATAGGTAACATTATGTGACGAATATTTGTTACGATTTCACTATTTCGTCAAGAATTCATGCTTAATTCTGATATTTTGCAGATTTGTATGGTATTTGTGGTACCAGGAATTAGAATTTCTCTATATCATGAATTATAAATTAAGTGTGCAAAAGAGGAATAGTAAGTTGGTCAAGTCTTGGTAAATTGACTATTTGCGAGAAAAATTGTACACCATACTACTCCAGGTTGAGTATATGAGTTTTACATTTACTTTATTGTTTATTTCGACAATCACTGTACATAATCATGTGTTAGTTTCAAATTAGTTGTATATTTTATACAATAGTCATAAACATGCCTGTGGTGAAATTAATTTGAAAATAACGTACAGCGCGAATAAAATAATCAATTCTGAGACGAGACAGGTAGAGGATCATATTTTTTGTCGAATGCGGTATACTTTTAAATGATCAAGATTTAAAATATAATGGAATTTCATAATATTGCACACTGTGTAGTTTTGCTCATATTTAAAGAAACAGGTTATTTTAAGAACATTCCCTGTATTACATGATTTTCAGGAAAACATTTGAACACAGATAAACAACAATATACCTCTCAAAGTGTGTGTTTGTGTGGAAAAAAAA
Organism: Margaritifera margaritifera; assembly: GCA_029931535.1. Lineage (NCBI taxonomy): Eukaryota > Metazoa > Mollusca > Bivalvia > Unionida > Margaritiferidae > Margaritifera > Margaritifera margaritifera. Next base: position 1,260,356 of record JAQPZY010001205.1, read on the forward strand.
AGAGATAAATAAAAATCATTGCAAAACAGTTGAAAACTAACATTAACATATGTCTATTAAATACATAATCTGAGACCTGTAGCATCATCAAACGTTCATACACTCAAGACAGTTACATTCTGCTTCAAAAAGAAATAGCAAAACATTAGCATTTTATATAATGTGACTCAGTAACGATATAGTGTAGATAAGATTACGGTGTCACACGAGCCTTGGCTTTAGCCCGTACCTGCGCATGGGCACGTGGGCACTTTATCTCCACGCAAAGCTAATGTTAATAGATAAAGCTGCATTCTTGTTGATTTTATCTTTAATACATTAAGAAAACAAAATGGATCAGCTAAGTTGTATTTTTGGTGTCCTTATATATTTTATTGGATATTCGTCTTGCTACCGTAAGTACATTTTCTTCTCAGTCGATTAAGAGACCCTAAATAACTTTGTAAAGGGTAAATGTTAATTTGGGAAATACCTAAATAGTCAAAAAATGTAGGACTTTTCCTATAGTGTTTGACATTTCAATACGACATTCATGTGGCTCATTCGCCATGGTGTTGGCTAATATGAAGGAATCAAACGTAAAAAAAAGAACTTCTCGATCGCTAAGAGATCATAATGCAACACCTTACGATATCCTTATATCAGTGTGTATAAATGATCACTCACTGTATCACTCTGAACGTTGAATCAGTCGCACTTTTAGTGTTCTAAATTATTCACTTTTTAAAGTTTGGTTAGGACGTGGTATAAATATGTTACCATATTACCTCATATCCGACAGTTCATATACCACCAAGTCGCACTAAAATCCACACGAAGGGCATAATAACGTATGAATTGAGAATACCAGTTTCATTATGATTAGAAATATATTACATTTAGTATTTCTGTAAATTAACATTTTCTGTGTTGTGAATAAGAACATCCAGACATTTTGTCGACATTTAAAACAAGAAAAAGGTTCCATTTAATTGAAGTCTCTGATTAGCATATGGAGACGGCATAGCACAATTAGCATGAACTTGGCATTTCTGACAGTGAATACATGTATTTTGAACGCTTTGTTTCTTTATTAAATCTTTTATTGTAAACTGTAGTAGGAATCAAGATGGACTGTGTACTTATATGAGAATTAATTACTAGGTCGACATGCATGTATGTCTACTACGCATGACTGCCTATACCACCGTCTTTTTAGCATCATTATTTGGTGGTGTGTGCATTTGTCGAGATGGTATAGGGGTTGGTTCTTACAGGCAAGGCGATGGGTGCCGTAACTCGCAGATCCGGTTTCGAATCTACCTAATGTACGAATTAAAATGATCTAACCTGTATGATAATATTATTTATTCATATATATATATATACATATATAGAGAGAGACAGACAGACAGACAGACATACGTACGTACATATATACATGCATACATACATACGTATATACATTGATAGATATGTAAATATATAGATATAGATATATACATCAATTACGGGATGTATTTTATAATTTTCAATTATAGAGTATGAAATTAATAATCTCGGCGAGGGTTACACTTGGAATAAAGCAAAGGAAGCGTGTGAAAACAAGGGCGGCAACTTACCTGCAGTAAAAGTCATAGGAAATAATATAACTACAGTTGAAATGCTAAATAGAGACCCACAGCTTGAAAAAGAATGTTTCTGGCTCAGAGCAACATATGAACGTATGGATAACTTGACAGGTAAATGGACAATATTATCATAAAATTCAATCTGTTCAATATAAGAAGATTTTATAAGAATAAATTAATAGCTAATAATCAGTATTATCTGTAGACTTGAAATTGTTTTGCGTTTAATTGTGCCTCTTCAATTTGTTAATTAGTCACTATTAATTATCTGGGCGAACATTTGAAGTTCAAATAACTTATAAAGTTACAGCTAAATATTAAATATAGATTGACGTTATAGATGGACGAAAAAACACAGGTTAAATAAACGATATGTGTTTAAGCAATGATCAAACCGACAAAGATAAGTGTTATCTCGTTTGTTTTGTTTTTGCTCTGGAATATTCTCAAATTGCTTTGAGTAGCTCTATTAGACCTTAATCTCTCTCTGACAAAAGCAAAATGGAAACTTTGCAAGTCTTTTATCACGAAGAATATCTTTATTTTAACATTAGTATTTAAAGTATACAACTTTGCAAATGTCCAGGATAGCAAGTTACTTTATTGCGAAATTTTACCACATCAGTTGCTTCTTTAATTTCCGTTAATTAATATTACGTACATTATGCTTTTCACGTTCTGGCAAATAATTTATTCCAATACAAGCCAATGCAGCAATCTCAAATCCACTAAATCTCTTGGTTTATATAGATGATAGCTACCCAAACAGCTGCTGTGAGGTTTTGTTTCACGGCGAAGGAGACGCTATCATCAAGGATTGTATGCCATGTATGAGCCGATACCGCTACTTGTGTGCAACCGGTAAACATTATTTTGATGCGCATAATATTTTTTGTTATAATGGTCTCATGATTATACAAGTTATTTCTATAGTGTGATGTTATCTTCGCCAATCAGGAAAAGCTCTGTATTGAGTTTGTTTCACATAAACAAGCGTAAAATCGTCATGGGTAAATATTCTACATAAATACACCCGAAAAGCGGACGACACTCATAATTTCCTGTATCAAGAAGCGTTTTCATGACAGTTATATAGAAACATATTTTACCTACAAAGTGATTAAAAACAGTAGCCACTGAGGTAAACAAGGAGCGTTTGTTTTTTTCTAAACAAAAACAGGAAAAACAACAATCGTCATTTTATAAACAATATTGGAATTCAAATGGCTTTTATTGGGCAGACATAATTTTTTCTAGGTGTTTGCAAAAAAGTTACCATAAGTGTATTGTGCTTACCACCAACGTCTGATAATTTGTATCCAGAAATCAAAACCATTTAATGATATTTTCCGAGCATGCTTTATACTATCATGCTCAAATAACGGCATAATTCTAGAAAGTTCTCATGTTTACAATACCTAATTTCTTTTCATTTTCGCAAAAAAACAAAACAAATAATGACCTCTCTTTCACTCAGGGGGTGATACTATTGGGTGGTCATCTTCAAGCAATACATCAAAAGCACCATGGTTGACGGGAGTTCAATACTGTAGTACCTATGGATATTACCTACCGTTGGACACGAATGCAGAACTCTTAAAATACTTACCACTACAACTATACATGTGGATTAACAGTGTGAGAAAAATAAACCTAAATCCAAAACAAGGTAAGGAAAACATTTGAATTTTAGCATATGTGATCAATGCATGTGAAGATGAGTGTATAGATACGAAATACATTAAGTTCTTATTTAGTAGTATCAGGAGTCACAAAATACATGTTTTGTAAAATGCATGTTGAGCATTTCTTGCATGAAAATATTGGTCAAAAGGGACATTAGACAATACAAACAATATCATTATAAATTCCAATGTTGTTATGCCGGATATTGATAAACGTGCAAGAGAGGAAGTTATTAGTTCATGCCTGCATTATATGTCAGCTCTTTATACTCTAGGCCCTGAAATGATTGATATTGAAAGGAAGAAGCGACTGTCATCTACTTATATTAAATGTCAACAGATCATTAACTCATGTAAACAGATATTTCCGCCCAACAACTCAATATGTTAGGATATCAGATACCAAGTTTTCATGTGTGATTAGCCTGTTAGACTATTTCCATAGTACACGACACAATCAGTTGGGTGTTTGCTTCATATGTATGTAAGTATGCAGTTGTTGATATGGGGTTATTGGTGTGCATCTTATCAGACGTTCCATCAACACCTCGTTTGAATAGGCAAAGCCTGATTTAAGTTCTGATTTTTTTTAATCAGAATCCCCAATACATGAGTCCACCTTACTGAGGTGGACTCAAATATTATTTTAGGTAATTGTATCTATGTGTGTCAGAAGTAAGCAGTAATAAGATTGATGTATCTGGCCAATTAGGCTCCTGCTTATGATCCTTATCCAAACCTTCTGTGATTAGAATAGTTATGTGTATGTCTAATTCATGGGAGAGCAATCTAAAGTTCCAAATTAGACTACTTGCAACTTACCATAAAGAAATGATAACTGTTATAATGAATAACCTGCCACGACGAAAATATATCCTGCCACGTTTTTAATCATGTAGAGATATTTATGTTATAATCTACCAAATTATGGTTCACACTTCGATTAGATATAGCGTAGTATGTGTGTTGCATGTACACGTGATAAAAACTATCGAAACTTTGATTAATGATTTTACAGTTTTTCCTCTGTCTGATGTGTGTACAGTGATGAGTAATTACATTTTAATTATTTTTAAAAGGTGATCATTATTCTAATGATGAATAGTTTTCAAAATATCAGGAAATCAGTGGTCTATCCAACGGCACATTTTGGTATTTACTTCTTTTCTACGCTCAAATCAATAATAAAACTTAACAAACATGCTACATTATGTTTTCGAAATATTTTTTTACCTTAGACACCTATGTTTTTCACAGAAATAAGCACATTTAATAATTATGTAACACTTATTATGTAGTAATTTGGTATTGAATAAACAAAAGCCCACAATATTTGATTCTCGAAACCCAAAAATTGAAACAGAAAGTTAAAATCCCTTTTAATCCGTGTTTCAACTATAAATGAAAGTATTATAATAAACAGACAGAGTATAAATACAATGATTACCAGAAGGCTTGATGACTCATTCATTTGAGCTTGAAATGCGTTCAGATTTCATGGGGAAACTGATCAGGATTTAGACATATTGTTTTAACGATGGACAAGAAATAAAGAATATATTAAGTAGAAAATTAGATATTTCAGTCCTGTAAAATTCCAGCTAGATTAAGCGATTACACTCTTAATAAAAACAGCCGATAGAATATATCTGACTTTTAATAAGAGCAGGAGACAGAACGGTTTCTAGAAACATAAATCATGTGCAGATGGAATTGATAGAATATTAGAGTTCTAATTACCAATTTTATTGGAAAATAAGTCAAGGCACAAAATGGTATCTTGCTGCTAAAAGAGACTATTTAATATTACACGCAGAAACATTTCTGCCAACAAAAGGAGGAGAATACATAAAGTTAAGAAAACGGGTAAAGAACAAAAGATCTTAATGTTCAAAATGGAGATAATAAATGTTTTTTTTTTTGTTTTTATATACGATATAGTATAAATTAAACCCTCTAAAAAGTCTTCGTTACAGACACTCCAATTATGACCAATTAACACCTACCTATCATAAACATTCATAGAATTTTACGACTATATTCAATAATGTTCTCCATGTTAAGAGAAGGATAATTACAGCCAACGTATATATTTAAACCTGCGGTGCAGCTAATCCGCCATTAAGAAATAATTCACCAGGTCCAAGTTACGAGTATATCTAAACGTTGAAAAAAAACGGTGCCAACATTATGCCAGTATTTTCACGCATGAAAAAGCTTTTGAGCCTTTAGTGTACAATATGGAATAATATTTACAATGGCAGCTGAGACATACACTAAACTGTGGATACATATATATTAAGTGTCATTCTGCTTTCACACTACAACACCTTTCCTCAAAGACAGTATCGTAAGGAAAGCATCTAGTGTGACACTCTTAAAAACCAAATATTCATTGCCGGGAATCCTCGAACGAGGTAAAATTAAATGCGAATACAATTCTGAAGAAATCAATATATACACTCATGGAAAATTCTACATGAAATTTACAAAAATGAGAAACATCAGTTGCCGCGTTCCGCAGTCTTGTCCTTCAATGAACATTATCTCGTGTATTACCTTACAATCTCAATGCACATTAATATCAATGCGCATGCATTTGTTTAGAAATCCCATGCGAAGCTAAATCTCTCTTCAATATCAACAATCCCTTGAATATTAACAATCCATTAGAAACCAATCGACAAGGGAACTGAATACTAATACATTCGATTTGAAAATATATAAAAACATCCAGGCTAAGCAATGTTTAACCCAGACCTTTCAAGGGTGACTCAAGCCTTGATGAAACTTTAGATTGATTTAAGGCCTATATTGTTCTTTGTCGATACACCTCCAAATTAAATCTTGGCAGGATATAAAACGACACTATCGGCATATGTTCAGGATGAACAATTGATACAAATGCTCTAATGCAGCCCAAGCAAAGCATAAACTTAGCAATATATTTTTATCGGCTAAACAGAAATTGCACCTTATGTACCCCTTGTGCTATATGTCATGTATTATTCATGTTTTACTCGTGATCCATATAATGATTATTTTACAGTTGACGTTTCAGGTATGTTAGTCTTCCTGAAAGAAAAGAATAAAAGCAAATTAGCTTTATGATACTGGATGCCTAAAGAGAAGTATTTGTTTTCTAACTGATTATACCGTTGTGAACAAAATCTATCAATCATATTTCATGACTCCATAAATTGTCACAAAATATCCTTTTTCATATACTTAAAGAAACATATGACAGCATTTTAATAAAATATCTAACGTAATAGAAACATATTGACCCGTGTCTGAGGTATATATTAGCACTTGAAGAAATAATGAAACGTATGCAACATGCTTTTTATATAAGGATTTTTATTGGTTGTATTATGTATGCCCTGACTTTACATATTTTGTTTCTTAAAAAAACACCTATATACTCATGCAAAGTAATGCATTTGTCGTTTGTGAAGTTCAAAATTAAATTTCATTGGAATCATTGGCTTAAAATTATTGCTGCCACGATAGCATCTTTAAGCTCTTCCTCTAGTATTTGTAGCATCTGTTCCAAATTTAAACATGAACATTCTGTCCAAAATTATAGAATATTTTAATATTAACATCCCTTTGCAGACACCGTTTCCAAATAAAGCCATTAATGCATCATATATGGTTTCCAAAGTGTGAACATATAGTGTATCTGCAGATTTATCAAGGTTCTTTACCCTTAAGAGCAGATCCTTAGGCATCCACTTTGCTGAATGACTGCTATCCTTGCCGGGAATGCATAATGACATCTGGCGCACCTCTTTCAGACTTAGTTTTGTCTGAAAGAAAGATGCACATTACTTTTTTACCAATGCCATTGTATACTGGTCTTTGCACTCGATCTACACACATAATCACTAATATTGAGTCCACTATCCCATCCTTCTTCGTAACATACTGTATAATACATTATACAGTCGATGCTAAATAAACTTTTTTGTAAAATTGCTTCAAATATTGGAAAAAAGTCATCACTTCCAAGTCAGAGACAAAAGATTAATGAAGTTACTAGCAGTAACTTTTCTAGTTTTGCTTCCAGTATTACAATAATAGCAGTAATGTTACAAAGATCATGTTGCTTCTTCTGAAGAATAGCATACAGTTGTTTTTCAAAGATTTATCTTCAATGATTGTCCAAAAAAACTGAAACAGCAAACAAGTATGTAACAACATTAGGTATATGAGACTGTTGCAACAGTAATTTTTCCTCTCTTTCAAAATATTTGGCAATATCCGCTAGTCAGTACATTTCTTAATTTCCTGCTTCATCTCTGCGTTGTTTAATGTGTGTTATGCTCCAATCTTTAAAAACTGTGTTGTACTTTGCTCTTACTGGGGTGCAATGATTTCACGTGGACTAGAGGTACATTCACAAGAACTGCTGACAGACTCACCGTCGATGTCAATGAGAAGTTCTTTCCGAATCCGTCTTTCTCTACGTTACTGGCCAGATAGTTGTTGTTAACTTCTTTATTCTTGCTGATGAAACAAGTAATAGCTTTAGGGACGTCTGGTCGCTCAGAATTTCTCCGTTAACATTTAGGTTGCTTTATTGACGTCTCGTTCAATCACTATATTTGTGTTCTAGTTGCAACTTTAATGTGATCCGCAGTAAAACGGCAAAACTGTACCTTTTTACCTTTTTCACAAAGAATATATATATATATATATATATATATATATACAAAACAGTTTGCAAGTGTACTTGATAACCCCATACCGAATATGCATCAGTTAAGTTGCACCTGTGTCCCTGTGTATTTTGAATTTTGTAGTAGCGTATTCTCAATGGCCAGTTTAACAGATGTTTCAATCTGTTACAAACTGAATAAGGCCCATTCCTCTAGGGTATATATTCTCAGTCCACTGGTACACCAAGAACGAGTGCAAGAAAGTTAAACAGAACCTTTTTTATTCCACAAGATATTTCTACATTTGTTTTTGAACAGTCTGACTTGGCCGCTGTTTAATAAGTGTTCGTTGCATCTCAGAAGCAATATGTGACTCCGCTTGTTTTTGATTCGTTTCGTTTAACCCACCAATATTAACATTTTCTTTCATGTTTTCCCTTTCCTTTTTCCGTTGCAAATTTTCCTTTCATCATACTTCGTGTAACAGTGACATCTGTTGCCTTTTAATTTTTTATTTCCAGTGCTGTAAGAAACTTCAACCGTTGATATGTATTCCCAATCAGACAAGAAAAAGGGAACAAATATCCTGCTGACATACATATTTCTTTGGAAAATATTTAGCCAAATGAACAGATTCTCTTGGGGCTGCATTCCTTGGATATCATATACATTTTGGAGTATCGTCTCTTCTTCTCCACATAGTATGCGTAAACGAAGATTCAAATTTGCGGCCGATAGGCATGCTTGATGCCAATTTCTGTCAAGTTGACTTTCAAATATTGATTTGAGATGCTTCCACTATTCCTGCTTTCTGATTGCCCAGGTTCTTGGCTTGACATGTGAAGACAACTTCGATCTTGTTCGTGTTCTCTATCAGTGCATTTGTATCTGGCTTTACAATAATCAAAGAACACGTCTACCACAGTTATTTTACGACCAACGGTGTCAATCGTTAATCTATGGCAAAACACTTTAAGCCGATATCTCTGTTCCGTTTTCCTGTGTGAATCAGGAGCAAAAATCTTCAAACTATCCTTAAAAGGTATTAACATTTGAGCAGCGTTTGATTTTTAGTTAATGATTCCAGACTGATCATGTCCGTAAAGCAATTCCACACAAAAGGATGCATATGCTATGATTTGACATTGGCAAGCATTATGCTGCATCCATCAGGGCCTCCGTATCCTTCAGTCACGTATATTGCAACAACCTCGCCACAGTGGCCTAGAATATTAACATGCAGGCAACAATTCTTGTCGAGCGCTGTTTTCAAACAGCTCGTCATTTCACTGAAAATTTTTTCTAATTTGTTGCTTTGTAGGATCTGCATACATTTCATCAAAAAAGCTATTTTTTAAAGCCATTGTAATCCTGCGCACATTTCTGGTGGCCGTATCAATATGCTCTAGGATGATACGTTTCATCCAAGGTTCATGATCCAACATAAACTTTAAAAGGCGAAGTAATCCAGCTGATCTGTATGCTGTAATAAGATTTTTTAAAAATAAATCCTAAAGGCTGAATTCAGGCTGAAGCAACTCATATTTATGATTATCCCTTATAAGTTCTGATAGGTTATTGGTCAAGAGCAGATGCGATGAGACCTTTTCGTTTTCTCTTGTGTGTTCTTCCCAATAAAATAAGAGTAAAATCTAATATCTCCCTCAACTTCTGCTTTTCATCATATCGTCCTTCGGAAGGTATGCGTGGGATCCCTACATATGCGATCTCAACAATTCTATGTGATGTTTTCATATCAAGATTGGATTCAGGTGTAAGAGGCTCATCAGTTGTCACTTTTTTTCCTGAGGACAAAAATAACCTTTTCTTACGAAAGTATGGGCAGATTCTGTTAGTAGATAAAAAGTAGTAGGGGCATAAGTTGTATCTTTTAGCTCAACATATATATGTGTATCCTGTACAATATAATCTGGCATAAGCTCAATTACTCTATCTTCTTTATCCCTTCAACATATATGGATTAATGCCTATTAACGTCTTGCTAATAGCTCTATATATTATAAAATCATCAGAACGACGAAATTTCGAACAAACAAGAGAGTTCAATGGAATGCAGACACTATTGATAATTTATATCAAACCTCTGTTATATTTTACAATGTCTTATAGAACACATGTTGTTTTGTACGGTGTATGTAAGTATTAACGGGTAACAATTATTTGTCAGAAAAATGTCTCTGAAATTGTTGCGACAAATCTAGCCACACTTCAATGGAACCTTGCTAAAAAAAACAACAAGCAAACAAATTTCAAGAACTGATCAGGGTAACCTCGATCTCACATTGAAGGAACCAGGAGACTTAAACCAGGAGACATATCTTGCACTTCCCGTCTGCAAATTAAAACAGAAACTGTTTCAGCAAATCTCGTGCAACTTGCATGCAAACTTTCGTGGACGGACTGCAGAAGCCGATTAGACTTTTGTGTTGCCCTCAGAGCATGGGCGTTTGTACATGCTGGCAAATATATCTAAGTAAAGACTTGGAATTTTATCTCAGTTTCTATGACATTATTGCAGTACAGCGATGAATCGTTTTGAGTTAATTCATCTTTAAGACTTATTTCCCCGTTGGCAAAATTAAATTGCCATATTTCTTTGCCCACTCCATGTTTAGATACATTTATTTGCATTTACAGCTATGACTAGGATATGCAGCATGCAAAACGATGAAACTTGATGGCTAGTTCCACCTTAAGCAGTGCAACTTATTGTAAAGCTTACATCATGTATCACCGGTAATAACTGATATCACTAATACAGTAGGTCACAAACATACTTTATATCCTCCAGTGATTACTCTTCTTTTTGCATCATCTGACGCAAAACATATGCAGAGAAGGACATATGCTTATATATTACAAAATTAAATCTTTCCCCAACATGTACATTTTCTCTTCAGCAAGAGGAACCAAGACTAGTTAGTTACTATTTAACCAAGTCTGCTCTCTCTCTCTCTCGCTAGCTCTCTCTCTCTCTCTCTCTCTCTCTCTCTCTCTCTCTCTCTTTCTCTCTCTCTCTCTCTCTCACTCTCTCTCTCTCTCTCTCGCCCGCTGTCTTTCCCTTTGTCTCTTCAACCCCTGACAGTTTTATCGTACACGAAACTCTTTTGAAGAAGGGGTTTTCATTGTTTGATTATTATTTTATTTCATTTCTTTCGACTGCTTTGTTTCCAGGTGATGGAATATTTGACGTTTGCTTCTGTGATGGACACATTCTTCCAAAGTGTCATAGAAACCCGAGAACATATTGTGTACTTGGTACGTATAGTAAAAACAATTAAATTACTTCATCACCTAAGAAGGTGATGAAGTAATTTAATTACCGTTTTTGGTGAAAGTAATATTCGCTTTTTAAACACTACATAATTTTTGCAACGTTTAGTAGAGGAGGGTTTAAACTTAAAGAGACACTGGAATCTTAGTTTCTTTTTACTATGTTAAACTAGCCTTCAGAGTTGCCCAAGCCCAGCATTTAATACACTCTTAAAGCAAATATAAAACATTTAGAGCTTTCGTTAATAGCTGTTTCAATTGAGGCCAAAGTTATATTTCAATATCCTGTTAATTATATATAAATATAAATATATATATATATATATATATATATATATATATATAGAGAGAGAGAGAGAGAGAGAGAGAGAGAGAGAGAGACAGAGAGAGACAGAGAGAGAGAGAGAGAGAATATCAATTTTAATGACTGGAATCAAATCAAAACAATGTAAAAATGTTACAAGAGAAAGATTAACAATAACCATGTCTCCAAATATAGTTAGTGCCAAAGTTTTATTTACAATGAAGAAATAGGTTAAAGGAGGGAGCTCACTACCAGACAGACGTACAAAAAGACGATTAGACCTACACAAAGGAAAATATTAACTTTTAAGTGATAATGGTTGATACTCGAACACGAAATAAGATATACTCTTAAGAGAATACTTGCATATAATACCCATTAATCCGGGTCTGACGTGTTTGGCGGTTCTTGTTGTGGTTGGTTTTACGTCATTTTGCATAACTGGTGGAGTAAGAACCCAGGATAAACCAGGGAATAACCACCGACTCACTGGAAGCTACTGGCAAGCTTTCTCACATACCCACGTTGGCCCTGCCCTAGACTCCAGCCCACCCGGACAGAGGTGAGATGTGAGTGATCTGTAAAGGCGAGCGCCTTAGACCACTCGACCACCCGGGCCCACTTTTTAGGCGGAGTGACGGAGTGACGTCAAATAAATGGTCCATCAAAGGACGCGATGGAATCGAGTCATATATCATAATGGCGTATGCACATAAGAGTAAGATATAGACAATGTCTACAGTTCCTGCGTATTTATAAGGAAATACTTTCCTCATGAAGTTAAAATTGTGTATTGTTGCGAGTGGCGAATCTACGAGTGACAATATGAGATATTTCCACTTCACATACGTAATATTTAATAATATCTACTCAACAAAGCAGATTTTATGTTCATTGTGAATTTCGTAAGACAAAATACATTGATTGTAATGGACATATTCCACTCTGTGCCAAGTCAGTTAACACTGTAAAAGAAAAGGCTGTATTATTCTATCAAAAAAGAAGCTTTGAAACTATACAATAATTTATAGAAGTGACGTTTTACAACTTTGTCTCCTACATATTATGCTTCGAAGTGTGTCTTTCTCTGATTAATAACTGTTTCCATACTATTTTTAGTTTTTGTTGACACATTTCTTGCGCAGGTTTTCATAAAATGACTGTTCATCAAGTTAGAGCAGCAGCATCACAGAGCAGACGAGCTTGAAAGCCTTCAGAATGTAACATCTATAACTAACTTATGTATAGAATGTCTGTTGTTTACCTATTACGATTTTGTTTCTTTTTTAAAGACTGCATTCAAACGTAAATTATGTGGCCTTGGCAAGCCTGCAGTATAATTCGGTTACAGAAGCTGAACCGTAGTTTATAGTCATCTGGTTTTCATTTGCAATCACAAGAGTAAAGCATTAGGCCTAAATGTGGGCATATACCATTCGTAATAGCATTCCCAACTTGGAAAAAATGTATTTCGGGGCACTGGTGATACAACTTTTATCGCCATTGAAAACTCGTTGTTTAGACTGAAATCGAGACAACAATTTTTTCATTCTACTGCAGAAAGGTTAGCTCATGTGGTTGAGTTTAAATTGCAACACCTGACCCATTTATTCTGAGTGGTGAAACACTTTTTAAGCTATTGTTTGTCCTAATAATAATTAAATAACAAATACCAAATTAAATTTTAAGTGTTCCATAACGAAAGTAAAGTTGTAGTGGAAAAGCAACACTACTAGGTCTATGTATTCATAAAATAAGCACTTACACTATGATACATGAAAGAATTAAGAGTCAATGGTTAGCAACGATTTCTTGTATTTTTCCAAAAGATAACTAGAAAAATGAATAAAGCGATGAACAGTCGGACAGACAGTCATGTAATTTTGAAATTGATAACTAATGCAAGCCACCTAAGATAGTAGCAATGTGTTTTGAATAGACAGGAATCATGCATATTTGTCAAGTGGGACTGTGAACATTTACAACACCTCCACATTCGTACTTGATGGTGAAACAAGGCTTTAAGAAAGACAGCATCTGTCAATTTTAAAAGCAAGATTACTGCATTGTTCAAATTCTTATCATTAACTACATTAGCTACTTTCGATCACTAATCAGACAAATCAAGTAACTATATTACTCTTTTTCCAGGGTGTTTGATGGGAATATTACTTTGGCACTTCATTCAACATTTTCAAAGAGTAGAAATCTTTTAGGTATATCATATCTTCTGTGCTTTAGGTATCATTTTTCATACAAATAAGGCTAACTACTTTTGAAATTTTACAGCTAGTGCAATATTATGTCATTTAAAGCACAACATAAAATTGAATTCCACGAAAATTAATAAACCATCTTTTACTGCAATAGTGCCAACATTACTCAGTCGATAATTACTTCTACTCAATCAACAAGACTCGTTACTACTCATACAACGATATCTTTGAGAACATTTTTTATAGTAAGAAATTAATACCTTCTTTGTTATGATATCTTTGCCTTCCTTCATCTATTGGATTTCGTGATCGTAGTATGCCGTAGCTTTATTTGTTGAATATCCTTGGCGTCAGGAAACTAATATAAAAAGATTATCTGAAACTCGTATAAATGAAAATGACAAATGACATTAAACAATATTGTTATTCAATTGCATGGAGTTAAGCTTCATTTATTACATGACAATGCATCGCTAAAAATGACCGATAAGAGTCAGCATAAGGACAAGAAAAACCAGCAAAATAATTTTTTGTAGTAAAAAAAAACAGCACTATGACTTAACACTTTAACATTAAAAGTAATATGCCTTGCATTAATTAACAAACATGCAGGTCCACAACCAAAGCAAAATATGCATTGGCTTGTTCTACACGTTACTTCTGAATCAATAATAATATGTACATGTGCTTGCACTACAGTGTATGTTGATGCTTCACATCTAATTTAACTGATATTTTTCCATTGCAAGTCTAATGGACTTTTCTTCCTGCATACAATACAATAGTTTCCTCACTAAATCTAATATTATGTCGCTCTTTAACATCACTAAAGAACTAAATATAGAATCCAGGGGAACAAAATGTTCACATCAAACTGAGCATTGCTATTTGTAAAAGAAAAATCAAAAACTGTGAACAACATTAACTTTGTCATCAAGTAATGTGACGAACGTTAGACAATGTGATATGTTATGAATTAAAGTAATAAATACTTGCCGTGTTTCTTCAATTTTTCAGAGACAGCGCATGCTGGATCCTCACAAGGGACAAACACAACGTATTCACCACTGCATAGTGCCATATTATCGACAGTTCCAACAGAGACTATCAATGTTCACGAAGCTGAAACAGGTCGGTACAGTATTTTCGTAATGCAGGGATGAAGCCGGTCATATTCTGGTACATTTTTTGCAAACATTAGGTCTGATTAATCTCTATTGAACTCTCGTGACACGAAGATCTATTTATGTAACTGATATTTTGTCACCGGAATAGCGGTCAGTGTTGACAAAATATTTAGCAAAAATTACTATAATACCCTATCCAGTGATTAGCGCTAAAAACATGTAAGGGTGTCATCGGGTGTAACAGGAATGGTTGACATTGAATATCGAGTAGAAACACGTCATATGATTCCATGCTATTCTCATTTCCATATCATTCGTCCGTCATTTTTGCAAATCAGAATACAGCATTGTCAAAAGTACTATAATTAACTAAAAATATTGACTTCCTGATCACAAAGCAGAAGCATCAAGCAAGGGTATTACGCTTTCTGTGTGTGGTATTTCATGGGAGCACTATTTTAGTCCTACATTCAAAGTTTCAAAGAGTAGAATTATTTTAGATATATCGTATCTTTTGATTGGACGTCAGTGTCGACAAAATATTCAAAAAAATGGAGCACTGCGTTTATTACAGAGCTTTGCTCTAAACACTTGTACCGTTTGTCACAGGACGTAGCCGGAATTGGTAACACTGAATATCACAGAGCAACCTGTCATGGAAATTCAGTCAATTCAAATGTTCACAATTGGTGTAAATACAACCTTTAGTAACTTAATATTTAAACTCAAAAGGCTGTTTTGGACACTTGTTGTTTTCCTTTTTTTTCGTCGCAAATTTGTTTCGCACATCCTCATTCTATCCATATATGTACACTTTGGCATATTTAGAAGTAAATGCGTATTTTCTTTTTCTTTATTTTCTCAGTTTTGTCAGAGGCTACGAATGTTAGTCCCTCACTGGTGTCGGAGTCAATATATTATCCATTGAATATTTCAACTACATCGGCGGTTCGAACAGCAGCTACACAAACTGAAGAAGTTCAAACAAGTTTTTATACCGCTTGGAAGAGTGCGACAGGTCTGTACAGTACTTTCGTACTACAGGGAAGATACTATTCATATTCTGATATATTTTTAGAAAAATCACGTCTGAGCATTTTATATTGATCTATCGTTACGTAAATCGATATATGTAGGTAATTATTTGTAAAGGACTGGACGCCTGTGTCGACAAAATATTAAACAAAAATTTTGTATAACATTTATTCCAGTGTTTTCCTCTAAAAACCAGTAGTGTTTATCATAGGGTGTAGCTTGAATGGGTGACACCGAATATCATGTAACAACTGGTCATCTAACTTGAGTCAATTCAAATGTGCACAATCCTTGTGAAAAACCTGTAGTAACTTTATATTTGAAATCAACAGGCTGTTTTCGACACTTGATGTGGTATCTTTTTCTTGGTTTTCTTTAGGGGGAGGGGAATTTCTTTTTCACACATCGTCGTTCTTTCCATACATGCTCACTGTTGGCATATTCTAAGATATGTTTATCCTGATGGATAGAGATCGAGAAAAAAAGTTAAAAAGAAGATAAATGCATAGAAAAATACCAAACCCAAGGGCACATATCTTCCCTAAATGGGAACAAAAGTAGTTCGGAACACTGGCGATACAACCTTTATCGCCGTGGACAACTCGTTATTTAGCCTCAAATCGAAACGATCATTCTTTTATTGTACCATACACAAGTTATCTTTCCTGGTTGAGTTACAATTGCAGCACCTGACTCCTTTTTTCTGAGCGTAGAAACACTTTTTAAACTAATGGTAGTCCGAACACTCACAGGGTGATATGACCGTAACGTGAGGGTAATACGATTAAACAATCACAAAATACTGCTAAATTAAAAGTCTGATTAATACATTTAAATTCTCAGATTAAATGACATTAGTTGGGGCCGCAAGGCAAGAAATATATCTTTTCCTTCATCTGTGCTTGAGTAATCCTTGCATAAACCAATCAATAATCCTGTAAGTATTTGCAACTGATTTGCATTTTGTTCCAGAAACTAGAAATACAGAATATTCGGCAATACCTATTGATACAATGGATATGTTTTCGACATTTTCAACTCTTCTAATAATTACTACTAGTACTGTTAGCAACGGGAAATATTCAACAAAATGAACATACATTAAGACAACGTTTGCAAAGATTATATTGTACAGTTGAATGCAGTCCGCCGCCCAAACCAAACGATATGTAACGATTTTTCAACACTCAACCTCTGAATCAATAAACATATGCACATCTGCTTGTGACTTGGTATGTCGTTTGCTTCGTATCAATCTTAGTTATATTTTTTCCGTAACAGGTCTTAATGTCTTTCTTTCCTGCCTACAATACAATATATTCCTCTCAAAATCTGTTATTATATCCGTTTTAACATGAGTAAAGAACTAAAAGTTAAATCCCGAGAAAATATACTCGTCATAAATTTATTGAAACTCAGCATTGCTATTTGAAGGAGAAAATTCTAAAAGTGTACATCATATTAATTTTGTCATCAAGTGGTAGAGGTGATACAAAGTAATATGTAATGAGGGAGACTAAGAAGTAAATGCGCATTTTTTTCTTTAATTTCTCAGTTTTGTCAGAGGCTAAGAATTTTAGTCCCTCACTGGTGTCGGAGTCAATATATTATCCATTGAATATTTCACCTACATCGGCGGTTCGAATAGCAGATACACGAACTGAAGAAGTTCAAACAAGTTTTTCAACCGTTTGGAAGAGTGCGACAGGTCTGTACAGTACTTTCGTACTACAAGGAAGATACTACTCATATTCTGATACATTTTTGGAAACATTAGGTCTGAGCATTTTATGTTGCTTTATCCTTTCGTCAATCGATATATGTAGGTAATTATTTGTCAAAGGATTGGACGTCTGTGTCGACAAAATATTCATCAACAATTGAGTATAATCTTTATATGTAGGTAATTATTTGTCAAAGGATTGGGCGTTAGTGTCGACAAAATATTCCTCTAAACACTTGTACCGTTTGTCACAACATGTAGCCAGAATAGGTGACACTAAATATCATATAGCAACAGGTCATGTAAGTTCAGTCAGTTTAAACGTGCACAATTTGTGTGAAAAACCTATAATAACCTTATATTTGAAATCCACAGACTGTTTTGGACACTTGTTGCGGTTTTTGGGTTTTCTTGTTTCTTGTTGAGTGTTTTCATTTTGATTTTCGCATATCCTCATTCAATCCATACATGTACACTGTTGGCATATTCTAAGATATGTTGATCCTGATGAATAGAGTTCGAGAAAAAAAGTTAAAAGAAGATAAATGCATTAGGCCTAAGTATAGAAATATACCATACCCAAGGGCACATATCTTTCCTGAATGGGAACAAAAGTAGTTCGACACACTGGCGATGCAAATTGTATAGCAGTGGACAACTCGTTATTTAGCCTCAAATCGAGACAATCATTCTTTTATTCTAGTGTACAAAATTTATCTTTCTTGATTAAGTTAAAAATGTAGCAACTGACTCCCCTATTTCGAGTGTTGAAAAACTTTTAAAACTAATGGTAGTCCGAACACTCGCAGGGTGATATGACCGTAACGTGAGGGTAATACGACGTGACGTGATTGACAATTGAGAGTAATAAAATGTGACCTTCAAAGTAATATAATGGCATCAGAGAAGACGGTCGATTTTTAGGATATATAACATATTGTCCAATTTCACCTGTTTGAATCTCAACCAGTGGCAAGCTGGATTTTAAAACAAACATATACTAAACCGATTCTCAATGCCAGTCTCAAACGATTAAACAATCACAAAATACTGCTAAATTAAAAGTCTGATTAATAAATTTACATTCTCAGATTAAATGACATTAGTTGGGGCCGCAAGGCAAGGAATATATATTTTCCTTCATCTGTGAGTGAGTAATCCTTGCATAAACCAATCAATAATCCTGTAAGTATTTGCAACTGATTTGCATTTTGTTCCAGAAACTAGAAATACAGAATATTCGGCAATACCTATTGATACAATGGATATGTTTTCGACATTTTCAACTCTTCTAATAATTACTACTAGTACTGTTAGCAACGGGAAATATTCAACAAAATGAACATACATTAAGACAACATTTGCAAAGATTATATTGTACAGTTGAATGCGGTCCGCCGCCCAAACCAAACGATATGTAACGATTTTTCAACACTCAACCTCTGAATCAATAAACATATGTACATCTGCTTGTGCCTTGGTGTATGTCTTTTGCTTCGTATCAATCTTAGTTATATTTTTTCCATAACAGGTCTTAATGTCTTTCTTTCCTGCCTACAATACAATATATTCCTCTCAAAATCTGTTATTATATCCGTTTTAACATGAGTAAAGAACTTAAAGTTAAATCCCGAGAAAATGTATTCGTCATAAATTTATTGAAACTCAGCATTGCTATTTGAAGGAGAAAATTCTAAAAGTGTACATCATATTAATTTTGTCATCAAGTGGTAAAGGTGATACAAAGTAATATGTAATGAGGGAGACTAAGAAGTAAATGCGCATTTTTTTCTTTAATTTCTCAGTTTTGTCAGAGGCTAAGAATTTTAGTCCCTCACTGGTGTCGGAGTCAATATATTATCCATTGAATATTTCACCTACATCGGTGATTCGAATAGCAGCTACACGAACTGAAGAAGTTCAAACAAGTTTTTCAACCGTTTGGAAGAGTGCGACAGGTCTGTACAGTACTTTCGTACTACAGGGAAGATACTATTCATATTCTGATACATTTTTGGAAACATTACGTCTGAGCATTTTATATTGCTTTATCCTTTCGTAAATCGATATGATGTAGGTAATTATTTGTCAAAGGATTGGACGTCTGTGTCAATAAAATATTCAGCAAAAACTGAGTATAATCTTTACATCAAGGTAATTATTTGTGAAAGGATTGGGCGTTAGTGTCGACAAAATATTCCTCTAAACACTTGTACCGTTTGTCACAGGATGTAGCCAGAATAGGTGAAACTGAATATCATATAGCAACAGGTCATGTAAGTTCAGTCAGTTTAAACGTGCACAATTTGTGTGAAAAACCTATAATAACCTTATATTTGAAATCCACAGACTGTTTTGGACACTTGTTGCGGTTTTTGGGTTTTCTTGTTTCTTGTTGGGTTTTTTCATTTTGTTTTTCGCATATCCTCATTCTTTCTATACATGTACTCTGTTGGCATATTCTAAGATATGTTGATCCTGATGGATAGAGTTCGAGAAAAAAGTAAAAAAGAAGATAAATGCATTAGGCCTAAGTATAGAAATATACCATACCCAAGGGCACATATATTTCCTGAATGGGAACAAAAGTAGTTCGACACACTGGCGATACAAATTGTATAACAGTGGGCAACTCGTTATTTAGCCTCAAATCGAGACAATCATTCTTTTATTCTAGTGTACAAAAGTAATCGTTCCTGGTTGAGTTAAAATTGTAGCAACTGACTCCCCTATTTTGAGTGTTGAAACACTTTTAAAACTAATGGTAGTCCGAACACTCGCAGGGTGATATGACCGTAACGTGAGGGTAACACGACGTGACGTGATTGACAATTGAGAGTAATAAAATGTGACCTTCAAAGTAATATAATGGCATCAGAAAAGACGGACATTTTTTAGGATATATAACATATTGTCCAATTTCACCTGTTTGAATCTCAACCAGTGGCAAACTGGATTTTAAAACAAACATATACTACACCGATTCTCAATGCCTGTCTCAAGCGATTAAACAATCACAAAATACTGCCAAATTAAAAGTCTGATTAATAAATTTATATTCTCAGATTAAATGACATTAGTTGGGGCCGCAAGGCAAGGAATATATCTTTTCCTTCATCTGTGAGTGAGTAATCCTTGCATAAACCAATCAATAATCCTGTAAGTATTTGCAACTGATTTGCATTTTGTTCCAGAAACAAGAAATACAGAATATTCGGCAATACCTCTTGATACAATGGATATGTTTTCGACATTTTCAACTCTTCTAATAATTACTACTAGTACTGTTAGCAACGGGAAATATTCAACAAAATGAACATACATTAAGACAACATTTGCAAAGATTATATTGTACAGTTGAATGCAGTCCGCCGCCAAAACCAAACGATATGTAACGATTTTTCAACACTCAAACTCTGAATCAATAAACATATGTACATCTGCTTGTGCCTTGGTGTATGTCGTTTGCTTCGTATCAATCTTAGTTATATTTTTTCCGTAACAGGTCTTAATGTCTTTCTTTCCTGCCTACAATACAATATATTCCTCTCAAAATCTGTTATTATATCCGTTTTAACATGAGTAAAGAACTAAAAGTTAAATCCCGAGAAAATGTATTCGTCATAAATTTATTGAAACTCAGCAATGCTATTTGAAGGAGAAAATTCTAAAAGTGTACATCATATTAATTTTGTCATAAAGTGGTGAAGGTGATACAAAGTAATATGTAATGAAGGAAACTAAGAAGTAAATGCGCATTTTTCTCTTTATTTTCTCAGTTTTGTCAGAGGCTAAGAATGTTAGTCCCTCACTGGTGTCGGAGTCAATATATTATCCATTGAATATTTCAACTACATCGGTGATTCGAATAGCAGCTACACGAACTGAAGAAGTTCAAACAAGTTTTTCAACCGTTTGGAAGAGTGCGACAGGTCTGTACAGTACTTTCGTACTACAGGGAAGATACTACTCATATTCTGATACATTTTTGGAAACATTACGTCTGAGCATTTTATATTGCTTTATCCTTTCGTAAATCGATATATGTAGGTAATTATTTGTCAAAGGATTGGACGTCTGTGTCGACAAAATATTCATCAACAATTGAGTATAATCTTTATATGTAGGTAATTATTTGTCAAAGGATTGGGCGTTAGTGTCGACAAAATATTCCTCTAAACACTTGTACCGTTTGTCACAGGATGTAGCCAGAATAGGTGACACTGAATATCATATAGCAACAGGTCATGTAACTTCAGTCAGTTTAAACGTGCACAATTTGTGTGAAAAACCTATAATAACCTTATATTTGAAATCCACAGACTGTTTTGGACACTTGTTGCGGTTTTTGGGTTTTCTTGTTTCTTGTTGGGTGTTTTCATTTTGATTTTCGCATATCCTCATTCTTTCCATACATGTACACTGTTGGCATATTCTAAGATATGTTGATCCTGATGGATAGAGTTCGAGAAAAAAAGTTAAAAAGAAGATAAATGCATTAGGCCTAAGTATAGAAATATACCATACCCAAGGGCACATATCTTTCCTGAATGGGAACAAAAGTAGTTCGACACACTGGCGATACAAATTGTATAGCAGTGGACAACTCGTTATTTAGCCTCAAATCGAGACAATCATTCTTTTATTCTAGTGTACAAAAGTTATCTTTCTTGATTAAGTTAAAAATGTAGCAACTAACTCCCCTATTTCGAGTGTTGAAAAACATTTAAAACTAATGGTAGTCCGAACACTCGCAGGGTGATATGACCGTAACGTGAGGGTAATACGACGTGACGTGATTGACAATTGAGAGTAATAAAATGTGACCTTCAAAGTAATATAATGGCATCAGAGAAGACGGTCGATTTTTAGGATATATAACATATTGTCCAATTTCACCTGTTTGAATCTCAACCAGTGGCAAACTGGATTTTAAAACAAACATATACTACACCGATTCTCAATGCCTGTCTCAAGCGATTAAACAATCACAAAATACTGCTAAATTAAAAGTCTGATTAATAAATTTATATTCTCAGATTAAATGACATTAGTTGGGGCCGCAAGGCAAGGAATATATATTTTCCTTCATCTGTGAGTGAGTAATCCTTGCATAAACCAATCAATAATCCTGTAAGTATTTGCAACTGATTTGCATTTTGTTCCAGAAACTAGAAATACAGAATATTCGGCAATAGCTCTTGATACAATGGATATGTTTTCGACATTTTCAACTCTTCTAATAATTACTACTAGTACTGTTAGCAACGGGAAATATTCAACAAAATGAACATACATTAAGACAACATTTGCAAAGATTATATTGTACATTTGAATGCAGTCCGCCCCCCAAACCAAACGATATGTAACGATTTTTCAACACTCAACCTCTGAATCAATAAACATATGTACATCTGCTTGTGCCTTGGTGTATGTCTTTTGCTTCGTATCAATCTTAGTTATATTTTTTCCGTAACAGGTCTTAATGTCTTTCTTTCCTGCCTACAATACAATATATTCCTCTCAAAATCTGTTATTATATCCGTTTTAACATGAGTAAAGAACTAAAAGTTAAATCCCGAGAAAATATACTCGTCATAAATTTATTGAAACTCAACATTGCTATTTGAAGGAGAAAATTCTAAAAGTGTACATCATATTAATTTTGTCATCAAGTGGTAAAGGTGATACAAAGTAATATGTAATGAGGGAGACTAAGAAGTAAATGCGCATTTTTTTCTTTAATTTCTCAGTTTTGTCAGAGGCTAAGAATTTTAGTCCCTCACTGGTGTCGGAGTCAATATATTATCCATTGAATATTTCACCTACATCGGTGATTCGAATAGCAGCTACACGAACTGAAGAAGTTCAAACAAGTTTTTCAACCGTTTGGAAGAGTGCAACAGGTCTGTACAGTACTTTCGTACTACAGGGAAGATACTACTCATATTCTGATACATTTTTGGAAACATTATGTCTGAGCATTTTATATTGCTTTATCCTTTCGTAAATCGATATATGTAGGTAATTATTTGTCAAAGGATTGGACGTCTGTGTCGACAAAATATTCATCAACAATTGAGTATAATCTTTATATGTAGGTAATTATTTGTCAAAGGATTGGGCGTTAGTGTCGACAAAATATTCCTCTAAACACTTGTACCGTTTGTCACAGGATGTAGCCAGAATAGGTGACACTGAATATCATATAGCAACAGGTCATGTAACTTCAGTCAGTTTAAACGTGCACAATTTGTGTGAAAAACCTATAATAACCTTATATTTGAAATCCACAGACTGTTTTGGACACTTGTTGCGGTTTTTGGGTTTTCTTGTTTCTTGTTGGGTGTTTTCATTTTGATTTTCGCATATCCTCATTCTTTCCATACATGTACACTGTTGGCATATTCTAAGATATGTTGATCCTGATGGATAGAGTTCGAGAAAAAAAGTTAAAAAGAAGATAAATGCATTAGGCCTAAGTATAGAAATATACCATACCCAAGGGCACATATCTTTCCTGAATGGGAACAAAAGTAGTTCGACACACTGGCGATACAAATTGTATAGCAGTGGACAACTCGTTATTTAGCCTCAAATCGAGACAATCATTCTTTTATTCTAGTGTACAAAAGTTATCTTTCTTGATTAAGTTAAAAATGTAGCAACTGACTCCCCTATTTCGAGTGTTGAAAAACTTTTAAAACTAATGGTAGTCCGAACACTCGCAGGGTGATATGACCGTAACGTGAGGGTAATACGACGTGACGTGATTGACAATTGAGAGTAATAAAATGTGACCTTCAAAGTAATATAATGGCATCAGAGAAGACGGTCGATTTTTAGGATATATAACATATTGTCCAATTTCACCTGTTTGAATCTCAACCAGTGGCAAACTGGATTTTAAAACAAACATATACTAAACCGATTCTCAATGCCTGTCTCAAGCGATTAAACAATCACAAAATACTGCCAAATTAAAAGTCTGATTAATAAATTTACATTCTCAGATTAAATGACATTAGTTGGGGCCGCAAGGCAAGGAATATATCTTTTCCTTCATCTGTGAGTGAGTAATCCTTGCATAAACCAATCAATAATCCTGTAAGTATTTGCAACTGATTTGCATTTTGTTCCAGAAACTAGAAATACAGAATATTCGGCAATACCTATTGATACAATGGATATGTTTTCGACATTTTCAACTCTTCTAATAATTACTACTAGTACTGTTAGCAACGGGAAATATTCAACAAAATGAACATACATTAAGACAACGTTTGCAAAGATTATATTGTACAGTTGAATGCAGTCCGCCGCCAAAACCAAACGATATGTAACGATTTTTCAACAAACAACCGCTGAATCAATAAACATATGTACATCTGCTTATGCCTTGGTGTATGTCTTTTGCTTCGTATCAATCTTAGTTATATTTTTTCTGTAACAGGTCTTAATGTCTTTCTTTCCTGCCTACAATACAATATATTCCTCTCAAAATCTGTTATTATATCCGTTTTAACATGAGTAAAGAACTAAAAGTTAAATCCCGAGAAAATGTATTCGTCATAACTTTATTGAAACTCAGCAATGCTATTTGAAGGAGAAAATCCTAAAAGTGTACATCATATTAATTTTGTCATCAAGTGGTAAAGGTGATACAAAGTAATATGTAATGAAGGAAACTAAGAAGTAAATGCGCATTTTTCTCTTTATTTTCTCAGTTTTGTCAGAGGCTAAGAATTTTAGTCCCTCACTGGTGTCGGAGTCAATATATTATCCATTGAATATTTCAACTACATCGGAGGTTCGAATAGCAGCTACACGAAC
The DNA here is from genome assembly GCA_029931535.1 of Margaritifera margaritifera. Lineage (NCBI taxonomy): Eukaryota > Metazoa > Mollusca > Bivalvia > Unionida > Margaritiferidae > Margaritifera > Margaritifera margaritifera. The sequence goes on from JAQPZY010001205.1 coordinate 1,285,847, forward strand.
TGAAGAAGTTCAAACAAGTTTTTCAACCGTTTGGAAGAGTGCGACAGGTCTGTACAGTACTTTCGTACTACAGGGAAGATACTACTCATATTCTGATACATTTTTGGAAACATTACGTCTGAGCATTTTATATTGCTTTATCCTTTCGTAAATTGATATATGTAGGTAATTATTTGTCAAAGGATTGGACGTCTGTGTCGACAAAATATTCATCAACAATTGAGTATAATCTTTATATGTAGGTAATTATTTGTCAAAGGATTGGGCGTTAGTGTCGACAAAATATTCCTCTAAACACTTGTACCGTTTGTCACAGGATGTAGTCAGAATAGGAGACACTGAATATCATATAGCAACATGTCATGTAAGTTCAGTCAGTTTAAACGTGCACAATTTGTGTGAAAAAGCTATAATAACCTTATATTTGAAATCCACAGACTGTTTTGGACACTTGTTGCGGTTTTGGGGTTTTCTTGTTTCTTGTTGGGTGTTTTCATTTTGATTTTCGCATATCCTCATTCTTTCCATACATGTACACTGTTGGCATATACTAAGATATGTTGATCCTGATGGATAGAGTTCGAGACAAAAAGCTAAAAAGAAGATAAATGCATTAGGCCTAAGTATAGAAATATACCATACCCAAGGGCACATATCTTTCCTGAATGGGAACAAAAGTAGTTCGACACACTGGCGATGCAAATTGTATAGCAGTGGACAACTCGTTATTTAGCCTCAAATCGAGACAATCATTCTTTTATTCTAGTGTACAAAAGTTATCTTTCTTGATTAAGTTAAAAATGTAGCAACTGACTCCCCTATTTCGAGTGTTGAAAAACTTTTAAAACTAATGGTAGTCCGAACACTCGCAGGGTGATATGACCGTAACGTGAGGGTAATACGACGTGACGTGATTGACAATTGAGAGTAATAAAATGTGACCTTCAAAGTAATATAATGGCATCAGAGAAGACGGTCGATTTTTAGGATATATAACATATTGTCCAATTTCACCTGTTTGAATCTCAACCAGTGGCAAGCTGGATATTAAAACAAACATATACTAAACCGATTCTCAATGCCAGTCTCAAACGATTAAACAATCACAAAATACTGCTAAATTAAAAGTCTGATTAATAAATTTATATTCTCAGATTAAATGACATTAGTTGGGGCCGCAAGGCAAGGAATATATATTTTCCTTCATCTGTGAGTGAGTAATCCTTGCATAAACCAATCAATAATCCTGTAAGTATTTGCAACTGATTTGCATTTTGTTCCAGAAACTAGAAATACAGAATATTCGGCAATACCTATTGTTACAATGGATATGTTTTCGACATTTTCAACTCTTCTAATAATTACTACTAGTACTGTTAGCAACGGGAAATATTCAACAAAATGAACATACATTAAGACAACGTTTGCAAAGATTATATTGTACAGTTGAATGCAGTCCGCCGCCCAAACCAAACGATATGTAACGATTTTTCAACAAACAACCGCTGAATCAATAAACATATGTACATCTGCTTATGCCTTGGTGTATGTCTTTTGCTTCGTATCAATCTTAGTTATATTTTTTCTGTAACAGGTCTTAATGTCTTTCTTTCCTGCCTACAATACAATATATTCCTCTCAAAATCTGTTATTATATCCGTTTTAACATGAGTAAAGAACTAAAAGTTAAATCCCGAGAAAATGTATTCGTCATAACTTTATTGAAACTCAGCAATGCTATTTGAAGGAGAAAATCCTAAAAGTGTACATCATATTAATTTTGTCATCAAGTGGTAAAGGTGATACAAAGTAATATGTAATGAAGGAAACTAAGAAGTAAATGCGCATTTTTCTCTTTATTTTCTCAGTTTTGTCAGAGGCTAAGAATTTTAGTCCCTCACTGGTGTCGGAGTCAATATATTATCCATTGAATATTTCAACTACATCGGCGGTTCGAATAGCAGCTACACGAACTGAAGAAGTTCAAACAAGTTTTTCAACCGTTTGGAAGAGTGCGACAGGTCTGTACAGTACTTTCGTACTACAGGGAAGATACTACTCATATTCTGATACATTTTTGGAAACATTACGTCTGAGCATTTTATATTGCTTTATCCTTTCGTAAATTGATATATGTAGGTAATTATTTGTCAAAGGATTGGACGTCTGTGTCGACAAAATATTCATCAACAATTGAGTATAATCTTTATATGTAGGTAATTATTTGTCAAAGGATTGGGCGTTAGTGTCGACAAAATATTCCTCTAAACACTTGTACCGTTTGTCACAGGATGTAGTCAGAATAGGAGACACTGAATATCATATAGCAACATGTCATGTAAGTTCAGTCAGTTTAAACGTGCACAATTTGTGTGAAAAACCTATAATAACCTTATATTTGAAATCCACAGACTGTTTTGGACACTTGTTGCGGTTTTGGGGTTTTCTTGTTTCTTGTTGGGTGTTTTCATTTTGATTTTCGCATATCCTCATTCTTTCCATACATGTACACTGTTGGCATATACTAAGATATGTTGATCCTGATGGATAGAGTTCGAGACAAAAAGCTAAAAAGAAGATAAATGCATTAGGCCTAAGTATAGAAATATACCATACCCAAGGGCACATATCTTTCCTGAATGGGAACAAAAGTAGTTCGACACACTGGCGATGCAAATTGTATAGCAGTGGACAACTCGTTATTTAGCCTCAAATCGAGACAATCATTCTTTTATTCTAGTGTACAAAAGTTATCTTTCTTGATTAAGTTAAAAATGTAGCAACTGACTCCCCTATTTCGAGTGTTGAAAAACTTTTAAAACTAATGGTAGTCCGAACACTCGCAGGGTGATATGACCGTAACGTGAGGGTAATACGACGTGACGTGATTGACAATTGAGAGTAATAAAATGTGACCTTCAAAGTAATATAATGGCATCAGAGAAGACGGTCGATTTTTAGGATATATAACATATTGTCCAATTTCACCTGTTTGAATCTCAACCAGTGGCAAGCTGGATATTAAAACAAACATATACTAAACCGATTCTCAATGCCAGTCTCAAACGATTAAACAATCACAAAATACTGCTAAATTAAAAGTCTGATTAATAAATTTATATTCTCAGATTAAATGACATTAGTTGGGGCCGCAAGGCAAGGAATATATATTTTCCTTCATCTGTGAGTGAGTAATCCTTGCATAAACCAATCAATAATCCTGTAAGTATTTGCAACTGATTTGCATTTTGTTCCAGAAACTAGAAATACAGAATATTCGGCAATACCTATTGTTACAATGGATATGTTTTCGACATTTTCAACTCTTCTAATAATTACTACTAGTACTGTTAGCAACGGGAAATATTCAACAAAATGAACATACATTAAGACAACATTTGCAAAGATTATATTGTACAGTTGAATGCAGTCCGCCGCCCAAACCAAACGATATGTAACGATTTTTCAACACTCAACCTCTGAATCAATAAACATATGTGCATCTGCTTGTGCCTTGGTGTATGTCTTTTGCTTCGTATCAATCTTAGTTATATTTTTTCCGTAACAGGTCTTAATGTCTTTCTTTCCTGCCTACAATACAATATATTCCTCTCAAAATCTGTTATTATATCCGTTTTAACATGAGTAAAGAACTAAAAGTTAAATCCCGAGAAAATGTATTCGTCATAAATTTATTGAAACTCAGCAATGCTATTTGAAGGAGAAAATTCTAAAAGTGTACATCATATTAATTTTGTCATCAAGTGGTAAAGGTGATACAAAGTAATATGTAATGAAGGAAACTAAGAAGTAAATGCGCATTTTTCTCTTTATTTTCTCAGTTTTGTCAGAGGCTAAGAATGTTAGTCCCTCACTGGTGTCGGAGTCAATATATTATCCATTGAATATTTCAACTACATCGGCGGTTCGAATAGCAGATACACGAACTGAAGAAGTTCAAACAAGTTTTTCAACCGTTTGGAAGAGTGCGACAGGTCTGTACAGTACTTTCGTACTACAGGGAAGATTCTACTCATATTCTGATACATTTTTGGAAACATTACGTCTGAGCATTTTATATTGCTTTATCCTTTCCTAAATTGATATATGTAGGTAATTATTTGTCAAAGGATTGGACGTCTGTGTCGACAAAATATTCATCAACAATTGAGTATAATCTTTATATGTAGGTAATTATTTGTCAAAGGATTGGGCGTTAGTGTCGACAAAATATTCCTCTAAACACTTGTACCGTTTGTCACAGGATGTAGCCAGAATAGGTGACACTGAATATCATATAGCAACAGGTCATGTAAGTTCAGTCAGTTTAAACGTGCACAATTTGTGTGAAAAACCTATAATAACCTTATATTTGAAATCCACAGACTGTTTTGGACACTTGTTGCGGTTTTTGGGTTTTCTTGTTTCTTGTTGGGTGTTTTCATTTTGATTTTCGCATATCCTCATTCTTTCCATACATGTACACTGTTGGCATATTCTAAGATATGTTGATCCTGATGGATAGAGTTCGAGAAAAAAAGTTAAAAAGAAGATAAATGCATTAGGCCTAAGTATAGAAATATACCATACCCAAGGGCACATATCTTTCCTGAATGGGAACAAAAGTAGTTCGACACACTGGCGATACAAATTGTATAGCAGTGGACAACTCGTTATTTAGCCTCAAATCGAGACAATCATTCTTTTATTCTAGTGTACAAAAGTTATCTTTCTTGATTAAGTTAAAAATGTAGCAACTGACTCCCCTATTTCGAGTGTTGAAAAACATTTAAAACTAATGGTAGTCCGAACACTCGCAGGGTGATATGACCGTAACGTGAGGGTAATACGACGTGACATGATTGACAATTGAGAGTAATAAAATGTGACCTTCAAAGTAATATAATGGCATCAGAGAAGACGGTCGATTTTTAGGATATATAACATATTGTCCAATTTCACCTGTTTGAATCTCAACCAGTGGCAAGCTGGATTTTAAAACAAACATATACTACACCGATTCTCAATGCCTGTCTCAAGCGATTAAACAATCACAAAATACTGCCAAATTAAAAGTCTGATTAATAAATTTATATTCTCAGATTAAATGACATTAGTTGGGGCCGCAAGGCAAGGAATATATATTTTCCTTCATCTGTGAGTGAGTAATCCTTGCATAAACCAATCAATAATCCTGTAAGTATTTGCAACTGATTTGCATTTTGTTCCAGAAACTAGAAATACAGAATATTCGGCAATACCTATTGATACAATGGATATGTTTTCGACATTTTCAACTCTTCTAATAATTACTACTAGTACTGTTAGCAACGGGAAATATTCAACAAAATGAACATACATTAAGACAACATTTGCAAAGATTATATTGTACAGTTGAATGCAGTCCGCCGCCAAAACCAAACGATATGTAACGATTTTTCAACACTCAACCTCTGAATCAATAAACATATGTACATCTGCTTGTGCCTTGGTGTATGTCTTTTGCTTCGTATCAATCTTAGTTATATTTTTTCCGTAACAGGTCTTAATGTCTTTCTTTCCTGCCTACAATACAATATATTCCTCTCAAAATCTGTTATTATATCCGTTTTAACATGAGTAAAGAACTAAAAGTTAAATCCCGAGAAAATATACTCGTCATAAATTTATTGAAACTCAGCATTGCTATTTGAAGGAGAAAATTCTAAAAGTGTACATCATATTAATTTTGTCATCAAGTGGTAAAGGTGATACAAAGTAATATGTAATGAGGGAGACTAAGAAGTAAATGCGCATTTTTTTCTTTAATTTCTCAGTTTTGTCAGAGGCTAAGAATTTTAGTCCCTCACTGGTGTCGGAGTCAATATATTATCCATTGAATATTTCAACTACATCGGTGATTCGAATAGCAGCTACACGAACTGAAGAAGTTCAAACAAGTTTTTCAACCGTTTGGAAGAGTGCGACAGGTCTGTACAGTACTTTCGTACTACAGGGAAGATACTATTCATATTCTGATACATTTTTGGAAACATTACGTCTGAGCATTTTATATTGCTTTATCCTTTCGTAAATCGATATGATGTAGGTAATTATTTGTCAAAGGATTGGACGTCTGTGTCAATAAAATATTCAGCAAAAACTGAGTATAATCTTTACATCAAGGTAATTATTTGTCAAAGGATTGGGCGTTAGTGTCGACAAAATATTCCTCTAAACATTTGTACCGTTTGTCACAGGATGTAGCCAGAATAGGTGACACTGAATATCATATAGCAACAGGTCATGTAAGTTCAGTCAGTTTAAACGTGCACAATTTGTGTGAAAAACCTATAATAACCTTATATTTGAAATCCACAGACTGTTTTGGACACTTGTTGCGGTTTTTGGGTTTTCTTGTTTCTTGTTGGGTTTTTTCATTTTGTTTTTCGCATATCCTCATTCTTTCTATACATGTACTCTGTTGGCATATTCTAAGATATGTTGATCCTGATGGATAGAGTTCGAGAAAAAAGTAAAAAAGAAGATAAATGCATTAGGCCTAAGTATAGAAATATACCATACCCAAGGGCACATATATTTCCTGAATGGGAACAAAAGTAGTTCGACACACTGGCAATACAAATTGTATAACAGTGGGCAACTCGTTATTTAGCCTCAAATCGAGACAATCATTCTTTTATTCTACTGTACAAAAGTTATCGTTCCTGGTTGAGTTAAAATTGTAGCAACTGACTCCCCTATTTTGAGTGTTGAAACACTTTTAAAACTAATGGTAGTCCGAACACTCGCAGGGTGATATGACCGTAACGTGAGGGTAATACGACGTGACGTGATTGACAATTGAGAGTAATAAAATGTGACCTTCAAAGTAATATAATGGCATCAGAAAAGACGGACATTTTTTAGGATATATAACATATTGTCCAATTTCACCTGTTTGAATCTCAGCCAGTGGCAAACTGGATTTTAAAACAAACATATACTAAACCGATTCTCAATGCCTGTCTCAAGCGATTAAACAATCACAAAATACTGCCAAATTAAAAGTCTGATTAATAAATTTACATTCTCAGATTAAATGACATTAGTTGGGGCCGCAAGGCAAGGAATATATCTTTTCCTTCATCTGTGAGTGAGTAATCCTTGCATAAACCAATCAATAATCCTGTAAGTATTTGCAACTGATTTGCATTTTGTTCCAGAAACAAGAAATACAGAATATTCGGCAATACCTCTTGATACAATGGATATGTTTTCGACATTTTCAACTCTTCTAATAATTACTACTAGTACTGTTAGCAACGGGAAATATTCAACAAAATGAACATACATTAAGACAACATTTGCAAAGATTATATTGTACAGTTGAATGCAGTCCGCCGCCAAAACCAAACGATATGTAACGATTTTTCAACACTCAACCTCTGAATCAATAAACATATGTACATCTGCTTGTGCCTTGGTGTATGTCGTTTGCTTCGTATCAATCTTAGTTATATTTTTTCCGTAACAGGTCTTAATGTCTTTCTTTCCTGCCTACAATACAATATATTCCTCTCAAAATCTGTTATTATATCCGTTTTAACATGAGTAAAGAACTAAAAGTTAAATCCCGAGAAAATGTATTCGTCATAAATTTATTGAAACTCAGCAATGCTATTTGAAGGAGAAAATTCTAAAAGTGTACATCATATTAATTTTGTCATCAAGTGGTGAAGGTGATACAAAGTAATATGTAATGAAGGAAACTAAGAAGTAAATGCGCATTTTTCTCTTTATTTTCTCAGTTTTGTCAGAGGCTAAGAATGTTAGTCCCTCACTGGTGTCGGAGTCAATATATTATCCATTGAATATTTCAACTACATCGGCGGTTCGAATAGCAGATACACGAACTGAAGAAGTTCAAACAAGTTTTTCAACCGTTTGGAAGAGTGCGACAGGTCTGTACAGTACTTTCGTACTACAGGGAAGATTCTACTCATATTCTGATACATTTTTGGAAACATTACGTCTGAGCATTTTATATTGCTTTATCCTTTCGTAAATTGATATATGTAGGTAATTATTTGTCAAAGGATTGGACGTCTGTGTCGACAAAATATTCATCAACAATTGAGTATAATCTTTATATGTAGGTAATTATTTGTCAAAGGATTGGGCGTTAGTGTCGACAAAATATTCCTCTAAACACTTGTACCGTTTGTCACAGGATGTAGCCAGAATAGGTGACACTGAATATCATATAGCAACAGGTCATGTAAGTTCAGTCAGTTTTAAACGTGCACAATTTGTGTGAAAAACCTATAATAACCTTATATTTGAAATCCACAGACTGTTTTGGACACTTGTTGCGGTTTTTGGGTTTTCTTGTTTCTTGTTGGGTGTTTTCATTTTGATTTTCGCATATCCTCATTCTTTCCATACATGTACACTGTTGGCATATTCTAAGATATGTTGATCCTGATGGATAGAGTTCGAGAAAAAAAGTTAAAAAGAAGATAAATGCATTAGGCCTAAGTATAGAAATATACCATACCCAAGGGCACATATCTTTCCTGAATGGGAACAAAAGTAGTTCGACACACTGGCGATACAAATTGTATAGCAGTGGACAACTCGTTATTTAGCCTCAAATCGAGACAATCATTCTTTTATTCTAGTGTACAAAAGTTATCTTTCTTGATTAAGTTAAAAATGTAGCAACTGACTCCCCTATTTCGAGTGTTGAAAAACATTTAAAACTAATGGTAGTCCGAACACTCGCAGGGTGATATGACCGTAACGTGAGGGTAATACGACGTGACATGATTGACAATTGAGAGTAATAAAATGTGACCTTCAAAGTAATATAATGGCATCAGAGAAGACGGTCGATTTTTAGGATATATAACATATTGTCCAATTTCACCTGTTTGAATCTCAACCAGTGGCAAGCTGGATTTTAAAACAAACATATACTACACCGATTCTCAATGCCTGTCTCAAGCGATTAAACAATCACAAAATACTGCCAAATTAAAAGTCTGATTAATAAATTTATATTCTCAGATTAAATGACATTAGTTGGGGCCGCAAGGCAAGGAATATATATTTTCCTTCATCTGTGAGTGAGTAATCCTTGCATAAACCAATCAATAATCCTGTAAGTATTTGCAACTGATTTGCATTTTGTTCCAGAAACTAGAAATACAGAATATTCGGCAATACCTATTGATACAATGGATATGTTTTCGACATTTTCAACTCTTCTAATAATTACTACTAGTACTGTTAGCAACGGGAAATATTCAACAAAATGAACATACATTAAGACAACATTTGCAAAGATTATATTGTACATTTGAATGCAGTCCGCCCCCCAAACCAAACGATATGTAACGATTTTTCAACACTCAACCTCTGAATCAATAAACATATGTACATCTGCTTGTGCCTTGGTGTATGTCGTTTGCTTCGTATCAATCTTAGTTATATTTTTTCCGTAACAGGTCTTAATGTCTTTCTTTCCTGCCTACAATACAATATATTCCTCTCAAAATCTGTTATTATATCCGTTTTAACATGAGTAAAGAACTAAAAGTTAAATCCCGAGAAAATGTATTCGTCATAAATTTATTGAAACTCAGCAATGCTATTTGAAGGAGAAAATTCTAAAAGTGTACATCATATTAATTTTGTCATCAAGTGGTAAAGGTGATACAAAGTAATATGTAATGAAGGAAACTAAGAAGTAAATGCGCATTTTTCTCTTTATTTTCTCAGTTTTGTCAGAGGCTAAGAATGTTAGTCCCTCACTGGTGTCGGAGTCAATATATTATCCATTGAATATTTCAACTACATCGGCGGTTCGAATAGCAGATACACGAACTGAAGAAGTTCAAACAAGTTTTTCAACCGTTTGGAAGAGTGCGACAGGTCTGTACAGTACTTTCGTACTACAGGGAAGATTCTACTCATATTCTGATACATTTTTGGAAACATTACGTCTGAGCATTTTATATTGCTTTATCCTTTCGTAAATTGATATATGTAGGTAATTATTTGTCAAAGGATTGGACGTCTGTGTCGACAAAATATTCATCAACAATTGAGTATAATCTTTATATGTAGGTAATTATTTGTCAAAGGATTGGGCGTTAGTGTCGACAAAATATTCCTCTAAACACTTGTACCGTTTGTCACAGGATGTAGCCAGAATAGGTGACACTGAATATCATATAGCAACAGGTCATGTAAGTTCAGTCAGTTTAAACGTGCACAATTTGTGTGAAAAACCTATAATAACCTTATATTTGAAATCCACAGACTGTTTTGGACACTTGTTGCGGTTTTTGGGTTTTCTTGTTTCTTGTTGGGTGTTTTCATTTTGATTTTCGCATATCCTCATTCTTTCCATACATGTACACTGTTGGCATATTCTAAGATATGTTGATCCTGATGGATAGAGTTCGAGAAAAAAAGTTAAAAAGAAGATAAATGCATTAGGCCTAAGTATAGAAATATACCATACCCAAGGGCACATATCTTTCCTGAATGGGAACAAAAGTAGTTCGACACACTGGCGATACAAATTGTATAGCAGTGGACAACTCGTTATTTAGCCTCAAATCGAGACAATCATTCTTTTATTCTAGTGTACAAAAGTTATCTTTCTTGATTAAGTTAAAAATGTAGCAACTGACTCCCCTATTTCGAGTGTTGAAAAACATTTAAAACTAATGGTAGTCCGAACACTCGCAGGGTGATATGACCGTAACGTGAGGGTAATACGACGTGACATGATTGACAATTGAGAGTAATAAAATGTGACCTTCAAAGTAATATAATGGCATCAGAGAAGACGGTCGATTTTTAGGATATATAACATATTGTCCAATTTCACCTGTTTGAATCTCAACCAGTGGCAAGCTGGATTTTAAAACAAACATATACTACACCGATTCTCAATGCCTGTCTCAAGCGATTAAACAATCACAAAATACTGCCAAATTAAAAGTCTGATTAATAAATTTATATTCTCAGATTAAATGACATTAGTTGGGGCCGCAAGGCAAGGAATATATATTTTCCTTCATCTGTGAGTGAGTAATCCTTGCATAAACCAATCAATAATCCTGTAAGTATTTGCAACTGATTTGCATTTTGTTCCAGAAACTAGAAATACAGAATATTCGGCAATACCTATTGATACAATGGATATGTTTTCGACATTTTCAACTCTTCTAATAATTACTACTAGTACTGTTAGCAACGGGAAATATTCAACAAAATGAACATACATTAAGACAACATTTGCAAAGATTATATTGTACAGTTGAATGCAGTCCGCCGCCAAAACCAAACGATATGTAACGATTTTTCAACACTCAACCTCTGAATCAATAAACATATGTACATCTGCTTGTGCCTTGGTGTATGTGTTTTGCTTCGTATCAATCTTAGTTATATTTTTTCCGTAACAGGTCTTAATGTCTTTCTTTCCTGCCTACAATACAATATATTCCTCTCAAAATCTGTTATTATATCCGTTTTAACATGAGTAAAGAACTAAAAGTTAAATCCCGAGAAAATATACTCGTCATAAATTTATTGAAACTCAGCATTGCTATTTGAAGGAGAAAATTCTAAAAGTGTACATCATATTAATTTTGTCATCAAGTGGTAAAGGTGATACAAAGTAATATGTAATGAGGGAGACTAAGAAGTAAATGCGCATTTTTTTCTTTATTTTCTCAGTTTTGTCAGAGGCTAAGAATTTTAGTCCCTCACTGGTGTCGGAGTCAATATATTATCCATTGAATATTTCACCTACATCGGTGATTCCAATAGCAGCTACACGAACTGAAGAAGTTCAAACAAGTTTTTCAACCGTTTGGAAGAGTGCGACAGGTCTGTACAGTACTTTCGTACTACAGGGAAGATACTATTCATATTCTGATACATTTTTGGAAACATTACGTCTGAGCATTTTATATTGCTTTATCCTTTCGTAAATCGATATGATGTAGGTAATTATTTGTCAAAGGATTGGACGTCTGTGTCAATAAAATATTCAGCAAAAACTGAGTATAATCTTTACATCAAGGTAATTATTTGTGAAAGGATTGGGCGTTAGTGTCGACAAAATATTCCTCTAAACATTTGTACCGTTTGTCACAGGATGTAGCCAGAATAGGTGAAACTGAATATCATATAGCAACAGGTCATGTAAGTTCAGTCAGTTTAAACGTGCACAATTTGTGTGAAAAACCTATAATAACCTTATATTTGAAATCCACAGACTGTTTTGGACACTTGTTGCGGTTTTTGGGTTTTCTTGTTTCTTGTTGGGTTTTTTCATTTTGTTTTTCGCATATCCTCATTCTTTCTATACATGTACACTGTTGGCATATTCTAAGATATGTTGATCCTGATGGATAGAGTTCGAGAAAAAAGTAAAAAAGAAGATAAATGCATTAGGCCTAAGTATAGAAATATACCATACCCAAGGGCACATATATTTCCTGAATGGGAACAAAAGTAGTTCGACACACTGGCAATACAAATTGTATAACAGTGGGCAACTCGTTATTTAGCCTCAAATCGAGACAATCATTCTTTTATTCTACTGTACAAAAGTTATCGTTCCTGGTTGAGTTAAAATTGTAGCAACTGACTCCCCTATTTTGAGTGTTGAAACACTTTTAAAACTAATGGTAGTCCGAACACTCGCAGGGTGATATGACCGTAACGTGAGGGTAATACGACGTGACGTGATTGACAATTGAGAGTAATAAAATGTGACCTTCAAAGTAATATAATGGCATCAGAAAAGACGGACATTTTTTAGGATATATAACATATTGTCCAATTTCACCTGTTTGAATCTCAGCCAGTGGCAAACTGGATTTTAAAACAAACATATACTAAACCGATTCTCAATGCCTGTCTCAAGCGATTAAACAATCACAAAATACTGCCAAATTAAAAGTCTGATTAATAAATTTACATTCTCAGATTAAATGACATTAGTTGGGGCCGCAAGGCAAGGAATATATCTTTTCCTTCATCTGTGAGTGAGTAATCCTTGCATAAACCAATCAATAATCCTGTAAGTATTTGCAACTGATTTGCATTTTGTTCCAGAAACAAGAAATACAGAATATTCGGCAATACCTCTTGATACAATGGATATGTTTTCGACATTTTCAACTCTTCTAATAATTACTACTAGTACTGTTAGCAACGGGAAATATTCAACAAAATGAACATACATTAAGACAACATTTGCAAAGATTATATTGTACAGTTGAATGCAGTCCGCCGCCAAAACCAAACGATATGTAACGATTTTTCAACACTCAACCTCTGAATCAATAAACATATGTACATCTGCTTGTGCCTTGGTGTATGTCGTTTGCTTCGTATCAATCTTAGTTATATTTTTTCCGTAACAGGTCTTAATGTCTTTCTTTCCTGCCTACAATACAATATATTCCTCTCAAAATCTGTTATTATATCCGTTTTAACATGAGTAAAGAACTAAAAGTTAAATCCCGAGAAAATGTATTCGTCATAAATTTATTGAAACTCAGCAATGCTATTTGAAGGAGAAAATTCTAAAAGTGTACATCATATTAATTTTGTCATCAAGTGGTGAAGGTGATACAAAGTAATATGTAATGAAGGAAACTAAGAAGTAAATGCGCATTTTTCTCTTTATTTTCTCAGTTTTGTCAGAGGCTAAGAATGTTAGTCCCTCACTGGTGTCGGAGTCAATATATTATCCATTGAATATTTCAACTACATCGGCGGTTCGAATAGCAGATACACGAACTGAAGAAGTTCAAACAAGTTTTTCAACCGTTTGGAAGAGTGCGACAGGTCTGTACAGTACTTTCGTACTACAGGGAAGATTCTACTCATATTCTGATACATTTTTGGAAACATTACGTCTGAGCATTTTATATTGCTTTATCCTTTCGTAAATTGATATATGTAGGTAATTATTTGTCAAAGGATTGGACGTCTGTGTCGACAAAATATTCATCAACAATTGAGTATAATCTTTATATGTAGGTAATTATTTGTCAAAGGATTGGGCGTTAGTGTCGACAAAATATTCCTCTAAACACTTGTACCGTTTGTCACAGGATGTAGCCAGAATAGGTGACACTGAATATCATATAGCAACAGGTCATGTAAGTTCAGTCAGTTTAAACGTGCACAATTTGTGTGAAAAACCTATAATAACCTTATATTTGAAATCCACAGACTGTTTTGGACACTTGTTGCGGTTTTTGGGTTTTCTTGTTTCTTGTTGGGTGTTTTCATTTTGATTTTCGCATATCCTCATTCTTTCCATACATGTACACTGTTGGCATATTCTAAGATATGTTGATCCTGATGGATAGAGTTCGAGAAAAAAAGTTAAAAAGAAGATAAATGCATTAGGCCTAAGTATAGAAATATACCATACCCAAGGGCACATATCTTTCCTGAATGGGAACAAAAGTAGTTCGACACACTGGCGATACAAATTGTATAGCAGTGGACAACTCGTTATTTAGCCTCAAATCGATACAATCATTCTTTTATTCTAGTGTACAAAAGTTATCTTTCTTGATTAAGTTAAAAATGTAGCAACTGACTCCCCTATTTCGAGTGTTGAAAAACATTTAAAACTAATGGTAGTCCGAACACTCGCAGGGTGATATGACCGTAACGTGAGGGTAATACGACGTGACATGATTGACAATTGAGAGTAATAAAATGTGACCTTCAAAGTAATATAATGGCATCAGAGAAGACGGTCGATTTTTAGGATATATAACATATTGTCCAATTTCACCTGTTTGAATCTCAACCAGTGGCAAGCTGGATTTTAAAACAAACATATACTACACCGATTCTCAATGCCTGTCTCAAGCGATTAAACAATCACAAAATACTGCCAAATTAAAAGTCTGATTAATAAATTTATATTCTCAGATTAAATGACATTAGTTGGGGCCGCAAGGCAAGGAATATATATTTTCCTTCATCTGTGAGTGAGTAATCCTTGCATAAACCAATCAATAATCCTGTAAGTATTTGCAACTGATTTGCATTTTGTTCCAGAAACAAGAAATACAGAATATTCGGCAATACCTATTGATACAATGGATATGTTTTCGACATTTTCAACTCTTCTAATAATTACTACTAGTACTGTTAGCAACGGGAAATATTCAACAAAATGAACATACATTAAGACAACATTTGCAAAGATTATATTGTACATTTGAATGCAGTCCGCCCCCCAAACCAAACGATATGTAACGATTTTTCAACACTCAACCTCTGAATCAATAAACATATGTACATCTGCTTGTGCCTTGGTGTATGTCTTTTGCTTCGTATCAATCTTAGTTATATTTTTTCCGTAACAGGTCTTAATGTCTTTCTTTCCTGCCTACAATACAATATATTCCTCTCAAAATCTGTTATTATATCCGTTTTAACATGAGTAAAGAACTAAAAGTTAAATCCCGAGAAAATGTATTCGTCATAAATTTATTGAAACTCAGCAATGCTATTTGAAGGAGAAAATTCTAAAAGTGTACATCATATTAATTTTGTCATCAAGTGGTAAAGGTGATACAAAGTAATATGTAATGAAGGAAACTAAGAAGTAAATGCGCATTTTTCTCTTTATTTTCTCAGTTTTGTCAGAGGCTAAGAATGTTAGTCCCTCACTGGTGTCGGAGTCAATATATTATCCATTGAATATTTCAACTACATCGGCGGTTCGAATAGCAGATACACGAACTGAAGAAGTTCAAACAAGTTTTTCAACCGTTTGGAAGAGTGCGACAGGTCTGTACAGTACTTTCGTACTACAGGGAAGATTCTACTCATATTCTGATACATTTTTGGAAACATTACGTCTGAGCATTTTATATTGCTTTATCCTTTCGTAAATTGATATATGTAGGTAATTATTTGTCAAAGGATTGGACGTCTGTGTCGACAAAATATTCATCAACAATTGAGTATAATCTTTATATGTAGGTAATTATTTGTCAAAGGATTGGGCGTTAGTGTCGACAAAATATTCCTCTAAACACTTGTACCGTTTGTCACAGGATGTAGCCAGAATAGGTGACACTGAATATCATATAGCAACAGGTCATGTAAGTTCAGTCAGTTTAAACGTGCACAATTTGTGTGAAAAACCTATAATAACCTTATATTTGAAATCCACAGACTGTTTTGGACACTTGTTGCGGTTTTTGGGTTTTCTTGTTTCTTGTTGGGTGTTTTCATTTTGATTTTCGCATATCCTCATTCTTTCCATACATGTACACTGTTGGCATATTCTAAGATATGTTGATCCTGATGGATAGAGTTCGAGAAAAAAAGTTAAAAAGAAGATAAATGCATTAGGCCTAAGTATAGAAATATACCATACCCAAGGGCACATATCTTTCCTGAATGGGAACAAAAGTAGTTCGACACACTGGCGATACAAATTGTATAGCAGTGGACAACTCGTTATTTAGCCTCAAATCGAGACAATCATTCTTTTATTCTAGTGTACAAAAGTTATCTTTCTTGATTAAGTTAAAAATGTAGCAACTGACTCCCCTATTTCGAGTGTTGAAAAACATTTAAAACTAATGGTAGTCCGAACACTCGCAGGGTGATATGACCGTAACGTGAGGGGTAATACGACGTGACATGATTGACAATTGAGAGTAATAAAATGTGACCTTCAAAGTAATATAATGGCATCAGAGAAGACGGTCGATTTTTAGGATATATAACATATTGTCCAATTTCACCTGTTTGAATCTCAACCAGTGGCAAGCTGGATTTTAAAACAAACATATACTACACCGATTCTCAATGCCTGTCTCAAGCGATTAAACAATCACAAAATACTGCCAAATTAAAAGTCTGATTAATAAATTTATATTCTCAGATTAAATGACATTAGTTGGGGCCGCAAGGCAAGGAATATATATTTTCCTTCATCTGTGAGTGAGTAATCCTTGCATAAACCAATCAATAATCCTGTAAGTATTTGCAACTGATTTGCATTTTGTTCCAGAAACTAGAAATACAGAATATTCGGCAATACCTATTGATACAATGGATATGTTTTCGACATTTTCAACTCTTCTAATAATTACTACTAGTACTGTTAGCAACGGGAAATATTCAACAAAATGAACATACATTAAGACAACATTTGCAAAGATTATATTGTACATTTGAATGCAGTCCGCCCCCCAAACCAAACGATATGTAACGATTTTTCAACACTCAACCTCTGAATCAATAAACATATGTACATCTGCTTGTGCCTTGGTGTATGTCGTTTGCTTCGTATCAATCTTAGTTATATTTTTTCCGTAACAGGTCTTAATGTCTTTCTTTCCTGCCTACAATACAATATATTCCTCTCAAAATCTGTTATTATATCCGTTTTAACATGAGTAAAGAACTAAAAGTTAAATCCCGAGAAAATATACTCGTCATAAATTTATTGAAACTCAACATTGCTATTTGAAGGAGAAAATTCTAAAAGTGTACATCATATTAATTTTGTCATCAAGTGGTAAAGGTGATACAAAGTAATATGTAATGAGGGAGACTAAGAAGTAAATGCGCATTTTTTTCTTTAATTTCTCAGTTTTGTCAGAGGCTAAGAATTTTAGTCCCTCACTGGTGTCGGAGTCAATATATTATCCATTGAATATTTCAACTACATCGGTGATTCGAATAGCAGCTACACGAACTGAAGAAGTTCAAACAAGTTTTTCAACCGTTTGGAAGAGTGCGACAGGTCTGTACAGTACTTTCGTACTATAAGGAAGATACTACTCATATTCTGATACATTTTTGGAAACATTACGTCTGAGCATTTTATATTGCTTTATCCTTTCGTAAATCGATATATGTAGGTAATTATTTGTCAAAGGATTGGACGTCTGTGTCGACAAAATATTCATCAACAATTGAGTATAATCTTTATATGTAGGTAATTATTTGTCAAAGGATTGGGCGTTAGTGTCGACAAAATATTCCTCTAAACACTTGTACCGTTTGTCACAGGATGTAGCCAGAATAGGTGACACTGAATATCATATAGCAACAGGTCATGTAAGTTCAGTCAGTTTAAACGTGCACAATTTGTGTGAAAAACCTATAATAACCTTATATTTGAAATCCACAGACTGTTTTGGACACTTGTTGCGGTTTTTGGGTTTTCTTGTTTCTTGTTGGGTGTTTTCATTTTGATTTTCGCATATCCTCATTCTTTCCATACATGTACACTGTTGGCATATTCTAAGATATGTTGATCCTGATGGATAGAGTTCGAGAAAAAAAGTTAAAAAGAAGATAAATGCATTAGGCCTAAGTATAGAAATATACCATACCCAAGGGCACATATCTTTCCTGAATGGGAACAAAAGTAGTTCGACACACTGGCGATACAAATTGTATAGCAGTGGACAACTCGTTATTTAGCCTCAAATCGAGACAATCATTCTTTTATTCTAGTGTACAAAAAGTTATCTTTCTTGATTAAGTTAAAAATGTAGCAACTGACTCCCCTATTTCGAGTGTTGAAAAACTTTTAAAACTAATGGTAGTCCGAACACTCGCAGGGTGATATGACCGTAACGTGAGGGTAATACGACGTGACGTGATTGACAATTGAGAGTAATAAAATGTGACCTTCAAAGTAATATAATGGCATCAGAGAAGACGGTCGATTTTTAGGATATATAACATATTGTCCAATTTCACCTGTTTGAATCTCAACCAGTGGCAAACTGGATTTTAAAACAAACATATACTAAACCGATTCTCAATGCCTGTCTCAAGCGATTAAACAATCACAAAATACTGCCAAATAAAAAAGTCTGATTAATAAATTTACATTCTCAGATTAAATGACATTAGTTGGGGCCGCAAGGCAAGGAATATATCTTTTCCTTCATCTGTGAGTGAGTAATCCTTGCATAAACCAATCAATAATCCTGTAAGTATTTGCAACTGATTTGCATTTTGTTCCAGAAACTAGAAATACAGAATATTCGGCAATACCTATTGATACAATGGATATGTTTTCGACATTTTCAACTCTTCTAATAATTACTACTAGTACTGTTAGCAACGGGAAATATTCAACAAAATGAACATACATTAAGACAACGTTTGCAAAGATTATATTGTACAGTTGAATGCAGTCCGCCGCCAAAACCAAACGATATGTAACGATTTTTCAACAAACAACCGCTGAATCAATAAACATATGTACATCTGCTTGTGCCTTGGTGTATGTCTTTTGCTTCGTATCAATCTTAGTTATATTTTTTCTGTAACAGGTCTTAATGTCTTTCTTTCCTGCCTACAATACAATATATTCCTCTCAAAATCTGTTATTATATCCGTTTTAACATGAGTAAAGAACTAAAAGTTAAATCCCGAGAAAATGTATTCGTCATAACTTTATTGAAACTCAGCAATGCTATTTGAAGGAGAAAATTCTAAAAGTGTACATCATATTAATTTTGTCATCAAGTGGTAAAGGTGATACAAAGTAATATGCAGTGAAGGAAACTAAGAAGTAAATGCGCATTTTTCTCTTTATTTTCTCAGTTTTGTCAGAGGCTAAGAATTTTAGTCCCTCACTGGTGTCGGAGTCAATATATTATCCATTGAATATTTCAACTACATCGGCGGTTCGAATAGCAGCTACACGAACTGAAGAAGTTCAAACAAGTTTTTCAACCGTTTGGAAGAGTGCGACAGGTCTGTACAGTACTTTCGTACTACAGGGAAGATACTACTCATATTCTGATACATTTTTGGAAAATTACTTCTGAGCATTTTATATTGCTTTATCCTTTCGTAAATTGATATATGTAGGTAATTATTTGTCAAAGGATTGGACGTCTGTGTCGACAAAATATTCATCAACAATTGAGTATAATCTTTATATGTAGGTAATTATTTGTCAAAGGATTGGGCGTTAGTGTCGACAAAATATTCCTCTAAACACTTGTACCGTTTGTCACAGGATGTAGTCAGAATAGGAGACACTGAATATCATATAGCAACATGTCATGTAAGTTCAGTCAGTTTAAACGTGCACAATTTGTGTGAAAAACCTATAATAACCTTATATTTGAAATCCACAGACTGTTCTGGACACTTGTTGCGGTTTTGGGGTTTTCTTGTTTCTTGTTGGGTGTTTTCATTTTGATTTTCGCATATCCTCATTCTTTCCATACATGTACACTGTTGGCATATACTAAGATATGTTGATCCTGATGGATAGAGTTCGAGAAAAAAAGTTAAAAAGAAGATAAATGCATTAGGCCTAAGTATAGAAATATACCATACCCAAGGGCACATATCTTTCCTGAATGGGAACAAAAGTAGTTCGACACACTGGCGATGCAAATTGTATAGCAGTGGACAACTCGTTATTTAGCCTCAAATCGAGACAATCATTCTTTTATTCTAGTGTACAAAAGTTATCTTTCTTGATTAAGTTAAAAATGTAGCAACTGACTCCCCTATTTCGAGTGTTGAAAAACTTTTAAAACTAATGGTAGTCCGAACACTCGCAGGGTGATATGACCGTAACGTGAGGGTAATACGACGTGACGTGATTGACAATTGAGAGTAATAAAATGTGACCTTCAAAGTAATATGATGGCATCTGAGAAGACGGTCATTTTTTAGGATATATAACATATTGTCCAATTTCACCTGTTTGAATCTCAACCAGTGGCAAACTGGATTTTAAAACAAACATATACTAAACCGATTCTCAATGCCTGTCTCAAGCGATTAAACAATCACAAAATACTGCCAAATTAAAAGTCTGATTAATAAATTTACATTCTCAGATTAAATGACATTAGTTGGGGCCGCAAGGCAAGGAATATATATTTTCCTTCATCTGTGAGTGAGTAATCCTTGCATAAACCAATCAATAATCCTGTAAGTATTTGCAACTGATTTGCATTTTGTTCCAGAAACTAGAAATACAGAATATTCGGCAATACCTATTGATACAATGGATATGTTTTCGACATTTTCAACTCTTCTAATAATTACTACTAGTACTGTTAGCAACGGGAAATATTCAACAAAATGAACATACATTAAGACAACGTTTGCAAAGATTATATTGTACAGTTGAATGCAGTCCGCCGCCAAAACCAAACGATAGATAACGATTTTTCAACACTCAACCTCTGAATCAATAAACATATGTACATCTGCTTGTGCCTTGGTGTATGTCTTTTGCTTCGTATCAATCTTAGTTATATTTTTTTCCGTAGCAGGTCCTAATGTCTTTCTTTCCTGCACACAATACAATATATTCCTCTCAAAATCTGTTATTATATCCGTTTTAACATGAGTAAAGAACTAAAAGTTAAATCCCGAGAAAATGTATTCGTCATAAATTTATTGAAACTCAGCAATGCTATTTGTAGGAGAAAATTCTAAAAGTGTACATCATATTAATTTTGTCATCAAGTGGTAAAGGTGATACAAAGTAATATGCAATGAAGGAAACTAAGAAGTAAATGCGCATTTTTCTCTTTATTTTCTCAGTTTTGTCAGAGGCTAAGAATGTTAGTCCCTCACTGGTGTCGGAGTCAATATATTATCCATTGAATATTTCAACTACATCGGCGGTTCGAATAGCAGCTACACGAACTGAAGAAGTTCAAACAAGTTTTTCAACCGTTTGGAAGAGTGCGACAGGTCTGTACAGTATTTTCGTACTACAGGGAAGATACTATTCATATTCTGATACATTTTTGGAAACATTACGTCTGAGCATTTTATATTGCTTTATCCTTTCGTAAATCGATATATGTAGGTAATTATTTGTCAAAGGATTGGACGTCTGTGTCGACAAAATATTCATCAACAATTGAGTATAATCTTTACATGTAGGTAATTATTTGTCAAAGGATTGGGCGTTAGTGTCGACAAAATATTCCTCTAAACACTTGTACCGTTTGTCACAGGATGTAGTCAGAATAGGTGACACTGAATATCATATAGCAACATGTCATGTAAGTTCAGTCAGTTTAAACGTGCACAATTTGTGTGAAAAACCTATAATAACCTTATATTTGAAATCCACAGACTGTTTTGGACACTTGTTGCAGTTTTGGGGTTTTCTTGTTTCTTCTTGGGTTTTTTTTTTTGCAATTTTGTTTTTCGCATATCCTCATTTTTTCCATACATGTACATTGTTGGCATATTCTAAGATATGTTGATCCTGATGGATAGAGTTCGAGAAAAAAAGTAGAAAAGAAAATAAATACATTAGGCCTAAATATGGAAATATACCATACCCAAGGACACATAACTTTCCTTAATGGGAACAAAAGTAGTTTGGCACACTGGCGATGCAAATAGTATCGCAGTTGACAACTCGTTATTTAGCCTCAAATCGAGACAATCATTCTTTAATTCTACTGTACAAAAGTTATCTTTCTTGGTTGAGTAAAAATTACAACAATTGATTCCCCTATTTTGAGTGTTGAAACACTTTTTAAACTAATGGTAGTCCGAACACTCGCAGGGAGATATGACCGTAACGTGAGGGTATTTCGACGTAACGTCATGGACAATTGAGAGTAATAAAATGTGACCTTCAAAGTAATATAATGGCATCAGAGAAGACGCACATTTTTAGGATATATAACATATTGTCCAATTTCACCTGTTTGAATCTCAACCAGTGGCAAACTTAATTCTAAGAGAAACATATACTAAACTGTTTCTCAATGCCTGTCTCCAACGATTTAACCGATCACACAATACTACAAACTTAAAAGTCTAATCAATACATTTACATTCTCAGATAAAATGACATTGGCTGGGGCCTCAAGGCGAGAAATATATCTTTTCCTTCTTCTGTGGTTTAGTAATCATTGCATAAACCAATCTATACTCCTGTAATTATTTGCTTGTATGCCTTTTAACTTTTACTCCTTTCTTTTTGCTTTATTAAGGAGCCAATATTTCGAAACGATTTCTTTTATTTTAGAGAAATGTTATGTATCTATCGAAAACATGGACAGACGATTGAACAGACGTACTAACTGCCATATAATTTGAAACTAATTACTTATACGGACCACATATAAGAGAGTAGAAATGTGTGCTTTGTATATAGAAAAATCATGCATATATGGTAGGTGGCATTGTGAATATTTACAACACCTTCCCATTCGTACGTGACGTGATATAACGATTAAACAAAGACAGCATCTGGTGTTTTGACCAATCACAATACAGCATTGTTAAAAGTGTTACAATCAACAACAATTGGCGTCTTACTGATCACTAATCAGACAAGTCAATTAATGTTATTACTCTTATCTTGCATGCTATTTGATGGACATATTATTTTACCACTTCGTCAAAGTATCCTATAGTATAAATGTTTCAGAGATTGTTTATTTTGTGACTTAGGAAACATTGTCCATGCCTGAACAATAAAGCTAGTGCCACATTACGGCATGTAAAATTTACACTAAAACTGTATACGAGGGAAATGGATGAACGATGTATTACGGCATTTATGGAGACAATCAACAGTTCCTACTAATAACGAACTATTATGACACATGGAACGATATAATGTTATGAGTATTATTTTTGTTCTTTGCTAATATGAACACAATATGTTCTTGATTATGTTATGTTTATCTTACTACATATATTGGCTTTCATGATCAAAGTATCCCATTAGCTTTACCTGTAATACATGTTGACCTCTCGTGAAATACATCTGTGTTACCTGCGACTCGTGTACATTTAACTGAGAAACATACAAATTAATAGCCTATATAGATTAAGGCTGCATTTCCTGATACCCAAGTCATTACGTCGCTACACATGACCAATAACGATCAGCATAAAGACAAAAAGGCGACAAAACTGGCAAATGTAGCAGCAAAGAAACAATGGCAGCGCTTAACTGTATTTATCCAGAACTAATATGTCTTGTATTGCTTCCCTAAAAGGAAAGAAAAAGCTTATTTCCAACTCAGCAACTAATTTACTTTTTGTTTCAAAAGCTGGAAACAAAGAATGTTCAACATTACCTATTAATACAATGGATTTGTTTTCGACATTTTCAAATCCAATTAATTAGATATGAATGTCCAAATATACCATACACAAGGGCAGATATATTTTGTAAAGGAAAAAGAGAACAGTTCGTCACAGTAGGGATACCGCTTTTATTGTATGTGTGGCAGGACTGTTTTTTTTTTTCTAACATTGATAATTTTCAACTTCTCGTTATGAAATATATAATAATATGCCATTATTGCCGATTTTTCAGATTAAATGACAAATTGTTAAACGTTGACAGTTCGTCATTTAGCGTAAAAATAAGGCCAATGGTTGCTTTATTCTACCGAATAAAAAGTAAATTTTCTAGTTCGATAAAACCGCCAGCAGCTCAGTCATTTATTCTGAGTGATGAAACACTTTTTTAACCAACAGTAGTCTGAACACTCGCAGGATGATATGACGGTAACCTGAGGACACTATGTCCTAATGACAAACTAATATGATGACGTCTGAGGAGGCAGACATTTTTATGGAAATATGGCATAATTTTAAATGTCACGTGTTTCAATTTAATTCAGTGACAAACTGGATTCTAAACAAAACTATTCATGGAAGACTGAATGCCTACAGCGATTTAACCAATCAAAAGTATGAAACTTTTAAGAAATGTATTTATCGATACCGGATAAAATGATATTCCTGAAGACAAAAGCCGAGAGAAAATTATTTCCTTTGTCCAGGCATAGAAACATTACGCAATCATGTTTTTATATGCTTTTAAATTTACTAATTTTGTTTCGCTGTCATAATAATGAAATACTACCCAATTAAATTTGAGCACTTCGTTAAAGAAAGAAACCGTGCGGAGCAAAACTAAGAGAAAAATAAACCTTTTTATTCCATAGAATCAGCACTAATGCTGTTATTATTGTTAAAAAACAAACTAGAAATGTTAGACCAATTGTACATAAACGATGTCATATGCTGCAAGCACGTATATATGTATGAACGAAACGGCAAACGGATAAACAGACAAAAAGATTGAAAACTAATATCTCTGTGATTACTAATGCGTGATAGATTTTCGAATAGAATTTTGTTTGAATATTGAGACAATATGCATATAGTTCAGGTTGTTTGATAGCAAACAAAAAAATTATTCTTGACTATCTTATATTTTTCTTATTACATCTATTAGCTTTCATTCGTTAGTTTTCGCTGTTGAAGCAATTGGAGTCAAGAGAAATAGACCTGGATTATCTTTTTTTGTATGAACTAAAATACGAAACATAGCATTTAATGGAGTGTATAGAACTAACCTTCATTTCTCAACATCCATAACATTACATTGCCTAGCATGACCAATAAGATGCAGTGTAAGGACAACAACAGTACAATCGTCGGTAAATGCAGTAGAGAAAAAGTAACAGCAATGTTAAATATTATTCCATTAGAAGTAATATATCTTGTATCACTTTACTAAAATGAAAGAACTAGTTGATTTACAATCAAAAACCTTATTTGCACCCTTTCTCCGAAAGTAGCAACAAGGGAATCTTGAGATTACATATAGATAGAATGAATATGTAATCGACATGTTTAAATCCAGCAAGAATTACTGTTAGTACTATATCGAACAGGAGACATTTAGCAATTAATCCTATATTAAAACAAGGTCTGCAAGGCTTGTACAGTTGAATTTAGCCCACCACCACCCACTAGCACGCCCCGCAGCCGCCGACGCCTCGCAGAAATATATATTGACTTGTTCAACACTCTGCTTCTGATTCAATGGCGCTTTGTACCTGTGAGTGTATGATTTAGTGTCATATCTGTCTTACGTGATATTTATTTTTGTTTGTATGCACAAAAGTGTATCCAAACTCGGTTTTGCTATTTGAAGGAGAAAATGTTAAAGTTTACATTATACTAATTGTGTCATCAAATGATCAGCATGAGATAAAGTAGTATGTACTGAAGAAAACTAATTAAAATGTGTTTGTCTTTCAATTTGTCAGAGACAACGTATGCTAGACCATCACAGTTGACAGAGTCAATGTTTTTTTCACTCAATATTTCCATTTATTCAATGGTTTAGGCATCAGATGCAGTTACTCACAAAGCTGAAACAACTGTGCCAAACGTTGGGAAGAGGGACATAGGTAATTGGCAATGCAGCAAAGATAGTGTTAATATTAGATGTTAGCATTTTAGAAATCCTTAGATTTGATCAATGTATAATGCAGTATCGTGTAGGCAATTATTTGTCACTGCATTCGAGGTCAGTTTTAAAAGAATATTGAAAAAAATTTAGTATTATACTTAATCAAGAATTTGCCCTAAACACTTGCACAGTTTGTTGTAGAGTGTAACATAAGTGGCTGACACTAAATTTCGAGTAGAAACAGATCATATAAATTTAGTTAATGACCATTTGCACGAATCGTGTGAGGAACTAATTTAAATAACAAATACTTGAAAACTACTGATTGCTGCTTTGGGGTTTGTTGATGACATTTTTGTTATGGCACCTCATTCTTTATATGAAATGTACAATGCTGGCATATTTTATGTTATGTTTATACGGAAGAGGGTAAGGCCGCTCTTTGGAAATATACCGTAAGTAAGGGAAGATATATTTTCTAAATAAAAATAACCACTAGCGATATCAAGATTTTCTCACACTGATATATTTCAATATCTCATCAGCAAATACATCATAATGTACAATTATTCCCTTGTTTTGGGATTGTTTGACAAACTTTTTACCGTGGGCAAATCATTATCTAACCTCAAAGCTATGGTAATGATTATCTATTCTATCGTAGTAAAGATATATTACCTGGTTAAATAAAAATTCCAGCCTTTGAGTATTTTTGCTGACTAAAACAATGTCTTTTGAACTATCAAAATGGTAATATGACCTGATCTCACAGCAAGGGATGGTAATAAGAAATGATTTTGTGAGTAATATGTGGATATCTGGGGAGGCGAACATAACGTTAAATATTAATTGTTTCAGTATCAACCAGTGACAAACTGGATTCTAAAACAAAGGTATATTAAAATGGTTATAAAAGACTGCCTCTTGCGATTTTACCAATAAATATACTGCAAAATTAGAAGTCTTTTAATAAATATATTTATCAATCCTAGATAAAATGACATTCACTGAGTTCGGTACCTGTAGAGGAATATCATTGTTCTAGTATTGATACATCCAATATGTAATTCTGTAATTATTTTACTATATGCATTTTAGTTCACTAATTTCATTTAGCTTTGGCAATAATGAAATAATTAACCAAATAATACGAAATTACATTTGAACTGTTCGGTAAGGGAAAAACAACGTGTATCATAAAGTCAACAAAAACAATATCCCCTCTTATTCCTTAGAATTACAACTGATAATGACATTCAGAATCATAATAAAAAAAGTCTTAACACCCATGGCATTATATTGCTCCACATGACCAGTATCAATCAGCACAAGGACAAGCAAACAACATTGCTGTCAGATGCACCAGCATAAAAGCAACAGCAGCAATTAGAATTAATAAATCTTGTATCACATTACTAACAAAGATAAGCTGATTTACAATTAAACAACTAGTTTATATTTTTTCAGAAACTGAAAAAAAGGGAAGCTCGAGATTACCTTCAGATACAATGAACACGTCTTCGACCTTTTCAGCTCCACGAATAATTACTACTGGTACTGTAACAAACAAGAAATATTCCACAGATGCTCCTACGTTAAAAACAAATCTGCAAGGTTCGTATTGTACAGTAGACCTTATTGCCCATAACGTTACAGAAAACATATATTGACTTCTTCACCACTCTACTTCTGAATCAATAATGATATGTTCATGAGCTTGTGTTTGAGTGTATATTTCTGGCTTCATATATGTCTTAAGTAATGTGTACCTTGGAGAAAAGACATAAGGACTCTCAACTCTCTCTATCGATCGATTGATCGACAGAACTTTCAGTTTCATATTTTACGGGGGCAGGTAAATTCATCTTGATTTTCAAGTGATTTTTTTATATGACACCCTACCTCTGAAGTACAGAATATAAGATTGCACTGCCCTGCAAATGTACAAAAGTGGTGCCAGTGGGCGGGGCTGCGTTTTTTCGCAGTTCATATATATAGAAATTAAATACTTTCAACAGTGCCTGGCTACCCTGATCGATGAAAATAATAATAACCTTGTTGTGGCCTAGAAATAGCGGAGTAAACCTATTACTCTAGGACTGAATCCATTATAAACATAACATACTTCTCGTTGCATACGCGAGGTTAAAATACCAATTCGTCTGATGTAGGGACTTAAACGCACTTTGTATCTCTTTTCCTAAATTTTAATCAAATGAAATACACATTGTTGGACTTACTGAATGAAAGTTAAATGACTAACCAGACGGTTCATATATGTGAATAATTATACAAATCCTTTTTGCGGAGATGACAAAACAGAAAGTATTGATATTATTGTCTATACTAAAACTAGTATGGTTGTGAGAAGAAGATAGGATTTAGAATCCTGCGTCTATTTGGCTGCAGTAAACCCTACACAGGAAAAAAACATATATTTCTGATTGTGTATACAAAACTCCTTAATCCAAAGCAAACTGGCATGAAGGCTTTGAAATTAAACATGATTAAGATATTGTGTGAAGGAATGCGACTGTATAATGTAGGTGCCTCTAACAAAGATCTACTCAATGGACAAATCAGATGCACTTCGGCTTTTAAAACATGTTAATGTGCAGACTAGAGTAACATCTACTTCACAAACTCTCATTTATCACATCTACACAGGCTCGCCTGAAAATATTTCAAATTCTAATATCACCAACATTAGTCAAAGTAATCATTTTCTAGTTTTCCTCATAAGAAAGTTTGAAAGTACAAATGAGAAAGAGCCTTATTCCCATAAAACAATAACATATAAATCTTTCAGAAACGTTCAACACGTGAATTTAAGGCATACTCTTCAACAGATTCCGTGGAATATAACTGGGCTTTTTGAAGACATTGATAATAAATCGAATACATGGTCCCAACTGTTTCTTAATGTTGTTAATAGACATGCTTCAGCAAAATTTCCGATGGTTAAATGTTCCAAAGAATTTGATTAGATTACACCTGAAATGTTAAATTGTAAAAAAAGAGATACCTTCCAATCGACTTGAAATGGGCAAAGATAGAAGCAAAAGAAACATTATGTTATAGTACTGATAAGGCAAAACATATCACACATTTCAAAAGCCATATAAAATAATTTAAATGATTCTAAAGCTCAGTGAGTTTGAAACTGGAAAAGTTAAGGAGCGATCAGTTAATATTACACTATTGAAATTAGATGGTATGACATTTTTGAAAATCCCATCTCTAACGTCGGTTTTTACAAAAGCACACACTTTGCATATAACCAGTTAGGTTTAATACAAAATAACTTTTGTGACAAAGCTTTATTAATAATGATAGGCACGCGGTTAAAGGCATCACGTGATGGAAAGTTAGTTGGAACAGTAACGGTTGGCTTCAGAAAGGCTTTTGATTTAGTTGTCTATGAAATCCTTCTTAAGAAGCCTAAACTTTAGGAAAACATATATTACTTAATTGGTCAGAATCATACTTAAAAAACGGTCGTCTTTCTTATGAAAAGCATTAAAGTTGTGGAATACCAAAAGAGTCAATTTTTGGTTTACTTCTATTCCTGAATTTCACTACTAATTTACCTTTAACTGTAGGCAATACAACAATGATAACTGTCCTTTACGCATATGATACAACCTTATCAGATGCTAAAGAATCTTCTAGTGAACTTGAATTTACTCTCCTAAGGTCAGAAGACAAACTTCAGACATGGTGTGGTAAAATTTACATTCTATTTAATCCTTATAAAACCAAAGTTGCATTTACACTACAAAACATAGTAGACTTGAATGATAAGATTGTCTGTCGAATATCCTGCATGATGATCCCAGTTTTCCAGTGGTGAATGATGGGATGATACTTGGTGTGCAAGTAGATAATATTTTACTGTGGGTTGAACATATGAATCACATCATTAAAAACCTACCTCATACATTTGGCTATTTAAGAAAATTAGAAATGTTATTTCTTTGAAACATTTCATTATGTTCTTCAACAGGTTTGCTCATTCATATTTTGACTATTGTAATATTTGATGGGATATTTCGACTAGTACAAACCTACAAAAAGTTTTAAAATTACAATAAAGATCTTTTAAACGTATACAGATTACATCGTTCAGTAACATTTATGAAGCGATCAATAAGCTGAAAAAGTTATGTATATATGAAAGTATATTTATCGGCAAAGGAAAAATGATTTATAAAATATATAACAAATTAACTCCTGAAAATCTACACTCTCTTTTATTTTTATTGACAGCAAACATATACTCCTAATTTAAGGACCATTGTTTTAAATGACAACAAACGTTCAAAACCTTAACAAAAACTATTTAAAGGAAGCTTCCAGTATTCAGTTGCCCTTGCTTTGAATAATATCCCATAATAAATAATAAGACTTACAAATCCTATCATCAAACAATAATTTGCCTGGATAAGATCTGCACGTTAAGTATTCAGATTCCTCCACTTTCTGCTGCCATGTCCATGTAAATTTGAACATACACTTTCTTAACATAAATATGCATCTGCTTGTTTTATTGTCTCTCTCTCTCTCTCTCTCTCTCTCTCTCTCTCTCTCTCTCTCTCTCTCTCTCTCTCTCTCTCTCTCTCTCTCTCTCTCTCTCGCTCTCTCTCGCTCTCTCAATTGCAGTTAGTATAATGTCACTGAAAGTATGGCCAGGAAAAGAGAACTGTTCTGCAACAGGACTTCTGTCCAGTTTTTTTTTGGTCATCCAATTAGATTATTAGAGTATATTAGATCCATAATCATGTGCAGTTCTGTAAATACAACATTTTCATTTGTGTCTATTGTTTGTGTCCTCATCATTTTCCAACGTTTGAAATCGCTATATGAAATGTTGAATGCTGAATGGGAAGCCATAGGACAAAACACACACCGTCACAAATCTAGCACATGTGATACCACAAATTTCTCACTGTTTCATTGGACAGCGTAGATGGGAGGTGGGAGGGGATACTATTCTTTAAAAAGCTAAGACCTTGCTAGTTTTCTTTAATAAGTTTGGACATGTCTAGTTTTGTATAAAAGGATGTTTACATTTATATGAAGGAGTGATAACATATCTTACAGATTATGGGGTCTTAATTGGAGGCTTTGCTGGTGCAGGTGTTGTGCTGATTATCATCATCATCGTTTCGGTATTCCTATCTAAAAGGTTGTATAAACTTATATCTTTCTTAAGCTTTAACATAGAAAAATATATTAAGAAAGGTAGCAAATATGAAATAAGTATCAAATTAATTGTTATATGCTGAGATTGTCTTTTCAAGGGCGTTTACTTTACTAATTTGCTTCCCCAACGTCTGTTGTAAATAATCATATCAGTAACAATTGTATAATCTCCAATGTTTAATATTCTTACTAAGGTAATTTGCAATTTAGGACCCGAACTGAATATGTCATATAAACACACATGGTCATATATATGGAAATTATATATTCGGCGAGTTCAGAGTGTAACGGAATATGTGATATGAACGTATCATAAATGCCGTCATATTTTATCACTTGAAACAATTAATTAATTCATACATATATCAGCTTAGCGTATATTCACAAACTGGATCACATCCTTCAAGTAACTTTCGTATTTACTATCATGCCTGTATATCGGTGTGCATCTGCTATGCTATTGTTTTAAAATGCATAGTCAGCTTATTTTCTATGCTTCTTTTTCTTTCGAGATCTTACACAGTTTTGTTTATGCTTGTAGTCTTTTATTACTTTTATTTGTTCACCACATTTAGAAACATCGCATTAAATAACTTCCAAACTTAATTACGAAAATATTACCTTACTTTTTAAAACAACTGCGAACACATTTCACTTGAAGGGTCGTATTCTTATATCACAGGTCAAAGAGAACTGAGAACAAGAATTCGAATTCAAAAAGCCCAGTCAATCCTGGTAACTTGTTAAAAGGTAACATTTGTGTGAATGCTGCATATGATGATATTAATGAAACGTTTGCAGACACAGATAGACACACGTCGATTCACTGAGACAAAGATCCCGAAACATACGCAATCCCCAATAAAGGTCATGGATCTTCTGACATCAGACGAGACAATTATAGTGGCTTTACAACCAATGAGGAAGAGTCGATGGCTGCTATGTATAGTGTAGTACAAAAAAGACCAAAAACAGGACAGAAGTTAAATAGTATGAAAACATATAGGGCTGGAAAAGAAGAATATGACAAAATCAGCTTCTGCAAATCTAGTCAAATTCAACACAGAGGAGACATATACGATTATGATCATTTTCACCGTGAGCCGCGAGAAGAACAATTAAACTATATGTATACCAACGCTAATTTTCACCATCAGCCTCAAGACAAGAATACAAGAAGTGTTTATGACAATGCCAGCTTCCAGCTCCAAGACAGCAGAAATGTGTATGCCAAAGGTAACTTCCACCGTGTGCTCCATGACGAGCGTAGCAGAAATGTGCATGCCATAGCTAATTTCCATCACATGCCTAGAAATGAGTATGGTAAAGACAGAGAATATAAAACCACCTATGCGTAAAGGTTTCTACCATTGATATGTTAATATTTAATTTCCCATAGATCGATGGATTGATGCTTTGTTTTGTTTGTTGTTTTTTTGTTTTTTTTTTGTGGGGGGGTATTTATTTATTTATTTTTTATTTTTGTTTACCATAAGAACAGGAAATTTTGTCAGTCACTGTGTCAATGATAATTCTTACATTGATAATGATAATTATGACTATGATTTATTCAGTCATGCTTTATCGCCAACTTGCATATTATCCCTAGTATGTGACTGTGTGTACAAAAATGCACGCACGCACAAACATACACACATACACATATATATATATATATATATATATATATATATATATATATGTATATATATATATATATATATATACTTTTGACGTAGTCCTAATTTTGAGCAAAATCTTTGGTATGTGATGAGAAAGATGTTTCTGTGTATCTAAATTTACTTATGTACAAGGATTCATTTTTAAGTTCTTGGGCACAGTGTATAAAACAAACCGAGCTACCTAAATCAAATTTGATCGTATATAATATCAACCATGTCTAAATAAATGCGTGCAATTTGGTGAGAATGTCCTTCTGGGTTTACGCATATAGCACTTTATTCTAGACCGCACAGGTTGACACCGTTGCACCTCAAAATAAGCGCTATCATAATAATATTTGTTCATTTTTGCATTTCTTTCGATACTCAACATGTCTGCGAAACTGTGCTATTGCATACCAAAGTAACGCTCCTTAATGTTGACATTGCACTGTTTGAAAATAATGTTATTTTATCCAACGGATACCTTTCTGTATAAACTTTATGTATGACATATGACGTCAAACCTGTGCTAAAGCGTCACATTTAAAGTATAGCAATGTCACTGCAAATATAACGTGTAACTCTACCTCATCTTTCTATCTCTGTTTTTGTTTCTACCCAAATTGTATTAAAAAATTTAACGAGATGGTAAAGAATATAATAGGTACATAAGTCATTGTGATTTTTTGCTCAGCTGCTATAGCAAAGTCAAAATGTAGAGGTCATTTGATTCAACTGCGATACCAAAGGAAATAATCAAGCACTCATTTCAACAGTATCACAAGCTATGGAGAAGCTTTTTATGATGATATGACCTAAACTTGTTTCAAAAACAGTGATTGTAAAAATGGTAATGTCCTTCAATCAAAAAGTCTAGTTTGTATGTATTAATAGCGGTGCATTGGTTTGGAATCGGTTAAAGTTGCACATCTAGCTTTTAACATCTGATTCATAATTTATATCTGTCTTTCTTTGACACAAGACGTAGCATCATAATAGCTCAAGGTTCGCTAACTGCACAAGTTCATTCACGGTTTAACTGTTATGATCCGAACCATTTTTTTGATTTGCCCGTCTAAAAAAATTGTTCTATGAGATCTTTAACAATACCAGCTCTTTCCATCCTTAATTGGTGACCATTTAAAGCTTCATATTCCCCGTTTTCTTACAAAATTTTGGAATACGTCTAATTTGTATCTAATTGTTGTGTTCTATGTCTTTCTTGCCACCAGTGTATCAGTGTTAAACGCATACTTGATAAGTCTTTGATCTTGAAAACTCCGTTATCTTGCTTCTTAAAACAATTAAGATTGCATAATTGTATTTCTTGTCACAAGTTTATTCTACAATCGCCTCTGTTCTTGTCATATTACCTTATTATGTAAACACATGAAATTTGACAAATTTGTTCCCAAATATCTGGTTAAATATGTTTATATATGCTAAGAATTATTGGAATAAATATTTGATACATAACTATGTATAAATATATGGATATCCCTATTAACTTACTATTGTAAGAAATATATGATTTGTACTTACATTCAGTAATAAACACAATAGATATTTCAAATTATTTTCTTCAATTGTACATGTGTCTACCGCATTGGATCAGATTATTTTATCAAAATGCAAGAACTTCCCAGCGCCGGAGTGACACTGACTATTGCGCAGACAAAAAATAGCTATAAATCTATAACTGTAATGACTATATTTTTTCAAACGAATTTGAATGTATAAATACAACAAAGCTGCAGAGTTTTCCTTCAACAAAAGTTTCGTGCAATAAACTTCACTCTACCAACACTCCATTATTTTTGCACAGTAATCATGTGTTGCATGTTTTCTTGATCTGATAGAGTCAATTACTAGACAATTTTAAAACACTCACTGGCAATCAAATACTTGTCAATATTCTTAAAATTGCATGTTGTCTACATTCTCATAAATTCACTATTTTCGTGGGTGCAACGTTTCACAGATTCGACTTTTGTTTTAGAACAAGACTCTAAAGACCAAATTAGCATTCTGTAGAAACAAAATCCACGAATTTAGGTACCAGCGAAAATTACATTTTTCATAAATCTATAAAAATCGATTCCAACACAGAAATAAAATTAATGAAAATTAATATCATATCACGTACGTGAAATTTATTATTTATATATATATATATATATATATATATATATATATATATATATATATATATATATATATATAGTTGTAAACTCGGTTCGAGGTTGTTTGTACAATAAAGTGAACTTAATAGAATTAAATCATGTCCGGTTTGGTAGTTATGATTTAAGTTCCTTGTAATTTCTATGCAGAATCTAGAGATATTGTGATAAACATATCAATATGGATTCATATCATATTTCTGACAATAAAATTGAATTGTATGCATTTAAATACATAAAGACTTCTAACGGTCCTAGCTACACAAAAATCAATATTTTCTTAGGCAACACCGTATTAACCATGGTTCAATGCTGTCGTTTATCTAGATCAATATATGTAAACATAGGTAATTTTGATACATAGAGAAACCAGTAAGTACCATTTGAAAATATCACTACTAAGAAAAATCTTGCATTAATTGCTGTAAATAGTATCAGATAAAACGTTATGACAATTGCTATTTTAAAATGAAACAAAGCGATCAAACTTGCAACAAAATAACCAACTATGCCACGAAAAGGTTAACACTATTTCAGCTTTCACGGCTTTGTACTCTTAGCAGATATCACATTTCATCACTCTTTGTAACAACTATACACCTATCACCACTAACCGCGACTTGTTCCTTCTCCATTCTCATCTCTCAGCTACACTCTTTGCTCCTTAATCGTATAGAAAGTTATACATTTATATACACTGTCTATGGCTGGTATGCATCTCCTCTTCTCTTGTCTTACTCATTCCCAGCATATCTGACTCCCCCCGCCCTTTTAAGAAAACTTAACTCCACAAAACGTCAGTACAGAACAGCTGGCCTGGCTATATTTATATTTCTTTGCAATTTCTGAGAAGATTTCTTTGCTTTCCTTCTAAAATTGAGAATGGAAACTAAGAAATAAATCGTTATCTTCAGCTTTATTTTCAAAACAGAACAGAGATACTTTATAACATATTTTATGTATAATATAGAGGAAGTTACCATGTATGATCGGCTGAATTGTAGTAAAGCTTCACAAATAATGAACAATACAGTGCAACTGCATTAAACGTGACTTGTTGACAAGCACATAAACAAATTTCCATCAATGTTTACTTAGATTCTCGGCATAGATAAACTCAATCATGAATTAGAAATAATCCGTTTCTCCTAACCTAATCTCCAATCGAGTCAGGAAGTCAAATAAATCACGTATGCGGTCATGCAATGCACAAATCTGACCAAGGCGTATCTTTGAAGTATACAAAGATTTGGTCTGAACGCTGCTTCCTTGACACAGACAGTTGCTGAACTCAAGTTTGATACTAACAATAGTTTAAAATCATACAAGCATTTACATCAGCACATCGGTTTTAAGATCCTTGTCTTAAATGTCTAATTTGATAAAGACATAATAATAGACAAAATAATTAATTCCAGAAATGACAGTTCCACATATAGTTCTCGGTTTCTTATTTGTATTTGTATTTAAAATGATACCTGTCTATAACCACCGGTATTTACAGAACTGTGCTGCTTTATTCAAACATTCTCACGTAAAATGCAAGGTTTCAGTAGATATTTATATAAACCGCTAATTACTTTTCACACGAAAGAAGTCGTTCACTTCCATAAAAAATGTCTAATGTCTTTTCCCCAATTTACGTACAAAAATGCAATTTCTCAAGTCAATTATCTTGTCTTTTTTTATATATTTTTGACGCATTTTCTGTATCAAGCTTGCGTCCAGTACCTTTGGAAAGTACTACACCAATACACCGCATTTAATCCGTTGGATCTGTGGTTGACACATTCGTACGCCATTAGAGGACGCCAATCGTCCTCTTTAATAAATTATGTTGGTTAAATACAGATATATTCTGGCTCCATTTACCTTTGTTGATCAGCTTCATTCAGCTTCATTCAAGAATGTCTGACTTTTACAGGAGAATGGTGTAACCAACACAAACGATGTTAAGAGACCAGTGGGCCGACAACATTGGACTCTTTTCCTTTCCCTAATATAAAATAAAGGCTGACTACAATGAGACAATTCCAAACCCGGAACGAACGATGTCAATAGATCAGTTACTTAATAAGAATCTATTTTTATCGATCAGAGTCCAATTGTGGATACTTTTACTTTGACTAAAGTAAAGCTAAAGTTGCAGGTGATACTTGAGCGAAAGAGAGTTTTGAAACATACTGCATTTATATTTTGCAAACGATCACAATTACTTTGGCAAAGTAAGCCATAAACTCTTTGATTCCCAGATACAGAGAACTGAATTGTATCGTATGTGTGAAATTGGAAGTGATTGCTGACCAATCGTATTGAGTTATTGATGAATGTTGCGCTGTCAGGTCATAGTGATCATAGACACTTTTAATTTATAGATTGATGAAATGTGATGGGTATATTCACATTTGAAATCACAACAGATAGAATGCACAAGTAGGTAGAATTGACAAAGATGTACGTTTCATGCTCCATTTAATATGTGTTTTATTTTTTGCATTTGCATATAGCTGAGTTTCATAGACACTGTTGAATGTGTGGTCATGAAACTTGATGTGTGCATTCACCTCTGTAATTTACGTTAGCACCAATAAAAAAACACTGTAGTTTCAATGACCCACTTTTCTTGCCACAGTAGTTATACAAAGTTTTTGGGTTGTGTACGGGCAAAACAGGTGAGACATAAAACTGTTGGCTCATTCTTGGCACTAACCAAAAATAGTTTATAAATTTTAAGCGTGAAAGTAGCATTTCTTTAAAATTTGGATTTGATTTCATGCAGTAGCGGATCCAGAAACATTTTTAATGGATGTGTAGGAAGGGGGGGGGGGTCGTAAACAGGTTGGCGAGAGCTCCTGTATGTTCCAGGGCCATCTAACTGCAAAGACAACTTACTCCAGGGAATGTTCAGGTTGTTTCGTGCTCATTTTTAGCCTGGGATGGAGTGGCGAAGCGCTGGCTACGTCTAAGACCACACCCTCGTTCTTCACCACAATCCAACCACCCTCAAATCCACCCATGTCATGAATGAGAAACACATTAACAACTATGCTTTAATAACTCGGATTCATGCAGTTGCATCGCGTCTTCTCGTGCTACTCTTCTAAAGTACCATGATATTAGTGTATCTCCTGTGTAGTTTATCGAGTTTCTATAGTACCAATGTTATCACTGTATCTAAGGTCTAGCGTAGAGTTTCCGCGCAAGGGCCGATAATTCTTAACTGCCTGTATTGGGTCTCATACACTTGTGAAAATAACATTTTGCATAAAAGTACACTTATTATTTTTGCATAGACATGACATTCGATGTGCTTACGAACTTTCTCCAGTTTAAATAGCTAAACTGGCTGAATGCCTCCAAATAGTGTTACTAAATATGCCATAGTTGTATGGCAATGTTTCAGAAGTCATATCATGTTAATGTTCTTGAGACAGCCTAATGTTTCTATTCAGCACTGTTTTAAGGTGGATTCTTTTTATAGCGTAAAAGGGGCTGCTGTCTGCGGCAATGAGAAAAAAGAGATCAAAAAGAGGAAAAATAGGACTACCTACGCTTACAAAGAAATGACGTCACAGTACCCCTGACGGGCCAATAGATTGGTACAAAAAGACAACGATAATTTATAATGGGTGTGATACAATATTGCTTTGAAATAGCATTAGTGACAAACTTTCGATTTCAAACATTTAAATTTTGAAAAAGAAGTTTTCTTCAATATCTATATTAGTTAAAGCACCACATTTATGTATTAGTTTCAGTATATTAAAGCAATATTATCTCTGTAGTACACGGTGTTTCCATGTGTATTTCCCACCACTTAAGCATCCATGTGGTTCTTGATTTCACCTATTGAGTAAAAGCATCCAGGATATTTGACGAATAAATGGTTTGACAAAATGAAGCTCCGTTTTATATTATTATTAGTAGCAGTAGTAGTAGCGCTATTTCCTAAATCTGTGTTCGAATACTTTTTGTCCACTTAAATTAGTAAGCAAATGGAGATTGTTTAAACAAAGAGGTAGGCTTTGTTGTTATTGTTTGTTGTTAGAACAGTTTTCTCCGAGTTCTTATCGGCAAATATACAAATTATTTTACAACTATAGCCCATGTTTTCGGATTTTTGATACCCAATGCATATCATTTTACCCTCAGCCCAACATGAAATATGTTGTTTGTGGATATACAATAGAAACTTAAAATGACAGAAACGTTTTATTCTAAACTGTGCGACGCTTTCCTAAACAAATGCAATCACATTTATTCGTATATTAAAAAAGATCAGCACTAACGTCATGAGAAACGCCAGACAATATGACGATCAGGTAACAATAGGTAATTATTTCCTTCCTAAGATGCAAACCCTCAGAAACTTCCCTGAGAGTTTTAATCTGAGGTGAAATACATCCATTTTTCGTTATAATTCCGTATGCTATATTGTCATGACGGCAATAATAGTTTTATTATTTAGGAATTGAAACATAATGTAAATCGAGATTACCATTTAATAATAAGATCGGATCACGTCATTTGAAATAGAATCACGTACAATGCTATGAAAGAAGCGCACTCAAAAATGTATAACAAATTAACAACAGATTTTGCGACATAAATCATTTACGATATTAAATGCAAAAAAGCAACACATTTTAAGCATTAAATATTTAGAGAAATGCTAGCCATAACTAAAATATTTACAGTTTTCTTCTAGTAAACGTTATTTGTACTTGAGAACGTCATTTTACGACAACCCATTAAAATGGTATGTCGTGTGTGTTACTTTAGACTAACATATAGGAAT
Organism: Margaritifera margaritifera; assembly: GCA_029931535.1. Lineage (NCBI taxonomy): Eukaryota > Metazoa > Mollusca > Bivalvia > Unionida > Margaritiferidae > Margaritifera > Margaritifera margaritifera. The sequence goes on from JAQPZY010001205.1 coordinate 1,325,960, forward strand.
CATATTCGCGTGATTTCAATTTTTCTTCTTTGTTTTACAAAAATGATTCATTTTCAAAATAAAATGGCTCATCTAACTTATCACGTGTACCTGGCGAAATTTAAGGAATATTCAGACCTGAGGTTTCGTACATCCTTACTTTCAGCATACCTTTATTAACGCCCTGTATAAAAAAATGCTGCTGGAGGATTATCAGCCACGGTGACCTGTAGTTTATTTCATTTTTCAAACTCTAGTATCGTTTAAAATGTCTTTGCAAAGTATTTGTACAATATTTATATAAAAAGGATCACATTTTGGGACAATCTCATACGGGGGTAAATTCATTTGCATCTACGTAAAATCCAGTCGAGATGGCCATATTACATTGGAAAACCAATGTTTACTTTAAGTGCATTAAAACAGTTTTAGGATGAAATTAATTTGAGGACTCTTCGATTATTATTTGGGCTGATTTTTGCAAGTAAAACACCTTCATTTATAAACCATCTGAAGCATGAAATCATACAGTGACTTAATGAGTTGGTTCTTATCTGTGTTGAAAGTATTATTGTATTCCCTGTAACAATAGGGCTGTCACATTTGAGGGATGGGCTTGTCTCACGTGAGAGAGAGACATACAACTTGGGGTGAGGAGTTCTGTTCTACTGGTATCATGTGACGTGTCGCCCGAATTGTGTATTTTGTAAGCTTGGCAATACCTGGAGAGGTGTATTTTCATTCAATTCCAGGTCTTTACTGGGTCTTAGTCTGTTATTATCTTTGTGTAATATATCATTGTATAATAATATCAAGGCACATTTCAATCTAAACAATTAACTTGGGTATACAAAATGTGGAGATATTAAGAAATATTTCCAAGTATCTCGTTTTCTGACAAGAACATGAATAAATGTATGAATTTAAATTGACTGCGGTGCTGTATATGACTGGGTACCTTTTGGGGACCCAGGGCTGCGCATTCTTATAAGAAATACTATGGAGTTACATCATCCCCTCCGCCTCTCCACCACCGGTAGGATATTCAGTTTTATTTATAGTCGCGTGATTTAAAATAAACCAGTAGGAAATGCTTACACTTGTGGGCTTCAATAATAACCTATACTGGCAAGAAAGGTGATATTACCAACAAATATGTTAAGGGAAAAAAAAGCCAGTAATCTGAACATCAAAAGAAACGTGTGTATACGTGAGGGTAATATGACGTGATCATGCATTTTTTTTATAAAGACAAATGAGGAGACGGAATTGTTTTTGAATATAACATGTCAGATGTCTCTAGAGGGACATATAATATCTCAAGTGAAATGATCGTCGTAAGGTGGGAGAACATTGCTAGAAGGTCAATTAATATATTCTAAAACAGTGACAGTATTATCTTCTGAAAGCACTTCTCTTGAATACTTCTTTTTCTACAACACTGATGACCATTCTACGTCGTCTTCGTTTCATTGTCATCATCGTCATCATCACCATCACCATTATCTTATTAATATTGTTATGAACATTATTATTATTATTATTATTATTATTATTATTATTATTATTATTATTATTTTTATTATTATTATTATTATTATTATTTTAAGTAGTAGTAGTAGTAGAGGTATTGACCTTGGTTGCGGTAAGTATGAAGTTTTATGCACCCGTAAAACTTCTTTTGACTAACGCAAAACGAGGTTCTGTTGATGGTTCACGAAACGTCAGATTTAATACTTGTTATGGTCTATTATTTGTGGAATCCATCTTATGCCAGTCACAGTAAACAATTAAAATTGATAACCGTTAATTAGTTATTACAATGGAGAAAAAGATATAATTTAAAATTGAAAGATCACGAACAGTACAGTGTTATGGGACAAAGTGGCTGCAGTTTGCATGTAGAAGGAAAAGAGCTTAGCCTACAATGGTACTGAGAAAGACAAAAGGAAATTTTACAAGCCCATTCACAGCCGAATCTAATGTCTAAGCGGGTTTATAATATGTTAAGGATATTGCCTCTACCAAGCAGTTTATGATACATTTCACAAATTATAATTTGTCAATAATTATTATTCTCTACAACAACAACAAAAATGAAAAAAAAATATAATGGCAGTAGAGTTAGTGTTATGCAGATGCGTGTCAGCAGTATATAAAATCGTCACGCGAGGCCATGTAACCCGTACTATCCAGTTTAAACCAGTTAGCCAGTTGTATTCACTTTAAACTGATTTTCAAACCAGCATTTGTCATCCCCCCATCATTTTAGTTTCTAAATAGCTTAGGCCAAACCCTTCGATAAAGCTTTTATTTCAGTCAACTTTATTTTACTGCTGCATAAAAAGCCTCAAATTCACGTGTGTGACAACTTGACCTCTGACTGCTTAAACCTGGGTCCAAACCTCTGGTCTTCGTGTGAGGCCACTGGTCTTTTTCATGTTATGACTCATCTGGCTTTGATCCTGGGCCACTGGTCTTCCAAAAAACACTGACCTAGACCACTGGTCTTTAAATTTGTTTTTACAACCATACACACCAAAAGCTACAGTGTAAAAAAGTCAGCGCTTTCCACAATTTTATTAATTTAACTATGAAGCGAATCATATTTGCTAGGCATTTAGCACATGGTAGCTCGGGGTCATTCAGTGTATTTTAGCAAATGAATTTAGCGAGATTATAATATATTACACAAAAAATGGCTACTCTGAATACAAACCAAAAAATATGCTTGCTAACGAATAAACAATATTATCATACGGGCTAGAGAATTTTTATTTTTTCTCTGTGGAGATTCGAACATGGCTCCGCGGGTTACGGCACCCATCGCCTTACCTGTAAGCAAAAACCCCTATACCATCTCGACCATGTATAAATCACCAAAACAAAGGCTGCAAAGTCGGAGGTATAGGCATTCCTGAGTAGCAGACACACCCACATGTCGATCCAGTAATTAATTCTCATCTAAGTACAGTCTCTCAGGATTAGTACGACAGAAATCAAGGTATATTGAATACGAATTAAAATTCTCTAACCTGTATGATAATATTATTTATTCGTGTGTGTGTGTGTGTGTGTGTGTGTGTGTGTGTGTCTATTCAGATACAAACCTGCTGTCCAAATGTTATATGCATTACATTTGATAAAGCATTTAATGCAGCAAATAACGATATAGATTCAACACAATTTAGCATAATTTGTAATGACTTAATATTCCTGGCATAACTGATTGGAGATTTATTAGTGCGAAAAAAAGTATCTTATTGATAATGGACCTTAATAACATAAAACTGTACGTCAATGATTTGGAGAACACACCTCCTGCTGTGTTCAGTTTTTACAAATGAAGATATCATTTCCGGAGGTGGAATAGTTGAATACAGAATAAAAATGCCCACTGAAGAAATACTAAAGAAGGATTTTATAAGGCACATTATACCTTTACGTCGAAATTCTACATTTTTACAAACCTTCTCGATTTAAACAGATGAATACGGAACCCGGCTGCATTTGGTATACATTTTAGACCTATCTGTGTGTCCTCTGTTCTGAAGGTAATAGAATACGTGTCGAGAACCAGACTAATACCGAAAATCCCAGGTAGATCTATATTTAGTACTAAAGAAAATCCGAGTCAGTGAAGTAACTGGTGCACTATAAGTTGTAATAATATAAATATCACAGATGCCTCTAGAGTGAAGTTCCTTAGTACATTATTGGATAAAGGTAAGGCAACTATATCACTGTAGGGTGATTTCTTTGCTAGTATATGTTCTATACACGTAAAGTAATGAATGAAGTAATTGTATGCAATGGTTGAAAAGTGCGGTAAGTTGTCAGCTTTTACCCGGAAGCATAAGTATCCAAGATAAAAAGACAGTTACAAATTTAAAGAAGACCTATTATGTACACATTACATACTAGTAATAAGCATTATTTCCCTTATTTCCCCTTAAGCAAATCATTATGCTAAACTATAAAAACAATTAAAGCATGATCTTTAAAACTAATTGTAAGCTTTTGAAAGAAAATCTCGACACTTTGATGTAACGAAATAATCGAAATAGCGAGTAGATTTTAATCATCGCTGGTGTTTGTTTATAACCAGGTTTTGCTGTATTTTGGCTTTCAAAAGCCTATATGTTGATGCCGTCAGTGTCATAAGCGAAACATAAAATCCTGGACGAGCAGGATACAAACTTCTGAAATATTTCAAAATTCCAGTTGAATAAAGCAATTGATGGAGAAGATATATGACTTTGAAGAATCTCTGCCAAATCTTATAGGAAAACAAACTACTTGTGATGAACCGGTTTTATTAACTGTAAAATGTGTAGAAACTTCTATATTTACCAACGAATGTCTTTGTGGCACTGTAGTAAGTACAGTTTCTCACTTTCGTTTCCTCAATTTACGATTGTCCCTATGTATGAACTATTGCCATATTTTGTTAACTCTTTAACTATTGTCCATGCCGTGAAATATTTAGTCAATTCCGGTTAGGAAACAAGCTGTCAGTGAGTTGGAATTGACTAGAAGTATTCGTACAGTTTAGTAAGTTTAGAGATTATTTGGATTTCATATTAAAAATATAAAGTATATCAGTATATCTCAGTATCTTCAAAATATTTCAGGTTTACGTAAGGACTCAATAATAGTTATCTTGCTGTAGTAAAAAGCGGTATGTTCCATGAGTACATTATACAAATTTTACAGACTTTGTAATTGTTTCATTGTGTTATCTCAATAATCTGGATTTATCTTCAATATTTACAATATAGTTTAATATTGTTGTTACGTATAGCTTTTGTTTACAAGAAATCAAAAACAACTATTGTTGTAACAGCAAATAAGTGGACTAATATATCTGCGACTTACCGGATATGACGAAGTTACCCCACAGCTATATCCAACATGATGACTATCGTAGCCCAGACTATAGAGCAAATGTTTAAAAACAAATTAACATATATTTAAAGCGGAATAAATGTTTTCAGCCACCTTGTATATTCATTCAAGGCACAGAATGAAAAGTATAATTGGTTTTCCTTTAACATCGATAATTATAAGAAATCTGAACTCGCTAGGGTATAGAAGAGCTTGCCCAGTTTATATCTATGGAAAACATATTTTTATAAATAACAGTTAGAACAATTTTAGTCCACAAAAACAAAATCATCGAAGCCACAAAATCGCTAACATTTTATTTTTTGGTCATTGTATAGGTATTTCTGGTATACATGCCTTGTGCCATTTAGGTATGTGAATGTATCAAGAATCACCCATGGTCAATATTCAAACATTTTAAATGCACATTTCTATAGGAATTCATTCAAATTTACTGCTTGAATTTTCGTCTGTTAAGATTTACCTCCCTTTATCTGGACGATTTCGAATGAAATCAGTTTATCTCAGTATTGTGTTCCTGTTTTATCTAGAGCTTATTGTCTGTATCGTCTGCATTTTGATGGTGAGTTTTAACCCTAAGCCTGACAGAAACACAAGATGTTGTTTTGTTTTGGTTTTGGAACATCTTCTTCTGATAATGGATATGACCGTTGTTTGATCAAATACATGACTATTAGAAGAAGCATTCGACATAAAAAGAGATACATTGGACGAAATCTGCAGTTCCGTCATGTCAATCAACATTACCGAGCACATCTTTACCTCTCTTTACCTGTGAGCAATAGCATATCTAGAATTTGTTGTCTGGCATAACTAATTGCACAATGTTACAAACACATGCTGAAATGTGAGACCATAAACTTTTAAGATCCCACTCAATACAGAGAAAATTTTGCAACACTGATACCTCAAAAAGTATTACATGGATACAAGATTAATGTCAAAGTTGGCTTATTTGAAATAAAACCAATAAGATATTACATTTTGCATGCTGTGCAACATAAATATTTTCCAGTGCAAATAAGGGAAGTCAAGGCTTACAGCAAATAGTGGAACTATATATCAATTGCATAGGATCCCAAGGGCAGGGGACACTGTGTCCCCCACCCTCCAGATTTGGGGGTCACAGCATTTTAGAGCGACAAAGAAAAGTAATAATATATTGATAGTGCTATAAAAATGAGATAATCTTATTTGCTTTGACAGTTTTGAAACCTTGACTTTGTGGCCTGCACTGTACTATCATACTTTCCTTGGACACTTAAATTATTGCAATAAAAGTTGTATCAAGTGCTCGAGTAACTCATCAAAACATTAACATGCTTGAATATCTGGATAATCTGAAATGCGCTGCACCGTGAAATTTTCCGTTCCGGATGTTGCTCATATTTAACTTTAGTGTACACACATTATATACCAGCATCTATTATACTTTTCTTTCCAAACTAACAAATCATTAATTAAATGACAAATTGTGTATTGGCATAAGTTTAGTCTCTTTTGTCATTTTGTCAAGCTCAAAATAAATATAGCCTTCCTCGCCATAGGGTCGCCTTTAACCTCGAAAATAGGTTACACTAACGGCCATCAAACACTTTACATTGCAACTCGGCCGACCACCACAAACTTTGAATGTTTTCAGTTCATATACATTGTTTTAAAATAGATATTCACCGGCATCTTACAGTTTTTATCACCTTTTGCGACTCTGGACACTGCTAGCACCAGCAGAGACATGGATGAATATCCACTAATAAAGAAGTTGTAGGCTTTCTTTTCGATTTTTTTTCTGACCACAAAGCGCGCCCGGGGGGGGGGGGGGGCACACAGGGTCAAGATTTGGAGAACATGGGACGAATATATTCGGGAAACCCGCGAGCCCTTGCTCATTGTGCAACAATGCTAATTTATGACTTCCAAAAACACATCTATGCTTTGGCATAATGGTCCAAATGAAAATATCCAAAGCGGACAGTAGTGTTGATGAAGGATTTAGGCAAAAGTGTGTACATTATGTGATGTGCATTTCTTGTGCCATTTAAGTGTGTGTTTATGAAAAATATTTTGTATATATTTAATCTCCTTAGTGATTAAATAAAGTACTAATAGAATACGATTGAATATAATCGTTAATACGTTCTCTCGAAGAGCCTAATTTTCTTCTTTATAAAACTGTGGGTGTGTTTTATATCCAGTTATCTTGCAGAAAGTGCCGAAACCAATGGACATTATTTATTTTCATGTCACAGGTATGTTAATCAAAGACGAATATTATTACTCGAAGTAACTCGATGTAATTTAAATTTGTATTTACTATTAAGACGAAATTCCAACCTAACAAAAGAGCGGAATCAAATTACAATACAAAATTATATTAAAACTACAAATCAGTTCGATCCCAACAATTATAGAATCTTTTTCTGTATCGCTGACATATGATCTAGATTCTTCTCTCTTCTACCTTATCTGTTTTCTTTTCTCACACTATCTCCTTTCAGTATTTCGATTGTAATATGTAATTGTGAAATTAAGTTTGTACATATACCAGTCATCTTAAACATTTTGTATCAAAAAGTATTTTTTGCACGTGAAAGGCGATAATAAATTGTCAGCAGTTTCTAGCCGATCCATATTGAATTATTTGCAATAAAAATATGTTTAAGCCATACTTACCTGAAGAGGTATGTTCCTCAACCTTCCTAGAATGCAATTATTTATGACAAACGTTTTACTGTAATTTTGGGATATTAATGCTGGCACTTTGTTATAAGTACAATTATATGCTGATCTTGTCTCTTAATAGTGACCAAAAATATAAAACAGAACTGTTTGAACCTTATTTACTTTTCAAAGCCAACGAGACTTAGATTCATTACACAAAATAGAAAAATGGTACCGGTTATTTTATGATCTAATCATCATATATTTTTTTTTGTTGTTGTTCTTGTCAATGGTACTGATAATGATGATGATGGGCAGTGAAGTCTTTTATTGCAAATGTTATAATGTTTTTGACGTTTCACTGGACAAAATATAAATTGGCTGTTTGATGTTGAATGGCACATCAGTACAGGAAACATTATTTTGTGCTGAGGTAAAGAGACTACAGTGGCTTGCCCAGAAAGATAGTATGGCAACCGACCATAACAGGTCTAAAATAAATAATGAAATAATAACATTAACTGTTAAGAAAGGAATATATTAGCTTTTCTTAATGAGGTACCCTTATTTGTTAAAGCAAACACTTGTATAAGGACAAAAATTCTTTGCAATTTTCACAATTTATCTTTTTTTGTTGACAATATACGTATCTATTGACTGGCTTCTTTTAGAATTGTTTTATGATATTTTGCAAGATGGCTACTGCGAATGAACCTACCGAGGTGTATAAATTACAGTATATGGCAGATGAAAACATGATCAAATCCAACCTACAGACATTTCTTCATGTCATCAGCAAAACAGTGGACTGTCATACACTACTCATGACCCTTCCCATCCTCGAAATAGGTAAAGCATGTTTTATTTCCTAGACTTCGATAGTTATTTGTGAGTATTAACTTATTCAAGAAAAGTTTGCTTATAATTTTAATTACAGTTTTTTGATTCCTCGTTCCGCATTTTTACAGAATATTAACAAGTTGTATTTTCAGAAACACTTACTGATAATAGGTCTTTTCCCACTTTTTCCAAAATGTATCCAATATGCTTCATCCTCTGGACTGTATAAGATATACATTATAATATACCTTTTCGTATACATCTAACTCACTGGTCTCCAGCAAACTGTAAATAAAAGCGTCCGTTGGATTCAAAAAATGCAATTGTTGTGTTGGATGCAACTCACATAAACTACATAACAATAAACATAATTAAAAGGTGCAAAGGTGTATCGATTGGTTGATACTAACTGCATCATTGAATTGCAGAGCTCGGGGATATTCCCACATTTTACGAGGTATATGGTTTTCTGCAAGCTTTGGGCAACTTGATTGATTTTGTCGTTTGATTTCTTCAGTAATATAACCCTAGAGCACGTATTACTTGCTTAAAATTTTAGAGCTTATTAATGAACTTCTTCTTCAAAATATTCCTCATTTGCTTTTCAAGTGATAATAATTTCTTTAAAACATTGTTGGCTTTTTAAGCTATTGACATTTCTTATACAATATATTTCGAAAGGGAATCTTAAATCTATATGTCTCTGAATACATATGCTAGTTAAACGTTTGTTTTCCTGAGCAGGCGTAGTACAATGCAAAGGTTGTAAACTGTTTGGCTGTGAAAACTGCTTTTTTCTTGTTGTGCAAGCCTAGTTCAATGAAAAAGTTGTGCAACGTGTGTTTTTTCTTCTATTATCTCTGTATATCATACACACAGGAACACCTATCTTATCAAGTGTGATGAAAACTGAATATCTGTTATTTGCAGATGAAAAGAAGAAGATCCTTGAACTGAGCCGGCAAAATCCGAAGGATGCAACAACAAGGATTCTGGAGAAGATATTAGAGAAAGAGGAACCTGGGTTGTATCAAGAGCTTCTTAGAGTGCTAGGGGATGGTTAATATCAATCGCCTGAACTTAATATATCTTTATCTGATAAAATCAGTATTGTTAATGAAAGTTATGCAATATTTATATATTTCTCTCTCTCTCTCTCTCTCTCTCTCTCTCTCTCTCTCTCTCTGCATATATATATATATATATATATATATATATATATATATATATATATATAGCTCACCTGGCTGACGGGCCAAGTGAGCTTATGATATGGTTCTACGTCGGTCGTGCGTTGTCCGACGACCATAGTTTGTCGTTCGACATGCCTCATCCCTTAACATCTGCCATTTTCACCTTCTCTACAACCACTCAACATATTTGAGCTACAGTTCACAGGCGGTATTCTGGCAAATCAGGCCTCTCAAAGATGTGAACATTATGCCGATCCGCCAGCTAGTATGGCTATCATTACTACAAATACAAAAAGAACAACAACAGGAAAGTTTGGATTTTACAGGAAAAACGTCCGTCTGCGATTTTGTCATGCGTCAAAATTTTAACACGTCTTACCAATTTCTTCCTTATTAATAGCAAGATCATTCAGATGACGATAATTAGAAAATAAATAGTTGTCCCGGTGATACAAATCCTAAACATTTCTAACGGCAGCGTTATTCCATGTATTTTACCTGTTTCTTTATTATTGCAGAATATCCAATGATGGCAGATGTACTGAAAGGTCATTGCTTACCTGATAATTCATTCAAAGAAATATTTTTGTCATTGTTTACGAACGAAATTGTCAGACGGCTAAATCCCACATAAGTATTGCCAGTATTTCGAGGGCAAGGGGTGATAACCCAGACAGAAATGGAAGAGATAATTGCTGAATTAGAACAACATGGCAGATCAAGGGCTGTGCTGCGTTTAGTTTTATACCTTCCACGACATATTGAATTTTGGTATGAAGAATTTCTGATCTGTCTGTATGAAAATAACTGCAAGGATCTTGCTGAAGATATTGACAAAAGCTTTATTCAAGGTGAGATGCTTGAATCAAATAATTTAATATACTACATCTACGTTTATTGGGATTGATGATACCATATGGATTTTGGACATGCAATAAATAGTATAAAATGCTAGTATATAAATTTGCGTGATAGTTTATGTACTAAGTTGCTTCACTTAGAAATCTGGCTTCTGAAAATTAACTGCTTGGATCAGGATTTGATCCAATATTCATGTTGAGGTTGTGAGTGTGTCCTAATATGGCAATTATGTCTAAGAGATGTTCAATACTTGATGCTTTGGCAAAATAATTAATGTTCAACGTTAAAAATCCTCGAGAATAGTAGGTCTAACATTTCTTATACAAAATCCATTCGTGATAACACGGTGTTAGATGGTAATACCTGTTCTAAAGATCTAATATCCAACAAGGCTGCTATAGTTTCCATTTTGAAACGTTTGATTTACTCTGTGTATGGCATGTGTAAAGTGAGGCCTTGCTTGTACATATTGTTTTCTCAATAATATACCAAATAAATAAATACCTCTGGATTTAGTTAATTACGTTCATATGATTGATTGTATTACTATTACTATACTTCATTTTTAACATTTATATACACTCAACTCTGACTGCCATTACACTTTATTTAGCGGGTCAAAATGAAATTAAATTTAAAACACAAACGTGAGATACTGTTATTATATATGTATCAGATTACAAGGCTGGGAAAATTACCAAGGATGGAAGATGTTTGTCCATGGAGGAAAAACGACCGAAAACTAAAATGTATAAAATAGCTGAAGATCAAGTTTCCTGTGGTGAGTCATTTTACATCCATGTCAGTTTAAAGATAGCAAATTATAACACATGAATCAAATTATTTATTAGAGCTTTATAAATTATAATATACTATTACTCTCTTCAGAGATCATTATTGGACAAATTTACTACTAGCTGACTGATAACATCAGCTAACTTTCCAAATCACGGACTCTCCAAAACTTACACCTATACAAATGGTGATATTTGTATGACCCATCTACATTTTTTAGGACTTGATAAGTTTATATTTCTGCTTTACGATATTGTAATTGACCGACATGAGCAGGCAATAGGCGAAGTTATTACCGTCTCTTCCTTTTATAATAAGTGGGATACTTTATGCTATGATGATTTAAAATTAATATGGAACATTTTTACACCTATGTGGATAGTAAAAGCAATTAATCTCCAAACATTTTTTACAATCTTAATAATGTCCAAAATAAAAATAATCAGTATAAGAGATCATTACCATAATTATAATAATTCCCTTCTACGAAATTAGTATGCGACAATTTTCCATGGGTCCTTGCACAAACATGGTGGTCATTTCACAGAGTAACTTCTGGTTGCATTAATTTGTCCTTTTAGGTGGCGAAAACGTGAACAAGCTCAAACATGTCAGCCATTACTAAAAATAGAAAATCTTCAATCGACTTCTTCTATGAAAAAAGAACTCTGCAGAATTTGACCAAATTTGAAGGAAAGCACTCTGGACTTTGTACCAAATAGATGGTACTTAACTGTCATCGGACGTGGTCGTCATATTAAAAACAAGAAAACGTTTAAACCACTTTCTCTTTAAAATCCCCTAACAGAATTTGAACTAATTTGACAGAACCATTTCTCACATTAGGGCCTGCCAGTTTTCAACAACTGATGCAAATGCACATTCAGAGATGTCTGTCTTTGCTAAAAAAATAAAATTACGACCACTTCTCAAAAAGAGATTAACAGGGTGACTTTAACGTACTTGGCATGAAGACCTTTTAACTCTTTTACACATGATGCCAATACACAATGCAAAATGTCCGCCGTTGTGAAAATAGAAAGAACGATTAACGACTGCCTCTCAAAAGTAGCTTCAAAGAATTTTATCAAATTTTGATAAAATTTTACAGAAAGCAACATGATGTAACATCTATCAAAGTTTTACAATTAATTTAAGTCCAATATCAAATATGGCCACCTTTACTGAAATGGGAAAATATTTTAATTGACTTTTCATATACCACTGAGCAGAATTTGACCAAAGGGACAGAAAGCATCTTATCATAGATGTCTTTCACTTTTGGAATCATGATGCCAATCGCCTTTCTAATATGGCCCATGTCACTAAAAATAGAAACATATCCAGGCGAACTGTGCTTAAAAACTGTTCAACTGAAATTGACCGAATTTAAGAAAAATATCCTGTCAAGAGCGTCCCTATGGTTCATACAAATGAAGACAATCTGCATCCGAGATGTGCCTGCATTACTAAAATTCTCAAAACTTCTCCACAGAATTTGACAACATTTGACAAATATGCTGGCGATAGAGCCTATTAAGATTATAAAAACAATACCAATCCGTTATCAAATGAAGAAATATAACTAAAAATATAAAATATTTCAAAAGATTTCTTCTTACAATTCGGTGGACAGAATTTGGACCAAACTTGACAGTATAAAACCTGGCAGAAAGACTTTTCAGTTTTTAACACGTAATGATAATCTGCCATCAAATCTGATATTCGTTACTGAAAACTGAAAGTACATACAGAAATACCTTCTCAAAAACCAACAAACAGAATTCCACCAAATTAAATGAAAATCGCTAATGCATAAAAGCCTTGTATAAATGATGCCGATCGGCTATCAAATATGTTAAAATGGCTAAAAATGTAAGGACCTTCATGGACCACCCAAATACCGCTGAACATTTTCACAAAATTAAGCACAGAATTATTGCGCAAAGGTCTTTGCAATTTGTCCGAATGATGCTGATCTGCCTTTACAAACTTCCGCCATTACTAAAAATAGAAAAGCTTTTAAACCACTTCTTTGACCAAATTGACAGGAGGCATCCTGACATTTGCATAAATGGTACCGGTACATCATCAGATATGGCAGCCACTACTAACAGTAGGAAAACATTTAACAACATCTTAAAGCCTTTAAATTGTGAAAAAATGACGCAAATGCAGATTCAGTAATGTCCGCCATTGCTAACAATGAAAGAAACAAATTGAACGACTTCTAATTAAGTACGGCTCAGCAGAATTTTACAAAACATTTTAAAGAAAGGATCCTAGTATAGACTCTTTTTAAGCTTGTATACAAAATTCAAATCCATTATCAAATATGGCCATCGTTCTTTGAACAAAAACAAAAAACTTCAATCGACTTATCATATATATCTCTGAACAAACAATGACGACATTAACAAAGAGCACAAAAACATTATGGAATAATGATGCCAATCAACTTTCAAACAAGGTTGCATTAAAAAAGCACACTTCGCTTTTAACAAAATTCTCAAATGAATTTGATGATCAAAAATTACCAAAAAGCATGCTAACAAGAAGGCATTTTAATTTTCAACGCATTATGTGAATCTGCTATCAGATTGTGCTGGCATTGCTAAAACGTTTAAAACATTGCTCAACCAAATTCGACTAAATTTAGCAGAAAACATACAGTTATAAAGCTATGTCAAGATTATACACATAATACCGTCGCCGTTACTAAAAATAGAAAAGTACAAATTATTTGTTATGAAAAACATGCGGACGAATTTGACCAAATTTAGCAGAATAAATCCTGTTCATAAGGGCTTCTCGATTTTCTATGCATGATGCTGGAAATAACACAACTTTTAAGCCACTTCTAAATCACCGCTGAAAACAATTTGAATGAATTTGTCAGAAGCATCCCAGCACATAGGCCTTTGAATGTTATGCAAATGATGCTGATCTAATATAGAGTATGTCTACCGTAAGTCCAACTAGACAAATATCCAAAATCTGCTAATAAGAATTCAGCCAGATTTAGAAAAAGTACTCTAGCAAGCTTTTCTGCTCAAATAATGTTGATCTGTCATCAGAAATGGCCACCCTTACTGACAATAGACGAACATTCAAATGACTTCTCAAAATATACCCAAGAGAATTTGACCAAGACAAAAACATGGAAAGCGTCCTGGAATAAGTCTTTATACACGTTTGTACAAATTAGGCTGACTAGCCATCAAATATGTTTATGTTGCTGAAAAATAAATTTAAAAAACTTAAGGACTTCTTAAATTCCGCTGACAGAATTTGACAAATTTCTGTAAAGAAATAATATTTTTTAAACGCCTTTGAAATGTGTTCAAATGTTTTCGGTCAGCCTAAAGATATGGGCGCAATTGCTACAACTCGAAAACCAATAAATTACTGCATGCTATACCCTCGACATAATTTAACTCAATTTAATTGCTAAATCTGAATACAATTTGACTACTTTTAACAGAAATCACCCTAAGATACCCAACTTTTCATTTTGTAATGATGATACTGAATCAAATATGGTAGCTGTTACTTTAGCCAGAAATATCTTTAAACAACATCTGCTTTCAAAATAATGAATTTAACCAAATTTCACCAAAATTCTTACTGGCAAGAAAGCATTTTGTTTTTGTACAAATGATACAAATATGCCATTAATATAATATTACTATATTTGACCGAACTCTTCCTGGCATGAAGGTCTCCAAATGTGCAAAATGATATCAATGATTTGACAGATCTGACGACTGTTACTAAACATAGAAGACACTAAGCGACTTCTTCTCAAACACCGTTCCACACCATTGAATGTCCTTGTTTACAGGACATCACATTTTTACAGATAACTTAGATCCTCCATCAAATATAGTCACCATTATTAAAAAAAGATAAAACCATCAACGATTTATTTTCAAAAGCCTGTGAAGGAAATTTGAGGAAGCGTAAGAGAAAGCATCCAGATACAAATGTCTTTAAATCATGCATAAATAATGATGATCTACTATACAATATCGACATTTTTACTCAAAATATATAACATAAAGGGACCTTAAATGGATTATTCTCAAACCTAGTCAACAGGAATTATTGTAATTTTACAGAAATCACCCTGGCACGAGTCCTTTCAAGTTGCCGCCAACGCGCCATGCAAAACATTTCAAGCGATGATTTTATGAAACCCGAGGGCTCCTTGATTTGGAAAAGCCTGACAAATTAAGAGGAAAACAATTTGAATAGCTCGTGTTTTTTGGAAACTGTTCGCTACCAATCATCATGAGAAAGGTACACTATCTACAGAATATCTCTGATTGGCTACGCACAGTTGACATCATAACTTGGTGTTAAGACCCTATTTACATAAAATCTGAAATTTCAAATATTAGGATAAGAAAGAGAAATTGAAAAAGGTCGATATACAATTTTTCCAAAGTTTAAGATATACAATTTGATTTGTTACTAAGCTTTATCAAGCAAAGCAAGCATCTGTCCAGTTATCAGCATATATTTACAATAAAATGCATCAACAGCACGGTAAGCGAGTATCTTTATCTGATTTTGTTGCATATCTTCTGATCAGTATATATGTTCTTTTCAGGAAAAGAAGGTAGATGACACAGAATGCATTTTGTATGGAAAATGTTCATGTGTGGAGCTAAAAGGCACCCCAAAAGGAAGCACAAAGGTAAAGGCCATTACAAATTTATTTTTAATAAAGGTTTAAGTCCATCGGAACGTATATTTGCTTGCAAAACAGGTTTTAGATGTTAGAAAATAAATAAAGTCGTAAGGCCTTCTGTTAATATACTAATGTAATAATGATGCTTCTACATGCATACAACTATGTAAGTTAACAAATATTTTGGAATATACCATGTTTCATGTTTGGATTACTCTGTCCAAGTAATATAATATTATTTCCTATTGCTTTTAAAATAATTAAAACTAAGGACATATAAAATGTCATACCGT
Source organism: Margaritifera margaritifera (assembly GCA_029931535.1). Lineage (NCBI taxonomy): Eukaryota > Metazoa > Mollusca > Bivalvia > Unionida > Margaritiferidae > Margaritifera > Margaritifera margaritifera. The sequence goes on from JAQPZY010001205.1 coordinate 1,342,186, forward strand.
GTTCCTAGCAAGGCCAAGCGATTGAATGACGAGAGCAGAAGTGACCGCCTGGAAGGGCAGAAGGGCACTAAATTCCGAGATAATATTACAATATTGTTCAATGTTTTTCATAGCTTATATCTTCTCTAAAATGAACTGTTTAAACAAATTTTTTTTTTTTTTTTTCTCAGAAGGGTGAGTTGTTTGACAAAAAAATAAAAAAGACAAAGAAAAAAGTAGGTCGCAGCTAGTGACCGCAGTAGTAAGTACCATATGGGCATGATGAGTTTATAGTTGATGCTTTGAGTAAGCATATTTTGTTCGTTTGGTATTCTTTACAGGTGTTCTAATATTTATAACGTTTGCTGAGTGTGGGATTCAATTTCTGACCAATGTGAATTTGATGATATTTTCATACCTTTCTGTATGCAAGTATGTCGACAATTTTACAGCATGACATATGCACATTTTAGAAATTGCATAAAGATTGGCGCAAAGAAAAATAAAGACAAAAAAGTAGGTCACATCTAGTGACCGCAGTAGTAAGACCATTTGTGTATGGCGCAAAGTAATTACTGGGTTTTAAAACCCAACTTTGTGCAAATATTTAAGCATATAGGACGAAGCTTGTAAAAGCAAAATGCACTTGAACTTCGTCAACTTGTGTTCCTGTTAATTAGTCCGGCTATTCAAATGGCCATTGATTTTTTTTCTTCATTTTCGTTTTTGCCTAGGAAAGTACCTGCTGTCACAAAGAGTAAAGAAGAAAATAGGCCACAGCCAACTGTAATTACAACAAATGCAAGGTTTTAATTTTAGAACATCTTCTCCTTCTTCTTCTTCTTCTTCTTCTTCTTCTTCTTCTTGTAAGAGCAATGCCCATTAGCATGAGGTATTTGTTTCAACTATTTACAAATCCCAAGCCATTGACATTTTCTAGCTCAAAATGTTATGCTCGTTAGGCTACTAAAACATGTATTTGCTTGAAGTTTATTTCATCCCTATGGTAAGTAAAAGTACTTTTTTCCTATCATATTTACTTCTTTTTTCTACTTAGAAAAGAAAAACTGAAAACCATTTAATCAACAGCATCAACAAATGTATGGCCACTTTGCAAAATTTTGTTTTGTCCCTATTATGCCTAAATTAAAACTTTGCGAAAGGTAACAGAGGTAAAGATTTGTAATTTACAGTCTCAGTCTCTCTCTCTCTCTCTCTCTCTCTCTCTCTCTCTCTATATATATATATATATATATATATATATATATATATATATATATATATATATATATATATATATATTAATTGCACTGATTCTTTAAATATACATTATAGAATTATAAAAGATAATAAATATACTTGTGTGCACATACATAGATATGTATGTATAGATGATTTGCAACTATGTATCGATGTATTTCTCTGCATCTCTGGCTCTGTTATTCTGTTATTGCTCTCTCTCTCTCTCTCTCTCTCTCTATATATATATATATATATATATATATATATATATATATATATATATATATATTCCAAACCTTTTTTATCAAACCATGAGTCAGACAAATTAACTACCAGAGAAATTGATGTCAAAATATCTTTTATGCAGGACGTACGTATAGAAAACAGTTTTCGAATACACTAAAGATTTTGGTTTGAAATGCAATATTTGGATTTTTTTTAAAAATTTTAAATGGTTTTTGGTTTTGTTTTGACACATATTCATGAGGGTAATGGCGACATTACAGTTTAAACGATATATAACCAGTTAACCGATGCCCTTTAAATATCAAGGATTGTGACTTTTTGTGATTCAGACGTAAATTTCACACTAAATTAAACTAATGATAGTTATATATAGTTACTTATGTTTCAATAAAACGAAAGTCATTGATGAAATCGCACTTTTACAGTTTTAGATCTATTTTAAATAATGTTTAAAATCAATGTTGATATCTTTTAAAGACATACCTTCTTACATTAAAGAACTCGTGTATAACGTTCGTTTGCAAGGTCAACGAAGGGTAATCATAAAATAAGAGCATCAAATATACGAATCGAACGAAGTTTACAGGTTTCAGAACAGTATTAAGAGAGGTGAAGTTCATTTTTATAATTTACGTCGATATTTAATTCATGTTGGTCTGACGGATGTATGCTTTTAACTTTCGTAGCAAAGGAACAGAAAACATTCAAAAGTGCACAAGCCTTGACAGCCGCCAACCGTGATGATGATGACTATTACACTGATGAGGATGATGAATTTTCCAGTCCCAAATGATCCCCTTTAGTCACATTCTCCCTAGTGTCTGGCTGTAAGTACGCACACACACAATACAGGCATCCACACACACACACACACACATATATATATATATATATAATCAGTAATTTTTTGTGTGGCTTGTCTTCGGGGTGCCTTACTTTTAAGATGCTTACATTTTGGAATTCAAACATTTGGTATGTGATGGAAAACGGTTTCTGTGAGTCCTAACTTATTTATATACAACTTTTGAACCGAGCTACCTACAACAAACTTTGTCATGTGTACTATCAACCATTTCTAAACAAATGTGGGACATTTTGTTAAAATGTTCTCTCAGTATTTACAAATATCACAGTTTATTTTAGGCCACATAGGTTGACCTGTTGCAGCTCTAAATAAAGGCTTCCATTTTAATATATGTTTATTTGTAAATGTTATTAGATAAGAAAGAAAAAAATCCTGGTATGACATACAAGAATAATGCACTTGAATTGTGCTTTCATACTATTAGAAACGGATGTTGTTTGATCCAATCGATAATGCTCTAAGAGAAATTTAAGAGTGGCATATGAAATAGCAATCTCTTGCGAAAACCTGACGTAGGAAGCATAACGCCGCAAAGGTTCATCGTAGGAAAAATGCCCACAGAAATAAAAGAGAAGGTCAACATGTTTAAGCAACGGCTTACATTATATGTCACTTTCGTTTTGAATTGATAGAATATATAAATGCAATTAGTCTGTCAAATAATTCAATCAGACATTCACATATCTCTGCTTTCATTTAATTCTGGCACAAAGATGCCACCAGTTTGTTGAAATATGACGGCTTATTTATGTATTTTTTTCGTTCTTTCTTTATTTATTTATTTATTTATTTATTTATTTATTTATTTATTGTACGACACTCCAAGATTAGTGTTAATTGATGTAGTTGACATAGTATAACCATTATTGCTGAATGTTACTTGCACGGGAATTCTGAATGATGCCACATTTTCATAGAGCTTACTTTTTCATTGTCACAGAGCTAAGTCTTCATTTAGTGTCAGATTTTATCTCTAAACTCCCAGTTCCATAACCCCTCACTATTACAATGCACTTATTTTGTCCTCTAGGACAACTACCAGTTTTAGATGGTCAGTGGCAATACGTAAGCTGTTTTCGTATGCCCTTTAGTCATCTAGATATAGTGTTGATCACACGTCCCATGCCTTGTAATAAGGTCGGGGACTTCACCTTTATATATATATATATATATATATATATTGTGTATTTGTTGTAACTTATCTCTAGAATATTTCATATGTTTCTTAATTTCATGTTTGTCTATTTGTTTTATGTACAACAATGTCTCTCCGCCGTACACCAACGGATGCTAACACGCATACGGGTTTCGTGAAAGATTTAGCAGGGATTATTGGACTAAACAAAAAGCTAAGTATATTTTACATGTTTTAAAATGCCCTAAAATCTTGTTAAGTTCTTGCATGCTTGACCTACCTTGTTACAGGTTACAGTGTGACATTTTGTGCTTAGATGAAGATGTCAGATTTCAAGCAAGATATTCCAATTTATTGCTACCAGACTAGACTTTATTTGATACTCATATGCCTTCAAAGGTTCCAAGACAAACTCTGATCAGATTTTCGTGACTATCATCTATGCTTTAGGTTACAATGTGACTGTCTTGGGGGGGGGGGAGCCTTAATTTCTTGGTTGAAATTGTCTTATGTCAACAGTCTTCTGCTCCTTGCAAGGGTGTCAATCGCTTAGCATCAACTTTGATACCTTAACGTATACGATCTTTTTTTGTGCTTTTAATTAGGTAGAGTACAAGTGTCGTCTTACCTCGTATGTCTTATTAATTCGGATTATACATTACCCCATCAGTTTAAATAAATAGTTATCCAAAATATAATATGTTAATGGCTTAAATGCATCTAGAGAAATTTACAAACTTTCCCTGTTTTCCATAGCAAAATCCCTGGCATACAAAATTTACGCACTGATTGCCCCTCTACCGTAAAAGATATGTTTCGACTAGTAGTTGCAGTTGTGGTATTATAGATATTATATTGCGCTTCTCTACTCATACATTTAATTCATTCACGTATCAACTATATTTCCATAGTTGTACTGATACTCTTGCCGCAGACCGCGGGGAGTTGATAGGTCGAGTTTCTTATGGGAGGTGTACCAATGATACAATCCGGAATCCAAAATTAAGATTGCGGTGAAAAGGTTTCTTCATTATGACTTTAGATCAGAAATGCAGTTAACTTCTGCAATATTAGATCGGTTTCTATGAACATTCTCCCTGGAAGACACTGTATAGTCAATTACAAGAAGAGATTTATAATTAGACAGATAATGTATTCATTGTTACATTGACTCATTCATTCATTGATTGGCATAGTAAGAATTGTCTGGATGGACTAATGTTCAAATAGTTGTGTACTGATTAAGGGGCTCGGCATTGTAAGTCATAAATTTGCATAAATAAATAGAGAAAACGAGTTCACTTTGATTATACATGAAAATAATGAATAGATAGATCATAATTAAGAAATGATTTATCGATATAACAGATACCTACGGAAAGAATTCCATCAACCAAAATTGGGCTACAATATCTTTCTTTTATTTATATGTCCATTGTCCATCAACTTTCTTTTCTGATGTTATTCTACTGAGAGCGACAAACCTACGATGACGTTAAATTTTGGTAATTACATTTTTGTTTTTTAGACTGTAAGGGGCTTGTTCAACAAATTTCAGATCTTCATGAAACTAAGACATCCACGAGTTATACAGTACTATGGATGTGCTGTGGCGGATACCTGTGTGAATGTCTTCATAGAATTCATGTCAAATGTAATTCCTTGTTAAGATTCTTAATACACTTCCTACAAATTGCAAAATAATTTTAAAACTATACACTTTCTTATATGCAACTATAGTTTGCAACTTCGATTTAGTCTCAATCACCTATTGATTCTGGTGTGTCACAATTCTGCTGAAATTTAAATTTAATTTCATTCACTCTTGTGATGCAACATGATTTTGGTCCAAACGGTGAGATTTTGTGCATGTCCACAGTTGTCTGTGTCTTACGTACTTACTCAGTTTATATGATTTTGGATGTCCTCAGTGAACTCAATGAAACACGTTTACCAGTAATGCTGGATCTGTTGGATTCTGCCTCCGTCATCTTCCAACTTGCCTAGATATCTTAGAAACTTTTAGAATTGAGTTAATTTTAGCTTGGGATTTGTGTTAGTCAACCACAAAGGAACTTACTTACGTAATGAAAACATTGATTGGCTAAAGTGAAAACTCAACTTGAAACCCAAGCTCAGACTTTATGATCTCCAGGCCTAATGTTTATCTTCAGACGGATATATATGAACTCAACGGTTTGAGTAACTGCAAATTTCCGTTCAATTTGATCGAGATACGTAACAAAATTATTAGTTTTGCTGATTATTTTCCTTATTTTGTAACACTATTAGGGACCAAATATGCAGCATGTATACGCTAAAAGTTGATTTTTGTTTTGTGTTTTTTATCCCACCGCTCATAAACATGGCCATCATGTACTTCAAACGTGCTTTGTGCATTTAATATGGACTTTTTTCTGTAATACAGTATTTTGCAATTGTTGCTCAAGTAAAAAAGAAAATGTCCCGTTATTGATACGTGTTTTTCTAATTTCTTTATGCTGTATGTGTATTTTAGTAGACAAAAATAAAAAGTATAAGGTAAAAGCTCCAAGAAAGTTTTTATTAGTTTGCATGGTAATTTTATAGAATATGAATTTAAAAGGCGCGGAAGCAGACTTACAGTATAATCGGAATTGATTAATGCCTTGTAATTATATTTTTCACTTATTTTAATATTACCCAATTTATCTCTTCCTAAAATGTATTTCACACCGATGTATCAACCTATAACACATTTCCGATTCTCGGGGTTCTGTGAAAGCATCAAAAGACACTAGAAGAGTATTTTGCCGTGAAAGTCACCAGAAATATAATAATATCAAAGGAACAGCTTACCTGCATAACAATAAGATTCTGCACATAAATATTAAAGGTATATTTCACAAAAACATGTTGATATTAATCTGAATTAAGGTCTGTGGCCTGTATACCCAGATAATTACATTCGCAGTATGATTATTCCAACAGAGTTTAATTATGGCTTTTGAAACAAACTGATTATCCGGTTTCATAAAATGATGCTGAAAAATGCAGATGTATGTGTGACTCCCATTTCTTTCAGCCGTTAAATTAAGCTACAATTATCCGAGAGAAAAGTCTATATCATGTGCGAACATCTAAATATCTCCGTATCAGTTTTTGATTATTAAGTCTTCTTATTGTAAGCTCAGTGCAATTGGTTGTACTTGATTTTACTGTTCAATTCCCAAAATCATATAAATTAAAAAATGTTTTTTCATTTAAGTGAGGTACTTAGGCATTTAACTATGAATATTTGGTATATCAAACTATTTCAAATCAAAACATATAGCTTTTAGTTGAGAAGTGATCTTTTAATGTAGAAACGTTTGTTAACAATTATAACAAATGCTGAAAATTGTAACTATAAATTTCTTCATTGTTTTATCTTCAACTTGTGCCGTTGAATATATATATATATATATATATATATATATATATATATATATATATATATATATATATATATACTGTAAATATTAAGTGGTTATGGAGTCTTTGCAAAGTGTGAGAAACCACAGACAGTATAAGTGCCCATCGTGTCCCCCAACCAATGATAGGGTAAAGAAAAAGGAAGTAATCATTGGGGAATTTTGAAATAACCAAGCAAATGCGTACCCTAACCAATAGTTGCGTCATTCGCCCTATTGGATGTCACCTGAGACAATCAGCGGAGAGAAATGCGGCACGAGTTCTGACATTTGGTTTGTTTATCATCAATGAGCACATAGTTTAACTGCAAACAATAGCTTTCCAAATATAGGTAATACAACATTGCAAAAATACATTTCTTTGGACATTAAAAGCCTTTTCTGCTTCAATAGTATGACACCGGTAATAACCTCACTTCCTTCTTTCCCCTCCATCATAAATCAGCTACTTCAACTTTCCAGTTTATGCCAGCATTTCACCCTAATATATATTTCATTATCAACTACTTCCTTCTCTTTAGTAAATATATCCATTCTTACTTATTGTACTAAGCCCATCATCTCACTACGCTCACATATAAGTGTCGTTCTGAGATAAGGCAAAAATGCTAATATTTCGTTTGTACAGATCAGTACGCACAAAAGTTAACTGCAATAAATAGTTTTCAAGAAAATATAAATGCAAGATTTTAGATATACCATGCTTTTTCTGACTGAATACGTTGCACGTTCGAGTGGATGGATATTACCCTTGTGTTGTGTTAAACCATAACTGTGTAAATCTATATGTTTTAATTGTGTTTAAAAAGTTAATTTTTAATTTTGCATTCAATTTTGAAAATAACATCTTAATTTTAAGTGATCAAAACATTCCATTTCAACGTGCGAAATCTGGACATTACTATAGTTTGACAAGTAATAACTTTATCTCAGTCTATCTGCATCATATCTATTTTATTTCAATTTGAGTGACTCGATGATTTTTGACGATTATTCGTCGTGTTCGTATAATTTCATTCAACGTCTTTATTTACCAACCATTCGTTTCCTTTTCCTTGGTAAATGTATTATTTTTAACCATTCTACCCAGGCCAATAATATCAAACAGCTCACGCTCGTGTCTTTTTTATTACAACTGTACTCCTGTCCTCGTGTTCATAAAGATTATGATCTTCTGTTACAGGAGTTTAGGATGCACGGTCGTAAAAATGATTACAATGTACCCACCTTGGAACCAGCTGAAAATAAACGCCGCTCTTTTCAAGATCGGATGTGATCTTCATCCAAAATATCATCTACCACCAACAATCTTCACTCGTACAGATGATTTTTTAAGCTAAACTTTTCAACAGAAAGCATCAAAAATACCCAAATCTACAGAATTGTTGAAGCATGCATACCTCAATTGAAATTTCTACTGAGGATTAACCTCTACGTGTGTACAACATTAGCGAATCATCTGGAAGACTTTGACTAAACTGTCCAAACGGAGCGATCCGAGGCCAGTAGCTAAAAACTGCCAAAAGGCTTCTTCCTCCATTTGTGTTATCGAATTATTAACGTGTGTCTTAGCATGTAATAAAAACGAAAAATACAATTCTAGTGACAATAATGGACTTTCACCAGTAAATGAAAACTGCAAAAAGGTCAGAATCAATAAAGATAACCATGCTTAATCAAGTGAACTTGATATGCTCTGGACAAGGCAAACAATTGCTTTGGTTGACATAAATAAGTTTATTATCTCTTAAATTTCAAGGTATTTTATTGGCCAGTAGCCAATGCATAGGATACAGTATTTGCTGCTCTCACTAGGTGTATGGAATTTCGGACTGGGTGTATGAAATCGCGTGACACATTCACGGGATGTACGACTGGCGTCAATGGCAACGACATAAATATAAAAGAACCGGCCGGCTCCTTTCTGTCGATTCCAAATTTATAGATTGATTACTTGATAGATTTTTCGAAATATTATTTGCAAATACTACTACTATAATATTGCAGAATCTGATCTCTCAAAAATGTATGACACCATACATTTGAGTCCAAACACAACAACATTTGGTCGGAGACGGAGTGAAAACATGGCTGACATGATCAAAGGTACTTTTTATGTGCGTCTGGATTCTGCAACAGGTGCTAAAGACTTAATCAAAATCCAAAGATGAACTGACCAGAGATCGTCGAGAGAATGAAAAAGAGGAGTATACAGGAATAATGCCGGAAAGCAAAGACTCGCCTTATTGTCTAGTTAAATCTTTTGAGAATTATATATCCAAATTGAACCTAAACCTAGACCGTTTATGGCAGTGACCCTTAGATTAGTTGGAAAAAAATGATGATATTTTGTATTACAGGCATCCACTTGGAACGGATACACTTTCTAAATTCATGAAAACACTTAGCAACAGCTGCAATTTATCACAATCCTGCAAAAATCACTTTATCTGTACCACAACGTGTCTGACGAGAAGCAGATTTCGCCGGCTCAAACTATGTCTCTAACAGGCCACAAATCCAGCTGCCCCCTCTACATCTACCACAGCGTTTCAGATGAGGATAAAATCCTGGTGGGACGAGCTATTACAAATGCTATCCATGGCAAAACTTTCCTGCGCCAATCCGTACACAACAGCGTGCTTTTTCAAATTCTACTGCAAACGAGGCTTCTACTACGAGTGTTGCTATTTTGAAACGGAGGAAGCCACTTCTAACGGTCTTGGTTTGTGTTCAGGTGCAACTGATTTTAATCAGCATTTTCTGACTTTGACGAAACGGATAGTGTGGAAATGTATCACATATAACAGCAGAGAAGAAATTACCCAATGTTCAACGAATGCAACATCGGATCGAATCAGATCATTTTTCAACAAAAATAAACTGGCAAATCAGAGCATTCAGTTTTCGACAAAAGCTGTATCTTTATTTGATTGATACAGTTTTTTTTTTTTTAAGTTGTTGAATTGTTTACGAAGTTTGCAGTTGATATTAAGTAAATTTTACGGTTCAATTTAAGCTATGCCATTTCTTTTTATTTACTGCTACGTTGGGAAAGGAAAAAAGGTCTAAGGAGTAATGCATTCGTTACACTGTCTTTTTACAAGGTGTACGGGTTTTTACTACCCACCTAAATTTCTTATTTAATAAGATGTGAACATAAATATTTAATTATTAAATTATTTAAAATTTTGCAGAAGATCTTAAATATATTTTACTGTTTAATTTAGGCTATATCATTTGTTTTATTTACTGGTACGTTGGAGAAGTGAAAAATCTCTAAGAATAAATTTATTACGTTGCATTGCCTTTTGACGGAGTGTACGGGATTTTACCACCCAGTCAAAACACAATGTAACTAATATTCCCGGGCTGGGCTTGAAAATATTCGTAGAATGTTCTGAAAAAGTTCAATATCTTTTGACAAAGAGGACAGTACAAGAGGATGTTTTTTTTGCAAGCAAAAGAAAAAATGATATGTCATTCCTTTTTATAAAGACTGGTTTTTTTATCCTGCACTTTATCAATTTGTACTGGAGTTATTGACAAAATGGTTACATTTTTTTCTGTATATCTTGCTCATTTGGTTGCTAATTTTAAAATGAGTCAATTATGGATCTCGCTTGACATGGAATTGTGTGCAAGCAAATACCTTGTGTCTTATATGTGAAAATAAATGTAAATTGGGTTTCGTTGCCGCGTACAGCGTTACTCATGGTGCATGGTTTTAATCTTAGCGATTTCTAAATACTTTTTTCCGTTCACTAACTCTGCAAATAGGATGGGAGGGAGCATCTACTCAGAGTTCTTTGGCAGTGAATTTGAGCACGTTCATAGTACTTATAGTACTATTTTTCTCGATATCGTCATAATGCATTTGAAGGTTCTCAGGAAGTTGTTCACTTTACGGAAGCAATCTTCATCTGTAGCGGTACGTGAACGGGATGTGTTGTTTTAGCCTTTACTTTTTCAAAATACAATCTTCTGTTAGCTTGCTGCATCACGCACTAAGCACCGGCAGTGGAGAATCCGTTTATCCCTAGTTATTTGACCGTGGATTTGTTTACGATTATAATACCTATAGTACAAATTATCTTGGTATCATCACAGTCCAGACGAGTCTCGACAGGTAGATGTCCACTTTACGGAAGACATCTTCATCTGTGGCGGTATGTGAATATGTCAAACTTTATTTTTTCTTCCTATCTGTTTTATGTGATGAAATTGTTCAATATATTGAATGTTTTGGAATTTGTTCTAAATTTCTGGACAGTCAGACATATGTCACATAACTCCATGCTATCGGATAGGATATATTCTGTTTCAGGTTAGATATTTTATAGCTGAACAGACAAGTTTAATTCGGTTATATGTTGTACGCATTAAACGATGAGAAATGTTCTAGTTTTTTTAATCCAGTGCGAGTATTCTTGTCGTAGATAGATTCGTGTACGAACGTCGTTATGATAATAATAATCTCGTACATCCGTTCTTACAAAAGAAGAATTGAATGTGTAACGAAGTCAGTTCATGAGCACGCATGCGCAATGCATATCACTATATTCGCACTTAAACGTGCCTCGTTTATTTCATGGCTCATTTATTGTATTTTCAGCTGTTACGGGGAGTCGTCGAGCTCCGTGGGGTTGTTTAACCCGGATGCACCCGTCAGTGGTGACTATGGTGAAATTGGTTTGAGGAACGACACTGGTCGACTCTGTGTGAGGAGCCAAAGCTCTGAACCAACGGGTCTGCGGGGTAGGGAGGTTCCCGTGGGATCCTTCGTCAGACTGATAACAATGGACTACACGAGAACATCTCTCGATCATTCATCGGGAGCAGTGGATCGGAAGTATTCGTTCTCATCGTTGGGATGCCACGAGATAACATGTAGAACCACCGTTAAATTAAAGGGCATTGTCATTAATTTCTAAATTTGCATAAATATATCAATATCGTACACATAAACTATCTTACAAATACGGAAAATATCAGAAACTTGTTAAATAGTGTTTGGTCGTAAATTGCAGTAAAAGTTGACAAAAGTGACTACCTACGATCGGTTTAGGCTACATTACGAATGTTAACAATGGCAATTCGATCAAGTGGTAGCGTGACGTCATACACACTATAGGCTACATTCTACTGTAGTTGGAACGGTGCTTGTGAGGCTTCGTTTGAGTTTAATCTTTGTAAGACGGCAGAGTTGGGGATATGAATTGGAAATTTAAGTACCGAGAGAAAGCCGTATCAGAATGAATCGGTAGCTGCCACCACTTTTGATAGTACACGGGGACATATTCCGAACAGGTCGAAGTTGGAGAGTTTACATGGAGAATCTGGATTGTCAACTGGCAAAATAGGTAATAATTTGTGCATTTTCTACACAATATGACAAGAACACCGTGATACAGCCACATGAAAAAGTCTATTTAATAGCAGAGAAAATTTGCATAAGTGGTTACATGTTGATCCCGATGCTTTATGTAGAAATGTGTTTGAAATATTATGGCCAATGTTATTTTTCAAAAAAAAGGAAAGACAAGGATACGAACGTTGCAAAAAAGGAAGAAATATATAACGGATAAATAATGAAAACATATATCTCACATTTTTAGAAACTCTGTTTACTGACTACATAAAATGAATGCAAATCAATGAACGACTATAGTCTAATTAGGCTTACCAATGGTTGATTAGTCAATTATTGGTTTTACATAGCATAATATTGTGAATCGCACTGAGGAGACAAGATTGTTTATATTTACTTCCCTGCAAAAACAATTACTGCATTGATACAAATAATAATAATAATAGTAATATCAATACCAATATTTCCTTGGGTGCAAATATATTGTAAACGTTATAAGTTTAATATGAGAAATTAACCTTTTGGTTGTAATTAAGATATGCATAGCTACTAAATTATAACACAAGAAAAGGTAATTATCACAACAAGGGAAATATAAATGTATATAGTAATCTCTAAAAAAAATTGATTATGTTATCAATTGGCGTATGTTTATTCAAAATTGAAGTACGTTTGAGACAGATCCAGACTGGGCTAATTCCTCTGGAAGCCGCTCATAATGCTCCGTGGAAAAAATGAAGTGAGCAAAGGCAGCTCGAAACCGCGTGGTTAAAGTCACTGGGCTTACGATAGTGAGTTTAAGCATTGGACATATATTTTTCACGTTCATTGAAGTATGAATACTGTGCAAATTGTATGAGTCCGCGAAGCGGATTATACTTAAGTTTGCATGGCTTTTTTCGGTTCATACTTCACTAAAAATAAACTAGTCTATCCTTATAATTAAATTTTACATCTAATAAAGACAAAATAAGGAAACTTCATTTGAAAAAAGTCTGTTAAATAGACCATTCTAACCTTGTCTAACCGGCCATGAATGTATGCAAAATAGAAATCAATATCCGTAATTTGCATACAGCCAATCAGAAAACTGCAGCCAGTTGCCTGACAACATGGCACAAACGTATCCTCGGTCATTAAATCGATATATGAGCAGCCTCTATTGGACTATATAGTCCAAGTACTCATCGTGAAATCAATGGTGTACACAATATTATTTTCGATTTGCTTAATTACTGTAGCACTTTTTTTCTGATGTTGAACTAATAAAGAGATGAGGTTTTATTCCTTAGCTTTAACTATATATTGTATAGTTTAGTGAAAATGACAAATATTTCTACTTAACAGGATATTTTTTTCAGAGACATAGGAGAGACTTGCTATTTTTTATGGATCTCACCAATGCACAAATTGAATGACAAATACACTCAAAATTTAATCAGTTCGGTTTGATAAAAGCTGATAGCAAATCAACGTAGGATCTCTTCTTAAACAAAAGAAACGAAGCACAAACATACCATCATTAACGTACCATGGTAAAAAAAAATTGTACTTGAATTCAATGATAATCATTTCCTGTCTATAAACGTTTATGAGTATCGAATGCGTCAAAGTCAATCAAACTATTATAAAGATTATAGACTAAATGTTCCTGAATGATTTTCTTCAATTGTACATATGTCCATCATCTTGTATCATACAATTTTATCATAATTGCAAGTGCTGCTCAGTGCAAGAGAAACATTTATAATAGTGCAGACAATAATAATATCATGTTATTGCTCTAACGATTTTTAAAAGTATTTAAATGTAAAATGCACATTTTCTATTTGCTATTCAGACAAGTAAATTGGGTGTAAGATACATCACTCCAAAGACACTATTTAATGCAAGGATGTCATGTTCTGCATAATTTCTTGATGCTATTAGGACTTTCGACAGTCAGTTACTGGATGAACACTTTAAAGAAATTACTATACCATCGAATACTGGTCAATATTTTTACTTACAATAATATTAATGGCTTATTGTCCAAGTTGCCTTGAATTCGCTAATGTTGGTGTGGTGTATGTGGATATCAAGTTTGATCCAAATCACAAATCTAATGACCCAACCAAACATGATCTTTTTGTAGAAACAATGGGACTCATTCGTAAATGCACGAATTTATTTTACAGACAACAATTACATTTTTTAAAAAACAATGAACATTGATTCCAACGAAAATAAAAGAATTCAAAGTAATATCAAAAAATGCATGTGCAGTTCACTATGCATATTACTTGCAAACTAGCCTTGAGGATTTTTTGTACGATAAAGTGAACTGAATAGAATTTAATCATGTTCAATTGGAATTATATATTCTTATCTTTCAGCTTTGTCGACTTTGTACTCTTACTCCATGATATCCCTTCCGCTCACCGATGTTAGCAACTGTACCATACACATCCAGGACTTGTACCGCCCATATTCCCATCCATAAGCCACTCTCTTGGCTCCTCAAAGCGATAGAAAGTATACCTGCCATCATGTCAATGGCTGGCATGCACCTTCCACTCTCGTGTCTTCCCCCTTCCCAGCACGCCTGACACCCGCGCCCTTTACGTAAATTTAACTCCCAAAACTTCAATATGTAAGAGCTGATTTGGCCATCTGTATATTTCTTTGCAATTTCTGAGATATAATTGCTCACCTTGGAGAAAGAAGACAGGAAGAGAAATAATGAATTCATGTGTTAAGTCTCATTTTAAGAATAGAACTATCACGAGCTTGAACGTATTTGATGAATAATAGACGAAGTCAGCATGTTTGATTGAGTACTACAAGTAGTAAATCTTCACAAATAATCCACAATGCGGGCCAGCTACATTAAACGTGACATACCAAAACGCATATAATTAAAGTCTTATCTCTGTTTGCTTCGGAATTAAATTGCCCTCATAGATAAACTCCTTTAGACCGAGCAATAGTCCGTTTCTCATATCCTAATGTGCAATCGCGGCAGGCTGTCAAGTAAATTACGCATGTGGTCATCAATGCGAACATTTTTGGATATTTTGTGTCTTCGTAGCATACATAAATTAGTCCGAACGCTTTAAGACTGCTTGACAGAAACAGTTGCCGGACACAGGTTTGATACTAAAAATGGGTTAAAATCATGAAAATATTACATTACAGTGAATACATCAAGTCTAAAATCCTTTTCTTAAAAACGCATAATAATAGACCAGATAAGCTTAGTTAGATATGCAAGATTACAGCATATATATTGCATGTATTTGATTGTTTTTTGGCAAGAAAGAAGTCGCTCGCTTACATACAAATGGAAACTTTCTAGTATCTCTGCAGATTTTCACAACTTGCGTATGAAACTGCAAGATATTGAGTTAATTACTTGTGTCTTATTATATATCTATCAAAAGGACTATATCATTCAAAGATCTAATGCTGCTGTCTTCATTGTAAACGGAATGTTTTAATGATTTCGACCCATTTTCAGTATTAAGCTTGCGTCCGGTACCACTGGAAGAGACCACATCAAAACATTGTATTGAATCTGTTGGATCTGTGGTTGACAACTTCATTCGTCTTATCTCCCTTTGTATCTATATACAGTTCCCGTGTGATGGCCGATAACTCTTATCTACCTATGTTGGGTCTCGTACACTTGTGAAAATACCTTTTGCATAAAAGTGCAGTTACTATTTGCACAAACTTGACATTCGATATACCTATGATCTTTACTCCGGTAAAGACGCTAAGCTTGTTCAATGTGTGCTTAATTTCCTCCTGGAGTTTTCTGGCAACGTTTCAGAAGACATATCATGTTTATGAACTCTTTTTTGAGACAGGTTCTTTTCTAGCATAAAACGGACTGCTCTTTATGTCGATGAAAACAGTTACCAAAATAAAGAAAGAATTTGAATTATTGTGCTTATGAACCAATGACGACACAGTACCCCCTATGGGTCCATGCACCGATAAAAAGACCATTAGTTTATAATAGCTCTGATAAGAAATATGCTTCGAAAAATTATGATTATTGAAAACTTTCGATTTCGATCATAACATTTTCGAAAGAGAAGCTGTAGTCAATATACCCATCAGTTAAAATGCCACATCTTTTTATTAACGTCGACAAAGAAACGTAAATATTATCCCTGTAGTCAAATTTGTTTCCAATTTTCTCCCATAACACATGCTTCCAAATGTCCGTTTAATTTCACCTACTGAGTAAAAAGCATTTGTATATTTGACGAAGAAAACTGGTTGGAGAATATAAAAACTCTTTCCGTATTATTATTATTATTAGTAGTAGTAGTAGTAGTGGTTGTAACAGTAGTAGCAGAAGCAGCAGTAGAAGTAGCAGTAATTCTAGTATTGCTGTTGTTGTTGATAATGTTTCTTAAATATGTGTTCCAATAGTTATGTCCACTCAACCAGTAAGTTGATTGCCTTGGTTAAGCATAATAGTAAGTTCTGTTGTTGCTTTTATTGTTGTTGTTGTTGTTGCTGTTGTCTTAGCTACATTATTAGGACAGTTGTGTCTGGGTCGTTATTGATACATTGATAAATCTTTATAAAAATATTGCCTTTTTTACGGATTTTTTACCTCCGATACATTGCGTGCTACCCTCAGGTCCAGCATGAAATAAACTGTGGGTAATACACCGTTAAAAGTTATACCGCCAGAGAAATGACAACAGGTTCGTTTTATTCTGAATGATGCGATAACTTTGTAAGAAAATCCAACACAGCTTTTCGGATATTAAAAACTAAAAACGATCAGCACCAACGTCGAACTACAAAATCATGGATAATTTCATATTTGGAAGAAAGAGGACTACATCCGACGATGAATCGTATTTTCCAACGTAGGAATGGACGAAACTTAATAGTGAGGGTAAATAGAGAAGAAGCAAAATTAATAGAAAGCGAAAACTTTGTTTGGCCGAATGGTGTAGCATGTAAGCGCTGGCTCACTAGAAACCAGCTGCGACCATGATGATTATCATTACGATCATAGGCATGACAGCTTTGACGTCTATGACCCGCGAAGAAATCACAGAGAGTGGTAATCCGCTTTGATTATTGCACATGTATTGTTTACCGTATAGAAAATATGTTAGTTCAAATATCACTAATGACTACTGCAATATTATTGGTGTATACGTCTGCTTGCTGACTAATGCCTAACAACAGTCTTAACATTCTTACTTGGAACGTCAGAGGAATTATGTCTTTTGCGTTATGTATCAGTAATTTACTTGATCTATTAGAATGTGATATCGCCGTGATATGTGAACACAAACTGACAAAACAAACCAGCAAATTTATAGATACACTTCATAGGGATTACATGTGTTGTACAAAAATTGACAATACTGAAACCTAATTATTCTCGAAAGATCAAAGAGGTGGAGTATCAATTATGATCAAAAATAATTTGGCTAACTCAGTAAAAAACTACATTGCAGTAATTATCGAATTGTTGAGCATTTACGTTACGGGGGAAGAAGATTGACAGAATCCATTACAATGCTTTTCAACGGGGTATTAGACCAGTGTTACATACCGTGTGATTGGAAAGATATGTTAATTGTGCCCATATTTAAAGGAGGAGGGAAATCTAAAACTGACCCTGACAATTACAGAGCTATTTCCCTGTTGCCTGTATTACATAAACTATTTGAAAAGTGCTTATTCAATAGATTAACTGCATGGTGTAATAGTACTATATATAACTTCCCTAATACTGAACAACAGGGGTTTCAAAAGGGACTGAGTAGTATAACAGCATCTTTCAATCTATACGAAGCTGTATTTTCCACTTTAGAGCTAGGATCAAAAGTGTTTGCTGCTTTCTTAGATATTCAAAAGGCGTCTGACATTGTGAATCACGACGGACTTTTTCTAAAACTCAGAAATCTGGGCATTCAAGGAAAGATTTTACATGTATTAAAGGAATCGTACACAAATATTCAAAGCATTGTCCTGATGAACGAGTCAAAATCCGAACCTTTTCCAATAGAACTGGGTATTCGACAATGAGGTGTTTTATCAACATTTTTATATCTTGTTTATATTAGTAACCTTTTATAGGAATTACATCAGTCAAAATTAGGGCTACTTGTTGGGTGTACTCCGTCTGGAAATCCAGTATTAGCCGATGATATAACTCTGCTCGCAAACACACCAATCCATTTGCAAAAAAATGCTTGATATATCTAACAGATACTCACTAACAAGGAACTTCACCTTCAAAGTTAATAACAGCTGTGTACTAGTTTTTAATCAGAATATACAAATAACATTTGAGAATTTTAACTGGAAAATAGGCAATCATACTATACCTATTTTAAATGAAATCGAACATGTAGGAATTCCTGTGTGTTCCAATATGAAATGCTTGACTAAAGAAGACAGGGCTTGTACTAAAGGCAGAAAATCATTTTATTCTCTTGTAGGGTTTGGCACAAATGAAGCTAGATCCAATCCTCTTACCTACGTCAGCTTGTACCAAAAAACTGTGATACCATCAGCCCTTTATGGCTGTGAAGTTTGGTCGAATAAGAGAGTTATAGTTAATTACATCCCTTGCAAATGTTCTGATAACTGTTCCAAATAATACTATGCAAGTTTGAAAACACGGCAGTTATTGTCACACAGATATAATATTCCCTGCATTTATTTGCTGTCAGAGCACTGTGCGACAACGAAACACATTTTGGACTCATATTATAAATAACTTTGACATTCGTCTTGGCGTGTTCCTTCATAATATATCAGATGAAGAATTTATTCAACTCTCCTGGGTAGGGAATTTCCCAACTGTATCGGCTTAGATGAGCCTGAAATACTGAGGAATTTTATAATGTCTGCCTCAGTGTTCTCTGCAACTGTAGTTCATGGATTGTTTTCATAGTAATAAGATCGATTTTCAAATTATCAAGATTTGGAATCATGTGATCGTAGAAATCTTGATAATCATGTCTTCATTCATGCTATTATATATATATATATATATATATATATATATATATATATATATATATATATATATATATATGTATATTACATATAAAATATTATTTTCTGTAAAATAATGATGATGTGTACAATAATCAAGTATTAGAGGATTGCGCAAGAGTACACCACACTTTTAATAAGCATAGTGTCCTCATATAAGAATCCTCATAGGGAAGACTCATAGATTCTTCTCTTGTACACCTCTGTTAATTGTAGAAAACTAATTCAATTCAATTCAATATTGTTTTCTTTTTCCTTTGTTTGCATCCTTATCTCTGAAAAGAGGAAATAAAGATTGAGGATGATGATGATGATGACCAATGTCAGGGGTAACACCAACAGTATGAAAGTCAGGTGACATTATGTAATTATTGTCTTCCTATGGTCCTTCTGAATTGCCATACTGATAGGGGTGTATTGCCCTAGGGCTTTAGTTTGAAGAAAATAGACCCCTCTTGAAGTGACATTTTTGTATGATTTATGAAGTCAATAATCGTTGAGTTATGAAACAATCGGAAAACAATGCAAATCGAGTATGCCATTTAATAATAAGTTTTAAACCATTTGCTGTAGAATCAAGTACTGAAAACATTGACGACCAGTTTACGGTCGGTTTTACCACATCAATAAAACAAATAAGAAAAGACACATTTTAACATTAAATAACTGAGAGAAATGCTAGAACGAAAAAAATAAATTACCTATTTACCTCTGCTAATAATGCTTTTTACTCGAGTTAGTCACTGTACGACATACGTAAAAAGGTCTGATGTGAGCGTGGCTTTTGGATTAACGTATCGTGTTGACACCAAGAACTGTCTATGTGAATTATATTCATGCTAGTTGTGAGCTTTCACTTTTTAATTTTTTAAAAATTTATTCATTTTTAAAATAAAAAGACTGAAAGGGCCACGTGTACCTGGTGAACTTTAGAGAATACTGTGATCTGAGTTTCCGTATCTCCTTTGCTTTCAGTATAACTTTATTCACGTTCAGAATTTTTTTTTTAAATTGCTGCTATTTATTTATCAACTACGTTGACCTATGGATTTCATTTCGGTTGCCAAAAACTGATATTGTTAAAAATATCTCTGCAAAGTATTTGAAATATCTTGATGTAAAAAATGTACAGTGTTAAGAAAACATCTCAACTGGGACATATTACAAATTATGGTGACAATAGTCAAAACTTGTCTGATGTCACCCCCGCCCCCTTTCTCGCTTCAACTTACTTGCTATGGTCCAATCCTAATTTATGTTAATATTAACAATTTCAGGCTGTAAATAATTTGAGTATTCTTCTACCTTAATTTGTGCACATTTGCAACTAAAATGCGGTGAATTATATACCATCGAAAAAGTAGAGTCGCATTGTGACGTCATGAGTGTTTTGTTACCTAGGTTAAAATTACTAATGTCCACCGAATGAAAATAAGGCTGTCATATTACATCAGGGATGGGTATGTTTAACGGGAGAGAAAGACATCGACATTTTCGTTTCGTTTTGTTGTGTGCGTATGTTTGTGCGTGTGTGTGCCGGAGGGGGGGGGGGCTACTCTTTACTGATAACTTGGGACATAGCGCAAGATTTGATGCACCTTTTAACCTTAACGGCTGGGTCCTTGTGTTTTATTCTTTCTCGTGCAGCACATAATTTTATAATACTATCAATACACAATGCATTGAATATACAAATTGAGATGACATCCTGCTAAACTGAGAAATATTTCGTAGTGTAAATTAGGTATATCGGTATATATAGTGTTCTGACAAGTTTATGCATGAGTGTGTGAATTACCTTTTAGGGACCTTAAGCTACATATCCCTATCCGAAATAGGGGAAGAAATCCACTTGTCCCTATTTTGAAATAAACCAATAAGAAGCAATCTACTTTTGTTAGTGAATAAAACAAGGGCATCAGGAAAAGCTTATGCGCGCGTAAGGGTAATATGACTCGACCTTGAGGTTCATAACAGGACATTTGAGGAGACGGAATGTTTCTTGCGAAATATATCATGTCGAATGGCATTAGGTTGACATGGAATATGTAAAATAATATAATGGTCTAACGGTAGAGGGACATTTTAAGCATATCATTTTTTTTTATCTCAAATTTGTGCCACAATCATCTTGGAAAAGAGCTTCATTCTAATCTATTATTTTTTCTAGAGCTTTGATGATCATTCTTTGCCCCCTTCTTCTTTTTCTACTTTGTCTTCTTTTTTATTGTTTTTTTAGTACTATTATATATCATTATTTACCTTTGTTGATGTAAATATGAAGTTTTATGAACCAATAAGCCTAATATTGATAGATGTCGATATAATAGGATTACAGATTTTTAAATCACCATATTTACCATAAAAAATTTTTATATTAGTTCTATTACATTATCTACTTTAATAATGTAATTAAATTTGTTATCGCACAAAAATGCCATTTTAGATGCATTTCCCAACTGCTTCATCGACGCACGGTCATAAACTAAAATTTGTTTAACGCAATCACATAGAAAGTCATGTTGTATAGTGATATATCATAATTTCAAATATACTAGGGCCAGAATATCGCAAGACGTAGATACGTTTCATTGATTAATGTGAAATAACGTTGCAAAAGTTTTAGATACGGGAGGAAATATTTGCAATTTCCACTGGTTCGGAAGAATGACATGAGACGTTTGAAAACTAACATTGATGTTTTTGGTTGTACTGTACACGCGTAGCGAATTAGGTCTGAAAATATAAAAAAACAAAACACAGATTGTGTTGGTATGCTTTGATGGTTAAGCATAGCGGGATCCTAAATACCAGCGATTGATCAAAAAATAACTGTTGTTAACAATTTTTGAGGAGTAACCGTGTATGTATAGTGACGCTTATCGCTAAACATACACTACTTGCGAACATACCATCAGCCTTAAGGTGTTATTTTGACCAAAAATTAGCAGGAACAGTACACAGAGCGTTCCTACCAGATAAGGTGAATCTCAGTGCGGTTTATATATTTTAACTAGAATATAGCGTGAAGGCTAATTGTAGATGTTCTATTATAGTTCGTGTTTTGCCTCAGTTATGGTGAATCAGAATAAAAGAAAGATGATTGATATATTTATATACTAAAACGTTTCAATGCTTTGCGTGATAACTTATTCAAACCTTTATGAGTCGATTATGGCTCATTACCGTTGCTAACTTATTCGCTAGAGTTACTTTGTATTTGTTCACTTTATAGCAAGTCACCTTTTATTTATCTGCCGTTTGCAAGCGACCCTATACATTTTATCATAATTAACGTGACGCCTGACAGTATTCTCCACGAACACCCGTCCAAAAATTTGTTTAACTTATGAAATCATGAGCAAACATGTTTAATAATATACCATTCGTTTCTCCAGTAATTCATATGAAACCAGTTACGGTAAATGCCTATAATACAGATCTATATTATCATCGGCCTTGTGCGTCAACGACTGTTAGGCGTGTAAACCACGTGACATAGAACCAGGAAGTTTTGCATACAAGGAAGTGTTAGATATTTTATGTTTGCAGCAAATCAAGAATCAGCACGATATGGCTATTGTTAATCGTTTAAAACAATTTCTCAAACTGAAAGGAAATATCTTTATGTTTGTCTTCATGCGACATTTTAAGGGCTTCAAACTCTGGACCATGGCGAATCAGAGGAACATTTGAATTTGAATGACAGCATCCATAAACATTTATACAAAATTATGCAACGTTTCATACAGGATTTTAGAAACATCGTAGAGGTAATAAGTGTCTTTATTTATAGTGTATGGAATAAATAGTTTTGTCAAAAGACTGTGGAGAAGTGGTTGCACTGCAAAATTGTGTCTGCTTCCATATTTATTATTTAGACACTCTCTACTTGTGTTTAGATTGCATTTTAATTGTCTTCCATACCTATAAGTAGTCAAGAATGAAATTCATTGACAACTCACTTTGCTGTTCAGATCTCTCTCTCTCTCTCTCTCCCCTAGATTTTAAGCAACGGTTTTATTGTATGTCTTTTTCTCAGGAGTATTGAATACTAGTGTTTTAGTTTACCCCGTTCTATGACCCTACATCAGTAATAACATGATTTCAATTGGAGATCGATTTTTGCAAGATCATTAGCAATGCAGAAACGAGACATAAATAGGTGAACGGAATATATTTAGCGCAGAAAGACGTTTCAGTGACACGTAGTAATATGAGGCGACCGATGGTCTAACGGAAATTAACATTACGCCGTAGGTTTACATGTGGCTGTGAAAAGAGATTATACGGAAAATCCTATGTTAAAAATGTATATAGGTTTAATATGCCGGGGGGGGGGTGCTATCGGGTCATACGAGAAATGTAATGCTAACTTGGGGGACTGTTATGACCGTATAGGCCGTTTCCATGTTAAAAATGTAAGGGATCAAACGGGAATTTAATATGGGAAAAATGTATAGTGTCAAAATTGAATATTGTCAAATCCAACACACCGCTTTTTGAGTACTATCCAAGACCAATTTTTGTATTACTATCAAACACCAACTTTTTTATTACTTTCCAAGACGCATTTTTAGTACTATCCAACACTAATTTTTAACTACTAATCAGCCCACCACGTTTTGATTACTATCCAACACACCACTTTTTGGGTGTTGTCACATAAGAGGGGGTTAGGATGCAAAAGATGGGAGACGAAATAGAATCACACTATCACACAAAAGTAAGTAACGGTAAGAGTATTTATAGACCACTATATGCACAAACATACTATCACACACGATAGGGGTAAGGGGTTTAAAGTGTTAGTTGGGCTGTGAACATAGACATAGACATACACGAAGATACAAGCAAAAACTAATCATAATTTTCAGAAGGATCTCTCTTTTCTAGAGATCTGGGTGGCTCTGAAATGGACCGTTGAGGTTTGTTAACCAAAGAGAGTTAGCACATCACACCACTTCAAAATTCTTCTCCACAAACTTCTCCTCACAGCCGGTTCTTAGTAGTATTATTAATTATAGAGCTGAAACGAATATCCAAATATTCGAATTTGAATACTTTTTTTAATATTCTAATAGAAAATTGGTATTCGAATATTCGTTTGTTTACCCCGAGCGAGTTTGGCAGCATTTTGTAAAGAAACAAAAAAGGCAAAATTTAAACTACGCAACTATAATTAATTAGTTAGCAAGAGAGCAGCTGAAAACCTGCTAAATCACCTAAAATTCAAAAAACTGACTCACAAGGTAATCATTAATTCTGAATGGTCACATTGTCCCCAGCATCGCCATTTCTATTCATTATACCCTTGAAAAGATAACGTGTAATCCGGCAAGTTGTGTAAAGCAATGCATAGAATAGGGGTCATACCAAAGGGAACAAAGCCTTTCCTATCAATCAACCAGAGCTATGAAATATTTGTGAACTGTTGTCGGACATTCGTTCTCTCTGGATCAGTTAAAGTCAATCCCACAAACCACTACCACTTCCCCATTCCACCCACCCCTGATCATCGGACCTCAGAAAGATAACTCCAATACAGTTCCGCGTTTGGTCTTTTATTCAAGTTTTGTAGTAATTACACAGCTATGGAATTACCAGTATACTTAAAATCTGATACTATCCTTTCATTTCCTTAAATTTCGGTAATGTAGATGTCAACTTCGTATCAATAAGATGTACATGGGCCAGATGACATGACTTTGGAACACAATCACTTAGATTGTAGGGATGGAGGTTCACAGTTATAATAAAGCTTGCTACTCTCTGTTTTTGCTGCGCATTGGCACAAAGCCATAGTTATCAGCATTCATTGCAATTTGTGCAGGGATTATTTCACCTTTTGTTTCCTATACCTTGTTTAAAACGACTTAGCTGTTTCTTGTGAATGCCTCTATACCTAGGAAACTGCTTTGTTTACTCCCAACTTGGTTGAGGAGGAATCTAGTTCCTATGTACCTGGCCCTGGTAGAGATTACATCAAACTGTCTGAAGAAGTCACATGGCAACCTCACACCTATTGCAATATACATCTTACGTATAAGATGAGATCAATACCCCTGTATAGGTTTCAGTTAAAGCAATTATTTGTGCAGTTTGAATATGAGTTTCTTATGGCTTAGCAGAAAACCCCAACGTCAAAAAGTCAGTCCTTGAGGAAATATAAAGCATGTAATAGTATGACAAATTCCGGAGACCTACAAACAAAATATCGGAATTAAATTAAATTAGTGTGGTCACATGTCCGTATATGATTTTTATTGCGAACCAATCACTTCCCATATAAATATTTGAGATAGTCCTTTCATTAAACCGTACAGGTAATCGAATTTCTGCCCTTAACCGTCCGTCTTCAGCACTAAAGGAACGTTTGAAATTGAAGATAAACAAGGAGAATAACACCTACATTCATTTGAATTTGTGTTTGAATCCTTAAAAAGTTTACTCAATATCCCTACAAAGTCATTTGACTAGATTTAGGTGACTTAGTTCACAGTGTTTTCACTTGCAGCTTGGCTGATAGTGATAGGTGTCAATAGCGACAAAGTAGATAAAGAAAACAGGATGGATTTTATACTTTTATTAACATAGACGAATATTTTAATAGGTATTTGTTTCAGCTCTAATTAACTATCCCTAGCACTGCAATCACATCACAGACATTGTTTGCCGTACTTTCAGCGCATTTCCTGTTGGTTACCGAATCTTTAGTGAATGGAATAATAATCATGCCATTAAACTACTTTGACATTCCCAGGGAGCAAGGGCCTACAATAGCTGAATACATGTTACATGCTATGTTTGAGTTTCAAAAATAGCACAAGAAAAAAAGGTGCTGAGGATTTCAAGGCAAAAGTTTTAAAGGTAATGTCGCGTTTTCTCATACTTTCCTAACAAAATGTACAGAATTTTAGGATTGGGTTTTGTGCTCACTTAGGTTTTACAATTCGGTCATGAATTTAAGGAATTTCAGCGTGACTTTCAGTTTCGCTTTTTAAAGGTTTTGAGAATTAGAGACCTGCATTAAGAGGTTTTATATGCTCTAGGCATGAGGTTGAGTTTTATTCTCTCGAAGTTTTGAGAATTTGTGGCCCGAATTTAGTGTTTTCTTCTCCGGCTCGAGCTTTGTGCTGGTAATGCGGGACCTAAATTCTATGATTTTAGGCGAAAGGTTAAGTTTCATTCTTACAACGTTTATGTGAGAAAGTGGTGCCTTAATTTTAAGGTTACATGCGTGGGGTTGTTTTTTTGTGCTCAGAAAGGTAAAAGAATTAGGGGGTCTGAATTGAAAGTTTTTAGTTTCAGAAATGTTTAGAATAAATTGACTGTTGTAGTTTGTAAATGAGTGTATATACTAGTTAGTTAATTGTTAGCTTTTCATGCAAGCAGTCTCGCGTTTGACTACTATTCGAGGCGTTATTTGTGCTCGTTCTATTTATCAATCCTAATAATTATCTTACTTTCAAGAAACTTAACATCTGTTAAGTTTTGCGTTTTTATATATGTATTTTTTTCATCTTGAGTCTTAGAGTGATGCATATTTCATGAATGTGTTTTACAATTGGATCTTTCCTCTAATAAATCACTACTTTTGGAGGATGGTGCAAAATTGTTACTTTGACAATCAAAACACACACACACACACACACGCTCTCTCTCTCTCTCTCTCTCTCTTTCATGATCGCGCTTTCTCAATGTATCATTTGCGCATGAGCTCAACGGGAAATGTAGATTAAATTGGTCGGATACAGCATCATATGACAACGTCAGTATTACCCACTTGCATATCAGTGAGGCAAGATAACAAATGTATTGACCGACACATTTATGAAAAACATGAATTGGGATAATCGCGTGTAAACAGCCTTCTGGTTTATATTTCTAACTAATGTTCGATTCAAAAGTTTACTTAAAATATAGAGAAACACAATAATGAACATATAAGCTTATATTTTCACACGGGTTGTGGTTATTTAAAATAAATTTAGGAACAGTACAGGAGTTATGGGGGTAAACATGTAATGCGTCAAAATGAAATTATACTGCTATTTATGATCCTGCGTTATCATTGAGGAAAAATGGAGGGGAGGGAGAATAAGATATTAAATACATAAATAAGGATTTTGCACAAGTGATGATCATAGAATTGGTTAACAATTTGCACATTTTTTAACTCAGGGGGGATGGGGAATCTGAGTCGGCGCCCCCCCCCCCCCCAACCAGCCCTCCCCCCACCCCCCTAAAAATTAGCGCGAAACAACCGGAACGTTTCCTAGACTAAGTTTTCTTTACAGTTAGATGGTTAAAATTAATCCCTGGAAACGCTTAAAATGCAAGAGCTTCCGGGCGCTTCGACATCGGGCTACCATATGCGGTTCCGTCCCACACACCGCTCGCCTACATTTTAACGCACCACACTCCCACACCCTTAAAAGCTATTTCTGGATCTGCCCCTGCTAGCAAATGCATCTTTTCTTTTTCTTAATTTTATTGTTGAATTAAACCACAAAGAAATCAAAAAGATTATATTTAT
This sequence comes from Margaritifera margaritifera, assembly GCA_029931535.1. Lineage (NCBI taxonomy): Eukaryota > Metazoa > Mollusca > Bivalvia > Unionida > Margaritiferidae > Margaritifera > Margaritifera margaritifera. The sequence goes on from JAQPZY010001205.1 coordinate 1,370,044, forward strand.
GTATGCTTGCCTAAATAACAAAAGTTTAAATTAGATACACGAAACCTGATAGTTTGGTTCACTAATATGCAAGCCTGCTTACTCCTCTATGCGATGGATTTACACAACCTTTTTTCAGTCTAAAACATATTGAGTAGCTCAAGTTAACACTGAGCCGATATCCGATATCCTATATCGCCTTCGAGACGTTATGAATATCATGTCTTGCAACATTTGCCATAATAGGTGGGATCAAAGATTAAAACGTTTGTCGGAGAAGTTTTCGATGATTATAAATTCGGGCCCAATGGGGTGAAGTGAAGGACTGTGTAAATGTAAAAATACAGTATACTTTAAATACAAAGGTAAAATTAAAGCTGTTCGCTGTATTTTGATATAAATCTGAATAAAACGTGGCAGAAATATAAAAAATTCGTGAAAGTTTTGATGTACTGGCTCGAATGTAAAATCTTTGCAAAGGTTTATTTCACAAAAACATTCTGATGATTTAGTAAAAATATGATATGTAGATTTAACAATTACAGTTGTCATCTACATGAGGTATTGTGCAGTGACTAATGATGCTTAGTATTTAATATTTACCGTAATGTAAAATTTCAGTAGAATATCACGTGGAAAGTTATCTTAATTATGATCATTTACTTTTCTATTTTAATGACAGTACGAACTATTGGCACATAAGAGATTTCATGATGTACACGATTTTAAAATTAGCTCAATGTAAGAACTATTAGTAGAGTATGCATAACTATATAATATAAAGAACATGTCCTCATGAAGGCCAATATTCTGCCATAACAAAAGAAGCCTGAAATATGCATAGAATATATTTACCTTGTGTTAACTTTCAATAAAAAAAGGGTCTTTTAATTCATCAAACAAAAATATATTTTTAAAAAACCAAGCAAAGCCCGGCAATCGTGGGTTAAGATTTAACACAATTTATCAACATTGAATTTCTTTGTAAATTTATTCTGAACTTAAAATGGTAATCATCAATAAAATGTATTGTACCGTGTAACAAAATATTTGGCGTCAATGATATTTACAAAACTCAAATCCCTTCTAAATTTGTAAATACCTATGTAGGATTTTTTTAAAAATATTCTGCAATCATACTGATTGATTGTGAAAATCTGCTTGCTTATTTGTTTATTTGTTTTGTTCTGTGACAATCTTGTCATCTATACCTTGCATCACAAATGGAATTGATGTATAAAGTCCTGTTATTTCATCTTTTTGTCATTTATAATACTGATTTTATTTATCGAAATAATAATTAGATCTTTTGCCTGGGTACACATTATTTTATGAAGCTTCAAATTAATATCTAACCCTTACAAAACGTTGCCTCTACCGCACTTATCTGCACTGTGTGTGTATGCGTGTAGTTTACCCGTTTAAAGACGGTTTTTCAATTTTTGCTCTTCTTTCTTTTTTTCTATTTTTATACTTTGTTTATAGATTTCCCTCTGTCATTCAAACATGTAGCAGTCAAGAATTTCTCTTAACTTTTGTGCTATATCGGTTCACTTCCGACTCCGGATTTACTAGGAAAAAAGTATTGCTGTAAATCCTTCCAGTCGATAGCGACGTATAGATGCTACTACGTCTAATTACTACACACTCTTAGGAACCATCATGCAATAATAAAAATAGTAAAAACCAATTGAAACGAGGAAAATAAACTATTATATTATAATCGGATGATTTCTTGAAATTTGTATCTAAACAAAAATATTATTTGGAGCATTTTGTTATGGCGATATGTCAATACACGTTCTCTGTAATCGATGTATTTATGGTATTTGCAACACTTCCCTAACAAGTGGGAATCTAACATCGGTGCAATCGGGCAGAACTCCAAACGCATACAATATATGGATACGAATTGTAGGTAAACACTGATTACGTTCCAGTAGCGAGGGATTTATGCAAGTAAAAAACTTTTATTATCATTAAAATCTAAATTTTAGTCAGCAGTTATTGCTGAGGCGGGGGGGGGGGCCTCATTCTGTAGAAATATACAATATTTAACTTTCTTCAGGCTGCTGTGTTTTCTCTGATGTCTGCAGTACACCATACTAATTAATATAGCACTAGTCTAGCAAATTGTCCTCATTAAGTATATGTTTCCAAGCCCCAATTTATCTAACGAGTTTAGTGCTTCTCAAAGAGTATCCTTTTAAAAGTAGAAACATTAAATACTTCTGACGAACTACAGAAACTAATCAATCTTCAATTTCTGCACAAGAATAGTTACACTTTAAAAAAAATTAGTCAGTAACGAACAATGGAGAAATTCATAAATTCTTTCCTTTTTACGACAGAAACATGTTCCTATGCAGGTCGTTTTGTTTTCAAGCTCATAGTGATATGTTCTCAAATTACTACTTTCACACACCAAACGACGTATTAATTATCTGGTAACCAATCTTACACTTTGCAATAAGTATAAAAATCATCTTAAGCATAATAAATATACTTGATGCATATTTGGAGCGTAAATATTTGCTATCTAACTATCTATATGATATTGCCTACATGACACTTATATATTATTGTAAACATTATCAAAACGTATTTGTCACTATTTATTCCTATTTTGCCAGTATTGCCCCGTCTATCCATCTATTTTTAAAAAAATAATAACAAGTCTTTACCACGGAGATTCTTCAGTCACCTCTATTTTGCGGTAACAAACTTTGAAAATTGTGTACACGACGACACAGTCTCTTATGTATTATCACACTTTAATCTCTTACATTAGCAAACTAAACTAAAACCACTCTTTATGACATTGTCACGGAATTGTGTTTAAGAAAATACCTGTGTATTTTTTATGAACAAAAATTTAGATGGATTTCTTTGCCGAGTACATTACCTGGTGGTGTATAATTTTAACCTAGGCGATTTCGAAATACTGACTTCTGTTCACTCACTATAGTACGCACAAAACGGCGATAGTTGGGGACCCCTTTACCTCGAGTTCTCCGGTCGTGGATTTTACCACGACACAATGCAGATGAGTCTAGTCAGGAAACTGTTCACTTTACGGGAGGAATCTTCAGCTTTAGAGGTAGGTGAAATGTCACACCTTATTCTTTCTTGTCATCCGTTGCATGTGATGAAATTGTTTAATATAGTGAATGTTTCGGGATTTATTTTAAACTCCTGTTAAGTCAGACTTATGTCACACAACGTCATGTTATCGGATAGAATATAGTCTGTTTCAAGTTAGACATTTTATAGTTCATTCATATCAGTGTGTTATGTGTCGTCGGTAGATCCAATCCCTCCCACTTTTACCCTGTTACAGACATTATATGCATGTACACGTGTTTTGGGTATAATGTTCTATCAGTATTTTTCTTGTGCAGATACATAATTATCAACAGATACCCTCTTCGATTTGGATCAAGAATTACAAGCTTTGAGATAGTCAATAAAAAGTTATTCTCCATAGATGACAGGGCAAAATACGTACGTAAGCGGTCTCAGAGAAGAATTTGCCATATTCATCATCTAGACGGAAATCTAATCTTGAGAGAAGAAGCTAAAAGAAACGACAACAATATTAAACATGAAATGCATCAACCCAAAAAAGGTAAGATAGTATGGACGATTTATAAACAATAATCACATTTAATGAAGATTTAACTTACACGCTGGACAACATATTGTAAGCACAAGACAAATAGTCATATGCAAGAAAAAAGGTACAAAGAAATATATTTCATCTATAATGTTCTGCTTTTATTCTTTTTCGAGAGACTGCGTCTTACTGTATGAGCATTAAATTCACGATTTGTATTTGATCATAAATGTAAAAAAAAAACCTCATATACTTTCTTCTTTGCAATCAAGATATTGGATTTTAGTTTTATTTGTGGATTTTTATCTCTTTTTTTCTAGGCCAAAAGAGCAGTGCAGGCAAATCTGAGAACAGATCTCAAGGCGATTATGAATCAGAAATATGCTATGAATCGTTAGCAAAGAGAACAGTTGAAGATGTGGTGATGAAAAAACTGGTTAGCAACGTAGTGAAACATCCAGAACTTCAAAACCGGGAATTCATGAAGGTTCTAGAAGCCGAATTGTGCAAACGTGGAAAGATTGAAGCTTTCTTCACCACAGATCCACTGCCAATTAAAAGTCAAAACTTATCTGATGGAGACTGTAGAACATTTCTTCAATGCTTACTGAAAGAGAATGTAGAAGGCTACAATGCATCATTCAAATATCTTTCTGCTTTGTTGGAGTGTGGCCAAGAAAACTGCGAAATCTGGTGTTGGAAGTGTAACGAAAAGCAGAAGCTGCATGACTTAGCTTTGTACTATGGTCATTTTGATATCGCACACACACTGAATGTCGATACATCCACCATAAGTTTATGTAATGCTGCAAGACATGACAACTTAGAAGAGGTGAAAGCAATTCTAGAGACATTAAAGAAAAACGACGCGTTTCATCGAGTTCTGGAAAATGTCAAACTATCCTTGTGCAGAGCGTATGTATCACAAAATAGAAACGTGGTAGATTATCTACTGAATGAAGGGATTACACTAGAAAGTCACCACATAATTAATGTTGTTGAACATGGGTCTATGACTGTTTTAAAGGATGTTCTTGAACATCTGAAGTATCATAAAAAATGGCAACCGAAATCTGATGCAGACAAAGTTGTCTACAATGACAGCAAACCCCCAGCATCAGAAGCTGTAATAAAAGCCTTCATATCTGAGAAGTTTGACATGGCAGAAGTACTCATAGCAGAAGGCGTGGAAATTACATCGAATGTGCTGCCTAGGGTGTCACAGAATGGCTCTTATAAGTCTATTCTCAGAGTGATGCAGCATTTGGAGGAAAAGAAGAAGTGGGATCCTAAATCAATATATGCATCTAGAGCATTAGAAGTCGCTTATGTGATGAGGAAGGGGGACATATGTGAGCTGTTAATCCAGGAAGGAATCCAAATATCCATGCAGAACATACGCGGCATAGTTAAGAGTTGTTCACTCCAAACTGTCGACAAGGTGATAAAATCTTTGAAAGAGACGAATGAATGGGATCCTAAATCCGACTGTGCGATAAAGGCATTACAAGAAGTTTCTAGAATTCCGAAAGGTGATATCAGTTTCCTTCTGTTTCAAGAGGGAGTTCCGTTAACTATGGAGAATCTCCCCTCTGCAATGAAACACGGCAAACCAATAGCTGTTATTGAAACAATACAGAATTTGAAAGTCAATGGACACTGGGATTCACAATCAGAAAAAGCATCCGAAACACTGGAATATGCCTATAGAGAAAAGATCCAAGATGACTGTGATCTGCTAATCAAAGAGGGGGTAACATTAAAGATGGGGAACTTTCCTGGAATAGTACAGGATCAAACAGAAGAGATAATCCAGAAGGTAATGAAGACTATGAAGGAAAATGGTCTATGGGAACCTAAATCTGGACTTGCAACTGAAGCACTAGAAATTGCCTTAACCAAAAACAAGAACTATATATTTGACTTACTGATTCAGGAGGGTGTATCATCAAAAATGAGTTGTTTAGATGATATTGGCAACTATGCCTCCAAAGATACACTTACCAAATTAATCCAGTTTTTAAAAGACACAAATAAATGGAAAAGTGAATCAGAGACTGCAAGGAAAATACTAGAAAATGCTTTCAAAAGACAGGATGATGATATGTCTGCTCTACTGACTGAGGAAGGAGTCAGTATACCAATGGAAATTTTCCCCGATATTGTGGAGAATGCATCGTTTAATGCTAATCGCAAGGTTATACAACATCTGAAAGACAAGCAACAATGGCACCAATACTCGGATAGTGCAACCCGTGCATTAGTAAACGCATTTAAAGAACATAAATATGACATTTGCAATCTTCTGATCAAGGAGGGAGTCTCGCTGACGATGACGCATCTATTGGAGTTGCTGCCTATTAGATCCTCTGAGTGCCTTTTTAAAGTCATACAACATTTAAAGTGCAAGAACCAGTGGAAACCCGAAACGGAATGTGCTTATGACGCATATATAAATGCTTGTACGGGACGGATGTATGAGGTTTGCGAGCTACTGACAGATATGGGTGTCTCCTTCACGATGGAAAAATTACCAAACGTAGTAAAGTGCGGAACATCAGAGGATGTCAGGAAGGTTATACAGCGCATGAAGAGTGCTGGTAAATGGAGCCCAAATTCAACATTTGCTTCTGAGGCATTTCAACTTGCCCTTAGTGGACGTAAGAATGACACTTGTGATCTTCTCATTGAAGAAGGTGTATCTTCAGCGATAGGTACCCGAACAGATGGAGATTCGACTGCCGTGACCAAAGAAAAACATCTCTCGGGGGACCCATCGAAAAACTTGATCATTTGCACCTATCAGCCTACAGTGGGTTCGTATGAAAATATATATATATATATATATATATATATATATATATATATATTGAGAGAGAGAGAGAGAGCAGTGGGGAGTAGCTCAATAACGCCTGCAAATAGCGACCTCCAATTGACTGAGGACAAGTGACATCATGCAAGCGGGTGTTTGTTCTTGCCTAACTTACGCACTTGCAATTCTTTTCATTACGCCATGCTTTACAGACTTTGCATACAATAGAAGTAAAGATGATGAAAGAACACGGGGTCAATCAGTGCTTAAAGGCAAAAGCATTCGAAATAATATTGGAAGTCTGACTGATTTTCAGTCATAACTCATTTGATGACTGCAGTCTCAAGATACGAAATACTGTTTTTAACAACTGTCTAATTTATAAAAGACAAAAATCTCATGCACGCAAAGATAAGAATCTCTTAAGTGTAGTCTTCCAGGTGGGTTCGATATCAAAATATCATAGAATTTGTTCAATATTTGACAAATCTGACACGGCTGTTTATAAGTATGTATTTATAAACAACATTAGTATTTCTTTTTGTTGCAGTTGTCGAAATCCCTTTCAAATTTGAAAAAATAAAATGTATTGGTAGCGGTGCTTTTGGGAATGTGTTTGAATGCTATGACTACAACCGAAAAACCTCCATAGCCATGAAAACAGTGCCTCATAACAAATCAAAGGACGAAAAGAAGGTAATTTGAAAGACGGCACCCGTCTGCATGTGTGTGTGTGTGTGTGTGTGTGTGTGTGTGTGTGTGTGTGTGTGTGTGTGTGTGTGTGTGTGTGTGTGTGTGTGTGTGAGTGAGTGTGTGTGTACTAGATAGCTAGGTATATAGGTTAATAGAGTGAACTCTAGACAGCTCGACCTCCAAGGACAGATTAAATCAGATGGAGCGATCAGCCGTTGGAGTCATTTGGATTCCATTAAACGACAATGATGTGTCTTCTAACAGCTCTCGTTAGAAATTCGGAAGAGTGAGTAACGTGCATTTGTGTTCGTTTTGCGTTTTTTTTTTTTTTTTTTTTTTTTTTGGGGGGGGGGGGGTGTTGTTACGAAAGGGATGCGCTTGTTTATAGTTATTTCTTTTACTAAAGATATTGCTCCTATTGATGGTCCATATCTAGTACTTAGTTCTGCATATAGTTTGTTCCTATATCCCCTTTTTATTTATCCTGTATGTTTCTAGTGTCCATTGTAAAACGCTTCGGTTCAAATTGGGAAAAGGGGGTTGTCAAAAGTAAAGCGATTCGCACCAAAATTATTGACAATAGCTGCTTCCTATTCCCAGTATTGCAATACCTAGGTTGTTTGGTAATCGTTCTCGCAAATAAGGAACGATTGAATGGCAGAAAGAGCGGAAAAAATGGATGCGACAGATTGATAAACTGAAGTCACATTTATGACTGGGGATTTAAAAGAAGGGCATTTTAGTACAGTGTATATGATTATGTCAATTAAATTATTGTATACATGCCGAAGCACAAGACGTTTAAGAAGTCTAGATAGATGAATAGAGAATGGAAATCTATTTTCAATGATTTAATCATGTAATAAAAATAACAATATTTTAACAGCCTGTTTATAATGGGATCAAAATGTTTACACTTTGGAAAAAATAGTAATTGATATTGCTGACATCCTAATTAATCTTCAATGATGTAAATCAGAGAAAGTTATTTCAAAACTTGATACAATATGTTGTTTTATGCGGCCTACTCGCAGATTTTCTGACATATGTTCATTATCTAAAATGCACTGTCCAGTATTCCGTCGAATTATAAATATGATTATGAAAATGTCAGATTGATTGCTTTTATATATCGGACCAGTACGTTATTCAGGAGTATTTATACCAAAACATTATTGTTTTTTAATTATATTTCTTATATTCGAGGGGTCAATATTTGCTTCTCATAATGAATTTCATCTTGAATTACATTTTAAATAATTCGAGTGGTGCCGAGTTTTATGCTCAAGTAATCCATGCTTTCGTGCTTGTACAAAAATGTGCATGTATAAATGCATCTGATATGATCGGGAATTCTCTGTGAAGTTTGGGATAAGCTTGTTAGCGCATAAAGCTGTGTGTCTTGCGAAGTACAAAAAATGAATTAAGTTACACCTTGTCTTCTCACAGTGTACCATGTATTAAGGTCTTTGTCATCAACTTTTTTATGTCTCCTCGTTATATAATGGAAATTTATTTTTCACGTAGCACATTAGGGGTTGAAAGTTATCATTTTGAAGAAATTTTGGATTATAACTTAATATAAAGTTTAATAAATAAGGACAATACGTGATAATTTCTATATCATCTGCATGGCGCTGACGGACAGTTGTGATCTTTTTATTAGAAATATGTGTTGCAAGCGTACATTTGTATAAGTAAAACGAAACGCTAGTAAACATTCTAAAACACATGCGTTAGACATGTTTCATTGAAAATACAAAGAAATTCAAATATCACGACAAATGCCCAAGATGATTTCAAAATAGCCATTCTACTTCGATCCATTGCCTATTGAAACAATACTCCTATAACACTTTTCAGTTTTGTTTTATGTTTTTTGGATACAGACCATTTATTTAATACACTAAAAAAGTTAGTACACTCTCTTTCCAGGCAGTTGAACAGTTATTGAATGAGATGCGTCTACTCAGAAAATTAAGCAACATACGGATTGTGCAATATCTCGGTTGCATGGATAAAGACGTTGAAATATGTATCTTTATGGAACTCATGCTGAACGTAAGTAAGAAGGCAATCCACGTTTTGCAAGCTAATTTTGTTTTTCTTTCATTTTTAGTCTAAGCATGACCAAACACTGAATGCGCACTTTCATCATGTTTTATTTCATTCTTAATTCTTACAAATCTCCTCCCCCTCCTTGTAACTGTCTATGCAGAATAATAATAATAATAATAATAATAATAATAATAATCACAATAATGGCTAAATATTTGGGATGGGGCTGGATACTTGCGCGTTGATTGGTATCAATTGATTACCGTTAATAATATCTTGTACTCTAAAATCTGTCCATCTAGCTCTATATATATATATATATATATATATATATATATATATATATGTATATATATATATATATATATATATATATATATATATATATATATATCAGAATCCACTCATTCACATCCTGAAGATAGTTGCATTCCGTGGTTTGAAGAACCTTCGATGACTGAATAATAACTGTTCTAGAGGTCAAAAGATATTTTATTGTTCTCACCAGTGAGTTGGGACTCTTCTGTTTTCACTTACATTTTAGGTACTTTCTTGACATTAATAGAGGATGTTGATGTTTAAAATGAGATTCCACAGTATGTGTCCAGAAAATTACTTTTGTTTTTGAAAGGTAATCAAACACTTGGTGTAGACTTGTGTTCAATGCAAAAGCATTTTTTCATATTTATGAAAACCACGTGTATTTCACTTTTAAGTCTTAAAATGTGTGCATATATACATTATTAAATTGTATATATTACTTTTTGGAATCACGAAGGGTTCTGTGAAAGACTACATGGACAATCAAGACAAACCACTGGAGGGCGACATTCTACGCAAGACTACACTTCAAATTCTCGAAGGACTTTGTTTTCTTCACGTGAGCCAAGTACCCCCTATACTACACAGGGATATAAAAGGCATACCTCTTTTCCAATTTATTAATTTTATGAAGCTTCAAGTCGTATGGTTTTACTTTTAGATTTGAAAGATCAATTCATTCACTCTCTGTAGTGGTCTTTGATTTATGTTTAGGAAGTCTTGTCGAGAGAGAGAAAGAGAGGAAAAAACAAAGAAATCTATACGCCTATGTAAGCCTGATCGAAGTACCTTTGTTCTAAAATCAAAGGTCATAATTTGAGTGAGATGAGAACAATGTAGAAACTTCTTTACATTCAAAAGATTCCGTTAGACTGTACATAATATGTTGGACTTGAAACTCTACTTGTGCCAATATATGTCTTTTCTTCATTCTCTTTTAATTTGAAATAGATCGTTTATAGTAGTATGTATATGGATCCATTGAGCACTTGTAAATCTAAACCTAGCTTGATCTTTTCTTTTGCGCTCGGTAAATAATAATACAAAATGATCCACTGATAAATCTAATTACCACACTGTCAATATGCTTACTGCTTACTGTGCTAGTTATTTATATGACAGCACTGGTCCAAATTAGGAAATGTTTTTTTTTTTTAAATCGCGTATACGAGAACATTTCTGGATCACTCAAATTTTTAAAAGCAAAAGCATCCTCAAGTTCCTAGGCCATAGTGAAATTTCCGAGCTAGAACACTTATATTTTAAATAAGACAAAAACACATTCGACATCACTTTGAAATTTCTTGCTTGAGTATTAAGAAGAGCGAAACAAAAATTGAAACATATTTTGCATAACACAAATACTGGTAAAAGGAGACAATATCTTAGTGGAGCAGTTATGTTGTTACGAGTTACTTCCCTTCAAATGGATATAGATGTTTTCGATCCTCGCCTAGCTTACACTGGGTTATTTGTTTTTTCTAAAATTTTAAAACCTAAAATCCGAAAAAGAAAACTGAACAAATAACTAATATAATAAAGTATTTAATTGGCTCTCACTAGCATTAAAGAATCTCTAAAACGGGTCACACGCTTTAAAAGATATTTGATCAAAAATATGTATTCAAATGAATAACATACTATTTAAAACCTCAGGGTGACAACATAATTGTATAAGGAAAGCAGCATCTTTAAGAACTGAAAACATTAGTGTTGTATATTGAATGCAACTTTCTCGAAGCAAGTCAGAATACTCTCCGCAATCAAGATAATATGTAAGATCAATAGTTGCTATGTGAACGCATGAAGCATCCTAGATTTCACAAATACTTTGGAGACGAGCTGGTGGTTGTAGGGGTTCGTGTATGATAGCCTCGTGGCACAATGGTAAAATAAGTGAGATATAGACCGATACAGCTGAGCCAAATATATCTTGTGGACGCATGAAGCAGCCTAGAAGTTAGAAAGACTATAGGGAGGAACTGATGTTATTTGTTTAAAAACAACCGCCTGACAGAAATAGAAAATACGCAGCTAAAAGTCTGATTACTACGCGAGGACAAAGTTGGATCACGAAGCGAGGACAATATGTACCGCGCAGTGTTCAACAAGATCTGCTGTTTCATAGTGCCCCCCCCCCCCTCTGGTGTTGGTGGCTAGTTGTGCAATACCAATATAACTTCCCCTAAGATAGAAATCTACAAACAGCCAGGCAGATATTTTGCAACAATTATTGGACAAAAATTAAATAATCAATTAATGTTTATTAAATATATTTTGAAATATTGTGTTTAAATTTAATCATTGATGAACATTTCTATGCATTAGATCAACCGATTTCAAAGCAAGTCAGCAACATAATTACCAGTTTCCATAATATATCCTCGAACAAGAAAATAATTAAGATGTTCAAATAATCAAAATTTAAACAAAATCTTAATGAAAAGACTTAGATATTAGTTTAGGAGACGTTTATATGAGTACACATTTTTACGGTGACAATCATAACTATACTGAACACAACTTCAAGAAGTTCATCATTCAAAGAGTGGGCAATTTGGTTCTGTAAATGTACAGCTTGATTTAACGGTCAGACTCACACCTACTCAAGAAGTGGAACAAAATGAGTACAGATAACTTTTACCATAGAACAAGACCTTTTGTTGAACATATTGAACAGAGGTGAATTGAATAATATCCATGAAGTCTTATTTACATTCTACATCACAAATTTGGGCAAGAAATAAGCAAAAATACACGATGGGTGTTTGACATGATTTAATATTTACCATTGCACGTAGATAGTTATCAACCGCTCAGGATAAATTAATGCAAAGATTTGCCACAATGGGTTGAGAACAAGAAAGCTTGTCCCAATGTAAAAAAAATACTTGCCTTGTCTAATGGATTTTTTTTTTCTCTTTTTCACCTATGCCGTAGAATCGGTGCTAAACACACTAAGTGATCTCTTAGATAGAACATTAAAATACAATTAGATAGATATCCAGTAAAAATAGAGACGGTTGGGAAAAACTGAGAATGTGTGTGAAATATTCGAAGGAAACAACAGCACAACTGAAAGTTACTATATTAAACCGGATAGTCACAGACAAAAGTCAGACATTTGAAATGTTAATATTTTTTGCTTCAAACGATCCTAATAACTAACATAGGCAGAAGTTATCAGTACCATGGAATAAACAATTTATCAAATTAGGTGTCATCGCAAAAACTTCATTCGTAAAATATGCTTCTATTGGCCAAAAAAATTCTCATAACACAAAAGACTATTATATAATGTAGATTATTCAATAGACATAATGTCTATAGAAATATTAGTTATTTAGAAACTATCTACATCAATTAAATGTTCCGTATGCTGTTTATTGCGAATTGGGGAATTGGAAAGAATCAATGTACAGTGCATATAGTACGCGTGCTGCGCACAACAAAATTGTCATATTGCTACGTATTAAATAAATATATCCTGGATGTCTAAGATTCGTCGCCAATGGCAAGATGTTCCAGACTAACAACAGCAAAGCTGGACATTGTCTCAAAGCAACAAGCCTTGCACAAAGCCAACAGCTAAACATATTCGATCAGGATTTTGTTTGTACTTCAGGTTAATTCACAAATGTTAGATTAATCGTTTACAGAAGTATTGATTGCATCCAGGTGTTTACAACTGGTTGGGCAGGATCGCAAAAGTGAAATGGGAATATTTATTTAGCTGTCTGTACTCTATAGCAATTATAGCAACGGTCTCTCAAAGGAGGTGTATACTGAGATATGTGAAGAAGGAAAAGTGGGTTCACAGATTTACGTCCATTTTCAATGGCAATCAATGTACACGCAAACCTTTCATATAAGTGTTCACAGACATGCCCTTCTAAGGAGGAAAGGAAATTTTGCCAATTTTATGCAAGGACATTCAATAGAGTCATTTTTTAGAAAGGCGCAAAAATTGACTTTTTAATATCGATAGTCAATATCAATTATGATTCTATATAACAATCCCATATTACCTCCCTTAAAAACGGAAATTGCAAGACAACAATTTTTTTTAGCAGGTTGTTTCAAGGAAATATGCTGCGGTTGCGAATAATTATTATAAAAATAATACTTGATTTTAGGGCACTGGCAACAAACTAATTCTCTCAGCTTCCGAACTAGCCTATGATTAGACACCATTTTTTTAAGAATGAATGTCGCTGATTGAACATAATTACCTGGGAGAAAATAACGTTTTTTCTGTTGTTTTTTTTTTTTTTTTTTTTGTTTTGTTTTTTGTTTTTTTTTAAGCCTGCTTATTAATAAATTTGTTGTGGGATTGAACTTAAAACCCTTTCCATTGTGAGGTAGATCTCATCGGGCCAGAACTGTATAGTAGGCAGCTTCAAGGGATTTTTTTTTCAAAATCGAGCCGCGCAACAAACCATTGTCATATTTTAAAACGCTTGATTTTGAACAGATCGTGCATAGGATGAAGGTTTATTTTGCCAGACTTACCAAGAAAGTATAATAATTTGGCGAAAAATTAATATTACGGTCAAGTGGAATTGATTTACTTGCCTGTGATCACAACTTGTGTACGAAGAATTAAGAATCCAAAAACCTATGGTATTCATAGATGAAGAAGAGAAACATTTTAACTTAACAAATATATGGTATATCTGTGAGAGAAAATATTTGAAAGCAAAGTGTATGTCCATGATAACTTAAAAGCAAATATTTAAAAGTAAAGTGTATGCTCATGACAACTTGGTTCTAAAGTGTATGCGGAAGGATATTTACCCATATCAATTGATAGATAGCTTTTAAAGTGTTTATTGAAACTGATATACCACCCAAAGAAATATTTACTCATCAATTAACGTTTAAATCACACCAACAAAGCTTACCATTATGTGCATTATGTGAGATCACACTACAACATTAGCACACTCTGTGCTTTTCACGCATATTATGTTAAAAAAGATACATTTATGCTATGTGTCATTATTGAAGAAATCAGGTATGTGTGGTTAGCCAACTAGTATTTAGATCCTATGCACTATTTCAGTGCACCAGGACTAGCACATGCTACCAGTTTAATGATATCTGGTGTTGAGTTTAGAATATTCTACATCTTATGACATGTTTCTTAATGACTGAAAGTGGAATTAGAGCTACAAAAATATTATTATACCACGTACGTACATACATGCATACATACATACATACATACATACATACATACATACATACATACATACATACATACATACATACATACATACATACATACATGCATGCATGCATGCATGCATGCATACATACATACATACGTACATACATACATACATACATACATACATACATACATACATACATACATGCATGCATGCATACATACATACATACATACATATATACATACATACCTAAAAGGAAATAACGAGTACAATTCAGACATAGATGGTAAGATCGAAAATGATGGTGACTACGCAAGGTTAATGTCAATGTCATTTACTATGCCTCTACTCCACTAATGTTTATGACTGAACCATGAGCCAGTACATGCCGGTAGATAACTTAAGATAGGCTAATAATGAAAATATTAAATGGGAAGTAGGAAATCTGGTCGAACTACTTGACAATAGTGATACTGGTTGTATATTAAAGGTTGATTCGGATATACCAACACATCTCCATGATTGTTTTAAGGACTATCCTCTAGCACCAAGAACGTGTGTCAGACGAACAAGATATTTCTCATTTACAAACGATATTGATAAACGATTACGAAGGTACACAAAATATACACAGCGTTATCTTGTTGGACAAACAATTGTGGCTTAAATCATACGTTGAACTGAATAAGAGTGTGAAACAAAAAGCAACTAATTTATACTAGAAAGATTTTTTTATTCAAACTGACTATAGTTAGTAAACAGATGGAGAGTTTGAGAAAAGAACGACAGCCAAAATTGTACAGATGTTGATTTTGTGCTAGTCAGTGTAAAAAACGAGACAATCAAATTAGCCAAACCGATCATTTGTGGCTTGATTGTGTTAGAACTATCAAAGTGGATGATCTGTGATATCTGTTACAACAAGTTGTAATAAATACGATGATAGAATAAGACTACTCATGCCTGATACACATTTTTCATGCACCTGTGTTGAAACTGATATACAGCGAAATTAATGCTGGCATTATGCTATCTGATACTAGTGACTATCCCAGGACAACACGTTTATCAAGCACCGATCACTAATCACTAATAAAGTTCCTGAACATTTCAAAAATGAAATAAATCAGGAAGTTATCTGGATTAAGATCCAAACTCCAAACTATATTCATTCAAGGTAACAAAAATGAAAAGAAATTATATACAGGAAAGGTTTTTAAAAATGTATGGTCTGAAAGAATTTACAATTCGAGATGTACCGAAACATTGAGAAAGCATAGCCACATGCTGCTTTCTGAAGATTTATATTATAAAATAACTTTCCATAGTTCAATATGACGCAAACTTTTTTTTTTGTACCAAAGACTAATTCATCATGAACATTTTTGTGAAATAGGCAAAGGACATGAGTAGTGTTCCAACTGCTAGGAACTTCATAGAAAGTGAGACATGATACATACAATATCGTACATTATTCATTTATCATTGGTCCTATATGAACTTAGGAAGTGATTGAATCTTCGTTTCCATAACAACTTGATAAAAAAATATATTTGTGACATCTGGAAACACAGCCATATTTGGACAGACCTTCCAGGAATATTTTTGGGCAAGTTTTGCTTTTGAATTGCTTTTATAGCGACCATTCAACTTCCATAACAACCAAGTAGAAAATATATATTTCGCATCGTACCCCAAATTGTTCACTGGTCAAATTGTTATCAAAGAACTGGAGGAAATCTGTATGATATGATCTGCAAAAAATATGTGTTTCTTGCTTTCAGCGGCAGCAAGGTGAGAAACATAATTTATCCTATATATCAACCATTTGTGCTTTACATCAACCAAGTGGAGAACTTTCAACATTTGTAAAACTACTGTGGCGACTTAAATCAAACTTTATAAAGTTTTTTTTTAGTCTCTTGGTTAAAATTTTCTACAATAGTTGTGTCTTTGGAGGCTACAAATGTTGTCTGAGTTTAATGCAATGGAGTGAAAATTGTCTTTGAACCTAGTTTAACATGGAAATTGCTATTCTAGTTTACTATGAGTTTAATGTGAGCCTAATGAGTCATCTCATGCCCACATGAGCCTCTTTTTTAAAGTATGTTTTATAACCCTTTATACAATTCAGTTTTTTTTTTTTAAAAGCAGGCAGCCCTTGAATAAAACCAATTATTCAAGGGTTGCATCCTTTTGAAAATATTTCCTTTCTTTGTAATGTCAATGAACAGGTGGTATATGGGAATTAGTTGGTATATCTGTGTGTGTCAGTCTATCTGTCTTCCTTGTTCATGGTATAACCCATATACTGTTTAACTTAGTAACATCTTTTTTGCACTTGGGCAAACTTGGAATGAGCATTTGTTGTGCACCAAAACTGTGTCACTGTGACCTACTTTTCAGGATTTATTGAGAACAAAATATCGTTAACAATTGTATCAGTGCTCTCATTAAACTACATTTTTACCTGTCGCCACCAAACATATATTAAATGTGCATCTTGCAATGAATGTGTGTTGCTTACCAGAGCTAGATTGATGTGACCTAATTTTCAGGATATATTAAATGGTTTAAATATTATGTTCATCCTTCCTGTCTGGGCTGTCACTCCTACATATTAAAACGTATTTACATTAAACTTGCACTGTGAGTGTATATTGGGATGAACATATGTTACACACAAAAACTGGGTCAATGTACCCTACTTTTTAGAATGTATTAACAAATGCCAAAATTGTATCCATGCTATGAAGTTAACATCTAACCTGTTGTAACCAAACTTCTACTGAGAGTGCAACTTCAGATGGGCATGTTTTCAATCAAAATTGGGTCACTATAATATCCTTTTCAGGATTTGTTTCAGAATTGCTATATAAAAAAACGTGTCAATCCGACCCTGTTAGAGCTGCATTTTTTAGATCACTGCATCTGTTGTCTATAAATCTACCCCTTTTGTGTATCTTGGGATGGGATGGGTATGTGGCGCACTCCAACACTGGGTCACTGTGATCTACTATTTAGTACCAAGAAGTGGTTACATTTATTTCGTGGCTCACATTGCAAGACCTCTTCGCCTATTGCTATAAACATCCCACTAAGAATGCATCTTAGAATCAAATATTTCACACAATTTCCAATATTTTCAACACTAAGATGGTGTCTGCGCTCCAATTATAACACCTTTTAGCCTAAGAATTACATGTGTCTGTTGTTTTTAAGAACAATATTATGTGAGACATTTATAGATTAATTCGTTCCATCTATCTACTAACCGAGAATTGTAACGAATATCGTAGTTTCACAGAGATTTCAAGATACAATTCTTACTATTGAATATTCTAGTCATCATTGAAAACGCATACGTTCTCATTTTTTCTTCAAAACCAAATACACTATAATTTACAAGCATTACAGAGGCAGTGTTCTATCTTCGAACACTTAATAGTAAACGAAGACTATTGTTATAACCAATACCTAATTTGTTTTTGGGGTTTTGTTCTCATACATTCACTATATTTGGTCCCCAGATGTGAGCAATATACTGTGCAGCAATAAGATTTGAATAATCTAATGCTGATATTCAAAGAACAATATATAAATTTACGTAAAAGCATGCTTGTTTTGGGTACACACAAACCGTGAATGTCTCATCATATCTTCATCATCCGATAGATTGGATTTAAAATATGACCCAAAAAGAATAATTGTTGACATATGCAAGAGTATGACGGTTAAGAAGAACAGAAGGAGGAGATGGTAGATTGAAAGATGTTGGATGAAAAACCATGTATACCGATTTTTGTGTAGTATATATGATATCATTCTCAAATGCGTAATGTTCATATATATTCAATAACTTCTTTCAACCTGTGTTATAAGGATTTATCAATGACATATCATCTTCAAAACCAAAATTGTTTAGAACAAAAGCATTCGGTGTCAAATCTAGCCCCACGTGACTTTGACCCAACTTGTGATTTAAATCGTCTATGTATATATAAATAACAAGGGCGAAAGAACACCTCCGTGCTTAATCCCATTAGTTGCATGGAAGGAAATGGATACTGCACATCTCTTGCACACATAGTACAACTGTTCGCAATACCAGATACCTACGGTATGAACTATGTAGACGGACATTTGATTGTTGAGTAACTATTTAAAAAGTGTCCACTGACTGACCCTATCAAATGCATTGCAAGTGGTTAAAAACATGCAAAGACAGTGTTACAATGTTCTAAATAATAGTTGACAGTTTCTTTAAAAGCATAGAGGAATTTGTCTTTTGAGTGTTGTTTCTTAAAATCAAACTGATTATAAAAGTGATGAATTTTCGAAATAGCTGTCGTGAGAGAAATAGGTCTATAATTATTGTTGTCTGTCAGGTTTCTAATTTTACGTTTCAATAGCAGGAAACTTTTAACTTTTGTGAAATATTTTGGAAACAGCACAACAAGGTCAACGCTTATGCATACGCCATAGATCGAATGTAGTTCAATGTATAACTTTTATAATGAAATCTATGATAGTTTCATCTTTTCCTATCGGTGGTACGTCCGTGAGTCTTGTTAGCAACATTTGCGGCTTGATTGCATAAGTAGCACGTTGATTGATTGTATATAATCCACTATTTAACAATCATATGTATGATGGAATTTATTTGCTATTTTCCACATACAAGTTTAAAAGCAAATTTCAATAATATGATCGTTTTATTTGAATGACTTAATGTTGATAAGCACCAAAAGTGTGTAACTTGCATTTTTGCAGTGTATGTAGTGTAGTTTCTGCTTCAAACATATCCAACAAACCTGTAGTATCTTTATTGGCAGCTTGAACACCACCAGGTGATGCTGGTTTTATTTAATAGATTTGTATATCCCCATTTTGATATGCAATTAATTCAATGTCATTAGTACTTTCCTGATTTCATACAATTCGACAATCGTAAAACGATAAACCTGCCGGCATGAGCTTCGTTTTTTAATCAAACTGTTTCTCTTTTCATAGATTTTCTGTTCTAGTTCATCAACTCCAATGCCCAATGCAATACTCGTTATGCCCATTTCCGTATCACAATACAGTTGTGAATGTTTATATGTGTTCTTTTTTTCTATTTTGACTCTATCAGTGCTATCACATAATACTAGAGTCGTTTGGTTACTTCATTTTTAATGGATAAACTTTTGTTTTAAATCAGTTAAGTCTTTTTTGTCTTGAAAAAATACTGTTCATCCTTGTGTCTGTTTCATCAATCCAATCTTAAACCACACCGACATTTTTATCAGTTATATATCTGCATATTCATTTGTATCTTTTTTATTGTTCAACTTTACTGTGTACTTTGTAAAATTCTGTGAAAGTAACAGCTTCTTAAATTTTAAATTATCAGTGAAATCTGTAATTGATAAATCGTAAGTTCTTTTCATAAATACAATAGTGAATCCAGCTTGTTTTGACATCCTCAATCTTTTTTGGATATTTCTGTTAAATTGTTATTTTCTCTTTATCTACAACTCGGAGAGAATATTAGTGTTAGCTGTTATCTTGTTCAGATCAGTGATTGGTATGTCAATATCATTAATTACCCTTTTTGGTTTCCTTGTCTTTCTGATAAATATTATCATTCAAATCTCTGTGTAATTCTTCCAGTTAATATTGTAAAATGCTATAGTTTTTCAGATACTGTTTATTGTTGTTTTGTTGTTGGTTTTTTTTGGTTTTGTGTGTGTGTATGTGTCTCCATATGTCCCTGCAAAGAATCTATCTATCTATCTCACTGTTTATCTTAGGCTCGGTTGGTTTTATATATTATCAAACGCTAGGTAAATTGTATGGTTTTAGTCTAACTGTTTGCAAGGCTTGTATAGCAGCACATAAAGTATTAAATCCTTGTCTGAACCAATTTTGCGTTTCTAAAATATTTTTTCTGTTTCATCAATCTGTATTGGTGGGTCTTATATTTTGTCAGCTGTTTCAGTACCACGGTATTCAACAGCAGTTAATCTGTTTGGATCTTGTTTCTCAAATTATTGATGTCTTTCAAATTGTTATCCTCCAATGTCTTACGTATCTGAGCAGCCTGGAACCTAACAGTTTATTGTTATAACATGCGATATATACAGTGTAATTTACTTAGAGAGATTTGAATCTTACAGCTGAGTCTCAATGCTATCTTTATTGTCATCAATTGCAGTCATTGTAGCTTTACGTTCGTAGATGTTCATCTCAAGGATCCAAAAACCATTAGCAATTTTAAAATATCCCTTCTGTCATTCTTGTCATTGATGTAAGTGAATATGTCATTTTTGTATTCATCAGAAACATTGTAATACTCCAAAATAAATATATTATTTATGTTGCGTGCTATCTTGCTATCTTCAAGTTGTAAAGATAGTGAATTGGCGCGCAGACATCAAGTTCTGCTAAAGCATTAAGCAATATATATTTGATTTGGCATATCTTTTGTACAGTGTTAACAATGTTGTCAGGTAAATATCCATGTGCTATTATGTAGTTCATTGTGAACTAAGTGAAAATGGAACAATTTCGCTAATGTCCATGTTTAATGGCTGACTTATTGAAAGTTTAAAAGACATCTTTAAAAGCATGTTGCATGTAACTGTGATTACAGTTTTGAGTACTGTATGGTCAACAGAGTTTAAACTTGTTTGCTTCACATATTTGTTACTTATTAGCTGAAAAGTTAGAAAACGGGATAACAGACTTAAAGTTCCCCTAATGCATATCTTGTATTGGATCGAAGTCCAGCCTTCAACGTTATATGATATATGCATGGTTTGATTTTTTCTTGTATTTCGTATAGGCTTTGACGCTGTGTTATGATTCATGGTTCATTGTTAATGGTAGAGCCTGTCGTTCCCACCGAATACCTCACCTGCATTGATACAATTCGTTCAATTCCGACATCTTGTACAACAGCATGTTGAAAACTGTGTTGAAACAGCCCTTCTTTTGAGAAATGAACAAGATATCGAAGGCACAAACACAATTACATATCAAAAAAGGTCATGCTGTTTAACCTTGTTTCATATCTTTCACGCAGTGCTATTTGCGTAGTAGTTTTTTATTTACATAATGTGATTTCAGCAGCTCATGACTTTGTAGACTCTTTTTCTTTCTTTAAGCGATGGCCTTTGGGTTTTTTTCGGTGAACGTTTTCCAAGTTTCTTGCCAAGTTCAACTCTATGTGGATATTTTATCTTTTCAGGTTCTTTGTTAACCATTCTGTCTTTTTAACCCTTCATTTTGTTACATTGACATGTTGAGAGTTAATTAAATAAGTTTAAATTATCAATAGGTCCAAAAACAATACTTCATACTTACTTTAAACATAAATGAACACAACATAAAATATTGCTAAATGATTTGTGAATTAACTACACATTATATTTTTACGACACAGATGAGAACAAAGTTAGAACATAAAATAAACCAGAGATTTTAGCCAAACAAACGAAACAAAACAAAACATGAAAGATGGATCGCTAGATAAAAAGACAAAAAAAAGCAATTTTTTGGAAATGATAAACTGGCAGCCAGCCATTTATTCCAAAGTATTGGTTCAAACGCATTTGTTAACCCTGGATAAGAAGGTCTTCTGTTTTATACAAAGCAAATAACAGAAGAAACACAACCTCAATTGCGTAGAAACTCTGAAAATATCCGCTTGAACCTACTACTGTACAAATACAACCCATACTTAGCTGCTTGTAAAATGATATACCATTAAGAGACGCAAATGAGTCGTTTCATGAACATATTAAGAAGCAAAGGCTATAATTGATGATTATTACGAAAGTATTCCAAGCGAAGAATTGCAACCTGCAGTGGAAAATTAATGAATACACAAAAGGAACGGTAATCAGGAGTCATATCAATACTGTAGAAGTTGTAATTTTTTCTTGTAATTTTTTTACATTAATGTAGAAACGTGAAAAAACAGATTGAAGAGCTAAGAAGGGACATTAGCAAAGAAACTGACTCAAACATCAAGGCTGTTCTGCTAGAACTATTGGAAAGGTTGAAATTATAAAATTGCAAATCTCTGGACATCTGACACGGGTGTAGAGCAATTTTGGAGAACATATTGGTAAAATCAGCTCAAACATTATGGGAAAAAGGTTGCAAGGTAAAAGGCTAAACAGCTGCTTAGAGATATAGTGTAGCAATATGTAACAATAGCTGTATAAGCAAACAAAAATAAATTTGATTATGAGTGATTTTGTTTCTACTCAGACGCACCTACACCACCTATTCCTACGCCTTCCTCAGCTCCACCTTCACTTTTTCTACCTACTGCTCCTTCTCCAGGCTAATAATTTTGTTATGTCAGCTGTTATATTGTCTTTAACTGCTGTTACCGTTCGCACTCTAATGTTTATATGTGTTTTGTGTCACTTTAAATATGTACTGTCTGTGTACCGATCTGTTGAAATATGAAATGCTTTTATGTCATATCGGTAAAATAGTTCGTACAGAGCTAGTGTTTGGTGTATTTCTACCCAGACCACCGAAGTGAAATAAAATATATTGCATTTTATATCTTGAAGGTGTTCCGGAGAAAAGGCAGAGCCTATGTAACGTACAACATCCTCACAAAATGGTCATTCTATTCAACCAATTAGTCTTCTTTTTTCCTCTACACTTTCTTGTTCTATTGTCATAGCTTACCTTTCATTCTTTTGAACACATCTCTTTGCTACGTCGGTATTAATATTAGTGTTTAACCCCGCTGTGATCTCAATAACTGTGTCATATTCAGCAATATTCACTCAACTAACATACACTCTTTCTTGGGCATTTTACGAAAGGAGTCTATTGTCTTCAGCCTATCCAAATATGATTAATTGTAACTACTCATTCAGCTATTCGGCTATTAGTTTATGGACAATTGGTGACAAGATACTTTTCCATAAGCTGTTCTGCATAATGACCTTTTCGGAGATATAAATTTATCTAAGAGTGGCACGAGAAAATGATGACCAACCTATAAAAATTGAAGTGACTTTGAATCGCTTGGGCTCTTCGCTATGTATTTTTTTTCTTCTCAAAAGGTTAAAGTACCCAGCATCTCAAAGTCGACAACCCTTATCTTCATATATTTATTAATTTCTCTCTTTCAGCTAAAAATATTTTATTTGACGCAGAAATGAATGTAAAATTGGCCGACTTTGGAATATCGAAAGCAATTAATGAACTGACCATTGCAAAGACAACCGGTGGGAATATAAAGGGATCAGTATATTGGATGGCTCCTGAACGATTGAAAGAGAATACGTACGGTACACCTGCTGATATTTGGTGCGTATTTTGGGCATGCAATATAATCCTACTTAATAGACATTACTTGGGTGCAAATAAAGACAACGTGTTCAATGTAGAAAATGTATTGCTAACTAAGTTTAAAAGAAGTGTCAGTCTGTCAGACTCTGTTTGCGATGTGCATGAAACTGTCTTGCAGACACAGTCTATTTAGAATATGTACATTCTGGGCTTGTTAAAGAAGCTGTGTACATAACTTCTCCTTCTTCCCAGAACAAAGAAACTATAATTAAGTGTGTGATAATAATGCTTCCCATAGCTTCAAAAATGTTGATTTTTTTTCCAATTTCAGGCTTGCGAAGAATGCAACTGGTTCGAACACACTTTTCATTGATTTACACGCAATGCACGTTATATTTGTATCATACGGATAAAATGATCGTACACGAAATCTCTCCGTGGTACAGTTCACAGAGATTTATGCGATAATTTATTTATGTGCCTAAGTGTACACACCGTAGCCTCCTCATATATCATGTAATTTCAGTTTATATTTATAACCGCTTCAACATTATGCGAGAAACCAAGACAGTTTGTGTTGTCTTGGCCTGGCTACTGAGTGATGGAAAACCAGATTACTTTTAATATATATTTGAATGTATAAAAATGTGCTTCATAACTTGATAGATCGATAATCACGCAACAGTTTTGGAAGTGAACTTCAATGTATCTTTGTAATTATGTCTTGTACTTTCAATCTATTTTAATGCATGAAAAGCTTTTAAAAGGCCATTAAGTTAATTTTGACACATGTTTTAGTCTGACATTATATACATTAAGACTGTTCAAAATAGTCCAGTCTGGAATCATTTGTTTCTAAAATTAACATTTTTCATTTAGACTTCTCAAGCACTGCTCTGTTGTTTGAACCGAACTGCAGAGGTAGTAATCTTGCAAAAAGTACCTTATAATGCGCTACGTTATGATTCTTGCTCATCAAATGTAGAGTGACCTACCAGTTTAATATATATTCATTTTGGATGATCACTGCAAAATATAATCAGTTGCAATAGTGATGAGAGCTACAATCCAATGGTCATTTTTATAAACGTTCAGTTTCTTGTTTGGAAACAGTTTTTTATCTAATAAATTTATAAAAGTTCTTTGCACAATCCACCATTAAGCCACATTCGTTGTTAAACGCTGTCCTAAATGTTGACTATTGCCTACAAAGTTCTATATCAAAGTTGACGAGTACTTGTTTCAGTCCGTTCCTCGTGTTTTTACACATTTTTTTCTTATTAATTAGATTTGGACACTTCCAAATATTTTTGTTCAATTTTTAAATTCCCCGTTTACTGCAATTACCTGAAGCATGTGTTTTCTATGGATCTGCATAACATTTCTGATTGTTTCTTACGTGTCAATAACTAAAGACAGCTATTCTGTTTAACATTGTGATGCAACTGAGTTCTACTCAACAAGATTTGGTAATTTCTTTAGATATAAGGTGCCAAAATTTGATTTTGATTTTGTTTTTTAATTGTTTTTTATATGCCTTAACTTTGAGGTACATAAATAACGCACCAGTGGGGGAGTTAAGGTTTGAGTTTTACCATATTGTATTGTGACATTTGTATTAATATATTTTGTTATTGATTTTACTTATAAAACTACACCTGCACGTAGCTCTAGTGCCTTTACCGTCAGGGCCGTTTCTTGTTTCAAACTATTTATATTGTGTTAAAGTTGTTTTGTGGTTTTCCTTTTTTTTTGGGGAGGGGGTTGCTTTTTGACCTCCCTGAATAGCTCAACAAGTTATTATAAATCTTCGAATAAACGACACAACCTTTGCTCACCAACACAATTAGTGTAAGTTGTGTGGAGTAAATCTGCTAAATCTACATAAAAGTTTCCTTGGAAAACTTGGTTTTACCACATTTATATATTTTTCATCAATTTGTCTATATAAGTTTTGTATGATTATGTTATGAAAGTGTATGAATGTATTGATACACTGTATAAAGTAGCCCATATAAATTAAAACAATGTACACGTTCTAGCAATCGTTATAGTAATATCCTACTTTTGTAATAACAAGTTTCTTTCATGTGTTGATTTTGAAAAGAGTTATTTTGATGCATATCTGTTTACGAAAAAACCTGTCTTAATGGACGTTTCATATAAAGAACCCCTGTCCTTAAACGGCAACATTTTTGAGTAAATTTTAACAAACGTGGACTCGGACGCCAATTATTGGAACCAGCACAGCTAAAGACTCCCAAAAGCAATTTTTGGCCAATGTAGAAATTGCCGTTCATAACCTAGTCTACCTACCAAGCAGAATCGGACAATATGAGGACGTCTCCGCTACGCCCGTGCTAAAGTCGATTACGTGTGTGGCATAGGGTTGTACATGGGCCAACTTGACATGGAGTTTCGCACTGGTACCATCAAAAACTACTACAACACAATTATTGTCGCGTCGCAGAAGCAGTATCTGGCTTATAACGGCGATGTTAACTCCACCTTAGTCCCGCCTCCCATCCGTACGGGAGAAAATGGTCTGCTACAGCCTTTGAATAAGCCCCGCCTTGTCTCAACAGTCGTACCTACCACAATGGTGCAAGAAATGGCAGATACAGAGCACTATCAATCATACATCGCAGCAGCGCGACGAGAACCCAGCCACGGGCAACTTCTTTTTGCTGGCGTACTAAAGTGGCGACCGAACCAGGCAGGAATGACCGACTGGCAGTTTGGCGCGAAGGCCCACTCCTGCAACTGTGCGAATCCCGTCCTGAATTTAATCGGAGGCGGCCTGTTAACAGCCGCACGAGTCGTTTCATGACATGGATGATCAACTGGTTTAAAGTACGGGACGCACTCCCAATAATTTTGCTGCGTTCCTCTTCTTCGAGCTTTTCCGGCGGTTTTAGCTTAGCTGGTGCACAATCGCCGGCGACACAGGCGTAGAGGAGGCCTGCATCAGTCAGAATTACGACGCCCTAGAGAACATAAGTCGGTATTTCCTGATCTTTGCCTGCCGTCCACGCCGTCCCTCCTAGAACCGTGGGAACACATGTGTACGTTCCGCAGTCTCCTGTTTTGCTGTTTCAGCTGCGCTAAAATTGTGGCGTTTGGCCTTAGTGACTCGGGCCACTTCCTGTAATGATTCTTGCACGCTTGCCCGCTTGTCGCTCGGATCACTGCGTTCCCGTTCTTCGAGCTGTGCTGAATCCATCTTTGATGCTGCGCGGCGTTCTTTCATTAAGGCGGCCAGCTTTTTACAGAGGTCACCCGACCAGGACTTTTACCTTAGTATCTTGTGTCGGTTTCTGTGGCGGTTCCTTTATCGGTTTCCGTGGCGGTTCTATCATAAGTACTTGTGATAACACCTGTTCGGTTCTTTCCAAATTCCTGCACTTCTACCGAGACGGTGGGAACGGTTGGGACGAAAGGCTGCACGTTCTCGTAGGTAATCATCCCCGCACCAAGGGGAGGGGGGGGGGCAGTATCGCTCCGTACTTGAAATACATATAGGCACCGATGCTCGTCAAAGACGTTTGACTGATCGGGTCATTTTTGAGATCGTTTGCTAGTGGATTGGCTCCGTTTAAGGCATGGGTATTTGCGACCGCCTCATCGCTCATCGCCATGAGGGCGTCAAAAGTGGGATAGCGGCCAAGGTATTTTGTTGCTCCGCCGGAAGCAATCAACTCTGATAGGTGGTCACGCAGATGTGCTACGCTTTGCTTCCATTTGTATTTCGTTTCGTCTGCCGTGACTCCGTGATGTTAGTGGCCGTTCGCTCCGCCCTTGTTCACGCACCTGCTCTTGGGCTGCAATCATGCAGTTCCAATCAGTCTGCACATTTATTTATCAGCACTTCGACATTCATGTTTGGCGTCTCGCCTACTTGTGTTGCTTTAACAGCAGCAAATGCCAGAGATTTTGAAAGGTTTGGGATGATATGGCTGGTTTCGCGCATAGCTCTAAGCAGACACAGGAATAAACCAGCCCAACAGTGCGAGAAATCCTTGGTCTCAACGCAGCACTTCCGAGGATGCCTATCGAGCTTTCAAATCATCTCTCGATGCTTTCATAGCTCGATCACCATATTGCCGTTGAAATTAAAACCCAGATAGAAAACGACACAAACCTATCCAATGAGGAAAGAGAAGGGATTAGCCAGGAGATACAAGATTACATTTTAAAAAAACAGAAGACGAACGCGGGCTGCTGTGAGAGGCTGCAAGCACTAACCGAGAAATCCGTCGCACCCAAATTAACCGGATATTGGAAACTATCAGCATAATCCTCAATGAGGATACAACCCTCGCCAAGCGGCTGAGAACACTCTTCCGCGAACAGGGCATCACTATAGTCTCGATTCTCACCGCGCTGAGGTTCGTCATAAGCACGATTGTGCTTGCCGTAACCGGCGGCGGAGGCCCGCCGCCAGGGTTAGCGTCAGGCCCAGCACTTAACCCAGAAACCGGTGGCGCAAGATAATCGACAAAAAGCACCTACAGAAGTTGGCCGGGATGCTGAACACGCTAGCAGAAAAAGCGCCGGCGACGCTACCCGGAATCATAAGAGATATAATCAAACCCGCTGGCAATGCCATCGGATAGCTGGCTGGAAATCTCGTGGTACTTATCATCGATATAGTGATTGCGCTATTTACCGTTCCACATGATCACTTCGCCAAGCGCTGCGAACGCTAGTAGTTATTCCGTGCTGTTCAAGCGCGCTCAGCGGAGAAACAGGATGGCTTAAAGCCCCACTGCGATGCTGACCACGACTAGAGCTGCTTTATTGGCTTTGTGGTCTTCGGCTTCATTTCATGCCTGTATTTTTCATATGGTGGCGGTCGAAGCCCACTTCTTCATGTTTTGTCTTCTGGGGTTGTTACGATGTGTCTTCGCAAGCATATGCTCACTGCTCTTGTCCTGGTATCCTGGACGCGTTGACGTTAAAGTTTATCCCAACCTCCATGTCGTCGGTCGCCTCCTGAATGTTGTTGTTATACCCAGCATATGCACCAACTTTAAGCTCCATTCCAGATGGAATCATGTAAAGGCTGCCACCGAGTACATAATTTAGTTAAGTTCTTGTTGTGGTTATTGCGTTCTGGTAATTAGATATCGACTTTGGGACGTCGTCAGCGCCGGAGATTTCTGCGTTTATGAGCGTGATAAACTGGTTTCGCACCTCTGATGATTGAGGTAAGTGTATGGGACTGCGCGCCAAGGATTGCCCAAACATACGACCGGACGCTATCGTTGAGACCCTAACCACGCCATGTTTAATGAAACCTTGCGACTTGTCCAACATCAAGTACACAGACCCATTTTAGTCGCTCCATCCTCATCCTGTGCAAAGTATGCGACCTGCTTATTTCAACCTGTGTGATCCCCAAACATATAATATTCGTCGTCATATATAGTGGGATCTAGCACGTTGGCGGGGAGGCCTTCCAATATACCCGGACCAACTCGATAGGCTGGTCCTCCGGGGAAGTAAATGATATGCATCACTGCCAGGCCATTTTTTGTGCCATGTTTTATCTTCCAATTCAAAAAGTTATTACAGATGGTCTCGTATTCTTTCTTGACAATGCTTCCATGAGCTCTCGATATGTATTTTAGATGAAACAAAAACTACCAGTACCTATGCTGAGGTGCACTATCGCCCTTGAAATTAAACACTAGTAGGCATTCCGCCGACACACTAAAAGTTTTCGTGGTCCTGGCTTCTATGGTGGTGGCGCTGCAAGTATATCAGGACCATCTCTTCCATTTAGCATCGAAACGCCGGCGTACATAACAAAGGCCGACCTCGCCAAGTATGTGACATGTGATGAGCTGGCCGCACCTGCGTCCAAGCGGCTCGCAAATTTAATACCTCCACCTTCTGTAACGGCCAACAAAATCACGTCAATTGGTGGGGTTACTGTAATAAATGCATCCGGTTTGTATCTCTGGGATTCAACACAAGACTTTCAAAATGTTGGTGGTTTTAGACTCAGCAACAACAACAATACTATCACCGTCCCGGGCGCCAGTTTTTTCTTCATTAACCTCCACGGGAGTAGGGATAAAGGATCATGGGCATCGACTGGAATCAATGTAAATGGGGTCCTATTGGCACATAATGTTAGTTCTGCCGTTCCGGCTAACGCCTCACACGAATAGCCTTACAACTAGCTTCGCGTCTAAGATTGTCGCCGGCGACACCATTACGTGTGAGGATCTCGACATCAACGCACAGCCGACAGGATTTTCAACAACTCTGACAGTCTTTGGCTTGCTCTTCGCTACGAATGTATGAAGTAATTAGACCTCACATAGCTTAAAGCAATAGCATTAGCCAAACCTTGGCAAGCCATGGGAGAGCAACCAAACATAGACCAGGAATATGAATCATTGGTGCCGCCTGACGATCCCGCGTTAGCGGACAATGATTAAGTATAGGAGTAGCTCGCAAAACAAGCGCCAGTCATCGACAAGGAATACAAAGCCCTGGTGGAAGAATATCTGCACAAACATGAGTCGACACGCCCCGGTTCACATTAGGATGGAACGAGGATGCAAAGCAGATAGACATTGAGCACTGAGACCACCTAGAGCTCCCTAAACAAACCAGCGGCCAGCTAGGTGTAATTTGCCTTTCTCTGCAGCAGAAACAAAGCCCAAAATTACTGAGCGCAAGGGAATGCGGGGGACCGATTGTTACTTCAATGATAATGTAGTATTTGGCGAGACACCTTTGACAAAAACCTCGTCGGCAATAATCTTTCCTTCGGGGTATGTATCGACCTCTATTACTCTGCTCACTAGACAAAAGAAGAGCGTGATATTCGAAAAAGTTACGTTTTGTCGCATTACGGTGATCTGTAGAAAAAGACACAATCACAAACCCTGCGAATAGACGGCAAGCTGGGTGTTACTCTTGGCGTTCGTGCTGGCGGGCGTGTTGGTGATGACAGTCCCATTTCTGCATCTCAAGATATTATGGAAAATGACATTTTCATTCATTAATCGCCGTCTAGCCAGTACACCACAGCGATCAGTTCAAGGTGCGTGTCCGCAAGACACTAAATCCGGCTCACCCACCCCCACCCAGAATTAAACTTTCATATCACTCTCCTCATAGACGAAGTGTAATGTTGCTCTACCCAAAACTTACGGGTCCACATGATTTTCGCCTGAAAAGATGCTGCGAACTTGAAACCAAACTGAGTGCCAAAATTGAGGAACGGCGACGTCTCTACAACAAATATCAGCGCGTGGTTAACATGCTTGACAATATCAACGTTACGCTTCGTAGCGTGGCTACTGCATCTGGAGTTGCATGAGTTGGTATATTACTCACCTTTGTCGCCGCCCTGATCACTGCTGCTCTTGAAACTGTGTCTTTAAGCTTCGGCTTGACTACACTTGTTGGCAAACTCATTTCCATGGGTCTGAAAATAAAAGTTAAAAGAACATCGAAATCCGCTTTCCTGCAGGATATGAACTAAACACTATCGCGGATCACTTATCTAGGATGCTTAAAGACAATGCAATATCAGAGGATGAGTTGAAACCAATGTTCGACTAATACGAAAAGTACACATCATACAAAGAGCAGATTCGATTAAACGCACAAAAGGAGCATGATTCAGTCGTAATCAATGTGGTTGCAAAAACGAACTGACAGCCCACGCCATAGCCGTAGAAAGGGTAACAATCATGAAAACAGTCGCTGGAAATGTAGCATAAATGTGAGCTGTGTAGTGTCCGTGAGAACGACAGAAACTGTGGAAACGATTAAAACAGCGGAGACGACAGAACAGCTAAAACAACCCCTTTCTTGCTACCAACGCACTAGTACGGAGGAGAGAAGCATGAGACCTATCCAAAGCTCACCACCACCACCACCAAATGATGCTTTGTGTCCACATAACGTGCCGCGCCGCAGCAAAAGAAAAATCCGCTGATTATGTTTGTTTACATTTCTTGATAACATAATCACTCTGGGGTAATCACTGCATCTTCCTCAGCTTGACTTTAAGCGCTTGCGCAAGCGCCTCATGAAGAACAACGGTCGCCTCACGTGCGACCACCATCTTTCAGTACGGTTTTATCTGCAGCTTCAGGTCGTGAATGACCAGTTTTAGCAGCAGCATCTTTGTTTTTTGCCCCAGTCACTGCCAAATATCCTGCTTCTATAATATGCGCTGCTGATGTTATTGTTGCCAACGGAATAAACACGTCAATAATAAAGCAACCCGTACATATTTTACATCAATAGTGTTAAATTTGGTGCGCTTCTAAATAGTAACGACGGTAAAGGTGTTTATATGTTTATGTGTAATACATTTCAATACCCCTCATTACACCTCTAGCCTGTAGTCCTTTTTATCTATTAATTAGGGCTACCTGTTAGGCAGTATCAATTCAATTCTAAGTATGAAAGTTGATTGCGTTGGGTCTCGAGTGGAAACTGATTACATACACACATACATACAAACAGTTACCAGCGCTTCATCCTCTGGGGGTAACTGTTATCGTAGTCTGAATTACCTTGGAAAATTCTAGGTTTCGTTTCGCCCTAGAAATTCCAATTGAGGTTCAATTCAGACACGCGATCGTGCGTATAGCTTAAATTGCTTTAGAGAGTTATAGGTTCATTGCGACCTATAAACTATATTGGGTTGAATTCAAACATGTATGTAATCAATGAAGGCAACACCTCGCACAATTTGGCCGTAATGACACGAAATTAATTCTATCCGGTACGGTCTAAGTGCATTAAACCAGAAGTGGACTCCACTAGAATTAGTATATAAGGGCTAGCAGATGACCTTTTACATCCCTCTAGATTCAACTTTTTCACCGCGACCGCAGCAAACAATAGCGGTATGATTCTGCTTCTGGCTGTCTCTACCTCTATATCTACGCTGTAGGGCCCATAGACCGGTTTTTCAAATTCCACATAATATCCTCCTTCTGCCATCGTGCACGTGCGCTCTGTATTGAAGATATGACACCGGCAATTCAACGTTCTAGCTTGTGCTGCAAACATGATGACCTCGGTACTTGGACTGAATCATAATCCCTATCGCCGCCAAATGCAACTTCTCAGGGTGAAAGGCATTCTCAAGTCGGTTGTCATCGACAATAATCCAAGTACGATTGGCTCAAGCCAGTTGTTCCTGGTGCGATTTCTCAAACTGGGCGGGCAGGATCTCATCGTTCCTGGGACTACCCGTCTGGACTTCACAATTACATTAAAATCAACCAATGCCAACCGAACCGTCATCAGAAACTTGCGGGGTTTAGATTTGGCGACGAAAAAGGCAGCAGACAGTGCCATCACTGAACCCTAGGGGAACAGGTTATATGTGCATTTAGACTTCGAACTCCTTGAGTCACACATGCCCGTCTATCAGGTAGGAACTTCGGTACGATACCATCTTCAACGAGAGGGAGATCCAAACGTCAGCTACGCCATTGATAACATTTCACTCGAATACGACATGGTGACGAATGTCGACCTCGCACGCAAGATATGAGATCCATATCAGGGCAAACTGGTCATCCTGTACGACTGAGTGCTCCACCATAGGATTTTCATATATAAGCTAAGCCTATGTTGTCTTTTAAGACGACATTGAAGAGATTGTGCAACACAGTGCACACACACACCGCACATCTTGCATTAGCTCCCTTCCCACACCCAGTACAAATTGATGAAGTACACATGCAGGCGGCATTATGAGCTGGGGTGCGCCCTAAAACCATATCTACACTCGCACTCCTTACTATATATATATATATATATATATATATATATATATATATATATATATATATATATATATATATATATATATTATATACCATAAATTAATAACGGCGCAAATACAGTTTCCAACGTTTCGAGCTAAGCAAGCTTACGACTTACATCCACAAAACAAACACTAAGCACAAAGTCAATAGAATTTTTTAACTCTTACATGTGTGAATGACAGGGGATAATCTATAAACAAGAGATGCAAAATAGAAGAAAGAAAAAAGAAAACATTGATAAACGGTCTTAAAATTACATGTCTGTTTTGTACTGCCGTCATCCCGACAAAGTTCCACGACAAAAATCAAAGAAGGAATTATCACACCCATTGCACAGAAAACCAAAATGTTCTGACCTAATACCAGACTGGAAACAAAGGAGGGATATCTTGTGCGAAGTTGTTTTTTTTTTTTTTGGCAAAGTTTGAAATAAATACATATAGCATCAACAATAAAAACCAAAGGTAATCATATCAACAATATAATTTTATAGTTTTTGAAAAGAATGCTCTGAGACCTTTCTTTGCCTGAATACACCATCACATATAACATTACTTACACGCAAAATGAAATAGTTTGAAGAACATATTCAAATGAATAGTTTAGTGTCGGGCTTATTAAAGCCGAACAGTGAATCGTTATGATCAGTTGCATGTATTTTATCGCACATTACTTATGAGAATCATTTTATCTTTGACAGGAGTGTTGGGTGCACAGTAGTGGAAATGTTGACAAATATAAACCCGTGGTATAATCTTGAGGATGTAGCCGCTATATTTAAAATCGGAGATAACGATCCAGAAACAACTCCTTTAGACCATCTCTATAGTGAAAATTTTTCACAACATGAAAGACTTCCATCTGCTTTGGAAACTTTTCTGCAAGAAATCTTTAAAAGAAAACCAACTGATAGACCGTCTGCCGACGTCTTGATTAAGAATTGTTACCTCACGGAAAGTTAATGATAAAGTTAACAATGCCAAATAAGCATTGCCAACCCATCTCTTCTTGCTAATGGCAGCTAAAATGTATCACATATCAAGTTGTAATATAGTGCTGAACAATGATGTACCTAGCTAAATTAAAATCCTTTGAATTACTATATAAGATCTGGATTAGTATCTGAATTCCGACGATAGTGATCATGGAATCTTCTGTACATTTCTTTGACTTTAACATATTATATCATATGTCTATGAACATTTACGGTTTATTGAGAAATGTTATCCCAATGTAAAGGATAGTGCGCAGTTATTTACTTAATTAATACGTAGTAGGTCTGTTTTATTAAGTCAAGCACAACTCTTTGTGGTTTTCTGAACGAAAGAACATCATATTTGGTGCGGTGAAACACTCGGCCTCTTCTGTTGTACTAATAACAATTTTAAAGGAACAAAGCAGTAATCAATATATTAATATTGAAACGTGTGCACAAAAACCTTCTTGCAAAGCCTTCAAAGCATTTTTACTAACAATACAGCCAATAGGGCAAATTTAGGTCCTAAACTCGAAAATTGCTTTAATGAAAAGGATTTTGCTTTCACCTCATCTGAATAAGGAATTAACTCAAAATGCCCAGATATAAAAATCAAACCTATTAGTATATGTCTTTGACCACCATTCGCAGAAGGCAATAAGCAGAACCATGCTCCATAAACTTTTATCCCTAGAGTCCCTCGTTCCGGAAGTAAATTTGTCTTATCGTAATATAAATGATAGCAATGGCGACAAACCAAATGAAAAGGTTATAATATACGTGCATTGCATGCATGTCTTTAACTTTGTTACGCGTATGTTTTGATAGTACAGTTGTGATCTTTAGAGTGTATGTCTGTTACCTGTATGTATGTATGCATGTATATATGTAATGTATGTCTACATATATGTGTTCACTACATACATGTATTAATGTTTGTGGGTAGCTATTATTTTTCGGATTCTTTTGGCATTCATATGCAACAGTTATGTTAAACACCTTTTTATGAATGATGTAAATTCATTTTTATTATTCTGGTACCAATTTTCGTGAATTTTATGGTTGCAGCAATAAACAAATTTAAAGACCCAACGAACAGGGATCTGTATTTGAAGACAATAGATCCCCCTTTCCCTTTCCCCCATCAAAATTATGTCCACGAATTTAAGTATTAAGAAAACTTCCTGTTCTTACAAAACCATGAAAATGTATACCCTCGAAGATAAATAAATTCACTGCAATATGCGTGGTTTGATTATGAAGTTGTAACACATATGCTGTTTTCTTTTGTTTTGTTTTGTTTCTGTTGCTGTTGTTTGTTCGTTTGTGTTTTTATTTGAGAGATATAATGGCTCATATTACCGACCTCGACCTGTTTTTTGCGACAAGCAAATGACAGTATTTAAATATAATACATGTCCATCAAATGTTTGACTTTGTTTGATGATGGCACCAAGACAGTTTGGGTTGACTGAAGAAACTGGATCAAATACCTTGCTTTGTGATACATCAGTATATGCGGTGAGTCTCGAACTCTCTATTTCTTGCTCCTGAGTCCTGAGCACTGATCACTATGCCACAATGCGTACAATGCATGTGAGTTAACATAAATTTTATTATGTCTAAAAATGTAAATAATCGCTTAATATTTTGACTTTTTAGTAAGTACATGTAGTTAATCAAAACTACCAGTCTTAGAAGTCTGGTAGTTTTTCAATCTCAAATATCTTTAAAACTTGTACTTACATTCCATCAAAGTCTGTATTTGTCTGTGCCATTTCAAATGCGAATCGATATTTTTCTATCTGGTTGTTACTTCTGCATCCAAAATGGTGCAAATATAATATCAGTAGTGCATCAGACCTAGATCTAGACAAAATGAATCCTGCAAATGACTGTATCACCACCACTGCCACCACTCCCCACTATTTATTATTATTGTTGTTGTTGTTGTTGCTGTTATTATTATTATTATTATTATTATTATTATTATTATTATTATTATTATTATTACCCCTGGATCCCAGCCATGTGTAGTTCCGTCTTTATTTGTAAACTCGATAGATATTGTGATTGTTTTTCTTTGATCATGGGAGATTGATGCTGGGAAAATATCTCTCAATTCAAATCTTACCCAATCAGTAAGTAACAGTCATCATACAATGTCATTCTCACAAGACTCGCTAATAATATAGACGCGAGCCTCAGTAGCTCACCTGGTAGAGCGGCAGACTCGTAATTCAAGGGTCGCAGGTTCGGTCAGCCTAAGTTTGGAACCCGCTCAGGCCGGCCGACCATTATAGCAACTAATGTGTTAAAATCGCCGTTAAAAGCAACGCAACGGAAAAGAAAAGAAAAACCAACTATAGCCTATAACACTATAATCAAGGGAACATTTCAAGGTTGATTATTGTCCACTTTAATGTAACACCTTCACGACCATTTGATGAAATTATGGGGAACCTTGGGCCGAAGAGGAAGAACCCGGTAATGTGTTTTAAACTAGAACGTATTGAACTGTTATCTCATAATATTGTGCTTTATTATTATGTTCTATCGTTCCTTACTCCAGAGTTGAAATGAACAATGGCTGTTCAATATGTTCTGCTAAAACCAAAAGGCTATTATATTTCGGAAACGATGAACATAGTTAAGATGTTCAAATCAAAATATGATAATCGTATGTAGGAATGATGTTGTCGATAAACAAATTATATTGTATTGCTATGTAGGAATAGGAAAATCTAGCATTTACAAGTTGCACATGTTTCACAAAAATATATAAGGCATCGTACCTTTTATATACTAAAATTAAAATGTTCATCAATCATCCTGAATGGGAATGATGTTGTTTCACTGTAAAATCTATCTCATAAATATAGTGGTCATGGCGGTTTTAGCTGCTTTGTCACGTGCAGTTTTGTGATGTCAGCCATATTCAAATATCAGAATTGCACGTGCTATTGAAGTACCGGATTTTAAGTACTTTGAAAACTCTTGTTATTAAGTACTTGGTATATAATTTATGTGTACACATATAAATTTAATATTATAAGAATGTCAATCATACATTGTTAGCTGTGTGCAGTATTTATTATAAGGAAATGTATGTCTTTCTAGTGGTAGATACTAATATACTGTTACTGTTTAAACATTCATTGATTATGTACTCAACAAAAAAAGAAACTTATCACTTAACAATATGTCCATGTCAATTAGTAATTGGTCTTGGTATTTTTGAAACCAGTCAGTCGTATCATGCGTAAATAACCATAATGCAAAAAGGAGAGTATTCACACGCAAAATGCGCATGATCACTATACGGGGCATACGAACAGGCACGGAAATAGAAAAACGTCTGAGACTTAGTTTGAGCTTAAGTTTGTTTATCAGTCAAAAATGATGCTGCAAATGTAAAACTTCTTGTGATTGGTTGAACTCAAATCTCAAGCTCAAACTCAAGAGTTTGATGATCTTCAGACCAGATGTTACCTCATTCTCACTCTCACAGTCTAAGCGACAAGAACAACACTTGTTTTACTCTAAAATGTTGTATATTTCCCATTGATTGTGGTAGTAATATAAAAGATCTTTTTAAGCCTCGTCAAGATGCACGTGCTGCATGTGAAAACGCTCATTCACCTACTCGAATAATTCTGTTTGAGACTGATCGGTTGAATGCCAGTGCTGAGGCCATGCTAAAATTATGGATCACGGAGTCAGCTCGCAGACACAAAGTAAAAATATATGTTTCATAAGCTAATATATAAAATATGAGTTTGTATATTAAGTGACACATTTCTTATCTTGCGGAGCATACTATTTATACTTACAGTGAAACGTCCAGATACATGTACTGTAAATGTGTGGTACTAATGATCGCAAATTGTATATTATCGTACAGCTTGGAACAGTAACATATTTGATTGATGAAGTTATTCTGTATTGAGGCAATATATCTTTTATGCCACATCTAACAAAGAGCATGTGCATTTTTTCTCATGAGACTATATTTTTGGAGGAGCAATCTGTATGCTATTTATTGGTTTTCTGGTTACTGGAGACGACGTAGTAAACTGTTTGTAGAATTTTTTTCCCCTAGTACTTTTGTGTTTTGCAGCGTTATTATTTTTATGGCAATAACATATCCTTAAATTAATTTGTGTCTTTTGTCTCCAACAATGCTGTCTGAATATAAAACTATAGGGTTGCGATACCCTAATGCTATCAAGGGAGATAACAATGAAATCTAGTCATGATTTGTGCTACTTTGTCTTGAGAAAACAAAACAAAACAAAACGCAACCGACACAAATATTTTTTTTGGAAATCATATATTAGAACGTAAAATACACAACTAAAACGAACCCAGTTCTGAAAATTATTCATTATGGAATTTTACAAAATCTTATAACACGTAGGACTCTGCAATACAGTTTTGGTAAAGTAGTGCACTTACTCATCAGAATACATGTACCCAATTTCAGTACATGTCCATCCACCTAAATAAAAATTTCTGCTTTTTTCCTAGGTTTATATTAAATGACGGAATCCTCGGGACTCTTCGGTTTTCTCAATGAGGTTTCTGGAGCTTTAATCCTAAGACCATCATGTGGAAAATTTAGCGAGAGATGTTTTGAATGCTGAGTCCATGGGACTCTCAAGATTTTTTAAGCGGAGGGGGGGTTAAAGGCCTGACGCTTGAGTGAAGGATGCAGATGTTTTGCTTTAGAAAAATCCTAGTTTAAATTGCTATAAAAGGTCTGTGAATTCAGACAAAACTTTAACAAGTTCCGTGTGACTCTACCTTTAGCAGCATTCATGGATACAAACACAGCTGAGATTTTGACTAAATAGGACATTGTGTGCATGAGCTTACCATTTCTTCTTACCATCAGCTTCATACTTGTATCTCAAATGCCAACTATATGCATAATACTTTGATGAAACTAACGATAATAACTTTACATAACTCACTAACAAGATACCAACAGTACCAACATCATAACTTTTATCCCTATACTAAAATATTTCTGATGTACAATGGAAACTTTGGAAATATTCATTAAAGTTTCACGATTTGGTATTTACTTTCAGTGTGTATATTTTAGCATTAGTCTAATTATTTCTCTTATTTTAGTTATGTTTAGTGTTTTACATAAAGGCCTGTGCTCAAATTTATTTAAAGTTCAAAGGTCAACACATATACAAATTTACGATTGTGAAACAGCATAAACACTTTGCATGCACTGACCTTTGAGGGCACTATAGAATACGCAAAATTACTGGATTTGAAAATGATATTAAGTGTTGAACACATATGATGTTTAGTCTTGCATATTTAATTGAAAATACACATGAAAATGCCTGGTAACACATTGGAAGAACTGATAAGAATACAATGCAAGGGCGTTGTATTTGACTCATGATAAAACCATGTCTGATGATAAGAGCACCCTGCGTTTACAAATTTGTGGCAGGTATTTACTAAAGATATCTTAGCCTGATACAAGCCCACTCCCAACCTTTTGAAAATTTTATTAGACTGGTTCCCTGTACTAATCAATTGTGAAATTCTGTATTCATTTATATCTAAATGGAATCTGAGAGAAACAGAAATCTGAAATCACAATATTTTGAGAGCATGATTTGTGTGCGGCAAAATTTATCCTCTTTTCTATATAATCTCAAGAATTATCTGTATGTAAGTAATTATTTCGTCGTGCGTATTTAATTGAAAAGGCACAGTAAAAAAGTCTTGAAATATTTTCGATTCATTTAAATAAGGCAATGCAAGGGTAAACGCTCATTGGAGGAAACACTTATGACCAGAAGAATTGTTTATTTATCAAATAGGGAACCGTGCATGAGCAAAAAAGTTCAACAATACAATTTGTACTGTACAAAAGTACCAAATATGACGCGAGTGAAATATCTGCATGCAAATCAAAAAAAAAATCTGGTTCGAAAATAAAGCCCAAGCGCCCCGACACCCCACCCCGAAAAATAAATGGCACGGCCCTAATGAAATTAATCCAAATGAAAGAGTGTTCTCTTCTTTCACGCTTATAATTTGATGCAAATACATTTTGAGGTATGTGCTAAGAATGAACCAAGAGGAAGTTTTTTCGAATGCCATGTCTCACTTGTTTTTCCGGTACAGTACATAATCCAAAACTTGGCATAGCCAGTTTAGCAAGATACGTAAGTTATTGCAACCACAATTTATTTTTCATGGATGCAAACATAAGTGATTAAGATGAACGCACACATCAGTGTTCAAGATCATACATACAACAGTGTCTTATACTAAGTAATCGGAGCTACATGTAAATGAAAGAATGATAGTATTCAAATGAGCTTGAAAAGTACACGTATGTAGCTTATGTTTATATGTAACTTCTGCCTCATCTTCGTAGGACAGTGCTCATCGATCCACTTTGTTCCACCTCTACGTCAGTGTGGAATAAAATGGAATGATCGCCCTTGTCTTAAGAAGATGCTTCTGCCTGTTGTGATTTTGTTTTAAGACTACTGTATTGAACGATTATGTAAATCGCAACCCCAGCCCACCCCTAAGCTATGCATGCACAAAAAGTGGAAATATCGTTGCAAAATAGATTATTGTCGTGTATTATGATTTTTGTTATGTATGTTTTAATTTTTTTATTTTAAATTTCTTTTTATTTTATTATTTTTTAAATTTTATTTGGTTATTTTGTTTTGATTTGGTTTTTCGTGAGTGCCGTAAAATTACAATAAAATTTCTATTGATTGTAAGTGTGAACGACAGTCAAATATTGTCTAGCACACTGTTCTCTTTCT
This sequence comes from Margaritifera margaritifera, assembly GCA_029931535.1. Taxonomy (NCBI): domain Eukaryota; kingdom Metazoa; phylum Mollusca; class Bivalvia; order Unionida; family Margaritiferidae; genus Margaritifera; species Margaritifera margaritifera. The sequence goes on from JAQPZY010001205.1 coordinate 1,411,630, forward strand.
CTGACAACTGTGTCACACTTCCAGTGCTCGTGGAACTACAGATAAATATCATCTTCCATCTTTGTGAAAGTACAAAATCTCCATAGTTTTCCCATGATGCTACGCGTTGATGTGAAGCTACCAAGTAATCACTGCATTTCAAGGGGAAGTTTGCAGATTTGATATTATGGGAATATCGTCACTGACTAACCTTTCGGTAGATACAGATTTGACTAGTTACCGGCCTGTGCTATTGATTTGTCAACTTAGTTAGGCCTGGTACAATCGAAACTGTTCGATTTTGCCGGGTACACCATTCGTATATTAAGGCAAATCTTTATTGTATGAAGTTGAGAAAAACAGTCCAACATGGAAATACTCTTTTAATTAAAGTAAACAAAATAATCTAATAGACAGAACTTCAGCTAACAACATTTTAAGCACTGATCTTTAATAGAACTCGTCCGAGTTTTCCCGGATTAATCATAAGCAACATTGAAAAAATAAAATACATCAGCTCTCTATTTGAAGTCAAAATTATCGACAATAACTCTTCAAAAATAGACTCCAATTCCTTAAAATACTAAATTTATAAATGGGAGTCCCCGCCCTCCACAACTTCTTATCTGCCAACATAGTAATTCGTCATATTCAACTTGATATTTCTTCATCATAATCGTATAAAGCTAAAAGTTAAATGAATACAAAAAGTTTCCAGTTCAAATGTCAGTACCCACACGAAGGGGACGACTTACTGTGCAACATTTTTTCTCTTTCTTTCTCTCTCTCTCTCTCTCTCTCTCTCTCTCTCTCTCTCTCTCTCTCTCTCTCTTTCTTTCTTTCTTTCTCTCTCTCTCTCTCTCTCTCTCTCTCTCTCTCTCTCTCTCTCTCTCTCTCTCTCTCTCACACACACATACACACTCATACATTTTTCCCCTATATCATGTAAAATCTTTTGTTTTCAAAGTTTACGCGGATTTGTGATGATTTGATCATTTGTTCTATGCTTGGGGGGAAAATGGAATTAGCAGTAGGAACTACTCGGAAAACACTTCATAATCTTCATAATTCTTCCCGGTTTGACACAGTACAATCAGTAGACCCCTATTTCTGTGTCTTTCTTCATTACAATACCTCCTTTTTCTGTTTTCTTTTTTCACAAGCTGCTCATTTTACAATGACATCATACATAACAGCAAACCAAGCCTTAAATAGGGAAAATGAACTTTCCAGAGTAGACAATAATAGGTTCTTAAATTGCAATATATTCATTACAAAATCTATTAAATAGACGATAATCGCCTAGTTTTAGCTTACCTGATCAAGTGAGCTTATGGTGTGATCGTGCGTCCGTCGTGCCTCGTAAATAGTGCATCATGCGCCCGTCCGTCAACAGCTGCTTTTTACCACTCGGAGTCCATATTTCTGATTCGATTTCAAGCAAACTTGGAATATGGGCTTATGTCACAAAAATCTCAGACGAGTTCCATAATTAGCAAGATCTATGCATAATAATGAGGTGATCTTGCATATGATTGGTTATCCTTTTTACCACTCTGCATTCGAAACGTCGTGGTCAATCCCGTGGATCATAATTCGAATGGATGCCGATAGCTGTCATTAGCTCTCGTTCGGACCCCCTCGGTTTCTATGAAATAAGGACTGACCGAGAAGTTGGGAATGGATGAAACTAATTTTTCATTCGCAACTTCTCGCTCAAACCTAAGGTCAATCCAACTGGATAAATAACGCAGGTGGTCTGAATAGATTGCTGTTTCTTATTTGCAAAGATATTTCCGGCGAACAAAATTTATGAGTTTTCTGTAAATTATTCCTCTAACATACATCCGAGACATATTTTGTCTCCCAGGGGTGGTCTCAATGACCACACTGGAGGCCATATTTCTGATTTGATTCTGATAAAACTTGGAGTCCATGCTTATATAATTTATTCCTCAAACAAGATAGACAATGAGTGAGATCCAAGCATACTAATGAGGTGATCTGATTGGCTGAGCTACTTTTGCCTCTGGAAGCCACATTGCTGATCTGATTTTGATCAAACTTGAACTATGGGCCTATATAGCCAAGATATTGCATAGTTTCCATGATGAGCGAGATCCACGCATGATAATGAGGTGACCTTGCATTCGATTGACTAACCTTGTTACCACTCTGGGGATCAAACTTGGATTATATGCTTCTATCATCAAAATCGTGTACAAGTTTAATAATGAGCAAGATGCGCGCATATTAATGAATTAATCTTGCATCTGATTAGCTGAACTTGTTGCACTCTGGAATCCATATTTCTGATTCCATTTTGATGAAACTTGAAATATGGGTTTGTATCATTAGGATTTTGGATGGATTTGAAAATGAGCGAAATCCACGCATATCAATGACATTATCTTGAATCTGATTTTTGCTGAACTTGTTACCACTCTGGAACTTATATTTGTAATCTGAATTTGATCAAACTTTGAATGTATGTTTATATCATCAATATCTTGTACTGTCAATAATGAGCGAGATCCATGTTCATTTATGAGATCGGAGCCGCTGTAGGTCAATAGGTAGAGTGTCAGACTCGTAATCCAAGGGTTGCGGATTCGATACTCGCCCAGACCAGTCCTGGTCGGCTACCTTGGTATGTCCTTGGAAAGGGCACATATCTCCCATTTCTTCCTTATGCTATAGCCAATAATATGTTAAAACCTACAAATACATGTGTGCGGTAAGCTGGATCCACGCATATTAATGAGGTGATCTTGAATCTGACTGACTGCTATTGAAGCCATATTTGTATCTGTTGGGTTTATTATCATCAATGTCTGGATGACTTCTATTAAGAGTAAGATATTGTGCGTATTAATTATGTCTTTATCTTTTTGAAAGAATATCTATCACAATATAGTAAAGTAAGTAAATCAACATGATAGAATGTGTAGGAAATAGGTTGTTTTCGTTTTAATATATGACATAAGATTGCTTAGTGAAATGGTCAACTATTAACCTATGCAAGCCAGGTGAGAGACATCAAGCCCACTTGGTCCTGTCATTCCAATTTACCTCTTAAATTCAGGAATTGAAAACTACCATACAGAGCTACCGGTCTTAGAGAGACGCATAACTAGTTGTGTGAGGGAACTGGGGGACATATTATATTGATATAGGCACCCATATACTTACATTGCTGAGGCTCTTGGGGGACAAATTAGAATAGATAAGACTCGGTGTATAGGGACAAAAAGGTTTATTGTGACAAAAGAGTTTATAGGGACAAACGGGAATGGTAATGTTAAAAGGGTGAAGGGAAAATGAGTCGACAGTTTATAGGGATAAGGAATCTATCTACAATTCAAAAAACACACCACGTATACAATCCAGCACACCACCTATACCATCCAAGAACAAAAAGTGTAGGAGTTGTTTATACACACACGCTGTACTTACATACACACTATCACACTCAAGAAGAGGGGCAGAATGTAAAAGAAGGGGAAGAAATGGGTACACACTCTGACACAAACATATACTATCATACAAAACGGGTAAAGGGGATTTTAAGTTTTAGTTGTCATCAACATACACAAACACATAAAACACAAGCAAACACATGCACATAAGGTTTTGGCAAATAAAATGAGTATGTCTCTTTTCTAGTGATCTGGGTAGTCCTGAATATGACCGTTGAGTTTGTTAACCAAAGGCAGTTAACATAAGTGACACCTGTTCACGGGTCTTCTTTTCCTCAAACTTCTTCTCACTTCGGGTCTGTAGGGTAAATCACTCTTCAGACAACCTTGTCCATCCACATAAATTATTCTTTTCCAAATAGCCCTGGCCGTAATCTTGGTGATAGCCCATGATGCTTTTACATACATGGGTTAGTCTGGGTTGAAGAGCATGCACGATATGATCGATGATGACTCTACACTAGTCTGCATGGTATACATCTTCTCTTGAGAACAGGTAAAACAATGTAACAAAACGCTGGTATATATATCCAAAGATCGGATCGAAATGCCGTGTAATGTTCCACCAAAAAAACGCGCGTTACAAATGCATGGTTTCTCTTCCAATCAGAAGAAAGCGGATGCGTGACATCACATTCAGTATATGGGCGCAACAGTGTTCGTACGGTTTACCATTGCGGCACAGTTTTGAGTATGGTGGAAACCATGAAGGCGATGTATTGGGGTGCGCCTGCTACGGATACTTCGTATACTCGGAGTGATAGTACTACGACTACGAATGCAGAGGTAACTAGCATTCTTCCAGAAGAGAATCACTTTAATTTAGATTAGATTTTCTGACGTCTTCTCAAGAATTTTTGCCTGCGACGGCGGTAGTACCACCTTCATTACCTTCTACATCATTACCCTTGAAGGATGATTTTAGAAAGATTCAGAAGGAAGAGCTAGAAGTTTTGTTTACAGCGTCAGAGAGAACCAGAAGAAGCATTTCTTCAACAACAACAACAAAAAGAAGAGGAAAGAAAAAAAGAAGAAGAGAAGCAGAAAACTTTGAGGTGTGAAGGACAAAAGGAAGGGCGTGAAAACAAAACGTTGTGTGTGCTACAAGACGTTTTGGCGGAGTTAAAGTATCTACAAATGTATCAGACTTCTTTAACTCAAGAAAGTGACCTTTACGGGCTAATCTTTCTACGCCCATCACTCCATCCACACTCACTACCCCTGAGATACCAGCAGCAGTGACTACTACTACTACTACTACTACCAAAGCCGCAACAACAATAACAGGAGTAGGAGTAGAACTTGGCCGTGGAAAGGGATTGAGGCAGTTAAAGCTCATCATGTCAAGTCCATGAGTTTCTCAAAAACAAACACCCAACGGTCCTTTTCAGGGCCACCAAGAGCTCTGAGAAAAGATATACTACTCCATGATTACCAAATCAAGTAACTCTTAAATCCCATTACAAAAATATATTTTCTTGTATGAGTGCGTGTGTGTGTCTTTTCCATAAAATAAAAATCAAGACAAAGAGAAACTTACTTTTTCTTTTTGGTATATTCTCTTTTGCATTACCATGACAATTTCATAACACATCACCAAAGTCCATTTTTCTTCCACTGTCTGTCTCTTTTCTTGAATTTCTTAACGGGTATGGGTTCATCTACTTCACTGTCTTCCAGTGATCTTGACTTCTTACATTTCTTGATGGGGATGGGCTCTTCTTCTGTTTCTGAATAACCCTTCGCTTCCTCCAGTTTCTCCTTCTGCTTGTTCTCTTTTTTCTTGGGACACTCTGAAGACCAATGTCCTTTTTCCTGACAATGATAACAGTTATTTTTACCGTTGTCTCTCGTTTCTCCTGTCTTTTCTTTGCTTTGACGTTGTGGACATTCTTGAGCCCATTGCCGTTTTTCCTGGCAGACATAACAATCGAGCGGAGTAATCGGTAGTCTTATTGGAAAAGGTGGGACACTTTCCATGGACTCTCTCTAAATTTCTGATGGCAACAGCGGTCTGTTGTGCTAAATCTCTTACCAGAAGGGTAAGTTTGTTTTCACTCTCCATCTTCACAGTTTGAAAGTTGAATAACTAATACTTACTCTATGGGTCGAAAGCTCTCTCTATATAGGGAGAGAGTGAGTGTAAAACTGAGTCAAATTAAAGTTTGCAATCAAGATAAAACGATCATACTTTACTGAGAAGAAACCAGAAGAATAAGAAACCAAGAGGCGACGACTTTCCTTACCGCCTTATACGCCGCTAGCTGAAGTGATAGCCCAAGTACATGCCAGTGATTTCGAAGAGGTCATGAGTGAGCCTGAACAAATACCTTCTACCTCCTCAGTCACAAGACCATGAAAGTTCAAAACCACTCACAAAAAGTCCTTCAAAAGCTCCCGAAAATTAATATCACATTCTGAAACTGACTTCTAGAAAATTTAGAACCACGGTTAACATCTACACGGTGAAATTTAAGTTCAAGTCAGAAATGCCACCCAAGAAAGCAGCTGGTTCCATGACCGTTTGTGGGATTCCTTGTTAGAGACATGGAAACAACAATGTCAAGCTAAAGAAGACGATCGTTTGAGACTCTCCATTCATCATGGCACTTTGAAGTCTCCTGTGTGAATCGAGTTTAGTACACCGGCAGAATTAACACCATCCAAATGTGAACACGTTCAACAATCCAATGACGAGTTTAACATGACCGATGAAAATGCTACTCTTCACATGACCCACGTTTTACTCCCCGAGGCAGTGGACCACGCAAGTGTTATTGATGGACGACATTCGCAGTACCAAACGCAGTATCGTGCAAAGTAACAACTCCCAAGACCAGATGTGCTTAGCCCGGGGGGAGGGGGGGGAGGACGTATGCCGACAAAAAATGAGACCGCAGAATGGAAAACAGCATGGGAAAGCATTCGAAAAGCGGAAAGAGCCAAACAACGAAAAGAAGGAGACCACCAGTTGCAGCAAGCGGGCATTTCAAAAGAGACCGTGTGTGAGATTCCTGAAATGCAAAAACTTCAAGACGTCTTGGCTCCTCGTTATACGTTGAAAGGATACCTTCAAGTGGTTCGTGGAACTCTGGTATTTCGGGGACCCTATTTCCCATATAGAAAATATATTCATGTGTATCATCAAGAGCACTTCGATACCATCACCAGTATCACAGGATTTCTTGGATACGCTTACTACTGCAAGAAATGCGACCGAGGATTTTGCAGTAAGGACCAACACATTTATTGCGGAGCGAGATGTCGGGGCCGTTTAGCCTCCAAACCATACATTCATGAAGGAAAAGAACGCATTCATTGTTCTTCTTACAAGCGAACCTTTGTCAGCCCCACTTGTTACGAACACCATCGCATTCAAGTTCAAAAACAAAAATGTGCTCTTGAATTATTGATATCGTGATCCACTTGTGGAAATCTTTTTCGAACCAATAACCCAAAAAAACACGTTTGTCCCAGAAAGAAAATATGCCGTTTTTGTGACAAAATAGTGCACTTTGAACATCAGTGCTACATCAAAAAATATGACAAAGAACTGGAGGAGGAAGACATCAAGGAAGACAAGCACTAGAACAAAAAAACAAGCGAATTTTATTCTTTTTTACTTTGAATGTACACAAGAGACGGGTATTCACATCCCTAATTTCTGCGTAGCTCATCGGGCTTGTGAGAAGTGCATACAAAAACCTCTTTTTTCACTGTCCCCATTGTAATAAGATTCCAGGAGGACCTGAAAATTGTTTTCGAGGACCCCGTACTCTTCCCGATTCTGCGGAATGGATTTTAGACACTTGGAGCGAAGAGGACATCCAGCGTTACGGGGACTGCCATCGATATGCTACAGTGATGGCTCAGAATTTCTCAGGATACGACGGACAATTTCTGTTGAAATATTGTTCAGAACAAGGTACCGAATGCCTCCAAGTCACCACGAACGGAGCCAAACTTATCTACATTAAAGTGGGACAAGTACAGTTTAAAGATACCATGAGTTTTTTAGCCAATTTTTTAAAGTAAAATGCCTAAAACGTTTGGAATGACAGAAATGGCAAAAGGTTATTTTCCACACTTTTTCAATACCGAAGTTAATCGACACGCTGTGCTCCCGCATTTTCCTGACGTTTAGTATTACGACCCTGACGGTATGCAAACAGAACAACGAAAAGCATTCTACGCTTGGTACCACACTCACGCTACATACCAGTTCCACTTTCAAGAAGAAATGTTGAAATATTGCCAATCCGATGTGGACATTTTACGCTGTTGCTGTGGAAAGTTTCGACAATTATTTCTAGATCAAAATCAGCTGGTGAAAATATATTATCTAAATAGTACATTTTGGATTTAAATACTATTCTTCAAGGAATTTAACAATATTCTACATTCACAGGAGTTTACCTGGGATTAATACTATTTGGATTTAAAACTGTTTCTTGTGGTATATCAACACATTAGTGACTTCATTCGGAACAATTTTTCATTCGGAATACTTTGGATTAACTTCCGGATTATCAAAATTCAATAGAACATTTAGGATTATTTAGGAATTTCTAAACTGTAAGTTATTTTTAATTCTTTCACTTTGTTTGTTTGAAATATTTAATATTTTAGGAAATTAAATTTATATTTTAGAAATTGTGAAAGCTTGTTTGAGTCGTTCTTTCTTCTGTTACATTTTCTAACCCCTAGATTTAACATACTACATGATAGACATCAAACAATTGAATCCACGCGACAGTTTGTTTGGATGACGAACCAATGCGACACGCTTGCTGTACGACGTACACGAAGCTCAAGGACAAGAAATCAAATACATCGATGTGAGTTGGTTGGTTGTATCACTGGGTGTGTAAATATCAGCGATTCCCAACCTGTCATCCTGAAATATTGACAGAACACATTGAAGTGAAACACATTCGTCAACACGAAGGCTTGATCAATGCAAAGTCTTACCTCCCACTCACTTGTACCATCCTGTCTTACTCCATCATTGCCAAAAAAATGTGATGTTTCCTTGTATGCAGTACGTGTGCTGAAACATGTAATCAAGACCAACCTTGCATCCACAAAGAGGAAGAACGCGCTTTGACAGGAACGTGGGTGAGTATCGAATTGTTTCATGCTTTGGATCGTGGATACCGCTTGTTCAAAGTGTACGAAATTTGGCACTTTCCTACCACAGAACAAATATCAAAAGGACGACGATTCGAATCCATGAATTTCTCAGGCTACGTTAACGAATTTCTCATATTGAAACAAAAGGCGAGTAGCTATTCCTCTTGATGTCAGACACCAGAAGACAAAGACAAATTCAAAGAACGGTACCGCTCCTTAGAAGGCATTACTTTGGAACAGGTGGAAAAGAACGAATGAAGACGATCGTTTGCCAAAGTGATGCTCTATTGTTTATGGGGAAAATTCGCACAACGTCCGATATTGCCCAAGACGGAATACTTGGCAGATCCAAGACGCTACTTTCAACTGGTGGACGACAAAGGAAAACTGGTAAAACACGCTGAAGTCGTCCGTGGAGATTTGATTTTGGTGAATTACGAAGAAGCGACAGTTTCCACCCCGACGCATTTGACAGTGTCATCATTGCAGTGTACATGACAGCCAACGCCAGTTTAAAATTGTACTCCGTCGTAGAACTTTTAGGAGATCGAGTCCTGTACTTTGACACCGACAGTTGTATGTACATCCATCGTCGAGATAGCCAACACCCAACCATCGAAGGGACCGTTTAGGTGCATGGACAGACGAGCAGCCAGAGGACACTATCGTCAGTTTTGCTAGGGGTGGCCCTAAAAAATACCGAGTCCGATACATAGACCGACAAGGAGAAATTTATACCAAATACAAAGTCAAAGGATTGACACTGAATTATCGATCGAGTCAAGTAGTGAGCTTTGATGTCTGGGAAGAAGCTTTACAGTCCGGGCAAGATCAAGACTTTCGCGTGAAAACATTAGATCCCAGCAAATTGTACGTTTGCCAAACCACCAAGTCGTTAGTCGACCTTTAGAAAAAGCCTATCAAATTGTGTACCAGAAACGACTGCGACTTCCAGACCACAACACATTAATGTACGGACACGCTGATCTTCAGAAGAACAGACAGTCACCAAGAATGATGATGACTTCAACACAGCAACCGTGTGATGGACCCACTGCAGACATCAAGTTGAAAGAATACAAATTTCCTATGGTCTTGCCTGACTATTGTGATTGTGCCAGTCGATTGAACACATTCAAATATATGACCTAATTATATGAATGGATTACCCACTCCCAACTCTTTACCCAGAGATGAATGTTTCTACTTTGGACAGGGAAGCATGGTGCAGTGTTTCAGTTGTGGTGTAACAATCCGTATGGACTTTAAAGATTCAGCAATCCTACTACATGCCAGATGGTCTTCAAGCTGTCGTTACCTTTCTTTTCCACCATGCAAACAGTACCGTTTTCCAGTATACAAAGGGGCACGTTTCAAGCCCAACACTTCATTGTGAATACAAACACCGACCGAGAAAGAAGATGAATAAATTCCAGACAGCAACATAGTGAGGAACTCACGATGAACTTCAATGTTGTGGCCTGCACACTGACACCGATACTGACGAACTCGACACAGCAACCGAGTGAGTGACCTACAATCGACTCCAAGTTCGATCATGAACTCGAATGCGATGCGGTGCCTTGCGATGAGACTGATGTCGTACTCGACATCAGCGATGCAGCACGACCTTGCCGCTCCTCTGAGAAGACGAAGAGGAATTAAAACTTTGGTTTACACAAAAAGGACATCATCATAATGCCAGTATTATTTACATTACTCAAAATTTGTTTCAACAAAGTAAAGCACATCGTACCATCAATCTCAATGCCCATTATGTGGTTTTGTTTAAAAGTCCAAGGGACAAATCTCAAGTGCAAGTGTTAGCCAAACATTTAGGAACCCTTTGGCTGAATTATGCGTACGACGGTGCCACTCAAACAGCTCATGCGTATTTACTCCTCGATTTAAAATCCACAAATCCCGATTATTTGAGATTTCGTACCAATTTGTTTCACAATTGGTGTCAAGAAGGATGTCCTGTCATTTACACGTCTCTTTTGGCGACTCTCTGAAAAAAAACTATACAAACATCCACCACGTCTGTTCTTTCCAACAGTATTCAATATGACTTCCTTTCAATCTCATCCACCTGTCACAAGGATTCGTGCATTGTATGCCATCAGTCGCGAAAAAAATGCGCAAGTCCGTACACATTTGTTACAAGCAAATCTCAAAGAAGTGTTACGATGGCTTACTTTGACAGCGTGTCAGATACTTCAATACATTATTCACATACCCCATCAAACCAAACGCTTTGTTGAAAAACGAAAAAGTGCGTTGTCACAACTGGCACATCCAAGATCGATACACAAACCAAAAAAGAAATCATTTTGAAACCTGTGGAGGTGGTTCATTAGGAGGTGTCATTATTCGTTCTCTTTTGAAATGGTATTCTAATGCCGAGGGGAGAACGAAGAAAAAAAACAAATCCCCCAAAAGACGGCCACATATAACAACAACTACAGCACACACGAAAAAGAAAAGCCCTAAGAAGGAGAGCGCCTACAAGAAAATATGATCTCTCTCCGCCAAAAAGAGAGGTACTGCAGCTAGGACGCGCACGTACTCGTATGCACGGTGTCTCCTCCTGCCACTTCTTCTTCACCCTTCATGATGATGCCAGCCAAATCTGATTTAGCACCCGTGTTTCCTAATTTTATGAAGAAATGGAAACCTATTTTGAAAGGCACTTCTCCGGTGGCGACGTCTTCTGCTGCTTTAGCCACTGTTGCTGCTGCTAAAAAAGTGGCCTCACCTAAGACAAAAGTTCAAGACAGAACAGGAGTGTTACAAAGTATACTGGATTTCTCCAAACAAGAACTGGCACGATTTAGTCCATTAAAAACACCTCATCGTCGAGTGGTACCCACCATGAAGTTGATACGACGTGCTGACCATCAGCAGAGACGAGTTCCAGTTATGAAAAGAAGTGTGTGATCAGATTTAGATTGGTATATTATTTTGCTCCTGCAACAAAGATGACACCAAGAAATGCACACCATAGTCGTCCCAAGAGAGGCGCAAAAAAGGGACTCCAACCTCGTGTAGCTAAAAATTGGGATGTTTTGTCAGTCCTGACTAAATACAATCCTCCGATGCGAAAACAACTCATGCAAACAGTCCCTAAAGAAATCATCGATACTGTGTGCGAATGTTGTTTGAATGTTTTGAAAGGAACGGTACCTTTGTCCAAGATACAGAAACAACGATTAGGAAAACATCGGAACGTTCTTCACCAAATGGTGAAAAAGAAAATACCTCTGAGTGAAACAAAGCTTGTGCAACGAGGAAGATTTTTACCCATGCTGATAGGACCGTTGTTTAAAGTGGCTTCTCCTTTGTTAGAATCGATTGCTGATTCCTTTCTAGGAGAAGTCAAGAGATAAGGAGAGGAAGAAAAAGAAGATAAAAGGACACCCTTATCTGGAAACACAGCACACTTATACTTTTGGATCCTATGAAAGGACGAAAACTGACGTTAGTTCCTTACAAACGATGGACAAAACTACATCGTTGGTACGACCATCGGATACCTCATTTACCTCCCAATCCTAATCTCACTGTCATGTCACAGTTACAACAAGAATTACAATCGTTAATGGATCGAAGCGATTTGTCAGAAGCAGAAAAATCGCAACGGTACGGCCAAGTAGTGCAACGTCTTCAACTCTTTCACCAGAAAACTTCAGACGAAACAGCTAAACCTACTCCAGGAGATTTTAAAGCGATCATAAAAAGTGAACCCAAAACCACTATGACATACACCGCCACGGGGATGACAGAGAAAGAAGAAACACCAGCTAAAACAAATTACGCAAGTTAACAACACCGGGTTGCATTAAAAAGATGATGTCCACACCCTTGCCATCAGGCGAGAAAACGAAAGAAGTGAAGACAGAAGTCAAACCAGAACCGACTATCCCTGTTCAGACATCCTCATTTACATCTGTTGCTCGTCGGACACGTAAAACATTGCACTCCAAAAGAATACCACACGAAGAAAAGAGCATTGGTAGTTGGTTGACTTTCTGATGAGCAACACAGTGAATCCCATTATCACCATGGAGACACTTTCAGCTAGCATTTACTACACTCTAACACAAGCTTCTAGTTAAGGAGGAGTTCAAAAATTGTATTGGGAAGCTAAAACCAAACTGAAAAGTGTTTGTGTGCCAGAAGTACGACAATGGTTACAAGAACAATCAACGAACAAGTTACACAAACCCATTCGACGAAAATACTCCGGGAGTCAAACCAAAGTGACTGGCATCGATCATCAATGGCAAGCAGATTTAGCGGATGTCTCTCATTTGGCAGCGTGCAATCGTGGTTACACATATTTGTTTGGTGTCATTGACGTGTTTAAAAACCAGTTTGGGTCATTCCCTTGGCATCTAAAAGCAGTTCTGAGTTAGCACGAGCTTTAAAACTGGTGTTGAACAAAGTGGTCGTCACCCTTTACGATGGCAAACAGACAAACTCACCCAATTTATGAACCAAGCTTTCCAAAAAGAATTGAAACGACGATACAATAATTTTTTATCACTGAAAATCCTGAAACGAAGCCAGTGTCGTGGAACGTTTTCAACGAACTTTCAATTAACGCATGTGGAAATATTTTACACATCAACACACTCTCAAGTACCACGTCTGGTCAAAGCTTACAACCAATCATACTATCGTAGCATCGGATGTTGCCCCGAAAAAGTCACCCCTGAAAACGAAGTGATGATGTTTGATCGATTGTTTGGAACGTCAAAGATTGGAAAAAAGAACGAAGTGGTGTGAAGACTGGAGATCGGGTTCGCATTGGAAAAACCAAACGCACCTTTGACAAAGGTTTTTTACCTAACTGGACCACCGAATTGTTTAGTGTCACTGGACAAGTCCGTGGACGTGATCCTCTAGTCTATAAATTGGAAGACATGCACGGAGAAGTGTTAAAATGAACAAAGACGAAGTGTATAATGTCGAAAGCATGCTCGATCGAAGAACATGTAATGTGGGCAAAAGTCGACTTGAAGAAGAGAAAGTGCGTTGGAAAGGATATCCACCCAGTTTTGATTCTTGGATTGCCGCTTCACAACTCATCGACTATAAAAAGAAGTAACCATATTGCCGTTAAACATACCAGCTACTTCTCCCTCTTTGAAAGTGCATCGAAGTGTTACCACGTACCGTCGTGCATCGGGTGTGCACCCGAAAAGGTTACCCCTGAAAACGAAGTGACAGTGTTTGATAAATGGTTTGGAACGTCAGAGATTGGAAAAAAGAAAGAAGTTGTGTGAAAGACTGGATATTGGGTTCTCACTGGAAAAACTAAACACACTTTTGACATCACTAAACAAGTGCATGGACGTGATTATCCTGTCTATAAATTGGAAGACGTGAACAGAAAAGTGTGAAAAGGAACATTTTACTTGCCTGGTTTACAACAAGTGACTAAAAAAGAAACCGACGTGTACGATATCGAAAGCATTATCGATCGAAGAACACGTAAAGTGGACAAACGTCGACTTGAAGAAGTTAAAGTGCGTTGGAAAGGATATCCACCTAGTTTGGATTATTGGATTGCCGCTTCACAAGTCATCTACTATAAAAAGAAGAAGTAACCACCGTGCCAGTAAACACAACAGCTACCTCTTCTTCTCAGAGTTCCTCTCTTCAAGAATTACAAAAACAACTTTTGCCGGTTTGGTGTGGAGAACGTGTGCAAAAAACTAAAATCGTTTTTTTCTGCCAAATCTTTGTGTTGTATTGTGTCATTGGAGCAGCGATTACCAATTTGAGTTTGCAACAAGGAGACAAACAAACGTGGACCATTGTACTCAGCAGTTGTATTGTTTATTTTCTTCCCAGTCCTTCCTTGAAATATACGACGGACAGTAACAACAACAATGGTAGCTTAGCTGCCAACGGCAGTCATCATTCTTCCAGTCAACAGCAACAACAGCAGCCCTCTTTCGGATCATTTGGAAAATCATTCTCCTTTGACATCGAGTGACTCATCGGACACCAGAACCATCGAACTATGAATAACCAATAGTATTTACCCTTACCGAGTGACAGTTATATGGGTGTGTTTCCCAACAACACCTTTTGTTGTTTCACAGCCAAATTACCTCAGTCCATACAATTAGATCATGAACCTCATTGGAAAGTGGCTTTGGTAGAAATCATTCATTATACGCAAACCCTATATATCAACGAAGGTCAAAACACTTTCATTGTGGATATCCTGAACGAACAAGTTCAAGAAAACAACGAGTACAACGTGGTGGGAAACATATCTGCTCCTTTACTGAGAGGCATTCCTTTCAAAGTGGATTCAGCAATCACTGCTTACGAAGACGGTGGAAACACGTATTACGTTCACCGTGAATGTGTACGTCCTCATTATATTCCTGTCAGTAAATCGTATTTTGACAGTGTCAACATTAGTATAAAAGGAGATCTGGTACAAAATATTCTATTCTCCAAAGGAAAAGTCACGGTGAAACAACATTTTCGATAACGATTCTCCAGTGAATTGTAACACAAGATGTATCCTATGTACAACGAGGACATGGTTTAGGAGATATGTTAGAATCAGCTTTTTTTACAACACCTATCTTGAAACTTATGGTGACTCGATGATTGCATGCGTTAAAAGATGCCGCTTTGATGCAAGGAAAAGAATTTCTTCAAAACGTCCTCATCGACAAACAAAATCCTAAAGAAGCCTTTGTGAGAGCAGGAAAAAATGGAAAAGATCTTTTGGGTCTCAGCGACACTCCTGTGAATTCGCTTCAAACTTCTGGTCCAGGCATTACTTCTTCTTCTACGCCACAGCAAGGACAATGCAGAAAGAGACGTCGAAACCCCTTCAGATCTCATAAACACGTTGTTCAGAAAAAGAAGAAGAAGAGGAGCAGTAAGAGAATTGGACTTGTTTGATTACTAACTGAAAACAATTATGCACCGAAATTCTTGTGTATGTTCCAAGTCAGAACTCGGTCTGTTTGCCATGCCACTGACCATGATGACGATGCAAGAATCCCAATGGGTAGAATTTCATCCTGTGTCGTCTTTGGCTGCCTCAGTCCCTATTGAATTTGAAATCAAAGGACAAAACCGAAGAATACATCGATCTGAATAGCAGTCACTTGTACCTGAAACTCAAAGAGCTCAAAGTGGAGAACACCAATCCAGGGGAAGATGCCAGAATAGCTCCCGAAAATAATTTCATGCATTCATTGTTCAGTGAATTGGATTTGTACTTGAATAGCAAACTGGTCTGCAGCAGCATGGATACTTACCCTTACCGAGCGTACTTGTAAAATCTCTTGACGTACGGAACGAAAGCCAAGAACACACATCTGGATGCTTCCGTTGTATGGAAACATAACACCTCGGATGTCTTCAACGACATAGAGTTGACAGAAGCGGACGATCCTCACAATGTTGGATTTAGCGACCGTCGAAAGAAAATCAAACAAAGAAATAGTTTAGAACTGATGGATCGTTTACATTTGGACATGTGGTTGCAAGACAAGTATTTGTTGAACGGAGTGGATATACGCCTGATACCGAATTGCATTAGTTCCATTTGATGGTTATTTTAACGGTAACAAAACTATCATTGACAGAGCCAGACTTTACGTGCGCCATGTAAAAGTCTTACCTAAAGTGGCAAACGACATCATTCTAACCTTGAGCAGAACGACAGCCAAGCACCCTGTCCGATGAGCAGAAGTGAAAAACTTCACCATTGCCTCTTGACACCGATCCAAGATCAAAGATCATGTTTTCCAAGTACATCCCCCAAACGTTTGATCATTGGCATCGTCAGTAATATGGCCCTGAACGGAGAACTCAACCAAAATCCTTTCGAGTTCCAACACTTTAACGTGTCCAAGATAGAAGTCACTCGAGTTTAACAGACGTTGTGTACCAGACCTTTTGAACCTAGCACCGCCCAGAAAAATTACTTGAGATCTGACTTGACACTGTTTAAAACCACAGGACAGTTAGGTACCAACAGTAGCCACGGTATTTCGTACGAGGATTTGCAGGAGGATATGCTTTGTGGGGATTTTATTTCACCCCCGACCAAGGCCGCGACGAAGAACATTTCCACCCTTTAAAATCAGGTCAACTTCGTGTGGAACTTCAGTTTCCAATAACTCTGGCCAACACAGTGAATGTCATCTTGTATACAGAATTTAGCAATACTTTGGAAATCAACAATTTGAGAGAAGTAATCCTAGACTATTAGAAGAGAAAGATAAAACATGTAGAACCTATGGAGATAGGGATGGGGATGTTTTTTATCCAGAACCACAGCAGCCACACACCACAAGTGAACAAGATAAAACTACAGTCATGATTGATATCAAGATGGCCAGAACAAGAGCAACATTCAGTCTCCTGTTTTGCTATTGACTTGGCTGAAAGAATCACAAACCTAACCAGAGAACATTGTTATGGATGTCAAATCGATCATCCTAATCAGAAAGAACACAACAAATGTATGATGATGAGTCAAGAAGGAAAGTTGGAAGAGTATCTGGACGAGTCATCGTTTCTCATCTCAGAAGAGAAAATTATGAGAAAGTGGTATAAAGACTTGTGTGACGATTTCTTACCTCCATTGATTTCTCTGGAGACCAAACGCGTCGAAGCTGTCTTGCAACACAGTACAGAAATTACCCGTTGTTCATCGACTTACTTGACAGAACTTTTCAAGGAAAAAGTCAGGTGTGAACTGATGATTTACAGCTTCTTGGAATCCTGTAGTGTGTGCTAAAGCTGAACTTCCTCAATGAAAACCTAAGAGGTGCAAGCCTATGTCATCAACACAGTCTATATTCATCGTCCAGGAACCCACTGGGTAGCCGTCTACTTTCCCAGCGATCACCGTGTGGACTATTTTGATTCTTATGGATTACCTCCTCTGGAAGATTACATCACTGACTTTATGAGAAGAAATTATGTCTCCACTCGATTCAAGAATGTGAGATTACAAGGATCAGATTCCATGCATGGTGTGTGGACAATATTATGTGTATTGTCTTCATCAACGCAGTCTTGGATTTCCATTAGAACGTTTAGTGACTTGTTTTGGTCGTGAGTACTCTAGAAATGATGATAAGCTAGAAAGATGGTTTTTAAGCATTATGGTTATCTCTTGTCTTTAGCTCAGAAACGTAGTTTGCATCGATAGCAAAATGACAGTGTTTTAGATCAACGTTGTCAAACTTGTAAATACGTTAATGTTTAATATTGTTTGTTTGTTTGTATTCCTGTTTTGAGGTAGATGAGCTTCTTCTTATTATTATTATTAATCTTGTTAATGTTTAACAAACATGGTGCTGTCTTGTTTTTTATTGAAAACAAAATTGTATTGACTTGCTGTTTCACATTTCTCTCTATCGATCTTTGTGATGTTTTCTTTCACGTCTGCGTACCGAATCGGAGGGATATTTTCCTTCACGTCCGTGCTTTTTCTATATAGAGGGGTGCGTTCACTAGATTGGCCACCCATCGTTGACTCGTCAACCAAACAAAACGACTTCAAAGATTACCTGATTGAGCGAAGCCATTTTGCACATACACCGGGTCAGGCAGCACCTGATCCAGAAGAGCCCTGACAGGAAGAACACCATCTTCTTAAAAATGGCGCAGGACCTAGCAGACGATGTCCTGCGAGAAGAAATCATTAAGGAAAAATAACACTGTGATGAGTGACAAATGAATTAGTAGAGGAAGCAACAACAACAACAGAGGCAAAAACATGAAAAAGAAAGAGGAGAAGAAGAGGTGGAATGCAAAATGGAGACGAAGGACTTCTCGTTCTCCTTTAGAAAAAGCCGACCCTATGCTGTGGTGAGGTCTATGGTGAGACGTGGTTGTCCTCCTTGATGAGATGTTAAAGCCAAGCCAACTCACATAACAAAACGACCCTTTTCAGGGCCAACCATATCTCTAGAAAAGAGAGATGCTAATCATTTTTGCTAAAAATGTATGTCTCTATGTTTTTGTTTGTTTATGCATGTCTTTGTCTTTTCCCACCAAAAACTTGAAAACCCCTTCCCATATAAAATCTGTCTTTTGGGGTATAGTGCGTGTTTGTGTGGGTGTAGTAGTGTATCTATAAACACTCCATTAAACCTATGTAAAAATTTCAGAACACACAGATCACTAGAAAAGAGAGATACTAATCATATATGTTTTGTGCTTTGTATCTTTGTGTTTGTGCATGTCTATGTTGTTGACAACTAAAACTTAAAACCCCTATACCCCTTCTCTCTTCTGTGTGATAGTATGTTTGTGTGTAAGGGTATAGTAGTGTGTCATTAACACTTCCTATCCTTGTATGATAGTATAGTATGTTTGTGTGTAAGAGTGTGTCTATTTCATCCCACTTCTTTTACATCCTAGTGTGTTTTTGGATAGTAATTGAAAAGGTGTGTGTTTGGATAGTAATCAAAAAGTGGGTGTTTGATTGTAGGGTATGTGTTTGGATAGTAATCAAAAAGCGGATGCTGGATTGTATGGTTTCAGTTTGGATAGTAATCAAAAAGCGGATGCTGGATTGTAGGGTGTGTGTTTGGATAGTAATCAAAAAGCGGCTCCTGGAGTGTAGATGTGTGTGTTTGGATAGTATATGTAATGTGTTGGATTGTAGATCAAAATGTTAACATTACCATTCCCGTTTGTCCCTATAAAACGTTTGACCCCATAAACACCTTGACTCGATAAACACTTTTGACCCCATAATGTCATCCCCATGTTAAACCTATGGACTAGTTTAACATAGGATCTCCCGTATTACCCCCAACTGGCATATCCATGTAAACCCACGGCGTGATGTTAATTCCCGTTTGGCCCCCAATACCCACATATAACTAATCACAAATTGTCTTTTATGAAGAGACACCTTTCTTTTCTTGTTGAGTATAATATTTTAAACGTGCAATGTATATGTGGTACTCCTGATCACAAATCATGCTCTTGTATTAAGTTCTTTCTGGAGCTCTAAAGTATTGATTGATGAAATTATTTTGTCTGAGGCACTATGTTTCTATGTCATATCCAATAAAGAACATGTGGATTTGTTCCCATGATGAATGATATGTCGTTTAATTGCTCTCACGTTACTGGAAAGGATCTAGTAAACTAGCTTGTAGAATACTTTCTCAATCCTTATTATCTTTTGTAATATTATTATTTTAATGGTAACGAAATATGCTCAAATTAATGAGTGTTCCTCATCAGCAACAATTAATATAATACTACAGCAAAACCAGTAAAACCCGAAGCCTCACAAAACTGAAATCCTCTTACTCACAAAGTCATCTGGTAGTTGCCAGATCCCAGTTGTGAGTTCTGGCAACAGTCCGGAAATAGCCTGGAGTCATGTGTGAAGTAAAACAAAGCCCGGCACGCGCACTGGCAGATATTGCGGCCAGCATTAACAATAGGCTAATCGGAAGTCTTTACACCTGACTACAGTGACAGCATTCCAAGTTAATTTTTTGGGATACAGTGCCAGTGGTTGCAAAACTAGATTATATTTCTTTGCCAATCATCTATCTCCGTAACTGACTTTTGAACTTAAAACAAGGCTCACATATTTGCCGACTAAGACCAGCAAACAAAAATATTCTAACAATGCTCTCTCATATTTACTGCCTAGTAACATTTTATCAAATCGTGACAATTTACATAAAAGTACAAACGCATGTATTGAAACAAAATTATTGGAAACACTTATACTATAAATATCAATAGCAACACGCTAATATAGTAATAAAACATATATACACATTAGTTTATAGCTAAGGAGACATAAATGATCTCATTTTATGTGAAATTTGAGAACCTCAGTACATTGAAAAATCCTCAAAACTGAAACTTGTGCTTGGTCCCACCAGTTTTCGGTCTTGAGAGGTTTCACTGTATATTCAGAGCTCAGGAAAACCACTCGTCCTCTAGTCCTGACCGGGTTAAAAGTTTGCTGGGCCGAGTAAAATTTTACTACATATTCGCCTCTGGGCCAAGTAGATGCAGATTTGCACCTTGAGAATAAATCCGAGTGTATTTGCTAGCCTTAACAAACGCCGAAGTTCAACAACATTTGGCGTGCATCAGTTACAAATAGCCTTTGCATAATGTGCCTTCTTTTTGTCAGTCTAGAACATTTCGTAAAGGAAACGACTTCGTTTTTTTTACACAGGTTCCCGGTGTTACCTTTGATACTGAAATGGGTAAATATTATGAATATATTATGTTGGAGTTTCACACCTAGCCCTCGATTTCTTAATGGTATATGCAATCATTTTCAGTGACACTTTTCAGTCATTCAGGCGTCATTTTGATGTGGAGAAAGTTTCCCTTTCAACGATCTATCGCGCATCTTTATGGGTCAGACCTCTAAGAAGTTGAGAGACAGAGAATGTCAAACTTTATATGAGTTTTAATCGGGTCAGGCAATATCAGAGTTGTACCATGGAACTGGTATTTTCATGACTGAAGCTTTATTGACATTCTGGGGTGCCAAAGAGAAGATGTCAGCAGATATTTATGTAAGTATGTAGTCACTTTTCACAAGTAAAATTGTTGCCAACTTCCATTCGGAATGAGTATTTTGCGTGTTTCAGCCAATTCCTACCAACTTTCACACAATGCATGATGTTGTAATCTATGTATAAAGCAAATAATGTCGAGACAACATCTGATTGATCGAAGTCTTCTTGGGGCAATGGCCTAGCAATGTTCCAGTTCTTTTGGCCAATTATCAATCTTCCTTTTTACGCACCCGTGTGTAAAATCTCAAGAATGGAGGCTCGAACTAAATGGATCATTTAGTACGAAAATTGGCGGAAATTGAGTCAGTTGGAATTCTTCTTTCACATGCAAGTTACTGACATTTTTTTGGGACAAGTAATGACATACTTATATAAATAACTGCTGGAGATCTGGGGCAAGCCTAACAATGTCTGACTGACGAAAATCATAACAATTTGGCATTGTCTGTCTCTTAACTTTTCCCATATCTAACACATAAAGATCTGTGATAGGTCGTTGAATAAAAAAATTATGACATCTAGATTACTGAAAGATTTAACTGCAAACGCGTTCTCAAGTTACAAACCTTGTTTCTTATTATATGCTTATCTAAGGAGCCATGCATCATAACATAATAATTTCATGTTTTTAACCCATTTTAGTATCAAGCTTGCATGTGGTTTTCAGTAAAAGCCTAAGTACTGTAGTGACTGTGTTGAGTATAATGAGTACAGGGACGAGCAACTCTTGCATCTCACTCGTCTCAGGACGAGTGCTTGGGAATTTATTTCCTGAACCCTGATAATGTTGTTATGCCTAGGTCTCATCAAGGGAAGATAACTAGGAAAGAAAATGAAGATATATTTTGCTTTGTCTTGTGAAGACAGAAAATGAAATAAAACACAACATACAAAATACAGTTTATTTATATAACGTAAATGTATAAGTGAAGCATGCAATGAAAATTAACTCAGTTATGAGAAAGATTCCTTAAGGAATAACAAAATTGTATCAAGAAAAGGCAGGATACTGCACCCATTTTTAGTAAAATAGTGCAATGACTTATCAGAATACATGCACGTAACAATTCTCTGTTCATGTCCATGCATCTTAATCCGACAAATCAGCCCCAAACCTGTTATAATACTGACGGCCAGTGTGTGGTCTGAGCTCACCTCTTCACACAGACAAATCTGTCCCCAACACATCAGTGTATATTTTAGACATTTGATATCGGTATTTCTCGTGGCTCTCTAATTGAATAGGTTTTTCGCCCCGATATGTGCAGAATATTTCGGATCAAATCTACCTCATGTCACCATTTCGAATTGCATGGCTGTTCCATCAGATGCGACTTTTGTTCATACTCTAATTTGAAAGTTTCGGTTGTTTTAATTATGTAACTCGACTCGACAAATAGTATTCGCCATATATTTTGTGTATACCTAATTACGCATTAAATGAACTAAACGAGAAATCCACTATAAAAAAAAATCATTTGCCAAGAAATTCTTTAAAATATTTGTACATGTTGTATATAGATGCTTGCTTCCTAAGTGCACTTGGCAATCACATGACAAATCCACATACGACGCTCCGGTCCAGTTACATGACCAAAGCAAACCCAAACTTTGAGCTGAGCGAACGAACGTAAGTCGCATCTGATTGTTTGCTGGCTGTAATGGAAAAGCCGGATATAGCTATGAAATTCGAAATGGTGACAGGAGGTTTGGTTGTGTTATTTCAAATGAATTTATAAGCTGTAACTTGAGAGAGGTGAGAAATACCGATAAGTGTCTCTCAGATGTACATTGATGTGTTGACAACAGATTTATATGAGTCAATTGCATTATTTTATGAAAAAGCGAGATCAGTCTGCAAACTGTCCATCAGTCTCAGTACAGGTTTGGCAGCTGATTTATCAGACTACATGCGTCTAAGGAGAAATTTCAGGGTTTTATCTTAAGTTCAAAAATGTAAGAGTTCTCGGGACTTTTCGGTTTTCAAGATATGGTCTCTGGAGCTTCAAGAAAATTTCAAATGCTGAGACCACGGGACTCTAGAAATATTTGAAATACAGGGGATGGGGAAGGGGCGGCGGTGGGGACGCTCAAATAAAGTTTTAGTAAAGAATGCAGAAATTTTGCTTCAGTAAAAACTATTTTACATTTCTAAATAAGGTCTACAAATGTTAACTTATTTAAAACATATCTATGTTTGCTTCCGGAATTAGATTCCCGGCATAGAGTCATGAATGGGCAATAATCCATTTATCCTAACTTAATGTGCAGTCGCAGAAAGAAATCAAGTAAATTACGCATGCAGTCATCAAATGCGCACATTTGTGTTTGGCTCGTCTTTGTAGTATACAAAATATAGTCGGAACACTTTTCATATTTTCTTGAGAAAGATAGATGCTTGAAGTAAGGGTGGTAGCAACAATGGGTTAAAATCATGAAGTATTACATTTACAGTGAATAGAGCGTTTTAAAATCTTTATTTTTAATGTCAGTAGGAGTTATCAAAACACATTATTAATATATAAATATAATAATCCAGATGTTGGATAATTTGAGTTATAATCACCACACTCTGGATTATTAGCTTTATCATATCTTAATGACGCCATATTTATTCCAGCTCTCAAACCTTTTTCAACAAATATAGTATTAGTATCAGATAATAACTCTAATTCAGCCTTAGTTTTCTTTAATAATGCATCCCAACTCATACCAGGATTTATAAAAAAAAAATAAGCCGCATGTAAACCATAATGCTTTAAACTCATTTGCCAAAATGTTTCATAAATATCTGCTAATATATGCAAATCTGTTTTCAAATATAAATTGCTGGCTATGTGGCAGTGGTCCTGCCCCTTATCGACCTCCAGCTGTTCATCACAGATGTGGCAGTTCTTCGCTTCCTGGAAGTTCCTCTGGCCGTTCGCGTCCATTATCATTTCTGCGGGGTTCCAAAAGACCTCGCGGATCTCTTCTTGCTCCGCCTCCGTGTACTGGATGAAGGTCGCTGCGGCGTCCTCGTCCCGGTAGAACACCGGGTCCTTGGAAACCCAGTCACAGAGGACTATGTAGCAGAAGCTACATGGGATCTGATCAGCGATTTTGAGCATGTTGCTTTTGTCCGGATTACCCGCGGTACCTTCCACTTCCACGTTCAGTGTCTCGAAATCTTCATACATGATGCATGGAACACGCATCTGGCGCTTGTGGTTCTGAAAGGCTAAGATGTTTTTGCCTGGCTCCAGCAAGTACACTTGCTGCAGCTTTTCGCCAATGACGTGACAGTCTTTATTGTGGCCTACCAATAGGTCGGCCCAGCTGAAGGCGTGCAGGCAGAAGTGCTTCGTATTCCACTATTTACTTTGATTGTATACCTTACGGCTTGGGTCTTTTACCCAGACGTAGTTGCTCTTTCGCTTTCACCTTCGGTGCATGCGAACAGCAGTATGTCCACAGTGTGTAGCCTTCCTTTCTCGCTGATGTGAAGTGAATGGAGACTCTTTTTCGATGCAAAGACTCTAACTGCGATTTCCGGGCTGCGGTGATATGTCTCGTCTTTTGCGGAATGTGTTGCACTTAAGAAATTAATACAGCAGCCATGTTATGAAATGTATTTTTTTAACCCATATACTCGTGTATATTGTAATCGCAAAAATTATTAATTTTGCAGTGCAAAAATATCATTGTTTTTCTATATTTTCTTACCCGGCAATCAACAATTAGAAAATATATTTTATGTGATGTGTTTTTTCGAATGCAGTAAAAGGTTACACGTTATGTCAGAGAAGAAAAGAGAGTATAAGCACAGATGGGTTCTATAGTATTAATATATGTGACGAGATGGTAAAAAGAGAAATGTACAAACACAAGCATACTCTTTACAACATCGAAAGTTTCGATAGCAAAAGAGAAATAGAGCAAAGACAGAAATCACTCACCTGATCGGTCATACAGGAATATAAATTCAAAATTATGTGATTACATAAATACAACAAAGACCGATGTTTTGTTTGATGCTGGCCACTTTCCATACTTTGTATTGAACGTGAATGATATATTATGAACCAAAATTAACTAAGTATTTACAGCATAGCATAACTATTTGGTCTAAGTCTATCTAGTAAACGTGCTAACAAATGGATCAATGAAACATACAGCAATATAAAGAAATATATGAGGCTGCAGCCGCCATACAACATTATAAAAGATTTCTGCAGCTGCAGCCGCCTCAAATCTGAACCGTTATGAAAACAATCATAATAACGAATAGAATACTGTGAAACATGTTATTATCGTGGGTTTCAAATTTCTTGGTTCTGGTAACAAATACATATTTATAACAAAACAAAAAACGAAATAAATAAAATAACGATCCATATGTCTCTGTTAAAGATTATACCGATATTCATTTCCACGCATTTCCGAGCAAACAGGTTGAATTCGTACTGCAGTAATTAAGTTAAATAAATTATTCATTGCTAACATTTGCCGTAAATGCGGGGATCTCAAAGAAAATGGTCACTTTTTTTCCACTCGTCTGAGCTAAAACATTTAATATCACTATTGTAATCTTAAGTAATTAGATTCGCAGATGTTCTAAAGACCGTTATCAAAGCATAAAGTTCTCAACAATTAGGGAATAGGCGCCTGAACAAAGCCAATGACTGTAAACCTGACAAGCCTGCCAAATTTGTGCATCTGCCCAGACAAAACCAAGGTGCCAGTTGTGATTGTCATTCATTACCTGCGTGGCTACAACGGTCACCTCATCATGCATGTCAGCGGAACAGCTTCGGCGGAAAAGATCAGCACCATTCCAAACAATATGGAAAAAGAACTGAAGGAACGCTTTGTAGTCCATTGTCGAAACCTCAAGCTCTACACCAGTCTCGGCATGCGCGTCACCAAGGTCCAACGGGAACTGGAGTTTGACTAAAGCGCGTGGATGGCGTCGTACTAGCGCAACACTAATCTCAGGACCAAGAGGAACACTGACTTTAAGAAGGACTTCTTCAAGCTGATGAACAATTCAGTCTTGGGAAGACCATATAAAACCTGACAAAGCTTATATTAACTGGTTAGCAAGCTCTGCACCATACTGTATATTCTACTGATGAGGATATTTTTCAAGGCGACAAATGGTCAGAGGTATTTCAAAGCCACGATGTCAACCACGGCGAGGCCTCAAATTACAAAAATAGTTTCATGGAACTGTGTATCGTTGGAAGGCACATAGTAGGCTCGGGGTCCAGCTCGGGGATTTCATCTTTGTGGCCGTTAATGTGCCAGATATGGAGTCTGAATCAAGAATTTGGTTTTACGGGCTATTTTCTTCAAGTATTAATCCACTGCAGCTGAGTGGTTATCTTGTACTGTCCGTGCCAAAGCGGAGGAGTACATCAACAGGCTCTTTGGCTTGGACCAAGAATGTCCTTACGTGGTAGCTCATTACATTCAGGCTCGATCTGTAGTTCATCACGAACGACTCTTCTAAGCGGAGAACCATTTCCAGAAAGATGGTATATAGATGGCAGGCCTGGCATGTCAAACCTACCAGTCAATGTGTACACACCTTCTAGCCCTCCAGGCGCACATAGATACCGCACTATGATATTTGAAGGCATGTGGTGCTCTTTCAGGGGAACTGCATGTGTCACTGACTGCGTAAAGGTAGCACAACTGGCATTAACCGGTCTTTTGACATGTGAGCAGTGTTGCCTGATCATCTAGGGCCGCCACAACGGCAGGCACCCGCCAAACCCACTCAGTGCTACTTTTTACAATCTCGCTGTCTGTCGTTCCGACTGAAAGCAGCATCTCCTGGGCGTACTGGTGCCCAAACAGCCGCTTGGCTAGAGTACGGTTGAACCTCTCCACAATGCCCTGCGCATGGTGGACGCTGGCCTCTGCCCTCCTTACACACACGTTTTGCTTAGCCAGGAGTTGCGACACCGCGCCCATAACCTCCCAGCAGGGTTAACCTGCAGCAAATTGGGACACTTTAGCGGTCCCCACTTTTATATACCTGCCAACCCGTCGGCGACGTTGGAGCTTCCTTTGCGGTCAAGGGCTCGACCTCCTTGTAGCAACTGGCGATATCAGGTTCGATCAGCGAATACTTGTACGTGTATCGCCCAACCTCGTAGTGTGGCAGAAACAAGAGGTCGGTGTGGTGCACCTCGTTTAGAGTTGGAACATCAAACCGAGGCCGGGGAAATTTTGTGCAGTACGTGTTCGTAAATCTGCTACATGACCTGCTTCGTAAGCCATCCCTGGCAACATCTTGTGAAACTTTGGCTGCTTCTGCTAGCTTTTTTATACCTCCCACGCCTTGACAGTAACCTCGCAGGTTGTAGTATATTACCGCGAGCTTAGTATCCATCGCGTTTTCGCGGCCCTTGTTTTTATCAGCGATTAGTATACAAACGAGCCGCTCCAATTTGTCAGCGCAAAACATGCCCGCACTCGCCAAGTTATAAATATTTGCAGGCCACGTAGCCCACGGCGGCGAGGCCAACGGCAATAAATAGCACCTGGAATTTTTTATGTCCGGGCGAAGGAGAAGCAGAAGAAGAGTATTTATTCATTCCAATAGCCCAAACGGACTGTGAGGATACATTGTTTTCAAATAATTGAATTGAAGGGCGGACAGTACAATAAATAACAAGATGTCACCATTTATAGTATACATTATACAAAGAAAACATAGTAAGACCATAGTAAGATGCGAAATTACATATGCATGCAGATGCAGATCACTGCAAATGAAATAAGCAGGTTAATTCAGAAAATTTAAATGTTGGGAGAAAGATATATCTACATTATTAAGAGTAATAATATGAAGATAAAATCAGAAGTTATGTAATTCAAATTCATATTGAAGTAGTGGTCAATCAAAATGTTTACAAGATATTTGAATATAAGACGGTATTTCTCTGATTAAAAGCTTTATATATGTAAATGGCCAAATTATTCAAAATTCTAGTATTCTGGGTACTCATAAGTTCTAGAAGTGTAAAAGTCAGAAAGCTTGGGTTCATCACCAATATGTGGGCCGTCGTCCATTTCCCCACAGGTTACCATGTTTAGCTGATGTCCTAGTATGTTTTATCAGCAAGCTGATGGCCGCTCAGCCGCTTGTTGAGGTAATCAAGACTCTCTTTGCGGCTACGTTGGTACTTGGCCTGTTCTGGCGAATGTCTTCGTGCCGGCCGCATCTGGTTTCAATACATTGTAAATAGCGCTTCCAACGGTTGTTGAGTCGGAGTTAAGAATTGCTTCTCCAACAATCATACCAGCGATATGCTGTAATGGTTACGGCTTCGCTGCGTCTTCGAAGTCTAGGTGACCAAGGTAGGCCGGTTTCATTTTTAACAAGTGTTTGGCAGTCATCGAGTATCCAACTTCAAGGCCGCCGAGTACTGCTCCAAAGAAAAGGAGGTTTTCGAGAGCCTTCGCGTACGGCGGTATAGACATATCGCACACTGCTATTCCATATCAAAAGGGTCGGACGTGTGTCTAATAATGGCCACCGGCACCTTAAGCATTTTTACGTTCCGCCGGGCCCGCTGCTTTTTGCTGTGTCTGGCAAGCCCCAGCCCCTGCTGTTCCAGCAAGTATTTTACCAACAGCATCTCTACTTGAGCGTTTAAGCTTAGTGACCTGCGTTACTTCCTGCGATGGTATCACTGACGGTTCCAACTGCAGTACCGCTGACGGTTCCCACTTCAGTACCGCTGACAGTTCCGACGTCAGTTCCGCTGATGGTTCCGACTTCGTTTGCGCTCTTTCACGCATACTTTGTTAGTTTTTTAACTCTGACTCTTTTCATCATACCTGTATGTTATCATGCCAGCTGCAGTTGGCGCTAGTACGGGACCGTACCTAAGTAGAGGCGAATGCTGCTTCTCGTCAAAGAGGACTGGATGAGTGGATAACCTTTTAAATCCCTCACAAGGTGCTCGCGGTTGTCTATAGGCATAAAAAGGCTCTAAATTACTATTATAGTCCTACCAGAGACGACCCCAGCGAAACTGTTATCCTGGTACCCAGTTTAGCCTTGTGAATGGCATAGGTTTTTGCTACCCTTTCATCGCTCATCGCCTTTAGGCTCGCAGAGGCAAGAGGCTTTCCCCGACGCTTGTAGATGGCTGACATAAGCTAGCTATAAACTAGCTATTTTGTTTGTTGAGACTGGCCACTTTGTATTTTGAGATGCGCGTCTATGATGACATATAAGTACATGTTAAAAACTCCGGCTGACTGGACCATTTCTTCAGTTTGCATCAATACGCCTTCGTTCGTGTTTTCAATGCGTCTTCCTGATCGGCAGAGAGTGGGGTCTTCTGTTGACCTCATATCCATGGCAAGGGTAAACCGCTTTTAGTCGAATGCTCCGACGTTGATCTCCGGCAGCTGCGGGTCCTTGATAGGCT
This sequence comes from Margaritifera margaritifera, assembly GCA_029931535.1. NCBI lineage: Eukaryota > Metazoa > Mollusca > Bivalvia > Unionida > Margaritiferidae > Margaritifera > Margaritifera margaritifera. The sequence continues at coordinate 1,441,231 of JAQPZY010001205.1, forward strand.
CCCTCGCCATTACTTTTAGGATCTCTTCCCACTGCTGATATCGCGCCTGCCCTGAGCAAACATCTGTTATGGGATACCCGCGAACGTCCCCTTCACCTTGCTGATAAGAGGGTTGTAGAAATACTCAGTATCGCGAGCGATATCAGATATTTGTGTCGAGTCCTCAAAGACCGCCTTACTTTTGAGTTGACGTTTAACGAGTATGTCCCTTTGCTTTTTGCTGGTGAGTTTATGTTGATATTCCACACTGGGTATCTTTTGTTTAATCCCACCTTGCGGTGCTACAGCACTCTGATGTACGATATAGCCACTTTCTCCATGTAATGCTTCCAAATCACGAGTGATAATCTGCGTATGTCAAGAAATCGAACTCCAGAGAGGTGCCACTAACTCGAAGGTGTAGCTCGAACCTTCTTATCAGTGCTCTGGATCAAACTACCGTAGTCGTTAAACGTCAACTTAAACATGAAGCGGTCTGAAAAGCCGAACTGGTAGTATGGCATGTGATCATTTAACAGCTCGAAAATGAGAAGAATGAAGAAGCAATTGCCAAACGCAGTGGCAATAGACACGTCGGGCTGGGTGGCGGCAATGGCATTGCATGCGCCGACAGGTAACGCGGCAGTGTTTTGGTTTTGGGATGCACTAGTAGACCTTAGTTCGCTCTTAGTCAGTCAGCCAGAGATCCTTGCAGACACCACAAACATCGGCATCGTCGATGTCCGCCAATGTTTTCTCTTCGATCTAGACACTTATCTCCTTCACGATAGAGCGGCCCATGTTTTCACCACTGTATGGTTGACGTCACCCGGCGCTGCTGTACCGCCGCTCATAGCGATTGTGAATGCCAGTCTGACGCTGCCGGGCACAATAACATCGTTGCTACCGAGATTGGGAAATCTGCTGGTTTTGGGTCTATGGTGCTTGGGTTACTAGTCATAACAACTCTGCTCCGGGGTTCCTTTCACCATGCGACCGGCGGAGGAAGTGGAATAGATCGAGTGTGTTTCCGTATGGAAAATGCTCTCGATAATATTGGAGATCACGGTCCTCTCTTCAGTAAGCGTGCATCGCTACTTGCCAACTAGCAAAACATGACTGATGGCGGATTTGATCTTGCAGTGGCAGATTTTGGACCTCATGAGGCCTATCAACCCGAAGAAGATGAAAACACATTTGCTACCTAAGTAAATGAGACAGAAGAAATGAGAGAATGAAACCCCTTCTTGGACTGCGGCAGCGAGGTGCCAACCGAGTGGGAGCAAAATGATATATCCACAAGGGGACTGGAACGAACACCTAGCCGAGTTCGATGTGTATCGCAAAGGATTGAGCTTTGGAAAGCGTGAAATCAATCTCATGATTATGGCAAAGCAGGATGGCACGCTCCCAGAGAAATATTTTATCATAAACACGATAGTGCTCCCAATCACAAGGGGCACAAAGCCATCGCCAGTCACTGCGTCTAAACCAGACTTCGGCGATGTAAACGAATGGGTAAAATAGTGGCTTGAGCGTCTGACTGGAATGCTGAAAACGAAGCCAGGAAAAGCAGTGGCGGCATTGCCCGACATTATCTGCTCGATTGTGTCGTTCTTGCTAAGAACTGTTGACAATTCCTCGGCTGGCTGAAGGGAAATCGAGTGGTGCATGTCATCATGATAGAACCGCCGCGATGTTCCCACAACCAGAGCCGTTTTATTGGCTTCATAGTCTTCAGCTTCTTGCTACGTCTCCACTTTTCGCATAGCGCACGTTTTCTTACGCCGTTGTTCCAACAGACTCGGACACAGGCGGGTCAAATCCCACCTCTTCATACTTGGTCTTCTGGGTTGTTGCGATGTGCTTTGCTCTGATACTTGTCCTTGTATCCTGGCCGTGTTAACATTAACGTTGGTTCCGACCACCATGTAGTCGATCGCCGTCGGAATATTGTTGTTATACCCCACATATGTGCCAACTTTAAGCTGCATGTCAGCGCAAGTGATTTCTGTGTTTACGATCATGTGAAACTCATGTCGCGCATCGAATGCCTTACCTGCTCAGACGATCAAGTTAATGGTCAGGGACTGCGCGCCAAGTATTACCTCGCATACGCCCCATCGTTGAGACGCTCTACGCCAGCGTGAAACCCTGCGAAATGTCCAGCATGAAGTACACAAACCCGTATTTGGTCGCTGTGTTCTCGTCCTGCGTGAAATATGCGTCTTGCTGTTTTCCGTCTGCCGGATCAACAAACCTATAATGGTCGGTTTCAAATATAGTGGGGTCTGGCACATAGGAGCGGAGGCATTTTCATGTGCCCCGGCCAGCTCTGTGGGCTAGCTCCCCGGTGATGTAACTGATATACATCGTGCCCAGGCAGTTGTTTATACCATGCTTTATCCGCAAGTCGTCCCCTCTGTTCGCCTCGTATTCTTTCATGTCTGTTCCATTTTCAAACGCTCCCTACCCTGCTTTTCGCAATGGTGTACTTCATCTGCTTAAGGATCTTTCTCATCTGGTAGTAAACATGAATGTGGCTGAAGCTTTGCATTAACGCTGGTAGCTCTGATGTTCCCGTCAAAACAAACTGGCAACAGGTGGTCGCAGACGCTGACGACGCAATTGGTGTTCGATATTTCCCTGAAATAACTGCTAATTCTCTATTATACTTAACCTTTCATTCGCTGTTTTGCTCATATATGGATATTATGTTTCTACTTGCCTCGCTCACCCATAAATACTGAACACAATTAGCTCTTTTATATAAATTTCCAATTGGAGAAATTATAACTTTCAACCACTCCTACAACAGAATATCACATGACAAAGTGTTTATGTGTACTACATGTACGTTTATTGTACCGAAGCATTATTTTTCACGACAAAGTGAACTTTTGAGTACATTGATTGTTAGCACATCCCACTGGCACAGAATAAATATGCAAAACATGAGGAGAGAATTTAACACGTGAAACCTACATTTGGTGGAAATAGATACTCCAAGGATAACGGTTTATTTTTCCTGGGTATGAGCATCATATATTGTCTGTAAAGTAAAAATAGTTGCCAACAAAACAAAGATAAGGTCCGAGTATGAAGATAAAGCGTGTGAATTCAAAATACTTTACTATCAGTCACTGATTATATATATGTTATAATGATAACGAATAATATTTAGTCATTCAGTCATTCTTTAGCAGTGGACAATACATTTTTAAATTTTAATGGGCCATATAACCGTTACAGTGAGTAATATGCTGGCAGAAAGAAACCAACGTGTCACCCATTCATCATACTGCACAATTAGCATTAAAATCTGTACAATACTTTTTGGATTCAGTTATCCAAAACACTTACAAATTTGAAACACTCAAACAACAAGAGCATCGTGTATGGAAAAGTGTACGCCCGCGCCATCTTTAATAATATCATGGCACGGTTGAGTCTGGAGATCATTTACCAACCAGTCTCGAAGATCTTGACCTTTTTCAAGGTAAGTGGTCTTCAACTAAACTTAATGTACTGAAACCATTATTGTCTAATTAGGGTTACCATGGTTTTGTCCTTTGACTTTCCTGCTTCGGGAAGGGGGAGACAAGCTTCTTCCCCACCACCAAATACATATGCGCGAGTAACAACTGAAAAATTTCCGAGGGTAATTTAGAGGGTTAAAATTATGCCCTGCAAATGCTTAAAACGCGGGAGCTTCGGGGCCCCCACCGGGGATTCCATCCCACAGACCCCTAGCCTAATTGTTTTACGCTCCCTCAAAATAGTATTTCTGGATCCGCCTCTGGTGACACATTGTGTCCGATTCTTAATCAGTGATAATTTTAAAACAAAACTTGCCTTTTACGTAGGTTAGCAGGTAAGTAGAGTTGTCTTTAGACTAATAAGGAGACCAGTTTCTTAATTTTGAAGAAGAAATGACTAACCTTCCAACTCTAACGCATACACATTCTATGTTTGTTGTAACAGTGAATAGAAGTTGCACAATCCCTGAGACAGACAAGGGCTATACTAAAAATTCCTTGCCTAGGTGGCAAACATATGCTTTAAATATATTTGATATTTCCTCCCTTCTTTCTTTCTTCCTTTAAAAACATATAGCAAAGTTCTTAAACATAAGAATTTATGAATCTTTCAATGCCTAAGTCATCTCTCTACTCTTTTGAACTGTCAGTTTTAGCCCTATGGATCCAGTTCTCTCTCTCTCTCTCTCTCTCTCTCTCTCTCTCTCTCAAACCGACCAACAGAGAGAGAGAGAGAGAAAGGGATACAGAGAGACAGAGAGACAGCGATACAGAGAGAGATACAGCGCGAGTAGTAATGGTAAGTAAAGCATGCTACTGAATTGTGTCGATTGTAAATAACATGTTTGTTCGTCATTTCACTCGATACAAAAGGCAGCGCGTTCATTGCAAGGAGCGCTTTCCGTGTAATGCTTTCACGTTTTGAATCTCAAGCGTCTTTCTTTTTAATTATAGTGAATGCAAATGCAAGATCCTAAAAAGAAGAAAATTAACAATTTTAAACGGGATTGGAAATAGCCACAAAAAATCATTTTGTAGCGGTCACACTCTGCTTGATTATCTTCCCCCGTCAGTCTTAACTCTGTGGGAAATGCATGTATGTGTATTTGAATGTGATATAGGATAAAACACGTGCATAATATGCATGATGTCTTTTTTATACGACTTGTTGGATTCATTTTTCATTAAAAGGAAATTGGCAAGCCTCGTTTCCTCTTTAATGAAGAATGTATACATCTAGTGGTATAGGAAAGATATATAGTACATACAGTAGAATTTCTATTCTCTCTCACTCTCTATCTATCTATCTATATATATATATACATATATAATAATAATAATAATAATAATACTAATAATAATAATAATAATCTTAATTAACGAAGATAACACATTTGGTCAAAAAGACCTATCTGCCATGTGGTCGTCAATTTTTGTAAATGGTGATGTTAAAAATAAAAAATAAAATTAAAAAATTAAAAAGTCACTTAAACACAAGTATGCATCTGAGGCGTTAGTCGGAACGGCAGTACCGTCATTATGTAAAATATATGTCCCATTTACACAGATTGAAAGCGATGCCCACGTTGCGTCACCGAGACTCCTGTGGACGTTAATAAAGGAAAATCCAGCGCCTGAGATGCTGATAGTGTTGTTAGCGTTGCTGAATGTAAAACCACTAACGTTATGAAAGTCTTCCGTTGAATTCTAGCTGCAGTATCCAGACGCATTTAATGTCGTAACCTCATTAACTGACTTGATTTTGTCAACCTCTAAGTACACGGCCTTTAAGAAGGTGCTCGAGGTGCTAACGATAACAACCTCACTGCTGGGAATTTCCGACTAAGTGGCAGCCGAGAGCGATGGCCCAGAGGCGACTGCAGCGTGGGTGCTAAAGAAGCCAGGACTACATAAATTCACAGTTGCTTATCTTTTGCACTCGAGCGAACACTAATGATTAATTTCAAGGGTGATACTGCACTCTAGTATATTAACTGGTGTTTGTTTTTCATCTAAAATACGTATTGAGAGCGCATGGATACCGACTTTACGTAGCCTGCACCAATCTGGGTTTCCATAGGAGACAGTAGGCTTGTCCCCGTAGGATTCACCACCTGCGGCACGTTTGTGAAAGCCGGTGGATTGGGCTGTATACATGCCAAGTCCATGAAAAGTGTTTAATTCGAATCCAAAGATGTGGGCTAACCGCAAGCTGAGTCCGCGATACGCCGGTGAACACGATGCTGACCCGCCAGGTCGTCGCTTTGTAGTCCGCAATTATTTCAGGAAAGTAAGCCTACAATACTTTTACGAGCGTATTTACGCTGTTATACCCATTGGAAATGGCACCGAATTTCTGTTCGCTGTTTGGAGACCGTCTCTCACTAAATTGGTTGTTTCCAAGCTCAGCCGAAACTTTCTATTGAAACAAATACAAATTTCAGACGTTTTTGAGTTCCCTAGGATTTTAGATTTTAATTTTTTTATCCTCTCCACGTCCACTACAAGAATTCTAAATACAAGCAGGTATAATCTGGTTTAAAGTTATATCCAAAGAACAGAACATTGTAATTATTGTCAAAATCTAATATTTACTAGAAACATATATTATTTTATTGTTTCTTTTAAACTCCCTCAACCAATAGATATAAATATCTCCCTGAATGTAAAAGAATAGTGTTAAAAAAGCGACAGAAGTTCATCGTATGAAAATCTCACGAGCGCTTTATCTGTCCATGATCAGATTCTACTAAGCTGCCAACATCAGACTGTGGAAGTCACGGCGACCCAAGGACCTTTCAAACTGATGGAAAACTAAGAATTAAAAATTTGAAGTCAGCAGGGAACGTTACATTTTTGTAAAGATAGGTAGAACCCTTGAACCTCTCATTTCTGATGTCACTGTGATGAACAGTGATACAGATGAGAACCAACACACAAACTGGTTAAGGTATCATATGTATTGCTTCAACTCCTTAAAGAGCCTAAGCAGCCAATGTCATTTCAAAAAGGCAATGAGAACATAGGCAAAAACTGATTCAACCGTGTATATATGCTCTCTATGGGCGAGAGGTTAGAGGGTGAAAATCTAGAAGTTCACACGTAGAAACATATTTATGAAGGAAACTGCTTAATATTTCAGCTCATAAGTGACAATCATTCGTCTTTGGGTGCAGGTTAGTTGTAGTAATACCTGTGATATATGATAGAGTGATAAAACATCTAACAGATTTCGAGGCCATTTCACATTTTTTCTCCTTAAGTTCATCTTCGCACAAAATATTTATGTAAAATTGCAACAATTTTATGTCATAACCAAAGAGAACAATTTGCAATCATTTTAGTCATCAGTGTGTACATATTAAAAACAGTCTGCAACTTAGCAATATATGGTTAAATGTGAGCACACAGGATAGTCTGTTTATAGTTTGTATCACTGCGTATGGTTGACAATTTTTTTAAAAATCTCATCGAATTTATTCACATAATATTTCGTCAAACAGACTGTTACTATGAAAAAATCACATGTGTGCTTTTGGTTTGGCTAAGGTAAATAACAGTAACAAACCCAAAAGATTACTAAATTAAATTAGATAATACAACTTTTAAAAGTTGGTTCATTGAGGGTATTTTGTATATATAAGAAAGCACATAAATGAAACGACACTTTTTTTGCTATATGTTTGACAATAACTCGTGATTAACTATACAGAACTTACTAATATATGGAAATAATATAGTACTGTACCATCAATATATTCTAAGGAGGGGACATACACTGTTGCTCATGTCCATCAGTCATTCTGTTCCTTCCACAAATCACGAAGTTTGGTTTCACTCAATGCTCCATGGATTAAAACCAAATTTTGAATTGTGGTTAATATTATGAAGATATAAGTTTCAGTCAACATCAAGTTGATATTTGCTTTTTACAAATTTGATAGAGTTATGCTTTGTGTTTAATTTAGACGTTTGAATTTCAATGTTACTTCAACAATACATTTACTATACTGTCAGGAGATGAAGCATGCTGCTCTTGTGGGTAAACAACTGTATCTTTATTATGATTCTGAACACATATTTTGTCTATGATAATAAATAATTGTTCTGCCGATATTACATGTGTGTTATAATCTAATTTCATATTAATGTAAGTTTTACTGACTTTCATTTTTATTGATAATGCAAACGTTTTCATTGTTATTATGCAAAATTTCAGTAAATAACGGTCTCGTGTAAACAAGAGGGTTTATACCTTGCATTCAACATTTAGTGTCATAAAAGGAAAATCGTAGTCACTTTATTGATTTAAACGCAGCTGTTCTGGCAATATATTTATAATTTAATAACGCAAGTGTGGTACGAATTAGGACATAGAGATGTTGAGAAGCTAATGATTTTCGCCCACTTAACGCCTTGTCTCTCATATTATATACTGATGTATAGTTAACCACATTAGAGGATCTAAATACTTTGCCTCTCCACATCTCTTATGATCCCATTTAGAGAACACAGTATGTCCAGTGACGTGGTTCATTTGAGAACCAAGTAATTTACAAGAAACTTCGCTGGGTTGTTCCAGGAAATGACTATTGAAAGTTTGTATTATATTACATCAACATAGTTTTCCCTATTCTCTGGTCGCATCGATTGTGAATCTAAAAGTTGTCTAAACAAACCTTTGTCCAACATAAATTCCGTAAACGATAACATGTAATTATATATTTATTGTTGCCGTCACATTGTTTAGAATGGTATTACTAATTATGTGAGCTTTTTCAACTCTAAAATCTCTATACATTCTCTTTTATTACAGAAACCGGAATACTTCTGTTTTGCTTTCTTATCGTGTTAAGTAGAACGTGAAGTGGCGATTTATTGTTATCGATTTCAATCAAAGATGTTTTCTTCTATAATATATGCATATATATATATATATATATATATATATATATATATATATATATATATATATGTGTGTGTGTGTATATATATATATATATATTTGACATTGGCCTTTATATGTGATCATAAGTGGCGTTCCCGTCTACCTTTAAGGTGTACGTTGTGTCATATTCTACAGAGACTGCAGCGTTCATTCTGTCATAGACTCTGACACTTTCACCAAGAGTTTGGCCATGTTCAAAGGGTGTGTTATAAATACTATCAGATCTACACATACATCCATTTCTTATGTGAAAATTAGCTGTATCATAAACATTTCCAGTTACGTTGCCATCTCTACTTTCTTGTATGCTATTCAGGTGATCGTAGTTATCATAATCTATATTTGAGTTCGGATTGCTAGAGCTGACATTTACTTTTATTGTAATTGTTGCATAATTGAAATTACTGTCTTCTGGGTCAAGCACAGAGGCAGACTTCCCGGGACTTGATACTTGTCCAACGATACCAGTATGGGATCCTTCACAATTACTTTCCAACAGAGTAAACGGCGTACGTCCAGACCGGAGTTGTAATGGAACATCCTGATATTGATGAGGATAGCTTGGATTGAGCGCTGTATTTATATTATGCAGTTTCATATCCTTGTTATCGTTCTTTGCATTCCTTTCTCCAGTTCTGAAAGACAAGAAAAAAAGAAGAAAAACAAACATCTTTTTTGTCAGCCTACGAGATGAGAACCCGCCTTAAAGACACAGTCTTTTCTATTTAGTATGTAATAAGTGAACTTTACTACTTAATAACACAGCATTATATTATAAGCAAATTATGCTACTTTTGAGGTTTATTGTATGTGCGTCAACAGTATGCGAAAAAATATCCTACTGTATGTATATATATATATATACCCCACTGTAAATCAAACCCGGGCCCGCCAGTTACGGCAACCACTGCCTTGACTGCTCGCACGAACCCATTTACCCTCTCCAAGTGGCGCAAATACACAACAAAGGATGCAACTTAGTCCTCACATCGGCATTCATGAGTAAGGGACACTCGCTTGGTAAGAACGTAGCAAAAGCAACTACAATAAAACTACAACTACTGTTTCTACAATAACAACAAAACCTAATAATACTACTGCGATTGTAAATGTATGAATAGCTATGACAATAATAATGATGGGATTAGTAGTAGTAGCAGTAGTAATAGTAGTAGTAGTAGTGGTAGAAGAGCTATAGCTAATACCCGTCGTACTCCTACTACTAATTCAAATTCAACTGCTGCAAATACTACTAGTACTACTATTATTTATATTTCGACAGCAACATAAAACCACAATACCTTTTGTGATATGCCTCTGATTAACGAGCAGAACATTCCACTTGAACACAGCTTTCCATAATACAGATAACTTTTAACTGGCGAAGACGTTGGCATAATAAAGCTCAGTAAGGGGGAAACTGATATGTGTAATAGTAGCATTTTTATTCACTCATGTGTTAGACAGGCAACACTAATCCATTGAATTATAATTATAATTTTGATTGAAGCGTGAACAATCGCTTTACACAGCTATGGTCCAGCGTTCAATTCATGAATGATAAGTAACTATTCAGTAAATGTTCTCCAAATTATAGACTTTTACAGGCTAAAGGACAACAAGAACCATTATATTACGACCGCTGAGAGCATTTGGCGTAGGATACTAAAACTTGTTTTTCAGTGGACGTAGAGTCAATAAATTGTAATTTAGCATGAAATATTTATGCATTTTACCTCTGCAGCAGTCTTCTACGGAATAATAAAATGACAAGAACTGTCATCAAGAGAAAAACGACGCTCCCTATGACTGCTCCAATAATGATTCCAGTATCTGAAACGGACATGAATCTATAGCATACTTTCTTTTCTTTGTTTTCTTATTTTGTAAATGAAACGTATGATTCTATTTGTTTAGATGACTAACACACATTCACAGTTTGAAGATTATATGAACATCAAGAGACTGTATATACGACAGTTATGTTTAAAATATTTGCAAATAACAATAAATGATCATCGTTTTCCAGTCGGCACTGAGAATAAACTGAAGCGTTGGAATGAATAAATCAGTTAATCGCAGAAATTGCATTCTAAATTTTCTTTTTCTTTTATAAAAGACCATTAATGAGAAGCCATGGAAGCAACTTAATGATATTATTAATATCGGCATACAAATGCCATCTTTTTTCTGTTTATCTATGTGTTTGTAGTGTGTTGTTCTTGCCAAAACATAATGTTTATTACATATTTTCTAATTATATATGTGTGTGTGTGTACATCGAGTATATTTGTCCTTGCCAAAACGTAATGTTTATATCGAAACTTACAAGGAGTAAAAAACTGACTATAACAAAGAGAAAGGACATAATGTTTACGGCCACAAAACAACCAACATATATAATTTAAACGTAAACGCTTCATTTGTAAAGAAATCCAATTGATATTGAAAATTTTATAATATTATTTCTTTCTCTTATAACAGCTGAACATAATGAATACGCTAAAAAGTACATCGCTTTGTACCAGATTTATGCTGGGAATCTACACCTTCGTTCCTTGTTGTATAATGTCCTATAGGTACCAATAAAGATGTGTTTTCTTCATTTAATCCAATAGATGTATTATTAGAGATGATGTTTGCAACAGATGTTGTTCCATATATAGATGACTTCTTGATTGTTGCGTTTATTCGATCAGTTCTTCTTGAGGCCAGTGCTGTTGGCACAAACGCTACTGAAGAGTTCATCAATATGCGACTGATACTCCCTTCACTGAAATGAGGATGGGGTGTCTCCAAAGTAGTCTTCTCCACTGCAAACAATAAACAATTAATGATCCCATATAATTAATCTATAAGATGGACATAAACGAAATGGTCCCAATAAAGAATAATGTCTTATATCTTGGGATTCCATGATATCAGTGTTTTGCTATCGGCAAGCGACATGTATGCATTGTTGACGGATGTATTTGCTCATGCATGTAATGGGTGTTTGTATACAAGTATGTATGTATGTATGTATGTATGTATGTATGTATGTATGTATGTATGTATGTATGTATGTATGTATGTATGTATGTATGTATGTATGTATGTATGTATGTATGTATGTATGTACGTATGTATGTACATATGTATGCACTTGTATATTTAAATATGCATGTATGTGTGTATGTATGTAAGGATATATGTATGTATGTCTATATATGTATGCAAGATAGATAGAAAGATGGACATATAGCGCGAGCCTCATGCATGCTAGAAGAATAAACAGTTAATAACTGTCGTATAGCTTTGTAAAATCTCCGTCATGTGAAAGCGTTGTGTTATAGATATTTGACATCTATGATCTATAGAGTGAGTGATGATATTTTTTGCTGAGTAGAAAATTAAACGGGTTTGAATGTATTGGTCTTAATTGATAATAATGGGTTGTTTTAGTTACAATGTCGTGAAACATATGAATTCCTGAGAGAAAAAAATCAAATAGGTTCTTTACATTTTCGATCGTTAAATCGGGCTGGTCTCTGTATTAGGGTGGTGACTGGCTTGGCTTAAAATGGGGTGGTGACTGACTTGGCTTTTAATGTATAGTTTTCCCTCACGAAAGTTCAAACTTGCTGGTTAATAAATTAAATCAGAATTAGATGAAGCAATAATTATCATGCATAGGTACAATATTTGTAACATTTGATAAGAGAATATATTTTACGCTATATGATAATACGATAGATTATAAAGGGAGCTTAATCGTTACATCTTTTACCAGAGTCATTAAAGTCATTATCATAATTGACCATATAATGAAGACTCTTGCCAGTCTTAAGTGAGGTATTTACAACTGTTGTGAATAACCAATTACATGACTGGGTAGCACAAATTTAATTTCTGGAAGAAGAACGGGCAGGCTTCAGGTCTGGATACTCAACAGTTGATGATATGTTCATACTATTCACATTAGTAAACAACTATATCAGAAAAGTACGAGAAAGATATTATGCCGTTCAATAGATTTTGAAAAGGCTTTTGATTGAACAGAAAAAAAACTTGTATACCATATACATTTAAATTATAATATAATTACCAACAGGTTATGAATGATTAAAAAGTCTATCAAGATGTTAGTGTTTTTGTGTTAAGTTTAATAATTATCTGTGCATTGTTTTTGATTGTCCAACTGGAGTACGGCAAGAATGTGTTATATCTCCACAACTTTTTGCTTTGTTTCTATCACTAGAAACAATAGAAGTGTCTCTACTATTGTATACCGATGCTATACTATTGGAAGAACACGAATTGTTGTATTACATAGGGGAGGTTATCCACCTACATACGAGAAATGGTACGTGGTTCAACGGGAATTGCAATTGAAACTTACTATAAATAGTTGGCTGTATATTCCCCTCAAAAATTATTGGTACATGTGTCAGCAAACACTAATGTGTTAAACAGTAAAACCTATACAAATATTGAAGAGTGGGTAAGTTACATTTGTCAAATTGGCTATACGTAACTTGCTTCGCATATTTGACACACGTTTTGCCCATTTTGAACTATAGATCCGAAATATGGTGATTCCATGAAACATCAGATGTGCAAACGGTTCACACAGAGTTTTGTAACTTTATATTGGGTCTGTTAATAAACACAAGACATGTTTTGTTTAGCAAAAATTACGAAGAATGAACTTGTAAAACTTTCGACATATTTTAATTCTTTGGTACCGATTTTGGATTTTTAATATGCCAAACAGCTGATTACCAAAACAATGTTCCAATCGTCAATTGAAATGAGGTCAGAACTATAAATGTTGGACAAATAATTTTAAAATGATATTATTAATAGAAATGCTTACACAGCGATGTAAAGATTTTTCAAGCAAACACTTAATGACGAGATCAGTGGAATGGATGTATTATGTTGTTTGTTGTACGTGTATTAAATGTAATTCTACACTGTGAAAGCTATTTAGATAATCGAAGTGAGACGTATTTAGGTAACTTCATTTGTTGGCTAACAGCAATAAAATTAACAATTAGAGCAAAATAGAGAAAGGTATGAATATATTCCCTGCGAAGATATATATATATATATATATATATATATATATATATATATATCACAGAAATAGAAAACGTGTATCACATTATTGTGTGATATCCTGTTTACGCGGGACTAAGGAGAAAGTATATACCTTCGAATATTTACATAAATCCAAACATCCAAAAATTCTACCCATATATACATATAAATAATAAGAGTCCGATACTGCCAAATGTAGCTATGTTTATATGAACAGATATGAAAATTTTAGAAAATACTATACAGCTGAAAGAACTTATGTTACGTTAAGACTCTATTTATGAGTATTAACATACTTAAATATTCATGAGCTGAATAACCTACAGTAATGTAAACAGCAAAGTTATATCTTTTATATAATTCTAGCATGAAATAGTGTAACTCATATTAAGTTATATGTATAATTGGGCCTGTGACCTACAGTACGAATACAGATTATTATTATAAAAATATACGTAGACTGAGTATCCTCTGCAACCTTAAACTGAGGAAAATGTAGATGAAAAGATAGGCAAAAATGGTTCATTTATTTGTTGAAATGTTTCATATTTTTTAATTCGAAGATGGTGATTCATAAAAGGTAAAATAATGAAAGCCTAATTACTGCTTGTTAACTATACATGCGAACACTGATATGTTTGTTCCTCATTTCTTATCAGCTAGAGCAGATGTGAAAAGCTTTTTTGCCCCACCCACTCCAGGGAGATGGTCCAAAACTCTCAGGGAGCCTTAAACTATTGGATTTGGACCAGCTCCACCCCAAGAGGGCTGGTGCAAGCTTTTACACACAACTAAAAGGCACTTGGGGCCAGTCCCAATGCGAAAATGGTTTTTTTTCCCAAACCCGTCCAAACTCTTAGGGCGCCTTTAAAGTGTTGACTTGCACCAGCCAACCCTCTATAGACTGATCCAACACGCTATTTGCCCAGCCGACCGTCGCCCCATGAGGTCATCTCAAACAAGGAGTATTTCAATGCAGTCCTAACACTCACGAGGGATGTAATGAGGCTAGCGGCAGCTGATATGACACGGCGAGGATCAATTAGCAATGTGACAGAGGATGTAACCAACTATGTATGGGAGCTATAATTGCAGGTGGTTTCTACGTGACAGGTATTATGATTCCGGGGCTTCATGTATGAATGGGTACTGCAAGTTGCATAGGTAAATGAAGAGAAGAGGCAGAATTCCACCAGTATCAAATGCAATCATTGCGGGATTCAGAAACAGGGCTATGCCAGCGATGAGGAGGCATGAAGCCACACGATACATTCTGGAGCATCAAAAGAAGGCTGGAAAGGTGTTCAAGCTAGTAATGGAGGAGCTGGAAGGGCGAACGCCGAGCCTGGGAGAGCATGCGCCAGAATACCCGACAAAAGTAGAATATGATGATATTCTTATCATGTTCGGGCTCGATTTGCAGGCACGCGGCCAATTATGCTTGTCGGGCGATATTGTTGGGATTACATATACAAATTATATATTCGAGTCAGCGTTGTGCAAAAATACTAATACACAGAGTAGTAAGAGGCATAGTGGTTAATGGTTCATTGATTATAAGCCTTAAGCAATGTCTGCTATCACTAGCTTAAAGGAACTGCATCGAAGAGAACAGACAGCCCGAAGTGAGGTGTGATGACGCGCTTGGCGCACTACTGACTGGCGAGGCTCATCAGCCAGTTCTTGCTCGACGGCCAGTTACGTGTCCAAGGCGCAGGGCTGAACCTTCAGCCATGCCAATCTTTGTACAGCGGCAGGGAAGAGCCAGTGCGATTGTAAAGGACTACCACGCAACAATGCTATAAAATCACAGACTAGAAGCAGGCGCTTTGACATTTCGTAAAACCATGGCGCCTATTGTGCGGAAAGTTTTCGGCAGGGAGTTAAGGGAATTTGGCGTCCTGAAGTGTAGCCTCCTGTTGACAGCACTGATACAGAAAGCTGCACCAGGCCAGCAGAACGTCTACGACGAAGAAGCTGAGCTAGAAAAAAACATTATAGTGACGGACTATTTCTACACTAGCGCTACCACAGCCATGTAAATTGATAAGGTCTAGCAGCTGGTCGCCCAAGCAAACTATGAAATCTAACGGTGCATCGAAAAGTACATGCGCGAGGGTTCTGGGTGGTATTTCGTGAGGTGCGAGCAGACGATAGACACGTTGACCGGTAAGACAAGTATCGCCAGCACCTGGGATAGCTAACCTCTAGGGCGTCGACTTTCCCGTGAAGGTAAATGACATTGGCAGGCTTGAGTGCTGCAGCCCAGAAATCGTAGCTAGCGTCTTTGGTTAATTAAAGGTCCAATACTTGCAACGCGTCAGCGAGGCGGAAAGAGCCCCAAGAGATCAACCTGCCATTTTGTCAGTATAAAAACCTAAACCGAATGGTGTTTAATCACAAGAAACACAAGGAGTTTGATTTATTGATTGGTATCTTTATTTCCTCCGTATGTTACGAAGAGTACAATCAATAGTACAGCAAAAATGGAAAGTAACAGTAATTAAAGGTTAGAAGTAACATACATTTACAAATGATCAATCTCTCTCTCACACTCTCTCTCTCTCTCTCTCTCTCTCTCTCTCTCTCTCTCTCTCTCTCTCTCTCTCTCTCTCTCTCTCCGTCGCTGTAGTTAGAGACGACGCCGACGCTATATTTCTCGTCACCATTAAAGAGAAGTTCTTGTGGCAATATCATCGCTGCTGTGCTGGTTCTGGAAATTCATTCAGCGCTATCGGAATTTTCGTACAGACCAGGATTGTCCAACATTTTGCTGAGCTTGGCAACAATACCTTTGTTGTGCATCTGTTCCCTGTCTTCAAAATCATCAACATTCCAGATGTGCATCATAACATATATACACTCGAAAAAGTAATTCATTCCTGGAATGATCGCGAAAAACAACAAGGCAACAGGGCGGGTCAGATTCACGAGCAATATGCAAGATAATACACTACGCTTTGAACTGTCGATAACCGGCATCTTTGGGTTCGACGATGGCATGGTTTTCATAGGAGGCACAATAACGGCACCCAGTCGCCAGAGTGTATCAACATCCCGCGACTTTATAAAACTGGAAATATTATGTTTACATGTCATTGCTGTGGGTGGTGAGTCCTACGGGGACACGCCTACTGTCACCTATGGAAAACCACATTGGCGCAGATTATGTGCGCTCTCGATACGCATTTTAGACGAAACACAAACACCAATTAGTATGCTAGTGTGTGCCATCACCCTTGAAATTAAGCATTAGTGGTCACGGTGGCTGGGATTCAACACAAGACTTTCAAAACGTAGGTAGTTTGATACTCAGCAACAATAACGACACGATCACCGTCCCGGGCTCCGGTTTTTGCTTCATTAATTCAGCGGGAGTCGCGCTGACGGAACGTGGGCATCGCTTGCTATCCGTGAACATGGGGCCTTAATGGCAAATAATGGCACTATTGTCCTTCCGGTTAACGCCTCACACGAACGCCTTTCTGCGTCTATGTTTGACACAGGAGACACCATTAGGTGCAAGGGTCTCAACGTCAACTCTCAACCAAAACACCAAGTCCCACAAAATTGTTGCCTGAAAAAAGTCTCAGTCTAGTCTCAATTGCAGGAAATTTTATTAGCTACCGCCTCACTATAAGAACCAAAAAGCGTGATGAAATCCGCTTCTTTGCCGAAGCCAAGAATAATACGATCGCTAACCACATTTCCAAGGCGTTGGCAGATAACGCCATCTCGGAGAAGGATTTTAAGCATGTACATCATGAGCAAGAAAAAATGGTGTCACTCAAAAACAAAATACATTCTAACACTCACAAGGTCTACAGTTCGATTGTCATTGACGAAGTGGCAAACACAAATTGATAGCCAGCGGCGGAACAAACTGAAGCTCGCGAAGTGATCTTGGCAAGCATCGCTGTAAATTCGTAAGAAGTTGTATGAGGTCAGCAGAAATGGCAAAATAAAATCCAAAACCGTTGGACCAACGACCTTCTGACCCACTAGGTCACCTCCGCCATACGATACCGTCTTTTAAGAACGAACAAAAATGAGACGCCAAAGCGGTCCATTTTTGTGCTTGCTTCTTAATACATTTGAAAGAACCGTTAGTACCTCACTCACTAACGCTTTTGTTCGGCTTGGCCTCTTTGTTTGCAGTAGAAGATCGTAAGCTATCAATCTTGCTGTTAAGATTTTCATTTTGACGCGACGACATTGATGCGTATTCACAAACTCAACCATAACCAAGTCTGCTGCAACCACAGTTGTCAAGGCACGAAGGCATCAATAAGAACGCAGCCATAATAATGATAATGATAATAATTAATAGTAGTAGTAATACCATGAATTTCTTTACTAAAAATGCTGGAGATTCTTTTCTAAGCCATATAAAATAGTAGGCGTGTTCTAATATAAGCTTTCTATTTCACTGAGCAACATTTTGTAGACGGGTATACAAGGATATAATTAATAGTTTTATTTTTACTGACATTCCATTACCTCTCAGATTAAACAATATTCTTGTGAAAACTACAAAAAATGAAACGATGCATGTATAAAAGTGCAGAATTAATAATTGTTCCTGTAACTTAGTAGTGAAGAACCCTAATGTTTCCTAATATCTGATCTGAAAATACATCTCCAAATTAATAGAAATACTATTCTTTTCTATATTTCTTTCTTCAACACATCACATAATTATATTTACTTTTGTATGGGTGTGTCCTAATATTAAGGAAAACAGTCAATGAATATCAGTCGGACCAAACGTTTGAACTTGTTTTTTGAAATATTTACTAGTTGAAGTTTACAAAGAAGAGGCCTGACTGGGAGACAAAAATGGCATTTGTGGGACAATGGGAATTTAACATTACGGCATCCATTTTGAAAAGTGACAAATATGGCACTCTGGGGACAAGGGGAAGTGTAATGTTAACAATTAACATGATATTTTACATTGTTAATATAATTTGTTTTTAAAAAATGACACTCTTGGGACAAGGGGAAATGTAATGTTAGACACCATTGCAGAAACAAAGCGACGACAACGTACTATGTCACATCAATTTTTGGCAGATGTTCACGCTAGCGATTTTGAAGACGAAATTATCGATCTATATCTAATACTATCCTCCTTCTCCTCCTCCTCCTACTACTACTACTCCCTCTTCTCCTCCTCCCGAAGACAGTCATATCAAAGTTCGTCCAAAATGAAAATCGTTCGGTAGCCCCTGAAGAATTTTTTCATATTCAAACGACTCACAAAGTGACTTCCATAAAATTTAAAAGTTCCGCATACACTTACTCGGTTAAATTTAAAGAGTTATTACGGACCTATTTGAGTATATGCTTGTTCGAGTTGAAACGACGGTGTCGAGCCAAAGCGATAGGCTAGTTGCCTGTTTTATCAACAAATAATATTTAAATAGCAAACACACTACAAAGACGATCATCAATAGATAATTCACTTACAACGATGCTTGCAAATCTAGTAATAATTTTCCTATCAATAATCATACAAACATTTACTTTTTTTGCTAGAAATATGGTAGTGAATTAACCAAATGCCGAGAAAATTAAAGAAGACTGTTGCTTTTGTGTGTTGTGTTTGTTGAATCTGTTTTGTGTTGAGGGTTGTTGTTGTTGTTTTTCGTTTGTTTTGTTTTTTGGTTTTTTGTTTGTTTGTTTTATTTTTTTTTTGGGGGGGGGGGTTGCAGTATTTGTTAGAAAATGCCGAGTGAATTAACTACACGAAGAAAAACTTAAATGACACGTCAGTGGGTTATTTTTCTTTGGGGAGGGGGGAGAGATTTGGAATATTTGCGAATTATTTCAAACTTTCTATTCTCAAAATTAACGTTTACAACATTCCAACTAAAAATATTTTAAACGGAAACCTTTCTTTGACGAGTTTATAGAAGACCTATTTTTTGTTCAACCATGTTTTTCAAATTTCTACTGATTTCCTATCTCTTAACTGAGGATACAAGTTTCTTTTGGCCAAACCTGTGCTCTTTCTTTCTCTCTCATAAGAGAGTTTTGGTTACAGTAGTTGTGACTTTTTCCCTATGCAATACTTATACTTAAAAAAATGAAACAGAAACTTTGTTTGAAGAGCTTGTATAAGTTTCTTCGCTCCGCCAATTTATATCCATAATACGTCCATACTCTTATATATTTTTGTTGTAACCTGTCCTCGCCAGTAATATCACAAACACGCTTACAATCCAAAGGTTGTAAAGGTATTTAGATTATTAGCTTCTTGAACTGATGAACCCAAGGACTAAGCGTTCTAATCAGCGAAACATTCCAAAGTGCAAGCTTACTTGTACTTTTGTATCATTCGTCATTGCTTTTTCACTCAAGATCACAAATGGGATATAAAGTGTTGATAAAAGTGGCAAGGAACAGATTACGATCCAAAGTTTATAATGAATTTCAATAATACTAGTTTTATATATACGAATTATAATTCTCTAATCTGTATGACAATATCATTTATTCGTATTTAAAAATTATGTTAATGTTATCAAACATTCTCCTGTAGAATCCAGGGATAGCACCTCTCTCTCTCTCTCTCTCTCTCTCTCTGTGTGCGTGTGTGCGTGTACATAGTTCTTGTCTTTTGTATAAAATGTCATGATACTAGACTATAAGTCAGTTATCTTATTTGAAACAACAGTGTATCGCTGCATACCCAAAAAGGGCACTTAGGTGCTTTGGGAGGTTCACTTACATTCTAGTAGTAAGTATCGAACTGAAAAAGCAAGAATCAAGTCAAGAAAGGCGTATTACGAGTTAGAAACGCGAATATAAGATAAAAAAGGTGAGTATCTAGTAGGGGAAATACAAAACAAATGAAAAAAAACCCCATACGAAGACGAGAATGTTCATGCATAAGAGCATATATATAACAAACTAATTTCTCGAGGAAGGTGACATATAAATGACTGGACCTCCTTTTTCACACCAATTGTGAGACAAATCCGGATGAAATCGCAAATAAACTGGAGTAGTAGGTTTTAAATCGATTAGTATACACGCACGTCGCCATTGAGTGGCATCGTCATAAGTATAATTCAACGAAGATGTTTCTAACTGTTTAGCCACGAATTCAACTTGAGGTATATCTCTTAGATCTTTAACCAACACGCCATAATGAGCATTGAGACTGATGGTTCGATGCACTTTCTTTTGTTGAAATAACATTTTAGTAATGTACAAAATATTAGCACTACGAATTTAACTGAATTTAATTTCTTCTTCGTCTTCTCATAGCATGTCATCGAAGATGACAAGATGTATTTTACTGCAGTCAGACACGGGTGAGTGTCGAATTGTTTCATGCTCTCGATCACAACTGATAAAACTATGCTAAATTTGGCACTTTCCTACCACAGATCAATACCAACAGGGTGACTATTCGAGTCTAGGGATTTTTGTAGGCTACATCAACGAGTTTCTAAAATTGAAACGAAAAACCAGCGGCTATCCTTCCTGGAGTCACACTTCAGAAGACAAAGAGCAATTCAAAGAACAGTACTAATCACTTAGAGACACGGCGATTAGAGCGAAGGATGTTTGGCAAAGACCTTCACTCACGAACGCATGATCGAATTCGGTATCGCGATAGCGATCGTAAGAGAGAGAGAGAGAGAGAGAGAGAGAGATTTCAAAGTTCTATAACATTTTGTTACAATATGTGGCTTTTGTTCGACCTTGTACGCTTTCCATTCAGTTCTGCCTACCCATTGATATTTTGTAAACAGTAAATTTTCAAACCTTTGAATTAATGGTATGTTGACGGTAAAAATATTACAACTTTTACAACATATTGCACTACGAAACTTTCTTTCTTTTCCTGAGAGAAATAGAAAGACCACAGGTTTGGCAAAAAACAAACTCGTATCCTCAGTTAAGAAATAGGAAATCGGTAGGAGAAAGAATTAATATGGTTGAACAAAAATAAGACTTTAATAAGCTCGTTTGATTCAAATGTTTTAAATTGAAATGTTGTAAACGTAAAATGTGAGAATAGAAAGTTTAAATAATACTTCAAAAATATTGCACCCACACACACACACAAAACCATGATGTCTCATTTATTTTTTACATCATGTGCTTAAATTCACTCGGCATTTTCTAACAAATATTGCAATCCCCTCACCCCACCCACCAAAAAAGAAACAGTCATTTAATTTTCTCTGCGTGTGGCTAATCCACTGCACATTTTCAAGCAAAAAGTAAATGTTTGGAAAATTATTGATATGAACATTATTACTAGATTTGTAAGCGTCGATGCAAAGTGAATTATCTGTTGATGATCTTTTTAGTAGTGTATTTGCTATTAAAATATTTTTTGTTGATAAAACAGGCTAGAAATATCTCTATCGCTGTGACTCGATACGATCATTTCAACTCGAACAACATATACTTCAATAGGTCCGTAATAAATGTAGATGCTTTCTCTGCAGGAACTTCGGACTTGAACTCTTTAAATTTCACTGTGTCAGTGATATTTATAAATTGTTTTGCAAGTCATCCTGTGAGTGGTTTTAATGTGGATAAATTCCTCAGGGGCTACGGAATGATTTTCTAATTTGAACGAACTCTGCTCTTAAGGTCTTAGGGAACAGGAAAAGAAGACGATGGATGGTATTGGATGTGGATTGACCATTTCCTCTTCAAAATCATTAGATGAACATCTGCCAAAACTTATCTCATAGTACAATGTGACACAGTACGATGTCGTCGATTTGTTTGTGGTTTCTACTTCGAATGGCATTATCGCTTCGTGACATCAGACTAATCAAGTTTGATATGTCCGTGATACCTCTCTCTCTCTCTCTCTCTCTCTCTCTCTCTCTCTCTCTCTCTCTCTCTCTCTCTCTCCATAAGAGTACCCTTACGTAAAAGGATCCACTGATCAGGTTCACATTCAACATCTGAAGATGGAAAAGCCACAGCAAATCACACTGGTTAGAAAATACACCTACAAACAAGACTTCTGAAGAAACTCCAGACTTCTCGTCTCGAGATAAAAGTGAAGATACCGTTGTGTCTGCGACGAGGAAGGACATTGAGCTACAGAATTATCCAAAACATCAAAGAAAATGAACCTCAAATCAGGAGCAAAGAGACATCAACGTAACGATAATGATACCTGGTATCATTGTATAAAAAAACAACAACATTGGTCTCCAGACTGCCCCAAGAAAGTTAAACAAGAAGAGATTTCTGAAGCAGAAGAAGAAACAAAAGAAGAACCCATTGCGGTAAAATAATTCAAAGCAAGAAAAGCAGAAGAAACAGGAGAAGAAACCAATGCCAGTGAAGAAATTTAAAAAGTCAAGACAGTACAAAGAAAAAGAAGAAAATGGGCTTTTGTGATGCATTCTGAATTTTAATTATGATTCTTATTCAAGAAAATATACCAAAAACGTAAGTGTTACTATAGCTTTATATCCTTTAGCATTGGTAAGATACTCAAACACGCAAAAGTTTTTCTCTTAAGAAGGAGAGACACTCAATCTACGATTCACATACTTTAGTTTTGCAGTGTTCAAACTCAAACAACAAAAAGTCTCAGCGTTACATTAAAACTTAGCTTAAGGCCACATTCTAATGTAGTTTGACAAAGTGGCAACTAATCTCTAGTCTCACTTCATACCAACATCGCATTACCATAGGTAACATTTCCCTCAAAGTAATAAATCTAGAGCGACGAAAATATGTGTACCAAAGTGAACCAAACTGACATTGGGTAAACAAGGTCAGTGAGTGTATAAAATCTTGGGTGGCAAAACAAAAATCATAAATTTGTAACAAACTAAAGAACCAAACTTGCCTCATACAGCATTGGCATTGCAATACATTTTATGTCAATGTTTATCAAGCAACAATGGGTAGCCGTTTAGTGAGAGAATCAAATCTAGGAAGACAATAATGAAAAAACAATATTACAAGAATTGTAAACTGTTAGCATGTTTAGTGTGCCTTTCAAAAATAAAACTTAAACCCCACCCTTTTATCTTGTGTGATAGTCTATCAGTATGCATATGTATGTCCCTAAACATTCCTATTATTTTCTCTTCTTTCACTCCCTGTGTGATAGCGTATTATTATTTTTTTTATGTATTATCACATCTATTTCTTTCTCCTTTCACTATATATATGAAAATATATAAGTATGTTTGTGTGTATAGTGTGTGCATATTCCTACTCTTTTCGCTCAGTACACTTCACTTTTAGGTTTATATGGACTAGAATGGTGGTAGTGGGTTTTAGTTTGTTTATAAGGGGATGGTTGGGAGGTTATAGGGGGATAGGAGTAGTAGGGGAAATTCTAGTTTCGTTTATAAGGATTTCACTTCTATTTCACCCACCCCCCTTCTTTTACATCTTACCCTTTTCAGGGGTGATAGTATGTTTGTATGTGTGTGTTAGCACTCTACCCTTGTCATTGATGCTTGTGTGTGTGTGAGTGTGTGTGAAAGAGAGAGCATTCCAATCCTCCGTGTGTGATAGTATACAAGTATGTTTGTGTGTATACTCATACCCTTTATGTTTGTGAGCGCTTCTATTCTGTGTGTTGTTTGTGTGTGTGCGAGCACTCGTACCCAGTGTGAGAGACAGAGAGAGCACTCCTACCCAGTGTGAGGTGTGTGTATGTATTTGTGAGACAGAGACAGAGAAAGCACTATGTATGTGTGTATAATGTGCGTATATTCCTACCCTTTTCAGGGGTGATGGTATGTTTTTGTATGTGTGAGCACTCCTACTCTCTTCTGTCTGATGATATGTTTGTGTTTTTTTGTGCATTGCGTATGTATATTCCTTCCCTTTTCTCTCCCTAAATTTCAGTGCTTGGGTTATAGGGATTATAAACGGTGACAGGGGTTGGTAGTATTGTCTATAAGGGGATGGTAGGAAAGTTATAGGGGGAAATTTAAGATTTGCTGATAAAATGGTTTCTCTTCTAATTCATCCCCCTTATTTTAATTCCTATCCTTTGTTTGATAGTATATAAATGTGTTTGCGTGTATAGTGTGTGTATTCCTTCCCTTTTCATTAGTTAGTAAGTGTGTGTGTTGGTGACTCCAAAGGCTTGTTGGTTAGTAAGTGTGGGTGTTGGTTAGTAAATGTGGTTTTTGTTAGTAGATAAGTGGGTGTTAGTCAGTAGATAAGTGGTTTTTGGTGTGTCCAAACGGAATAGTGGTTAGTAGGTGTACTTTGAGCATTACATTTCCCCTTGTCACCAAAGAGTCATTTTTTATATATGAAAATATTTATAGGGACAATAAGAAATCTCACTTTAGTTTTTTAACATTACATTTCCCCTTGTCCCAATAGTGCTATTTTTGAAACATATTTATAGATGGAACATTTCCAACGTTATATTTCCCCTTGTCGCCATAGTGCCATATTTGGCACTTTTTAAAAAGGAGGCCATAATGTTAAATTCCCATTTTCTACCAGGTACCATCTACGTAACATTAAATTCCGATTGTTCTTCCATTACTAATAAGAGCTATCATTCTTTCCATAGAGGAATTATTATTAGTTGGGTCTTAAATTCGTTCTTGGCAGCCACCTTGCAATCCACGAATTTTGTTTGAATTCACAGTAATTTCAATTTTGAGGTGTCCAGTGAGTTTTACATTGCTCAGCTGGTACATAAATTTCCTGCAGTGGCTTCTATTGGCGTGTGTCCACATGATATAAAGATTGAAGTGATATACATTGGTAACGGTGATCATAGATATCTTCAGCCATTGACTTTTCAATCTCTTCATTCCACTAGGAATGTACTACTGAATAAAACATGAAACACTGAGGTCTTCTCTCAAGTATATTTGCAGTAGCTACAAAAATCACTTTTACTGGCACTGACTTACAATCATACAAATATAAATGGAGATAATAAATGCTACAACTTTAATTATAAAAAACATAAATGATTATGTAGTGTATGTCGACAGAAGGCCCAAGGTACAAGATCACAAACTATCCGGTAGAATTACTGAGCTATATCCTAATATCGTCCTATATAAATCTTGGTATACAGGTAAATACATATATTTTATACTGTGTTAGCAACTGAGCCCGGTTGGTCGAGGCGTATCCCGCCGTATTACAAACCGAAAGATCTTCGGTGCGGTTCTACCAGAGGTGAATCATTTTTTATATAATTGACAACCACCTCGATGTATATAGAGGCTACTGGATATAACAAAACAGGTCAATGATACTTCGAGATTAGGAAAATCATACACAATGTTAGCACAAAATATTAGATATTCCAATAAAGAAGCATGTTACTAGGTTCCTATGTGAACCTACGAGACTCTCTTGTAAAGACTCCATATAGGTGCCGCGTGACACTATAGCAACAAAAATGAAACAGTATCTGCCTACCACTGCTCTTACACGTGACTGAAATACAACCTTCTACATGGAAATTACTTTTTCGCTTATTTTCGCAATTGTAATTGTAGGTAGGTTTTTCAATTATACGCTCTTTCAATCCAGTGTATTTATTTTCCTTTTGTCTAATTTAATTTGTTTCCATAATTTATTGATATTTATGAAAGCAAGTTGTCTATCAGTGTCGGCGTAAAGCTGTCGTAAACACTGTTCTTTGTCGGTCATTTAAAAGGAAATAAAATAGATCTAGACAATACTTTATGCATATTAAACTGTCTCTAAGTGTTATCAACAAAGAAACAACGAACTTTTTGTTAAGTCTAAATTAAGTTAAATCGAACCTTTTTTCCTATAAATTGTATTTCAGCTTTTGTCTAATCATTATAAATTGATTTTGTAAAATTCACAACGTCTTCAAATTGTACAGTAAATTTAGCCCATTATAAATGTGTGCATTTACCCATAAATACATTATGTATTTTGTTCTCATACCGCATATTTTTAACCACACTTCATTCAGGGCTGTAACTCTTTGCGCTAGCAATTGTACATTCTGTGAATGTTCGTTCATTTTTATCATGTTAGGTGATGTTATTATCTCCATTTATTTTAGCATGATTTCAAATGTCATGATAGTAAGTGTGCATCAGTAAATATCAATGTTAGCAAGAGAATATACCTAGTCTTACCGCGCTAGAGAAAATATCGATTATTTTAGTCTTGTTATATACATACCTATACGAGTGGGTTGGTGAGCCCGCTGGAGTGATTATACCTATGGTATACCTGATCTGCATAAAAATTCGTTTTTAATCAGCTTTGGTGATTTTATCATCTCCGTTTATTTTAGTAAGATTTTAAACACCGTGATACCTACAATCTAATATGGCTGCCCGATAGTAGTGGTTAAAATGACAGAACTAAAATTATAATTTCTATATAAATTTATTGATGTATTTATTTATCTACGCGTGGATGAAAGTGACATTTAAAAAAGATTGTACTATGTTTCATTTCACAATATTTCAGTTTCCGTGAATTTATCCACAACTCTTGTATGCAGGTATATTCGTAACTTTTCGAAAATGGCACATCTTACCAATTTAATTCAGTCTGATTTTCGCTGTAGTCGAGAAACGTTTATCCTTATCCGCGATCCGATTGGTTGCTAGACACTTGAAACTACCTGATACGGTAATTGTCTCTTAAAGCTTAAGACCTAATTGACCACAAGTTAATGTTCCCTGGTTATAGAAGCAGCCTAGTTAGCCTGCTATTTATACAGCATGATATTGACAAGTATGTGTTTTCTTATTACATCATGTCTGATATGGTTCAATAACTATGTTTCGCCTACTCGACCAGTAATAATTCATATGATACTTACCCCTTACTGATTTGGACCTCGAACGTCGCAATTTTACCATGGTTATAATCTTGTTTTTGTTATTTAGTACATGCACATTAGAGAATGAATACAATCTCTTTGCAAACTCTTTTTTTCTCAGAAAGATGTATCTTTGTTCATAAAATCACCATTGAGCATTCAGTTAAATCTTCACCACATGTCAGCCACAGTCATTAACAATTAGCTGATTATAACAAAAGCAGTCCACCCCCATCCCCACCAGAAAAGAACAACAACAGAGTGAACTACAGCTATGACGAAGACGTATTAAACAACAATATTGTTTTTTTTTAAAACAGCAATAGTAGAGGTAAAACAACAGTAAGAAAGGAAGAGAAGACACTATAATCAAACATAATAATAATAATAATAATAATAAAAATAATAATAATAATAAAGGTTGAGAAGTGAAGGAAGAACATGTGGAAGAAGCTGACCACTCGTGCTGTTTTAATTGCATAGTGTAAAGCATAGGCTTCCACAAGTACATTTCTATTTTATACTATTTTAATATTGTTTTCTTTATCCATAATGTCTACGAAACATATATTAAACATCTATGGCACAGTTCGTTCTCGGCCTTGACATTTCATCGAATTCATTTCATAGGCGGTCAACACTCACTGGATGTGAATCGTTGTACTCGTTTTCACACAAACAATTAGCTCACATTTAAGTATTTATGATATTGGTTGTATACCCCTCTTTATGTTGCTTTTGTGACTTATTTTCTAGTCGAGTTTTATGCTCTGTACGTTGCCCTTCCTTTCCAATATTCATATAAATAAAATCTTGACTATATATTTATCAAGACGTTTTACAGACATTGTATATAAATGATCACGTTCATGTAACATTTTTTCATTTATGCAGAAAAGCGATCCCTCTGAACTTTATTGCCTGCATTGATATTTGTATTTGTACATTCGCAAGAAACAATTAAGCAGAAAAAGTAAAATGTTAAATTAAATTAAGACGCTTACTTTCATATATTACCGGATACCATCAATGAATAAGGTAAGACTCTTCCTGTAAAAATCAATGTCCTATTCAATGAATTATATAGTGCAATGTACAATAAGATTCACAATAACATTAATTACTGGTCGTAAAAAAAATTGTGCCTAGGAAATACATGAAGGGGAAAAGGTATAAAAATGCATTATTTGAGAGGCCTTTTATACCATTACAAATCTGTAAGGATCGAGGAGTCGTATTAATATGGCATCTTCTTGCGGACGTTCACGCCTTCAGAAAAACAGTCACTCGAGAAAGCATTACCTGTTTCACATAGTGGATGTAGCAATCCTCTGCAATTCTTGAAGGATAATACACCATTGTGAAGTATACCACATTCACCTTGTTCATTCAGCGGAGCTTAAATAGAAAAGGCAATTTTGCATTCCTACTTTATATAAAAGTACTAAGAAAATAATGAGCCAATTTAGCTCTGAGATATCAAAACAGTTATATTTTTTTAAACAACTCTTATATTATGAGGAGGGATGGGGCTGTGTTGTACATGTAGCATTTAACTAAATTTCATGCAATTTTTTTAAAAGTAAACCTTTAAGCATTTGAGTGAAAAAATAGTTTTCAAAATCCTAATATTTAACCTAAACGTTTTTTTTTAAATTACAAGGAGACCCAGTTACGATGCCAATTTGTAAACCTTAGACTCACCGTTAACAATTTATGAGTCAATATAAATATGAGATATTGATAGGTACTGGATCAAAATTACCAGATTAAAGCATAACTAGTATAAATGTGCCCAAAGGTTTTGAGAGAGAGATAGAAAGAGGGGGGGGGAGAGCTACAAAGAGACAATTTGCATAAGCATATTTAACATTGTAGTACTTTCATATTCTTACGTTACTATTTGATGGTTTTAGTCATTATTCCTTCGACCAAGAAATATAGTACATATATGCATACGTATAAACATACATACATATATACAATTACATACATACAAATACCCAGACACGCATACCTACAAACATACATACATACATACAAGTATACACACTCATAAATACAAACATTTACGTACCTATACACATGCTTGTATTTAACGATATATAAACATATTAATTAATACAACCAATCCTCCTCGGACCGGGAGTTCTGGGACAATACAAGTGGCTAGGAGCTGGTCATGGTATCTGTTTATGAACAGTCTAACAGGTGGGCCAACCCCGAGAAGCATCACTTTTCAAAGATATGTATACTTAACCTAATAATCGTATCAACTCAAATCGGAACTCATATCGGTGCTAGGACACAATGGTGCAGACAAAAAGATACATACAAAATGGTAGATGGACAAAATGGTGTGGACAAACTGGTGTGGTCAAAATTTATGGTCAAATGGTACGGTCACGATTGTATGGGCAAAATAACAAAAGTAATATTGTATACATTTTATTAGGTTATTCAAAGAGTAGAATCAAGTTTTATTTAGTTCTTATCTAAAGTTATACAAGGCTAAAATGTCTCCTTAGTTTTGTATGCACTTTACTGGTAAGTCACTTAATTCTTTCACACAACATTCATGTTTAAAACCCGGCCAATGCCTCATATGAATACGATTGACTGTCTATTGATGTAATCGGACACCTCAGTATGCAATTCTTCGTTAATGCGAATGTAGCTTTTTCTTCTTTTTCACAGTCGGTACTCCTAGTTCCAGCTAACGGCGCAGCAAATGTGTGCAATGCCGTTTCTGCTGCAGTTTACGCGCTAGTCTTGTGATTGTGGGATGGACTATGCCGTTGATATTATTGAAAGCATTGTGCCACCCCTCGACTGCGTTGTTGCTTCGCGGCAGACGGTTGAGCACTAGTGAATATTGGTTCCGGAGTGATATCAGAAATTGTGACGGTCTTCTTCTTCCTCGTCTTGGCCTCTCTTTGAAATTATCTTCCATGTAATCACAAATAACATCCAAATCGTGATATGCTGGATCTTCTATTAGGTTTTTGAAAACCTGTATAACAACAGCAGGAGGCACAAAAGCTAGTGCAAGTCTGCTTCAGTACAGTAACGAGAAAACCTTTTGACTGCAGTCGACTACATACTCATTGTCCAAAATGAAACATGCAACCTGTCAAAGTAGTTGTCGGAAACGTCTGCTTGAATGTCTGGATTGCCGCTAACTCAAAATCCAAATATGTAAAGACAAATTACCAGAATCGCTCGGGAAATGAAGCATCCAAAGATTGGTCTAGTGGGTATATTGGGAGAAGTTTGATAAGGGTGTCGCATCTGGCGATTGGGCGGAATTTTGCGATAAAGTCAAAAACGTCCCAGTGGGGAAAGGTCAATTTGGTAGATCGCATTTGGCATAATTCATTGGTGAGTGTGGGCCACGTTTGCCTAAACAAAAATCCATTGTAGATTGCGCGACCGCAGATCAGCAGCGGGTCCACGAACTTGTGACTCGGTAGGAAACACTCGTGGGGTCGGTTCACGCCGGAAACAACACGCCAGAAGTCATCAATGAGGCCACATCAATTTGTCAGCGGTTGCTCGCCGACATCATTATGGACCCACGAACTTGCTGAAGTCATAGATGATCTGTACAACACCGATGATGAGTTCTGAGGCGCTTACCATTCTTCGCGAAATTATTGCTGTGACGCAGCGTGTCGTTGTAAATACAACTCCGAGTGTCACCTCGAGTGGTTTTTCCGACGCCAATTACTGCTGGAGTTGGTCTAATATCCGATCGATGTCGTTTGGGAGCTTCAACGCGAATAAGTCACTTATTTTTTTCTCCAACTCTTGCGCAACCTAGAAGGTTGTTGGGCTTCACTCGGGCGCGTACCAGATTGAATCGATCAATGATGATATCCGACGAGCCCACACTCAGCCCACCATCTCGATCGAATCTCCACAGTACGCTGAGAACGTTTCTCGGTTATGAGATTCCCGAGCATGAACAAATTATGCGTGCATGACCCGACGGCACCAGTTACAATATCGCGCCAGACATTGTCAGGATCACCATCATAATTCAGGTTAATATAACCTGTGACGCCATCAGTGGCAGTTACCGTTCAGGTTCATCAAGCGTAGCCGTACTGGGTTACGTATTGAAGGGTTCTTCCCAAATGCGCCCCTGGATGATCTGCTCACGATTACGCCAACGGCGCCCCGTGTATCTTCCATGTAACAATCACCGATTGACGCAACTTCGCTTTTCCCTTGTGGATCAGGATGGGCACGCGTTGGACCTCTGCGGGGAGACCATGACGATACAACTGTACATTAGAGATCGACCTGATGTTAATACAATGACAGTCGTACGAGTACGTATAATACCCATCCACGTTACAATCGCGCGAAAACCCGTTTACGAGACAAATTACGGGAATGGACTTAGCGATCTTGTCAGGAGATTGTTCACAGGAGCGCCAAAGGTTCTCTAGGGCCTGGCTTCGCAAGTTGCAATGCGAGTCATTGATAGCATCAAAATTGCTGCTGTGGATCGGTTGAAAAATCTGGAATCGCAGGCGGTTCAATCAATTCGAGATGGACTATGGCAATTAGTAACTCGGGCACCGTGGGAAATAAAAGTTTCAGCAACGCTTCCATCGACAACAACAATGCCAGCCCGGTTAGTAAATTGACATTGAAGCCGTTCAACAACGTCTGGCACAAGCTAATACCGATTCAGTAATTGCAAATCTGGCAATGGGGAGAGGATTACGGTTATGAATGGACCGCAAAAGTTATTAGACAAAACCAATAATGTATAAACAACTGATCAATTCAAAGATGTATCAAATCATGCGTGGGACATAGACGCGCCTGTGTTGCGAGATCGAAGGGTCCGAGATTTCCAATATTACACGTACTGGCAGGGTGATAGACTACCGTGGGCAAATAGAACTTCAGGTTCTGGATACATCTCAGTATTTTCTTCCGTGCGAAACCTTCTTAGAAATCCAAGGAACGTTTGTACGCTCCGATAACAATACTGCATACGACGCCGACGACAAAGTCGGATTTGTTAACTAAGGCATAATGGCGTTGTTCAACAGAGCACGTTATCTCATCGACGGCAAAGAAATCAAATTCTGTTTGGATAACGTGGACGTTGACACGACCATTCTCGGACTCTCCCATTACAGCGATGATTACGGGTGGTCCCCTGGCCCGTCTATGATGTTTTACAAGGACACAAGCGACCGTCTGATCATACCAAATACACCATTGTTGGCGGTAATGCAACCGAAGACAATCCCCGTTTCAACCTTAACTTTATTAGCGCACCATCTCACGTGTTTGTGGCATTTGAAACCATAGATAATCTGATTAACCAACTGGAAAGTCCGATGATATTTTCAAGACTGGCAGTGTCCGAGGTCTCGATGAGGTTAAACGACCAACAAGAACCCACCCAAGGCATTTTGCTCAACTTCAACTTTGCTCATTTTGCTCAACTTCAAAACCAATCATGTCGCGTGTGTGTATCATCGGCTGCTGAAATACATGGGCCGAGACCATTACACTGACACGGGCTTGCATATTTCCCAGCAAGACTTCACTACGTTGTACCCGATTTATTACTTTTCGCTCGAGCATTTAAACCTGGTTAAGCAGTCTGTGGTGGACATGTACTTCAAAGCACATGTAGGAGGAGTTGCAGGTGACCCAGAGTATAGAGAGTATAGATGCATTGCTGTGATTCTCTCCGACAAGACTCTGTTGTTGGAGGACTCAAATGGCCGAATGAGGATCATCGACGCGCCTGTGCAGAATTCGTAGAATTTTCTCAAACACATAGTTGTTGTAATTAAACCTGTAATGTTTCAAAAAAAATGTCACATTTGCGTAAAGTTGTCACGGTCAGGCGAGGTCAGCTTGAAAGGATCTCAGCCGCGATGAAAAAAGTAACCGGAGATCATTTGCGATTTTCCCCGGACCAGTTATCCGGGAACACCACCACTGATGTTGACACTGACTCAGGCGCAACGGTTTGAAGCAGCCAAACGTCCATGCCATGGGATAACTCATAAAATGTCAAACGACTGGGTTCGCCGCGATGAAACACAACGGCGGAATGTTTCCATTGCTGTTGGCGGCCGCAGCTCCCGTGGTTGAAAAGCAGCTGCGCTATGGGCAGTCGGAACCGCATCCAAGACAGTTCTGAAAAAGGTGGTTGGTGGACGCATAGCGTCTATTAAAAACGGAAAAGGTATTCGACTATCTGAACGGACTCGGAACGAGATGCTCTCGGGCCAAAGTCTTCGGTTGTTGCCACGCCCTTGACGGCCACCAGGAGTCCGCTGACCAATTTGTAATTTACTCACTATGATAAAATAAGTAAAACTTTTCCGAGGGGTCTTTATGCAGGATGATCTTGCGTCGATGATCCCCCGCACGTTGGAAACCGGAATCGTTAACCTGGATTCGTCAACAGGACCTGGAACTCATTGGGCCACATTCGTGATAACGCCTCGACATTTATGTATGTTGACTCGTACGGACTTGCACCGCCAAGCGATGATGGAGTTGAATCAAAAGACGGTGTGTAGGATCAGGTGGGAGGGCTTGCCAACATTGATAGTGATTTTGTGCCGCTTATTGACGAATATCTACGTGGCAATAGAGTTAACAGTCCCTCATATACGATCAGATATAATTTCGACGAGGGCCAGATATAAATTGATAGTTGGAATCACCCTGATATATCAATACGGACTCGAAGCCAGATGGGAATCATGGCTTTAGCAAGCGAAAACGCCCGGTCGCTGAACACGTCTGACGGGAAAACATCCAGGGATTGTTTCGACAACGATGAAGTGGAATTCACCGACAGATCCACCGCAATAAAATTCTCCGTCGATTATGTTATATTAATAGAAGAACTGTGATGGGCCCTCAAAGCAACCAACTAGAAAAAATACTCGTAACGGAACAAAAGCTGCGAGATGAAATCACCAAGAAAACCGTTTTACTCACGAAATGCAAACGCGTCGTCGTAGATGCTATTTGTGGACTCGTCGCGGCAAAAACCGTTGGGCTAGGTGAGGCGGGAATTGCGACTACGTCAACTATCATAGGTACACCAGTCGGAATTGTTGTCGGAACTATATCGATAGCAACTGGTGTGGCCGGTAGTACCGGAAAAATAATTTAGCTACACTTGCACAAACCAATGCAGGTATATTCAGAAATTCTCTCAGAGGCACAAAGCAGTCTCAGCACAATTGCTAAGATGTACTCGGTGGCATCGAAGATAAAACAATTACCTTGGCTGAGTTCGAGATAGTGCTGCTCGAAATGGAAAACCACCGACGACCCCGCACACAGATAAAGTCATCTGGTATAACGGAGCGGAAACCTCCGCTTCTCTAACGGGGTAATTTCCTTTTGAAACGTTGAAAAAGTAATAGAAAATGCCAAGAAGACAAGTAGACCTCCCGCCAAAAATTATTGCCGAAATACAAAACCTGCATGGTTCTGTTTCTGCAAAAGTAGTCCAAGAGCAATATGGAATCAACTCAATCAGATTATATCAGATATGGAATGCTCTCAAATATTGCCCAGATGTAAAACATCTGGTATCAACAAAAAAGAGATACAGCCCATACTTGATAGTATTCAGTTAGCACTGATTGGATTCGATGATGAGACAGAAAACAATATTATCGCTGGATAAAGCAATATCAAAACTGAAAGATAATCTGTTAGAGCCATTAAATAAGCACATAATGCTTGCAACGATTTCAGCAGCATCCGGACGCTCGTAAAACTCATAGAGTATTTTATAGAACAACAATTTCAAAAAGAAGGCAAACGTATGGCAGAAGACATGGTAAATGAAATTCGGGAAGAAATGGAGTTTGAATAGGATTTTTATCTGTCTCAGTGAGTAGTACCATAATGGGGGTGTATAAGGCCACGCTCACCTATCACGGCTCCCCAATCCGTGAACCCATGACACTGAGTTCAACGCGGACACACGCGGGCTACAATCGCGGATGCGCGCGTGTAGTAGAGGTTGAATATGCATTTTTGGACTTTTTTTTACTGACATCCGTTAGCGCCTTTTATACAAACCTCCATGGCTATTGGCATTTGTATCGCGATCGTCATATATTAGCACATGGTTGGGTTTACAAAATATAATCGCACACGAGCACGCGTGTGTGTGTATGCGGGCTGTTACGCAAATAGGTACTCGACTCTTACTTTCTGCAAATCCACTACGCGGTTTCGTATCTGTGCTTGGAGATGCTTGTGGTTTTCCATTTCCGCAAACACGGTCTTGAACTCTGCCCCGATAATGATTTTATCTTCGATAGCCACCGAGTACAGCTTCGCAATCGTATTGAGACTACTTTGTGCCGCCGCGAAAAGTTCTGAATAGTACGTATTCGCTAATGCAGCCGTAACGAAATTAGTTTACTGGAACCTCCTGCGATACCGGTTACTATCCATAAAGCTCCGACAATAATTCCGATTGGCGCACTTATAATAGTTGTCGCGGCCGATATTCCCGCCACGCCAAGGCCAACAGTTGCTGCTACGACAAGCCCACAAAAAGCATCAACGACTATACATGCGTTTGTATTTTAAAAGTTGCGCGATTCTTTTGATGACTTCATCTGACAGTTGCAGTTCCGCTTCGATTATTTTTTCACTCCGGTAAGTTTGAGGGTCAATTATAATTCGTATATTAATAATGTAATTGCGTAGTACAATTGCTCGACAATCACTATCCAACACCCCGTCGGTAAATTCAGCAACCTCATCAACGCGGTCAGAATCCATCGCTTATATATATTGATAAATCTAATCTTAAACACTATCTCCAAAGGCGGTTAAGTATCCGGAAAAACGCTGAGTCCTTCAAAATGAATTTCATCTCCGGCAACTAATGATGCTGATATTGCATATGTGTAAAATTCGTAAACAGTGTTTGGTTTGTCGATACGTAGTATTAGTGGTAAAGACCTATGAACAAGATGCCACTGATCATTTATTAACATTTTCATGTAACTCCAACTTTCACATGTGTTTCCGGTTATGATAAATAAATATGATCCAGACTCGAGCACATTTAAGATGTGACGTTTAGGTCTACCAAAACCATTTTCAATAGAACTGAAAACTAGTCGACCATTAGCTAAGGTTAACTCCGAAGTGTTTTCCTCCGCTTCTTTGGTTAATATTCCTATAATCTGATTCCAGAACGTTACTAAGCGTGGTGTCAGAGGCTCATCTGCGATCTGTTCATCCACGAATTGTTTGTTCTAGCAGCAGCATTGTCAATATAGTTTTTGATAAAAGCAACCGATGTACCAGAGTATCTGATTCCCCCGTTTTCAGTGATCGGGGTCAGTTTTTGCGCGACAGCACATCGCAGCCTCACAATAACATCTTGAATGTCCACGCTAGACGTTTTAAGTTTTCCAGTTTTATCTTGGAAAATCACAAGCTCGCCCGGGTCAACACCAGCAATAACCCGGTTGGTAAATTCAGTCATATCCGCTTTGGTGGCAAATCTGGTCGAATCCATATCAGCACCGCCTCGTCTGGCGGTTGAGCTTCCTTAAACGTTAATAGGCATTTTGCATACTATCAATTGTAATTTCATGTAAAATCAATAAGCTTTTGCGGGGTTGGTGAACGCTCGAGTGCACTCAACGCTTCAACAACAAGATGACCGCATATTGGCGCGTCCAACCGAGATTGCAACGGCAGCGTGGAATAAAACAGTGGTAGTACACCACCTTGGGTTAATTGATCAACAACTTCTCGTGTTAGCTCAAGCCCATACGCGTCAAAATATAAAAAATGTCGAGGCGTTACCACGTATGCAACCCAATGAGCTCCAGGTCCTGTTGTCAAATCCAGGTTAACAATACCGGTTTTCCTTGTGCGCAGAATCATCGATGCAAGCTCATCCGGCATAAAGACACCTCGGAAATGCTTGACTGACTTTGTGATTGCAAGTAAATCAAAATTGGTCAACGGCGAGGCCTCAATCGAAGGCCACCTCCGCATGGGAGCCTTTGGATTCCACGCCTGGGTAATCGAAGACCTTTTCTCTTTCATGCGTTCTCCAACTGCCTTTTTTCAGCGCCATTCCGGATGCAGTTCCGACAGCCCCTAACGCAGCTGCTTTTGCAACCGTCGGAGCCGCAGCCGCTAACAACACTGGAAAAGCAGCAAGGAATGGAAATATTCCACCGGTCCTTTGCATTTGTGCCACCTCTGACTTGGTTAACTTTAATATCACCGAGGTGTTCTTTTGTTTGGCAATATTAAGCCGATTAAGTTGCATTTGGGTTAACCACACAGTTAACTTTGTCGGAGAAGGCCTCAGTGTGGCCCCACAATCGTTTCGTATTGCGCTTTTGATTTTCTCACGCTGCTGTGGGCAAGGGTCAACTTTTACTTCGTGATAGGACATAATTATTTACAAATGTAACAGGTTCAATTACAAATTTGAGAAATATCAATTTAATCGGAATCAACGTACGAAAGTTGTGCTGGGAAATCTGCAATCCTGTGTCAACGTTTTGGTCTCGGTCCAGGTATTTCAACAGTCGATGATACACACGAGCGATTTGATAGTTGTCAAAGTTTAGCAAGATATTTTCGTTGATTCTTGGTGACCGTTTAACCTTAGTGAGACCTCAGTCACTCCCAGTTTTGCAAATATCATTCTACTTCCAGTTGGGCGTTCAGATGGTCTACGCTTTGAAATGCTATAAACACGCAACGTGGTGCGCTAACACCTTGTTGAGTGCTTATTTGCCATGAGAATTCTCCTCAAGCATCGCTGATATGTGAGTCTGTGGTCATCGCGATAAATGAAATTATAAATGTTCCATCAGACATGACAAATGATGATAAACGTGCGTCTCTGGCCACTGGTGGGCCCTTTGATGGCATCCAAAGTGTAAATTTTGATAACACAGCTATACCTGCATCGCTGAATTACGTCGTTGGCGATGCCTTTCGCGTTTAACGTGACTGTGTGTTTTCCCCGAAAATAACTTTATGAAAGTTGCTACAAAATCTAAATATGTGTGAGAGTGGAATCACACAGGACAACTCCCCGCGGTCGCTAAGCAGGGCTCGACGCTGTGCAAATCCGCCACTGAAATTGGGATTGTCTCCGATTACAGCAGGTGCTGCGTTTAATACGTATTTGATATGATCAACAGACCTAGCGTAATCATCACTGTAACGGGCGAGTCTGAGAATTGTTGTAGCGACATCGACGTTGTCAAGAATTGCTTCGATCTCCTTTCCGTCCATGAAATAACGTGCGCTGTATACAGTATTGTCGTTGCATACAAGCTTTCCTTGGACATCCAAGAATGCCTCGCACGGAAGAAAATAGCGAGATGTGTAATGAACCTGAAATTATAGTGGCCCTTCCTGGTAATTTTGCTTGCTTTGGTCTCGCAACACAGGCACGTCCATGTCAAACGCGGGATCGGATACATCTTTGAACTTACCCATTGTTAATACATTATTGTTTCGTCTAATGCCTCTTGCGGGACAACCGTAATCCGCTCCCCATTGCCAGATTATCAATCGCTGAATCAGACCAACTTTGTTGGGCAGCATCATTAATGATTTTACTGACAGCGGCTGGCATTGTTGCTGTCGATGGTAATCTAACCGCTTTTGGTGGTGCTCGAGTCCCTAATCGTCCTAGCCGATCTCGAATCCATTGGACCGCTTGCAATCACAGATTTATTAACCGATCCGCAGCAACGTTTTTGATGCTGTCAACGACTCGCATTGCAACTTGGTTAGCAATTGGTGCAGCACGCGAAGACAAGGTCCCGAGCTCCATGTCCATGCACTATTGTCATTTTCTTAAATATCAGGTCGATCTCTAATGTACAGTTGCATGGTCAAAGTCGCCTTCGCATCGGGCAACAATGTAACTAAACCCGCATGGGACTTGTTCCGCAACTTGTGTTGTATTTGTTATAACCTTACGAGCGTTCACTGGAACACTCAAATGTTCAAAGCCCGGGTAAATCACATACGGAACTTTCATCTTTCGCTGCACCGCGGTAAATTTCAAAATGTTTTTGCCGGGTTCTGGCATATTTGTACGCTGCGGTTTTTCACTGATTCCACCACAGTATAAGTCATGCTCGTCAAGCCCCTGTTGGGTGGTAAATAAATGCAGGTAACGTTCGCATGGAAACTTTTTACCCTGGTACTTGCATTGTTGGGTAAGCAATCGGGAAAGATTCTTTATCCATACGTAATGAGATAACGACTATGAACCTTTCATGCCGCTTTTCAACAGAATATTAATCTTGGTCCGTCCATGCCAATTTTTGCTTTGCACATGTTGGGATGGTGCAAGGGGAT
The DNA here is from genome assembly GCA_029931535.1 of Margaritifera margaritifera. Classification (NCBI taxonomy): domain Eukaryota; kingdom Metazoa; phylum Mollusca; class Bivalvia; order Unionida; family Margaritiferidae; genus Margaritifera; species Margaritifera margaritifera. The sequence continues at coordinate 1,480,985 of JAQPZY010001205.1, forward strand.
AAGAGACTTTGTCCCAGGTGTACACGTTAACATCGATACCCGCGTTAAGTTCTTCAAACTTGTTCAGTATTGCCTTGGTGACCTGCACCAGAAATTCAATGTCACCAAAATTGAGTTCGTTCGGATATTGTTCGTATTGTCGCGGCTAACCTTAATTGTCACACGCGGGATGTAACGCGTACGTGAGCGACCATTTGAAACATTCATTGTTATTGTTTTCTACATTTCTTACCGACCGCGGAGGAACATAGTCTGGCGTTAGTATATAATTCGATCCGCGAAATGGTATGTTTGCATCTTTGGAGAAATATGCAGTTGAACTTCCACACATCTGTCAAGATTTAATCCCGAACCGGTGTTGGTCCAGTTTTCCAATGCGTGGATAATATTTTCAGTACTTTCATTTATTGCGTCATTGATATCCTGGAGTCGTTGCGGTTTATGATTATAAGTAGACCACCATGAAGCCACACGGTTGTGGTTTTAAATCTATCTTTGTCTGATAAGTTACAATTAAGCGGCATAGTCAAAGGTGCATGGGCAAGAATATCCGCTTTAATACTGGGGGTGTCAGCGCGTTGTAACGTCGATACGATTTCAGTGCGCATATTCGATTAAAGTTTTATACTGCTTTGCTTGGCGCGTATGTATTTGAAATAATCGCACGGTAATCTACATGATTGTCCTTACGCTTGTATAACTCAAACTCGGGGGCTTCTTGATCATAAACATACGCTGCTGTTGCCGGTGTAACTGGTTGTTGCGGTTGTGGTACAGTTACGGGTCCTAATAACGCAAGTATGTCAGCTTTACGATACTGTTTGGTATTCGTATCACACGCTGTTGTGCGAATTGTATTAGTTGATTAATTGTCGGCATACTATTATATAAGGGGAAATCTTTGTCTAATTGTAAATTCCGTAAATAAATTGTTTAAGAATTTTTACTTTACCAGGCTTGGAAACGGCAATTGCCTCAATCCTGGCTATGATTCATTTACTTCTGTATCGTTTTCACCAACGTCGTCGGGGGTGTTAACGTTGGGTATTTCCGCAATAGGTTCTATTGTTGTTGCGCAGACGGATCTTTGACGACGTGCACGATAATACTCGCGAACAGATCCGCATAGTCGGCAAAGCTGATTGTGAGACTTTACTCCAATACTACAATCTGAGACATGGTCGAGCACCCGGACCAACACGTAACGCGCGCAAATGTGATTTACAGTATTCGTAACGGCATGTTCTGCCACAGAGTTCATGTTTTCCGAGACATACACCTTAGCATTGATTTCTTCCTAATATCATTGAAATTTTGTATATATTTTCATTTTTTTTTTCTCTAATAGACATACTTATCTGTGTTTTCATACATATAATCATCTATATTTTCGATTGATGTGTACGAAACTTTAGGCGTATATGCTCTGCACAGGGTACAATAGTTTGTGCAGTTGCCCGAGTTGAAAGTATTTGATTGTACGACCCTTTGATGTAAAAGAATTTTCATCTATCATTGTAAACAAACTTGGTTACCAGGCCGCAGCAACTGAGGATCAAAGTCAAATAGATCTTTGTGTTCGAATATAATTTTCTTCAATTTCGCATTTGACCACATCACTGCATACTCATCGCACGGAGATACTATACCAACTCGTAAATGACCGCCGCTTGTACAATGGCATCCGATAACATAAAATGTCGTGTACTGTTTTATGTATATTGATGACATAGTTTTTGTCTTTTTGCGTGAGAATCTCTTTTTGCGAAACTCATAACAATGCACATCACCCTTACGCTCTTGCCATTTTAAAATTCTCACAGAAATACGAAAATGTGCCGTTAGTGATTCTATATATTATACCAATAACATTTCTCTAATTGATTTGTTCTTGGTTATCTTCGCTACTACTACTACAAGTACTATATTCGCTCGATGTTTCAAAGTATTCATCCGTTTCACTAGTTAACGCCAGCGACTCAAACTTTTCTTGCACAATATCGTATAATGACATTTCAGGTTTTTGGTTATATTGTTCTCCAAGTCTGCGTCGTTGCTATTCTAAGATAATTCCAAAGTTGATTAATTTATCAAGATGCTCCGGATACGTATTTGAAAAATCATCCAACATCTTTTGAGCCTCTTTGACAAATCTGTATGATGCATTAAGCAAAACAACGATTTAACCTTTTTTGTAACGTTTAAAACACTCCATTGGTCTGTTAAAATGGTGCCACAATTGTTTATATCCATAAACCCTTTACAAATACTATACGTGTCGATTTGTCCATTTTGCGCCATTATATATACACCACGGTAATTGTTTAATATAATATTTTCGCATAAACTCTGCCACAGTCAGTGTAAAATATAGCTGCGGCAAAATATTTTTATACAGTATACCGCAATCATTAATCCTGCAGTGCCACAGTTGATATAAGCCTTAGAAGCAATACAAGCGGAATCGTTTATACAGTATACTGGCGATCAATAATCTTTATTTCCACAGTAGTATTTTTAGTCTCACAGAAAGATAATCTCCGCAATGTAGTATAGCCACAATCAATTATATAGGCCTGACTAAAAACTTTATTTGTGTGTATTGTAACATTTCCAATAATAGTGGCCGGGTTTTTTTTACCACTCCAGTGTTGATGCAGTAGTGCATTTGCAGACAGTACAAGTCGAGTAACTATTTGCATAACAGCTTGCTTACACGCGCACATGTGATTATATTTTGCAAACCCATGGCGCATATGCTAATATGCGACTATCGCGATACAAATACTAATAGCCAGAGAAGTTTGTATAAAAGGCGCTGACGTATGTCAGGAAAAAAAATCCAATATGCTTATTCTACCTCTACTCGTGTGTAAAAAAAATCCCCAGTGGGGAAAGATCACGGGGAATACAGAAGGTGTTCTGGGTTCGGAGACGTGATAGGTAACTGTGGCCTCATATTCCCATTATGATACCACTACCTGAAAGGCTTATAAACCTTTCGATGCATATATTAGAGATTGTGTCAACGTTTCTATCGTAGCTACAATACAATATTTGCATTTCATTACACAGTACAGAAAATATGTCTGCAGTTAAAATATAGGTTAACAACATAGAAACGATGTTGCACTTTTAAAATCCGACACCTTGCCTTAGCGTCTATGCAATTAGTTTCGGGTTTTTTGCATGTCTTCATACCCCACGTTAACCACAAAAGTCAGAAGACAACTTGCAACTGCATATTACTTGAAATATGGATATTTATTATCTCCAATGTTAAAATTACACAATAGCTTGTTATGAATTGCATTCATAATTAATCTTTTCTTATCTTCAGAAAATATTTTGACTTGAAAGAGACTTTAGGCAATGAAACATTGAACTTACAAATAATGTCTCAAATAAAACGATTACATTACAAATTGTATAGCCTCGATTTTTTAGCATATGCAAGACATAAGCTTAGCAGATTAAGGTGGCGTCGTCATCTTCAATAATCGTGGTTAATACTGTGGTTAACATTTTCTATGTGATTACAAATATAAAACCCAGTAATGTATAGCCATCACACTTAGACTATCCAATCAGCGCTGCTTTTTCATATCCACGCATCTGTATGCTGTTTCTGTACCAAAAAAGGTTAAGGTTATTTCAAAACCTTGGGTAAGCTTTAGGTGACGTTTCTTCAATATGGTCGTAAGACAACAACCCTGTTTGAATTAGCTATCACACTAGGAGTGTGTAGACACTTAGCACTATCATTTCGTATTCATGCACCTCTACCCTCCCTCTGACCCTAAATCAAGATTGAGAGGTAATTGAAAAAGGTTCACTTTTATGGTTGATTGTTTTCTACATGATGACAAGTCCAAGTCTTTATACTGAGCAATTATACCAGGACTTTAGGATAAATAAGTAACTATCCATGCACCCCTTACAATTCACCGACGCACAGGCAAGGTCCATGTCGACTAAAACGTTTGGAGATGGTGTTTGTTTGTTAAACATGGTTATACATCCCAAACCTTTTTAGTAATAATGTTCATGCTTAAACTTTCAAATAAGGACATAATGTATTTATATATACATACCCCCTAAACTCCCTGTAACCCTCAGACAAGGCCAAAGCCATTTGAAAATCTTGGCTCAGTTTTCGGTGCTTTGTTTTTGGTGATATTAAGAGTCCAAACCCTTGGAGGGATTGAAATCAAATTTGAAATGTAGAATAAGTAATCACCACACTGTCATATTAACGCACCCTTACGATCCATCTGATCAACGTCAAAGTAAAGTGGGTGTGAAAATATGTTCATGTAGAGGAGTGATCATATACTGTGCATACATGACACCAAGTGGTTTCTGTAAATTAATGGCACCACGACGCCGCTGCAAACACCAAGAGATAAGAATGTTTCTTTCGAGTCACTTAACCTTGTGACTCGGATTTGTCTCACATCTGGAATTTACGGAGTTGTTTGAAGAATATCATTCTCAAGGAGATGAGAAGTTTTTGTGTAGACAACTATCCAAATGATAGTTGATTAGATTCTTGAGAACATTCATGTACTACTTATAAATGTGTTCAAAGACAACTTCCACACCAAATAATGATCATTGCCGATGGCGAAAGGAGGTGAGTGAGAATGCTATCAGTATCTAAAAATCCCAAATCATGACTGTCATCACAAATATTATTCAACTTTTTGCACTTGTAATGCAGAATCAATAAAGGATTGTGTAGTTTAGGGTCGACACTGTAAACGATAAATTTTGCATGTACACTGTAAAAAGGATAATAAACTATGCCATGTCAAATATTAGCCAGTGCATAGTAGGGAAGAGTGCGGTTAATATGTAAATATGTTTGTTGAGCGTTTAACGGCACCCCAGCGCAGTACTAGCTATATGGTGCCAACTAAACTTAAAGAATTGCACAAAAACTATAGGAACATAAACCCTTTCAAACAAATGTAAACACAACAAAATAAAATATAAAATGTAAAGATGATAAAATTCTGTAAAAGGTGTATAAAATAGATTATAAAGGTAACACATGTAACGTTTTTAAAACAGAAAGGCGGTTAAAACACTATCGATATATGTTAAACAGACTGTGATAAGATACATTCTTAAACTGTGTTCACTTGTAATATAGAAGCAGAAAAGAACCCTAGGATGGAGGGCGACAAGAAGAAAGAGGTTCTATACACTAATATTATCTCCGAATGCTTAACGGTGGCACATTGTCGTCATTGAGTCATCATTTGTTGCTTATAATCAGTTAAAAAAGTGTAAGTGTATTGTTTGGAAGCAACATAGTACAAGCGATGTTTAAACGATATCCAATAAAAATATTAGCTATTTATTATAAGTAAAACAGAACTGTGCCAGATTGTTATCAGACAAATGCTGCAATATTTTGCCATGTAAAGCAGACTCAGCGAAAGAAAACAAGATTCTACACTTTGAGCGCAACAAAGTACAAATGACCTTTAAAGAATACCTATGCCAAATATTAGTTACCGAATAAAGAAAAAGAGGGGTGGTTGATAAAAGCTATCAATATTTAAAAACTCACAAATATAACAGAAATACATCAACATGATTACTCATATGCATCCCCTGGTAAAAATGCTGCATAGCTGAGGAAGAACATGGTACAAGTGATGATCAAACAATATCCATACCAGATATTATCCATAGTGTAATGAAAATGGGTGAGGGAGAAGAAATGTCAAGGATTAAAAATCCCCAATTGTGTCAGACTGTAATGAGATATAGTTTTAATTTGCATGCTCTTGCAAATTAGAATCAGCAACACTAGCCTTGTATAGCCATGGATGATTAAGCAATATCCATGTTAAATTTTACCTATAACATAAGGGAAGAAAAAGGGGGAGGGGTAATAGAGAAAAGGATAAAGGTATCAAAATACTGCATGTCACAGACTGTTATTAGGCATATGTATTATTTGCATTCTCTTATAATATAGAATGAAAAATAAAACATTATATAAGTTGTAGGCGACTTATACAAGGTTTGATTGAAATATATACAATTTATGTATTCGTCATTTAAAACAAGCAAAGAGTAGTGGATAAGAATTCGTTCAGTATTTCAAAATTATAAAAAATCACAGACCGTGTTCAAACATATACTTCATTTGTATGACCTTTTAATGTATAATCGCCAAAGACTATTGTGTTGGCTGAGGACGACATAGTACTGGGGATGACTAAACAATAGCATACGACAAAAGATGGGTGGGTGAGAAAGTATTATCTCAAAAAGGTCAATTATGACAGATTGTCATCAGACAGATTTTTAAAATTGTATGCCTTTGCAATATAAAATCAATAACATAAACTGCATGGTGGATGAACAACATGGCATGAAGTGTGACTAAACAATACACATCCCAAGCATATGTTATATAATAAAATAAAACTGTTTGGTAAGAAAACTAAACATGTATAAAAAATATTAAAATCTGACAGACTATCATAATACAATTTCGCCTCCCCCTGTAATGCAGAACCAGCAATCAAATATTGTATTGTATGAGCGCTAGGTAGTAAAAGAGGTGATAAAACATGATATATGCCAACTATTACTTATGGCTGAAAGAGAAAGACGGGTAAGTGAGGAAATTACCAAGAACCCAAAATGCTCAAATATGACAGAATGTTATCATAGTCAAAAATTATATATATATATATATATATATATATATATATATATATATATATATATATATATATATATATATATATATATATATATATATACGCCAAAGCAAGAGGGGCCAGCCTAGACGCCAAAGCATGAGGGGCCAGCCTGGCTGCCGCACTATAATATGTTTCATATATATATAAAGTTCCTGATAATAGGGAGCTAATCAAGTATGCTTTCGACTCAGTCTGTAAGAAATAAAATGAAATTATGTGGACACACACATACCTATTTGACTTTGAAATTCCACCTGTATCACATTTCTAGTCCAGTAAAATCCGTCACTACAATATCCCTTGGAAAATAAATACGATGCATTCTGAATCCTGTTGGCAAGTTTCATGGACTTTTCTTCACACAAAAGACTTGCCTCAGTCCAGTTTTTGTGTTCCTCATACAGCACACCGATGTTAGGTCCTGAAAGAAAGTTACAGAAAGACACGTAAACGATTTGGATGTAGACAAAAGAAATTTTTTCAGCATAAAATCATATTTTGTTCTGTATATAGATAGTACCTCATTCAATTGACTGCATCATTCTCTGTGACTTTGACGCTAAAACTCTAATCAGCGATCATGCGCTGCAAGAGCGACTGAGTTTACTGACAAAGGAAATTTAAAGAAATCTATCCAGAAACCGTAGTTTCCTGTACGGTTTCAGAGTAATTTCTAGACCGAAAACTATAGTGTTAGGTACATAGGGAAACCCATTCTTGCCAAGAGCCGGGTAAAATCACTTGTTAGATTCAAATTCGTACAAGATGGATAATTGTGGTTTATGTTTAAAATCCATGCAGTTCAGGTGCGAATTATTACAGTTTTCACCCTGAATCAAACATATTTGCTCAAGTTTCTGGACAGGAAACTAACGGAAACCTAAACAAATCCTTTCCAGTTTCCAATGGTTTTCGATTAGTTTTTGTAAACTGCCTGAAAGCACAATAACTTGCTCAAATTTCTACAACTTGGTGGTATTTGCGTAGCATAGAAATACCAGAAACAACAAGATTCCATTTCAGTTTATAATGCTTTCTAGTATTTTCCATAACAAGACAACACCGGTAGCAAGAAAAATTCGTTCTCGTTTCCAGTCATTACTGCCAGTTCCAGAAACACGAAATCACCAGACACCACCAGAATACCTTCCAGTTTCCGACACGTTCTAGCAGTTTCGTTAGCACGGAAACATCAAAAACTCAAAGATACTATTTATGTTTTCTATGGTTTCTGGCAGTCTACTGGCATACGGATAAAATCAGTACCAAAATAATCTGTTCCAGTTTCCAATCGTTTGCAGTGTTCGCTGCACAAAAATTACAGAAATCACTTTCATTGAATTCATTTTTTATTTTATTTTATTATAAAGGGAACATTTGCATGCTGTAGTATTTGTGTAAATGTTCTCTTCTACAACTACTAAGTGAAAATACACACAAAGGAGTTAGCTCAAAACATTCTTTATTATGCAACTTATGCAAAGCTCCCATTATTATTAAAACACTGATTACAATATAAATGTTCTCTGTTGTATTATTTATTCTTTTAAATATTATACTGCTTGAAAATATAGTGTTTTGCACGTGTAACTGAAAAATTGTTACTCGACAAAAAAGTTATTAATAAAAACGTTTCATAGGAAGAGTCTCACTGCAGAATATAGTTCCATATTTTCTTTAAGATACTTGTCTAAGTCAGACATTTTAAAAAATAAATGCATATCTGTTGTGTGCATTGGAATATAGATATGATAATAAAAAAATAGACATTTTGCCCCGTGAAGAAGCGGAATGAAGTTTTGTACAGTCAGTTAAAAGATTTAAAACTAATTTGCTGATTTTTTAAATTAAGTTTTGATGTTCATTTTTTCCTTGTAATGAATTCTTCTGCAGCAGGTTCAGAGAATGTGTAGTGGCAATTTGTTCAGATTAGAACTATATATATATATAAACTATCATGATCATATCCCCATTCTCCTCTTCAGTGTTTCGAATTGCAGAAGAGTAAAAATTCATTAACCTCTTTGCTCAGATATTAAAGGGAGCAAATGAAGAAAATGAACATGGAAAAGTACATAATGGGACTTACATTAGAAACGTTTGTAAAGAAATTTGAGGTCAAAACCAGAATTATGTCAAGCAAATGTTCCCGTTAATGAGGTATTATTCAAGAAAGGTTGGTTCAAGTATCCAAGAACAAACTTCTTAGTTACAAAGGGCCAGAGTCACTTAAATTTTGATGCCAAAAATAATAAGATAATTTAAATGCCACAAAAAGCCTAGTACATCCTCTACCACGGACGAAACTGATTAAGAAATGAAACAAAAAATAACATACTTATGTAACCTAAAAATTTAGTCAGGTCTTCTACATATACATAAACTTAATAGATAAGCAGGAGCTATGCTTATTATACTGGTGTTTTTACTTCAGAAATTAAATTAAAATAATAAAGAAACAATTATAAAAATATATGCTGATCCAGAAAGGCTCAGTAGTAGTAAAAGCAGAAAAACCTATATCTGTACTGAAAAAAATAATAATGTGTCATCGTTAGAGTGAATTCCACTTACACGAAATATACAATTCTCGTGAATAACTGATGCTGGACACTCTTGTAACGTTGTAGTTAAGAACATCTTAACAAATCTATTTTCATTGCTACATTTCCTAAAATTGTTTGCTCATTAAAATAAAATTTACAGTATTTGTAAGACATATATGCACTCCCCGCAGATAATAAAAGTCGAAAAAAAAAAATTCGGAAACATGATGAAGCTCAAAGCAAACGCTTAGATGGCACACAAACATTACCAGTTTAATTTTAAATTGTATACGTATGTGATCTCCATATGCAATTTCTTTATCATCCAAATCCGAGAACTTCAAACGCAAGTCTCAACTATTCAAAATGTTACACAAGTCTTTCGCTTTAATTAATTGTATAATAAGTATATCTTTGGCAATGAATTGAGTTATTTACTGCCAGAGGGAGGGGGGCTGAAAAATACGCTTCTGTACACTGAGTTATAACGAAAGGTGACTGTCCATTAAAAGATTAAATTAACCAAGATTGAAACGAAGTATAATTAAACAGCGAGAATAGCAGAAAGAAGAAAGAAACAAATAGCTAGATAAATTTGAAAGCTATTCAGTCATAGACTGACAAAGCTTTCATAAATTATTAAAAAAAGGATTATTCTGCACTATGTTTGATATACAAACAGCAATTAGTCCATTGGGTGATGCCGGCAGTGTCAAGTGGCTGGGTATTGTCTATACACGTTTTATGATGGGTGCTGGCTTTGCTGGCCGGGTATAATCTGTACAAAATGTCTTTGGTTGGGAATATATAGTTTAGTGCTTGGGATTCGTCTGTCTCTATATTGCGAACGTAACCATTAAGGATCGAAAATCATCAAGTAGATCTTCATAAAGATGCACGAAATTTGAGTGTAAAATTACGCGGACAAAAAGAAGGTAACATAACAACATAAATTCCAAGATTTGTGCTCAAAATACTGTGCTTGTTTTTTTTTATTATTTTTTTTGTTTTTATTATCAACACTTTTACTATTACGCTCAGTCCTTTTTATGCTTTAACTGGCTCTCTCTCTCTCTCTATCTATCTATCTATCTATCTATCTATCTATCTCTCTCTCTCTATCTCTCTCTCAGCAAGTTTTACTCGACGTTGGAGCTATATATTAGTTAAAATTACATTTTAGAATAATCTTGCTTCAAGTCTCAATCTATTTCTTACAGTCTGTCACAATTAAATATTACATGTAGAATAATGAATGTACATACCTTGACAGACGTGCGATGTCTAGAATATCGGTAGAAAGTAATGGAACAAAATTAATATACTTTGAAAAAAAATAAGGTAGTTAGTTAATCAATCTTCCTTTTGGAATGAATACAAAAGTCTCTCTCTCTCTCTCTCTCTCTCTCTCACACACAAACACATAGTGACAGAGAGGCGCCATGCATTTGCGCGCACCAGCTTCCCAACACACACACACACACACACACACACACACCAGAGACTCAAGAACAGGGCAGAAAGATACGTCAAAAATCATTCAGACCTCACAGTCTCAACTAGAAAAAGAATAAAAAGAGAAGAACTGTCAGAGATTTCGACGTTTTTGATTACTGAAAGTGATGCACCGGGATGATTGAGAATGTTCCAAGACCGAACTCGATCTGTTTTTCTTGCCCCCTAAAATGATGACAATGCAAGAATCCCAGTTTGTAGAATTTCATCCGGTGTTGTCTTATACGACCTCAGCTCCCGTCGAGTTTGAAATCAAAGGACAAATCGAATATAACCATGATCTGAATAACAGTTACTTGTACATAAAAATCAAAGTCCTTAAAAACTTATAACACCAATCCAGGCTTTCGTGCTAGAATGGCTCCCGTCAATAATTGCATGCATTCATTATTCAGCTAAGTGAATTTGTACATGAACAATAAACTCGACAATAGCAGCTTAGACACTTACCTTTACCGAGCTCATTCTAACGAGCACAAAAAAACAACAGCAAAGAAACCAAACTATATGCACGACGTGTGTAAGTTGTACCTAAAGTAGCAAAGGACATCAATCAAGCTCTGACCAGAAGCACAACCATGTATTCTATGCGATGAGTGCAAGTCACAACCTTCACCATTGGCTCTCACACTGATCCAAGATCATAGACCACGTCTTCCTGAGTCCGCCTTATTGGCATCATCAGCAATGCTGTTATCGACGTAACTATTGATAAAAAAAACGTTTCCAGTTCCAACACTTTAACGTTTCTAAGATGGAAGTCAACCGAGATGGCCACACGTTGTGCACAAGGCCTTTTCAAACTAATTTTGCCCAGAAAACCGAAAACCTACTTGAGATCATACTTGACTTTGTTTAAAGCCACATAACTTTTTTAGGAACCAACAGCACCCACGGCATTGCCTGCAAAGATTATGCATTACGGAATTATATGTTGGAATTTGATTTCGCTTCATATCAAGACAGTGATGAAGGAAATTTTCACCCATTAAAATCAGTCTAACTCCTTGATTGTGGAAGTTCAGTTTGCAGTCAATGTGATCTTGTGTGCAGAATTCGATAATACCCTTGAAATCAACAGATGAGAGAAGTGATCCTACACTGTTAAAACAATGGAACAAGAAGGCATGGATATAGATGGGGATGATGTTTTCCATCCAGAGTAGGAAGTACAACAGTCACAGGCACCATATCCAAGGGAAATTGATGATGAAGAAACAAGAACAATAGTGTGAAGATGGCCAGAACAAGAACAACACTTATTCCTCTGCTTTGCTCACCACTTGGCTAAAAGTATCACACTCCTCACCAGTGAACATTGTTATGTTTGTTAGTGATCATCCTAATTAAAAACAACACGACCTATGTTTAATGATGAGTCAAGAAGAATAGTTGAAAGATTATCTGGAAGGAACGTGGACACTCTTATACACTCTTGTAAGAGTGATATAAAGACTTAAATAACCAATTAACATCTCCTTTGAGTTCCGTGGAGATGAAACGCATCGAAAATTTCTTGCAGCAGAGTTTCGAGACTTCCCGCTCTCCAACTTACTTGATAGACCTTTTTTTAAAGAAAGTCAAGTGTGAAGTCATTACCTATAACTACCTGTGAGAAAAGAGGAATACCTGAGAACTTCATTACCTCCTGACCCACAGTTCGCACAAAGCTCTCTGGAATACAGTGGTGTGTCCTAAAGATGAACTTCGTCGTGGAAAACCTACGATCGTGGACACTCATTCCAGAAGTGACACTCTTGTTAGAGTGATATAAAGACTTGAGTAACAATTTAACACCTCCATTGAGTTCCTTGAAGACGAAACGCATCGAAAATCTCGTGCAACAGAGAACAAAAGACTTCCCGTTCTTCAACTTATTTGATAGACCTCTTTTTCAAAGAGAGCCAAATATGAAGTCATTGATTATCATTATCTGCGAGACAAAAAGGAATTCCTGTGAATTTCATTACCTCCTGACCCACCTTTCGTACACAGCTCCCTGGAATACAGTGGTGTGTGCCAACGATAAACTTCCTCGTGGAAAAACTGCGTACGAGGGTATGTCATAAACACGGACGATATGCATCACCCATGAACCAATTGGATGGCAGTCTATTTGTCAAGGACCACAGCGCAGAATATTTGGATTAGTATGGATTACCCCCTATCGAAGACGATATCACAAACGTTATGAGAAGTGCGGTATTGACTCAATTCAATAATGTGAGATTACAAGGATCGGATTCAATGGTGTGTGGACAATATTATGTGTATTATATTTCTTGAACGAAGTCTTGGATTTCCATTAGAATATTTATAGACTCGTTTCAAACTTGATTTTCCTAGAAACGATGCAAAAATAGAACTATATCTTACATGTAGATATCAGTATGGCTATCGGTTGTCTTTAACCCTGAAACGTAGTGTCCATCAATGGCAAAAGGAACTGTCTTAGGTCATTGGAAGTCAAGTCTTATTACCCGATGTTGTCAACCTTTAAACATGTTTATGTTTAACATTTTAGCACTTGTGTTTGAAAACAAGGTGTACATGAATAGGAGGGACTGCCATAATCCTCATTTTTCATTTGTTTTTGTGCTAGCAGGTTTTTTCGAATAATTGTGTTGGTTGATTTCAGATTTTTTTGTTTAATCTTTGACATTCCCTTGCTTTTTTTTTTTTTTTTTGCTGTAAGGGGATGTTTTTTTTACGTCCGCATTCTGAATCTTACACAAGTTTTCTGTCACATCGCACATAGAGCATAATAAGAGGTTCGTTCGCCAGTTTTACCTTTCATCGTCCATTCGACAAAGAAAACAAGAATGAGCTAGCCAGTACAAGTCAGAAAACTGTGTAAAGCGATGTGCACGTTACAGAGGGTGGAATACATCCTGGGCTGGGTAGAATAGTAATGACCTCCTTCGTTATGTTCGTTATGAGCAAGCAGTTCATACGAGAAGTGATTGATGGGGAAACAGAGAAGATCAAGAGGACATGGGCGGAAGAGGCGTGGGAAAGTGAGCGAGAGAAGCGGGAGAGGGAGCAACATCGCCTCACTGACAAGGTGGGAGAGGGTACAGCAGAGACAAAAATAGAGGGAAGAAGAACAAGATGACCGATATACGGAGCTGAAACTGGAGCAGCAGCAACAGCAATATCAGAAGCCAGAACAGCCTGTGGTCCCTCAAGCTGAGATTTGGGAACTGGAGTCGAACGCTGCCAATATTAGTTTCTCTGTCTCTGTCGGGCGATGGAGCACAGAAAAATGTATGAAGAGATGCCTGCTGTAGAGGCCGTCGTGGGAGATGTATTTGACATGGATATCTTTAACGTCAAAGATACATGACAACTCCCAACTGCCCTTGTAAGGACGACCCATATCTCTCAGAAACAGAGATACTACTCAAAATATTGCCAATATTTGTTTTTAAGTTTGTTTGGCTATGTATTTAGTTTTATCTTCCACATCAAATTAATACCCCTGTCCAATCGTCTGTCCTTTTCATATGTAATAGTATATAAGTATGATAGTATGTTTGTATGTGAGCATTCCTTCTATCCCCTATCCCCCCGCCTTACACCCCACTTTTTGGTCAATAGGTCTATCGGGTTTATAAAGGTTGTAGGGATTTCTTTGATTTGTTTATAAGGGTTGTAGAGGGGTTGTAGGGTTATAGTTTTGTTATAGGGGTTTGGTTTCTTTTTAACTCCATCAATTTACATTCTACCCTTGCAGCTTTGTTAGTAGGTACATGTGCTGGTGAGTAGGTGTCGGTGTTGGTGAGGAGGTGTAGATGCTGGTCAGAACGTGTAGGTGCTGATCAGTAAGAGGGTGTGTTGGTGAGTAACTATGGGTGATGGTCAGTAAGACTGGATGTTGGTCAGTTGCTATGAATGCTGGTCAGTTATGCTAGGAGTTGGTCAGTAGGTGTGAGTGTTGGTCAGTCAGAATGGGTGTTTGCCATCCATGTTCATGCTTGACCCCCGACAGTGCCATAATGTTAATCCTATGGGAGTTTTTTTAACATTACCATTCCCTTTGAAGCATAATGTTAATCCTATGGCCTTTTTAACGTTGCTCTTCTTCTTGTATCCATACCGGCCCCACAATGTTAAACTTATGGACCAATGTTAAATTCTGCTTATACCCATAGCTCTATACTATCAGAATGGAGGTCTCGTATCTATTTCCATGTACTCATAACGGCTCATATGAACCTACGGTCATTCCATTACTACTAATGTAATATTGTATCTTATATTAAATATCAAAATAGGGTTATTGTGTTTATCGTACAGAGAAACAAATTGGTTTGTCCTACTTCCATGTTGGGAAGAAAGGACTGAAGCCATGCGTGGAGAAAATCAATACCTTCTTAGGCAAAATACTACAATAAGTAATAAAGATATTATATCCCCATAAAGTTATGCGTTGAGAAGGCAGTGAAGAAAATACGTCACGAGAATGTTGTAGCCGGAAACCGAAAATGAGATATAATAATAATAATTATGCATGTTAAGAGTTAAGGAATATTCACTTGGGTAAATATTATATCAATAATTGTGTACGGGTGACAAACTGATGCCTGGCTGGAAGTTGGAAAAGATTTCGTTGGAAAGGTTCAGTTTTCTCATTCTCTCATGAGCGTTTAGTTGCAATATCCAATACAGTTCTTTACGAATGCGTTCTCTGTTCAATCTGGGTTAGGACTCAATCGGTAGAATCTCGAGAGGCACTACTGAATGTCCAATTGAGTTATAGTGGTTGGAGAGTTTCGGGTTGATTTTGCTGCGAATATGGCTCTTATGGTTATTCATTCGTTTTATTAACACACACACATACACACAAATATTACATATATTAAAAATAACATGACTTTTAGAGTGTTGAGATAAAGCAATGTGATATACCAATAAGGTTGGTATGTTAAATTGTGATTCGCCTGAGGCGTATGAATGCGCATAAAATTATGGTTTCAACAGTAGACTAATGCTCTCTATATCAGTGATGAACATCCACTTATTTATAATTATTAAAATAAAATATAACGAGGAAACAAATATTAATAAACCCCATTTTAGCGAGCTCCCCTCTGCTTCTATTCCTCTCTCTCTCTCTCTCTCTCTTTCTCTCTCTCTCTCTCTCTCTCTCTCTCTCTCTCTCTCTCTCTCTCTCTCTCTCTCTCTCTCTCTCCTCACCATAGTCGCACGCTGCGGACGAAAATGCGTGAAAACGAACGTAGCCAATTTTCCCCTATGGCACCCGATGATGTCTCTGGACCTATAAACGTAAAACTGACACACAAGGGAAAGAGACAGATGTAGGATACAAGAAATCTTATGGTCAGTAGTAATGGCAAGTAAACATAATAACTGTAAATTAATGTAAATGTTTGAATTATTGAATTAACTCTTTTTGATTCGTCATTTCGCTTAGCCTATTCACTACTCGTTTCAATTGAATGGACGCGTGTTCACTGTTCGAGAGGCTTGCCAAGTGATGTTGGTAGTGATCTACTTTCTTCATTCAAACTAACATTCATGTATAAATAATGCATGTGTCTTTAATTTATGTAATTAATATGAATGAAACAATAAGCTACAAAAAGAAGCAAAAATTATCAATTTCCAAATAGAATTTATAATAGGTACAATAGCTGCAGAACTACATTTTGTAGCGGTCACACTGGGCAGAGATGTGAAGAGTTCACTCCCTTCGTCAATGCACAGTTTCCTGTAGCTAAGCTAAACTCCTTTGGAAACGCAAATATGTTTATTTATATGTGGTATAAATCAAATATGCAGAGTATGTAAACTGTATCTTTGATATACCACTCGTTGTAAAAAATTTTCATTAAAAGGAAACTGGGCAAGCCTAGTTCCCTATTAATGAAACATTTTTACATCTTGTGGTATATCAAAGATATAGCTTACATACCATACATATATTCTCTCTCTCTCTCTCTCTCTCTCTCTCTCTCTCTCTATATATATATATATATATATATATATATATATATGCTTCATATGGGCAGTAAATGATTAAATGACATGAAATGTATTTAACCAATTCAAATGTGTCTGTAGCCTGCACCCATAATCAATATAATAATTTTGTAACCAATGCACATATTGTTGTCCACTTCGAGCAGAAGGAAATATTAGTATTTAGACAAGAAATAACAAGAACAACAACGGCAATAATAATGCCTTTACTACTACGCCTACTAGTACAACTACTACTACTAATGATGATAATAATAATAATAATAATAATAATAATAATAATAATAATAATAATAATAATAATAATAATAATAATAATAATAATAATAATAACAATAATAATAATAATAATGACTATTGATAGTTGGCTAGTTAACTGTATAGCACCAATGGGAATTTTACATGGGTATACATAGATTCAAAGCAATTTCATCAACCACTTTCTGATCCAGAGAACATCTGTTTACAGCATGCGAGTATTTAGCTAAAACTCATGACAAACTTTATGATTTTCTTTCCTAATATTTCATTTATGGTGACTATGCTAGGTAAATACAAATTTGATTTCACTTGCCTTACTTTTGAGTTCTTTCACTTAAAACAAATAATAATTAGGCACAATTAAGCTTGAATAAAGCATTCACTGATTCCATACTCTTCAATAACTGAAATTAGTATAAACTTACTTGTACAATTTTTAGGTACATTTCATTTCAAAGTCGTATCACGAAAACGTGCATGGGAATAGTTCCGTTCGTCATTATTGTATTACGGAAACTAAACGTAAACTACCGAAGTGGTTTCTGTTGTAATTTTTCTTTTTCAATTTTGTTTTTATTTTGTTTATATTTTTTTTTTTTTTGAATTTTTCTGAAATTGATTTGAAGACGATTCCTTAGCTAGGTCAATGTTGCTTACTAATATAAACTATATAGTGATAATTATCATACCAAATTTACTCTCACATACAGCGCCGTATCTGTTCCAACATGCCATGTACAAACACGTTGTTTCACAGCTATTTCCAATTTGACACATTTCACACCTGACGGCAGAATCGCGTGCAGGGAACCTGAAAGCTGTAAAATAGAAGCATTAAACAGGGAGTGAAAATATGAGATTTTTGTCAAAAGCATGAAGTATAAGACAATCTTGGCCTATATTAACATTACATTAGGACCTGGATTTAACCAATTACTATGCCAAAATTCCACAGCCCCGGAACTATATCCCACAAGAATTTTAACCCTCTATCGGGGTTCAAGTATCCACGACTTATTCATCGCAAAATGCTTTATAGAAAATGGAAAGCAATGATAAACTTTTGTTTAAATTTGGATGAGTTCGTACCTACTTCCATTCATGTATACCTAGATTAATTAATGAAAGGCTATAAGTGTAGTTTACTTCATTAGAGACGACAATGGAAATATCTACTGATATTTAACATGTACCGGTTTTCGAACTATTATTGTCGAAACATTAATGCTAATACTAGGCAATAAGTGGCTGATAGACCTGATTGATATCTACCTATTCATTTTTATTTTTATTTTCAATTCTCAGAAGAATGTCCAGTAAATGACACACACACACACATATATATATATATATATATATATATATATATATATATATATATATATATATATATATATATATATATGGGCATATTATGCACATGTTTAAGTTTTAATTGATAACAAAAGACTTTGACTTTGAGACAAGCGATCATAGTTAAGACCGTATGGTACAATAACTAAGATACCTGCAGGTTCTGATACCATGACATTAAAATTTATGGTTTTTATTCGCTAAAACTTGAGAAAACGAGATAAGATCTATTGATTTTCTGTGTAAAAGTTGTATTCTCTAAGATCCATTTGTTTTATGTGCTAACCTAAATTGTACATTTTTAGATGCAAAGGTATCAGCTAACATATCTCATGGTAGTATGTAAAAAAACAAGCAAACAATCCCAATTAATTTCACAGAGTGTTGCCACCACGTACAACCTGTAACGCCTGGATGATGTGAATGCACACACGCACACACACACATAAACACACACATCTTTGTAACACATTACAGCTTTTGCTTATTTAATGTATAGTGCGATATCATTAATAGGTATAAAATATGGGTCTAAGGTTTACAATAAGTCTATGTACTTCATTTGAAAGTCATGTGTGCAGACAGAGAGTGTTTTGAGAGAATACTTTCAATATTATTTTGGCACTCGGCAAGGGTGTATGTTAAGTTCTACGTATTTAATAGATATGTACATGAATAATTTGTTTTTCTTCAATTATTGAAAGATAAGTGGCTGCAGAGGAATGCAAAATTAGTCCACATCTAGATGATACTGCATCGGTACTGACCCCATTGTTTCTTTTAAAAGACAAAAAGAGAGTCTTGGATACGTTTTGTTATAATTATGGTATAACATTAAATCTATCACAAACAAAAGGTACGGTTTTCAGAAAAGGTGGATGTATAAATAAATTTAAACTATTTTATTACAGGAAGGACATTACAGAATTTGTATCATTTTATAAATATTTTGGTACAATATATTCTTCTAACCTTAAGTGGTCAAGAGCATATACAATGTTGGTTAGAAAAGGAAATAAGATTGTAGTGTTATTGAAACGTGTTACAGCCTAATATCAATGTACATATGTGAGCATAATGCAGTAAAGAAAACTACTTGGTGTCAAATATGCCATTTAAATCTTGAGTTGCATTATCTAGTCTCAGATGTTCAATTCACACTCTGGCCATAGAAGTAGGAAGAAGAAATAGTATCAAGAAAGTGGAAAGGTAATGTGGGTATTGTCTTCTGGATGCAAATTTACGAGGTCAAAGATGAATTTCATTTCATAATCATGTGATCCCTGTATAAAGATTTATGGTCAAATTTTAATATTGTCATAACTAATGTATATGAATTTCATAAATATTTGCAAAACATTGTCCCAACGATATATCGAATCATTGCAGCTTATTTATATCATGCATTTTATTTAAGAAATGGCATTGAAGGAATTTCAATTATTTTGCATTTGTACATTGTTTGAGATTTTTCCAAAACGATTGATATTTTCCCAGTAGTATATTTTCAATAATGTACAGTCATTTACCCCTTAATATATTGATATAGTCATACTCTTTTCATACTTGTCACTGTTACAGTATTTAATGTATTTGCCTCGGGAGTTCATCTCCAAGACTTCTGAAAATACGTTTCATGTTATTATATTGAATGTTACCCCAAAGGCCTACATTTATTCTGAATAAAAGTTCTCTTCTGTTTTATTGATCTAAGCTTTAGGTACATATCTTTTCCTTCAACAGACCTTGTGCACATAGTTAACAGCACATTCATTTTTGGCGTAACTATGATTACAAACCTCATCATGTAGATTTCCGTGGATCATGCATGGGATTGTCACTACTGATTCAGATTTCTTGTTCGACTGGGCCAGTGAAATAATAATGTCTAAAATCTAAATTTTTATTGAGATATTTCGCGATGCAATTATAGTTATAATTAGACATTTGTGCTTGTCAAACGTGTATCGACGCCCTTTCTCGTTTCTATCTCCTTGTCGAAGTTTGAACCTCTTTGGAAAATCCCTAAGGGTAAGGACTGCTACATGGGGCACACATCTGTTGGGTATGTGCACTTGTATTTTAATGTCCATTTAAGTATTATGTGGTTATAGAGTTCGGATCTCTGCAGTTTCCAAGTTATGTCCTTCGGAATCAATGTCATTGGCATGTATAAATTTGTTTTTTTATTCCCAGTGAGTGCATATATGGTTATAATGTGGGCCTCACAATAAATCCTGTTATGACCCAAGACCCAAAGCCCTGGAGGTAGGAATAGACACCAGGTCATACAGCAGCGGTACCGGGCTGAAATTTGTTTATACTTGCGCCATTGATCACACAAGCCAATTCTCTGCCATCGAAGACGAACAATTTGGGCTATATATGAAACTGATGTAAAATCAATGTTTCTTACGAGGCTCAACTCACGGGTTGAGATAACAATTCCAAAAGTGTTCGCACAAGCCACATGCATAGGATTATAAATGCTCCAAGTTTCATGTATCTAGCTTCAACGGTGTAGGATAAGTTTATAGACATTAGTCACGCACGTTCGAAGGCTTAGCCGTATGTATGCACATCCCTACGGACTGTATCATAATATCCGCGCACCTCACTGAAAGCATGGGACTAATATCTCTCATCTTAATATTACATTATTTTATCCAAGCACATAGTACTATAGCCCATTATAACAATTTGTTTAGAGTAACACCATGAAAGACATCTCAGCTGCCTTGGAAATGGTGGCGCAAGCAGAAGATAGACGGAATGAATGTCTATGGTTTTTTTTCTTTTGGGGGGTGGGGGGGTGGAGGTTTGCTTTTATGATTGTTCAAAATTCCATTTTGATTCCTAGACGTCGACGACCTGACTGAAATTTTGCAAGAAACAATGTATTAATCGATCAAGTTCCCACGGCCAACAGTTTCTTTGTAGGGACGACCACTAAAAAACAAAAGGATATAGACTTTGAGCGAAAGAGAGCTATATTTTTGGTTCAGACCGTAAGAACGTCAGTACAAGAAAGATCAGATTTGGCACAGTGCTCGGTTCATTAAAACTTGCACTGTGAGAGCTTCCATTGTGTCGTATTGGCTTATAAGAGAAAAACCCAAGATACTTTTGACATAGATAATTGGATGGCTGTCTCAAAAATTATTTTTATAGACTGATCCTTATAAATGACACTTTACTAAATAGTACGGCAGTGTTTTCTTTAAATGCTAAATCATTCAAATTATACAATTTTCAGTTTTGATCTTTCATGATTATCTTTTTATTCTTTACGTGTTTTATTTGTTTTTTATGTTTATTTTTTTTTTAAGCGAACAAAAATATTGTTGATTCTGACGCTATCCTGAATAAATGAAGACGTTATTATTATTGTTAGTATTATTAGTATTATATGTTAACCTTACAAGATACGTATTCAGAAATATACAAAGAAGTCGAACTTTGCGAAAAACTTGTAAAATCTTTGCTTTTCGTAGGAATCAACTTTTTCTATTGCTAGTTCCACGCCCACTCCACCCATTCTACGACCATGATTTTTCTGGAAAGAGCTTAACATTTCCGGTTTTATAAAAGTAAGCATATTTGTGCGTCGACAAGAAAGATAAATAATCATTAATGTTCATTCATAGCAATAAAATGGTACAAATGACATTGAATTGGAAGTGGAACCAAAATAATAATTCGGAGTGAGTTCACTACCCAGACCAATTTAATGCTGACTGGAACACACACCCCACCCTTCAATCCTGCAGCTTCGTGATCTAATAAGGTGCGCCGTGATATACATCTGAGATCTTTTCGAATATATCGTGTAGAACAAAATTCTTAATTGGAACTTATAGAGGCTTCTAAGACAGAAAGGGTTCACTTTTTAGCGAAGGTTGGGGTCCCCACAGCAAACGAGGAAGAGGAGTCATGACACATGTTTGTTACAGGGATTGGGTGGCGATGAGTACTTAAAATTGAAACTCCTTTGGCAGGAGTGATTGGGGCATTGCAAATGTCATGTACAGTACGTTGACAAATTGTGATTGCACTTTTCTAAAATGTACTGTGGCTAAGGGGATGGGAGAAGGGGAGGGGTGTTTTTGTGTTCTTCTTTATGTTCATTTTACCAACCAGCAGCACTCCTTCCAAAAAATGAACACTCCCTAAAATTGTCCTCTGCGTGTCATCTTCTCTTTTCTACCAGATGTTGACATCTTCCTCACTGGTACCCTGCCTAATTTGACCACCCAATATCATATTACAGTAACTAGTAGACTCTCTGTTCACAATCGGTTACTCAGTGATGTCATCCACGCAATAGTGAAGTCATTCCAATTAGAGCTAGTTTGGAAATCCTCCTCTGGATTGCATTGATTCACTGAAAACGCGTCACACTCCCGCTGCTCGTGAGAGAGCAATATCATCCTCATCTCCTTCTGATGCGAGTTGAATACCTCGACTCTCTGAAAGAGACTCGGAACTAATGGCAGTGATACTTCTAAACTCGGTAATGAACATCCGGCTAGACACGAAGAAGAGATCGTCATAATTTAAAATGGGCGTTGAAAATATTTTACAACGTTTCACAGTCGATGAAATACATGTACTATTAATTTTTACTATAATCTCTGATATGTCGGGAAAAAAAAGAAATTAAAGAAATCGTTCAGTTTATATAGCCTCAAACTATTGCTTACATTGTTATCAGTGATGATTCGTCACTGAATCGCTATGATATCAGTGAGGCTTTTATGACTGGATAACATCAACAGGTATAAACACAGCTCAAAATGGCCACTATTTATATTCGAGATTTTATTTATAGCGTGCGACCGAAACGGCACTGGACTTTCGGAGTACAGATAACTATCAACTGCCATCTTTGAACGAAGGGGGAAAAAATGTCGTTCTTTTTATCCATTATGGACCTCGCTGACGTGAAGATACTAACTAATCACTGCATGTTAGAGGGAGGTTTCCTAACTAGCCTTTATGGGAAAGAAGTGACTGTTGTTCGAATGACGCCACTGTCCAACGAATCGGGAGACAGAGACTTTACTAGTTACAGGTCTATGATATTGGCTTGCCAATTTAAGCCCTTACCAGGCACTTGCATTGACTGGTTGGTAGCTTCGCATCGACGCGGTGAAAAATGCGTAAATGTCCGAAAATGTTGTACTTTGTTCAAAGTGATTGTTGATAGTTTCTCACGACCACTGAAAGCGTGACACAGTAATCATCGGAAATATTTTTAGCGATAAAAGGGTTCAGGTAAATACCGAATCGGGTGGTAATGAAATGAGGTTAGGAAAAAGACAGAAACGGAATTTTTATATCGCCACACAGACCTTTTCAATAACAAAAATATGCTTTATATTAGATAACCTTATTCAGAAGCCAACGCGGTGAACAATAGTTACCTTTCAAATGTGCTTTGAATATATATATATACTTTTATTTTTCATTCAGAACACGAGACACATCTTTGACGGAGTATTGAGGGTAGGGGGTGCTATCTCTACCGATCAGTCCCTACATTGTAATTCTGAAGATAATGAAGCCAAAATTATATACATTTAAGTCAACATCTATGAAACAGAGATATATCACGGGTAAAATTTAAAATTTGCGAAAACTATCATTTTAGTCTGCACATTATCTTTGGTAAACTATTGTCTTCTTTGAAACATTTTAAATCTGAAAACTTATTTCCAAAAGTATTTTGGTAAATGTTGGCCTCTTTAGAAAACGTATGAGAATAACACATCTACACCAACATTTGGTTAAAAATAGTACATGTCGTAAATCTCGCGCTAAAAATACTATATCCCCCCTTCTCTTATCCTTTTATGCATCATGATTTTGAGATAATTGCATCCTAAATTACATTACAATTAGACATAGGCATAACGAGTATCAATAAAAAAAGGAGAGACGGAAGGAATATATAGCCAATAAGCATGTCCTTTGCATTTTTTATATTATTTCAACCTCTTGCAACCAAATCCACATACGGAGCTTGCTCTCTTTGGTGGAACAAACCCGGGTATATATATATATATATATATATATATATATATATATATATATATATATATATATATATATAGATAGATATATATAGATATAGATATAAACATACTCATACTCAGTGACGTACAAAGGGTAAATGGCGCCCCATGCGACGATAATGGCCCGAAAGGTCCAGAATAGGAGTCCCAAATTTGTATCAGCTGTATTGGTTCCCCAACACCTCTGGTGTCCGGGGCAACCGCCCCGTCCGCCCCCCCCCCCCCCCCCCGCTAGTACGATACAGCACATACTTATCAAATTCCTAGTTCCTAGGTATGAAGTAGACTGACACATATTAGCATACCAAAATATGCTTAATAATCGCTTTGTTATGATATATGTGAGACCAAGTCCATGTTGAATTGTAAATCTAATGGCGGATACAACATTACTGGGGGAAAATATAATTTAAATTACGGCTTTCAAGTTTTTATTTTCACTGATTTTCTAAATATGTATGCTTGAAAGTATTAGACATCATTTACTTGCACATTTTGAAAGAATATAGACCATACAATTACCATTGGTAAATTAACGTATTGTCGGTTGTAGCAATACTGACGGCCATCAGCAATTACAACCTAGTTCGCAACAGTGGATACTGAAATTAGTCATAAAGCCATCCTTAGAAGAACTCTCTCTCTCTCTTTCTCTCTCTCTCTCTCTCTCTCTCTCTCTCTCTCTCTCTCTCTCTCTCTCTCTCTCTCTCTCTCTCTCTCTCTCTCGTAGTAAGATATTACTTTCATAAAGTCATCCATTTGTGGTATTGTCAACAAAATGGATCTATAAGACAAACCTTTAGTCATGTCGTCCACTTTTAGGAATGTGAAGCAACTTTGACGAAAAACTTTCGAAACGACACGTATTCTATTTTCCCCACTGTTCTGGCTGCAGTTGAATTACTCCTCTGGTGTTACTCTAGCAATTTCGATAATGGATTTGTTTATTCTATGTATTGAATAAAATACCTTAACATTTTGTCAAGATAGCCTGTTGTTATTGTCATTTCTTCACAAACAAATATCAAAAGCAATTTAATTTACAGAAATTAAAATTTTCATGGTCCACTCAAGCCAGGAATCTGTATTAGGGATGATATCGTTCACAAAATTGATTGATAAAATTATGCATATGATGGCTGTAAACACGATTACCAGGAAAAAGGTGAATATCTTTTTCAGCTAATGCACATGATCTTTTAAATGAAAAATGAATATGTATCTAAAATTGAAACCAAACTCCTTATCTATTGGTAACTTTGCGCAGCAAATTGTATTAAAAAAGCGATTTTACGGAGATCCGAAACAGTTTTTTTCAGGTATTATGGTCGTATTTTCTGTGTTACAAGTTGTATGTGTTAATAATGGGTAAAATAAACATACTTTATGAAAGAAATAAATTTTATTGAAAAGAATGAACCCAATGAATATCCTTAAAATTGTTATACCTACCGGATTCAAAATTTAAAATGCTTATGTATTTTGCAGCAACCCATACATCATCCTTGACATCAAATTCGCTGAATAGAGACACGTTGAATGATGTTTCATTGGGCTTGAATAGTTTTCCACCGTTCCTCTGGCAGGTGTCCTCTCCGCTTGACCATTCCACAGTCTCATATCCTTGAAAAACGTCCCCATCAACTGCATATTGACAAAATATATTCGAATTTATCTACCACTGGTTTAAAGATGTAACTACATTAGACACGAGTGAATATGTTACTTCAATCCATTGCATGCTTAATCATCTAGGTCCATATTTTCTTTTCCTTTATCCAATAATGGTAAGTTTTCAAAAGTACAACATACTCTGGAATATAAGGAATAAATGGATTGAATGTTTTGAATTCACATTTGAAAAAGTTTACACTGAAACCAATATAATAAATGGAGTTATTTGATATACACATTTCTCTTATCCTTTCATACACCTCTGACGTTTGGGGACGTCATCGTGCTAATGCTATTGAGTGTGTACCACTTTCAGTTTATCAAACACTTTTTGAATGTTAAAATGTCAACATCAAATTATATTGTCTACTGGAAACTTGATCGTGTGCCTATGAAATTAAAATATTTGTACATATAAGTAAAATACTGGTTCAAAATAAGAAATACAGAGAATGTAATATAACTACATTGTACAAATACTTCATGAACAATCACAACAAAATATATTTAACTGAAACACTGTTTAGATGTATGGAAATACCCTGATTCAGTGCATGTTACAATCTTCATTATGCTTTAATAGATGTTAAAGGCTGCTTTTACTCCATGTGACTTACTTATTTACCACCCAACTCCTACACCCCAGAGGTTGTGGCCAAACAAAACTGCCACTTTTGTACGTTAGTTAAATGTAGGTCTTTTGTACATACTGTGAGTATCATCAGGTAACTGTCATTATACTCTCTCTGTCAAGCATGTAACCGCATGCCCGTGTTATTAATGTTTCGTATTGGATCGATTACCAAACTGAATGCAGGGCGTTTACAGGAGATTGCCAACATGCCTAAGGAGGCGTTTCGCGACATGGCGTGATACACGGAGCAAGGACGTCTAACCATACGAATACATGAGCAGCTGGGAGAGATTCGAAGAAACACAGCTTCCACAGATAGAGGCCTTTTACAGTCAACTCATACGCACATGTATAACCGAAAAAGACTATTAGCATGCACAGTTTGTGGGGTTACTGCAATAAATGCGTCCGGTTTGTATCTCTAGGATTCAACTCAGGACTTTCAAACGTTGGCAGTTTTACACTCAGCAGCGACAACGATACTATCACCGTCCCGGATGCCAGTCTTTACTTCATTAACCTCCAGAGGAGTCGTGGTGACGCTTTCAATCCATTTATACAAGTCTTAAAGATACATAATGACAGTATTGCCGTTCCGGCTAACGCCTCACACGAAAGCCTTTCAACTTGATTTGCGTCTATTTGCCGCCAGAGACACCATTAGGTGCAAGGATCGTAACTTCAACGCACAACCAACGAGATTTTCCACAACTCTAATCATCGTTTGCTTCCCAATTAGAACACGCGATATACTTAACAAAGCCATGGGGGAGCAACCAGACACAGCATGCAGAGCAGATATGCGGTAAAATTGGGGTACTTGCGCTATCGCTGCAGCAGAAACAACCTAAAAGTACTGCTCTCGGGGGGTCGATGGTGCGATTGACACTACAATGACAACGTGGCATTTGGCGATAAGGTCTCGGCGATAACCTTTCCTGCCGGGTATGTAGGGCCCTATATCTCTCAGGTCACCAGACTAAGACACCATGTGATCTTTGAAAAAGATAAGTTCTGTCGCATTACAGTAATCGTAAAAAAAAACGATCACTAGACCTACTAAGGCACGCTGGTTGTAACTCTTGGCTAGCATGTTGGCGGGCATGTTGAAGACTGTGTCATTATGGGAAATAAAGATATTATGGAAACTGACATTTGCTTTGACATCATCGCCGTCTTACCAGTAAGCCCCGGCGACAGGTTAGAAGCATGTGTCCACAGAGGAGCTAACTCTCGTCCCCCTCTCAGGCAATTAAACTTTCATATCACACGCTCCTCATAAAGGAATTATAATGTCACTGTAACAAAAGCTCTAGGAGCCACACCATTTTCGGTGTAAAAAAAAATCTGCTAGGCTTAAAGTTCCTTACGGGCTAAGGATGAACAGCGCCGCGTCCTTTTCAAAAAAATGCAAGCGTGCAGTAAACGTTGTCGATGGAGTCTACACTACACTTAAAGCTGTATCTGTATGCACCGGTGTAGCGAGTATTGGCATATTGGGAACAATCATTGC
Source organism: Margaritifera margaritifera (assembly GCA_029931535.1). NCBI lineage: Eukaryota > Metazoa > Mollusca > Bivalvia > Unionida > Margaritiferidae > Margaritifera > Margaritifera margaritifera. The sequence continues at coordinate 1,509,295 of JAQPZY010001205.1, forward strand.
GGTTGCCTTTGAGATTATTGCTTTTGGGTGAGGGCTACATTTCAATGGATGGAAATTTTATCAGCCAACAACTAGTTGTGCAGACAAAAAAACATGATGAAATCCGCATCGTAGCCGCAAAAAACTAAACACAATCTGCGACCACATATCCAAGGCTCTCCGAGACAAAGTCATGTCCGAGGAAGAGTTTAAACTCATTCTAGATAAAGCTAATAAATATACAACCTTAATACACGAAATACGGGCTGCGTAACACAAGGTGTACACCTCGGTTGTCAACGACGAGGTGATATAAAAACGAGCCGATTTTCCGCGAAAAAGATGCTTGCAAATAGATCATGAAAAATCTAGCTGGGAATTCGTAATAAATTGAGTGGTGTCATCACAAATGGCAGAAACGTCATAGCAACAGCTTTTTTGCTCTCTTGCTCAAGGACGTAGCATGAGGCCTACCCCAGCGCTCCTCTTCCATACAATGCTGTATTTTAATCGCTGGAAGAGCAAAAAGATACTACGCCAAAGCGGTTTAATTGTGCGCCTGACTTCTTAGCACACTCGAAAGAATCGTAGCTGCCTCACGAGCCATCACCTTTATTAGATATGGCCTGCATCTTTGCAGTAGAGGGTCGTGAACTATCAATATTGCTGTTAACATTTTCGTTCCGACAGGATGCTTATATACACAATCCAACCATAAACAAGGCTGCTATAGCCAAAGTTGTCAAAAGTATGCAAGAATCAATAACAAAACTGCCAGTACAAATTTTAGTTAATGGTTATACAACGACACCTCTAAATTGTCATTGTAAAACATTTCGAGGTGCCTTAACCCCGTGTTTTGTTTTTGTTTTTTTTTTTTAATTGTGTGAGTTCCCGATCTCGCTCCCACTTTACTACTACTTTGTTACCGATAGTGCTGCATTCGTAGGTTTATAAACATCGTGTATGAATGAGCACATCAGGCTGATTGGCGCACCTAAAACAATAACCAGAACAATCTGCGTACATTATAGTGTATGGACTTACCACTGTTGTTTGAAACAAACTTTTTCTGGTGTGTTTTAGAAAGAAAGATCGACAAACGTGACTGATGAAGTGACATAGTGACTGTTCAGTCGAAAAGCTGATCACTATAAGGTAGGCAATTTTAAAGTTATTAACTAGCAGGCCTTTCTGTAAAGAAAAAAACACCGATCTTTGAAAAACATCAGTCGGCTCGGTAAATAACTTTTTTAATTAACTAAAGGGGTGGAGCTGGGGGGGGGGGACCCAAAAACGACAGCTACTTCAAAGCTGACATTCTTAACCTACAAAAACAGGAAAAAGAGCATTAATCTTGTGTCATGGAACTAATATTTCCAGTCAATAAAAAAACGTATCGTGTTTTTATCATAACAAAACCTAGGTTAGTACATTTTTTTGCGGCTGTATCTTCATTAACATTATGCGTAAACCTAGTTTGACCTGAATGAGTAAACAGGTTTATCGATCAATAGCATGAGGAATATGCGGCTTGCTTATTCATCTTACAATAACAATAACATCCGGGTAATGTATAATCGCTATCGTGATATATATATATATATATATATATATATATATATATATATATATATATATATATATATAGATGGTGTTTAGTTTTTGTTTTGTATATGTAAGCTGTTATTCCCCTGACGCAGAACTTGCTGTTTAGCTCAAACGTTGTGAATATATATATATATATATATATATATATATATATATATATATATACATTTATTATGAAGATTGCCATGGACTTTTAATGAACCTTAAACATTGAACAGCACGCATGCACGTTTATGCCTCTGGTTAGACATAGAGACCTAACCTGAATTTTAAACTCTGTATAGATGTATGTTTAGATTGTAAATAACAACTTATGCCTTGTTCTCCACACGCCTGGTACATAAAGAAATCGGTCCGCCTATCCATAAGTCTGTATCTTCTTAAACAGATGAGCTAAAAATCACGAAACTGCTAAGTTTCTTCTTTATTACACGGTAAAACCGATGCAAAAAGGGTATTGCTTTTGACCGTCTTCCTTAGGATCCACGTCAAGAATATTTGTGATTAACCTTTTGCGTATGCAGTTAAAACGGGAAGATAACAAATATATGTAATGGATCTCAGGTTATGACCGCTGGATCGCTTTCTGGGGGGGGAGGTGCCTGAAATAGCACTCTATGGGTTAAAAAATGGGATTTTCAATGTTGAGCCATCGAAGTTGATCATGTGATTTTTGCCATCAAATTGTCAACATGATTAAAGGGGGTTGAGTAGAGACCAGTCATACTGAGTAATGAATTACTTTATCTAATGAATAGATGAATAGAACATTTTCTTCAGCAAAATAACATCCGTAAAATTTCATTTTTAATTTACAAGATGCAAGTTGAAGATCGTATTGGTATCATTATCAACGTTGTTGGTTTATATCAACGAATTTTGACACATGATGCATATTGTTACCTGTGAGAAATTTGTTTCATCATAATCAATAAAAGAGCAAAAGAAATTTAAAAAAAGGCGAGAGGTCTGTTGTCCACCTTGGACCTATTGATCGACAAAAGCAGTAAACGTCTTCCATTGAAATTAACTTCAGCCTTCACTAATATAATTTTACCTTGTATTCAGTTTGACGTAATTTAATTTGGTTTTATTTTATTTATCTTTTCATTTAATTTCATGTAACATTTTAATAGCCTTTTTAACTTTATAAACCTTTGGAAAAGACAAGAAACAAATCATGAATTTAGAAATACTTCACTTAACACAACACTAAGCGGCAATAATAGCTAACATATAATGTTCATAGTACTTAGCTTGTTGAGTGTCCTAGAACACTTGTAAATAAAAAAAATGAGTAAGATTTTCTTTTTGCATGATCTTTGATAACGGACAAAAAAGATAAAAATAATCTACCGATGAATTTAAATTCACTCTCTCAATATGCTGAATACTCTAGCACAACTGCAAAAATATTCAATGGCACGATGCTATTATATTAAAAAATAAAAACAAAAATTATGTCACTGTTATCGTTCTATTTAAAAAACGAGGATAATATTTCAGAAAAATTAAAATAGAGCTAGCACACTTATACATTTAAATTAGTTCGTTCAATCTTATACCGCAAAGCTGAGCTAGCACAAAGAACACAAAATAATTTGAACTCTTTCTTCTCGCAACATAAATAATGACGCAAGGCTATATTCTGATAAACACAACAATGTTTAGAGAGGTGACATAAATATTTAATGAGTTTGACATGAAAACAATAATCTCGGTATAATGAGATAATGTATATTTGCTTACAAGTTTTGATGGGATAGAAGTATAGTCAAAACCAGTTGTGTTACAAAGTAACGTACACGAGAATCAATATGTTGATTTGTCCGTTTCAAAGTACTAAAAACATTTTAAACAAATATTGAAGAAAATATGTAGATATACAGATTTCATTTAACGATCACAGCATCGAGATAAGCAACTCCAGTCCCTATAGTTAGATGGTTAATTTAATACAATACGAGTAATTAATGCATTACACGGTTGATGTGGATAAATATTTAAATTTATGGTACAACATCAAGATCTCATAAATTGTGCAAGCTCAATCTACAACGATTCGTCAAAAAGCAAAGATAGGATGCATGGAAAACAAAGTTCGATTTTAAAGGAGCACATGGTGACTCGGTGAATGAAGTAGCTGTTTGGATTCAACCATATTAATAGTAAAGTTTGACATTAATCTGAAATCATTCATACATTGGAAAGGTTTGTAGAAACGCTGCAAATTGATGGATGTCATGTTTACCTGTTGATAACTACTGGAAATAATTTTTCAGGAGCGTAGTATTTTCTAGATATTTGCATACCGTTTAGAATTGCTGCCAAAGACGCCTTTACTACAATAGTGAAAGTCTATTTGCTAACTCAAATATCAACCAATAATTATAGGAATAAATCAAACGGGATAAAATGAAAATAAAATAAACTGAATTGAAATAATGTTTAACTAAGAGAGTACGAGCGAAAACGGGAGATGACGCACACAACGCTTTCATCAAAGAGTTTTGCAATAACAAATGTAAAGGACTTCTTTGAAATATAAACCAGCAAATCAGTTGACGTGTAAGGAACATAATTGAGGGATACAATAACACTCATCATAGTCTATAAACATGACTTCACTTAAAACAAACAAACAAACAAAAATTATGACTGTGGCTGAATCTGTTCGGTTAAGTGATATTTTATATATTTAGAAAGCATAAAGTTAGAATCAGTGAATAATTTAGAAGTTCAAAATACAAAACCATTCTTTTCTCAAATTTTTCTATATTCGGGCAAATAATATCAGACGATCCCGTAGTTCACAAACTGGAAACTCTTACTAACAATTTGTATAAATATGCGACAAACAAGATGAAGTATACAAAGTTGAGAAGCTCTTGAATATAATAAGAATATGAGGCAAAACTTATGAACTTGGAAGATGGAAAGGATGTGATAAATCGTTCAACTGTTGGAAACCAGAGTAGAACTTTATGCCATTAAAGTAAATGGCTGAAGAAGCACAATACATACAATACTAAGGCTGACAAACCTTTATGTGCTGGTAGCCATCATCGAATATTCTCGAGTTCTTTAGCGACGAATATAATTTCTAATTTGCGGAATGGATGTTTCGTACAATATTTCGAAGCTATCTATGTACATATTTTTGTTATATAAAAACTGTCTTTAAACTATTTCATTGTCGAACGAGCATTTCATCGATCCTCATTTATTTATTTTTTGTCGATTTACCCATGATTCTATATGCTATAGCTGTCTACAGATCTAACTGCCCTTTTCACAGGTTGTATTCTTGCATTCTTCACGGAGTTGTCAACCACGAAGTCCTTCCTGAACGATGTGTACTTTCATCGCTACTGGCTACTATGTTAACCTCCTGCTTGGGATCTGGTCTCACCAACTCCTTGACAACAAGATGACTGTCATAAGTTGATAAATAGCGTATGAAAAGCGCCATGTATTTGCTTATCGGAAATTTAATTTGCATTTGTTATGAGCACGATTTCTGTTCTTCGCTGTTAAATATTCATGATCGCAAAAAATTTTGTTCAATATTGTAACTCAGGTACATGCTGCCTTTAGGATCATCTCTCTCAAAAATCTGGAATATATTTGCTGTGTTAAATGTATTTCATCATTACTTTTAAACCCCACAGATTTTCATTTGTTGTGCAAGTTTTCGTACACAAGTCTCGACATCTTACACACTATATTTCAAGAACGCTGGAAAATACAATGTAAAGAAATACAAGCTGATACAAGTAATTGTCATCAACATAACAGGTAGTGAATATCGCATATATATCGATACAATCATTAGAACATTTAAACGTATTTCAAATTTCATTCAAAGAAGGTATCATAGCAATTCACAAAACTCTGCATTTTCCCTGGACAAATGTTTTTACCGTGTATTAAAATCATTTTATATTGGACACACTTTTGTACCAAACGAATGACCTAACATCTACTACACCTTTAAACAGTGTTTAGATATAGTTATTTTAAATATTTAGATTTCAATGAACTTTCAACTGACAACTAGTAGTAACTCATATTAAACTACACAAATAAACTGTGCAATTCCCGGCAAAAGCGAGGGGTTCCAAAGGAACAAGAAATATAATTCATGTTTGCGAAGCATAGTCGTGAGTTTTAAAATGTTACAAATTAAACCAATACAAATTGAGATGACTTGGAAAAATGAAATACATAATATCAGTGATGCAAGGATTATGGAAAGAAATGAGATTGTGCCGATATTACAATGCAAGAAATGTAAAGTTTAGGAAGAAATACAAACAGAGAATTACAAGTGAATGTGGAAAATCAGTAAAAAGAGGATCAATATATTTGCACAAGAAAAGCCAATTTCATATAAGAGATAAAGGAACATTGTTCAACATACCAACTTCTTTGATTTTAAATAGTGGGTTTTCAAACGCTAGCACAATGCAAGTACTAAGCCCACTAATGCCAAACAACTAATATGATGTAATTAGCTAGAAATGCAACAATTTTAAAAGAAAGAATAAGAATACCAATGATATAAGGTATTCGTGCTGCTGAGGTTTCTTTTGCGCTAACTCAAAGAAATAATTGGTTATTTTCTTTCAAGAGTTTTGTATTTTGCCAAAAATTATTAACGCAATGTAGGATGTAGAGGAAGTGTGATGGAATAGGAGGAGATATATTTGGACGGGCAGGGAGCAGGAAAGGAGTAGGATAAGTAGGACGAGATGAAGAAGAGAAAACAGCACATAGCAAATTTGCTACATACATAGGAACTGGTAATGTCATCGTTTCTGTCACTGTAGCTATAGTTACTGCTGATACGGATTGCTCTTAAAACAGTTGATCTAGCATTTCTTCTATTGGTAATTTTTCCCTAATGCATGAATTGTCTTTTCCATTAATATATATATATATATATATATATATATATATATATATATATATATATATATATATATATATATATATATATATATATATATATACGATTTCAATAAATATTGATAGAGTTTGTGACTATTGTTATTTTATTCCAACTTTTTTTAAAGCTTGCCAAAATGTACAAACTGGTTCAAAGCAACTAGATCGATACGTTGGGATCTTGCAGATTAATGCTCATTTATCGATTCAGAAATTTCAAATGTATTGTCTTCTCGGGACTACTGAGTGGAACACCATCTACCTTCACTTACAAGAGGGAACTAATTTATTAATACCTGTCCCGATTTCACTCTTGTGATATGATCCAGATGAGTTCCAATGAAGAAGCAATGGTTCATAATTATTAGAATCATGTTAAGTCAACACTAGATATATGTATTGACTACTTAATATTTCAAAATGACTGATAATTAACACTAGCAGCTTCGCTTTTTGCTTTCCGCCTTTTCTCTGCTATTTGTTTTACTCCGTTGTATAATTTAAACAATGAGTGAATATAATCTTGAGTTAACTATAGTGCCAGAAACGCTCAATGTATACTACATATATTTTGCAAAGTAATAGAGATGATAATAAAAACAAATTAAACAAAATTAAAGGAAGAAGGTAGACAAAAGTATACGATCACATTTATACCATAACATATTACATTAAATAGTGAATACCTTCTTCCTAATCATAACTGAAATCAAACCAAAATCGTATTTTACACGATGGATCCACACAATTTAATTGCAACTTAAATTACAAATGTAAAGACAGAGTGCCAGAACTGCATTTTAATGGTCACAACTTCCCAAATAATTGTTGAAAAAATATATTGTGTGTTGAAAGACATATATTAACTTCAAAATGTAACCTCCAGAATGCATCCATGTTTGTATCAACTTTTATACTTACATCGATTGATTGTACAAAGTTTTGATTTGAAGAGACATGTGGACACATTTTATGCTTGTATCTAATTTGTTTTCTCAGTTTGTGCCTTTTCAAGGCCATCAGTTACGTAGTATCTGCAGAATTCAAAATAAAGAGCCATTGTATCTGCAGAATTGCGAAGAATTACAGCAAATCGTTAGATTTGCAGTAAGCTGTGTAACTCGTTTAAACCAGTTTTGGTTGGATTGCTATTGTTCAAAATTGTTATATCAACATCCAATACAATAAAATCTGCAAAAGAATAGACATTTTCCTAACTAGAATGCAATGCAAATTACAATACAGTTCAGAGTTTCCTCAGTACATAAAACTTTGAGCGTATTGTGACAAAGAATACAGAAATGAAAGGACACCGAAGAACAAAAACACATCAATCTGTGCTCTTCTGTCTTTAAGTATTGCTAACAAGTACCAATTGTTGCACTTTTCCTAGTTATGGAAATTGCCAGTAGTTACTCGAAGGTGTCTTCCATGCCAATGCGTTATTCAATGTTTAAAGAACAACACCTTTGGCATTTTTTATATCTGGAAATGGATATAATACGTATTGTTTTAACGCCTATAAAAGGATTTAAATGTTTCCTTTATACGAGACGATAAGGAGATTACCTCATCTCTTCCAGAAAGAAATCAAGCAAAGAAATTTTTTTTAAAAAAACGAAAAAAACAACACAGAAGACTTAGTGGGTTTCACCAGATTAAGATTGAAAGAAAGCGTCAATTTATTTCTGCCGTTTAAAGAGAGAAAACATATATACATTTTATGGGGCAACGATCAAGACCTATTCATGTTCTTCTGTAAGAAAAAGAAAGACAAACCTCGTAGGGATGCTGTAGTAAAGTTGATTCCGTCTAAGCATAACATGCACTAACAGGTATGTAAACGCAATTCCATTGAGAGTATTCAAAGGAATGAAACAAAGAAATAAATAACATCAAACTACAATAAATCGAGACACAATCAATAGTAACAGGAAAATGAGGACATCGACAAATTCGAAAACAAATTCGGTATCTGCGTTAATGTATGCGAAATCGTTGAAGGTCAATACATTATGCCTATCGGGGTTTCAAGGAATGAAAAACATAATAATGTTGATATGGTTCGAATACCTTTATTTATTAATCGGAGACTCTTTAAGATTGTTATATTGACATATAATCAAACATCATGGACAAAGATACATATGTAAGAAATTCCTAAACATGTTTCGTTCACGTGAAAATTAATTAACCGAACACAAACGACTATGTTACAATTTAGGCAACACAATAGAGATTATGCCCTAAAAGGGGTTCGATCGTGACATTCAAAAACATTCAACATCAATTAAAAGTTATTCTCCTTACTTTCTTAGATTTTGAACGAATGATTGTTAAGACTAAACATGAAGATGAGGAAACATAGACGAAGTAAAACAATGTACTTTGCAATCAGTTGACAAAATACATGCTGGACAATCAAAACTGGTAAATACATTCCTTCATGGTTGTGTATGTATCTAAGGAGAATTGACAAGACTTACTAGTCAAGGTAATTCGAGTATTTTACGACTCGTTGTGTAACATATCGAGACCTGTGTACAAAAACTTGAGAGAAAATGGAAAACCTATGGTGTTTACAAAGAATGATGAGACACATTTAAACAAAAAACATATATATGCCAAATTTGTGAGAGATATCATCATAAAGGCAGTGTGCGCCTGATGTATAATAGCGCAAAACAAATTTCGCGATCATGATCGCTTAACAAGCAAGTCCTGCTCCTAGCGAATACAATTTTGAATTTCAGATCTGTAAAATACTTACCGCTTTTCATTGATAACTTGTCAGCTTATCAAGGACTTAGTGAGACGAGATCTCATTGAGGGGGTTACCATAATATCCAATAACGATCACAAAAACATATCGTTTAGGAACAACTTAGTAACTGAGAGCTTCGTGAAGGATGTCAAGGATTTAACTGTGAAAAGTACGATTATGTTTGTAGATAGCTATAGAATAATTGGAGAGTCGCCAACAAATTAGCAACAAACAAACAATATAACATAATAAAATGAAACAGAGCGATGGCATGTTCTTTTGACAAGGAAACAGTTTAAGGACAGCTAGTTTATGCGAAAATAGTTCTTTCCCTGTGGGTACATAGATAGCTTCGGAAGATTTTGCGAAACATCCATTCTACGGATTGATAAGTTCTATTCGTCGCTAAACAACTTGAGCATATCCGATGATGACTACCAATATATAAAGGCTGTCATGAAACAATTCAAGTTGGACATTATGTGAGTTTCATGACTGTTATGTAAAGAAAATTACAGTGATATTGTGCCGCATCTCAAAAAATTTAATAAATTGGTTCACGAAAATATATAAACTTGATTTATCTCACTATTTTAGTGCTCCTGAACTAGCTGACGATGGGTGAGTTCAAACTGCTAACATACTACGATATTTTCCTTATGATCTAGAGAATAAAAATAAGCATAATACCGCATAGATATTCCAAGGCTATTCACAATTACTAAGCAGGAGAAGAAATATTAAAGATCATGTTAAATATGATAAGTCGAGACCAAAATCTTTTCTCGTGTACCTCCATGCTACCAGTTTATATAATTATTTTGTGTGTGAATACGTGGCCGTACAAAACTTTAGATGGGCAAGCAAAGAACAAATTAAGGTCATCGAAGAACAACTTATGTCATGAAAACATGACAAAAACAGTGGGGGAATATTAGAAGCTGATCTTACACGACTACTTCAAGGACTACCCTTGAGCTCTAGAAGAAAATGTAGCATCTGAAAAGTGAATTACCCGAACTTCTAATTAACAAGGAAAAGGGAAAAAGGTATATAACGGTACGTAAACTGCTATGTGCACTGACAAAGAAAGACATTGCTCACTAAAACATTTTGACGCTTTACCTACAATTGGGCTTAGCACTTAAAACAAATACATATAGTTGTCCTTCGTGAACAAAAGCAATGGCTTAAATAGTGCATTGAACTAAATATTGATTTGAAACGAAAAGTCACTAACAACTTTAAAATGTGTCAAGGACTTCTTAAATTGAAGAAGACCACCGTGTTTGGCAAAGAGATGGAGAACCTGAAGATATGCATATAGGAAACAAGTTGGATCCAACTGGAAACTGCAAAGACCGGATCTGCCATCACATGTGCACCAACAGTTCTGGGTCTATGCAGTTTGTAAGGAGTAATCAGTAAAACAAAACAAATGCTATTTTGTTTGCCAGGAAGGCAATTATCAACGATAATTTAATGTTGGTTAGCATTTTAAAAAAAAGAATACAAAACTTTCCAAGCCAATTTACGGAGTTCTATGGTGTTGGAGATTTTACAATAGTTATGTTACCAAGGAGATGTGTTAAAATTGGATATTATCAATAAGAAACGTAAATGACTTCACAAAGAACTACAAACTGTCAATCTTAAACGTGCCCTCGGTGCTGGTGAAGGACAGGAACATATGTAGAGCTTGAAATCGAGGAATACCTATTACAAAAAATGTTAATGGAGTTTGAGATCACATCCTCATTTAAATTTGTATTTTAAAAAATTTAAGAAATATACTTCAGTGAAAACAGGTAGACTCTGGTGATATATCAGCAGGTAACAGATGTTCAACAATTATTTAAAGTAGGGGTTACAATTTCAGTAATTCCAGCTGTGACTCATTAAAATTTGATTCCGCACACCTGATAATCAAGGACGCAATAGAAGGAGAGAAAGGTAAACTAATACGGTAACCATCATAGACGATAGTCAACAGCCATCTTATAGAAAGTAAAACAAAACACAGACATGTTACTAACCTAACGTATAACATCGTCAATATGTTTACAAATTCGAAAAACATGATTATTAAATGACGGTGTTTTCTAAATACGATAGTATGTTGTTTCAGATATTAAAAGAGAAGACTAGAGCAGCTTCAATCCTATACATAACGGCTACATCTGGTACTCTGTTGAAAACGTACTCTTCAGTGGCTTAATTAGCATCATTTTACAAGCAAGGGAGAGAACTATTTCGTCACGGTTAAATTAATTCGATGCTATCAACAAGCTAGAGGATGCGTTCGATTGCAGCAAACAAAGGTGGTACGAACATTATGTCAAGACATTGTAGATAAATTGATTGAAACTTTCAGTCCGAACGAGAATTCTTATGAACCGAAACACGAAATGCGCAATAATTAATTAATGAAATATATGCTGCAATACATAGAACGTGAGAAGATTGTATCCAGCGAATTTGTTTTTCCTTTGCGAGGCAAATAATTAACAGGGAATAAATTGCTCTGTCAGGTACTGTATGGACAGGAGATCCATAGACTACTTCAAATTTGCATTATGATCATTTCAGTTGTTTTGCATTGTATATGTAGTATAAAATGCGGTAACTTCTGGCACACTAGTTAAGCATTATCATTTTACTCATTGTTTAAATTATACAACGAAGTAAGACAAGTGGCATCGAAGCGGCGAATGAGCGTTTCTGCCGATGTTTATTATCAGTCTCTTTGTAAAATGAAAAAAAAAAAAAAAAAAACAGTTAATCAGCGCTCAAGAACTCTAGCTTAAAAGTCTTAGAAATTTAGAGGTAATATAGATTTTCTTACCGGGCAACGTTTCTAAAATACTGAACTTTGATCTCACATGTTATGAATAATCTTTTCTGTCTTCTTTCAAGAATGAATCTGAAAAAGAATAGTCATTGCTAACAAAGAGATTGTTTAAATGTTCAGGTGGTATTTAGTTAAACTTACCATGATAAAGTGAACTCTTATGTAAAATCCCGACACAAATTAAGAATTTACAAAGAGTCATACCGTCCCTTGAAGGTGAGCCAGCAGGAAGTTTAAATACACAGCACGCAGGTATATTGATTTATTTATCTAACTGGGTCAAGTGGAGTATGCTTCGTTTTCTTATATGGCTGCATATCATATCAACACAGCTATGGTAGGCGTGTGTTTATGGTATAATTGTTCAACCTCTAGCAGAAAATCATCATATTCTTGCTTATGTGGTTGTTTAACTTTGTAGCTACTGATAATGCATGTGCATCTTTGTGGAAGATAATGTCTCTTAGAGAGAGAGAGAGAGAGAGAGAGAGAGAGAGAGAGAGAGAGAGAGAGAGAGAGAGTGAGAGAGAGAGAGAGACTGTTATTGAACGGAGTGGTGCTTGTCTCTCCAAAACACTCAGAATAATTAAACACATTGTTCATTTCAATGAATTGTTTATACACCATTTTCCTGTAAAATAAAATTGAATATTGATGGTACATGGTATTGATTTGTTGACGATACTGATAACATTGCAGTGTTGATAAATTCGCAGGAGCCCAAATCAATGACAGCAAAGTTCATCTGTGATACTTAACCTAATTTTTCTTTATCTGTCAACTTTAGCTTTAAACATCTATTGCTGTAGTGAACGAATACAGCTAGAAAGATAAAATGTAGCCCTATATACATACATGCATACATATATATATATATATATATATATAGATAGATAGATAGATAGATAGATAGATAGATGGATAGATATAGTATGGGGTGTGAATATTTGCGGTAGCATAGGAAAGAGTTCGAAGCAGAAAACAAAGACGGTTGATAATATTGATAATATTGTACTTTTATTCTGGCAAACTTTTGCACATAGCTAATGGTAGAACAATGTATTTCTTCTTTAATTCTGATTTCGCATATGCAAGAGATGACTGTTATTTGCTTTGTCGCAGGTCATGTATAATAATGTGGCGTCGAGTACTCACATGATACTGTCCAGCATAAAAAATAGGTATGACCTTGGCTAGCTGGACACACGATGTTTCAGTGTTGACAAGGTCACACATGTTGATACTTTTACTTTTACCAATGAACGAAGGTTATAATCGAGCGTATAAGGTAGTAAACAATAGTTATCAAGGACGTAGTTCACATAAACAAGGAAGCTAAAATGTAAGCAGTTTTGAGCATCATACCTTCAATTATAATTCTGCAAATATAAACAATAAATGAACATAATACACGAGTATACCATATGAACGAAAGATGTCATTGAGATTCACCATTGTCGTGTAATGATCTGGAATATGTACAGTTATACCCATTATTATATGCGTGTATATTCCTTCCACATATATATTACTGTGCAGACACATAAAGTAACAATTAATTACTTAGTAGCATGGATGTATGCGATTACATCAAAACGGCCAATCATGCTTGTGTGAGAAATTGTTTTCCTCTTTCATATTTTAAGATGTTTTCATCAATGTATGTATGTATATATATATATATATATATATATAAGCGTTAGTTATTTAGTAACCACAAACCATTTTTCAGTAAAACACTATAACCGAACAAATCCTGGCAGAGAGGCGTTTCATTTTTAAATAAATAATGCCAATCTGCCATCAAACCTGGTATCCGTTATTGACAACAGAAATTACATATACAAATATCTTCTCAAAAGCCACCAAATTAAATGGAAAGGATAATGGCATAAAAGCCTTGAACAAATGATGCCAATCGGCCATTAAATATGTTAACGTTGCTAAAAATGTAAAGACCTTAAAGGACCTCCCAATACCGCTGAACATTTTCACAAAATTCAACACAAAATTATTGCAGAAAGGTCTTTGAAATTTATTCAAAAGATGCTGAATCGCCTTTAAAACGGCCGCCATTACTAAAAAGGAAAAGCTTTCAAACCACTTATCTGACCAAATTGAAGGAAGGCATTCTGGCATTTGCACAAATGGTTCCGCTCTGTCATCAGATATAGTGACCATTACTGAAAAGTGGAAAATATTTCACAACTTCTTAAAAACACATGAACGGAATTTTTATCTATTTAACAGATGCTTCTGGCATAAGGGGTCTTTAAATTATGCACAAACAAATGCAAATGCAGATTCAATAATGTCCAACGTTGCTAAACATGTAATGGTTTATTGAAGAGAAAATGGCAAGTTTATTTTTTTCTTGTTTGCTGGAGGTAGAGTGGGTTCTGGTTACGGACACTACAGGGTGAATATAACAAGCAAATTCAGTCATGGTTTTCACTTGAACATTTAATTTTTTGTAGTATAACAAACTTGAACTCATAAACAAACAAAAATAATAACTTTTATGTGACTAGATAGGTCATAGGCGAATAAAACCTTACTCTCTCTTCAACACCTGCTGAAACACTATTTTAACGGAGCATAACTTTATCAGAATATACTAACAAGGTCAAGGGAAATGGAAAATATTACTTATATATTGTTGTTTGAACCTATAGGCAATAATGAACCACATGTTCTAGTTCCAGAACTGCATATCATACCTGTGACAGAACCAGGATTTCAAACCAGTAGATTTACAAATTTTGATCAGTAGATTGGCTTCTAAAAAGGTAGATTTTTTACCGGCATAAATTTTACGTGTTTTAAGGGGATTGAAAACAAAACAAGTTCATTTTATCACATAATATGTATTCTCTTCATATTATAATAAAACACGAACATGATTCAGATTCAGAATCTGATGGAAAATGTTACAATAATAGTTAGTTAATATGAACCAGTATATTGTTAATTAAATGAAAAAGGAAGAGTTGTACATCTCACAGTTCACTGCAAAGATTTTGTATAAAATCCACAGGCATTTTTAGTTTCCTTCACAAGATCACTGTCTGGTGACCACTGGTGACATTCACTGTGATTGTCAACCTTCACACTTAGCATGCTCTCAATAGTTTTCTGGTCCAGACTTCCCCTTGAATCACTCTGGATTTTCCGAAGAATGGAGAATATCCTCTCTGTGTCAGCATTGGAATGTGGCAATGATAGGACAACTACACTCAGTCTGGAAAGAAGTTCTAACTTAAGTTTTTCCGTTGCTGGGTTTCTGAGGCTGCTGACTGATCTCCAATACTGCTCCAAGCTCATTTCACCCCGAGGAGGAAGTTCCTGGCTTGGACTTGATATGTATTCCTGAGGCTCATTCTCAAGGGCTTGTTTCTCTTCTAGGCTTATGTCCAAATATCTGTTGGCAAGTTTCACCACTGTAATTAATTTTAAACAAATTAGATTTAGACTTGAAATAAACAGTAGAAAAACACATGATTTTAATAATTTATCCCAACTTTAACATTAAATATTAAGTAATACATTTTTAACTCGCGGATATATTTTATCTAGGACTTGAACATAATTTTTGTGCTTTTATTCTTATTTTCTAGAAGTCTGAACTTCACATTATTAATATCTGGTTCACTGGTGATGACCTTGGTTGAAACAAACTTTCCCAGAAGCTTTCTTAGCAGCCTGGTAATCTCTACATGTAGATGTCCAATCATTGATTCACCAGCCTAAAAAGACACAATGCAAAGTCAGAACCTTTGCTACTCGCCTGCACACACTTAAATTCTGGTATCCAAGCGTAGTTAAACTTGTTGTAGTATTTCTTAGCTGGTGGCTTTTTAGCGTTGGGAGAAATCATACGTTTCGGCATTTTGACATGAATTGAACAAAAAATATACAAGCTGCTCTTAAATATTCATCTCAAACCTTCGTGAACAATACAAGAACAATTAAAAGACATCAAATCAAAATACTTACTCAAGTGTTTCTGCCAAGATCATTTTTGGTCGGTCTCTCCTTTTTATCTTCCTTCCACGTCAGATCGGCCGAGTTTTAATCAAAGACTCATGGATTACCTTTGATCCTTTTATTACTTATAACACCTCAAACAACATCCCGCATTTGGCCTTAAACTCTCCAAATTACAACAATAAGGTAATCAATTAGCCGCTTCTTTGTACACATGCCAACAATTGTAATCCGACTATTCAACCACGCATCGTCGAACATTTCCGGTTCCCAGTAGACTGATTCTGGCTGGTTTATCTAATGTGTTGATAGAACGCGTAAAAAACCGGGTTTTAAAAAAAAGGAAAAAATTTCCTTGAAATTTTCAAAACCGGTAGATTTCGACAACTAAACGGTATGTCCGGTAGACGGTCTTTAAAACGGTATTTTTGGCCTACCGCCGGTAGAATCACAGGTATGGCATATGAAAAAAAATAAATTAATGTACCAGATAAAGGTCCAAACAGTTACGGACACTACATAATTCAGGAAATGAATAAACTTATTTTGACATGTTCTGCTTAAATAATCTCTTTCATTCCTTTATCATTAAACAGAAATTGAAAAAGATAATGAAATCTTGGAAGATTGGTACATTTGCTATTAACTAGAGCCCATTAACAGTCTTGCAATACTGAAATTATGAACTTTTCATATCAAATTATAACGACAAGCTATCAGTATAATGCTAAACTTATGAAATTATGTGTTTAATGAATATATGCAAACAAATTGAGGTGTTTCTTTAGCACTGTGTTTGTCCCAAAGGGGCCCCTCTTAATTACAGCTC
Source organism: Margaritifera margaritifera (assembly GCA_029931535.1). Classification (NCBI taxonomy): domain Eukaryota; kingdom Metazoa; phylum Mollusca; class Bivalvia; order Unionida; family Margaritiferidae; genus Margaritifera; species Margaritifera margaritifera. The sequence continues at coordinate 1,526,266 of JAQPZY010001205.1, forward strand.
CACGAATGATGTTATATGCATTCCTTTTGTCGCTCTCTTTTGCTTTGGCTCTTTCACTTCAGTTAGACTTTCCTGAATTCTTTTAAGTATTGTGTCTGCTACTTCAATTTTTCTTCTGCATTCTGGACTTGCAATAACATTCTGTTGTGTGAGAATCTTAGAGGTAGATGGAGAGTTAATCAAATATTTTAATGCTTCAGCTTTTCTCTTTGGAGTTTTTGGAAGAGCTGATTTCACTTTCCTCAGACTTCTGTATTTGGAATATCTGGAAGAAAAGATATTCCCATCTTGCTGTGACGAACTGGGAAGATCTAGTTCTGAGTTTTTGATGAACCCTGCTCACTTCCTTTCAGTTGAACTCTCAATCTCCATATTTGGGTTCTTAGAACAGCTGTTTTCTTTTCCAGAAGTGATGTCTGTCTCTTAATTTTCAGCTGTTCTTCTGGGTATTGTTTGTTCTGTCTGCAGACTTATTGTTGCCCTGCAATAATGTTTTCTTGTTTTTGACCTTTTCTCTGTACTGTTGCATTTCATTGCGTTTTCGCTGTTTAAGTAATTGTAGCTTCTCTGGACAGGACTTGGTTGTTTCTTTTTCTTCTTGCCTTGCTCTTTTCTTTCTTTCTCTGTCCCTTTCCTTCAATTCTTCATCTCTGGATTTGTCTAACTTTTGTTTTGCCCTCCAGGCTTTCACTTTCAGGGCATTTTTTCTTCTTTTCATTACATCATCTGTTTCTGTTTTTTTCCCTCTCGATATGCCCACCAGCTTCATGGTTTCCTGATAGTTTGGATGATCTTAAATCCATATTGGATACTGTTGAGGAAAAAAACAACCTGAATTAGAAATCTGTATCATTATCAAACTGAAGTTGTGCCTTAACATAGTGCTTCTGCATTACCAGTTATTAATATCATTAACCTGTGTCATGTGTAACCAAGAGGTTATTACTTGCACTTTCATTTGAAAATATTTGTGTCTACTTATTAATATAATATCAACAATGTCAAGCTTTTTAATAGACTTCTCAGGATTTATAGGAATTAAAACATTTTACTCATCAAAACCCTTTTGTAGAAATGAAATCTTGTTTAGGTAGGGCTTTTATGTCAGTATGACCATTTAATACATATGTGTATTATAGTATGAACATTTAAAACATACATGTTTACAATGCGTAGTGTCCGTAACCTTTTTGTATCATATTAACATCATCGATATGTACACATATTTGAAACCCTTTAGTGTCAGTTAGTTTGTGCATATATTGAAAACAGTCATATAATTATTCTGAAGGAAAGATTGAAAGTGTACTAAATGGGGAAAAATAGGACATAATTACTTTTATTCTAACTTTTCATTAAATTTCCCTATTTTTAATTCAATAATGAAACAAAATTTAATCTAGCAAAAAGTATTGACTTAAGTATTTAAGATAGGTATGATAAAGGACAGTTTAACATAAAAAGTGCTGTATACGAGCATAATAATGACATAAAACATTGATATCTCATTTGCCTAATATAGATTATGGACTCTACAGAAAATATTGGTACAGTATTTCACTTTCATACTTACCATTATTTCAAATTTGACAGATCATTTCTTGTCGGTAATTATGTTGAGGAATCCCTCCATGCTTCCAAGTGACTCGGTTGAAGCCAAGGCTGCTGGAATGTACTACTTGGATGCAAATACAAAGGACTTATTTTTCTTTTTTGCAGACAAACAATTAATGATGCAATATTGCATAAGAAAATTTTTGCATCATCCTGTAACATGGAATATTTTCAGCCAAAGATGATGCAGGGCTGAGCAAATTTTTTTTTAACCACTAGTCCAGGACAAGTGGTTTCAGAAAATTCACTAGTCCCACCTTACTCTTCACTAGTCCCACCTTACTCTTCAATAGTCCCAGAATTTAATTTTTCAAAAACATTGGTTGTTATACATTTGGCTTCTTCAGGTTCATGTATATATGTTTTAGCTGCTGGATTTGAAAAAATGTCCATGTATATGTCCGCCACCTGCACCAGCACTAAGCCAGCAGTTGATAGCTGTGTCTGGGTTGAAGTCCTCAAGCTCTGGTCCATTTATGGAAATTTTCATTAGCATTTGTAAACTCTTTTGGTTTAAGGAATCCCTTAAAGAAGTCTTGATTAAGTTCATTGAACTAAATCCTCGTTCACACTCGGCAGTGGATGGGGTTATAACAAACATGATTTCTAATAGTTTGCATAATTCACTGAGACTAGGTGAAGTTTTCACTTAGAGTGTTCCAATAATTTCAACAGCTGGATCCAATGGTTGGTTTCCTGCTAGTAACATCACCAAGATCAGCCAATGTAAGACCCACTTTCTGCAAACCCATTTCAATGCCTTCCTTTGCTCCCAAGGCATCAGCTGATTTCAACTCCTGAATGCTGACAAATGAGGTTTTCAGTTTTCCAGTGTCCAGGTATCTTACATGCACAATTTATTGCTCTGATACGGTACTTCCATCAGCAAGAATGGAAAGGAATTTACTGGAATTCAGACTTTCCCTAACTTCTTCTCTCAAGACTTGACTGATTGATAGAACAAAGTCTCTTGCCCTGAATCTTTTCTTATAATTCATGCCAAGTTCAACACCGTTCTTCTCCTGGGTGAATTTCCAACCTGTGCCAGTTTGGGATATTGTTTGCAATAACTGCAAAACATCTTTCCTTCCGAGTCAATACATTCAAGCCAGGGATAACAATCAACCCAATGCGGCTGAAAATTTCTCTGTCTCTTAGTAGTGTCATATTTGACATTTTTTGCCATCACAGATTGTTCCTTATGTCTCTTCGGAGAAATAGCTACCACACACTCAGTATCAGTCTTACGTTTTATCCCTCCACTTTCAAACAAATTTTCCTTCTCCAAATCGCCGTTATTACCTTCCTTGCGAAAATAATTTAGCAAACTCATTTTATCCACAGAGTAACTATCAGCTTGCTTGACAACTACTTCTAAAGTGATCATAACATACATTTTCTCTTTTAAATACAAACAGAGACAGCTCATTAATTAGCGTAATTGTTTCGCTTCAAACGCAATATCGCACGTGGAAGTTAATCATCTGTATAATCAATTAAAAATTAAAGAATCATTACTGTCATTTAATCAGTTCATAAAAGAAACCAACACTGATGTCGGTAAAGTACCTTTCATTAATTTAATTACACTGGATTAAAATCATAGTGAGCCGCTCGTGAGGATCGGGCTTGAGTAAACTCAATGCAACAAAGCCGCTTAAAACACTACTAATTGATAATACTGGCTTTCTTTTGTTTGGCGTGTTTTGATTTGCCGATAATTTGGTCGCTTAGCCCAATATGCAGTCAAGCGGTAACAGGATGTAAATGTATACACGAAGAGGGGTAGAATCAAGTATTCAGTACGCCCGGAGGGCATGATTGGCCAAAAAAGGTAGATATAGTGATTAAAGCACGAAAATAAGGACTAGCCCGACTTTTTAAAAAAGCACTTGTCCCGGACTAGCGACTTGGTACATTGTACTTGCCCGACTTCAAAAATGACTAGTCCGGGACGTCGGGCTATGGGATTTGCTCAGCCCTGATCTGATGCAATACTAATGATATGGAAAGTTTTAGTTTGATATTGTTAAAGTTTTGAAAAATGGCTCCAGAACTATTACATATATTTTCAGGTTACGGACACTACAGTTTTTTGTAGAGTCCGTAACCACGTTTTGTCCATCAGGAAATTTGTAATGAAAAATATATCCATGACTTGTATATTTTTGAAACCATACCCACAGTATGTATAACCAAAATTAATAAAACTGTTGTGAGTGTCTTCAAAATAGGAAAACTGTGAGTGGTTACGGACTCTACAAATTTTTCCGCACCAGGTTTTATTTCAGTGGATACTCAGTAAAAAAAAATTAAGACTCCAGTCTGACATTTCTTTGGTTTCTGCAGCATTTATAACTATAGTTTAACTTTTATATATGAAATTCAGTAAAATAATATGAAATCTTTCCTAATAATTACAGACATAACTAGAAGAGGTTAACAAGAATATAAAAAAGCATAACAAAGTATAGGTTCCACATTTTCATTGATATATCCACCAACTTTCTACCTTTACTTTCGACAAATACATTAAAATTTTTGTGATTAAATTTTCTGCAAGAATACTGAAAACACTGTTCTGCTAATATAAGGAAATAATAATATTCTTTGTTGAAAAATGAAATATTTTTCAGTGCAACAGCATAACGGTAAAAAATGGCCATTTTGGGGGTGTATTCACAGGTGTTGGAAAGAAATGTAATTTTTGAAAAGAACTGAAACTGGGAAACACCTACAGCATGCACCTCCATATGTTTCTGGACATTAAGATTGTATTTTAGGCCACAACTGTGGCTTCTATGCTGATATAACATGTAAAAGCTGCAAAAAGGCCAAATACTGTGATTTAACCAAAGAGAATAAAGAAATGAACATTACAAGAGTACAGGATTATTAGATCAAATAGAAACTTGTTTTCATTCACAAAGGGACATTTAATTTTGCATGTGGACAATGTAATTACAGTGCAACCGGCCATAGCAGACACCTCAATATAACAAACACATGTTAAAAATGAACATTTGTTAATCCCCAGTAAAAATTCTTTTAATAATGTCCTTTTATATAACAGACACCTGTCTAACTTGTGCCCATCGGAATAAGACCCAATATTGATCTTACAGCTGTGCATAAGGACTTTGTTCACATTGCAAACATGGCATCAGAAACTCTGATCATGTCTGTGTTTTTTGCTCTGATACTATCATTAGTAACCAACAGCTGAGTGGCTCTACATCTCCTTTTACTAATAAACTTTTACAATGTTTTTCAGATGCAGACTCCAGAACTGGCAAGGGATGCAGAGACTGTGGTTGATGTCCTCCCATTGCTGGATCTCCCTGACCCCCTGTCAGACCCCTCCCCTGTCTCAGAGGTGATTCTGGAGGATCCACTTACTGTGACTCTGGAGTCGGAAGCAGAAAGTGCATCCCAATCATCAGCTTGTTTTGAACTGTCTGACCTAGCGATTTTAACTACCAATCTGGACTTCACAGTCCAGACAGTGGGACCATCGTCAGGGATGGTTGCTGATGTAGAGGGAGATTTCAATGGGGAAGAAGAGGTGTGTCTTGTGCCTCATCAAAGCTCTCTCTTCCAGGCTGTGGACCTTGGGTATAATGTATGTCTGCCTGTATGGAGATATGTGCCTGTGTGTATGCTTGTGTGTATGCATATGTTCGTGTGTTACATCAGTCTTGTGTGTGTCTTGTCTTGTCCCGTCCGGTGCGGTACCCTGTTGTGTGTGTTTGTGTGTATGCATTTGTTGGTGTTACATGTCTTGTGTGTCTTGTCTTGTCTTGTCCCGTCCTGTGCCGTACCCTGTTGTGTGTGCTTGTGTGAATGCATTTGTTGGTGTGTTACATATCTTGTGTATCTTGTCTTGTCTTGTCCCGTCTGGTGCTGTACCCTGTTGTCTGTGCTTGTGTGTATGCATTTGTTGGTGTGTTACATGTCTTCTGTGTCTTGTCTTGTCTCATCCTGTGCCGTACCCTGTTGTAAGTGCTTGTGTTTATGCATTTGTTGGTGTTACATGTCTTGTGTGTCTTGTCTTGTCTTGTCTCATCCTGTGCTGTACCCTGTTATCTGTGCTTATGTGTATGCATTTGTTGGTGTGTTACATGTCTTGTGTGTCTTGTCTTGTTTTGTCCCATCCTGTGCCGCACCCTGTTGTCTGCGCTTGTGTGTATGCATTTGTTGGTGTTACATGTCTTGTGTGTCTTGTCTTGTCTTGTCCCGTCCGGTGCCATACCCTGTTGTCTGTGGTTGAGTGTATGCATTTGTTGGTGTGTTACATGTCTTGTGTGTCTTGTCTTGTCTTGTCCCGTCCTGTTCCGTACCCTGTTGTCTCTGCTTGTGTGTATGCTTTTGTTGGTGTGTTACATGTCTTGTGTGTCTTGTCTTGTCTTGTTCCGTCCTGTGCCGTACCCTGTTGTCTGTGCTTGTGTGTATGTATTTGTTTGTGTGTCTTGTCTTGTCTTGTCCCATCCTGTACCGTACCCTGTTGTCTGTGCTTGTGTGTATGCATTTGTTGGTGTTACATGTCTTGTGTGTCTTGTCTTGTCTTGTCCCGTCCTGTACCGTACCCTGTTGTCTGTGCTTGTGTGTATGCATTTGTTTGTGTTACATGTCTTGTGTGTCTTGTCTTGTCTTGTCCCGTCCTGTGCCGTACCCTGTTGTCTGTGCTTGTGTGTATGCATTTGTTGGTGTTATGTGTCTTGTCTTGTCCCGTCCTGTTCCGTACCCTGTTGTCTGTTCTTGTGTGTATGCATTTGTTGGTGTGTTACATGTCTTGTGTGTCTTGTCTTGTCCCGTCCTGTACCATACCCTGTTGTCTGTGCTTGTGTGTATGCATTTGTTGGTGTGTTACATGTCTTGTGTGTCTTGTCCTGTCTTGTCCCGTCCTGTTCCGTACCCTGTTGTCTGTGCTTGTGTGTATGCTTTTGTTGGTGTGTTACATGTCTTGTGTGTCTTGTCTTGTCTTGTTCCGTCCTGTGCCGTACCCTGTTGTCTGTGCTTGTGTGTATGCATTTGTTGGTGTGTTACATGTCTTGTGTGTCTTATCTTTTGTCTTGTCCCGTCCTGTACCGTACCCTGTTGTCTGTGCTTGTGTGTATGCATTTGTTGGTGTGTTACATGTCTTGTGTGTCTTGTCCTTTGTCTTGTCCCGTCCTGTACCGTACCCTGTTGTCTGTACTTGTGTGTATGCATTTGTTGGTGTGTTACATCAGTCTTGTGTCCTTTGTCCTGTCCCTTGTCTTGTCATGTGTCTTGTCTTCCCTGTGTATTGTTTTTGTCTTGTCTCTTGTCCCATCCCGTGTCTTGTCTTTGTCGTGTCTCTTGTCCTGTCCCATATCTTGTCTTGTATCTTATCGTGTCCATTGTCTTGTATCTTGTCGTGTCCATTGTCTTGTGTCTTGTCCTGTCCATTGTCTTGTCTTGTCTCTTGTCCTATCCTGTGTCTTGTTTTTGTCTTGTCTCTTGTCCTGTCCCATGTCTTGTCTTCTATCTTGTCCTGTCCATCGTCTTCTCTTGCCTTTTGTCCTGTCCATTGTCATAATTAACATCATAATCATCAACCTCATCATCATCATCATCAACATCATCATCAACCTCATCATCAATCTCATCACCATCCTCCTCATCATCATCATCAACCTCCTCCACCTCCTCATACAGTGTCTCTAGTCAAGAATAGACTTCATCATATATATATGGAGAGTCAGGTCAGGCATCGCCTGCTACCGTAAGTAGAAGTAGACGGTAGTACCTGCGACTGTCATCATCGAGATCGTCAAGATCATCATCAAGATCGTCATCATCGAGATCCTCACCATCAGGATCATCATCTTCGAGATCGTCATGATCAGGATCATCATCATTGAGATTGTCAACCTCGTTATCATCGAGATCGTCATTATCAAGATCATCATCGAGATCGTCATTACCATTGTCTTCTCTTGCCCTGTCAATTGTGTTGTCTTGTCCTTTGTCCTGTCCCTTGTCTTGTCAAATATCTTGTCTTCCCCTGTGTATTGTTTTTGTCTTGTCTCTTGTCCCATGACGTGTCTTGTTTTTGTCTTGTCTCTTGTCCCGTCCCATGTCTCTTGTCTTGTATCTTGTCGTGTCCACTGTCTTGTGTCTTGTCGTGTCTATTGTCTTGTCTCTTATCCTGTTCATTGTCTTGTCTTGTCTCTTGTCCTGTCCCTTGTTTGGTTTCTTGTCCTGTCCATCGTCTTCTCTTGCCTTTTGTCCTGTCCATTGTGTTGTCTTGTGTCTTGTCCTGTCCATTGTCTTGTCTTGTCTTTTGTCCTGTCCCTTGTCTTTTCTTGCCCTCAGTGTTTTTTGTCTTGTCTCTTGTCCCATCCCGTGTCTTGTTTTTGTCTTGTCCTGTCCCATGTCTTGTCTTGTATCTTGTCGTGTCCATTGTCTTGTATCTTGTCCTGCCCATTGTCTTCTCTCTTGTCCTGTTCATTGTCTTGTCTTGTCTCTTGTCCTGTCCCTTGTTTTGTCTCTTGTCCTGTCCATCGTCTTCTCTTGCCTTTTGTCCTGTCCATTGTGTTGTCTTGTCCTTTGTCCTGTCCCTTGTCTTGTCATGTGTCTTGTCTTCCCCTGTGTATTGTTTTTGTCTTGTCTGCATTTGTTGGTGTGTTACATGTCTTCTGTGTCTTGTCTTGTCTTGTCCTGTCCGGTGCCGTACCCTGTTTTCTGTGCTTGTGTGTATGCATTTGTTGCTGTGTTACATGTCTTGTGTGTCTTGTCATGTCTTGTCCTGTCCTGTGCCGTACCCTATTGTCTGTGCTTGTGTGTATACATTTGTTGGTGTGTTACATGTCTTGTGTGTCTTGTATTGTCTTGTCCCGTCCTGTTCCGTACCCTGTTGTCTGTGCTTGTGTGTATGCATTTGTTGGTGTGTTACATGTCTTGTGTGTCTGGTCCCGTCCTGTGCCGTACCCTGTTGTCTGTGCTTGTGTGTATGCATTTGTTGGTGTGTTACATGTCTTGTCTTGTCTTGTCCCGTCCTGTGCTGTACCCTGTTGTCTGTGCTTGTGTGTATGCATTTGTTGGTGTGTTACAGATCTTGTGTGTCTTCTCCCGTCCGGTGCCGTACCCTGTTGTATGTGCTTGTGTGTATGCATTTGTTGGTGTGTTAAATGTCTTGTGTGTCTTGTCTTGGTCCGTCTTGTGTCGTACCCTGTTGTCTGTGCTTGTGTGTATGCATTTGTTGGTGTGTTACATGTCTTGTCTTGTCTTGTCCCGTCCTGTGCTCTACCCTGTTGTCTGTGCTTGTGTGTATGCATTTGTTGGTGTGTTACATGTCTTGTGTGTCTTGTCTTGTCTTGTCCCGTCCTGTGCCGTACCCTGTTGTCTGTGCTTGTGTGTATGCATTTGTTGGTGTGTTACATGTCTTGTGTATCTTTTCTTGTCCTGTCCCGTCCTGTGCGTACCCTGTTGTCTGTGCTTGTGTGTATGCATTTTTTATTGGTGTGTTGCATGTCTTGTGTGTCTAGTCTTGTCTTGTCCCGTCCTGTACCGTACCCTGTTGTCTGTGCTTGTGTGTATGCATTTGTTTGTGTGTCTTGTCTTGTCTTGTCCCGTCCTGTGCCGTACCCTGTTGTCTGTGCTTGTGTGTATGCATTTGTTGGTGTGTTACATGTCTTGTGTGTCTTGTCTTTTGTCTTGTCCCGTCCTGTACCGTGCCCTGTTGTCTGTGCTTGTGTGTATGCATTTGTTGGTGTGTTACATGTCTTTTGTGTCTTGTACGACATTTTCCCATTTACATTGATGCATGTTTATTTGTTAATCTTTCTTTTGTTCTTTCATTTTTGTGTGATGTTTACTTGTTTGATTGATGTGTATGTGTATGATTGATGTGTATCTGTGTTTGTGATTGTATTTGTGTATTTGTGTATGACATTTTCCCATTTACATTTATGCATATTATTTGTTAATCTTTCTTTTCTTCTTTCAGTTTGCGTGATGTTTACTTGTATGATTGGTGTGTTTGTGATTATATTTGTTTATTTGTGTACGACATTTTCCCATTTACATTTATGCATATTTATTTGTTAATCTTTCTTTTCTTCTTTCAGTTTGCGTGATGTTTACTTGTATGATTGATGTGTATGTGTATGATTGATGTGTATGTGTGTTTGTGATTATATTTGTGTATGACATTTTCCCATTTACATTTATGCATATTTATTTGTTAATCTTTCTTTTCTTCTTTCAGTTTGCATGATGTTTACTTGTATGATTGATGTGTATATGTATGATTGATGTGTATGTGTGTTTGTGATTGTATTTTTTTTATTTGTGTATGACATTTTTCCATTTACATTTATGCATATTTATTTGTTAATCTTTCTTTTCTTCTTTCAGTTTGCGTGATGTTTACTTGTATGATTGATGCGTATGTGTATGATTGATGTGTATGTGTTTGTGATTATATTTGTTTATTTGTGTACCACAGTTTCCCATTTACATTGATGCATATTTATTTGTTAATCTTTCTTTTGTTCTTTCATTTTTGTGTGATGTTTACTTGTTTGATTGATGTGTATGTGTATGATTGATGTGCATCTGTGTTTGTGATTGTATTTGTTTATTTGTGTATTTGTGTATGACATTTTCCCATTTACATTTATGCATATTATTTGTTAATCTTTCTTTTCTTCTGTCAGTTTGCATGATGTTTACTTGTATGATTGATGTGTATGTGTATGATTGATGTGTATGTGTGTTTGTGATTGTTTTTGTTTATTTGTGTATGACATTTTCCCATTTACATTTATGCATATTTATTTGCTAATCTTTCTTTTCTTCTTTCAGTTTGCGTGATGTTTACTTCTATGATTGATTTGTATGTGTGTTTGTGATTCTATTTGTTTTTAGTGTATGACATTTTCCCATTTACATTTATGCATATTATTTGTTAATCTTTCTTTTCTTCTTTCAGTTTGCATGATGTTTACTTGTATGATTGATGTGTATGTGTATGATTGATGTGTATGTGTGTTTGTGATTGTTTTTGTTTATTTGTGTATGACATTTTCCCATTAACATTTATGCATATTTATTTATTAATCTTTCTTTTCTTCTTTCAGTTTGCGTGATGTTTACTTGTATGATTGATGTGTATGTGTGTTTGTGATAATATTTGTTTATTTGTGTATGACATTTTCCCATTTACATTGATGCATATTCATTTGTATATTTATATTTATCTGGCAGGCAGGGGATGTTGGAGATGGGTAGGGGGATTGCAGTACCCATTAAACATTTGGCATTTGGGACTGCCTGGGGTGTTCACTTGAGGGTAAATGTAGATACAAAAAATTGGGGATTTTGGGTAAAATGGGATAAAGGTCAATCATGGGTGGAGGGAATGTTTTTGGGGGGAAGAGGGTGGGGTTATAAGTTTGGACTAGGGGATTGCAGTACCCATTAAACATTTGGCATTTGGGACTGCCTGGGGTGTTAATTTTAAGGTTAATGTATGGGCATAAAAATTGGGGATTTTGGGTAAAATGGAATAAAGGTTACTCCTGGGTGGAGGGAATATTTTTAGGGGTTGAGTGTGTGTTATAGGCGGGTACTAGGGGATTGCAGTACTCATTAAATATTTGGCATTTGGGACTGCCTGGGGGAGTTAATTGTAGGGTTAATGTAGGGACATACAAATTGGGGATTTGGGGTAAATTCAGGGTAAAGGTTACTTCTGTGATGTTTACTAAAGATTGATGTGTATGATTGATGTGTATGTGTGTTTGTGATTGTATTTGTTTAATTGTGTATGACATTTTCACATTTACATTGATGCATATTTATTTGTATGTTTATATTTATCTGGCAGGCAGGGGGTGGTGTTGTAGATGGGTCGGGGGATTGCAGTACCCATTAAACATTTGGCATTTGGGACTGCCTGGGGTGTTTACTTGAGTGTAAATGTGGATACAAAAATTGGGGATTTTGGGTAAAATGGGATAAAGGTTAATTCTGGGTGGAGGGAATGTTTTGGGGGGAAGAGGGTGGGATTATAGGTGGGTACTAGGGGATTGCAGTACCCATTAAATATTTGGCATTTGGGACTGCCCGGGGTGTTAATTTTAAGGTTAATGTAGGGACATAAAAATTGGGGATTTTGGGTAAAATGGGATAAAGGTTACTCCTGGGTGGAGGGAACATTTTTTGGGGTAGTGTGTGGTGTTATAGGCGGGTACTAGGGGATTGCAGTACCCATTAAACATTTGGCATTTGGGACTGCCTGGGGGCGTTAATTGTAGGGTTAATGTAGGGACATAAAAATTGGGGATTTGGGGTAAATTCAGGGTAAAGGTTACTTCTGGGTGGAGGTAATGTTCTGGAAGGCAATGGGGTGGGGTGCTTATTTATTTGTATATTTATGTGTATTAGGTACATGGATCTGCTAGATATGGCAATATATTCTGATGTCTGTCCATTTGTTCGTCGATCCGTCTGTCAGTCCATATCATACCATGTGGTTTACACACAATACCATTACTCCAACACAACATACCTGAACTAAACTTTGCATGGCTTGCACTTGGGGTAAGAAAAAAGTCTATTGATATTGGGGTCAAAAAGGTTAAAGGTCAAGGTAAATAACTAATGCTTTCTTATTGGTCTATGTCAGGTCGGGCTACGAGTCCTACCGTAAGTAACAGTAGATGGTACTACCTGTGACTGTTGACCCAGAGTGGACAGCTACACCTGTGAATAGTAGGTCTGTTAGATGTGGCAATATTTTTTTGTCATATTCAAAGTGATGGCTATTCCAAATTGGTTAGGACTAGTTAGGGCTATCTCACAAGAGTCAATAAAAGCTGCAACTATGCATTCAAAGACACAATACAAGTTAATGGTGCACCAGTTCAAAATTCAAACTAAACAAGAGAGATGTCTCTGCACTTTGGTTATTAAATAGAACATGCCATATGCAATTATTATGGTTTGTTATTGAAGCACAGGTTTAAAATATTAACATTTTATCATGGATGCAGATCTTTTATCAAAGGCAAAATTGAACAGGTGTAAAGCATTGCTGACCGGGTCAGTCTGCATGCATATATGCGCATTATAGCAGGAACTGCTGATTGTTTTTCACACTGTGCGTCATTTAGATGCGGCAAAAAGGTAATTCCATTCACACTTTTCCTACAATGATTAATGGAACTGCCCGGGGTCTTACTTTTAAGGAAATTTTGTAGGAACAAAAAAATTGGGGATTTATTATGAGGTGCCTGGAGAATAGGTCATTGAAAGGGTACAGCAGGAAGGGGGTTGGTACAGTGGGGTTAAGGGTTACTTGTGGGTGGAGGTAACATTATGGGAGGAAGGGGGGTGGGGTATAGGTAGGAGCCTGCAGTACCCATTAAACATTTATATTTACAGTAAGGAAATCCGGACTTAGGTAGAGGCAAGGCACAGCTTACAAGTAAATTAGGAGAACACTGGATACTAATGATTTTGTTTTGTTTGATTCATTATTTTGAGTTCATATTTGCAGACAACTCTGGTGCATGATTTGGTCTCTTTCTGACCATTTGCACTTGGGTTTGCGAAAAGTGATGACTACTTTGCTCTCTTAGTTAGGGCTTTAGAATAGGTCTGTTAGGCTTAGATACCAGTGTGTTAGTGTTAGGTTTAGAATTATTTGGCTTTTTATAGAGCTGTGCCTCATTTGACATAAAGTTTCCGGTACATATAGGATTACAATTTATGGATGGGTCCTACTTCCAGGAAAGTTTTATATGGGGGGAGTGGGGCAGGGTTCATAAGGCACCTTATTTGGAAGGAAGAACTGAAAAGGTGTGATTCAACAGTTTCTCGTGGAATCGAGACCTTTTCGGCAACGTTATTGCATCCATTAATGATGTTACTCATGGTCAGGGTCAATAACACATTGATATTGTCATCATCCATATAGTGGAATTCTTGCACTCATCCATGTCATGGTCAAGGTCGAAGTCACACAACATCCAAATATTCAGGTCAAGGTCATTTAGGAAGCACTCTAGCTAGCCACTTGGTCTTTGAATACCTTTATTTGTACATAGTGGAATTCTTGCACTCATTCATGTCATGGTCGAGGTCAAGGTCACATAACAGGTGATATTGCAATTATTCAGGTCAAGGTCATGTAGGATTCACATTTATGGACAGGTCCTGCTTCCATGTGCCTGTTGATAACAGGTAGCCACTTGGTCTTTAAATACCTTTATTGTACATAGATGTGTGCTGTAATTTGATTGGCTAGATTCCTGTGCCTTGAAAGATACTGTATGTTGTGCCATGCGATATACTGCAATTGAGTGGTCTTGCAGATGCAATCTTCAACTAACCAGAGAATATAATTGCAGTTCATTTTCATCGTTTGGCTTCTCTATGATCCACATCATGATTTCTTTCAGTGCATGTGACTGATTCTGGTATTGCGGTATCAAGTCTTTCAAATATCTATAAACAGTGATTGGCCTTTTTTGTTTAATACATTATTTCATAACATAAAAATCCTGTGCATACAGGGCTGAGCAAATCCCATAGCCCGACGTCCCGGACTATTCATTTTTGAAGTCGGGCAAGTAAAATTTTCCAAGTCACTAGTCCGGGACAAGTGCATTTTAAAAAAGTCGGGCAAGTCCTTATTTTCGTGCTTTAATCACTATATCTACATTTATTTGGCCAATCATGCCCTCCGGGCGTACTGAATACTTGATTCTACCCCTCTTCATGTATACATTTACATTCTGTATAACACGTAAATGTGTGTTACCGCTTGACTGCATATCGAGCTAAGCAATCAAATTATCGGCAAATCAAAACATGTCAAACAATAGAAAGCCAGTATGATCAATTAGCAGTATTTTAAGAGACTTTGTTGCATTGTGTTTACTCGAGCCCGATCCTCAGGAGCGGCTCACTATGATTTTAATCCAGCGAGTCAGTGTAATTAAATTAACGAAAGGTACTTTACCGACATCAGTGTTGGTTTCCTTTATGAACTGATTAAATGAGAGTAATTATTCTTTAATTTTTAATTGATTATACAGATGATTAACTTCCACGTGCGATATTGCGTTTCAAGCGAAACAATTATGCAAATTAATGAGCTGTCTCTGTTCGTATTTAAAAGAGAAAATGTATGTTATGATCACCAAAAAAACCTAATAAATTACTATGGCAAACCCGATCAGTCTAAGGCGGGAGAGGAGAGGCCCCGTACAAGGGGGGGGAAGGTATCGGTATGTCAGGACTGCTAGAAAGCTAGGGTGCTGTGGCGCGCCGCAAAGGCGAGCCAATCCTCGCCCTATTATCCTCAATGGGAGAGACTCCACTCCCATAACGGGACTGAGAGGTAAGCCAAAAATAAAATACAAAACGTAAATTGGAAAATCGGAATCAAATAAACTTTACCGGTAAAAGATTCAGACATAACATACATCATCTTAACTCTCAAACCAACAATATGTTATCCGATCCCTAACTAAATTAATTTAATAAATACTATGGCAAACCCAAAAGCCTAAGGCGGGAGAAGAGAGGCCCTTCCAAGGGAGGAAGGGATTGGCAGGCCAGGACCATTAGGAACCCAGGTGCGCCGCAAAGGCGATCCAATCTCAGCCCCCCTGGGCTGGAGAATCTCCACTCTCATGGATATGACTTATGGGCAAGCCAAACCTCAAACCTCAACTTACCTAACTAAAAAAATTTAAAAAATTGATATTAAAAACACCAATTGCCACATATCATTTCAACAATAATATTAACAATAAAAACATGTAATTTAACATAAGAGGACAGAGAGGCAAGCCAAAATAAAATACAAAAATAAAAATTGGAAAATATTATTCAAATAATATTAGGATAGGTACCGATAAAAGAATCAGACATAACAACTACATCATCCTAACTATCAAACTAACCATACGTCCTCCAATCCCTAACTCACTAAATTCTAACAAAGACACTAACAACAAAGCATGTTACCTCTTATTAACATGGATATCATCTAATTCTATTGGTTTATATTAAACTCTTTAGGGAGTACCAAGGAGTCTCGTGTAACTTAACTCAAACCTCAATTAAAATTAACATAGCATAAGGTGGTCATAAGTCCAGACCATCAGACCCAGCTGCACAAAGTGGCATAAATTTGGAATCCAGAATTATTAGAGGCCCCACTTAACTGACCCCAATACAATTAAGAGTATAAGGTGGTCCAAAGTCCAGACCATCAGGGTCCCACCGCACAATGTGGGAACTGACTCCTTAAAAAGACGTACCCAAAATTACGGTTAAGCACAGGCACCAAGAGAAAACTATGGACATATACTAATATTAGTCATTATAAGGTGGTAACATCCCAGATCATCAGGACTTGCCACACAAGGTAGTAACGATTGAACTTTACAACAAAAATCCAATAATAGTAGGCGCCTGTGCTTACAAACACATAATCGTACTCCATGACTAAATAGGGCTTAGAGGGTAAATAATTTCTTTCTTTCCTTACAACCCTAATTAACCAACTTTGGCAATCAGCCAATAGTACAGAGTATCGCATCAAAAATTACATTAGATAAGAAACAAGACGACAACATTCATCTATTCTGAATTCAATCCTGGACCACTTGGAGCCATCCGGGGACAATGAGGCATCTCCTCCTGGACCTTTTTCTCCTTTGCCACGCCTGGACATTGGTTAACAAGCATGCAGTGCACGCAGTAAACCATCGGATGGGCTCACAGCTCGCCCAGCCCTCTGACGAATAATTAATCATGTGCAGTGCACAAAAATAACCCACCGGAATTGCGCGCACTGGGGTATATAGACGTACATGGCCGAATGGCCAAACACGTCTCAAATTTAAATAAATAAAACAAACAAGTTATGATTACTTTAGAAGTAGTTGTCAAGCAAGCTGATAGTTACTGTGGATAAAATGAGTTTGCTAAATTATTTTCGCAAGGAAGGTAATAAGGGCGATTCGGAGAAGGAACATTTTTTTGAAAGTGGATGGATAAAATGTAAGACTGCAACTGAATGTGTGGTAGCTATTTCTCCAAAGAGATATAAGCAGAACCTTTGAGATGCTTTAGAGCATTTGACTACAGGCACTTTCCTCTTGAGAGGGCAGCTCTTTTGAAATATAGGAGGGAAGACTTGCAGGTTCTTCTTAATCATCTTCAGGGCTGAGCAAATCCCATAGCCTGATGTCCGGGACTATTCATTTTTGAAGTCGGGCAAGTAAAATTTCCCAAGTCGCTAGTCCGGGACTAGTGGATGAAAAAAAAATTTGCTCAGCCCTGGCATATTTTGATTCTACTTCAAATTAAAGATGGTATGAAGTTTTGGACTTGGATAGGTCATGCAAGAGACTCTCTTCTAGATATAACTGGTGTGTTTTTTTGGGAATGATGAAATGTGCACACTAGGGTTTCAAGACTCCGGATTGTAATTACCATCACAATGCTATTCATCCCCTGAAATTACTCGAAAGGTGTGATTCAACAGTTGGTCATGGAATCTATACCTTTTTGATAATGTTATCGCATAGATTAAGGTCAAGGTCATATACCACTGATATTGTAATATACAAGTTCGCAAGATGGCCGCTATCGCTTAACAGGCTTGAGGCAGCTGCTCCGGATTTTTGTGCCGTTTTTCATGATTTATGTGCTTGTTGTCTGTCTTCGTCTACGTTATTGTGTTCATCATGCATTGGCTGTTCTGTTGGAATGTGTTTCTTCATCATCTTGTCTTGGAAACGAGAACTATTAGACTTTTTCTCAGCCGTCTTGAAACCACTGCTACAACTTCCTTTGTTATTGAACATACCGCCATCACGTGATACTCGCCAGTCCACCCGTTTACGCTATGATAGACCCTCAGTAATTGCTTTAAACGACCACTCCTTGGCTCTCCACACTACATTGTGCACTAGACTAAACGACCTGGGACTACATTCTTCATCATTACTTAAATGTAAACGGAAGCCAAAAAAGAAACGTTGTTTTAAACCTGGCCGGCGTAGAACAGGAAGAAGAATTCCAGTTATCTAACTTTCGCCATTTCCGGCACGCCAATTTGAAAACTCAGCCGTTAATTTAGATTACCTAATTCAAATTCCACTTAAATCGTCAACCTTTGTGTCAACTATCCAAGAGATACCACTACGCATCGCATTATTCAATGCCCAATCAGTAGGACCACCGGAAATGCGCACAGAAATAGTTAATTTTATCAACGATCAGAATATCGACATCTTTTTCCTAACAGAAACATGGCTAAAAACATCAGGCGATGAGCCCAAATGCGCGGATCTAACACCCCCCGGTTACTCCATCAAGTTGTTCCCCCGCCACTCCCGCGGAGGTGGAATTGCTGTCATCGCAACGAACTCCATGATCAACCGTCTTAATCAAACTACAACATTCAATTTCAACCGCACATCGTTTGAACTAGTCCAAACCACACTCGCACTGGAACAAAGGTCAGTCCATTTTTTCTGCCTCTACCGCCCTCCTCCTAGTAGACAAAACAAGCTGACTGAATCTCTCTTTTTGGAGCAGTTTCCGAATCTCCTAGAGTATGGAAATTCAATAGGTGGCAACCTGATTATTCTTGGAGACTTCAACTTTCACTTTGACTGTCATGGAAACCCATACACATCAAAACTCCTAGATTCCATTCACGTTTTCAACCTCAAACAGTCAGTTAGCAAACCCACCCATAAACATGGTCACATTTTAGACTGGATTCTTTATAGACCTGATGATAATATTCTACAGTCCTCCCTGGTGTCCCACGAACTTGCATCAGATCACCTCTGCATTATATGCCATCTTGACGTATCAGTCCCAAACCCTCCACCTTTATTTGCTACTAAGAGAAACCTCCGTATGATAAATAGAACTCAACTAATGCATGACATCCAAGCAATCCTAACAACTTTGCTACCTCCTACAGCAGAACAACTTGATAACTGCCTGCGTTCAATGCTTGGCAAACATGCCCCAGCAACCAAGTGCAGAGTATCAATTAAACAGTGTTCTCCGTGGTATAGCAGTGTTAGGGACCAGCTTCGCACTGCTAAAAGAGACCGCCGTAAGGCTGAGAGGCTTTGGGTTTCCACCAGACTCACCATTCATAAGCAAATCTATGAAGCTACTAAGAAGAATGTCACAAACATAGTCCATGCAGCGAAATCAGCCCACTACAGTACTAAGATCACTGAAAGTTCCTGCTGCAAAGAGCTATTACTAACAAGCTAATGTCAAGGAACAAATGTACACCACTTCCAACTACCTTCTCTCCAGTCGACCTTCCGGACCAGTTTGCAAATTTCTTCCGTGACAAAGTACAAACCATTAGAGATAAGCTTGACAACATAATTTCAACTGAGTCGTCGTCACCATACAGTTGCGATACAGAATTTCAGCGGCAACCGTTAGCAACATTTGAACCGGTCTCTATGGATTTAGTGCGTACAATCATGATGAAGAGTGCTTAGATCCAATATTGCCTTCACTAACTGATATTATTAATACTTCTCTCTCATCATTTTTCAAAACTGCCATTGTAAAGCCTCTGCTGAAGAAACCAACACATAACCATAACGATTTAAAGAACTACCGCCCTGTTTCTAACCTCCCATTCATGTCAAAAATCTTAGAAAAAGTTGTTCTATCCCAACTTGTATCTCATCTGAATTCAAACAGTCTTTTTAGCGATGTACAGTCTGCATATCGCCCTCACCACAGTACCGAAACTACCCTTCTGAAAGTAGTTAACGACCTTCTCTCTGCTTTGGATAGTGGAAAAATTACAGTCCTCGCCCTCCTTGACTTGTCTGCAGCATTTGATACAATAGACCATGATATATTGCTTCACCGTCTCCATCATGTATTTGGCATTCACGATACAGCCTTACTATGGTTCAAGTCCTACTTGGTCAACAGGACACAAATTGTGTCCGCAAATGGAAAACACTCAAGCCCAGTTGATCTATGTTTTGGTGTTCCACAGGGTTCTGTTCTTGGACCTGTTCTCTTCATTCTATACACTCAACCGCTCTCAAGTGTCATAGATCGTCACCCAGTGTCTCACCAATTGTACGCTGATGACACCCAAATATACAAATCTAGCCATCCAACTGAAGTTGATGCTACCATCCAAGGTGTAGAGAGGTGCATTTCCGATGTGAAATCATGGATGACATGTAACAAGCTGCAGATGAATGAGGATAAAATTGAAGCCATTCTGATTACCACACAAAGACTTTCTCATTCACATCCTTTACCTCAAACAATAAATATCAGCAACACCAATATTAAATTCACACAGTCAGTAAGAAACCTAGGTGTTACTCTAGATAGTACACTCTCATTGCACCAACATGTCATGAACATATGCAAGGCTGCATACCTTGAGCTGAGACGGATCAGCTCCATTCGCAATTATCTTTCAGTTGATGCCACTAAAACACTTGTGTGTTCCTTAGTACTTTCAAGACTGGACTATTGTAATTCAATTCTATCTGGTTCATCTCAGTATCTACTCCAGAAACTTCAAAAAGTTCAAAACACAGCTGCTCGGATCATTCTTAAAGTACCACGAACAGAGCACACCTCTCCCCTGCTCTGTATCCTACACTGGCTACCCATTCGATCCAGAATCAAGCACAAAATTTGTTCTCTGTGCTACGTTTCACTGACTGGCACCAGTCCAACATACCTATCTCACATCACCCATGTGTACACACCAGCAAGATACTTACGCTCCTCTTCCGACACCCGTATTCTCATTATTCCCAATACCAAAATGAAGTCATTCGGACAACGTTCTTTTGCATACCAGGGCCCAGCAACGTGGAACGAAATGCCAACTGAACTTAGACACAAAGACACAGTGATCTCATTCAAGAGTGCTCTTAGCTTTTTCGACTGCAAGAATAGACCTAAAGGCTTAATGTTTTCTTACCTTAACTATTTTCAGCATGTTTTTGTTTTCTAATTTCATGGTGTTTGTTTTTTCTTTCTTTTCGTAATCATATCATTATATATGTTTGTTTAGGTGTTATATAATGTTGTAACGCGCTTAGAGCGTCTAAAAATTAGGCGCTATACAAAGTCCTCATTATTATTATTATTATTATTATTATTATTATTATTATTATTATTATTATTATTATTATTATTATTATTATTATGTTGCGGAATTATTGCACAAATTCATGTCAAGGTTGAGGTCTGGGTCACTTGGAAGGTGATGTTTTGGAAGGCAGGGGGTGGTGTTGGAGATGGATAGGGGGATTGCAGTACCCATTAAACATTTGGCATTTGGGAGTGCCTGGGGTGTTCACTTTATGGTAAATGTAGATACAAAAATTGGGGAGTTTGGGTAAAATGGGGTAAAGGTTACTCCAGGGTGGAGGGAATGTTTTGGGGGGAAGAGGGTGTTGTTATAGGTGGGTACTAGGGGATTGCAGTACCCATTAAACATTTGGCATTTGGGACTGCCCGGGGTGTCAATTTTAAGGTTAATGTAAGGACATAAAAATTGGGGATTTGGGGTAAAATGGGATAAAGGTTACTCATGGGTGGAGGGAATGTTTTGGGGGGCAGAGGGTGGTGTTATAGGTGGGTACTAGGGGATTGCAGTACCCATTAAACATTTAGCATTTGGGTCTGCCTGGGGTGTTAATTTTAGGGTTAATGTAAGGACATAAAAATTGGGGATTTGGGGTAAATTGGGGGTAAAGGTTACTTGTGGGTAGAGGTACTGTTCTGGAAGACAGTGGGGTGGGGTGGTGTGGGGTGCTTATTTCTTTGTATATTTATATGTATTTTGTAAGTAGGTCTGCTAGATATGGCAATATATTCTGATGTCTATCCATCTGTTCATCTATCCATCTGTCAGTCCATTTCTTACTAATGTGATATGCACACAATAACATTACTGGTACATAACATACCTGAACCAAATTTTGCATGGCTTGCACTTGGGCTAAGGAAAAAGGCTATTGAATTTGGGGTCAAAGAGGTTAAAGGTCAAGGTAAATGACTAATATATTTCAGGGTATTTACTGGTACAACTGATGTGACATGACCTTTTGTTCACATTTGCATTTGCCCTCGTTTACATTGTTTACATTGGGGTTGACTTTGTGACCCATCTTATTTTGTTTTACATTGGAGTTGACTGTGTGCTTCAACTTATTATATTTTACATTGGGGTTGACAGTGCACCTCCAGTTATTTTGCTTTTACATTGTGGCTGACTGTGTGTCCCCATTTAACGGCCTTTATCCCAAGATTGATGGCATGCCACCACCTATATATTGCAGGTATCTTCTCCTTCTGCGTTGATCACCTAGAGCCATTATTTCTCCCATTGTTTCTATGTATACTCCTTACAAGGTAAATTAACATCTATAGATTCATAAGTGATCTATACCACAATAAACTGGTGATGCCTTGGTGGCCAAATGTGTTATAATATCCACTGCATATGAATAATTTATTTTTTCCATTTTCCTCATATAATTTACATTGAGTTTGATATGTGTTTACCCACATACAATGTTGACATTTGGATTGCATGTATGCCCTCATCTACCATACATTATTTACACTGGGGTTGACTTTGTGACCCATCTTGTTTTGTTTTACACTGGAGTTGACTGTGTGCCCCAACTTATTTTCTTTTACACTGGGGTTGACAGTGTGCCTCCATTTATTTTGTTTTTACATTTTGTCTGACTGTGTCCCTGCTTAACAGCCTTTATCCCAAGATTGATGGCATGCCACCACCTATATATTGTAGGTATCTGCTCCTTCTGCGTTGAACACCTAGAGCCATTATTTCTGTCTTTGTTTCTATGTATACCGTTTATAATGTAAGTTAATATCTATAGATTCATAAGTGATCTATACCACAATAAACTGGTGATGCATTTGTGGCCAGAATGTGTTTTATTGTGGTGAAGCATTTTCCCGAATTGTTATATCCACTGCACGAATCATTTATTTTTCCCATTTTTCTCATATACGTTATATTGGGTTTGATATGTGTTTACCGACATATAATGTTTACATTTGGATTGCATGCATGCCCTCATCTACCGTACATTATTTACTGGGGTTGACTTTGTGACCCATCTTATTTTGTTTTACATTGGAGTTGACTGTGTGTCCCAACTTATTTTCTTTTACACTGGGGTTGACAGTGCACCTCCGTTTATTTTGTTTTTACATTGTGGCTGACCGTGTTCCTATTTAACAGCCTTTATCCCAAGATTGATGGCATGCCACCACCTTTATATTGCAGGTATCTGCTCTTTCTGCATTGAACACATAGAGCCATTATTTCTCACATTGTTTATATGTATACCCATTACAATGTAAGTTAACATCTATAGATTCATAAGTCATCTATACTACTGTGATGGATTGGTGGCCAAAATGTATTTTATTGCAGTTAAGCAACTTCCCGAATTGTTATAATATCCACTGCACATGAATAATTTATTGTTTCCATTTTCCTCCGATATATCTTATATTGGGTTTGATATGTGTTTACCGACATACAATGTTTACATTTGGATTCCATATGTGCCCTCATTTACATTGTTTTTACATTGGAGTTGACTTTGTGACCCATCTTTTTTTGTTTTACATTGGATATGACTGTGTGCTTCAACTTATTTTATTTTAAATAGGGATTGACAGTGCACCTCCATTTATTTTGTTATTACATTGTGGCTGACTGTGTGTCCCCATTTAACAGCCTTTATCCCAAGATTGATGGCATGCCACCACCTTTATATTGCAGGTATCTTCTCCTTCTGCGTTGAACACCTAAAGCCATTATTTCTTCCATTGTTTCTATGTATACTCCTTACAAGGTAAGTTAACACATATAGATTCGTAAGTGATCTATACCACAATAAACTGGTGATGCATTGTGGCCAAAATGTGTTATAATATCCACTGAACATGAATAATTTATTTTTTCCATTTTCCTCATATATACTTTACATTGGGTTTGATATGTGTTTATCCACATACAATGTGTACATTTGGATTACATATGTGTCCTGATTTACATTGTTTACATTGGGGTTGACTTTTTAACCCATCTTATTTTGTTTTACATTGGAGTTGACTGTGTGCCCCAACTTATTTTGTTTTACACTGGGGTTGATAGCGCGCCTCCATTTATATTGTTTTTACATTGTGGCTGACTGTGTCCCCGTTTAACAGCCTTTATCCCAAGATTGATGACATGCCACCACCTATATATTGCAGGTATCTGCTCCTTCTGCGTTGAACACCTAGAGCCATTATTTCTCCCATTGTTTATATGTATACTCCTTACAAGGTAAGTTAACACTCATAGATTCATAATTGATTTATACCACAATAAATAGGTGATGCATTGGTAGCCTAAAGGTTTATTAATTGTGGTTTACCATCTTCCCCAATTGTTATAATATGCACTGCACCTGAATAATTTGATTTATCTATTTTTTTCCATTTTCCTTAGATATATTTTACATTGTTTGATATGTGTTTACCCAAGTGCATTCTTTACAGTGGGATTGAATTTGTGCACCTATCTACATTGTTTACATTGGGGTTGACTCTCTGCTCTGTCTTACTTTGCTTTACATTGGGGTCGAATTTTTGTGCCTACTTATTTTTTTTGTTCGCAATATGGCGGAATGTGTGCTCCTACTCAACATTCTTTATGTTAAGATTGATGGTGTGCCCCCATCTACATACTGCAGGCATCTGCATTTAACACCTTAAGCCATTATTTCTCCCATTTCTATGTATACCTCTTACACCAGGCATGTGCAACTTCTTCCAGGGCGCTGGCCAGATAAGCGATTTTTAAAGCCTCACCCTATGATGTAAATAAACTGATGAAACTGGATCACAGGGCATAGTTTAAACATGCCTGCCTTACACTGCAAGTTAACACTTATAGATTCATAATTGACGTATACCACAATAAATGGGTGGTACATTGATGGCCTAAAGGTGTTTTTATGTGGTTTACTGTCATCCCCTATTGTTATAATATGCACTGCATCTGATAAAATTTTTCCCCCCACTTTCCTCTGATATACTTTACATTGGGTTTGAAATGTGTTCACCCACCTACATTGGGGTCGACTGTGTGCCCCAACTTAATTTTTTACATTGGGGTTGACAGTGCACCCCCACTTATTTTGTTATTACATTGTAACTGGCAGTTTGCCCCCAATTAACAGCCTTTACATTAAGATTGATGGTGTGCCCCTACCTACATATTGCAGGCATCTGCTCGTTGTGCATTTGACCCTAGAGCCATTATTCTGTTGTTTTTATGTACACTGTTAGTTAACACCCATAGATTTATAATTGATCTATAGCACAATAAATGGGTGATGCATTGGTGGTCTAAATTTGTTTTATTCTGGTTTACCATCTTCCCCACATTTGTTATAATATGCACTGCACCTGAATAATTTATTTTATTTATTTTTTGGGTTACATTGGGGTCGACTGTGTGTGCCCTCATTAATATTGTTTGCAGTTTTGTTGACGATGCACCCCCACTTATTTTATTTGCATTATTTCTGAATGTGTCCACTCATTTAATGTCCTTACCATTCATATTGACAGTATGCCCCTAACTACATATTCTAGGGCATCTTTTAACACCAATAGAGCCATTATGTCTCCCGTTTCTATGTACACATCTTATTCTGTAAGTTAGCACTCATGGATTTATAATTGATTTATACCACAATAAACAGGTGATGCATTGGTGGCCTAAAGGTGTTTTATTGGGGTTTACCATCTTCCCCTATTGTTATAATATGTACTGCACCTGAATAATTTGTTTTATCTATTTGTTCCATTTTCCTTAGATATACTTTACATTGTGTTTGATATGTGCTTACCCACCTGCATTGTTTACATTGGGGTTGAATGTGTGCACCTATCTATGTTGTTTACAATGGGGTTGACTGTGTTTTGTTTTACATTGGGGTTGACCGTGTATCCCTACTTTTTTTGTCTCAGTGAGGCTGATGATACGCTCCCATTTATTTTGTTTGCCTTGTGACTGACTGTGTACCTCCAAATGAGTCAGATCTGCTAAACATTCCATTTGCCACATGGGATACAATGTTTTATATGCTTCTTGAAATCCAAGGGCAGATTTTGCATCACCGTCTGTAGACACAATAGCATTAAACAATTACATCCAGATGTTAAGCTAAGGACATCTGTCAGGATTATCTGGATCAGGGTTGCTGTCTGGTTTTGGATGTCTTGTCCGAAAATCTTCCAAGAGGTCAGTGGGACGATGCCGTTAACTGTGCCTGATTCGTTTTAGGGGCTTGGTCTTTGGAAATCTTCATACCTTTGTTATTTGGGACATGGTCATTCTTGAAGCATGTAGGTTTTGAATTATTTTTCACCTTTCGTGGTAACAGATCAAAAATGTATGTGCTGGTGAAGAGCTTCATACCCCATTTGTATAAGCCTAGAGACAAGCTTAAATGTGTTAGGCACAATTTTGTAATTAATTTTGAAAGTCTTTAATCTCTACATTTAATTACCAATGATACAGATCAATGAGATTAATAATCTGCAATCATGAGGGGTCCTAAAGAGCAGGGGGATGTCCAAGATTCCAGTTTTTAATTTACACTTGATTGGCCACATATGTGCAGATATAGTACATTGCCTGTGCACTCTATGGGGGATCTATGCTAGCAGTTGTGTAGGTGACTTAAGTTAGTTTCTTCTTGCACGGCTTTTGGCAAATTACATTTTTAAAGGATTTCAGAATATACATTTAAATTTCACATTTTCTGTTAAAAGTTAATGAAAAATGTAAATGACTACCATTTTTTAATTTTATCAAAAGGCTTGGCAACTAGGCTTGGTTTCATTTTTGAGATTGTGTTAAATATATAACTTGGTTATTTGGGATCAAAGTCTTTCATGGTTTTCTTTCCATAGCAATTTGAAATACTGTTCTCTTGTGCATGTAGCCAACATTGGGTAAGATGAAATGTGGATCTGTGACTGAAGAATTTATGGACTGATTATATTGAAAATGTCCTGTATTATTTCTCATTATCATTGTATTGATATGGCATGGCATCAGTGTAACTGTATACATTTCATGCCTCTGACAGGTGTAAGGCTTATTGACAGTTAAATTTTCATATTATTAACAATACTTGACATACATACATGAAACTTGACACATTTAGTCCTTATAGCACTGAAAATACTGAAAAATTATCAACTTCTCATTTTGATTTTAAATATATTTTTATTAATTTAAAAGAAATATAAAATGTCTAAATTCCTGTATTTTAAAAATGTGGACCTAGTTTTGGTATGTGTTGATAGAAAATAATCAGTGATGTGGTTTTATTGTATTAAAACACCAGTTTCCTGTTGCAAAAGTTAGCATGGAGGGATGTTTTCAAAATCTTACATTGAAACTTGATGAAAATGTTTTCCTGGCTCCAAATGGGCAGTACCGCATTTGGACTGGTACCCAAACAACAAATGGGAGATATGGCTTACTTTCATACAAAGATCCCAATACACAACAATGGAAAAAGAAGCACGTACACAGAATTGCTTGTATTGTTTTTATTAAGAATATAGCTATACTCCAATCTCTGGATGCAGCCATCTTTGCCATAATAGCTTATGTATCAATATGTTTCATTTATTATTCGGAAAGCCACTAGGGAAATTTTAAAATCATCTGCCAGCCCAAGCCTCACGTAACTTCTTGGTGTATATATACCTCCTTTAGTGAGGAGTCATTCTTTTTTTTGAGATGCACGTTATTGTTGTTGAGAAAGCAGTGTTGTGGAAGTGCACATGTAAATTAAGTGTGAAATATGGTCAAAAACTCTGTTTTGATTGACCAGAAAATGGAATCATGACCACAGTAGGCTTTGATGTGCTCTTATTCTTAACTATGATGGGCAACAACTGACAAGTCTTGCTGTGTGTAATGGACGATAATGGCACTGTCACCCCTAGGAATCCTTGTGAGATTGGAATATTGGTCTGAGTTCAGCTTGAAGAAATGCATGTAGGTAATATGTAATAAAACTAATTGTGTTCTGACCCCAGTTGAAACTGGTGCCAGAGACTGATGCTACGTTTTCAAAGTAGACAGATGCCGATTGTTACACTGATTTTGAAATATGGTATTTGATGTGAGAAAATCTGGGCTGGAAGTGGCTGCAGCCTGTGTGGAGATAGATGTTGCAGTTGTAACATTTGCACAGTGTACAGCCTATTATAATCAAAATGTTTTCGTGTAGAGTTCATTATTACTGTAATTGACATTGTACTGGAAATATTTTGCTAATTTTTTCAACGATTTTGAAAAGGCTGAAAGGTTTCTGCTGCATATTCAGTTGCCGTTTACAATAAACAGTACATTGCATTGTTTGTGATGGCATCGATGAGAATTTGAAGGTTGCAGATATAGCCATGTTGTTCCTGTAAGTAATATAAGGAATCATTTCATAACAGGCCTATAAAATGTTAAAATATTGAATATTGTTAACTTTATTTTTTTTTTCTTCTCAATCTATATTTGTTTTTTTAAGAACACTTCAAGGCAGGTTCTACCCATCTCTAATCTGCTTGTTTTCAAAAACTCACTGATGCAAAGCCCTAAAATTAAATAGAACATTTTCGTTTATTTGAAGGCAGTTAGAAGTTTTCCATTATTTTAGATTGGGGATCATCTCAAAATGCTCTCACTCTCTCTCTCTCTTAGACACACACACACACACACACATTCACACTCTTCATAACTTCACACAACACAGGATTAAGTCAAGTTAATCACTATATTTACATAATAACAAATTAATGTAAAGAAATAAAGTTGATAAGCTATTAGGTTCATGTCTTCAGTTATTAGATTCAGATCCATATAAACCATGAGCCATTTTACCTTCAACTCTATTGTCTCAACTATGCACTGCAAGTTCTGAAAAGTTTACTACACGACTTAAACTTTAGAAACTATATTTGTGTTTGCAAAACACCTATGCCATCCACTGATGAAAGTTATAAAAATGACTAAATGACAATGAAGTCTGATTGAATCAGGTACATATGTATATAAACAAGTCAACCGAACTTCACTTGCCTACGTCAGTCATTGAGGGAATATTGATTTGGTCCAGTCCATACGTACATCCGCACTTCTTTAAGTCTGTCAGTCTTGAGAAGATTTTTGGCAACATTGGGCAAGAACCATTCAACGTATACAAATCAATTTTTGCTAGCATTTTTGTATCATACATAGATGACCTGATTATATTTTCTGGTCCTGGTCATTACAGCAATCTTTTATTATTTTTATTTACACACTTTAAAACTGTTTGGAATGGGTAATTTTTCCAAAAAATAAAACATTGTTAGCATGATTAAGCATAAACCACTTAAGACAGAAATATGAAATTTAAGAGTATATTCATATGTAGATGACCTGTTTAAATGTTCTGAAAATTCCATAAATTTGTTTGTTTATTTAATTATTTATTTTGTACACATTTTTTGAGCTTTGTGGACTTCTACTTTTTGAATGAAAACCTTCGTTAGAATGATTAAGCAAATACCACTTGAGGTTGACAAAGGAAAGTAAATGTCTCACTTTTTCACGTGTTTATCTGAATAAAGCCGAGACAATAAATAAATGTCTAAATTTTCTGAAAATTCCATTAATTTGTTTATTTAATTATTTTTTTTTACACATTATTACAGATAAACCATTTAAAGTTTATAACTATTTAGGATGAAATTTCATTCAAAATTATCCAAAGTTTTGGATATGATTTTCTTCCAATGGTCACACTTATATTTAAATTCTTCAGGTCTCACTGGATTGTTTGAATTGTGATAATCCCCTAATTTTTAAGGTAGAGGGTATGAGCTTTGGATTTATAAATTCACACCGAAGCTAAATCTGTAATTTGGTGTACATTTACTCTGAATTGGGCTTGAAAATGGATTGGTTTGTTTAGAGACTACCTTTGACATTTGGACTAACACAGCAGATCAAACTAAAATCAGTTGAACACGTGACAAGCTCACTTCCTTTTTAAACACTGAACATTTAATGTAATAACTACAAATTGAAAATCGAGAAATCAGTTGCTGCAAAAAGTACAAAATGTTATCAGACAGTCTCAGTAAAGAAGGAAAAGTGAAATCAATTCTTCTAAAGGAAAAGCTTAAAATAAACATTGTTAATTATACATTCCACATAATTGGAAAAATGGAATATACAGACAGTGATAGTTACATCAAGATATTTGTAATCTGCAGATTTTTCTGACAAGGTGATTTTGCACCACGACTGATGATCATTCAGAATAATTTTAAATAGCATTAATTATAAATTTTATCACACTGATTCCATAACAAGCCTGTGATTTTTAAACGAAAATATTAAATACTTAAACATTAGTTACCCCTTTCATACTTTAAATGTAATTATTACTCACATCTGTGTGATCCCCCTCTAAGAGGCCACCACTCTTATAAGGCCACTTTCCTGTTGCAGATGGGGTAACATTATAAGTGGGAGACTACTGAAGACTTTATCTTTTGAATATTTTGAATGTTCAGGTGACCCTGACATTCACATCCCTAACATTGAGTTTGCACTGAATGTATTCAGGAACCCATCTTATGGCATTGTTGAAATTGTAGCTTGCTCCTGGGCGGACAAGAAAAGATAATTGGTGGGACCCAAAACTCTCTCCAATTTTTCTGAGTGGGTCTTGGACAGCAGTAATGACTGCGACAGAGGTAATATAGATCATTATGGCAACTGTCACATATTATATGGAAGTGTGTACTGATGGATGCTATCTGTAAGTCTGTATTTAGGATATGTACATGTAAAAGTCATATATATGTATTATATAGTATGGACATACCAAATGATGTTTTCTGTATGTCTTTTTATTTAGGCTGCATAAGTGAGCATATCTATCAGACACGTATTTTGTATTAACAGGCCTACTGCTGGATGTTGTCTACGTCTTTTTTCCGGGTGTTCGCAAGTGTTTATCAGTCAGAAAAATGTTGGGCATGTAACACTCATGTACATGCATTATATGGATGGGCCTACAGATATATGTTGTTTATATTTCTTATTTATACTTTGTAAGTGTGCATGTCATATATATGGATTATATAAGATGGGCATACCAATGTATGTTGTCTTTAATTCTTTGCTAGGCAGTGTAAGCGTGTGTATCAGCCACATAATTGTATAACATTGGATGTGCCTACTGATGGATGTTGTCCTTGCACCATTTTATGCTGTGTAAATGTATGTGGATCAGTCAGGTAATTTTATGATGGAGGATAGGCCTACTGATGGATTTTTTCTATTGTATAGGATGGTGCTACTGATGGATGTTTTCTTTATGTCATTTTAGGCTTTGGTTTTGCGAATAGTGGTGACTACTTAGCTATCCTAGTTAGGGCTTTAGAGTAGGTCTGCTAGACTTGGATACCAGTGTAAGTGTTAGGTTTAGAATGATTTGGCATTTTATAGAGCTGTGTCTCTTTTGGCATAAAGTTTCCGGTACATTTAGAACTAAAATGTATGGATGGGTCCTACTTCCAAGAAAGTTTTATATGGGGGGAGTGGGGGAGGTTTCAAAAGGCACCTTATTTGGAAGGAAAGCTGAAAAGGTGTGACTCAACAGTTTCTCATGGAATCTAGGTCTAGGCCTTTTTGATTATATTATTGCATCCATTGAAGACAAGGTCATGGTCAGAGTCAATAATACATTGATATTGACATCATCCATAGTGGAATTCGTGCACTCATTCATGTCAAGGTTGAGGTCAAGGTCACATAACAGGTGATATTGTAATTATTCAGGTCAAGGTCATTTATTGACAGGTCCTGCTTCTAGAAACTTTTCTTTTATTGGGGGAGTGGGAGAAGTGTCGAAAGGGACTTCATTTGTTGATAACAGCTAGCGACATGGTCTTTGAATACCTTTATTAGTACATAGATGTGTGCTGTAATTTGATTGGCGAAATCTCTGTGTCTAGAAAGATACTGTATATTTTTGCCATGTGCTATGCCTGAACCATGTGATAACGCTGCGACTGAGTCGTCTTGCAGATGCAATTTTAAATTAACCAGAAAATAAAAAATTGCAGTTTTTTTTCATCCTTTGACTTTCTCTGCGATCCAAATGATTTCTTTCAATACATGTGACTGATTCCGGTATTGTGGCATTAAGTCTTTCAAATATTTATAAACAGTGTTTGGCCTTTGTTGTTTAATATATTATTTCATAGCATAAAAATCCTGTGCATATTTTGATTCTACTTAGGATCAAAAATGGCATGAAGTTTTGGACTTGGATAGGTCATGCAATAGACTCTCTTTCTAATATAACTGGTGCATTTTTTGGCAATTATTAAAAGTACACACTAGGATTTCAAGACTCTGGATTTTAGTCACCATCACAATGATTTTCATCCTCTGAAATTACGGAATAGGTATCATTAAACAGTTGGTCATAGAATCTCTACCTTTTTGATAATGTTATTGCATACATTGAGGTAAAGGTCAAAAACACTGATATTGTAATCATCCATAAGGTGTCATTATTGCACAAATTCATGTCAAGGTTGAAGTCAAGGTCACATAGGTGATATTGCAATCATCCATTTTGTCCACGTTGTTAGTTATATCTTGTGTGCCAGCAGGGTTGTTGACTTGTATATGTTGATATATATTTGTATTGTATTCTTGACTTTATTTTTTTATTTTAGCTTCTGTAACCTTTTCTGGACACCCAACACCTGTTGGCAAAGGAGAAGGAAGTGTGCTACTGTGAAAGGATGATGCTGGAAGATCTGGATTCATTTAGGGTACTCTGACTGATATCAAGGCTGACTTGGATAAAGAGTATGAATGTTATTCTCTGAGATTCAACAATTTTGAGGTGGTTCATTGTTTTAAAGATGGTTATGAATCCATGGAAGAGGACCCCCAGTCTGGAAGACCGTTGTCTGCATGTGATGATGAGTGGGAAGTGGCATGCTGTGAAAGGGGCAATTGATGAAAATGCTCAATATACAGTGGAAGATATTTATATTATCTCATCAACTTTTGTTAATATATTGAGGAACATTTGAAGCTCTGAAAGGTTTATCTAAAGGAGTCCTGCATTTGTTAACAGCTGATCAGAAGTCAAATCCTGTTGAAATCGCCAAACAGCTACTTGCCAGATATAGGAAAGGAGTGATCCGAGACATTTGAATGAGATTGTCAGAGGTGATGAAGCATGGATTTGCTTTTTTGAACCAGAATGATTGGAGAAAAACAAGCAGAGACCACAGATCACTTGATGTAGTTGTACTGTCAAGAGTTTTATATGCATTATTTTTTTATGCAAATGGACCATATGTCTGGTAAAAATGCCTGATTCAGCTCATGTTGCTGGACATTTTTATGCCTTCAGAGATTTGCCAGTAGTTGTGGAACACTTGTCACTACCAAACCACCCAACCGCACGTAGGTACAAGAGGGATCCATCTACTCCAAGATGATGCACTGGCGCAAAAACCTGCCATCTTCAAAGACTTCCTGAAGGAGCACAGCATCAAACTTTTCGCTGAATCCCATTTTCCAAGAACTTTGTTGTACAGCACATCAATATTCAGAACTTTTCAAATATCCCTCATATCTATATCATATCTCATTTATTTATACATGAGCTTCTCTGTTGCTTGAGAATTAACCCCTTTGTGATGTAGGAAGTTCTTGTTAAGTTGTTCACCATTGAGAAGATGGTGTTACAAATGGAACCTGTGGCCTAGCGATTTGTTCCTTGTTCTACATCTTTCAGTCCTACCTACCTTCTCTACATCTTCATGTTTTCCTTTTCCTGTGATAAAAGGGTGATTGGTTAGCATTATTGTTGAGTAGGTAAGGGTGCACCAGTTCAAACTTAAAGTTAAACAAGAGACATGACTCGGCACTTTGGCTCTTAAATAAAGCATGCCATATGACATTATGGTTTATTAAGCACAGCTTTTAAATATTAACATTTTGACATGGTTTCAGATATTTTCTAAAGGCAAAATTTAACTGGTCTATAAAAAGTTGGTGACATTGGTCAGTCACCATGCATATAGATGAATATGCACATTATAGCAGGTGATGCAGATTTGTTTTTATTTATTTACTGGTATGACTGGTGTGTATGTGTGTTTGTTTATCTATTTGTCTAATATAGTGCATGATATTTTCTTAACATTCTCATTCATGCCTATTTATTTGTATTTTTTATATATTTATATGTATGCATTGGTAGATATGTATGCTGGGTATAGTTCTCTTATTACTCGTCCAGATTGATTGATATATGTTAAGAAGAAAATTGTAAATATTTATTTGAAACAAAATGACATGTTGCGTAAGTTGAAAATACATTTGTTGGATTAAGAGGTTTATTGTTTGTACTGAATCTGTTGTATATTCATGTTATTGATATTTCAATTCAATACACATTTATTTATACATGAGCTTCTGTTTTGTTTGATAATTAATCCCTTTGTGGTGTAGGAAGTTCTTGTTAAGTTGTTCACCATTGAGAAGATGTTATAAGTGGAACCTTTGCCCTAGCGATTTGTTTCCCGTTTTTCTTCTTTTAATCCTACCCACCTTCTCTACATCTTCCTGTCTTCTTTCTCTATGATTAAGGGAGTGGTTAGCAGTGTAGTTGAGTGCAGTGGCAGAGCAGAACTCACTTGAATCATTTATACTGTTCTCCGCAAGTCTTTGTATCCTGTCTTTAATTTCCAAATCTTTCTTCTCAAATTTGCCAATATTTCAGTGATTGTGGAGTGAGCTTCACATTCAGAGTAGTGTATAGCAAGCAGTAGTTGCAGTAACAGCATTTAGATGTTATCCACATTAATTCTCAGTTGCCTCCATTTATTTTTGTTTTGTTGTGCTTTTTGTTTCCGTTTTTAGTCCTCGTGGTTATTATTATTATTATTATCAGTAATGTTGCCAACATTAATGTTAATAATAATAATATACAATAACAACCACATGAAAACTTACTTACAATCATGATTTAATTAGCCAAAATTAAGTCCTTTGTAACTCGCCTGGCTGTAAGGACAAGTGAACTTATGGTATGGCCTTTCATCTGGCATCCATCATGCAGCTGTGTATTTAGCATCTGACCATCAGCAATTGCTTGTTATCACTACAAAGTCCATATTCTCAAAATCTCAGATGTGTTAGATTATGAACAAGATCCATGCATATTAATGAGGTGATCTTGCCTCCAATTGTTTAACTTTGTGACCACTCTGAGGCCATATTTCTAATCCAATTTTGATGAAATTTTAAATATATGCTTATGCCATTATGTTTTGAACGAGTTTGATAATGAACGAGATCCATGGATACAAATGAGGTGAGCATGCATCTGATTGGCTGAGCTTGTTACCACTCTAAAGACCACATTTCTCAAACAATTTAGATTCAACTTGAAATATTTCCTTACATCATTAAGAACTTGGATGAGTTCAATAATGAGCAACATTCATGCTTACTAATTTGGTGACTTTGCATCTGATAGACTGAGCTTGTTACCGCTCTGGAAGCCACATTTCTGATTAGATTTTGATCAAATTTGAAATATGGGCTTTTATCATCTAGAAGTAGGAGACTGTAACTACTGCGGAGATTAAAATAATTTGCATATTAAAGCAAGGAAAGTAACCTATGATCAAGTATAATGAGTCACAGGCATTAGGTCGTGAGTTCTTCCCCTTAACAAAATTTTTGAAAAAAATTTAGAATACAGGATTCATGGGTCTCAATTGAACAACTGATATAAAGTATGAAAATAATACAACTTAGAGATTAAATTGAAAATCTGTTATTTAAAGCTGAAGAAAAACTAAAATAAAAATAAAAAAATAAAAGTAACTACCAGTGTCATGATCCTGACTTGACAGTCCCTCCACTTCTTCAGACACCTACCCTAGAAATTTTCTTACCATAAAACAATACAAAAAAACAAAAAAACATCCAGATTCTATGATTGTTGTGACCAGACCACATTTCATTTCATTCATATGTAACAGTACAAGACATCATGATTATTTTGACTTCTACTATATCTTCTAGCATTTTTTAGCTTCTGGGCATAGACTAGGCAGCATGTCAATAATGGCAACTTTTGCATGTTTGGTGCTAATCATGATCAGTTCAAATTTACAGCAAGTTATATGAGACAAATGAAAATTATTCAAGTAATTATATAGAGTGTGGTATATCTAACTACCATGAAGCATCATATTGTCGAGTAATACTAAAAAGGTCTTTTTTTAAGGAATAAAATTAGGTCACGGAACAGAGGTTCATTTTCAGTAAATGGAGGGGAAGATGTTTAAAAATCTTATTCCAACCAACCAATCCAATCTTATTTAGCATAACCTGAAACATTAATATTTTGTTAGACTTAATAGACCATGTTGCAACTATGTACATCGCAACTGTTCTTTCCACTCCACATTTTCACTAATGTATACATTTTCTTTGACAAGCTTAGTTGTCAGTCGTGCATGCAGGCGAGTGATCTCTTGTTTAACATTAGAAGAGAAGAACATTACCATTGCATTCATCAGAATTTATTCCCCCCCACACACACACACACACACACATTTTTGTTTTCTTGTTGACAGTATATTCTGTTAATGAAGAGTGATGCAACAATAGTAATTGCATTGATATCAGACCCTAACTTTTTCCAGGCTGCCTATGGATGGACAGGTCTGTTGATGTTCAGCCTTCTGTTGGATGCAAGATGATAGATCATGACAAAATTCAATATTTGCAACAATGAAAAGATGAATTTGACATCACTGATGGAAAGCAAATGTATATGTCACTCAAATTTAACCTTCAAACAGTGGACAACAGTGTTATAAAGTGTTGTCCATGGATCAACTCCACACCCTCAAAAGAAACATAGTCGAGATCAACAATGACCAAATCAAAGTGTGTTTAGTGCATGTCATATTGGTAGCTGCAGCTCATGCAGAGAAAACCCATACACCAGAGTGGAAGCAATTACGAACAAATATTAGAAGATTGCACTTGACCAAATAAGAGAAGCACAGACACTTTTGAAACAAGCTATGATTTCTAAAGAGACATTGTGTGGAATCCGCTTCTCTTACTTGGTCAAGTGCAATCTTCTAATATTTGTTCATAATTGCTTCCACTCTGTTGTATGGATTTTCTCTGCTTTAGCTGTGGACTTCATGAGGTGCAGAAAAATCAAAAAAGTGTCAGCCCCTCACTATACATGGAAAGTTTATCCACAGGTGAGACTTGATCTATTTAATGGCCCTAATTTTCCAGATCACCAAAATCATTTTGATGTAATTACCGATTTTAACACACACATATTTAGGATGTGTGTGTTGGGGGAGAAGAATAAGTTTTAAACACAGACTTACTGGTAGTTTCTAACTTTCTGACGCCACTGTAAAGTTGACATCTCAGAGATTTATATCTCACAGAAATGTATCAATGTTACTCATCTATCTTTAAAATTCTAGTGTCAGTTATCAAAGAGGGAGCAGCTTAAAAGTTGGACATAATGCTTGTGCCAAATGTATCCTATTCGGTAAAAAAAATGTTGGGTTTATGCCATATGTTCATTGCTTGTTGATAGTTCAGCAGACCTGTAAAATGAACTTGCATATAATCTCCTGTTATTTTGCTTCTTTTGACTGGTATAGCAGTTTTTCTTTGCGCCAAAAACTTGATTTACTCAAGGTAGTGTATCAACAAATCTTTTGATAGTTAGAATGTAAGTTGTCAAAAAGGCAGATCATTCTTTCCTCTGGGCATAACAATTCCCCTAGCCAAAAATCAGAGTTACTCTACCTTTACCAACTGAAGGTAAAGGTACATGCCTTGCTATTTTATGGATTTCCACAATGGGAAAAACTTGTTCATAACTTATGGGATTGAAACATTCTAATTAGTTCAGAAACTTGCTGAAGTTAAAAATAGTTTTTGAAAAATTATTGCAAATTGAATTTCTCACTTTTATATTGAACATTTTTTTTCATTTCTTTTAAATTTAAAAATTGACTTTTTAACCTTCAATTTAATTTTCATCATTATCTCAGTCAACTTGTATCATGATGAGGTCATAGGTCATTGTT
Source organism: Margaritifera margaritifera (assembly GCA_029931535.1). Classification (NCBI taxonomy): domain Eukaryota; kingdom Metazoa; phylum Mollusca; class Bivalvia; order Unionida; family Margaritiferidae; genus Margaritifera; species Margaritifera margaritifera. Next base: position 1,564,210 of record JAQPZY010001205.1, read on the forward strand.
TATATCCTTACACATCTTCATTAGCCTCATTTTCATCTTTATTCTGCTAAAAGTCCAAATTTTATGGCTTTTTCAAGAAATATAGGGAACTTATTTTGGTACACAGTGTACTCCAATTTGCAATGTTTGATCTGGACCAGGGCTGTAAAGTCTAGTGGTTATGATGCAATAAAGTTTAAGTTAGCAATATCTGGAAAATGCTCTTTAATGAGAGGATGGAGATAGAGAACCTGGAAGTGAGTCATCTGTAGTATAACTCTCTGTGCATTTTAAAGATCACCTGTCTGCTGAGCTACATGTAGTGAATACAGAGAGAATGAAATGTGTAAACAGAGGTGTTTTCATGTGGCTTGGAGAATATTCTCCATGCCTACTTGATATAAAGATATGCTTTTTTATTTCATACAGGCGTGTTGTGAAGATCGACAGCAAGTCCAATATTTGGTGCGGCAGGGTTTGGTTCTGGCATGTTTGTCCTCACTACCCTATACAGCTTACATTCAGGTGATTGAAAGTAAGACTTTACACACTTTAGCATTATTTTCCAGCAGACTCCCCATTTGATCTCTTTTTCAATCTGCATTTCGGGGTCATTGCAATGGGGAGATGCTTGGTGATGATACTTTAGAGATGTATTCGATGCATCTGCCATTTGTTCATTATTTTCAAGTCTCAGTTCTTCAAAGTCCTGACATTCTGTTGTCTTTTTCAGGTATGACTTGGTATTGAGAATAGGCTGCAACAGCTGAAGTGACTTGGATGATCCCTCACAGTCTGGTGTTGATACAAAAGCTCCATCACCATTTGACTTGACTACTATGGAAAACTCGGCTTCACTCATTCTGGCAACAATTCTGGACTGTGGTGCAACAGAGGTGGTGGGTGAGTCTTCACTTTGCAGAGTTATGCCCTTATTCCAAGGAGAATTACCTCGCTGTAACTGTGCTTTTCTTCTCTTATGGTCATATTTCATCATTGCATTTAGTACTACACTTCGCTTTGATCTGATAGACCTTGGTGCAGCTCTGGTATTTATATGTATATTTTGGTATCCTGTGAGCTACCCTGACAACTAGGCACATCCCTGACACCTTGCAACTACCACATGGCAAGTGTCAGTATTTGTTTATTGCCAAGTCCAGTACCTGAGGACTTAGTTGTATTGTGCATTCTCTGGCATTCCTCAGGGGGCTATTGTGCCCCACTGCCACTAGATTTAATACACTATCTAACCTCTGCATGAGTGATCACTTGCTGTGCTCAGCACATTTGTGTCAACTTTGTTATCTAAACATCACCAGTTTCTGACTTTTAATTTTTATTATAATATAATATTTAAATTAAATTTTGTAAAACATTTTACCAATTTTTTAATTTTTGTAAACAAATTACATTTACTGTCATTAGCACTTTTTAATTAAATTTTCTCATAGAGATTATTCGAAATTTCAAATTATATTTTACTACATGAACAAATTCCAATAAATGAAAAAGTTATTACAAATTGAATTTCTCACATGTAGGCACATCAGACTGCACATTTGCACCTTGCCGAACAGCAACAGGGCATCATTTTAAATGGCTACAGATTTGTTAGTAGTGCATAATACTTGATAACATTTGCTAAGTAAGTTTAAAATATGTCTTTCTTGAAGATATGTTAGTTTGACTAGGACTTGGTGCAAAAAGTGTAAACTGTATGGAAGTTCTTATTTGAAGGGGGGTATGCCTCTTTGATCTCTCATTCAGATACAAGTACTTATGATACAGACCTGAAAATTCACACAGTTGTGATCAATACTTTAAAAAATTGGACAGTAACAAAATTCTTTTTTACATTTCTTTTAAATTTAAAAATTAAATGTAATTTTTTAACATTGAATTTAATTTTCAGTTTGATCTGGACCAGGTCTGTAAAGTCTAGAGGTTATGGTGCAATAAAAATTTTAAGTCACCAGTATCTGCCAAATGGTCTTTAATGAGAGGATGGAGATAGAAAACCTGGAAATGAGTCATCTGTAGCATAACTCTCGGTGCATTTTTAAAGATCACCTCTCTGCTGAGCTACATGTAGTGAATGCAGAGAGAATGAAATATGTAAACAGAGGTGCTTTCAAGGGGCTTGGAGAATATTCTCCATGCCTACTTGATATAAAGATATAGAAAAAATAACAAAGATATCATATTCAATTCATAACATGTATTAATAATGATATTACTTTTCATGCAGCAGTATAAAATTCATAAATATTGTAATTATCATCACATTAAAACACAAATAGATGAATGTTAACTTCAAAATAATTCTAGAAAGATTGAAAATGTTCAGAATGTATCTCTCTTAAAGAGTTAGTTGACAATAGTCGACAAGTAAATGTCCTTCCCACAGAATTGTCCATCCTCACATTGAGTAGAAGTGATTTTTAATTGTGCATTCCTTGAGAACTTGTTGAAGGTTTTGGATCCATCTGCTCTTTATTGTAATCTGATTCACAATGATTTAACTGCTTGTATTTCAAATGTTTTCGACTGCCATTTTCGAGTTTTCGACTGCCATTTTCTAGTGAAGCAACTAACAAAAAATTAAATTTGTTCTATAAGTGGCAGTAGCTTAAGTATTTTTGCCTATTTGTAATTACAATACTGTCATCTAGGTAATCCTGTCAGTTAATCAGTTAAAATTAATTACAATGTATAGTTTCTGCTATGCTTTTTTGAAGTCATATGGCCAAAATACATTGCATATTTCTCTCCATCTAAACATACACACTTTTAAGTATGAATACACTATATACGAGTATGATACATTCATACATTTACAAACTGTTTATAATATACATACAACATAGAGAATTTTCTACTTGAAGATAAAATATTACTTAAAACTAATGTTAAATGCAAATATGCATAATGAGAAATACAGGACACCGTTCAAATAAGAGAATCATAGTGAACACACACACACACATATATATATATATATATATATATATATATATATATATATATATATATTGTGTTTCTTGCATTGCTACCACTTCTCCCTGTTCTGCTCTCACTTCTCCCCATTCTGTCCAAAAGGAGAAGTCACTTCTCCCTAACATTCAAGTCTAGCTTGACCCCTGGTATACATATGCATACGTCACAGCTGCTATATTACAAGACATTTATTGTCATACCCACACACACACACACATACATATATACACATATATGCATATACACATATATGCACATATGTCATACCCACACACACACACACATACATATATACACATATATGCATATACACATATATGTATATATAATATGTTTTTATGGATAAGCACACATCCATGCATTGCTGGGTCAACAACCCATCAACTGGTTTTTGCACAAGCTGCATGAAGAGAGCTTAAAAACAGGTAAATAGTTACTGGCATTGTAACTGACATAAATTTGGATAGAATGTGGGAAAATGATATTAATTACATGCTAAAATCTATATCTGGCTCAACATTTTTAAGGGAACAGAATATTCCAGGTGAACACCATTTGTCAATGAATTTAACAAGATATAAAGTTGGACAATAGAGTGTTGCTTGTGACTGTTTCATGATTATAATAAGACCGACAGCATTTAACCCGAAGAACATATTTATATTCTGCTGCGAATAGGAGGTAAAGGTCCAAGAACTCAGGCTCTGAGAATGAAGCCTCTTTGGCAAGGGGGCCAAATTTGAGAAAGTGTTGAAAGAGTTTTGAGATAGGTGTTTGATCCATTTTATTATGAGTTTTTTTTAATGGAGTGTATGATTTCACATTAAAAAAACAAATCGTTGATAGTTTCATTTTTGCCACAATGTGTGCACAACTTTGATTTGGACATTCCTTTTAGATATATGTTATAATTTACAGGTAGTATGTCATGAATGGTTTTAAAACAAACATCTTTAGTAACAGGATCAATGAAATTATTATGCAAATTTTTCCAAACTGAAGGTAGTCTAGGTCATATAGTCTTTTTACTTGAGGATCTAAAATAAAAAAATTCACATCTAATTGATAAATGATCTTTGATATAATATTACCGAATATGAAATCAGGATTGTGTTCTAATAATTCTCTACAGACTTTTGGGCAATTTTGGTAAAGCTGGGAAACATTTAACATGTGCATATATTTATTCAGTCCTAAATTTGGATTAATATTCCTAAGTTGTAACCCTATCAATCATGAAGAATTGTGTTCTAAGAATTCTCTACAGACTTGTAGGCCATTTTGGTAAAGTTGGAAAACATTTAACATATGCATATATTTATTCAGTCCTAAATTTGGATTAATATTCCTAAGTTGTAACCCTATCCAGCATGTAGCAAAAATTTCCATTTGGCTAAATAGTCATCATTTAATAATTTTTCGACATGTTGGATTCTTAGTGCCTTATCTTACATTCAGTATTAGTGATATTAATACTGCCCTCTTTAAAAGAGTTATAACAAGTAGTCCTAGCAATTGGTTCATATTAAGAGTTCCATAACAATGTAAAAATATTTTCTATTGAATAACGTCAAGTAATGTTTATGTAGATCTATAGCACTTGCTGCATACCATACATTTACAACCCTTAATGAAATCTGTTCCTTTATATGTCAAAGACACTTCAGATTTTATTAGCAAACTGAAATCTCTTCCGAAATTCTCAGACAAATCTTTCCTAGTTACACTTGATGTTACCTCTCTCTACACAAATATACCACACAGTGATGGTATTGAAACTTGTAAATACTATCTTAATAAAGATGAAATACACGTAGACTCAACAGACAAAACATTTGTGATTTAATTCAACTTGTGCTTGAAAATAACTTTTTTTCATTTTGGTGATACAAACTATATTCAAAAGGTAGGTACAGCAATTGGTAGTCCCATGGCTCCTTCTTACGCATTGCTGTTCATGGGAAAATCAGAAAATGACTTCTTCGAGAAATGCCTATTTAAACCAGATGTGTGGCTAAGGTTTCTAGATGACATTTGTATGATCTGGAGTCATCCATTAAAAGACTTATGCTATTTCATAGACTGTTTAAATCCATTTCACGCTACAATTAAATTTACGTTCAATGTGCCTAAAAATAAAGTACCATTTTTGGATGTAGATGTCGCTAAAAATGAAAGTACTGATATAACTACTACTGTACATGTTAGAAACACAAATGTTCATCAATACGTTGAAATATTCTTCATGTCATCAAAAATCATGCAAAGACGGAATACCTTACAGTCAAGCAAAAAGATATGGAAGAATTATTTCTAATGATAATGTCTTTAAAACATCTTTGGCAGAATTATGTCAGCATTTTTTAAACAGAAATTATGCAACTGACATTATTAATGCTGCTTTCGAAAAGGTATCTTCCCTTACACAGCTTGATTCACTAAAATGTAAAATCAGGGACAAAGATGACAATTTCATTCCTTTCATTACTGAGTATAATCCAAGTTTACCCAATATGGGTAAGATTATCCACAAATATTGGGATCTTTTGCAATTATCTTGTAATGTAGGTATTAAAGCACTTGACAAAAGCAGGCCTACACTTGCTTATAAAAGAACTAAGAATCTCAAAGATTTCCCTGTTAGTTCGAAATTAATAAGAAAATCATTTATGAAGGGTTTTTCAGCTAAATGTAACAGACCCATATTTTCGCAATGTTCTTTCATTCTTTCTATGGCTCTATGCTTAGAATCTGCAATATACTGGACCCAGGACTGTTGTTCGTCTTCAGGATTAATCTAAAGTCTCCATCTGTTGTCATAATGGGTCATAACAGTAACACCCCATTATGACAACATATGGTGTTGATTATAATATTCCAACCTGCATAATGCTAACATCTTACTTGTAACTTTCACTGTGCTACATTGTAACTTCTGCGATGTTATGTATTTTTACCAGTAGGGTGATTAACATGCAATCAAATCAATTGTCACAATGCAGAGAAATGGAATCATGCAATCTTAGAAATGCTTAGAAATGGAATGTTGACGTTATGTAATATTAAAAATATGCACTCGGAGTTTGAAGATATGAAATTGCAGTATTCTAATATCACGCATTTCAAATTTAGACAGAAATATTGACAGATGTAAAGATTCAGTCTGGAATGTATATCCTATACACACAGCAAATGCAAAAAAGAACAAAGCGAAATAAAATATACATCATATACTAATAGAAACTACATGTATAGAATAATGGTGGCAGTATTCCCCTACATATTGGACAGTGACCCTATTGTTTACATTCACTGGTGCCCGGCCTATATTGGCAAGCCAATATCATATGCCGACAATTATTAAAATATGTGTCTCCCACTTATTAAGTTATGTAGCGATGCAGAGAACATACGAAACAGGGAACCAGACTAATGGGTGCAGCGCATCATGGAGAAAAAATGTACAGGGTTTGCTCTACAGTTTCGCATTTTGATTGGTTTGATTTTTAAAGAAAGATAATTTCCCAGATTTTCATCACTGGTTATCCTGGTTATTTCAAACAGACCTTGTATATCTTAGTTATTGTTAAAATAACTTTTAATTCCCTTCATTTTGATGTATGATCATATCATTGATGGGTGCAATATGGGTTATAGGCTATAGAGCTTAGCCATACTTCAGATGTGCATCTCTCAAAAGACTGCTAGCTCCACCTGGTCATTTTCACTTCCTGGATTTCAAAGTTAATTAGAAAAAAAAAGAAAAAAAAAACATAACCCAAGGTCGCGGACCGGATAATCGATTTTTTAAGCCAAACCGAATGATGTAACTAAGCGGATAAAACCAGGTCGCAGACCGTAGGTTGCACATACCTGTTTTAATTCCTACACATTCACATGTTACTGAAAGTAACCAATAAGAGTACTGGTGTCTAGTCATAAATATTGAAATTTTACCATTGAATAAACATATTTGTTCCTACTTTCAACTGCACGGTCATAAAGATACTTTTGTGTATATATATATATATATATATATATATATATATATATATATATATATATATATATATCCTTTAAATTACATTCGGATGTCTTGGTCATTACACCTTCACATTATATATCGTCATGCCGTCATTCGTTATGTTATTGAGTGTTTTGCAAAAAGATGACTTTTTCATCAGTTTATAAATTCGTGAATCGGCCTTTGATTGTGATGGGGTGCTGTTGTCTTCATAGCTGTATAACATTTCGTTGGATCTGTATATTTGAAGTTTGTGACAACTACGGAATCCACGGAAACTGGTACCAAATTCAATACAAGTTGTCGCGTCAGGTTTTATGGGAAAACTCTTAGCACTTGCTCAAGGCTTTGGAGTTATACAACACGGTACTTAGAGCCCCGTTGTTCATGGATTAATATTATGAGAGAGAGAGAGAGAGAGAGAGAGAGAGAGAGAGAGAGAGAGAGAGAGAGAGAGAGAGAGAGAGAGAGAGAGAGAGAGTTCTGTCTTGTATTATGGTTAGGCAAGAGGAGTCCGCGGAAATGCGTACAAATATTTTGAGATTAACATAGATGACACTTCTTACTTTTCCGCCATTTATGATGATCTCAAAGGACGCCCAATTTTATGTATAATCATGATCTCTATATTTGGTTCTGGAATTAAAATTTATATTGTAAAAATAAATTACATGATTTTTAGTTGTATCGACAAGTAAATCCTTAAACATATTAATAAAGGGTGATATATTATTTTTTTTTATAAAATAAAACTTTTTTTATAGTTAATACTTTGTTTGTTTCAATAACGTGCTTACTAATTTTAGAATAATCGTGTCTCTACGGTATGTTTTCTTTCTTTTATTTTCTTTTATGCACGTATCCATATTGCTTTGGAATCGCTAATAAGAGAATTACACAATCCCAGCTGTAGTAGCTGATCTTCCGTCGAGAGGTATGTGTGCCAGCATATTTGGATGGGAACACTTGTTATTCATGTATGGAGATGAAGTTTTGTTGTCAGATGATATGGAATGACAAATCAAGTTTAGCTTAAATAGAGCACAAATTAATGAATGAGCCATTGCCAAATATTTATATAACGCCTAAATTTATCCTCGGTCCGTTTTTCTAGCTGACGAGAACTGTTAAAATTATATGAAAATGATAATTGTGAAAATGTACGAGCGTATATACTTATTATTGTCATAAAAGTTCCAAATTTCATTGATTTTTTTATATTATAACCCGGGCTTAATTAACCAGTTATGTTAATTTAATTACAAAAAAATAACAAACAAACAAACAAAACTCGTTATATGGATCCTTTATACAAACTAAAAGCATCAATCACAATTATATAATCAGCAGATAAACATACTCTTTTAAATGGCTTATCTACAAGCGTTTAGCTATTAATAATTCACCTTAAAAGCTGGCTAGTTTTGATGGTGCAAGGACTTCACATTAGATCATAGTCGACCTAATCCGTGTCGGCTCACGTGTCAAGTGTTGTTTTAACCACGCGTGTCCTTGGCACATTTTCTCACCGACAGGGCTACTACAGTAATTGCTAACCGTCAGTAATCTGGTCCAGCGCGCGTCAGGAGTTTAGCAGCTAAAATACGTTTCCAAGTTTGAAGTGTGTTTCGGTTTTATGGGGTTTAATTTAGTGTAAAATTGAAATTTAGGATCGAAATTTGTTTCGGTTTTCAAATAGAGGGGTTTTGATTTAATAATAATAAAGTAAAACTAGAATCTTGAAAATACTGGTAAAGAATTTGTATATATATATATATATATATATATATATATATATATATATATATATATATATATATATATATATATATATATATATATATATATATATAACCTTTTTAATTTTATTATCTTTTTTGTTTTTGTTTTTAGAGGCAATGTACCTTTCTGTTACGTTGCAGCCTAAATAAATCTAAAACACCCCGTTCCAAACTCTTTATGAAGAAAAATGGACAGAGTTACTATGCAAAGTTCATAAAGTCTTGGAAGATATACAGAAAGATCAATGTATAGCAAGGAGGAAATTTTAGACGTGCTTGTCCATGTATACAACCCTAATCTCTATAGAATCCTTGAGATTTTCTCAATTTATTCTGTCTGTATTGTGTCTCCTCTACAAAAACAAATTTCATTCAACAACACGGGAGAAAAATATTATTTGGATGCCTTTTTAAAATCTACTAATAGCTCTCCTAAATAGTGCACACTTATTTTGTTTTAGGAAAAAGCCATGGCGTATAGAAGGCTTCAATCGTTCACGATATTAAATCTAAAATACCCAATTTGCTACTACTAGAACAGAGGGAATAACAATAGAGAAAGATCAGCTCATGAATTTATGAATTATATAATATCTGTAGATTATGAGGAACAGATTGTTATCATGTAGAAAGGTTGCTGTTCATGAAAATTACATCTGAAATATCAAACAGATGTTATGATATACGAGCTAATTGATGCACGCTATCATGTACTTCTGAGTACATGTATGGAACCACGAGGCTGTCACCTTGATGTCTGAAGTATCAATTGACAATAAATGTATTCCCTCGACTAGGGATAATCATAATGAGTTCGTCCGGTAATTCTTTAATGCTTTGAAGGATTCATGATCTGTTCGGGATTAAAAAATGTTCCAAAATACGCCGAGTGCACTAACTCCCTAAATCTGAACCGTTCATGCAAGGCATAATACTGTTTATTTTCATTTTCATTTTTCAGGATAAAGTGAATCCTCGTTGTCTGTGATGTCACACTGTCTACAGTGTCAAAATATATTTTTAAAAAAATAATGATGTTAGTTCTTAGTTCTTATTGATACTTTAGACTGTGTAAGCAGGCCCGCCGTAAAAGAGATGGGGGGGGGGGGAAGAGGGAATTGCCCAGGAGCCTGGCGATTTATAGGGCAAATCAGTTATAAAATGAATAAATTAATCTTTGCAGTAAATATTAAAATTTGTTCCTTGCAAGAGTCTAAGTTATGGTAGATTACTACAGGTTTTATATACAAAAACTGAAACTAGTTTTGGGGAATATGACTGCTCTGCCCAGAGGCCGGGAATTTATGTTGGCGGGCCTGTGTCTAAGTATGCCCCGATCGTCCGTTATGTCCCATTTACCCCCATCTACATGTTTTGTGTCCTTTGTTTTAATTGATATTTCAGACTATTTGTGTAAATAAATGTTTTGGTCGAACGGCGCGTCATCAGTCTGAATTCATTGTTTAGACTATTTGTGTAAATATGACCTGATTGCCCGCAATGAACCATTACTTGCAGTCCCTATGTTTCTGTAAATTATTATGTGCGTATTCCGTTTTACATGGTACAGCGGACCATCAGTGTTAACATGTGCATTCAATAATCATATAGAATTTATCCAACACACTTCTTTTTATGTAAATATTATATAAAATTAACAGAATCCAAATAGAATAAACGCAATAATAATTAACAAAAAGGAATTAGCTTGAGATACCATTAATGATATGATGCTCTCATATTTTCTGGAATAGGTTGATAGTGTAAATTTAATCACACCCGAACACTCCGTCATGTGCTTCTGTCTAGACACATTTATGAACTGTGTGGAATCACCAGGCTGCCACATTGCTGTATGAAGTAGAATTAACAATTAACAACTGATGCATTACCTAGAGAAGGGATAATCACATTGTAGTCTTTCTTTGATTTTGGAAAAAGATCTGTCTGGGATGTAAAAACGAACCACAATTACGTCTGAGTGCACTAATCCTTAGAGTGTGAACCGTTCATGTACGGATTAACACTGCTTCTCTTCATTTTCATTTTGCTAGATAATGGGAGTCCCAGTTGTCCATGACGTCCCATTGCCTACAGTTTCCATGTTTTGGTCAATAGTTGTGTGTGTCCTAAGTTTAAATGGATAGAACAGACCATTTGTGTAAACGTGTGCGTCCTCGCTTGCATTGCGAAATTTCATATTCCTTAGAATTAATCATACAGTATCCTCATCCACACATCATCTTTTGCTATAAATTTACTGCCAGAAAATGTATCTCTTTTCACTCCAAGATAGCCAGAACAAATGTCCTCGGTACGGGGTTCCATACCCGAGTCCTCGATTTCCACCAAATACAAGAATGTGTGTGTTTGTTTGTGTGTGTGTGTGTGTGTGTGTGTGTGTGTTTCAATTTTATTTTTTCGTATAAGATAGTGTAAATATTTAGAGATTTTAAATATTATCATTCGATTCGGTTTCTTGACATGCAAAACATGCGAGAAGTGCCTCTAGAGATTTGAAATATTATCATTCGATTTTGTTTCTTGTCATGCAAAACACGCGAGAAGTGCCTCTAGAGATTTGAACTATTATCATTCGATTCGGTTTCTTGACATGCAAAACATGCGAGAAGTACCTCTAGAGATTTGAAATATTATCATTCGATTCGGTTTCTTGACATGCAAAACACGCGAGAAGTGCCTCTAGAGATTTGAAATATTATCATTCGATTTGGTTTCTTGACATGCAAAACATGCGAGAAGTACCTCTAGAGATTTGAAATATTATCATTCGATTCGGTTTCTTGACATGCAAAACATGCGAGAAGTGCCTCTTTCATTTTCCATGACATTTTTAGGGCTCACTCGTTCCAAGCCCACTTATTCAATTGAATTAAATACTCAATATTTCCAGTTTCTTCCAAATATTATATCGAGGTAGAGCTGAAACGAATAAACAAACATTAGAATAAGAGAGTTTGGTAGCATTGTTCCAAAATAAACAAAGAAAACGAAGTGTAAACTATGCAATTTTTAATTAGTCTACTAGGGAACAACTTTAAACCTGCTAAATCACCTGAAATCAAACATCCGCTCACAAGATAATCATAACGTCAACATTCTGAACAGTCACATTGCTCACAATGTCGCCGTTTCTATTCAGTATCATTCAGACGCTCTTGAAAAGATAACGTAAAATACAGCAAGTTGATAAAAAAAAAGAACAGGGTTTGTCATATCAAAGTCAACAAAGACTTTACACATCAACCAAAGTCTCCAAATTTAATTAAATTAAATTGGCCATATTTCCGTGAGATTCTTCTTCTGAACAAATCACTTCCCATAGATTTTTTGGGAGATAGTCCCCGCATTTAACTGGACAAGTAATCGAGAATTACAAACATTCTTTAAATATAGTGGGTCATACTAGGAACTTGTATATACACAACGATTAGAAACTCTCTTACCTCTCGTATTACACAGCGTTCGCTATAGGAGTCACGGTACTAATTTAACTCACATTGTAAACCTATGGAAATACCATGATATTAAAAATTCAATAACTATAAATACCTGAATGCTCATGATCAAACCTATACTTCTAAGTATAGACCCATCCTTGATGCAAGCTTCTGTGTAGAGAAAACCATTTGAGCCGCGGCATTGTTTTTTTTTTTATCTACATTTGTTTGAAACACGTGTTTTCAATTCCGCACCTAAAGAATGAGGTGCTAATTTCAGTAATGGGTGTTTTAAAGTCAAGTCTGCAAAAGGACTGAAATTACTTCAATAAAACATTCTCTCTATTTTGTTCAGTTGTAACTTTGATAAGCTCTCAAAAGGTTCTTTTCACCAAAATGTTACTATTCATTATCAACCAATCATGGCCAGCTAAACCTATATATACTCTAATATACCTTCACCCATTTCTAGACTGGTTCCCATTCTTCCATATAATTAGTACCGTGAGTCCTATTGCTCTTGCATGCAGTTATGGTACTTCTCACAGCCAGTGAATTCTTTACACTGTCCTCCACGCCGACCGTTGAACTTTAAAACTCTTTAACATTGATTCTACAAGTCAGACCCTTTTCAAATTTTCAACTAATGAAACGAAAACTTATGCTGATTTACGTTATATCAATTATGACCTATAACAAAAATGACTTATGTGGTTAAATGTATCTTTTCTAACGAAAAACATGCCTTCAAGATTTGAAGCAATTTTACTTTTGACAACTTTTATGATTATCACCTTTGACAGCAACCTCAACCTAAGGCACAGTTGGAAAATTAAATCAGATTATCGAATTGATGGTTATATATTCACTATTTAAGCAATAATTAGTGGCATTGACAGTGGAACAATAATATATGCAGGATATATAAAAAATATATAAAAATATATGAATGTAAAATGTACACTTATACCGTTTCTCATATTAGTTTATCCCGGATGAAATTTTAGACGAAGAAATGTGACACCTGTTGCCGCATTCAGAACATCCTCGACTCTTTTAGATGCGAGTCGAATAACTTCGACTGTCAGAAAGAAGCAATCGTAATGATACTAACGAAATTGGTAAGATTTTGGCGGACGAACATCAGGTAAAATACAAAGAATAGATCCTCATTAACACAGATAAGGTTTGCAAATAACATATCACGACGTTTCACCGTGAATGAAATACTTACACTGTAAATTTTTAATTTAATTTCTATAACTTTCGAATATAAAAAAATGAAGAAATCATTCAGTTTGAAACATCAAACTATTGCTTGAGTTGCTATTAGTGATGACACGACATCGAGTCGTTGCGACGTCAGTGAGGTTATTACGACGTAATAAGAACAACAGAAATGAAAGGATGCGCTCTACAGATATTATGTATTTGTGAGAGAGTGACAGGTGATAGGGGAAGTTGTTTGAATTTGCAACATGGATAATGAAGAGAATGTTGGCATACCTCTTTGCTATCTTCATGTACTTAAATTTCCTACGTATTGTACTTGTGGAAATTGTACATGATCTAAGCATACAGTTGACAAAAATGGCCGCTCCCATGTGCTCGAAAAATCAGCCTGAATTAGTCCAAAGTACACTATTTTTAGCAGTTATTAAAGTAGGGAAAACAAATTTTGCCAGAGTCAGTAATACCAGCTTCTGAAAGTATAATGAATGAGTTACAAAATACATAAAAAGTAAAAAACGTTATCAACTCTTTTTTCACAATTTACCTTTGAAGTCCTGGAAGTGAAAATGACCCAGCAGAGGTAGCAGTTTTTTGATAGGTGCACATCTGAAGTAAGACAAAGCTGTATAATGTATAACCCAAATTCCACTCATCAACCATACACGAAAATAAAGGGAATTAAAAGTTCGTTTAATAATACCTAAGATATAAAAGGTCTTTTTTAAATAGCCAGGATAACCAGTGAGGAAAACCTGGGAAATTCTTTTTCTTTAAAAATCTAACCTTATGAAAAATACGAAACTGTAGAGCGTCACCTATCTAATTTAAACAGCGATGACGCAAATATTCTCTAAGTATCACATCTAATTTTAATCTTGATGACGTAAGTGTACTCTATGTATCATATCTAATTTTAACATCGATGACGTAGATGTACTCTAAGTAGTATTTATAATTTGGAGCTTGAGCTTGAGTGTCTTACCCAACTAGTTTAGAGAATACAGGACCTGGACTTCTGGACTTCGTGTTCAACAAATTTAGACAACACAGACCTGGACTTCGTGCACAACAGGTTTAGACAATACAAGACCAGGGCTTAGTACTTAACAGGTTTAGAGAACACAGGACCAAGACTTCGTGCTCAACAAGTTTAGACAACACAACAAATGGACTTCGTGCTCAACAGGTTTAGACAATACAAGACCTAGGCTTAATACTCAACAGGTTTAGAGAACACAGGATCTGGGCTACGTGTTCAACATGTTTAGAGAACACAGGACCTAGGCTTCATGCTCAACAGGCTAAAATAATAAAGGACCTTGGCTTCGTGCTCAACACGTTTAGACAATACGGAAGCTAGGCGTTGTTCTCAACAGGTTAAGAGAATATACAACATCGACTTCGTGCTCAATAGGTTTGGAGAATACCGGAGCCGGGCTTCATGCTCAAAACATTCACAGTATATAGATGCTGGGCTTCGTGCTCACAAAGTTTAGAGAATACAGGACCTAGGCTTTGTTTAGAGAAAACAGGACCTGGCATTCGTGCTCAGCAATCTTAGTGAATATAGGACCTAGACTTCGTACTCAACAAGTTTAAATAATATAGGACCTGGAATTTCTGCTCCACAAGTTTAAGGAATAAAGGACCTGGGTTTCGTGCTCCACATGTTTAGAGAATGCATGACCTGGGCTTTGCACTCAAGAGGTTTGGAGAATACAAGACATGGGCTTCGTGCTAAACTGGTTTAGACAATATATGCTCTGGGCTTGGTGCTCAACAGGTTAAAGAGTACAGGACCTAGGATTATATTTTCGAAGCTTTTGAGGAAGATACTCAAGCTCATGCTCAAATTCCCGAAATTAGATCTGATACTTAAAGTATGTGCTTACGTCATAGAAATTGTGCATTTCACTAAAGAAGCTAAAGTTTAAAATATCCTGACAGTTCCATGAATTTAATTGTATTTGAATTAAAGTTACGGGATATCAAAATTGCAAAATTTTGAATTGAGCTGGAGATTCTTGCTGAGAGAATTTGGAGAATACAGGACCAGATGTCGTTATGTGTTTAGTATTCTGATATAAAACTAAGATCGCTCGGTTATCACGTCAAGTTCAAGAATGCGCTTTTCTTCTTCTTTTGCTTGCAAACTGTGAGGTAATCAAGTCGGCAGGACATGGGAAAACAGTGAAGTGACCCACCTCTAGCAAAGCATTGTTCAATTCTTTATTAGAAAAATGTGTAAATGAGCTAGTTTAGAAAAAAATACTTAACAGAAATTTAAATGGGATCAAAGTTGAATATTTAAATTGTATGCAGGACACCGTATTTTTGTTTATCATCAACGCTGGGCAAAGTTTCGGATAACAAAACTGGTGCACCGACAGGACTGTACGTAAGCCATTTGGCTCTTCACAAATTAATGAAGTAAATACAACTACGAAGAAACAACAAAACAAAACAAGCAATGATGGAAACACACATAACTGTCATATGCATTATAAGTATTCCATATTTCATTCTCTCTCTCAGCTCAGCTTATTGGTACAATAGTAGAAAACGTTTGACCAAATACTCCTCACGTCTGCATGCTTTAATATCTGTACGTTGGAGAGTGAGAGGCCGGATAACCCTGTGGGTAGGATGGCGGCGGGTTATATCCTGGCTGAGCGGCTCCGTATGTCAGTGGCGGCGGATATGATGTTGTCGCTGTTGTCTCGCTCACGGATACATATGAACCCTGGAGGCAAAAATTGCACGACATGAGATTTATATACCATTTTGGTCATTACACGCTGTATTTTGGTTGTACAACTTCGAATGAGCTCAGCAGAAACTATACATTGTAATTAATTCTAACCTATAGGAGTTTGGTTTGGGTTTCATGGGGTTTAATGCCATTTTTCAGTACATGATAGGCTATGCATGGCGGCCATTATATATGGACGGGAAGCTATTGGCAAGCTTTCTCACGTACCCACTTTGGTCGGGGCGAGACTCGAACTCACGCTGACGGAGGTGAGATTTGTGAGCGATCTGTGATAGCGAGAGCCTTAGACCACTCGGCTACCCGGGGCACCATCGATAGGAGTACCAAGATTATACTATGGTAATTACAAATAGACACAAATATTTAATCAACTGCCACAAGAACAAAACATGTCTTTTCTGATGTTACGGGTGAGTGACATCAACTTGAAAACTACATGTGTAAAGGGTGAATTCAAAAATGAATGTGAATGTTTTGTACAATGTTTGTGAAGTTTTAAAAACTCGGAAAAGACGTCGTTTGTTCCAGTGGCAGTTGTTTAAATATTTGCACCCATTTGTAATTACCACAGTATAATCTTGGTACTCCTATCGATTAGAAATAATTACAATCTATGGTGAGAAGACATTTGATCATGTGCTCTGCTGGGGTTGTTTCACGATGGCTGTTAACTGCTGTATCATTTTCATTGAAGTTTTGGAAACTAACAAAAATTAAACATTTATTGTTCTAGTAGCAGTTCATTAATTATTTGTACCTATTAGCAATGACCATAATGTAATCCAGATATTCCTATCAGTTAGAATTAATTACAGTGTATATTTTCTGCTGTGCTCATATGAATTTATATGGCCGAAATAGACGGTGCAATGACCGAAATGGGTACATAAACCTTAAACGAGTCATTGTTGTTGGTGACAGGAACACATGCACACATGGACTAGATCTTTGATATGAAGATATGCGGATTTATCTCGTACAGTCCTACGCGGATCTGATGGCACATTGTTTAATAACACGGGCGAGTCCAAGTATTAATCAGCAGGGGACCCAGGCTGTAAACACATTTTAAACAGAAATCCCACTCAACCACGAGCAACACAGTTGAACTGAGAGTTGTTTGTGCTATCTTTAGAAGCTTAATTGACCTGAGCGTTGTATATATGTGAAATTTAGAATTGCGGCGTACTTCAAGGTGGACATATATGTTGAACTGATTATATAGCTAAACAAGAATAAACCGAGATTTTCCACTATGACACATATATTGATCTTCACATTGGTTTTCACAACCGAAAGCCTTTGCTGCCGACTTGCAGAAGGTCGTAAATTGTAATGATTTCCCAAAGTTTCGTCTCCTATTGGGTGACTGTGTCATTGTCTTTCACAGAACTGTTATTACGATTCTTAGAATTGATAAACATTTGAATTTCTCATTACTTGATCAGAGACAAAAGTCACAACCACCTCATTTTACGTCCCGTCTTTCCCAGAGTTCATAGCCCTACGAAATACTATGGTAACAAATGACGTCATATCGATGACATCTTATTGTAATAAAAGCTGCGCAGTAAGTGGTTTTATTTCAATAAATACGGATATTCTTATGTGGGATCTGCACATCCGAAGCAATTTTGGAAAACAACAACATATTTACTTGTATATTAATACAACATTGGTTCCATTTTCAATTACTTTTCAACGTGTACTTAAAATGAATGATTGATCGTCGCGGCTGCACGGGAGTTTGAAGAAAACATAGTCAAAAGACTGAACAAAAATTACAACAATGACATCATTAAGACGACCCGGTTTCATTGTGTATTTCACTTCAGCTAGGCAACGTATCCTAGCGACAGTGACAATACATTATATGAAAGGATATTACATTTAATAGTACCCGAGTTTAAGTCCAATCTCAAAGCGTTTTACATATATGAAGTACAATATAAGTTCTTCCAACCTTGATGGCCCAGTCAGTGACGTGGTGTGGTCTTGGTGGAAGAGGAAACCAGAGGAAACGGAGAATGCCATCAACGCTGGATGGGCGACGAATGAACCGTGCGGAAACTTAGTCATCGGGGATCGAACGCAGTACGACAGAGATGCAAAGCTAGTATGTCCAAATCTGAGAGAGAGAGAGAGAGAGAGAGAGAGAAAAATCTTTACATTTCCATATCGCATTCGTTGGCATCTTCAAAGTAAGATAATGACGACAGTCAGAAAACAGATGAAGGCAACACAACCGATAACAATTCCAGCGACTGCTCCCCCCGATAGATTGCAGTCTGAATAATCCCCGCACGGGTTGTATCCATTACAAGTTAGGTAATTCGCAATGCAGCGGCCGTTTGAACAGTGATACTCGTTGCTATTACAAACTCTTGGAAAAAAGTAACCAAATGATGCTTGTACATTCATCATTGCGGGAGACCCTTTCAAACCAGGGTGCAAAAATCAATACGTTGAAAGGATAAAAAAAGGACAAAGTTCTATAAGGGCCGATTTTAGCCCCTAAATTAGCGATAAATTAAAGTGTCTGTCAGAGTATTTGTTATAGTTATGCCATATCCACTATATGTCTACTGCAACATATATACATAAATACAATGAAATATTGTGAAATTAACAGTTAATTTGTTCCGAAATAGGCGTGTGTTCATTCAAAAACTCAAATATTTCCATATTCCCGCATCTTCGAAGTCCTCAAAAACTAGCAGCGCATTCGAGAACACGTTTGATTTTTTGACTGAAGACATTTTTTTAGCCAGCTAACACATGTGCGAATTTTATGCATGTTCTCGATTGCGCTTATCCCTAATGAACAGAAAAATGATGGCAAAATGCGTTTCCTTGATCACCCGTTATATGTACTTCGACATATAGGCCAACTTCACAGTAACACAAAATGCAATTTTATCATTTATTTAAACAAAATTGACGTTCAAATGTCGATTGCTATTGGTATGGGAGATTTTATTTTGTTCTCTTACTGTTTCTGATTGCGTTTTGAGGCATTCTTTTTGCGCAAATCATAATTGGAATATTTGGATGAGAGCAGCTAAATATAGAAGGGGCGCATCGAGGAATGAGATTCACAGCAATAAAAAAAGAAAGAAAGAAAGAAGCAGCCGATAATGCTATTTTTGACTAAAATGGTCTGATAAAAGGAATAATGGTAAGAAATAGAATCTCCGTGTATTTTTTTTTTTTTTCATTAACTTGATCATATTATAATAGTTGCATTTATTAAATATATTGTATGCTTTCTAATATATTGGAACTCAGGCAAACAGGATCAGGATATGAATAATAATGTGAATAAAACCCATACATTAAAGTTATGAAATCAGCATTGAATCACTATAATAATATTGATTACAGCAGTTTCAAAAAAATATGTATTGAAAAAAGAGATTATTGTACGATATGAGTTTTCTTTTAATGCATCGATGTGTATAAAATCTATTATTTTTTAATTTACATGTGTTACCCCAAGGAGCCTCACCAGGCCACATTGTTGTTTATATATAGTAAATTGTCAACTATATTATGTATGCGGGCCAATGGTGTAAAGGTATAACGATTTCGGATATAATAATACTTCAACAGACAACAGCCGTTCGAGTCCTACCGTAGCTTTTTTTTTTAATTTTTAAAAATTATTATTTATTATTTTCTTTTGCTCTTTTTAAAAATATAAATAAGTTTCTATTTATTTTGCATTCTGTGATTCATACTTATTCTGTTCACACCATTTCTTTATATCTGTCTTTCTTTCCATTTGTTACATGTTTCTGATGAATAACTCAAACTGGTATCTATCCAAAGGTTGGAATTAGGAGTTTAAAAATAACTCTGAAAATATTTTCTTTAAAATATTGCAATTTCAACTGGTTGCTTACACATTAATGTTGTCAAAAAATGCCGGTAGTGGGGGGGGGGGGTGTTAACGGCACTTTAAAGACATAAATGGCTATATCATGCGGAGAAAGTAGAAGCCAAGTACCTTTCCCAAGGACACACCGAGACAGTCGGCCCGGGCTGTGGTCTAGGAAGGTATCGAACCCGCGACCCTTGGATTACGAATCCGACGCTCAACCAACTGAGCAACCGCGTGTCCCCCGCCCCCTCACCAAAAAAGCCCCCCAAAATAATAATAATCATAATATAATGGATATAATATTGGTGAATTGGTGGGTCCCTAAGTTATAAAGGGGTAGCACGTGTCTCATGTAATTTGAATGTAAAATATTTGATTTATTTTGGACATTTTTCATAAGGTCTCCGCTCAACTACAAAAAATATATGGCTATACAAACCTTAATGGGCACGGGCAATTGTCGCAAGAGACTGGTGCGCATAAATTTTCGGCCTTATCTGCTGTAGCTGTTACGAGTGGATTGTGTTGTCATTATGCCGCTCGATCGATCATCGGAGAGCTATAGTTTTACATGAATTTGGGCTATCAAACACACACACACACACACACATATATATATCCATCCATATTTGACTAATAGCATCTGTGACGAGAGAGAGAGAGAGAGAGAGAGAGAGAGAGAGAGAGAGAGAGAGAGGAGAGAAGCCATGTGAATGACCCTAGCTAGAAAATTGTGGCGGTGACGGTCCTTTTTGGAGTATATCTTTAGTACTTTGCCAGAGTTCATGCAGTTGCTGCATTTTTAATGTCTTGTACATTTTTTGGGTTTTATTATTCAACTAGATTTGTACATGTGTGTTGCATATGTACATGTGTGAGTATGTGCACACGCAAACTGAAAGCTTGTCAGTATCAGGCATCATTGTCAACCATAGTTGCTGCATTATTTGAAATTAAACGGTAAATTAATAGACTGATTGCCGGACTGAAATCTGGTATAAATTACATTTATCTCCGAGTATGCTGCTCTTTTAAAAAAAAAAGACCAGATGTACGACAGCTCGATGTCATGTCTGAGGGTGTGTGCCCATGCGTGTGTGAGTGTTTATACATTCAACTTATCAATGGATTCCCAATCAATGCGCAAGAAAAGCATTTTTGACATTTTTCAAACCTGAAAGTTTGCTTATTTCCGTGTTTCATAATTAAGTCGAACACTATACAATTGGTGTATCTGTATTCAAGACTTGGTTCTATGTTAACATGCTTAAGGGACCGACCATTTAATTTCCCGGGGGGGGGGGGGGGTTAGGTTGAGATTTTTTATTTCGAGCCTGTATTTTTTTTTCTTTTACGTCAAGAATATTTTTTAACTAATACAATGGATATAATAGGTTCTTTTTACTTCTCTGCATCATAGGAAGAATATTTTTTTCAAAGTATTTGAGAGCCGGAATTGTTTGGATGACTTATAATCGGTTAAGTGACAGTAATAACGTTGATGATATAATAGTGGGATGAGGGGGAGTGCACACTGGAACAAATACATTTGTAATAATCTGTCTACTGTTTTATTTTTATTTTCCTTCCCTTTATTCTGGAAGCCCATATCATATATCTATATATATATATATATATATATATATATATATATATATATATATATATATATATATAAAAGAAACTGGTGCCTGTCCACTCATCTTCACAACGTACATATTAAAATTTATATCCTCTATCTATTCGGTAACAAAAACGTACTATACAGAAAATACAAGTGCGTCGCGTGCCGTATGCTTTACAACTAACGTTCTATCTCTCTCAAAAATCGTATACAAGTATCGAATTTTGTGATCATTGATCAATGAAAGAATATTTTGTATCGAATTGGTAATAAAATAAAGTAAAATGTAAGCTTTCGCCCGCTGCATGCAGAAAACTCCTTTGGTCACTAATGTTCTGGACATTTGGTTTTCATTCTTAATTATACACTGTAGCAACATACGGTTACGAAGTTAGCTTTTTCTACGAAAATGAGCACAAGTTTTTATTTTATCAGTGACTAAGTATACGTTCGATAAAAATGGAACCTTCTTGAGAAGTTTTGACGGTAATCGTCCTAAAAGCAAGAAGAAAAACATATTTGGACAGAGTTTAATGAGTCACATGGGAGCATGCAACCGTGATCGACCAGAGTCGTTCCGGAGGCGGCTGATGTTATATGCAAAGTGATTTCAATTTGACTGCCCCTCCCATCTCCCTTAAAAACAGATTGCTCGCTACGCAAGAAACTTACTTCATAGTCAACTAAATTACCTTCATAGTTTACTCAGTTTTGATATTTCCCAAGATCTCAAAATAACACAGTAAGTATTATCAAAATACTGCTAGGTTACAGTTTAATTCCCATTTTCAGTAATATTTTTGCATGTCCATTTGACTTCATTTTCGGTTCGGTTGCAATTCGTTTCGTTTCTTTTTTACTTTCAGTTGCTCTTCTAAGTAATAATATACTTTCTCATTGTGACCGATATTCCAGAGTAACCACATAAGTTTCTGGAAGGGGCAGTGTGGGGGTGCGACAGGGAGAATCCACAAAACCGAATTTGAGGGGAAGCACATCTCTTACACGTAGGAATGAGAGAATTTTTAGACTTTTGCAGACCAATTCCTTCAAAATGGATTGTTTTTATATCCGTTGTATATGCGATCAATCACCTTATTGTTTTTGTTTTTGTTTTTGGGGTGGTGGTGGTGGGTTTTTAAAAAATAATTATTTTTATTAGTTTTTTTGGGGAGGGGGTATATTTGAAAGTCAGCACGTTGTAAATCTAGTTTAATCTGAGGTTACTAAACTATCAAACAATTTTGCGGTGATCTAATTTCAAGTAGCAGCCATTGCCAAGACTTCTTTCGTAACTATACGTATTCTCGGATGCAATCCTCCCTTAACTTCGAAAAAAGGTAAAAAGCACACGAGTATATGTGTATATACTATGAAACTAGAGTGTATATCCAGAAACTAAATTGATTTCTAGAACTGGAAATATATTAGATCAGACCAAGTATACTGCTCAAAAAAGGGTAGAAGTCACATACTTTCCTTCCATTTGGCCGTCAATGCTGACTAAAACGTCAGATGTATCTTTGTGAATGTCAGTAGTGAGATATCCCAAAACATTTGTTATATTCAGGGCTCAAATCATCATCCATGAACGAACTTTCCTAGGATATTTTTATTTCTAATTTCCGTATCACTTGTGAGTTTTACATTTTTAAATTCTAGTGTTGGGTCTTTAATGCTGAAAATGGGCCTTTAGTTCTTTTGAGTAGTGCATATTACCTAAGTGGTAAGCAGTAAATACGACATCAAATTCTCTGTCCAGGAATGAGTCACTTCCGCTGGTAAACAGTAAGGTCAAAGTGTAACTTGTTGTTGTGTAAACTTCACCAGGTTTGCTGTACTCACAGATGTCATAATTCAAACCTTAAAAAGAAGCAAAATATTATCCAAAAAGCAATTTAGTAAAATTAGTTGGGATTTCTTTTCTTGATGCTACAATAATTTCCACTAAAATCTTCACTGACAATAACTAAAGACGAAATTGTTCAAGGACAGAAACTTCTTTTAAGCAATAGAATGTCCACACACGTGCTAGAAAAAGTTCTCTATTACTATTGTGCCTTTAAGGCTAATCGTGTAATAAACGTATATTTTCAATATAAACTGAATGGAACTGACTGGTCCAAAATTGTCGGGTCGTCGACCCGACAATTCAGAAAACGACCCGACAATTTTTGTCCGACCCGACAATTCGGGTCCTATACTCACGAACGACCCGACAATTGAGACAATATGAAACTATATATATATATATATATATATATATATATATATATATATATATATATATATATATATATATATATAGACACACACAGAGATGTCTTTTTTTAGCAGAAAACTCTAATTCGAGCTCAAAAAGTGATTGTTAAATATTACACTTGAGTTACACTAGGGTAATTGAAATTTATAAAACAAATAAAGGAACTAAGTTAAGAAATTTCTGCAAGTTCGGTATTTCTTCCCTGTATATATGTGATATTACGGAATAACCATTTTTTTTTTTTTTCATTCTATATGAGGTTGAGTTTGGCGATCAAAAAGTAAGGTGGATAAAGTGAAAGTGCCCGGTATAACATCTATAGTGCCAAGTGTTATCAATATTTAGCATGCAATTAGAAGGATCAAAGTTAGGAAGGCCCTGAATCTAATATGACTCTGAATGTATTGTAGCATAAGTAAGTTACATAGTGTTAGAGTCATGTGTCTTAGCTTGAGCTTGAATTTCGTACGAAACTAAAATGAATATTCATGGTCGCAATTTCGGGTTTTAGGCGTTATGTTCAGTTTCGAAAATTTGATGCCTAAAACAAGGACTTTTAGAAGTAAGATCTAGCTTCGTGCAAAATGTTTTGAGAATTTGGAGGTAAAGGTTGGAGCTTTAAAGGTACTGTCGAGCTTTCCACAAAAATGTTTTGAAATGTGGAGGCTGAAATTATGGATTTTAGACGCGTGGTTGAGTTTCGCCATCAAATACTTTCTGCAAAAATAATCGCAAAACATTTGGGCCTACAATATTTACCAAACGAAAATCAATTGTAAAACTAAGGACTATTTTTAAATCTTTTTACTATATATACCTCTGACACAAATCTCTATATTGGCTCAAATATTATGAGTAAGAAATGCAAAATTAGACTTTGAGAAAACTAAATCACAATATATTGATAAACGTTTCAAATTATAGTGAAACCGGGTCCTTACTCTGTGCGGCTCATGTTTTTTTATGTTTTAGGATCTGTACATAAAAGTCGATGAAGACGACAACGACAATAACAACAAAAGAAAATAATAACATCAACATAATTAACTAACGCAAATAATAATAAATTAATTTCATGTGTATTCTAGTAGTAGTAGTATTTACAAATTGAAGAAGCTAAAATGATTTTGTCAAACAGTTTGTCATTTTTCTGTCGTTAATGTTCTTATTTTCTATTTCGTACGATTGTTATTGATGTTTTCTTCTTTCCCGTCTTCGATCAAGGACTAGCATATTAGAATATATCTGGTTGTATATACTATTATTAATCAACGAAGTGTCATACATATGTATAATAGGTCTATAAAAGACTTATTCGGATCTGACGTAAACAAGAAGTACAAAGAGCTATAAAGACCCGTATAAAACCTCCTTTGTAATGGGGATACATGTTTTGCCTTTAATGTATTACAATAGTCAGGCAATGCTTCAATGAAATATACATAGTTACATTAAATAAGGATGTTGGTCTTATAACATTATATTAACCTTATTAATAAAAGTTTCATTAAATGTGTGTCCCTCTATTGGCATTTTTTCAGTTCCAGTGGTCAATTACATTGGCCTTCGTCTGTTGGTATAGACTTTGGTACCACCTTTGTCTAGGGCCAATACAAACTGAGTTGGGCCAATATGACTGACTGTAACCTATAATAGAACAAATGGGAAACCAATATTTAATAAGATAAAATGATATACCAGTGTATGTGAACTAAATGCAAAAACTTACAGCTGGTAAAGTTCGGCCGATAATGACGGCCAAAACACATGCACTGCTTGCTCATCCGTTTCAGTACATTGGCATTACAATTTTGGCGATCCTTTGTTTTGTGCAATATCTACCCCATATAGTGTTATGTCATATTAGTGAAAGGGCTGTTTTGAACTTTCGTAGATCTCGCCTGATAAGCACGATTGTTGGAAAGGCAACGCTCAAAGCAATTTAAAAACTCTTGTCAAAATAGCGGTCTGAACCATAGTGTAAACCATACCATTCTGTAAAGATAGATTTTGTAGACTAAGTAAGGGAATTTTCTCTATTGAAACAATATGTATATTTTCTGTTCTTCGTGCGTACGTTTTACACTTCGTTTATTTGATTTGTCTCTGTTATGCCATTCTTTCCCATTGCATTTTATTTAGCTACATTTATTCGTAAACTGCTTGTAATTTTTCAACTTGCGTGCATTTATTGTAAATTATAGTAATTCTTTAATTCATTAGCGTTTTTCTTTTTATTTCCTGAACCTTTTAGAATAAACTGACAGTTTTACTTCGTAGCTGAGCGCACATTCTAGTCGGTTTAAGTATTGTTTCTAGTGCATGCAGTCTCGCGTTCGATTCCTGCTCCAGGCGTATATTTTTTTTCGCTCTTTTTATCTCTCGTAATATTTTGTTTACTCTAGAAGCAATACCGTCTGTTCATGTTTGCTTTTATATTTTTTCATCTTTAGCTCAAAGTGGTGCAGATTTCATGTACGTGTTTTTCAATGGTATCATTCCCGTTGTTTCATCTCTGATTTTGCAGGATGGCGTAAACTTTATACTTAGACAAGTTTGCGTACCTCAAGATGACAAATGTATTCAACGGCACATTTACGAATAAATGAAGAATATAATGAATAGTGGAAAAAACACATGTATAAAGCCTTCAGTCTGGTCTTTCTAAATTATTTTGATTTAAGATTTCATTTTAAACATTTAGAAGCACAAGAAATGTACATAACTTGAGTAGTATCTCTTTAGAATATTTCAACCGAGACAGCCAGATCTCAGCCTTCATGACATTTATAGAATTCCTATAAAACTGGTATACCTCAAAATGAAATTATACTGATATTAATGAGCCTACCGTTTCTTTAAGAAAAAATGGGGAACAAAAAATAAAATACATAGATACGACTTTGAACCAAATGGATCTTCTTTATTCAATAGTTTTATTTTTGGATTAAACCAAATAGAAATCAAAGCAAATTAATATTTATGTACGTTTGCCTTAAAAGCCAAAGGTCTAGAGAATCAGAACCATCACCTGTGAGAGGGAGCGCGGGGGTGGGGGTTAAGGGGTGGGGGAATCTGAGCCATCGATATAATGATCTGACAGGTCATTTGGGTCCAAATCAGGTGCACAACACCTGATTGCTTGGTTCACTGAAATGCAATGGTTGATGCGGGTATGCAATGGTTTACTCAGCCTTGTTTCAGTCGGGGCTCCGGGTGGCCGAATGGTCTAAGGCGATTGCCTTTACAGATCACTCACATCTCTCCTCTGTCCGCATGGGTTCGTGTATCGGCTCAACCAACGTGGGTATGTGAGAAAGCTTGCCAATAGCTTCCCGTGGGTCGGTGGTTCTTCCCGGGGTCTTCCCGAGTTCTTCCTCCACCAAATATGCTGGCCGCCATGCATAGTCTATCATGTGCTGAACAATGGCATTAAACCCCACAACCGAACCTTGTTTTAGTCTAAGACAAATTGAATAGACCACACTACCACCGAGTCGATACCACCTTCAAGACGTAGAGGATATGGCATCTTGTAACATTATTTATGAAATGTGGGATCATATAAGATTATCTGATAAGATTTAGAATATTATAAATTCAGACCCCATAGCTTTACTGAAGCACTTTATTTTTGTGTAAATATACAAATACAGCATACATTAAATACCAAGAAAACATTAATGATATCCGCAGTACTTTGAGAAAAGATGGAATAAAACGTTTAAGATAAAGAAATCGTTCGTTAAAGTTTTAAAGTTCTTTGTCGTGAACAATGAAGTTTGACAAAGAGCTACTTGAATTGAATATCTTGACAGTTTAGTAAAAATGTGATATATATAGATATCTATATATATATATATATATATATATATATATATATATATATATATATATATATATTACAATTAAAATGTATCGTCTAGAACAGTTTGTGTGATATGGCTGCAACTACAGCTGATTATCAAGAAAAATTGCTTCTACATGTAAATTTTCTGTAGAATATTACAAGGAAAGTAATCGAAATAACTGATTTAAACTTTAATCTTCTATTTTAGTGACACAAAATAATGTGAATATCAAATAATCATTGTCATGTAAGAGATTTCATGATTGATGAGATTTTGAAAGCAGTTCATGATGCACAAAAGACAGCAAATTTTTCATGGAGCACCCATTTTTGCGGTCACCAATTTTCGTGAATTTCGTGGTTGCTACAACCACGAATTTCATACAAAACAAACAGTAATGTTTCTGCGCAAATAGTGACACTTCTTCCACAATTCACAATAGTAATTTCCAACGGAAATGCAATTTTTCTCAAAACCACAACAATTGATACCTACGTAAATAAATGGATTCACAGTATAGTATACCTAAGTATAAAATATAAAGGAAAAGTCAGTTCTCAATGAGACCAATACTCAACTATAACTACACAAGTCCTGAAATATGCAATGTATTCTTACCTTAGATTACCTTTTAATACATCTTGATCTTTTAATTTAGCTATGAAATATATCGCAAAAACAAAGCCCTTCGCTCGTGGTTTAATATTTAACAATTTCCACACCTGAAAATACACCTGCATCAAAGACAGCATATCTTCAAACCTTCTGGCATTTGTTTGATTGAGTCATCAAACTTATTGCATTGTACAGATGAAAAGTCTAGGAACAGATACTATTTCACTAAAATCAAGTAAAATCTTGATTAATTGGGAAAATTATCATACTGCCAGATGCAATACAAATTACTAAATCCAACCTTGAACTTAACAAAATGAACTTTAAACAAAGGAACCTGAAATCAGTACTCGTTTAGATATCATTATTCCAATCATTATTATTATATTTCTGAATGGTGGTTATTGTTTACTATGGATTGGAACAAAAACCCAGTACCAATCACAACTGAATGTAGCGCATTCACCAGGTGATAAACTGAAGGTGTATACCGACCAAGTAGACAAGATACGAAGCAACACAGAAACTTTGAGTAAAAGTAGCCATTAAATGATCAGTACCGTTCTTAAATTGTTCATGCGGTGATACAAGTTATTAATGACTTAATGCGCCCGTGGTATAAGAAAATTAGCAAGGAATCGATAGTCAAGGGGTCAGATTTCGAACCGCGTGTTAGTCACCTTGTGTCAGTTATTAGAAGGGACGTGCATGTTGTCACAAGTTTCCCTTTTTACTGACAACAACGATAACTTTATTGATTTTGGAACTCTTGTTGTATTCAGAAGACAAACGGCATGCTTTATATAATTCAACAGAGAGAGAAAGAGGGAGAGAAGTAATCACATATTGTTACCAATATAAAAGTTAAAATACTTCCGCCTGCTATTTTGAATATTGTTAGTCCCGCTCACTATTCGAAAGTGAAGGTAGAACTGTGTTGCCTAGGAAACTAAATTCCATCTAAAAGTCCTAAGGCCTAAATTCCTTCGTATATGTGACCGACATTTTCAAACGCCATATCTCCTTGTTTAAGTTTATGGGGCTTTCAAGCAAAGGCCGATAACTTTTATCCACCTGCGCTGGTCATGTAAAGTATTCGAACATAAATGCGAAAATATATTTTGCATAATAGTGCGCATATTTGCACAAACATGACGCTCGATATTGTTACGATTTTACCTCAGTATGAAGGACCATCCTGGTTCAGTGTGTTCAACATTTGTAGCATGGTGCTAATTTTGATGTAAGACAGACTTCCCTCAACGTGAATAAAAAAGGACCAAGTGTTTTAAGCAAGAAAGGATAGAGCAGAAGCACAGAGGTACTTAATGAAATTTTTTTTCTTCAAAAAACGAAGCTTCTAAATTATATTATTCTCTTTATGATTAGTGTCATTATTATTATTATTATTATTATTGGTGTTGTTTCTGATGTTGCTTAAATTTGTGTTCGATTACTTTACATGACCAAAAGAAAGCAAACCGTCTTCCGTTATATTTTAACTAGGTAGTCTATTTATACGTTGATAAGTAAACTTCCTTGGTAAAATTTAACTAAAGACTGTTTTCTACATTATTAGAACACTTGTGTTCGAATCATTGTTTTATCGGTAAATTGAGATACCGTTATACAGTTATTTATTAATAATAAAGAACAATGTCCTTCCCTGGAAAATGAGTTCTTTCATTTTTAAAGATGCAACAAGATTTTTAAAATTGCAAGCACAGTTAGTAGTATGTGCAGAACACACTTAAGTGTATAACTATGGTCAAGGTACAAGCAGAATAATAGGATTTTCTCAACATACAAGTATTGCCTTCACAACATGTAAATGTCCAGAATTGTCATCCCGAGAGGGGACGAATCCCCGATGGCTATTCATCGAGAAGAAACTGCCCATCAAGGGGTAGCAATTATGAATATTTAACTCTCAAGACGGCAATACTTATTTTAATATACCGGATGGATTTTGTCCGATAAGAACCACCACCCTTTCTAAGGGATAATAATTCTAGATGTTTAACTCTCAATACGACAATAATCTCTTTAGTATCGACAACCAACACAAATAGAAATATTAAATATAGCGATCAGCTGTAGTTGAATTAATTACATTTTCAGAGTTTAAAACTGCTCACGCTTGCTTATGCAACACGTTCAATTATAAACTGTCGGAAAATTCAAGTGCCGTTGTAAAGTCATTAGTCGGTTCTCACCGTGTAAGATCGTACTATTTTCCCGTGGTATAATAGGGGTGTCACATTTCCAGGCCAAATATGTGTCATGCTAGAGAGACAACCACTTTGATCTCTGATCATTTTCACTTTTTAGTTAGAAAGCTAGAAAATTTAAATTGCACATTAATGTCACATCAAAATAATACTGAAATTTCTCTGTGATGCTAATCTGATTGTTGTCAGACTTAAATTAGTCTGTATAAAGCATACGTGACACCTGCAAACGTTTTGTAAAACAAAATCTTGCGTCATGGAATGTTCATAAACTAATTACAGGCGACATATTCGCCACTCTATTTTAGGAATTGGTCATCGATTAAACCTATTATACCCTGTAACGAAGTCTTTAGGGTCGAACATGTTTGGAAGAGTTTAGGTTTCTTCTCTATATTTAAGGAAATTAAAACATATCTGCAACATAGTGTCACTTTGACTTACATAAGTAGAAACAGTAAGTACACAGACACTCCGTGCCATTAATGGCAGTCCACAATGCAGTTTATTTGGAATGAAATGATCAGGAATACTACAGGGGTTGTCTTTGCAATAAAAGGCCATTCTAGATTCATTTTTTACTGAAATAAGCTGAACAGTACACAACTGTCCCTGCAATAAAAGGCAGTTTTCAATGCAGTTTATTTATTTTTCATAGTTTCATAACAGAATATTGTGTGTATGCAAAACATAGCTACTATAGGAAGCACTGCTTAGCTGCAAAGAGGCAGAGCAAGTCAATCGGAGACGACAGTAATATTAAGACTTCTCAGGCCATGATTATAGTCTATAATATAGCAGATTTAAATGCTGTACCGCAAAAATATAGCTATAAAGAAAACTCAAAGTCAAAATAAAAGCAACCAAATTTGTTTAAGTAAATCAAAAGTAAAAATTTAGTTGAATTATATCCCTTTTGTTTCGTTTCATGTTTATATGAACTATTTACGGTAAATGTAAACAGTGGACATTTTTCTTGTTTACGATTACGGACGACAATAGCTGACAGGTGTGAACCACTAGATTGAGACAAGGAAGTTTTGTAAAACAATTAAGATTTACATATGTTACCATTATTTTGTAATATATCACACCAATTTCCCACAATATGTGGAAATATATTTGTTTCGTTTTGTCATGGACATGCAGTGGACTTCGAACTTTGGAATACGCCGAATCATAAAGGAACGTTTGCTTTTTAATGATATCGTCTTAAATATTTGTATAAAATTGTGCAAAGTTTCATACAGGATTACATGAATGTCATATCAGCTGTAAGCGTTATTTTATTTGTGTGTATGAAATATATATTTTTCTCACAAGACTGCAGAGAAATAGTAGCGCTGCACAATATATGTCTGCTGACATCTTTTGTCTATATTTAGAGCTATATAATAAGGATTTGTGCGTTCCTTATATTGTAATGTATCAAATTTTGTCATATATAGTTTATTTTCATCAATTTTCTTTCTGAGATTTCCCTTATATTCTTGAATGTGTTTATGGCGCTGCCATATCGAAAATTTGAAATGATGACCAAAACTAAAACTACTGTTAACATTATAATTATAGCCATGCTTTCAAGACCATTTCTTCAGAAGTTTTTATGGCAAATATGCTTGCATTACACATCACATTTTAAAAGTTTGCTGTAACTTCTTTACTTGAGTATCATTCATGAAAACATTATTTTGTGCGGTGTTATGCAGTTGCAATGAATAACCCTTGCATGGACTTTATTTCTTGCAGTAGTATAGAACTGGGTCTTCTGGAACACTTGCTTTTGTAATAACTGTTTGAGGGATTTTTGTTGATTTGTTTCACATTCAAAAAATGCAGTTAATGCAGACAACTTACATATTTTGAAAATATACTGGTTGGAGCTAAAAAGCTTGTCATTCACATGTCACATATGTTTTTATTGTATGTAAAAAACTATTCTTTATTCCGTTCCGCTTTGCATTTATCTGCACATAATTTTATATCTCATTCATATTTATTTATTTCTCAGCTTCTTTTGCAAATAATAACTCGTGACACTTTTTACATTAAATGTTTAGCATCTCGCACAATGATTTCTCATGAAAGAGATACAAATCGATATCTTTATCCATCATAATGGATTCATTTAATATTCTTTAAATTATTATTCAATATTGCGATTTACGGTCCATTTGTATGCAACAATTAGTGCCTATTAGAGTCTTTTAGTAAGAATAATCTAGTGCCATTTTGTTTCATTTAGAGTAATTTAGTTAGCATCTATCTGAAAAATCTAATGCTTAACTTTCACCTAAAATAAATATTCATGGCAAAGTAATGTTCTTTTTGCCCTCACGCATCAGTGGATATAATGAAACCTCACTAGTCATTGGAAAAACAAACATCCAAACGAATTAGAAGAAATCAGTTTTGCTAAAAGATGTATAGCCTTTACCGCCAATGGAAGATTAGAAAACAGTTAGAGCTACATATGCTGCTGAGAAAAGTTTGGCCAATGCAGGCCAAAAAAATCAATTAAAGAAACATACAATTTGCTCTCCACCGAGTTAAACATCCACACTGTGCTTTTTAAACTAGATGAAGTGCAAGAATGTTTGAATAGGACGACGATTAAACAGACTCATGAAGAAAAGAAGAGGACGATATTTAACAGTTTTTGAAGGGTGAAATTAAACAAAGGATCGAAAAAGGTTTTAATTCACTGTCATTTCCTACGTATTTGTGTCTAATTTTACCAGCCTATATTTTGATCAAACTTTTTAACCTAAGCCAAATCCAGCTGAACCTAAAGTTGAAAAGAAGTCATCCGAACATAACTATTTTATCACGTATATGCCATGTCAGCAACAATAACAACATTTTAGATATTATAAGTTTTCATGTATTTTGTGCTTAAATAAATATCCAAGGCAAAGAACAACATTAACAGCTTTTATCACTCAGCACTTGATAAAGGTTTCATCACATCGTGCAGTATGTTTTTGTGCAAACTTTAGGGATTTAAAAATCGGCCCGTCAGTTAAATTGCCTTAATGAGTTGTTCAAGCTAACTGTGCCAGTTAGTTTGTCTGAACTCACCAAAGACAACCTGACTAATTCGGGATTACTACCTGATAAAAACAATTGTACCGTCATTGAGCTTTGTTTAAACTCTTGTTGCGAAGCAAACGCATTATTGTCCTGAAGGACAGCCCCTTTTTGCAGAGCCAACAACGTGAAGGGTACGACAATATTCTAGCACAGTCATCATTTTTGTAGTTTACCAGAGTATCAGACCCAACATAGGTAATAATACGATCTTCCACTGAATATTAATTTTTGCAATTTCATTCGCAATACAGAAACAGAATATAAATAGGTAAACTGTATATATTTAGCAAAATAAAAACGGTTAATTTCAGAGACTTCCTCATCTTTTGCAACATTTATAAAATTAATAATTTCTCGTCTCGACGAATAAAGTGGTCATAAAATATTGGTATTGGTTAAAAAAAAATGTATGTGTCGGTATTTTCTGGACGTTTGTGATATTTTTACTAAAGAGTTCTAATGTTATTTTAAAAAAATTATACGTTGACTGAAATCAGTGTATGTTTTGTGAAATCTGCTCTCAAATTCGTTTACAAA
This sequence comes from Margaritifera margaritifera, assembly GCA_029931535.1. Classification (NCBI taxonomy): domain Eukaryota; kingdom Metazoa; phylum Mollusca; class Bivalvia; order Unionida; family Margaritiferidae; genus Margaritifera; species Margaritifera margaritifera. The sequence continues at coordinate 1,598,558 of JAQPZY010001205.1, forward strand.
CTTACATCTGAAAAAGTGTTATCAAGTTCGTAAGTGTTACTTCATCTGTTCATACAAAAAACTTCTCACACGACAATGAGAAACACTCACTAAACAGAGCTGGTAATATTAGTATTTCTGGTTGCACTTTCTTTTAATTTTAGCACATGAGCGTCAGAATAAAGTGACACGGAGTTAAACCCAGTATAATAATGTGGCAACCATTTCCTACTTACTGAAGAAAGAGATCTCCCGTATTTGGACTATTTTAATTTTGTTCCCATCTCGTCTACCGTCTATGATATCGTGTACATGTATGTAGAAGAAAACATTCTTAATTAAGCTTTCATTCAAACATTGTAAAACAATTCATATAAAAGCTGAAATGAGGTATGTGAATGTCCATTAATATTAAAAAAACACAAGCATTAGGCTTTGACCAGATGCAAATGCTAAAAGATCCGCACGCAAAATCGATCTATGTTGTAATATTCAGAAACAGTCGTACCTGAATTCATGTCTTAAACAACCTAGCTCTACATATATAGCAACCAAAGATTAACCCAGATAGCACTCCCTCCCCTTTCACGTTAAACACACTGTTTCTGCTTGTGCTTGTTCGTGTGATACTCTACAGATCTCTTCCACAAGATCGAGTGAAATTGAATCACTGTTAATTGAAAGATTGTTTGGGCATGACATCCTTACAGAGTAGATTGTTGAAGTACGTAGATTAATCAAATTGGACAATATACTTCATGTAAAAAGCCAAGGACACTGAGAACTCTAACAATGTCCTATGTCCACATTGGTCAGATGCTTCGTTAAAAATGGACGGTCATATCAAGGTTTTAATTGTTTTTTTTAGAAGGCACCTTCCACGGAAAGGCGTCTTTTAATTTAAGATGTTCGTAAAAAGAGGATTTACCAAGGCTATTAAAATTTGTTGGCAAAATATTTTCAATAAATTAATATCTTTCTCGAAATCCCTTGTTACAATAGCTATCTAAGTCAATTTGACACCATTCAAGAGAAATGTGCTAGTCATTTTCATTCAATACAGAGCTGTTTTATTTTAGCCAAAGTGAAAAGTAAGAAGACTATTTAAAAAAACAGGCTGATTTTTAAAGTCCTGAACCTTTCATTTGTTCTAAAACAACTTCCCAAAAATAATTAGCAAGTCAGTTTTTCAAAAGTTATTATTCCATTTAAGTTTATTTCTTTAAGAGACGTGTTACACTAAATAAATACATGACCAATTATGGAATTTATGTCGCAAGTTGATGTTGTACATTTAACAAGTAACTGTATCATGGACTATATTATTACAAAAGTAATAGTTTTTATTGAATATGTACTGACTTACAAGAACTTCTAATTGATATGAGTTTGTATGCTGCATGCCTTAGTAACACCTAGAACGAAATAAATTTCTCCCGATTCATTTATCTTGATAAATGTTTCATTCATCTTTCCTCAGATGCAGTCATGTTTTCTTTTCGATGGAACAAAACATTAGCTTACACCTATCCCCACACATTAAATAATTAATTGGTATCGTTATACGTCTTTCACGCCAGTATACTGAGATGTCTGAGCGCCATTAGTCAGCGTGATGAAAACAATACACAATTTCGTACCTAGGGTATTTGTATGATGTGTACTTAGGGAATACTAAAAAGATGTAAGGATGTCATTGGGAAACATGTTTCCCATGTATATGTTGGCACCAATATGCACTCACATGAATACTCGAGTATGCCCAGCTAAGCCCTTGATGCAGCCTGTACCATATAGCGCATATAATTCTTGGTGGTTTAATTGTAGCTACACGGCGGATGGGGGATATAGATATCGTATTTAAACAGTTTACCAAAAGTTGTTGTTCAGGGAACCATTCATAAGCGCCAAATATGTTGTCCGCCACTGATTCCATTTTACAAACAAATAAATTTGGCGCCACAGACACATAGCTTTAGGCAGTATAAGCAAACAACAGTAGGATAGAAAAGACATAAGGAGCAACTTAAGGAAGTAATTCGCTCCCCGATTAAAAGAGAAACTGTTAGTTTAAATAGGTATCATTATTCAACCAAAGTGTAATTAACAGTGGGTTTTGGATGTGAACAAATAAACAGAAGCAAAAAAAAATCTACCAGGCCTACACATAATCATAACCCTAATGATACACCTAACATAAAATTCATGTGGAATAGACAAAACGTAGAATGTCTGAAAGCATACTTTAGAAACAAAGAAGAACAGCTATGTCTTAATGTATATTCAGCCACGATGAAGTCGGGCGCATGGCTTGTCGCATAAGCCAAGCTGATAAATAACGTGTATCATTTATGTATTGTTTTGTTTACATTAATTCGGAATAAGCGGCATGTATGTCATAAGGCTACACGATTTGCATTTTCAACAGCTGCACAGAGAATCTACTGTACTAATTGCAATCGTATGGGCATAATTTTCTTCGAATAAGAATAGAAAAACACTGAAGTATCAACGGTCACTTAGATTTGACGAATGACAATAAGCATTATAAGATACAAACAACATTTTATAATTAAGACAGAAACTAAGTTTTATGTATACAGCATAGTTAAGTACCTTCGTAATTTATTTCTCATTGAAAGTGTTTAGCATATGATTCGATGCAGCATGCGGCAAAAAATATAAATGTGTTCAATGTAAATGTGTTTTATAGACAGGAAATACCCTCAACCCCATAAGAAAGAAAATTCAATACAATGCTTTATTTCAGTTTAAACTAAAGGTAGCGCATGTCTCAGCAATTTAAAATTACATATGCAAAGTATCTCAAACAATGTTGTCTTCTGGAAAGTTTTCTTTCCGTTTTGTATTAAAAATCCGGCCCATTGAATTGGGCTTTGTCCATTGAAAAATTTACAAATATTTGTATTCATAGCCGACGTGTAATGTTGTTTTACCTTACGAACACGGTGAATAACCCAATAGGTTAAGAATTATAAAAACACACAATGCATAACCCGACAGGCTAGGAATTTTATAATAGTCCAACGCACAACCCGATAGATAAGAAATTAAAACATTACTGCGCAATCTAGAAGAGAATTTCAACAAGCACAAAAGCAAGCTACAAAGAGAATCAAATTAGAAAATGAGAAGATGATGGGGAAAAAAAATCTTTTAATCTGATTAACAAGAGCAAATAACTTCATATGAGAGAGATATAAAGCACAAAAACCTAAGAAAGGGCATTTCTAGTATTACCATGTTCGAACTATTGCAGATAAGTCAATGTGTGACTCGAAACTGAACATGGATGATGATTGTGGGTCAACAACGATGCATGACAACATAAACTTTATAATGTAAAGTGTGAATTCAGAGATGTACATGATCTTCACGGTGTTGATCAAAATTCAATTTTAGGAGTCATTTAAAGTGCGATAGAACAAAAGTTAAGATTAAATTTGGCTGATGATCTTGTCAGTCTATGACACTTTACAGTAAGAAAGTTTCCTAATTTCGATGGTCGAAGTCTTCAGTATAATTTTCTATAGAGAAATATTTCCACTTTACCTGTTCGCAGCAAACACCAAGAAATTGGCGTACTCAAAGCCTCGTACTTATAGTAATTAGTTATGAAGAAAGAGAAAGATCTTCAATTGTTACATACAAATATTGATGTTATTTGTTTTCTTTTATTATTGTCTTGCTGCGCTCAGCAGGAAATTTCATTTTTTGCGGTTTACACACGGCTGAAATAATGCTTTGTAAATTTCATTTTTTTTTTTTTAAATTGTGGATTATGCTTATTTACATTGTCTCCAGACTAAGGCCTTCCCAATATTTTATAAGAGCTGTCCCACGAAAAGAGAAATATCTGTATTTTTGACATAGCAGTTCAATAGCAAACTTTTTTATTTTTCCATGCTATTCTTTATCGGTTGTGTTGTTCGCATAGGCAACTGTCATTCTTATGAACCTTTTTGCAGTTTATAATTATATACATGGAGGAAAAACATAACAAGGTAAATAAATTGCAACTGAAAGAAACCACATGTTTCAATGATTTTGTCTTCCATATTTAACATAACTAAAATAGAGTCCACATTGATTTTAAAACTCGGATTTTTAAATGATGAGTCAAAGCAAATCTTCTTGGATTCTTCTAATGTGCAGGAGAATTGATGAACTTACGAATCTTTAATGTTTTTGCAATTAAAAAATTTCTCCTAACTTGATCGTATCGATTTGTTGGGTATGGTTTTCTTCCACAGAGAGCGGTTTACACACGGCTGAAATAATGCTTTGTAAATTCCAAACTTTAAAACAATTGTAATGTGTGGCTCCGTTAATATGGTTTTTAGACTCACTGAGCCACAAACATTATTTTCTATATGTTCACATAAATAAATATTATTGCAGGATCGACAAATAATAAAAGTCAGTAATCGCAAACTGAACGATGATATTAAAACTATATATATATATATATATATATATATATATATATATATATATATATATATATATATATATATATATATATATATTACTTGTGCCAGTGCCGATAGCGCTTATCTACCTGTGTTGGGTCTAGTACAATTGTAAAAATTCCTGTTGCATAAAAGTACACTTATTATTTTGCACAAGCAAGATATTCGATATTTTTTAATAATTTTTCCTCAGTTTAAGGTCCGAAACTGGTTCAATGCATACAATGTGATTAATCCTCTCTATAGTTTTCTAGCTACGTTTCAGAAGTCATGTAATGTTGATGTATTTGGGACAAGCGTAATTGTTCTATTCTTAACTGTTTTTGGACAGGTTCTTTTTCTGGTACAAAACGCTCTGCTCTTTACCTCAGTGACATATATGTATGTATGTATGTATGTATGTATGTATGTATGTATGTATGTATGTATGTATGTATGTATGTATGTATGTATGTATGTATGTATGTGGTTTACCGGACCAACAACATAATCCTACTGGTTCAGATTAAGTTTATATATATATATATATATATATATATATATATATATATATATATATATATGCTTTATTCTTTCACGCGCTTTTGCATGATCTCATTAGATGCTTGTCAAGTAAGTGCATTATACTTTCAAAGGATAAATGTATAATATATATATATATATATATATATATATACATATATATACATATATATATATATATAATGCATCATTTTTGCGAAAGCGTTTCAAGGAATAAAGAATGAATAGAGTACTAATTTTCTGTTGAATGAACAATTTTCTGTCGAATGAACAACTTTATATATATATATATATATATATATATATATATATATATATATATATATATATATATATAAACCGGCGTAGTTTCATATTCACTCTTTTTACACACACACACTAATAGTTTTGGGTCAATAGTTTCATGCAGAAAAAGACGTTTAGTTTACAATAGCTGTGATGAAGAATGAACAAAAGTATAAAATAAGTATTATTATTCGTGAAAACATTCCATACATATCATTCAAATTTCCAAATAGAAGCTTTAATCAATATTTCCATCAGTTCAAGTACCAAAATGTATTTATTAGTTTCAACAAATAAACCCAGTTATATATGTAGTCAATGCGGTTTCCATGTGTTTCTTCACGCCACCTACGCAGACAAATGAGCAGTCGCTTGCCAGTGTAATGTAGTTCTCAAGTAGGCTTAGTGAGTAGAAGGATGAGTATTTTTGACGAAAAATACAAGTTTTAAAACAAAGTTTCTCTCTGTATTGATATTATTATTATTAGTATTATTACTATTATTATTATTATTATTATTATTATTATTGATATTTTAAACAGGTCCGTGTTTGGATGGTTGTGAAATTGCTAAATTTATGCAGTGTTACGACTCTATGGTCTAGAAAAATGTAACAGAAAGAAAGTGAAACCAACAACTCAAGTAAAAATCAACAAGCAATTTATTTCTAGATAATTAAGATGAAAAATCAAAAAGACGCTTACAGTAATGTGTATTAAAATCCAAATAATCCAAAAAGAATTAGTGTTCTAATCACAAATCCTAAATATAGAATGTTCCGAATTCACGGCTGTATCCTTGAATGTTATGATGTGCCAATGGTCTTCAAAGTCCTGATGTACTAGTAGTCTTTAATGTGCTGATGTCAAAATGAAGTACTCCAAAATATCTCTGAATTAGTTCACATACATTCCAAAATCATCAATTAAAAATCCAAAATCCAAAAGTCTATGAGCACTGATACAATCCAATGATTATTTAAATAATTCCTCTCTTACAATTTGAAATGACTTTCCACAACTGTAATAGCTCTTTACAAGACTGATAGTAATGTCGAAACTGAAAAACTGTCCACTAAACATGGTATATATAAAGATTGGTCACATGACAGAATGTTCTAGAATATGTGTCATCTTAATGGAATTTTACTTGTATGGACATGACTTTTTACACATAACTCTAAGGATTTTCCAGTTTTATCTGTAAACAAAATCAACCTTGACCTTCAAATTGAGAAAACATATTGATCAAAACAACCTAATTCAAGGACACTAGTTATACATGTTTTTCCTAATAAACATAAAGATTTAAGCAAATATTAAAGTGAAGAAACATTTATAATTTCCTAAAATATTCACAATATTATATAAACATCATACATAACACCTCCCCTCATAAAGAAAAAGAAAGATTTATATAATAAAGCTTTCTTTTGAATATACATCTAATACTACAATAACCAAAATTACATAAGAACATGTTTTATGATACTGGACTTAATTACATCAAGCAATATTACATTTCTAGGCACGTGAGAGTGCATCTGCAATCACATTGTCTTTTCCCCTGATGTGTTTGATGTCAATGTTATATTCTTGCAATATCAAACTCCATCTCAACAATCTCCGATTTTTATCTTTCATTTTGTTGATGAAAGTAAGGGGATTGTGATCACTGTACACAATAATTGGAGAAAGAGCTGAGGTAACATACACTTCAAAATGCTGTAAAGCCAATATCAAAGCCAAACATTCCTTCTCAATTGTGGAATAATTTTTCTGGTGCTTGTTTAGATTTTTAGAAAAATAACACACAGGGTGATCCACACCACTTTTGTCTTCCTGAATCAATACTCTACCAACCCCTACATCACTTGTATCAACAGATAATTTAAATGATTGGCTGAAATTTGGTGCAGAAAGAACTGACACTTATTGACTTTCCTGCACGGAATTCGTTCGATAAGTGAAGACAACGGTCGTGGCATGGTCAAATTTTATATCCAGGCTCCAAGGTTTGTATCTTCGGTGATAGTCTACTCCAAGGCATCTGCGATAGTTTCTCCCAAGGATCAGTCTTCTTATACTGTGGAAATAGCAATAGTTTAAAAATCGAGAGATGACTTTGAGTTTGCGTTTTACTTGTATCTTGACAAACTCTCAGTAAATGCGCTCTCGCAGTTCCAAAGGCAGATTCTGAATGTGCTCCTCTAAACTAGTCATTCCCAGGCACGTCTTTCTCTTTGATGAAATAGTCACACAATTGCCAAATGGAATCGGGTGGTAAAGGATGTCCAAGACATTCAGTGATAACCTTGGTACACCTCAGACGGCGTGAAGGCGTTTCGTCCCGAGGTGACACTTCTTGTAAATGTTTTTTGGATTCCTCAAAGTTTGACACTTTTTCCTGAACTTCGTTCCAATGAATTCTGTGTAACAGTATCATATTGTAAGTGGTGCCATCCAAACTCTTAAAGGTGCCATTTGGTCCTTCATGAATGTCTGGTCATTTGAATACTTTGAAACTAATCAATACTTTTATCGCATTCAGATACCAATGGTTAAAACGTCTGTGCCGTAAAGTAGCAATTGTTCTTTGCGTTTAACTTGAATCTGAACCAACTCTTGGTAAATGCGTTCTCGCGGCTCCGGAGGCAAAAAACGAATGTGCTCTTCTAAAGTATCCGACATATTACTTCTTGGGACCGACCAAAGGCAGGTACTGACAGCGCGAAGACCATTTGGCATGTTCCAAGTAAGCTGAGTCTTTATACTCCCATTCGTGAAGTGTCACACCGCAACTGAAACACTTGACTTTATTGCCTTCTCCCAAGTAGACAAATCTGGATCTGGCTAAAGCTTTGGGAGTAGGTCCTTCCAGATATTTAGGCCACTTATCTTTGAACGTCTGCAATCGACTTTCAAAGTCGCAATAGCCAGGCAAAGCCACAGACAACTTGAATTCTTTGTCAAAGTAGGGATGGCATCCACAGGTAGGTACACGCTTGGCATCACCAATGAAGAAGAAAGGGCGTTTTGCTGCATCGCTTTCGCTAGTGGGGCGGTAAGGCACACGAACGGCATCGCTTTCCATGGTCCCTGAGGAGCGGCAAGGTCGTGCTGCATCGCTGATGTCAAAGCGTACGGCATCTGTCTTATCGCAAGGTACCGCATCGCACTCGACGTCGTGATCGAACTTGGAGTCCACAGTAGGTTCCTCACTCGGTGGCTGTGTCGAGTTCGTAAGCATCGGCGCCTGTGTACTGGTCTTCCTATTGAACTTGAAGTTCACAGTGAGTTCCTCACTCAGTGACTTTGTGAAATTATTATTCATCTTCTCCTTGTTTCTCGGTCAACGTTTGGAGTCACAATGAATTGTTGGTCTTGGAAGTTGTCCCTTTTTTATACTGAAGCTCGGCGTGTCCTTACGGTAAAGTGGTGTGGTCTGGAAGTCGCACTCGTTTCTGGTACACAATTTGGTAGACTTTTTCTAAAGGGCGACTGACGATTTGGTGGTTTGGCAAACGTACGATTTTGAGGGGTTCTAAATTTTCACTCGAAAGTCTTGAGCTTGTCCAGACTGTAAAGCATTTTTCAAGACATCAGAGTTTACCACTTGGCTGGCTCGATAGTTCAGTGTCAATCCTTTGACTTTGCATTTGGTATGAAGTTGGCCTTGTCGGCCTCGGTATCGGTAACCGTAATTTTTAGGACCACCGCTGGCAAAACTGAGGATCGTCTCTTGTGGGTGCTCGTCCGTCCATGCCCCTAAACGATCTCCTTCGATGGTGGGGTGTTGGCAACCAGGGCGATGGATGTACATACAACGGTAGGTGTCAAAGTACAGGACTCGATCTCCCAACACTTCTAAAGTCTCATCGTACAATTTCAAGCGAGCATTGACTGTCACGTAGGCTGCAATGACCACATTGCTAAAGTCCTCGGGGCGAACAAACTTGGGTTCTTCTTCGTAATTGACCAAGATCAAATCTTCACGGATGATTTACACGTGTTTCATTAGCTTTCCTTTGTTGTCCACCAGTTGAAAGTAGCGACTGGGATCTGCTAAGTATTCCGTCTTGGGCAAGATCGGACGTTGTGCCATTTTTCCCCACAAACAATTCAACATGACTTTGGCAAACGATCTTCTTCTTTCGTTCTTTTCTACGTCTTCCAAAGTGATGCCTTCTACGGAACGGTACTGTTCTTTGAATTTGACTTGGTCTTCGGGAGTCTGACACCAAGAGGGATAGCCGCTGGATTCTTGTTTCAGTTTGAGAAATTCGTTGACGTAGCTTGAGAAAATGCCTAAATTTGAGGCGTCGTCCTTTTGGTATTGTGCTGTTGCAGGAAAGTGACAAATTTCGTATACTTTCAACAAGCGGTATCCCCGATCCAGAGCCCGAAACAATTCGACGCTGACTCACGTTCCTGTCAAAGCGCGCTCTTCCTCCGTGTGGTGACAAGGGTGATCTTGATTACATGTTTCAGCACACGTACGGCATAAAGGAAACATCAGTTTTCCTTAGCAATGATGGGGTAAGACAGGATGGTACAAGTTGGTCGGGGATAAGACTTTGCATTTGATCAATCCTTCGTATTGACGAATGTTTTCCACGTCGATGTGTTCTGTCAGGATTTCAGGGTGTCCGGTAGGAAATCGCTTATATTTGCACACCCAAGGATACAACGAACACACGTCGATGTATTTGATTTCTTCTCATCGAGATTCGTCTACGTCGTACATCAAGCGTGTGGCATTGGTTCGTCCTCCAAACAAACTGTGGCGTGGGTCCAAAGGTTCGATGTCTACCACGTCGTAACTTTCGGCAATGCGTCTAAATTTTGGATCGGTTTTTGAAACGTCGATCGTACTCGTGCTCCGACATTTCTACCACATGGTATCCTTGACTTTCTAACTCCACGCGTCGTTGGTAGTTGTGTTCGTACAACTCTTCCATGGTGAACTCTGAAAAAGGACTTTGTAGGTTTCGTTGAGGAAAACAGGTAGGGCATCCGTGAAACAAGCATCCCTGAAATTCGTACACCATCTGAGGGTTTTCTAAATCCCAGCCATCCACAGAAAGACTTCCCATTTTCTTTTCTCCCCCGTTTCTAGCATGTTGTATACATTTGTCTTCCTTTTCACACAAGTAATGCAACCAACGCAAAGATTTGGCAGAGTATTGACGACTAACCGAGAGATGAGTGTTAGGGTCTATGATGGCTAGTTGGTTCTCGGGCATGAACTTTAATCTGTACACTAATCCACACGCTTTGGCTAGGGTGCACGCTTCCTTCAAAGGATCGACTTCTCCGTGATCAAGAAATAATTGTCGAAACTTTCCACAGCAACGGCGTAAAATGTCCACATCGGATCGGCAATACTTCAGTATTTCTTTTTGAAAGTCAAACGGGTCTGAAGCGTGAGCGTGGTACCAAGCGTGGAAGGCTTCTCACTGTTCGGTGTGCATCCCATCGGGGTCGTAATAGTGAAGATCAGGCAAATGCGGGAGCATTACGTGTTGATTGGCTTCGGTATTGAAAAAGTGAAAAATACCCTCTGGCCATTTCTGTCATTTCAAATGTTTTAGGCATTCGACTCAAAGGCATGGTCAAATAACTCATGGAATCTTTGAATTGTACTTGTCCCACTTGCATGTAGATAAGTTTGGCTCCATTCATGGTGACTTGGTGGCATTCATTACCTTGTTCTGAATAATATTTTAGAAGAAACTGTCCATCGTATCCCGAGAAATTGCGAGCCACGACGGTAGCATATCGATGACAGGTCCCGTAACGTTGAATGTCCTCTTCGCTCCAAGTTTCGTCGGTATGGTCTAAGATCCATTGGGCAAAATCGGCAAGAGTGTTGGGCCCACGAAAGATTTTTTCACGTCCTCCTGGAATCCTACTACAATGGGGACAATGAAAATAGATAGGTTCTTGTATGCACTTCTCACAAGCCTGATGAGCGACGCAGATATTAGGGATGTGAATACCCGTCTCTTGCATACATTCAAAGTCAAAAAAGATTAAATCCACGTCTGTCTTGTTGTTCTTCTTCTGCTGCTGCTGACCACCCTTTAATTCTTTCTCCAGTTCGTTGTCATATTTTTGAATGTAACATTGATGTTGAAAGTCCACGATTTGGTCACAAATATGACATCTTTTATTCCCGGTACAAGTGTGTGCCTTGGGGTTGTTGGTTCGAATCAGCTGTCCACGCGTGGAGCACAGTCTCAATAAATCACAAGCACTTTTCTTTTGATGAGCTTGTGTCCTGCGATGTTGTTCCTAACGAGAGGGACTGACAAAGGTTCGTTGACACGTCGAGCAATGAATTTTTTTTTCAGGAAGGCATGGTGTGGAAGCGAAACAGAACCCGACATCTCTCTCTGCGATGAATGTGTTGCTCCCGACTGTTAAATCCTTTGTCACATTTCTCGCAGTAGTAAGAGTATCCAAGAAATCCTGTGATACTAGTGATGGCATCGAAATGTTCTTGATGATGATACACGTGAATGTATTTTCCATCGGGAAATCGGGTCCTCGAAACACCAGAGCTCCGCGAACCTCTTGAGGGTGTACTTTCAACGTGTACTGAGGAGCCAAGACGTCTTGAAGTTGTTGCATTTCAGAAATGCCACACACACGGTCTCTTTCGATATCCTTGCTTGTTGGAACAGGAATTCTGCTTCTTTTCGTTGTTGAACTCTGCCCGATTTTCGAATTCTCTCCCATGCTCTTTTCCATTCTGAGTTCTCGTTTATGTCGGCATACGTTCACCCCACCATCTGGTCTTGGGAGTTGTCGATTTGGACGACACTGTGTTTGGTACTGCGAAGGTCGTCAACCAATACCACTTTTCTGCTTCGTCCGCTACCTCTAGGAGGTGAAACGTGGGTCGTGTGAAGTGTGGCTTTTTTTGTCTGTGATGGTAAATTCGTCGTTGGATTGTTGAACGTGTTCAATTTTGTCCATGACTTTAGACGGTGTTAATTCTGCCGTGGTGCTAAACTCGATCCAGACCGGAAACTTCAAACTGTCGTGATGGATGGAAAGTCTCAAACGATCGTCTTCTTTTCTCCGCATTGTCGTTTCAATGTCTCTAGCAAGTTATCCCACAAATCGGTAATGAAATCTGCGGCTTTCTCGGGAGGCACTTTAGACTTGAAATCTTTAAAGCGGAACGTGTAAGTGTAAGCCGTGGTTCTAAATTTTCTAGATGTTACTTTTTGCGTCTCTCGAATGCGATACTAATTTTCGGGAGCTACGGAACGACTTTCTTTGTTAGGGGCTCTAGATTCTCTTGGTCTTGTAGAGGGTGCTGTTTCAGGATCACTCGTGTCCTCTTCGAAATCACTGGCATTCACTTGGCTTACACTTCAGCTAGCGGTGTATGAGGCGGCAGGGAAAGTCGCCGTCGTGGCCTCTTAGTTTCTTCTTCTGTTTTCTCACAGAAATTGCGTGATCGTTTCATCTTGATGTCCAGCTTGGATCTGATTGAGTTTTACACAGGCTCTCTCCCTATATATAAAGAGAGCTTCCAACCCTCAAAGTAACTATTCGTTATTCAACGTTCACACAGTGAAGAAGTAAGAGTTAAGACAGATCGCCTTTCTGTTCAGAGATTTACAGAGTCATTCGAAAGTATACCACTTTCAGTAATACTAAGGACTACTCCTCCTCCTCCTCCTCTCGAGATAAAAGTCAAGATACTTGCTATATCTGCCAAGAGAAAGGGCATTGGGTTCTAGAGTGTCCACAACGTCAAAATCAAGGAAAAGAAAACAGAGACAAAGGGAAAGATACCTGTTATCATTGTCAAGAAAAAGAACATTGGTATTCAGAGTGCCCTAAGAAACACGAAAACCAGCAAGAGAGGGAGGAAGCAAGTGCTCTTCAGAAACAGAAGAAGGACCCATTCACGATGTCAAGAAATGTCAGAAGGCAAGACGAATGGAAAGCAGTGAAGAAGAAAAAGAACTCTTGATGCCTGTGAAGAAATTCAAAAAGAGAGACAGTGAAAGAAGAAAAAAATGAACCTGTGTGATGTGTTATGAAATGTTCATTGTAATCTTTTGAAAAGAGAATATACCAATAAGGAAAAAAAGTAAGGGTCTTTTGGTTTTGATTTTGTTTTTGAGTATGGACGCACGCACGCACTCATACACAATTAAATGATTGGTTTTGAGTTTTACTTGATTTGGCAATTTGATTTCTTTTCTAGAGATCTGGGTAGCCCTTAAAAGGACCGTTGGGGTGTTGTTTTTTATTATTAAAACAAGCTCATGGCCAAGTCCTACTCCTACTTCTCCTGCTGCTGCTTTGGTAGTAGTGGTAGTAGTAGTAGTCAATGGTGGTTGTAGCATCTCAGTAGTAGTGAACGTAGATGGTGTGATGGGTTTAGAATGTTTAGCCCGTGATGGTCTCTTTCTCTTGGGTTGTGTTAAAGAAATCTGACACATGTTTCTCAGATTCTTTAACTCTGCTAAAATATCTTGTAGCAGACTCACCGTTAGATTGTCATCACTCCCTTCCTTCTGTCCTTCACACTTCTCCTCTTCTAGCTTTCTTATTTCTTCTTCTTGCTTTCTTCCTACCTCTTCTTGCTGAAGAAATGCTTCTTCTGCTTCTCTGTGACGCTGCAAAAAAAAATTCCAATTCTTCTTTCTGTCTCTTTCTAAAATCATCCACCATGGGTAATGAAGGTGGTACTACTACGGTAGTTGTTTCATGCAAACATTCTTACGACGACAGAAAATCCACAAAATCCAAATTAAAATCTGGTTCAATGTTGACCGCTGCCGTCGTACTATCACTCCGAACATACGAGGTTTCCGTCGCAGGCTCACCCCAATACATTGTTTTCGTTGTATCAGCCATACTCAAAATGCCGCAAAAGGTAAAACCGTACGAACGCTGTGGTGGCTATATACTATATACCCCCCCCCCCCCGCTCTCTTCTGATTAGAAGAGAGACCCACCCTTTTGTAACGCACGATTAGATTGGTGAACCATTTCGATCCGTTTCCATCCGCTCTTAGGCTATATATACCAGTGTTTTGTGACATAGTTTCACCTGTTCTCAAGACAAGAAAATGTATACATCCGTTGAATCTTCAAACATCGTATCGGGCATTCTGCTCAACCCGGACTACCCGATGTATATGGAAGCTCCATGGCTATCACCAATATAACAGCTACAGCTCTTTGGAAGAGAAGGATTTATGTGGAGAGACAAGGGTGTCTGAAGCGGGTGCTCCTCTACGGACCTGAAGTGCGTAGAAGTTTAAGGAGAAGAAGACCCGTGAAGAGGTGCCATATGTGTTAACTTGGTTAACAAAAACTCCAACGGCTCTTTTCAGGGCCACCCACATCTCTTAGAAAAGAAACAATCTAATTGCCAATAGTGTTTTAGTGTTTCTATGTTTGTTTTGCTGGGTGTATGTGTTATTCTGTCCGTATAAAATACTTCTACCCCATAAACACTTCTACCCCATAAATACTTCTGCTCCCAAGTGCCCCATACTGCCCCCAAGTGCCCACCATGTTCATTTCCCGTATATGCCCCGTAGTGCTCTCCATGTTCATTTCCCATATGTGCCCCGTAGTGCCCCACAATGTTAACCTATGGGCTAATGTTAATTCCCTATACTGCCCTATTTACCCCCATATTACTACTTGCACGATTATTAACGAGTTGATATTGCATCTCACTGGCTGAGCTTGTTGCACTCTGGAAAGCATATTTCTTATCCCATTTTGACCAAACTTGAAATATGGGCTTGTATCGTCAAGATCTTTGGATGGATTTGATAATGAGCGAGATCCAAGCATATTAATAAAGTAATCTTCAATCTGATCGGCTGAACTGTTACCACTCTGGAAGCCATATTTGTGAGCCTGTTTTGATCAAACTTGGAATATGTGGTTATATCATCAATATCTTGGACTGTCAATAATGAGCGAGATCCATGCATATTTATGAGGTGATCTTGCACGTGGTTAGCTTAGCTTATAACCACTATGAAAGCCATAATTCTGATCTGATTTTGATCAAAATTGGGATATGGGCTTATATTATCAAAACTTTGGGCAATTTCAAAAGTAAGCGGGATCCATGCATATAAATAAGGTGATCTTCCATCTGATTGACTAAGCTTGTTATCACTCTTGAAACCATATTTTTTATCTGTTGGGTTTATTATCATCAAGATCTGGATCTGGATTAATTTGATTATGAGATAGAGCTGTGCATGTTAATTATGTCTTTATCTATCTTTATCTTTAGAAAGAATTTTTATCAGGATATAGTAAAATATTTTTTAGAATACAACTTAAGCCTGCTTGGTGAAATGGTCAACCGTCAAGTTATGTAAACAGGTGAGCGATATAAAATCACTTGTCCCTCTAGTTCCAAGTTACTTCTGAAGTTCAGGAAGTGAAAATTACCAAACTGAGCTAACCGTCTTTGAGAGATGCACATCCGAAGTTAGGCCAAAGTGTATACTCTACAACCCATATTACACTCATCAATCATACACCAAAATAAAGGGAACTAAAAAGTTATTTTAACAATACGTAAGATTTGAAAGATTTTTTTAAATATCCAGAACTACCAATGAGGAAAATCTGGGAAATTATTTCTCTTCAAATAACATACCCTGTGCAAAGTACGAAACTGTAGAAGCGAAACGTTAACATATATCGCGGTGGTATCCTACCCAAGGAAGATAATCCACTGTGATGAGTATGTAATTTTAGAAAATCGAACTCTCCTTTATTCTAACGCTAGACTGCAATAATTCAGCTGGATTAAATTATACCAGAGAAATGAATTTTTAGTCTACAAAAGGACTGAAAAATTCACTTTTAAGATTTTCACCATATTTGACCTTAATTTTTATTGTACTGACCTGTTTTGGAACTAGTAGGAAATAGTTGACTCTGGAGATTATGGACTAATGGGTCTCAAGGACCTGAACTTTTGATCAAGGTGTGCAGTAACTAAAGTTACTGTGCATACCTTGACCTTTGACCTTTTGACACCAAAATCAATAGGCTTCTTTTGTGTAGAAACCCTTTTTCTTATTTCTTCACAGTGACCTTAACTTTTGACCTTTAAACACCAAACTTGATATGCTTGTTTATTATCCCAATAACAAGCTATCCACAAAGCTTGTGATATAGAACTAATGTTTTTGTGCAGAAACCATTTTTATTCTATCAGTCACGGTGATCTTGACCTTTAACTCTTTTACTGCAAAATTGATAGAATTCTTCCTTACCCAAATGCAAGCTATCCACAATATTTGATACAGGTATGTTATAAAGAACTTATGTTATTGTGTATAAACGATGTTTCTTTCAATTACAGTGACTATCACCGTTGACCCAAAAAATGATAGGTTTCTTTCTTAGCCCAAGTGCAAACTATCTACAAAGTTTGGTGAACATAGATTTTGGTTTCAGTAAGCTTTTTTTTTGCACAGTAGTTGGAAACTAATCGATTCATTCACTGCTTTATCATGCTAGGCTAACAACCATGAAATTCAAACATTTGAGATAATATCTGGGAAATAACACTCAAGTGACTCCATGTTCTAGCAAATTTTGAACCTCACAATTTTTGTATGTATTAAGCGACACCTTTCTTTTCTTGTTGAGTGTAATCTATGTGTGGTACTCCTGATCACAAATCGTGCTCTTGTATAAAGTTCGTGGGTGGAGCCTTAAAGTATTGATTGATGAAATGATTTTGTCTTGACATACTCTATTTTAATGACATATCTAATAAAAAAAACATGCATTTTTTTCCATAAGAAGCAGTCTGTGTCATTTAAGGGCTTTCTGGCTATTAAAAAGGGACTGGTAAACTGCCTTGTATAATTTTTCTCAATCCTTGTTGCCTTTTGCAATATTTTTATATGAATGGCTATGGAATATGCTTAAAGTAATTAGTGTTCCTCATCTCCAACAATGTTGTTTGAATATAATACTGCAGTGAAACCAGCCAAGACTGAAGCGTCACTAAACTGAAATCTTCTTGAAATCAGAACAATTTTTCTGGTCCCAAATTTTTTAGTCATTAATTTTTTTCAAAAAATATTCAGTAACGCAAAACCCCTCTACTCTGAAAATAAAAACAAATTTTCAGTCCCAAGCTTCAATTTTACACTAAAGTGAACCCCCATAAAGCCAAAACTTACTCAAAACATCCATGGGCATCTGCAGAAATTTTTCGTGTGTGGGTGGGTGTGGGTGGGGTGGGGGTGGGGGCAAAAACAAACTCAAAGGGTCGCGCCTTCAAAGTTACATTTCGGTGGTTTAATATTTTTGGGGGCCTTGTTTCAATCTTATTGCAGGCTTGCAGCTGTATACTGCACAATGAATTTAAAACAATGTGGGGGGTGGGGGCAACTGCACTCCCCCCCCCCCTTTGCAGACGCCCATGAAAACTTCACCAGGTAACTGCTGGATCCCAGTTGTCAGTTCTGCCAAAAGTCCAGATATAGCATAGAGCCATGGATGAAGTAAAACATAGCCTAGCAAATGTACTGGCACAGATTACAGTCAGTAATACATTGGCTTACGGTCAGTATCAACAATAGCCTAATCAGGAGCCTTTACAGCTGACTAAAGTGACAGCCTTCAAAGGTAATTTTTTATAATATAGTGCCAATGATTATGCAAATCAAAGGAGAGTGTGTTTATTTGCCGAGTATCTATGTCAGACACTATACACCTAAATGATCCTCAATCAACTGACCTTTCAACTTAAAACAAGACTCGCATTTTTGCCAACAAAGACAAGCATAATAATTTTTTTGGAAGAATGTCCTCTCATATTTACCAGCTAGTAACATTTTATAAAACCATGTAAATTTACATAAAAGTACAACTGCATGTGTAAAATGAGTGTAAACACTTGCACTATAAATATCAATAGAAGCAAGACCAATTTATTAATAAAACATACAGTAATCAATGTACACATTATGTTATAACTAAGGAGACATAAATGATCTCATTTTAGGTGAAAGGACTAGGTACTACAAGGGTCAAATTAGGCCCAACCACCAAAAGGCTCTAAGTTTTGTACAAATACTCTTTAGGATGCATTTTGTGCAGAATAATAAAAATTTTGTTGAATTCAATCAAATTGTGTATGCTGGAGGCATCAAAAGTTTACCTACATAAAATGACGTTACTTCTGGCTCCATTACGTTATCATGATTTTAATGACGTCATGCATGCAAATTTTAATTTTTAAAGACTTGTTGATTATATATATATATATATATATATATATATATATATATATATATATATATATATATATATATATATATATGCAAATCTCGGGGACTAAAGGACTTTGACAAAAGACTTCTGCAAATATCAACAAAACATCCATAAGAAAAAATATTTGTTTTATGCTAGGCAGTGAATTACTGGATTTTCCGAGTGAAATAATTGTAATATTTCACTGCAGTGAAAAACATGATATTTTTTCACTGACCGTCAATAGAGATGGATAACATTATGAATAAGACATTTCAATTTTTTTGCCTGGTGTAAAGGTTAAGGTGGCTGCTTTGCATCCAGGCGAACCGAGTTCAAATCCACGAAGGGATGAAAAAAAAGTCTTTTTTTTTTTTGTCTACTTTTAAACCTTCAATTGGAAGGAGCATTATGTAACTACTGATATCTACTGATATTTTATGTGCAAATATACAAACAAAAAAAAAAGCAGAACATAAACGGTAAACCGCTGACATTATCGCGCGGGATGCAGCAAGAAATCAGCTATTTCAGTGTTTTATACAAATTGCTAGACAATACGCTTGAGCATAAAATAAAAAGAATATTTGCTTGCTCCGAGTGAATAACGGATATATTTCATCTCGTGGGTGAAATAACTTAAGTATTTTCACTCGTGGCTTCGCCACACGTGAAAATACTGAGTTTTTCACCTACTCAATGAAATATATCCGTTATTCACTCATTTCAAGCAAATATCCTCCCTATATTCAACTTCACTGCGTTAATTTATTTATTTAGTTTTATCCAGAATGCCAGTACTTACCCTAAAAACAAACAAATGGTGTGACATTTACATGCATAATGTATGGTAAAAAGAATATTGACATCAAGTCCCTTGTCGATAACAATTACAATACAAATGAGCTAACTACATAGCAAATACAGGAGTATTTCGCCATACAATTATCGTCACAAAAAATCTAAATGTTGTACATCGTCACTGTATGTTTAAAAGAACTAATTATGTACACATGTATAACTAGAACACATACAGTATATAACTTGACTGGAATGTACAAGGCAATACTATTAAATTACCGTTTTAATAAAAATATTAAGCAAGCAAATGCATGTTCTCGTAATGACCTATTCACAAAGAATATTTACACAGTCCAAAACAGTATGTACTTAGATCTTTCAAAATGATATATATTATTAAAACTACAGAGAAATCTGACATAACAATATTAACTGGGTTTTTTTTACCTGGACTAATTACTTCACAAGCAACTTGTAACTTATTTTTAATGATTTATTACTCTTCAATGTCAGCTGTATCATCATCATCATCATCATCATCATCATTCAACTGAGGTTCAGGAAGGTATTGTGCATCATTCAAATAAGAACTCCAATCAGACATCGAATTAAAAGGTGCATTTTGATGACGTGCATATCCAAGGTACCAGATGACGGCTGCTATGTGTGCACACGTACCAACAACACGGGCTCCGGATCGACATTGCCAGTACCAACCTCTGACTGAATATTGATCATAATCAAGCCAGAGTTTGTAGGCTCTACTGGACACATGCCGGCTCTGAATTCTTGCTATTAGAAGTCCATTCTGGTCTTTATGCACTAATAAATCATAACCTTCATTCTCGCTAAGGTGCTTACCGGTGTAAGATTTAGATAACTTCAGTTGATATACTCCAAAAGTAATATTTTGCAAGTCTTCCTCATCAAGCCTTGGAAAGTCAGGAATTATGGTATCTGAGGCATCTATCTTTTCCCAAGGATTTCTCATCTTGTCTAGACCCTCACGTTCCACCTTCTGCATGAGCTCATTACCATTAAGATTTGTTCATATCAATGTGGAAAATAAAGTTATTACGGATTACTATCTGTACTAAGTGGAACGAAGAAGAAAAAATAAATTTCTACTATCCTGGGAATTGTACCCATGTCGGCTCTGCATGTAAGCGGACATTTTACCATTGGACCACGAAACTATGTATACATGATTTGTATTTATATGAGCTATATAAAGTTTTTTGTATTCTGTAGCAGCCACATGGATTATCTTTCTATTAAATATTTATGGTCTTTAGCAGACTGTTTATATAAGATATGGTTTTATACTTCTTTGCAAATCAATATAAATACTCTTTTCATAGTGCGTTTCCTCACTAACCCTTCCAGTTATAAAAATAGTGAGTTTGGAACTAGAGTCCCCTAGAGAATCTGGCACCAGTTACCGCACTGTCGTTAATTCTCATGGATTATCTTTATTATTGATGAGACAAAATGTACCTTATATTGAATGTTAATTATTTATTCTGCCATTTCAAATTGTACTACATTGAGTCTTCAATAAGTGATGAACGTGAGGTAGGCCTGACTGATTCCGTATGGAAACTGCATAGACCCTCAATCGCTTTTTATGATTGGAATTTTTTTACCAAACAATTCAAAACGAATTAACAAAAGTTTCACAGTATTGCATACCACTGTATACAATGCTCTTATAGAGAAATATTTGTCCAAAATACCAGTCTTATACAAATATTTTATAAACCAAGCTGGATTTCCTTATTTCTTCATAAAACTCGTCGTCTGCAAATCAACACCGCCTGGAAATATTTCAACTGTGAAGATTTTCCTTAATTTCTAAAGGATATGTGTGTCTGATAAAGTAAAACTACATTTAATTTCATACTTTACTCATTTATTGTGACATAATATTTGTAAAATGAAAGTTACATACCTTGTAAACTGCTGCTGCGATAAAAATGTCACTGTTACCTGCCATATTATCTAACCATTTTCTTTAAAATTACCGTATCCCACATGAGTGAAACAAAATACAATTTTCTGAGATTACAACTTATCTAATAAGGGAAACGTTTTGAAAGTTTCCCGTTGTTTCGTGGCTGCGGGAATAGTTTAATATATATAAATACATTATAATCAGACGAATTTTTCACATTTTCCGCATTCTACGCCTCACGCGCGGCTGCAGACGACGTCATCGCACGTGATAAATATGAAAATAAAACGTATTATTAAAGACAAAGGTATGTCTATACAATATAAATAAAACAGCTTTTAAAATAAAGAAAATACATTTTGGACATTTTCTGAGGCCATTACAGTGATCTAGAGTCCCTAGTCCTTTTGTTGTTTATTACTGGCATCAGTACCAAAACATGAGTGCAAAAGCCAATATTAATATGGTTAAATTTGATTTAATACACTGGAATTTTTTTCTGGAAAGTGACTCTTCAAAGGAGGAATTACCCATTTTTTCCTCAAGTGAAATATTGTGGGTTCACATGGATTTGAGGCCATGTAGTATTATTACTACATCAGGTTTGGAGATTACAAAATCAGTGTTACATTGTTATCTTGGAAATAGGGCAATGTTACTGCATGGGTTTGATGATTACCAATGTAGTATTGTTACTACATCAGGTTTTGGAGATTGCAAAATCATGGTGTTACACTGTCACATGGAAATAGGGTAATATTAATATGTGGTTTGGTGATTAGTAATATAGTATTGTTACTACATCAGGGTTTGAAGATTACAAAAATCAGTGTTACACTGTTGCCTGGAAATAAGGTAATGTCACTACATGAATTTGGGGATAGCAGTGTAGTATTATTACTACATCAGGTTTTACAGATCACAAAATCATTGCCTGGAAATAGGGTAATGTTACTACATGAGTTTGGGGATAGCAATATAGTATTGTTACTACATCAGGTTTTGGAGATAACAAAATCGGTTTTACACTGTCACCTGGAAATAGGGTAATGTTACCACATTGGTCTGGGGAGCAATGTAGTATTATTACTACAACAGGTTTTGCAGATCACAAAATCAGTGCCTGGAGATAGGGTATTGTTACTACATGGGTTTTGGGGATAGCAATGTAGTATTGTTACTACATCAGGTTTTGCAGATCACAAAATCAATGCCTGGAGATAGGGTATTGTTACTACATGGGTTTGGGGATAGAAATGTAGTATTGTTACTTCATCAGGTTTTGGAGATCACAAAATCAGTGCCTGGAAATAGGGTATTGTTACTACATGGGTTTTGGGATAGCAATGTAGTATTGTTACTACATCAGATTTTGGAGATCACAGAATCATTGCCTGGAAATAGGGTATTGTTACTACATGGGTTTAGGGATAACAATGTAGTATTATTACAACACCAGGTTTGCAGATCATAAAATCATTGCCTGGAAATAGGGTTTTGCTACTACATGGGTTTCGGGATTATTGTGTGTAATCAAATTTAAAATTCCTTTAAAAAGGACAAGCAAGCAATTCCTTTTTTTTCTGGAAGCCATTTTTTTAAATTTTTTATTAAATAGTGATATAAAATATTAAATGTTCAAGTTCATGTTTTAAATTATTCTCCTTTTGGTCTGTAATTATCACCTAAGGATAATCTGTTAAGTGTATTTAACTATTTGATTGTCTCAATTATAAAATTAAATTAGTATTAATGCACTGTAGCAACTTAGTGTACAGATATAAAGAAAGACAGACAATTTAGAAACCATAAAACAACAAACACACAGCGACAATAATACCTTAAGGAGATGAGAAAGGTTGCACCTATTTAATAAACTTTCTTTTCC
Source organism: Margaritifera margaritifera (assembly GCA_029931535.1). NCBI lineage: Eukaryota > Metazoa > Mollusca > Bivalvia > Unionida > Margaritiferidae > Margaritifera > Margaritifera margaritifera. The sequence goes on from JAQPZY010001205.1 coordinate 1,621,769, forward strand.
TATGTCTATGGCATCACTGAAGCATAACTGCACAAGGTTTGGTTGCGTTTACAACAATTGGAGTTTGCTGCAGAGAACAATTTATATTACGAGATAGCGGTCTAAGTGGGGTGTCATATGATGTCATTGCTGACAAATGTTAGATCCAAACAAGGGGACTAACTTCCCATACTCATCAGAAAATGAAGCTTCCTGGATGTATGAGCTAGTTATAATAAATTTCTACAAACAAATCAGTTTCATTTGTAATGACAAATTGTACTCAATGTTAGGATACTTTGGTTCATATTTCAGTTTAAAAAATGAAGAGAATTCAGAATGTTTGGCGAAAATCTCCATCCAGTTTCTTGCCTTGAAAGGAGGAGGATACCACCAAGAAGCTTAAAATGAGCTTCTATTCTCTCAATAAATGGATCTGAAGAAAGTATATCTCTTTTGTGCACATAAGGTGAAATTTGAAAAGTTGCTAGATCCATGGGACATTTCTAGAAAGACAACACTACATCGATATTAGTTCTCTTAACATTTGTATACACACTTTGGAATTAAAAAGAGTGTAATAAACTCATTTTGTATATTTACTTCTAATTGTCAGAAGACATTGAAACTGTTTAGAGTGGTAAATAATCTGATGATTTAAGGGTCAAATATTTTACATGTTACTCACAATTGACTAGGCTAGACAACTCAATGTATGCCTTATCATCCTTCTCTGTGTCATATTGAACAGAAAAATCAAACTCTTTTCTATAGCAAATGGTCACTAAATGTATGAATGTTTAATTTTTGCCAAGACAAACTAAGCATTACTCTAATTATGATGCTGATTCCTGAAACAATTACCATTGTCCCCGCAGATTGTAAGATTGAACAGTCGGCATGTGTCCTATCCAACCTATAGCACTACCCCATGGGTGAAGAAAACACATCAAGGTAATAAGTATGCAATCATATTTAGCTTGCATCCAGATAATGTTATCCACTTTTTCATATTTAAGATGACATCCATTGCATTAGTTGTAAGTTCAGATACATTTAGACTATCTTACTTATGGTAGGCACTAAAAAATCAATACTGGTTATGTTGCTTTTTCTGGAAATAGTTGCATTTTTTAAAAAATGACTGGAATTTTAAAGGCAACTGACATTACGAGAACCAGCTCAGTCACACCTTTTTGCTTTGAAGAAATGTCAAATGTTTTTGGCCAAAATCGCCACCTAGGTAGTTGCTTTGGAAAAAAGATACGAAAATAAAACTCTTAAATGGTACTTCTTTTTTAAAAAAATGGATCTGAAGTATATCACTTGTGTCGATCAAAGGTAAGATATGCAAAGTTTTTATATCCACGGGCTATTTCTGGAAATACAATACTGCATATATAGTAGTTCCTTTAACATTAGTATACACCATTTGGAATACAAAAGTGTGTTATCAACTCATTTGTTTGTTCATTTCCAATGGTTAGAAGATATTTAAACTTTTGTGAATAGTCAATATTAGAATTGTATACTTTCAGAACCAAATATGTAGAATATTCCTCACAATTGACCATCCAGGACACCCATTCTATGCCCTATTATGGCTCTCTGTGTTATCTTGAGTGAACAAATCAGATGCTTTTCTAGACAAGACAGACTAAACATTCCTATAGTTATGATGCCAGTTCCTGAAATAATTACCATAGCTCCACAATTTTAATAACTGAACAACCCACATGCGTCCTATTCATCCTAAAACAGCATCCTACTGGTGAAGAAAACACATTTCAGCAATAAGTATTCAATCCAGTTTTGTTTGCATACAAAGTTTTAAGTAAATTCAAAACTATGTAACCATGTGAAATCTTGCTGTGTATAGTGCGTGCATTTGTAAGAAAGAAATATAGTCAAAGTCTGATGTTCCCATCTTTAATAGTAGCAAACAATGCATTCTTCCAATTTGCACCCATAGAACTGATTAATTTACTGTTTTTAATTGCATGCATTAACAAAATTAGCTATGAATGCATTTTGGCTGCTTTATTTTCAAAGAGATGTGTTGATAATGGATTTCAAGATATCACTGCACTAATAAAGTTAATTATTTAACTCCATCATTTTTCCATATCTTCGATGAAATCAAGTGCATTAGTTCAAAGCTCAGATGCACCAGGATGATATTAAGTATGATATTCACGAACTTCGACACAACATATGCAAAACTCGGCATAGGTTAAGTTGCATTGTCTGGAAATAACATCATTTGAATGAAATCACTGGAATGTATAGTGCAAGTGTCATCCAACGTAAAAGTCCAGAAGCTGAACTCAATAAACAATATATTTTCTGATTGGGCATTAATGCTGATTTCTATTGAATGCAAGTAAAATAACTCACTGGTCAGCATCTATAGGAAAATCAGAAGAAAAATATTAATGAGTTTAGGAACTACAATGCAATAACGGATAATTGGCTCCATGATTATAGTGATACCTAACAAAAGTATATATATATATATATCTCTCTATCTCTCTCTCTATATATATATATATATACATATATATATATATATATATATATATATATATATATATATATATATAATTTTTATAGAAATCAACTGGAAACAAGAGAACATATATTCAGACAATATAAGAAAACTAAAATTTTGGTTGATTTTTAGGATAATACATTGTATAGATTGAATTTAACAGAAAAATGTATAATGTTTGTTTTTTGGGAAATTAAGGAACAATTGTCAAATACAATATTGATAATAACATAATAGTTCATTTACACACCGAAAATTAAGACACTTTTGCCACTTGTTGAGCAATATAGGTTTTTTTTATCTTAAAGAATCTTAGTTAGTTTAAAAAATATATAGTTTGCAATAATTTTGTGAGGATCATATATTTTGCCAGCATTGGTCAAAATAAAAACAAAGTACCTCCCCAGAGACACGGGGTAGAGACTTGATATTTTAAGCATAATAAGAAGTACATACTCTCCTTTGTCCCCCCCCCCCCAATAAAACTGAGACTTGTTTACGAGAAGTTAATATTGACATATTCGGTTTCATCATCATCATCAACTCTCAAAAATATAAGATATAGACTTTATGTATATTATACAGATAAAAGACGTCAATCATGAATACTTAAAATAAGTTCTATATTATTGGGAAGGGTTATATAACATTGGTAAATATTCCTAATAGAAAGACAAAACAAATTATATAATCATACCATTTTACTAACAAACTCAATACCCGTCACTCTATCGATCTTATCATGTGTTGCAAATTGTACATCATGGAATAAATTGTATCACACCATAAAATATCTAACATATAGTGTTTGTATCGTTGATTTTTTTTTTCAGAAGAAGGTACGGTAGATGGCATTCGATGCCACCAGAGCGATGAAAGACCCTCGCACTGGAAGTATGCTGTTGCAAAGGTTGCTGTTGCATGTGCACGTTTGAACTTTGACCCCGTACAGTGTGCTTTCATCGCATTGATTATCAAATTCCAGACTCTGAAAACATCCGCTTGTAACAACTGCAATGCAGAAATATGTTCAAATTAGACAATTCATGAATGATGAAACTGCATTTTGATTTTTTAAAAAGTCAAGAGTACTACTTGATAATGTATACAATATTATTTTATTTCACTGTATTTCCTGTGGCAACATGTATGAGACTAATGATACTCAGGGGCGGATCAATTATTCCTCAATGGAAGGGAGCACCAAACGCCACACATAATTACCTGCCTATGTACCTAACTAACTAACTTACTGAGTAACTAACCACATACCTTAACTACATACAGGCAGACAGACAGGCGTATATACAAAATATAAATCATACACGTGTGACGCCCTTCTCCACACACCTGTTCCGGACATAGTGGAATGGAGGACTGGGTCTACCACAGGTACTGTAGTAGTACAATTGTCATTATACCATTTGGAAGATAAGAAGAAGAGCAGAAGAATTTGTGTTAGCTGATGCTTTCCAAGCTTTTATTCCTTTGTTATATCGCTTAATATTGAAAGAGACTTGAAGAACTAAGATAACACCATATAGAATTGTGTTAAGACATGGCGCTTTGATGGCCTATGGTAACAGTTTCACCATTCCATGTCAAATACATTTGGATCAATTGGGCTTTTCTGCATCAGGTTCAAAATCTAACGCGAGTGAACAACAGGCCTAACTTCTGGAGCAAAATAGAGTTGTTCGGGGAAGAAAACCAGACATCATAAATAGCAGCTACTTTTTTGTCAATGATGTGATAACTTTGCATATATAAAATTAGAGACAAAACATCGCCACCAATCAGACATATTTTTTTCAAGATAGCGACTTCTGTTGTGAATCATGTTTTCGGCCGTTATTTTACTATCATCAATATTTCATGAAATTGATATAGCGTACTAGAGGCACTGTGTTGGGATCTATTAATCTTGACTATTTATCTTGTCACTTCGACCAATCATTGTGATTGTCTGATACATAAAGCCAACGCAAAAGCTCGAAGGATTTTGAATGATCTTGAATTAGGATGGTGAAATGGAAAGTTTTCAGTTTCTTCTTTCTTACGATAGTGCAATAGTATGCACATTAAACAGAAAAGCTTAAAGGCACAAACTCAAGCAGTTTTTATATTTGCACAATATTCATACAGCATGTTATACATAACAACATTTTTGTAACATCGACAAATAGGAAACAAGTAACAAGCTACCCTAAAATTAAGAGCAAAATATCTCTCCTTACTATACGGCAAACTATTAAGTTTTTGTGTCACAAAGATTCACCATGCTTTCAATTTGCATATACACAATTGATAGTTGAGAAACTGCTCTAAGCCCGCCCACGTTCATTTACATAAGGAAATCATTTTTAATATTTCAAGATGAAATTGTAAGGACATGCTGAACTAAATATTAAAAAAATCAAAATTTTAGCAAAATTAGATCAATGGTTGCTATGTTAATTTAGCTTCAAGTTACTGTATATTCCCCATATTTTAGTTAAAACGTGGGAGTAAGTCCCATACAGCAACCCACATTATGAAACATTAGACAATTACTCGTACCTGACTGAGCTTACACTATTATAGAGGATCTATATCCTGGATCAGGTCACAAGGTCACAAATGACCTTGTTTTCATGTTTAAAAAAGTAACATCTACCACCACCCCGATCCCCACGAGACAAAAGTAAGATAATAAAAACCATGAACCCAAGACCCGTATAAACTCTTTCTTTTTCAAAAACCAACACCCTACCCTACAGAATATTTTCTTAGACTGTATGCCTCCTGGCTCTGCCACTACAAACTTGTTTTTATTTTTCAAAAACCAACACCCTACCACCTACCTCAACGAGCCAAAAGTATATTAATAGCAACTATGAGCCCAAGGCCACTCGCATATCTTCTTTTTGTTTTTCAAAAACCAACAACAACACGAAAACATCTTGCCCCTATGCGTCATAGTTTGGGCCACCACATTAAATGTTTTAAAAAAATAAACATTAAACATATGTGCTCTGAGGTTATAACCATTACTGAAGAAATAATTAACTCCTACTGCTTTTGAAATGGGTGAGATATCGCCCGTGCTTTTTTAAGTCAGACACTCCTTGGGTTAAAACCCATATGCTAAATTAGATAAGTAACAGGGTATTAGATGCCAGCTCCGGCATTATAACTTATTTTGTAAAAATTAAACATTATTAAGTCCAGAGCTACTGAGACCATGACAAAGTAGTGAATGTGGGTGAGACACTGCAAGCCACGCTTTAATGAACAATTTAGTACAATATTAGGGTATTAAACCACATGCTAGAATAAGAGATGAATGCCTACTATCTATTATTTTAGATTTTCAAATTAAAACATTTGTAAAATAAGAAAGAAAATTTAAAATGTTAGATAAATAAATAATGTACTATCATTTAAGACAAATAACAAGCAGTACATCTTACCCATGTGCAGCAGTTTAAAGCATTAAACTAGCTAACAAGAGTTATCCAAGTTAACAAAGCAAATTAATTTAACAAGATACAAATATATTACAGTCACAATATCATCCAGCACAGTTCAGTGGTATGCTGTGTGTGATACACATCAGTGCCAGACTATCGATTAGAAACTGGCTGCGATGTCAAACTTACATACTGTTACAACAGTTGTCTGTGATACCGTCGTAAGCCATGAGCAAAAAGAGAACGTTAGCAGGGCGTAGAGGATTTTTCGCCCGTAACTTGCGACAGTGATGATACCCTGTAATCTGTCCTCCAGGCAAAACACAATAACCTCTCTCTCTCTCGGTACTATATGCAATTTGAGTGCTTTCTTTGGGTCTTTGTGTGAGTTGATCTGAGCGTTTTTAGTCTTTTACCCATCTCTCTCTCTCTCTCTCTCTCTCTCTCTCTCTCTCTCACACACACACACACACACACACACAGCTACTACATTTACGCTTTTTTATTTTCATGCGAGTATGAAATAAGGACAAAATCTGAATCGGTTTTTATTTCTAATTTCTTATTACTTCATGAAATTGAAAAAGTCATGAAACGTAAAGAAATCTTTGTTGATTGTCTGATGATCTTATAATTCCCACATCATGAACACCAAGCTGACAACGTGATATACATACACGGAAACAATGTTTAAACTTAATCCTTTTCTTGTTAGTCATGGTAATTACAGCTTTAAGATACGAGAAATATTTCCGTGGGAGATAATCTTTTCTGCCAAGATTCTTGTTACACGTAAACCATATCCCATCATAGTTTCATGGGAACCACATTGTATATCTTATTAACCATTATCAAGGCATAATAATGAAATGAGGTAGACTGAAAAAACACAAGAATATACATCATCTGTCACATATAATTGTCATTTCCTACTATTTTTGTCTTAAGTTAAGAAAGAAAGAAAAGGTACTTTATTTTTACCCCTTTGAAAATGCCTCTGGTTAGCGATATCATAGACCCCTTGTGACTATCAGTACACAATACATAACAACATATGGGATTCTCAATCCAAGCCAACGTCAATGTTCGTGTCTTCATTCAAAGATACACATAACAAACAAAGTATCCCTGTCATACAAACTGATCGATATGAACAAGTAAACTATTGGTATCCTACTCTCTATGATAAAATAATTTCACTCTAATTTATAAACTTAAAAGAGAGAAATCATATTAAAACCAACCCAAGTACACACAGGCACAAGGGATACTATCTAGATTGTTACAAATATATAACAAATGTATTTGCAGAATGAAATATCGGATACAAGCCCTGTTCGCCAGATTTGTCGCCTCTTTTATTGAGAGGGTCCTTGCATTTGTCTGAATCTTTTCATTCGTAACAATCAAAGGCATTCGCTGTAAAGATAGACATATAACCACAAAAGTGCACGAAAATTCGCACAATGAATGTGAAAGTTTCAAAAACGGCAATTTGTGTAAATATGTTTTCGAACATTATTTACATCACAAATGCAAAATGAACAAGATAATGCTCAGATGTGAAAGTACAATCAAGATTGCGTTGAATGTTGCAAATAAGTTTTTTAAAAAACAGGTGCAAAGAAACAAAATAAGCGTTAAGATATAAATAATACCCAAGCTTATTATTAGTAAAGAAGTGATTATTACATACATAAATATAAATAAATGTGTATTTATTTATTTATTTCTTGATTTATAACATACCTAAGTTATTGCTTGAATAAGAAACTTAATATCCTTATGACTGAAAGAGAATTTTTAATGGTAATAATAAAATACTTCAACTTAAAAACACCTTTTTTCACATTCCTATATGTGTATGATTATGTTTTCTAGTATAGAACATCAGTGCATGATAATTCTATCTTGCCTCATACGTGGCCTTTATCCTGACTTGTGGACTATGCAGACCTTCTACTGCGATCATAGTGTGCACAACGTTGCAAAAGCTTCCCACTTTCAGTCATCACTTGAACATTCTTTTACAATAATTAAGATAAACATTAATTATAGCACACTGGTGTAAGTTAAGTGTTCCACAAAGTAGCCGTTTTGCAATGATCGACCTAGCTACATGTACGTCTTCTTTAGTCCTTATCGAGTCAAAAAAGCTGTTGTTGTAAATGTTATTTTTTAAAAATTCATATTCTCATTATTATTTTTGAGGGATAAATCAATTCTAGATCAAAGTTGAATCGAGAACTATTTCATTATTTTTGTCTGTTTCAGTTAATCTTTTGGATAAAAGTGAACTTTACTTTTTGACCTGTTCACATTTGTATCATTGCGCAAGCTATCTGCAGTAAGTGTATATTCAGACGCTGTGTATTGCCATTACCTTAGCAATTTCAACCACTGTTCTTTGAAAGTTAAAATCTGTTTAAAAGTCATTGAATGTTTACATTGAATATTTCAGTGTAAACCTAAATTGTTATGCACTATCTTAGGGCAAGGAAATGTTCAATGGGTGTTCTACCATTTGAAAGTTACAGCAGTATTCACAATAAGCCATTTTTACTTAGGCTTATTTTGTCGTTCATAAATTTGAGAAAAAGAATCCATCAGTATGCTTCAGTATATGATAGGGAACATCCACACTCAGGATCAAAATTTTGCTTCAGACACTCGGCACAGCCTCGTGTCTGATGCAAAATTCTGACTCTCATGTGGAAATTTCCTATCCTACACCGATGCATATGATGAATTATATTAATCTCAATCAATCTGAGTAACAAATATACCAAGAGTTGCAAAATCTCACATTACCTGATTGCAGGGAGACACCAATCCCAAGACAACCATGCACATGACACCGAATATTCTCATTTTTACTGGAGGGTGTCTTTAAGGATTTTCAGTAATGTAAATTGCATATCACTGCGTCTCCCACTTTAATATATATTGTGGGGTTTATGGGTTTACGTATTTATACAGAAATTCGATTTGGTCGATAGTCTGTACAGATTTTATCAAGGCAAGCTTTTAAAAATTTGCCCCTCCCATTGGTAAAACTATCGAATGATACTGCATCTAGCAAATTGAATAGATTGTTATCTGACTATTGATTGGTTGTTGTCTGCTTCTGAAATCTTTATTCCAGTCATGCTAATAATATATTAAAATAATTTCCTATGTACTAGAGGTTACAACAAAGGAGATACTACCGCTTAATTTTTTAGTTTACACTGTGGAAAAGATGGATTCATCGTCGTGATAAGTAGGTATCAAATAGGTAGGACTAGCACACTCGTGAAATTTATAAGAGTACATTCTATTGCGTAGGCTTCATTGACGCACAATATAAAACAATATCACTGTGATAAATTCTAATTCCATATCTCCTTATTTGTCAACATTGTCAGAGAGGTGATAGAAATATGTCATGATTTTAAGATAACCGGCTAAATTTTATGTATTTGATGTTACATCTTTGCAACAATGCAACATAAAGTATGCATTGTCTTTTTTAGTGGTTTTCTTTGCTATTGTATTGATTTTCTCCATGTTCGTATGCCTATCTCCATATTCTTTATCTTATCCCTGTTTATAATATAAAGAGTTTCCATCCTTTGCAATCATTGATATATGGGTATTTTACTTTGAGGAAACAATTTCAGCACATATAGTCTTTCTCTTTAATGAATTATGGTATCTTACTGTTAATTTATATACAAAATATATTTTCTGGACAGATCTGCTTTAACTGATATTTCATGCAATCAATACTTGAAATAATTTATTATGCATTAATTTAGAATGAGATTCTTATATCTGGGCATTCCTTTTTTATTCTTTTGGCTATTCATGTGTAAATATTTAAGACAGTACATGTCTTTCGGCTATTCATTTGTAAATATTTAAGACAGTACATGTCTTTCGGCTATTCATGTGTAAATATTTAAGACAGTAACTGTCTTTCGGCTATTCGTGTGTAAATATTTAAGACAGTACATGTCTTTCGGCTATTCATGTGTAAATATTTAAGACAGTACATGTCTTTCGGTTATTCATGTGTAAATATTTAAGAAAGTACATGTCTTTCGGCTATTCGTGTGTAAATATTTAAGACAGTATATGTCTTTCGGCTATTCATGTGTAAATATTTAAGACAGTACATGTTTTGTTTTTTTAGGTCTGGGCACTGTCATCAGATTTGATGGTAAGCATTGCCTTGTGCTTACCTTAAAACTACCAAACTACACACTTGCCTCAATAACATGGGAATGTATCTTCATCCCGAGATATATAGAGGATATCAACGTTTTTGGAGTACATATAAGGAAATATTTCACAATGAATTTCGGTTTGCAATACACGCTCATCTATGCTCGACTTCTCCATCATTTTCAAACATGATTATGATTGTGATGAGAGTTAAATCGCTACTTAAACAATTGTATTACTATATTTTTAATCAAGAGCGTTTATCTGAAACTTTTTACCATTTGTCGTAGAATGTAACAGGTATACAATACTGTATGGGTGACACAATATCGAATAGCAAGAGGTCCATGTAATTTCAGTCACTGATAATGAATGCATTAAATTATGTGGAAAAGTAATTATAACAGAGGCACATTCTGTTGTTTGGATTTCGATTTTAGGTATTTCTTGATGATGCCTACTCATTGATTACATAAATGTATACTAGAGGATCTACAGAATGTATACTGTATGATCTGTTTATCTTGATGGAGAGAGAGAGAGGAGAAGAAGAAGAAGCAGAAGAAGAAAAATGAAATAGGCTTAAAAATGGAAATACAGGTTTGAATAACCTACATACGGGCAGATATATTTCCTAAACGGGAAAAGAATGTAACTTCAAATGTGATATCGCCACTGATACATTTCAATGTCTCATTATGAAATATATAATAAATAACTCTACCAAAAGTATGTATTTTTCACCATAGAGACTTTTGTATATGCTAACCTGTTGTATAACCTCGAAATTTCTTTCTCGCACTTAAAAAGCCTATTCTTATGACTCTAGGTCTTAAAATAATGTAACACTGGAAAACTGCACGCACTCATAGTCACTGTCTGGCAACATAATTAAGACAGACATGTGTTGTCAACAATGTACTCTGCTATTTTCTTTTAACTCTGACCTTACATTACCGTATGTAATTGTGTACGAGAATAATTCATGATGAACTTTATTTCCATATGGGACAAGCAGTATTGATGCAGTAGTTATTTATTATTGTAATTAAGAAAAGAAAACAATACATTTTTTTCTTAATGATACTGTTCTACAACGATACATTTCAACAAGGATTTGGATTTCAAACTAGTATAGGCGAAGACTATTTCTTTTATTGTACAATAAAGTCTAGAGTGCTTCCTGTTTCATTCTTCTAAAAATAACTTACAATGGGGCAATCTCAAAATTTTGAAAAGACATTTTTACATAATTATAACAACAACAATAATGACCAACACTTCATTAAGCTTGACATATTTACACATGTTGTAAGGGTATATATATATATATAGTGTGTATATATATATATATATATATATATATAATAAATATTTTGAATTGTAGATTTTTGTATAATATCAAATATAATGTGTAATATGCCATTTATATTTCCTCATTTTATTAATAAAATCACATTTTTAACAAATATGGTGTTGAATTTATTTTTAAAAAATGGAATCACACCTCCACTTAATTACATCTCAAGAAGCAAATTATAATTATTTTTTTTTAATATATTTTAAGAATTTATGAAAATAATTTCTTGTGTATAGCTTTCATTTATTTGATTAATAATAATAAAAATAATAAATATTTTCAAACATTGACTCAATTAGTTAAAAAGAATGTTATCTTCTGGACCTCATTTATAAACATATATACCAGCTAGTAAGAACAATTATCCTTTCACACTCACACAGACAGACATACATACACACATTACACTAAAAGAAAAGACAAACTTCACTAAGTATGTAATTTTTTAAATTTCCTAAACAAGATTCCCAAATGTACTTGGATATATTGATGACATTTTTATCAAGAGCCAAGTACCACAGGAAAATGAAGCAGAGTATTTACACAAAAAAAGTTTCCATTCTTTGAATGTTCTGGTATGAAATGTTTCTGTTTTTATTTTGTCATCAAGAAGCTGTCATATTTACATGTGCAAGAAGTCAATGTAATAACATATTATATTGAATGGGAATAATACCCCTTATCAAACTTTCAAAAACATGCATAGAATATCACAGACTGAAAAAATAATTATAATTGTACACATTTACTTTTTGGAGTGCAAAATGTAGACTACCATACAATTTATGAATGCACTCACTATTCTCATCAGAAGATATAGACCACTCTCTCAATGATCCCTCTGTGGTCATGTGCTTTATTTACTAGGCTAGCTCAGCTATGGAGTATGAGTAACTTTTCACGTGCTTTATCTATTAGGCCAGCTCATCTACAGGCTATGAGTAATTTTCCATGTTTGGTTCTTGTCTCTGGATGTTCATGTTTCTTCACCTTGTGCAAAGACCACTTGTGCCACTACATACCCGTGTGGTTCCAAATACCTTATCAGTCACTGTATCATGATATAAAAAATACTTACTGATGCATGCTAATGACAGAATAGGATTAATTTAAAAATGCACACTAATTTCTTTTAATTATAGCATTTATCCTTTGGTACAAGTGTGGGTCTTTTAATTTATTTGTGATTAGATTATCATCAGATTAAGCTATATTACATAAAAAATATGAATAAAAATGTGTGATCGGCTTATCACAAAATATGCAGTGATCATTAGATAATTATGGTGAACTATAATACTTGTAAAACACATATCCCCATGCTCCACTGCTTTTTCAAAACTAACTATCCACCAGTCAAAATCTGGCCAATTTAAGTTGAATACTAGTATATGAATTCATTTCTTAATGCCAGCTGTGTGTTTGTGTGCAGATATATACATATCTCTTTACTTCCAAAAATATGCCACCAGTGTCAATGATAGTTGCATGTATACATTAATTTTGTCATGCCTAATAAAATCATACAGAGTGAGGATCTCAATATCTACAATTGTGACCCTGACAAAGGGGTTACAACTGTATGGAACCAGTGGTATTGCTCATAGGTTCCATTCAGTGCTACCTGTTACATTTGTTAGCAACTAGGTCAGTTTTCAAACACACCAATTTTCATACATGTTTGTTACAAATTGAGACTTATGTACAATTTTGTTTTGTTAAACTCACTCCTTAACCACACCCCAATGTCTGGTTGCACCAAAATTTAAAAAATGCTGTGCACATTGAAAGATCACCTTAAATATTATCAACCGGTTAGGAATTTCTCTTGAATAGTTTTGGATGATTTCTGCATAATGACTTGTGCACATCTTTCACAACATCAAAATCATCACCAAATCATTGTTAAATATAAGGAATTTAATCAACCTATAACATGAAATTTCAGGACTGCACCATGGGATACTACTTGGTGACTCGGGTTACCCTTGCCAAAGTTTTCTTATGACACCATACCTAAACCCCCATGAACCCCGTATGGAGAATTACAACAAAGCCCATTGCAGAACCAGGGTTTTAATTGAAGACATTTAGTATTTTGAAGAGAAGGTTTCCTTTCCTGCACTTTGGGCTTACGATCTCATCCATGAGGTCAGTTGACAGTGGCCTGTCCTTGTCTACACAATTTAGGTATAGAAAGAAAGGACATCATTAGACATAATGACAAAGAGGATCTCATGATATGAATGGGCCAGAGATGAATGACATTTTGGGCAGTATGATAAGAGATCATATTGCCTGCACCTTCTATTAAGTCTCATTTGGCATATGGTATCTATGTAGTCTCCAGATATATTTTAAAACAATATATATTTGCTGTTATATATTACACGTTTCGTCTTTATAGCAAAATTAAGTTATATGCAGAATATAATTAAAAACTTTAGCAAGACATATTTACACAATAATATTATGTTCAATATATTTTCTTCTTTCACAGAAATCATATTTAGGTGTGCAATGAAGAAAGAAATGCATACTAATTTAATTGGTCATACTAGTATTTTTCTTGTCTATCAGTCTTATCTGAAGTTGAATGGAAATACATGTAATAGCAGAAGGTTTGAGACAAAATCTTTCTCAAACATTCAGAATGAATGTGTCAAGTTTAATAATAAATATAAAAATAATGAATTAATTTACCTAACTGAGCCTGATTTTTCACACATGATGATTAATTGTTGAAGAAGATATATTAATATACCATATTTAGAGCATACTCAATTACTAGTATATCATAAGTAATTTGATTTTCATCATCATCAATCAGCAGCATCAGCAATAGTATTAGTATAGTCAGAATACTATCTCATGAAGTACACTGCTAATGTAACATTAATCTGCAAAAAGGATCTTTTGAACACAATGGACAATACTCAAACAGCAGATGCAGTTCTAATGTTTGAGTATAGCTGATGTCACAAAAGTACATTAAACCAGCCTGAATCAGCCACATCATGTAAGGATATAATTTCATTCAACATTATTTATTTGTGCAATATCATTATGTAGAAAACAAAACAGAATAATATAACTTGAAAATGAATGGAAAAAATGTGTTATATTTAATGATCACAGCTAGAATGTACAAGGATAGGTGATCCTCTACCTTCTCCATAGCAATTTGGTAATTTACCACTATAAACACCTCCTAACTTTTCTTAAGAACATTGGTCCCTCGCAATTTTGATAATATTTGAAATTTGATATTCAATTGATATTCACTGGAGTAACACACTGGACTTCTTGTTCTTCTGCAGGGCAACATAAAAGTCAGTACATTCCAATGTATAAGTGCTTCACACATATTGCCATCTGTGAAAAATAAATTGATATATCAATGCTCCATATTTTAATCGAGTGTTTGTCTTTCAATGAAAATTAAGGATAATATCTAACTATATTTGTATATGTGGTTGGAGGTGGGGGTGTGGTGGTGTGGAGAAAGTGAAAGGTTGTGAGGAAGAGAGAAGGGACGATACTGAACCATCCAATTACAATGTTTGAAATGCATCATTTTGATTATCTAAATTTAAAATGACAATAGTTAAGAGTCCTTTCTATATGTGTGGTGGTGGTGGAGATAGTGATGGTGACAATGTAAAACATTCATAGTGATCGATTATTGTCTTAGTTTAACTTAGCCATATGTACATAGACAATTAATATATCTACGAGTACATTTAAAAATATTTACTATTGTTTGTTCTACAAATATTGTAGTAATTGAAATAACTACACATTGTCATACTAGTGTCAAACAGTGAATGATTACAATAATTACAAATGCTCATTGCTTTGTTGTTTCAAATGATAACTTGTAACTACCAGTATGAACTTAGTGTCTTCTTTATACATTTATTCTAGTTACATATAAGTATTCCTTTAAAACAGGGAAAAATTCAGTACAAAAATACAAACATGCTGTGTTTCATGAATAATAATTAAACTGTTTGGAATTACCACTAATTGTATTCTTGTTTCTTACTTTGCTATCCTCAGTGAATGAGAGTAGTAAACTAAAAGAAGGAAAATAATCTCTTATGAAAAGATTAACTGAAAATAAAAATTTAACATGTTGTGTATGTAAATCAAAATCTAATTATCCAAACACAATTCATCATTTATGTCTAATATTAAAAACAAATATTTCATAATAATTTAGAAAAAAGTATAAATTCCAAAGAAACTGCAAATGTATGCAAAAATATGACTGTTCCTAATTCTGACAAATTAAAATATTGTAGTAGTACTCCTAACTTCTGTCAGCTTCGTATGTCATTCTTATATTGTTATTTTTTATGAACATTAGTAGATAATATTATACACCTAAATGTTATTAAGTAAATCTTCCACATTTCTTTTCATATAAGGGAAGCCACTATATGAAAACAGAATTTGCAATTACACTTTCTTATTTAATGTGATAACTATGTGAAAAAATTACATAAATTTCAAGTAACATTTGAAAAAAACATCATTGTGCTATGATTTCTATTTTTAAAAACTTATGACATTTTAAGGAACATAGTTAATTACTATATGATGTTTTATTAAATTCATAGTTCCAATTACTGCAATAAATATATACAAAAGTAGTGACAGAAATTAAAACCTATATACTAAAATCACTTTTCAATAAATTGTATGCATCATGGAGTTTTGTATCAGTGTATAATTAATTGTCAAGATATGTATATATATATATATATATATATATATATATATATATATATATATATATATATATATAAATAAAATAAAATAACTTTAGTTTAATTTGTTGAAATAAAGATTATTATGGCAATTTATACACAACAAAACACAGATCCAGTTAAGCTTTTATTTATAATTATAATGTTTGCCTAGGGGGACTGTCTGCTGCTACTGATGAAACTGTTTTGGTTCATTCTCTCAGTGAGTGATTCAGCGGTTACTGAATGGCACAGCGTGGTTGTACAGAGGTCACAGCTGGGCTGTGAAACTCTCTGACAGAATGTTATGGATAACCCGTGAGTAAAGTTTCTTCAGCGGAAACTGAAGGAGCCCAGTGAAGACTGGGCTGTCCAACAAAGGTTGGGATGACAGCAGCAACTGTGTGGACTTCACTCAATGGATTAAGTTTGAATACGTCATATAGCGCTGACATTAGATTCTTGGGTGAATAAATGGAATGGAATGAAGTGAATGCCTTTTATTTAGGGTAAGCAACACATGCAGCAGCACAGACATTCCCGTGTCCATTGAACACTGTAGGCATTGAGGCGAGGATGGCGGCGGTTCGACAGAAATATGCGAGCTGTCGCTCTCCACTCCAAACTAAGAACAATTGAACAAAAACGCTGCACATGACAGCTGGGAATGTTTTGATTGGCTGGCAAGTGATGTATTAATATAGCTCATGCATATTAATGTGGACTATTTGCAGGAATGGTAGTGAATGGGTCACCTATTGCTGTGTATAAACTATGCTTAAGCAATTGCATAAGCAACAATTTATACACAACAAAACACAGATCCAGTTAAGCTTTTATTTATAATTATAATGTTTGCCTAGGGGGACTGTCTGCTGCTACTGATGAAACTGTTTTGGCTCATTCTCTCAGTGAGTGATTCAGCGGTTACTGAATGGCACAGCGTGGTTGTACAGAGGTCACAGCTGGGCTGTGAAACTCTCTGACAGAATGTTATGGATAACCCGTGAGTAAAGTTTCTTCAGCGGAAACTGAAGGAGCCCAGTGAAGACTGGGCTGTCCAACAAAGGTTGGGATGACAGCAGCAACTGTGTGGACTTCACTCAATGGGTTAAGTTTGAATACGTCATATAGCGCTGACATTAGATTCTTGGGTGAATAAATGGAATGGAATGAAGTGAATGCCTTTTATTTAGGGTAAGCAACACATGCAGCAGCACAGACATTCCCGTGTCCATTGAACACTGTAGGCGTTTAGGCGAGAATGGCGGCGGTTCGACAGAAATATGCGAGCTGTCGCTCTCCACTCCAAACTAAGAACAATTGAACAAAAACGCTGCACATGACAGCTGGGAATGTTTTGATTGGCTGGCAAGTGATGTATTAATATAGCTCATGCATATTAATGTGGACTATTTGCAGGAATGGTAGTGAATGGGTCACCTATTGCTGTGTATAAACTATGCTTAAGCAATCGCATAAGCAACAATTTATACACAACAAAACACAGATCCAGTTAAGCTTTTATTTATAATTATAATGTTTGCCTAGGGGGACTGTCTGCTGCTACTGATGAAACTGTTTTGGCTCATTCTCTCAGTGAGTGATTCAGTGGTTACTGAATGGCACAACGTGGTTGTACAGAGGTCACAGCTGGGTTGTGAAACTCTCTGACAGAATGTTATGGATAACCCGTGAGTAAAGTTTCTTCAGTGGAAACTGAAGGAGCCCAGCGAAGACTGGGCTGTCCAATGAAGGTTGCGATGACAGCGGCAACTGTGTGAACTTCACTCAATGCGTTTAGTTTGAATACGCCATATAGCGCTGACATTAGATTCTTGGGTGAATAAACGGAATGGAATGAAGTGAATGCCCAAAGAGAACATATGTGCAGCAGATGTTGTCCCCCAAGAATGTAATAAGCTGGGGAAGCCTTCAGTGTTCAATGAAGAGAAAAAAAAGAAAAAATGTTTGTTTATACAACAGCAGCATATCAACAACAATGGAAAAGAATAGTATACACACATGTAGAAATAAATCGACAATGGCAAGAAACAGCATGCAAATACTACAAGTAGACTGGTATTACTACTGTAATGCTAGACTTGCACTTATCAAGACAAAGTCACATGAACTGCAATAAGTCTATGATATATGAAAATGTCAAATCTTGTGTGAATGTCTCGGAGTGGTTCCATGTGTGCTTAAAACACTGCACTATTTCACAGCAGTCATATCAAACATAATCGAAAAGATAGGTATACATACAGGTAGGAAAAAATCGACAATGGCAAGAAACAGCATGCAATTACTATAAGAAGACTGATATCACTACTCCAACACTAGAATATTGCAATTATCAAAACAAAGTCACCTGAATTGCAAGAAGTCTATGATATATGTAAATGTAAAGTCTTGTGCAAATGAATGGCCGAGAGTGGTTCCATGCATGCTAAAAACACTGCAGTGTTGCACAGGCATCTGATCATGTATCGGCAGCATTATGTGAAATAATTGCGTACCAATCTGAGTAGGATGATGGTGGCATAGCATGAGAAAGATACATCTTGGAAGATGGCAAAGACGAACCCGCAGGAAATTGAGAATGGAAATGATTCAATGATCACATCCAACTCGGGCAGGAAGCAAGATGATCACATCCATGAAATGGGCAGAAGAAGACCATGAGAATGCACAAACACCTCCATGAATTGAACACACCGAATGCACATATGGCAATGACAATGATGGATATGCACAAACACCACAAAATGAACACTGGTATCACACGCGTGCAGAACTCCAACATATGATGAATATAGAAACACAATGCACGACTGTGGAAACTGGAACCACAGCAATTACATCACATGGCAAAGCACCGTAGAACTGGATCCAGAAAAACACACACAGGATAGAAGAACACTGTGAACGTGAGACCTTCTATCCTTGTATGTTGAATGCAGCATCATCATGGTTGCTGTGTATTGCTATCTGCATCCATGGCCATGGCCCCCTGCGCTGCCCGGATAGCACTGTGAGGAGTGCGAATGTATCTTGTGTAACAATCTGAAGACCACCGACCCAGAAGTTTGATGATATGGTCTTCCAGCCGAGCCGCTGCCACTGAAGTAGCTGCACCTATACGGAATGAATGGCCACTAAACTGAGAAGTGTCCATTCCCATCTTACAGTAGACAAGTTGCATGTGATTAAGGAACACAACTCTTGATAACGCTTGACCTGTAGCCGTAATGAAGAGTGGGGCATATTGCTGGGGTGATGAGCATCTCCTGAATTGCATAAAAGTCTTCAGAGCAGAGAATGTATATATAACATGACCTGCGGCATGAAACTGAATGGTCACACCCTTACGGAAAGGGTCGGTTTTTGAAGATTTTAACTTGAGAAAGGCAGTTTCTAGGTGGAAGTGCACATCACCGACACAGAGATGAACGGTTGGATTGAAGGAATCCCGAACAGTGAATTCCCCACATCTCAGAAAGCCGAAGAAAGCAACTATGCAGACAGTCAATAACAGCAAATCGGTGTGTGTGTCAAACACTCCTCCTCGCAGAATTGTACAAATGCTTGTTAGGATATTGTACGTAATAGGCTGGCACAGTTTTGCAGGTGAACCTTGAGTTTTTTTGATGGCCTGGAGGATGGTGGCAAGATGAGGCAGATTATTTCTGTCTGTGGTGAATGGTGATTGCAAACCAGCCTGCATAAACTTGAACCTAATGCCACAGAGGTACAATTTTATTGTAGAATGCTTCAAGTTGAGGACTCTATTGCAATGTGTCGCAAAGTAGATTAAGGCGTCCTCCGTAATATCTGGCAAAAGTTGCATGTTTGAGGCGAAGCCACACATCAGCATGAAGGTCCTAAAAGCGTTGAATGCAGTGTTGTAGGCGATTTGTGTAGTAGGGCTTAAAGCCTGGTTCCATAAAATGTCTACCTCTGTACCCAGGTCCACAAGACTTCCGAGGGTGGGGGGCATTCGCAGGGTTGTAGATCTGCGTCCGGAGCCAGTGCATGAAATTTCTGAAATTGAAGGCAGGACAAGGCATCAGCTGTATTGTTGACAACTCCAGGAATGTGTTTGGCAGAAAAATAAAAGTTACAAGAAGCCGCACACCATGTAAGTTTACGCATTAATTTCATTATATGCAGAAATATTATACGTTTGCCTGCCCATTCCGCACCCCAAATAATAGCAGCAACAACGATGGGGTACAACTCCCTGAATGCCATATAGAAATCATTCTCCACAGATAAAAGCATTTTAAGATCATCAGACCATGCAGCTGCAAACCAGTGAGTTTTGAAGTAACCCCCATACCCTACTGTGGATGAAACATCTGTGCATAATTCAAGTTTGTCCGATGTTGTGGACTGATTGTCAAGAAACATAGAAACTCCTTTCCACGTAGCCAGGAATCGGTGCCACATATATAGTTCCTCTCTGCAATTTGCATCTAAGTGTACATAATGAATGAATTCCCTGACTTTGGTAGATAGTCGTATGAGGTACGACACAAACACACGCCCTGGCAGGATAACATGGGTAGCAAAATTTAAGTGGCCCAGTAACTGGAGCAGTTCTCGCTTGCGGACACTTCGTTTGTTAAGAAAGTGTTTAATGTAGTTCACAATACCTTTCACTTTATCCCGCGGTAAACGTGCTTGCATTTGTTCAGAGTCTAGAATTATTCCCAAATATTCTATAACTGGTCTTGTTTGGAGCCATGGAAATCTTCAATCTGTTGAAAATTTAAGTCAACAAAGTTCTCTCACCACATGCAGAAGGAGGATCTATTGTAAGAAAGTCATCAAGGAGGTGCAAGATGACGTCAATACCATAATTATGTTTGGCTATCCAACAAATCGCCTCAGACAAGGTATCAAATAATTTCGGACTTGAACATGACCCGAAGGGGAGGCGAACACAAACGTAATAATGTCCTCTCCATTTTACGCAGAACAAGTACCATTGTGAAGGCGCAATGGGAATCTGTTTGAAAGCATCTGAAATGTCAGTTTTGCACATAATAGCTCCCTTACCATAACTCTGAATGATTCGGATGGCATCATCAATCTTGACATAGCTTAGGGAGCATTTATCCTTGTCAATAAGTTCATTGATACTTGCATGAACATGGTCACTATCAGGAGATGACGGGTCAATGATAAGTCTCTTCTTTTTTGAATATTTACCTTCCGCGATACCGACAGGACTAACTCTGTAATTTGGATATGGTGGAGATGGAAAAGGGCCAAGCATGAAACCTTTGGCACATTCCTTTGCTAATAACTGATCCACAATATTTGGTTGTTTAGAAGCAGAAAGCAAGTTTTTGCACTCTTTTGTAGGCAAGCGAGTTTTATGCACCATAGTGTCAAAACCATGTTTCAGACCGGAAGACAAATATTGAACGAAGTTCTGATCAAGATGATGAAGGAGTTCAAGCTGCAATCTGTTGATGTCAATGGGGGTGGAACCATGTGGCAAGAAAGTAGGTCAGATTTGTTGCATTTTCTCTGGCACTGATTTGCAAGGGGTATTGACATTGCATGTACCAGTGCTGGAAAAACTGTGCAATGGGTTCTTTGGGCAGGCGGCTTACCATGTGCTTACCATTGAGTATCTGCTTCCACTGGATTTCGGATACTATGTCGATTGCTGGTAGTATTTCCGGCGAAACTCCCGGGGACTGCATCAGCTTATTGATCGACATCACAAGCTGGGCGACTGGCATTAATGAGAGATGTATCGAGTCACCTAAGAATAAATCTGGTGAAGACACCCGTTGTCGTGCCATGATGTGAATAATGCTATTATTGAGGTCAACGATAGAACGCTGAATGGAGTGGATCGAGGTCATTATGTTGGCGGTAGACACTGTGTTTACATCGATGGCAGCCATGTCGGAAGTAGTTCCTACTTCCGGAATATTGCACTGCACTGCTGTTGCCACTTCACTTATTTCCGCCAAAGTGAATCCCTCTGCCGTATCCTCACGAACAATTGTCGCACTATGGCTACGTCAACGTGGAGTTGGATGTGGAATGAGGGATGCAACTTCTTCTTCAGACTGACGTGTGCTTGGTTGCGATTGGGTTCGGTAGTTCCTCTCTTGTCTCAGTAAATGATCAGTAGGCCGTGAAATGGTGGAAGGGGCATTATCCATGTATAGCTGTCTTAAGGCGTGCTTTGGGAGAACAGCAGACACTTTAATGCCTATAGATTCAAGTTTCTGCTTTAAACGGAGAGTAGTCCAGTTGAAAGGTTTGTCCAAGTCATATGGGACTGACCTCGGTCTTCTTGAAGAGCGTGACGCCATTGTTTGCAGACAAAGGAACGGGCTTGAGGGTCCAGTGAACGGCAATGAAACAACTGATGAATTCACGGAATGAGAAGAGGAAACAAACGGGGAATTGTAGCTCCGGTATGCAAAGTCCGTGTTGTGAAAGTAAGCAAGAGATGCACACACGAAGAAAAGTTGTAAAGCGCAATTCGACAGAAATATGCAAGCTGTAGCTCTCCACTCCAAACCAAGAACAATTGAACAAAGACGCTGCACGTGACAGCTGGGAATGTTTTGATTGGCTGGCAAGCGATGTATTAATATAGCTCATGCATATTAATGTGGACTATTTGCAGGTATGGTAGTGAATGGGTCACCTATTGCTGTGTATAAACTATGCTTAAGCAATCGCATAAGCAACAATAGTTTTTTCATTCAGTTTGGTTTGAAATACTTGACAAAATTTATAAAGAGGTAAATGGTGTATTAAATTGTTAAAAAAAATGCAAAATCATCTTACCTCTTTGCTTCAGATTGGCATATTTTTTTCTGATTTCATCACGAGTCCATGGGATTGAGGTGCTCTGACTAAAAAATGAGGAATTATAAAGTGTATAGATCGTTTCATATTATATTCTACATGCTGCATAAGTTGTTTTTTTATAAATACAAATTGAAGATATTAGGATGAAAATCATCAGTTAATTTTAGGCAGTGTAAAGACTGAGGTATTATTTATAGCAGTTAATAATTTTCATTTTTAAGGAATCTTTCTATTAGTTAGTCTGTACTGATTATGTAATAAATATAACAAATTTTTAATAGATTCAATATTAAAAATTGAAACAAATCATACAATATCAAAATCAACTTGTAATAATAACAATACTAAGATTAATAATAATAATAATAATATTATTATTATTATTATTATTACAACTACTACTTTTATTAATTGCATTTATTACAAATACAAATGATATTATGATTATGATTATTATTATTATTGGAAGCAACTTATTAAACCAGACATGAAAAAAAACCATACATCTTTAAAAATAAACATCTTGCATGTTTGATTTTGTTTTATACATGTGAGAACATACAAAATCAACAGGAGTTAAATTTGTCTGGGATTACTCCTGTGATGCATTGCTTACATTCAGTTTGTGTGTATTCTAAAGAAATTAATGTGTTTCAATCTAAAATAAGTGATAAAATATTGTTTACTATAAGAAATAGTACAATCTGCATACATTATAAGTTCTAATTTGTAAAATCCTAATTATGATCGATCTATATCGAATACACATACTGGCAATACATTATACATTACATATGCATTAACATTTAAACTTCTTCCCATGCTCTTTCTTTCACTAAAAGTCCCTGCGGACTCCCCTTAAATGTTCCAAAAGAGCAGTTTCTCTTTTCCTAACTTCTGATAATAAAAGGATTTCTTGCTATTTATCCCATATAAGGCAACTTTTTTGGCGCAGCGTTCGTATCTCCCGTGGAGGACGCCATGATTATTTACATTGGATACACATGACAGGTACTAGACACCTTTTTCTTGTCACCTTGCTGAAGAGCATTAAAGTGACATAACATGTCACGTGATTCAAGTGAAACAATCAACTCAAGATCCCGAGTTTTGTACTCGGAGGAGAATATCTCGAAAGCAGGTCAAGATCCACTTTTGAGACCAAATACTTCATGCAGTAAAAATTCCAACTCCAAATATCGAGTTCCTACTCCAGTTTCAGGTACTTCTGAGATCTTGGGGCCTGAAGTCCTGACCATAGAGAAGTAACCAAATTCGACAAAACAATCCTGACCCACACGTGTGACAACTGTATCTCTCGCAGAAACTCGATGCGCACTACCATCCAAATCCAGTATGTGTTGAATGCAACTTCCTGTCCTTGGAAGGGATACAAACTCCACACTAAATTAATGACAAGACTTACAGCATAGAAAATCAATGCGCACTACCAACCACAACAACAAAAAACAATCTGAATCCGTCCTGAAGTCCTGACCATGCAGAAGAAACCAAATCCAACAAAACAATCCTCATCCATGCATGTGTGACAACTGTGTCCCTCACAAAAATTCTGTGAGAACTAGCATCTAAAAAAATCCAATCTGTGTTGAATGCGACCTCCTGCACTTGGAAGGAATAGAAGTTCCAGACTATGTTGATGAAAAGACATTCCAATGTTTACAAGCAGTGTGCACTACCAAACCACAACAACAAAAAACAATCTTAATCCGTCCGAAGTCCGGACCATGTAGAAGAAACCAAATCCGAGAAAACAATCCTGACCTATGCATGTGTGACAACTGTGTCCATTGCAGAAACTCTATGTGCAATACCATCCCAAAAATCCAATCTAGGTTGAATGCAACTTCCTGTTCTTCGAAAGGGATACAAGTTCCAGACTATGTTGATGATGACTTTCCAGTATTGACAATCAGTGCACTCAACCAAACCACAACCACAGAAAAACAATAAAAATCTGTCATGAAACCCTGACCATGGAGGAGAAGTAAAATCTGACAAAACAATTCTGACCCAAGCATGTGTGACAACTGTGTCCCTAGCAAAAACTCCATGTGCACTACCATTGAAAAAATCCAATCCTTGTTGAATGTGACTTCCTCTCCTTCGAAGATATACAAGTTCCAGACTACGTTGATGACAAGACTTTACAGCGTTGAAAACCAGTGCACAACATCAAAGCACACAAACAAAAAAACAATCAGAATCCCTCCTGAAGTCCTGACCATGCAGAAAAAACTAAAAAAAAAAAACCCTAATCCGACAAAAGAATCCTGACCCATGCATGTGTGACAACTGTGTCACTCACAGAAACCAGGTGTGCACTAGCATCCAAAAAATCCAGTCCGTGTAGAATGCGACTTCCTGTCTTTCGAAGGGATACAAGTTCCAGACTATATTGATGACGAGACTTACCAGCATTGAGAACCAGTCCAATCTACCAAACCACAACCACAAAAAATAATTTAAATCTGTCCTCAAGTACTGACCATATAGAAGAAACCAAATCCGACAAAACAATCCCGACCCACACGTGTGACAACTGTGTCCCTTACAGAAACTCGGTGTGCACTACCATCCAAAAAATCCAACCCATGTTGAATACAACTTCCTGTCCTTGGAAGGGATACAAGTTCCAGACTACTGTGATTACAAGAATTTCCAGCATTGAGAACCAGTGCACACTACCATACCAAAACAAAAAAAAAACAATCTGAATCCGTCCAGAAGTCCTGACCTTGGAGAACACACCAAATCTGACAAAACAATCCAGACCTATGCAAGACTGACAACTGTGTCCCCCACGGAAATTGGGAAATTGTGTTTCAAGGACAGTCAGTTTACACTTTTTGCAGTAAATCAAAGTCAAACTAATATATCTTCACGAAAGGGATACCTTAAACTTACTCAGCAAAATATTATCAAGTTTCATGTACTACTAACAAATTTGTAGCCATCTGAAATGATGCACTGTTGCTGTTCGGCAATGTGTGACTTTGAGGCCTGATGTGCCTACAAGTGAGAAATTCAATTTGTAATAACATTTATTGGAATTTTTTCATGCAGTAAAATTTAATTTGAAATTTGGAACAATCTCTATCAGCAAATTTGAGTCAAAAGTCAAAAGTGCTCAAGATACTAAATTTAATTTTTGTTTAAAAAATAAAAAGGTTGGTCAATATTTTTTTGAAACAGTTTTAATTTAAAGTTTTAATTATAATCAAAATTAAAAGTCAGAAACTGCTACATTTTAGATAGCAAAGTTGACAAATATCTGCTGAGCACAACAAGTGGTCACTCATGTACAGGTTAGATAGGGTATTCAATCTAATGGCAGTGGGGCATGACGGCTCCCTGTAGAATGCCAGAGAATATACTATACAGCCAAGTCATCAGGTACTGCACTTGGCAATGAACACATACTGACACTTGCCATGTGGTAGTTGCAAGGTGTCAGGGATGAGTCTAGTTGTCAGGGTAGCTGACATTAAACCAAACATTACATATAAATATGGGAGCTGCACCAAGGTTTAGCTGATCAATCCAAAGTGCAGTACTGAATGCAATGATGAAAGGTGACCATAAGAGAAGAAAAACACAGTTCCAGGGAGGTAATTCACCTTGGAATAAGGGCAGTACTTTGAGAAGTGAAGACTTGCCCACTGCCTCTGTTTCACCACAGCCCAGGATTGTTGCCAGAATGAGTGAAGCTGAATTTTCCCTAGTAGTCAAGTCAAGTGCTGATGGAGCCTCTGTACGAACACGAGACTGTGAGGGTGCATTCAAGCCACTTCAACTGCCGTGGCCTGTTCTCGGTACCAATTCATACCTGAAAAGGACAACAGAATGTCAGGGCTTTGGAGGAATGAGACTACAAGATAATGAAAACATGGCAGATGCATGGAACACATCTCAAAAGTATCATCACCAAGCATACCCCCATTGCAAACTTTGGGCCCCATCTACCTGAATATACCTTCCTATCTGTGGAATGGAATAAACACGACACAACACAAGAGATCCAATCCAAAGCATTCGACAACAATATCCATTGCAGAGAAGATGTGCCCTCTACTAAACAGTCTCGGTCTACATGAATATACAATCCCGTCCGTGGTATGGAACAAATGTGAAACAACACAACCAGTTGAGATGCAAATAG
Organism: Margaritifera margaritifera; assembly: GCA_029931535.1. NCBI lineage: Eukaryota > Metazoa > Mollusca > Bivalvia > Unionida > Margaritiferidae > Margaritifera > Margaritifera margaritifera. The sequence goes on from JAQPZY010001205.1 coordinate 1,649,112, forward strand.
TACTGAATAGACCCCATCGACATGAATACACCTTTATGACCATGGAACAGAACAAACATCAAACAAAAGAAGCAATGCATTCCATAATCAGGAGTATGGATGTGTCCACTAATGAACAGTCCCCATCTACATCAATATATCTTCCTGTCTGTGGTATGGAATAAACATGAAACAACACAAGCAATCCAATCCAAAGCATTCCACAACAATGTCCATAACAAGCAACATGTGCATACTCCAGAATATAAACCAGCTACATGAATACAATTTCATGACCAAAAACTTAACCAACATGAAGCTACTTACGCAATCCAATTCAAAGCATTCCACAACAATGTCAATTGCAGACACAATGTGCACACTGGTGAACAGACTCAATGTATGTGAATACGCCTTCCTGATACATGGTTCACACCATTGAAAATATTGGGTAAGGACTTTATAAGGAAAAATGTCTTAAATGTAAGGACCAAACATCGAATTAAACACAACCATGAATTAATAAGAAAAGGTCAATTAAGTTATACAAAATGGCTAGTTAAACTCACAGTAATGAAATATTCAATAACATTAATCCAAAAACACAACTTAAAGTAGTCAATTATTAATATGCAGCTCAATATTCAAACAACTATTTGCTATGATACACAAATGGTCTTTGAAATGTCAGTGCTTGAGCTGTTGGAGCCTTCTCTCAAGTTCCATTTCAAGCCCAGTCAGAGAAAAGTTTGCTTTTCTTCTGCACAACTACAAAAACTGTTTGCTTTAACAATACAATCTATCTTTCCAGTTGTCTCACATTTGTCAGCAAGTTCAATGGAACAACAAGCCAAATTTTCAATGTCTTTCTTCAGCCTCTTAGTGTTCTTTCATAAAAAAAAACTCCGCCTCTTCTACCTTTCTCTTCTTGCTGCACCGTTCCTTTTCTTTTTTCTCCTCCTGCTCACTCAAGTACCTCATATATCTAAACTTTCCATCTCCGGAAAAATGTATCACTTAACAAGTAATACAAACTTTTGAAATACCACTTTTGACACGATGTACTCTTTAAAAAGACTCCTTGCAATACGAGTATCATCATTCTGATTTTCACAGATGATATCTTTGTTAACAGAAAAGCCCATTTCAAACGAAGCTTGGCCAGGACTCAAGATTAGCAGTTTTCTTGTGACTTCCCACAGCTCAGGATATTTCTTCTGCCATGGCAGTGTAAAGAAAGGTGTCCAGCCTATCTTTACTTTTATTAAATGAATCTAAACGTCCTGTGTCACTTTGTTCAAATGCAGAAAATGATGACAAAATGTCATCACAAAAGCAAGATAGAAGCAATATTGTACTAACCGGTAATTTACTAGGGAATTATTGAAAGCCATTTTACATCTCTGTTGGTGATTTTCACCTTGGGCATCTTTTTCCGCTGCTGATTTTCCCATGGAGGCCACTGCGAAAAAAAATCTTTGCTACATAAAGTACACATAGCTGAATTTGGATCTCTTTCAAGCGATCATAACCAAGATTGCCATTCCGGCTTTACTACCCATAACAAACTGAAACTACAAAAACCTGGCATTTTTAACGAATGCAGCAACATCAAATCAACCCTAATGTCTTAAACAAATATTCCCGCAATGAAGACCAAGACTCAAATTATGCATGTCAACAACATTTCAT